>CM020227.1:139286-1339286 GCA_009819775.1 Phoenicopterus ruber ruber
TGCAGGGAACCAACCTGCGAAGTGCCGGGGTGGGGGAAAGGAGAGGGTTGCCCCGGGACAGCCTGGGGAGCTCATCCCATCCCCACCCTGAGGCTCTTGGAGGGGAACCAAGAGGGTGCAGGGCATGGCTGGCCTGGGAAAAGCCGCCTTGATCCTTGCCCGGTTCATTCTTTTAGGTACTGAGGGCATGCAGGTGCATTGCTGGGGCATTTGCTGTCCGGACCTGCTCCACCCGGGCACCATTAGGGACACGGTTCAGCATCACCAGTGGGCCAATCCCTGAAATACTGGCATACAAAGATTGTCCTAGGAGAGTCATTGCTCTTTAACATCCCCTGCATGCCAACCAAGCCCTGCCCCAGCACAGGTGAATGGCATTACCAGGGGCTCCAGGCAGCCCGGCACTGCCATCTCCCTCTCCCTCCTGGCCTCCTTCTCCCTCCTCACCCTCACTTCGGTGACACCAGGAGGTTTGGTTTCCACTCCAGTGGTCAATAGGGACCCTGAGCAAGCAGAGCAAGGAGCAGCCCAGACCCACACACCCTGCCGCTCCAGGCCCCAGCATCTCGCTAGCTTTGGAGCTGCTGGGAAGGGCGGCATTTCTTTTCCACCACTGCCATTTTTGAATAATGTTGTGGCCTCCAGGAAAGCCACCAGAAATCTCCTGCTCTGTGAACCACAGCAGCCACCGCCCAGCATCTTGACGAAAGTCCTTGCTCCCTGCCTGGCTGCACCCTGCCACCCACACGGGTGATGGAGACCGAGCGGACCAGCCCCAAAAGCCTGGGCACCACTTTGGGTCTGCCAAAATGGGGACCTGAGCTCCCCTGCCCCTCTCCCAGGATGAATGAAATCCAGATTTATTTTATCCTTGCAGGGGCTGCTGTTTCAGTGCCGGACCTGACAGAGCTCAGCCAGCAGCACT
Organism: Phoenicopterus ruber ruber; assembly: GCA_009819775.1. Lineage (NCBI taxonomy): Eukaryota > Metazoa > Chordata > Aves > Phoenicopteriformes > Phoenicopteridae > Phoenicopterus > Phoenicopterus ruber. The sequence goes on from CM020227.1 coordinate 140,212, forward strand.
CGATCCCACCCTCCCAGTGGTTCCAGCCACTGGCAAAGCAGCAACATAAAACCTGAAGTTGGTCACTGGTGTCCCCTGGGAGGGGGGATGCTTTGGGAGAGGGACAGGCAGTGAGTTGGGGTCTGGCAGTCCCACTACCCTCCTTCCCCATCTACCGGCACCTCGGTCTCTGAAGGGGGAGCCTGGTGCAGGATGAGCTTGGGCAGAGGTGTGAGAGCAATGAAGACCAACATGGGGAGCCAGGCACGAGCTGAGCCCCCGTGAGCCCCAAGACCACGTCGTGGGACTCCTCCGAAGGGGCAAAACAGAGGTACAAGGTGGGCAGGTGCCAGCCAGGGGAGCAGAGGGGCCCTGCTTTCTGAGAGAGGTGGGTGGTACGGAGGGCAATGCCCCAGCCCTCCAAAAAAGACAGAGGCTTTCAAACATCCTTATGTAAGCGGGGAGTTGGCATTGCCCAGGAAACCATTGCCATGACAATGGTAGACGGGCTGGAAAAGCAGCTCAGCCCTCCTGAGAAGAAATTGCCTGTTTTAAAGAGGTTTTGTCCCCGGCCAGTCGCCAAGTGCCCGCCAGCCACATCCCAGCACCAGCACAGAGCATGCCTGGCAGTGACTCCCCGTCCCCTCCTGCCGGGGGCCGTGATGAACGTGCAGCCCCATGCACAGAGACCAACCAGGCACTGCATCCCCATGGAAGGGGGGGACAGCAACACCCCAGGCCCCGCTCAGCACCCCGCAGCCTTCCCCAGGCTGCTGTCCCATGTGGGACCCAGGGGTGGGGGGCACCCCCTGTGGCTGGTCCTACCTTCCAGTCTGTGTCCACAGCGGAGAGGAAGACATCTGAATTCTCCTGAGGAGAGAAGGAGCCGTTAGGGACAGAGACATCCCCCCACCGCCCCTCACTCCCACGGCACCCTCCTCCCACCTAACTCACGAAGCCTCCTGACACCACAACACCCACCTACATGCGCATGCACTACCTGCACGTGTGTGTACACACACGTGTGTATTAGCACGTATGTGCAACATCTTCACACACATACCATGCTCACCCATGCACATGCATTGATACCAGCACACATCTGCACATACGCATGCACCGAATAGCAACACCCATGCACACACGTGCACCCAATACCAGCACACACACCCCCAAGCTCCCACGTCCTGGCACACACACCCCCAAGCACCCACGTCCTGCCACCCCACATGCAGAAGCCGGAGCCAGTGCGGTCACCAGACTCACCAGCTCGGTGTCCTGGCCCCGCAGCAGCGGCTTCTCCTCAGTGAAGCGCAGCTCATGCAGCCCCGCCATGGTCATCTCCTGCAGCAGCAGCCCTGCCCAGGGCGAGGGAGATGTCAGCGCCCACGGGGACCTGCCTCGGTCCCCTTTGCCCCAGCCCCCCAGAGCCTCCCGGGTCTCTCTGCCCATGGGGACGGGACTCAAATCAGCTTCACTCCACCCACCTACCATGGGGACTTGGTGCTTTGGCTTGTCCGGGCCCCCCAGCAAGCTGGAAGCAGGCATGGCGCAGGCAGTGCCTGGAGGAGCTTGGCTCCCAGCTCCCACCCATGTCCAGTTCTCCCAATTAAGGACAGATCTGTCTCCAGGGCACGGTCTTAGGCAAACTGGGAGACGAACCTGGTCTGTCCATGCTGGTCGCCCCTGTAAGCACTCAACTCAGGGCAAGAACATCCCAATTCCCACCCCAGCTTCCAGCATCAGTCAGAGAGAGAAAATCCAACGTTTTGGCTGGTTTAGGCTGCAGACAGTTATGGGTGGGACTGAGGGAGATCTCCCCGCACAGCCAGAATGGGGGGTGATGTTTCTCAGCTGTGCTGGGAGGCAGAGGGATGCTCCAAGCAGCAGGGGAGCAGAGAGACACCCTGAAGTTTGTATTGCAATAATGGGAAAAAACCAAATGCAAAGCCTTTACTCCCAAACTCTTCTTGGCTGCGAAGCAGGTGCTGGCCAGCTTGCAGCTCGGCCCCAGGGCTTGCAGGGACAGACTTCACCGTGTAGCTGCGACTCAGCAGAGGTGGATGCTGCTGACCAGGGCACCAGGACTTCGCACCCCCCTGCACTGGCATCTCCAAAAACACCCGCAGGCACAAGCCCAGCTTAGAAAGCAGAGGGGAGCAAAGGGATGCCTGTGCCCCCAGCAGCTGGTTGCACACAGAAGGTGACAGACATGGGGGACACAGGGGACAATCCAGGCTCCCCTGTGTATAGATGGGGTGGGTAACTGGCAGGTCCCAGTGCAGGGGGATTATCTGCGCTCAGACAGGATGTGGACCTCAGGCATTTGCCTTTGTAGCCTCTATTTCCACCCCTTCCCCAAGGCCAAGCCTTCAGATGAGTTGTTGCTGCTCCAAACGGACCAGCACCAGTCCCACACCCCCTCCACTGGCTACCCACCCTTTGCAATCTCCCCAGGGACACTGGGGATGATATGGGGCCATGCTAGCACCGCAGCAGACACGGACCCCGCTCCATCCACAGCCTTGGCCAAGCCTGCTCCACGCTTTGTCCACCTTCAAACCTGGGTCAGCGTGGGTTGGCGATGTGGAAAGGCCAAGCAATGCCACAAGCATTGCAAGGCCACCAGGAATACGGGAGCTGGTCATAAACTCCCCTCCAAAGCCAGCTCTTGCTCATCCAACTGGGTTTTCCATTCAAAAACCAAGCAGGCTGTGCCACCTGGCTGCTTTCTGCAGACATCGCACTTTGCTTTGCTCCTTGGGAGCCATCCAACAAACCAGAACTGTTTGGAGGGAGAAGCACCACTGCAAAGCCTCCCGGGAATCCCAGGGCACCCAGCGCTGGGGGGCTCCACATCACCCCCTGCACAGAGGGTCCCGCCGTGGCAGGGGCCACGCAAAACCTCAGTGGGGAGAGGTGCCGACAGCCCCATGGAGAGGCACACGTCTGGGGCACACTGCTCCAGGCTGGGCTGCTGCTGGGGAAATGGCTTTGCACAAGGGGACAGCCCTCACCTGCAGCCCACCAGCACAGCCGAGATGATGCAGCCCGCAGAGCCACCAACTGAGCAACCCCACGATCCCCTGGGGCATGATCCCAGGGTTAAAAAATGGAAGGAAAATCAGCCTCACCAGTAGCTGGGTCTGGAAGAGAGCAGGAGTGTCCCACGCTGACTGCACTAACCCACCGTGTGGCCGCAGCCCCAGGGTGGCTGGAGAACAGCACTTAGCATATGGTGAATGCCTTTATTAATTAAAGCCTCCAGCTAATATGGGAGGGAGGGTGGCTGAGCAATAAGGAAAGGCCCTGTGACCTTGCTCGCATGGTGGGGGGAAAGCTGGCGCATGAGGGACGTGGCAGAGCCCTGTGCCAACCTGCATCCTCAGCGTGGGATGGACAGTCACCCAAAGTGGTGCTGAGCGCAGGGACGGCAGATGGATCGGTACATCGGGGAGTCCCATGGGTGCAACAGCCTGCAAGCAGGATCACAGCCATGCTGCCGGGTTCCCGTGGGTGCTCTGCTTCCCATGCCGCCCCACAGGTACCCTCGTCCCTGCTCCTGCCAGCGCAGCAGTGGGGTTGTGGGCAGCGTCACCCAGCCCGGCTGGGCCACCGTCACTGCAGAGGGCTGGTGAGGAAGCCACAGCTTCGGGTCTCCTAACCAAAACAACTTGGCTCCCATTTGCATGCCAGGGCAATGTGGCTGGCAACAAGCCCTTTTCCCTCCAGCTCACCCCAATGCTCCCCAACAGCACCCATCCCCAGGGTGCTGCCCCAAGCACACCCATCTCTGCTCCCACTCTGCCTTCCCCGTGTGGTGCCACCATCTCCTGGGCACAGCTGGGACACACCTCCTCCCTAATCCCCAATCAGTCCCAAAACCAGCGTGACATTAGTGCTCCGTTTGGGACTGGTGCTCTGCCCCACCAGGGCCCTGGCACTGCATATACAGACGGGGATGGAAACAGCCACGCTGGCTTAACTTCCCCAGGGATCTGCAGCCCAGCATTGGCTTATTGGAGGAGAACCAGCTTGTGGCAAGGAAATACACTATTATTATTATTATCAGCAGCACGATGAGGCTGTGGGAAGGGTTTAACACTGGGCAACGTGTCTGGTTGGAAGGTGGGGGTCCCTCAGACGATGCACCAGCCTCATGGGAGTCTCCCCACTGACCACCTGCATCCTGCCCTGGCACGGACGTGCCACTCACGGGATGTCAGCATGGATTCTCCAAGCTAACTGAACAGTGCATGACAGACGGGGAGGCAAATCCGGAGGAGCAAGGGCTGACCCCTGCCAGGCGGCGAAGCCAAGGCGACCTCCAGCGAGACGGGGAGAGGGAGGAAGGGAACCTGCAGCCCAGTCTGAGACAGGGAAGCGTGCCCACAGCATCGCCCCCCGAGCAGGACCGCTGAGGAGCCACGATGGGGTGGGGGAAAACCCCACTGTGACACAGCTTGGGCCACCTCCCACCCCACCAGTGCAGGATAAACACCCACAGCTTGCACAGGTCTGCACCCCAGCAGCCCCCACAAACCAGCCTAATGGTGTGGTCCAACTGGGGAGCGCAGGAGCGGGCAGGCCACAGCCTGAGACCCACCAGGCCGGGGAATCCGGTGCCACCAATGCAGGGGCTGAGCACCCTGGGCTCGGGGGGCGGCGGTGGCAGCGGGGGGCTCTGCGGGGGCGCAGGCTGTTGCTAAGAGCAACCTCCTCCCCAGCCTCAGTCCCATCCTCGGGGCACCCAGGCAGCAGGAAGACTCCCCAGGGGAGGCTGGCAGAGGAGCGGGCGCTGCAGGGATGCTCCAGCAGTCCCACAGGCATCCCCCTGCCACGGCTGTCTGCTTGGCGGACCCCCATGCCAGGAGGCTGCCGACTCAGTTCCCCTTTTCCCCCCCAGCACCACCGGGCTGGGCTTCCCGCACTGCAGCCCTGGCACCTCCCCAGGCATCGCCTCCCGTACCCCAAAAAGCATCGTTCCCCCCGGCAGCCCATACCTGGAGGGGAAAAGGCAGGCGGGGGGGGACGGCCCCATCTCCCAGGCAGGGGCTGAAGGCTCTTTCCCCCCCTGACCCCATAACCCCAGCGCCCGGCTCCTCCCAGCCTGCCCCAACCCCCGGGGCGGGGGAGCGGGGGCGGCCGGGCCCTACCTGTCAGCAGCTCGATCCTGTGGCCGTAGCACCTTCATGCCGGGGCGGCGGGTCCCGGCGCCGCCGGCGGGGCGGGGGCGGGGCGGCGGGAGGGGGCGGCGGCGGCGGGCCCGGCGCGGGGAGTCCGGAGCCGGAGCCGGAGCCGGAGCCGTAGCCAGGCACGCAGCGCGGCGCAGGGGCGAGGCTGGGCACGGCCCCTCCGGGCCGGTTTCCTCCCCTCGCCGGGGCTGGAGGGGAGGAGAATGGGCCGGGAACGGGGCGGCGCCGGGGGGGCGCCGGGAGGACAATGGGCCCGGGCCGGGGCTGCAGGAGGAGGAGACTGAACGGGAGATGGAGCGATGGTGGGGGGGGTTACACGGGAGAGTGAGCGATTGGGGGGGGGGGGGTTACAACGGGAGATGGAGCGATGGGGGGGGTTTACACGGGAGTATGGAGCGATGGGAGGGGGTTACACGGGAGATGGAGCGATGGGGGGGGTTACACGGGAGATGGAGCGATGGGGGGGGTTACACGGGAGATGGAGCGATGGGAGGGGGGGGGTTACACGGGAGATGGAGCGAGGGGGGGGGGTTACACGGGAGATGGAGCGATGGGGGGGGTTTACACGGGAGATGGAGCGATGGGGGGGGTTACACGGGAGATGGAGCGATGGGGGGGGGTTACACGGGAGATGGAGCAATGGGGGGGGTTACACGGGTATGGAGCGATGGGAGGGGGGGGTTACACGGGAGATGGAGGCGATGGGGGGGGGTTACACGGGAGATGGAGCAATGGGAGGGCGGGTTACACGGGAGAGGGAGCGATGGGGGGGGGGGTTACACGGGAGAGGGAGCGATGGGAGGGGGGGTTACACAGGAGATGGAGCGATGGGGGGGGTTACACGGGAGATGGAGCGATGGGGGGGGTTACACGGGAGATGGAGCTATGGGGGGGGTTACACGGGAGATGGAGCGATGGGAGGGGGTTACACGGGAGAGGGAGCGATGGGAGGGGGTTACACGGGAGAGGGAGCGATGGGAAGGGGTTACACGGGAGATGGAGCAATGGGGGGGGTTTACACGGGAGATGGAGCTATGGGAGGGGGTTACACAGGAGATGGAGCGATGGGAGGGGGGTTACACGGGAGATGGAGCGATGGGAGGGGGGGTTACACGGGAGATGGAGCAAATGGGGGGGGCGGGGGGTTACACAGGAGATGGAGTGATGGGGGAGTTTACACGGGAGATGGAGCGATGGGAGGGGGGGTTACACAGGAGATGGAGCGATGGGAGGGGTTACACGGGAATGGAGCGATGGGAACGGGGTTACCACGGGAGATGGAGTGATGGGAGGGGGGTTACACGGGAGATGGAGCAATGGGGGGGGGGGGTTACACGGGAGATGGAGCAATGGGATGGGGTTACATGTGGAGATGGAGCAATGGGGGGGGGGAGGTGGTACACGGGAGATGGAGCCATGGGACGGGTACACGGAGATGGAGCAATGCGGGGGGTGGTTACACAGGAGATGGAGCAATGGGACGGGGTTACATGGGAGATGGAGCAATGGGGGGTGGTGGGGGGGGGGGGGGGGGGTGGGGGGGGGGGTGGCGCACATCACCCTGTAGGGAACCATGGAGGTCCCAGAGTCAAACCATGATGGCCATGGGGCCAGGGGTCCCTGTGGTCATGGGGTCCCAGGAGCAGGGGACAGTGGGAGCCTTGGGGAGCCCCAGGTATGGGGCCATGCCCAAGGGGTCTGGGGGTTCCCGAGAGCAGGGGATGGTGATGATCAAGTGTCCCAGGGAGGATCCCGGGACAAGAGGGGACCTGTGCAACAGGGATTACCTGCAACAGAGCCATTAATGGCCAAGGGGTTTTAGGGAGTCCCAGGGAGTGGGGCCATGAAGGCCAAAGGGCCCGGGAGTATCCAGGAACAAGAATAAGGATGACAAAGGACCTGGGGGTCCTCTGGAGCACGGGGGTGCAGGTTCCCCTGAGCATAGGGTGGTCATGGTCAAGGGGCCCAGGTTGTCCCAGGATAAGTGAGACCTCTGCAACGAGGGTCCCCAGGGCCATAATGGTCTGGGGGTGCCAGGGAGTGAGGATCATCATAGCCATGGTGTCTGAAATCACCCAGGAGTGGAGGCCATGGCTGGGGTGGTGATGACCTGCCACATATTGATGCTGGGGGTGTAGGGTGGCAGCTGTTTGGGATAGAGCAGAGGTTGTGGGGTGGCTGTTTGGGTCAGGGGCTGTGAACACTGTCATGGGTTGGGGAGGGTTGGAGAGGGCTGGTCCCACAGTGGGGGAAGATGCAGGACCCTCATCTTCTGCGTGAGGCATGGATGCTAGTGGTGCCTCCCTCTGCCCTGGCTGTGATCCTGCATCGTCAGAGGCCACCAGCTCTGCAGGGCAGCCAGCCTGTAGAGGTTTGCCCACCACCTGTGTAATGGTACCTAGGTTTCTAAAGGAGCCAGGGGCTCCCAAGGTGGCAGGGTATGAAGCAAGGCTGTGTCCTGAATTGGGACAGCTGGCCCAGCAAGGACAGAGGGCCCCAGCCTGCCCCTAGAGCAAGTGTTGATTCCCACTTGCCTCCAAGCTGGGCAAGCCTGTCTTGCCACTGTTCCTTCTTCTATACTTCTTTAGTATTGCTTTTATTCATTTTTTTTTTTCCACAGTTAGGGATGTAACAGCCTCCACTCCCAAGCTGCCTGAGGCAACTGCACAGGACATGCCATTCAAAACCCAGAACTGGCCTTTACCAAAACATCTCCGTGGGGAAACCACTGAGGACCCCATCACCTCCCCTCCATGGACTTGGTTCCCCGTTGAACCCAGCCCCACATGATGCTCATCTGGGAGGACTCAGGCTGCTCCCCAGGGGCAGGGCTGTGATCAGGTCTGGTGTCCAAGCTATCACTCGCTCCCTCTTCCCTGCTGGGCATTTCTGCCGGGAGAGTCCAGGCAAAACATTTCATATCTCCATTGCAAAGATGGTGTGCATGAGTGAGGGCCTGACCCTGCTTCATCCTGCGTTTCAGTGCTGTTTACTTGTCAGCATGGGAAAACCAAGGTTTCTTGTAGGACGCGTGAGGCTCAGGGTGCTCCTATGCCAAGAGGGATCCATGCAAGATGCTGCAAGAGGGTCAGGATTTGGGTGCTGGGGTCTTGGAGACAACCTCTGCCCTGGAGGTCCTGGGGACCAGCTGGCAGCAGACCTAGGCTGGCCCTGGAAAGGGATTTCTTGGTGGTCCCTGTAACCACCTGCCATGGGCCTTGGGAGCAGTGCTGGCATCTTGAGGGGTTGAACCAGGATCTTGTTAGCACCACCCTCATCCAGAGATCCAAGTTTGCCCCCAACCCTAAATTCCCAAGATGGCAGTGGGTGCCCACAGGCTGCTCTCAGCACCTGGGTTGAACCAGGCATCCCAGACCTCAGCCTCATTGCCCCTTGGCCAGCCGCAGTGGCCAACACACCCCTGTGCTTCACGGCACCTCTCGCTGCTGGGCCATGGGGTGCCTTGAGAGTGGCCCCAGGCAGCTCATCCTACAAACACCTGCTGCAGGGCTGGAGGGACGTCTGCTGATACAGACATTCATCTCCATCCCTGGTACATTCTGTTTTAACAGCTTGTCCCAGGCTTTTTGGATGGCAACCAGTTTACAGCGGATTTCAGCCTCTCCGCTGAGTCACCAGGAGCTCTGCATCCAGACTGTGTTTGCCTTCTCACCTCGAAGGGAGAAAACACCCGGGATGTCAGGGAGCACAGGGACCCTTTAATCCTCCAACTAGGAGCCAGTCCAGCACCCAGCACTTCAATGGGGTCAGATCTTCTCTGCCTTCGGGCTGCCTTTCACCCTCTTCAGCGGGTCCAGCAGCCAAGGGGTTTCCTCTGAACTGGTCAGGGATCAGATAGGGTCGGATTCAGACCTTCCTGACATTGGGCAAATTTAAACCTCCTCCTCCTCCTCCAATTGCCAGGGATTTCTACAGGAACAAATTATTTTTCACACTGGGGATTTATCTTCTCCGCATGAAGTCCAACTTTGTCAAATAACAGCTTTTAGATGGCTGCCTTGCCAAAGGAGCAGGGCCATGTGGCTGAAATAATTGCAAATTAATTAGGCATGTGCTGTCTGTGCTCTAGACTGGAGGGACTGGGGTGTCACGCCATGTGGGGGTTCAGAAATCGCCTGCATGCGGAGCCTTCCACACCCTGAATTGTGTGATTAAAGGGAAGTGAGGTTTTACAGCACGGATTTTTCCACATTATTTTTCATTGCACTTTTAATGCAGATCAATGTGGCATTTTTCCATGTGGCTTTCTCTGTGCTTTTAGCTCAGACATGTGACACTAAGCCAGTTGAACACAGGTCTGGCTCCAGAGATGGCATCAGGGAGGTTGCAGGCCTGGACAGGGACTCCCCAGGACCTTGCTGGGGTTTGGGGATGCTGCTTGCAGACTTACATCATCTCCCAGCATTTAGTCACACACCCCCAATGCTCATTTCCAGGTGCTGCTGTGGCACCAGCGCTTCCCAAGGACCCAAGGAGCTCTCTGCCCAGAGATGTCAGTGATGATGTTGAAGTGCCGCAGCTGTCTGAGGGATGTCCCATCCCTTGCATCAAAGAGGGGGAATCGTGTTGCGGATATGTCAAGCACAGGGGATGTTCCCTGGCACCCAGGGCCTGCCCAGAGAGGGGTATCCACCAAGCGCTGCCACAGCCGAACCCCTTGGTCTCTCCCAACTGGGCTTTGCTATGGTCTCCTGGGGCTGGGGCCAGATTCCCACCTTCTTTGTGCTGCCACACATATCAGAGCAGTTGGGTGGTGATGGACACAGGCTCAGGCTGGCCATCAGGCCAACGCCCCAAACCTTGGTCCACCAAAGCAAGTGGGTCTGAGGGGACAAACCGAGCTCTGAATACACCCCGCAGTGAGCCGTCCCCCCATGCTGCTTGGGCTGGGGTCCTCACCTGTGCTGGCAGCCAGCCATCGGCCTCCCCAGCAGCACAGGGACTCCTGGCCGGGCTCCTACAAAGCCCCAGCAGCCTGGGAGCCACCGCGTCTGTGCCACAGTGTGCCGGGCGTCCGCCCCAGCGGGATGGGAGCCAGAAGTGGGAGGAAGAAGTTGAGTGCTGCAGGGCAAGTCAGGTCATAAGTGGCATAGGAAAGGCTGCCTGAAGCACAGTGCTGCTCACCAGATCCAAGCCTCTGCCCTGCCGCTGCGGGCTGGCGGGCTGAAGCGGAGTGTGCCATCCCAGGGCCATTATAGAATCACAGAATCATAGAATTGTTCTGGTTGGAAGAGACCTCCAAGATCATCGGGTCCAACCATTAACCCAGCATTTCCAACTCCCCCACTAAATCGTATCCCTTAGGGCCTCATCTAAACGTCTTTGGAATCCCTCCAGGGATAGGGACTCCACCACCTCCCTGGGCAGCCTGTTCCAGTGCTCGACAACCCTTTCAGTGAAGAAATTTTTACGAATGTCCAATCTAAACCTCCCCTGGCGCAACTTGAGGCCATTTCCTCTTGTTCTGTCGTCTGTTACTAGGGAGAAGAGACCGACCCCCATCTCTCTACAACCTCCTTTCAGGGAGTTGTAGAGAGTGATAAGGTCTCCCCTCAGCCTCCTTTTCTCCAGACTAAACATCCCCAGTTCCCTCAGCCGCTCCTCACAGCACTTGTGCTCCAGCCCCTTCCCCAGCTCCGTTGCCCATCTCTGGACACGCTCCAGCCCCTCAGTGTCTGTCTTGGAGTGAGGGGCCCAGAACTGAACCCAGCACTCGAGGTGCGGCCTCGCCAGGGCCGAGCACAGGGGGACGATCCCTGCCCTGGTCCTGCTGGCCACACCATTGCTGATACAGGCCAGGATGCCGTTGGCCTTCTTGGCCACCTGGGCACGCTGCTGGCTCATATTCAGCCACTGTCGACCAACCCCCCCAGGCCCTTTTCCACTGGGCACTTTCCAGCCGCTCCCCCCCAAGCCTGTAGTGTTGCCTGGGGTTGGTGTGACCCAAGTGCAGGACCCGGCACTTGGCCTTGTTGAACCTCATACACTTGGCCTCGGCCCATCGATCCAGCCTGTCCAGGTCCCGCTGTAGCGCCTGCCTGCCCTCCAGCAGATCAACACTCCCGCCCAGCTTGGAGTCATCTGCAAACTGACTGAGGGGGCACTCGATCCCCTCGTCCAGATCATTGATAAAGATATTGAACAGGACAGGCCCCAGTACTGAGCCCTGGGGAACACCACTTGTGACCGGCCGCCAACCGGATTGAACTCCATTCACCACAACTCTTTGGGCCCGGCCATCCAGCCAGTTTCCTACCCAGCGCAGAGTACGCCCGTCCAAGCCAGGGGTAGCCAGTTTCTCCAGGAGGATGTTGTGGGAGACGGTGTCAAAGGCTTTACTAAAGTCCAGGTACACAACGTCCACAGCCTTTCCCTCATCCACTGAGCAGGTCACCATGTCGTAGAAGGAAATCAGGTTGGTGAGGCAGGACCTGCCCTTCATAAACCCACGCTGACTGGGCCCGATCGCCCGGTTGTCCCGTACGTGCCGCGTGATGGCACTCAACATGACCTGCTCCATAACCTTCCCGGGCACCGAGGTCAGGCTGACAGGCCTGTAGTTCCCCGGATCCTCCTTCCGGCCCTTCTTGTACACGGGCGTCACATTTGCCAGCTTCCAGTCAACTGGGACCTCCCCAGTTAGCCAGGACTGCTGGTAAATGATGGAGAGTGGCTCGGTGAGCACTTCTGCCAGCTCTTTCAGCACCCTTGGGTGGATCCCGTCCGGCCCCATAGACTTGTGCGTGTCTAGGTGGCGTAGCAGGTCACTGATCATTTCCCCTTGGACTACAGGGCTTCATTCTGCTCCCCATCCCTGTCTTCCTGCTCCGGGGGCTGGATGCCCAGAGGGCAACTTCCCTTGCTGTTAAAGACTGAGGCAAAGAAGGCATTTAGCACCTCAGCCTTTTCCTCATCCCTTGACACTAAGTTTCCCCCCACATCCAATAGAGGAGGGAGATTCTCCTTAGCCCCCTTTTTATTGTTAATGTATTTGTGGAAGGACTTTTTGTTGTCTTTTACGGCAGTAGCCAGACTAAGTTCTAGTTGGGCCTTGGCCCTTCTAATTTTCTCCCTGCATGACCTCACAACATCCTCGCAGTCCTCCTGAGTTGCCTGCCCCTTCCTCCAAAGGTTGTAGACTCTCCTTTTTTTCCTAAGTTCCAGCCAGAGCTCTCTGGTCAGCCAGGCCGGGCTTCTTCCCCGCCGGCTCATCTTTCGGCTCATGGGGACGGCCTGCTCCTGTGCCTTTAAGATTTCCCTTTTGAAGACTGTCCAGCCTTCCTGGACGCCTTTGCCCTCCAGGACTGCCTCCCAAGGGACTCTGCCAACCAGACTCCTGAACAGGCCAAAGTCTGCCCTCTGGAAGTCCAGGGTGGCCGTTCTGGTGACCCTCCTCTTTACTTCTCTGAGAATCGAAAACTCTTATTTCATGGTCACTGTGCCCACGACGGCCTCCAACCGTCACATCACCCACAAGACCTTCTCTGTTCACAAACAACAGGTCCAACGGGGCGCCTTCCCTCGTGGGCTCCCTCACCAGCTGTGTGAGGAAGTTCTCTTCCACACACTCCAGGAACCTCCTGGACTGTTTCCTCTCTGCTGCATTGTATTTCCAGCAGACAGCTGGCAAGTTGAAGTCCCCCACGAGAACAAGGGCGAGCGATCGTGAGGCTTCTCCCAGCTGCCTGTAGAATACTTCATCTGCCTCCTCGTCCTGGTTGGGTGGTCTATAACAGACTCCCACCATGGTATCTGCCTTGGTGGCCTTCCCCCTGATTCTTACCCATAGGCACTCAACCCTCGCGTCACCATCCTCAAGCTCTAGGCAGTCCAGACTCTCCCTAACATAGAGGGCTACCCCACCGCCTCTCCTTCCTTGCCTGTCCCTTCTGAAGAGTTTATAGCCGTCCATCGCAGCACTCCAGCTATGTGTGTCATCCCACCATGTTTCTGTGATGGCAACTGTATCACAGTTTTCCCCTTTCACAACGGCTTCCAGCTCCTCCTGTTTGTTGCCCATGCTCCGTCCATTCGTGCAGATGCACTTCAGCACCCTCATCCCCAGCCGGCCTCTGTCCTCCCCCACGGTGAGCAGAGGGGGCCGAGCCAGGCAGCAGGAGATGCTATTTTAAACCTCCTGGCCAGGAGCTGGACCCCTCCACCCCATCTGTCTGGTGTGTTTCCCAAGGACATACCCCGGCCACCGTCATTTTGCAGCCCCCTCCTTCCCTCTGTGCATGGGTTTACTCCTCCACCGGCAGCACAGAGTAATTTTCCATGGCACTGCCAATGCCAGCAGTGGCACGGGGAGCACAGGAGGGGCTGTCGTCACCGATGCAAAAGTGGCAGCTCCTTTCTGTCCCCTGGCCGGAGCCACTCTGAGTCACAGCTCTGTGGACAGAGCACAGCAGACAGCCAAGGACTTGTGGTTCCAGGCCCTGGGACAGATCTGGCTGACCCCAGGTAGTGACAGGGTCTGCAGATCCTCCCTGAAGCCCAGGGTTACATGCAGGGGTGGGGAGGGGGTTTTACACTGTCTACCTGTACCGACCACCACTGCAAGCCAGAAACATCCATGTGAAGGTTTCATGTATCTCCATGTAGGACGTCTTCTTGCGGGATTTGTTGGTAGGGAAACTGAAGCACGGAGCAGCTGGGCCCGGGCAAGGGCTGCCAGGCTCACAAGCCTCATCCACAGGCAGCGTGACGCAGCTCTGCTTTCAGCGTGGTGTGGCAGAAAGCAGGGCAGGTGGATGGGGAAAAGGAAGCTGAGAGGGGGATGCTGCTGGGGCTTCGGAGCAAAACTCCAGCGAAAGCTCAGCTCCCAGCAGGGCCCTCTTCCCTCTCCAAGAGTCACCTCTCTTGAACAAGACCAGCTTGAGAGCGATGGGCTGCCCTACTAGCTGGGATCCCCGGCACTGGAGCTGCCTCAGCAGTCATGCCTGCAAGTGGAGAGGCAGAGAGGCCAGAACTGCTGAACCAGCGATGCCGCTGCTGGCAGAGGGAAGGTGGCAGGACGCGAGGCCCTGGGACCTTTCATGTTCCCTGTCTCTGGAAGAAACCTGGAGACATTTCATGAAAAAGAGAGTAAAGGCCATGAAACTCTAACAAAAATGCTCCAGCACAGCCCTGTTGCTCCCCAAAGCTCCTGTTGCAAGGACCACGGTGCTGTCTCGACCTGGCAGAGGCCAGCTGCGACCCCCAACTCCGCTGCAGGTATCTTCACACCCCTTGGCCACCCTTCCCACAGCAGCACCCAGTGCTGGAGGTGCCACGAGGACCTGTCCGGTGGAGGACAGCTGGTGATGGATGGAGCACACAGCTGCCACCGGCAGAGACTGACCGTAGCGATGACCAGCAAAGGAAGCAGAGGTCTGCATGCAAGCTCCAAGGCAGGGCAGGGTTTGACGCATGACCGACAGCTCCAGGGTGCATCCTGTGCCGCACACGGCGCTAATTTGGGGGCAGGAGGCAAAGCAGCCTGCAGCAGATGTGCTGGCTGCCTGTGTTGGCTGGGCAAGGGATCGGTGCAGTCGATGCGCCTGTATCAAAGGGTTTCACGGGGATTAGCTATCACCCGAGGCGCATGCAGTCCAGTGACAATGCTCAGAGGAGTCAGAGCTAAATTTAGCCTTGGTTGTGCGCGAGTGTGATGTTTTTATTGCTGCCCTTAAATAAAGACATTGTTTGGAGCATGTGGCTGCTGGCCCTGCCTTGCTCAGCCCTGGACCTTTGATGGGCTGTTTCGGTCAAGCTGTGCAAAAGAGGGAGAAACAAGGAGAATTAGCGGTTGGTGAGACATATTGCAAGGGTCTACTTCCAAAAATGCCCAGAAGCCATCTCTCAGAAACCAGCAGTGCACACAAAGCAGTGAGAGGGTGACCTCGGTGGCTGTGGGGATGTGCTTGTGCTGAGGCAGAGGTATCTGCCAGGCAGAGCTGCTCCACAGGCAGGGGACCACATGCTGTGGAGCCATGGCCGTAGCAAGGGGCTCCCAGGCTGGCGGGGGCTCAAGGCAGCAGTGCTGGACCACCAGCTGCTGGTGATGGGCCCCATCCTGCAATCCCATTGCCTGCCCACCCTAGGGCAGGCATGATCTGCCCCAGCCTTGTATCCGCAGGGCAGCGAAAGGCCCACAGCTTGCTGGCTCCAAAATAATCAGGGCCAGAACAACAGCAGGGCAATCGGACCTTGGACACCTCTAAAGAGACCCCTCAAACCCTGCCCAGAGGCCCCAGATTGGTCCCAGGACAGGTCGGTCCCCCCAGAACTGCTGGGCTTCATGCAGAACAAGGGGAGGCTGCGACGTGGCACTGCCCACGCATGAGTTCACGTCTTAGGCTGCAGGCAGCAAGAGGAAGGACCCAGCCACACCACTCTCCAGCCTAACACCACGCATTTTGCTCAAGCTGCAGGGAACATGCAATCCTGCAGAGAGCTCAGCATCCTCTCCCTGCAACGCAGCCTGCAAGCCCAGGACACGGAGCACTGCCGCCGTGACCTGGCCAGGCCAGAGATGCACTGTGCCCTGTCTGCTCCCCCACCACAGCACAAAGCATGTGCTGGCCAGCCCCCCCCCCGGCTGCCTCCTGCCCTCACAACGTGGGCCTACCAGTAATTTTCCATCCTGGCTGCAGGCTCTGCCCTAATGAGATGTTCTCCTACATCCCTCTAACAGGGCTGGGCCCCATTCAAGTTCCTCTGTTCATTCAGGCTGAGTCCCCCCCTTTTGCTGCTTGAGCCGCCCACCAGTTCTGCAGGATGGCTGCTCCTCCGAGCCCTGCTCCTCCCTGCGCTCACAGCCTCTCTGCCTCAGGGAAATGGGAGGATTTTGTCCAAAAGCCAGAAAAAAAAAAAGCCCAGCAACCCACCAAGAAAAATTCCCATGGCTCAGCTGCACTCTTGGGCCAGGAACAAGGCAACCCTGGGGACTTTGCCATCAGCCATTTCCAAAGCTGCCTCTGCATGGGCAGCTCTGCCTGGAATTGAAGGTCTGGAGCCATCAGCTGCGTTGATCAGACAAGCACAGCAGAGCAAAGTTGATTTACAGAGGGAGTTTTCTGGCCCTGGAGCTCAGTGTGCTCACAGCAAGCATGCAGCACCGCACTGCCTTGAACTCCCTTCTTGCGATGAAGCAGCTCGACTCTGATCTCAGCTTAGGCATTGTACTTTGTGGGTCTGGAGAGCCAGAGGGAGATACCCCCTGCTCCTAAGTGAGCAGAAGGTGGAGAGGCAGACCCTCCTCCTCCCGCACCAGCCCAGCGGGGCCGATGCGACCAGGCGTTGCTCCAGCGCCTGCCGTCGTGGCTCCAGAGCCAGGCAGAGGGTGCAGGGGTCCCTCGGGAGTTGGCGTTCACTCGTGCTCCTGCTTCCATGCAGAGGACACAGCACATGGCTTTCCAGAGCAGGGGGCATCAGATGCATCCGGCGGGGAGTGCGTATACAAACATCCCCTCGACTGCCCCAGGAACAGCTTGTCCCAGGAGCGGCAGAGAGGAAGCTGAAGGCATGGGTGCTGAGGGGACCCTTCTGCTGCTCTGTGGTCCGGGGAGCCCACTGTGGCCAGGGTGGAGCTCAGCATCCACGAACCTCCAGCTCAAAGTCTCAAACCACCTCCAGGAGCACCAGAACCTTGATCAAAATACATGGAAACCACAGAAAGGTTCACCCATCTCCCTTGGGTTTTGCAGACACCAAAGCAGGTGCAACCTCCACCCCCACTGCAGTATGCTCCCCCCCTCCCCCCCCCCCCAGCACCCCTCGGAGCCGCACCAGGGACAAACAGAGAAGAAAGGCACTCAAAGTGAAGGTGCAAAATGAAGGATGCTTTATGTGGTGTCAAGGTGTCTTAGCACCAGCAAACATGTTGCTTTGGACAAGAGGTGCCTCAAAACATGTAGAGAGGCACCAGGAGAGACGGGCGGCTGAGGGAACAGGCCTGGTGCATGGAGAGTTCTCCCACCACCAGGAGACACCTCTTGTGGAGGAGCTATTTCCCAGGTCCTCGCCTGCAGAGCCCACCTGCGGCCCTTCTGTGACTTGCTGGGCTGCCGAGGCCTTTGGGCCCACAGGCCAACCTCCTGTCCATGTCTCCTGAAGCAGCCCCCTCCATCCCTCCCTGCCTCCTCCCAGCCACGCGAGCAGGCAGCAGCAGCACCCGGCCCCGCTGTGCTGCTTCTGTGACAGCCCCTTTTCAGAGCCAAGCCAGGCTTTAAATAAATACCTGTCAGCAGAGCAGAGCCTAGCTGTTCAGAAAGCGAGTGCATGCGTGCAGATGTGTTTAGCGAGTTGATAGGTGTGAGACAGAGCAGAGGCAGCAGGGTCTTCCTCCTCAGAGGCCAGAGACTAGCACATTCTCAAAGGCAGCATTAATCAGCATTTTCAATTACGCAGCACCCATTGCAATGGAGCAAAGTTGCCCACTCTTACCTTCCCCTGGAGAGCGGGATAATACCATTTCCAAGGGCTGGCTTCTCCAGCTGCGAGCCGCCACGATGGTTTAAGGGGAGGGTGATGGATTGGGAAGACTCAATTGTTCTCAGAGTTTCCACAGTTCCCCAATCGCCACCAACTGTGTTTGGTGACAGAGGGGCCAGGCGTGCATGGGCTGCACTTCTCCTTGGCCAGGAAGTGGGGAGGGGGTCCCACTCCTGCCTGGGTACCCAGGACCCTCATGAGCACATACCAAGGCCGCCTCATGGTGAGAGGAGGATGTGCCAGCAGCTGAGGGAACTTGGGTCTCGAAACACAGACCACTTTCCCAGGGGTGCGGAGGCCCTCAGGCTGGCAGGGCAGATTTTTTAAAGCAGATTATATTTGGCTTCTAACATTGGAAAGATAAGAAGCAAGGTCAGGTGAGCCTGGCAACCGTCCTGCTGAGACAGCAAGACGCTGCTGATGCCTGCACAAGGCCAGATCTGGGTTCTCCCCTCTGTGCTCAAACTGCAGGGAGCCCTGGTGGGATGGGCACCCACCACCTCTCCCTGGCAGGTGGCAGATGCCCATCGCCTGCAGTGGACACGTCAGCAGGCTGCCCATGAAAATAAGCTGCTCCAGCTCAAACCTCAGCCTGGCCCCATACAGATGTCCCTAGGGGAGCTCTCAGGGAGTCTCACAGATGGCCACAGCAGCCCTGGGTGGCTTTGGTGCTCCTTTGCTTGTGCAGGCAGAGATTGATCCAGGCAAGCCAAGGCTGCTCCATTTGCACTGCCCAAACTCCCAGGACCTTGTCAGCACATCTGAGATGGAGTCAGGCCGGGGCCTTGGCCCAGGCTCGTGGGTGGGTGGCAGAGCCCAGGAGGGGCTGTCAGACAGGAGGGACAGCAAAGCCTTGGGCAAAACCAGCCAGGGAGTGAATTCCCTGTGCTTGGGTGGGGGGAGGCTGGCAGGAGTGGAGCCAGCTCTGCCCCGAGGGCTGGGGGCTCCCTAGGGTCACAGTCATGAAAAGAGAGGAGCCTGGAGCACAGGGAACACATCTGGGGTTTTCCAGGCCTCAGCTGCCCTGCTGGGGTGCCTGGGTGAGGAGGTGGATGCAGCGGGGCAGAGCAGCACAAGTAGGAAGGCCTCCAGCACAGCCCGGGCAGGAGAAGGCATCTGGAGGGGCCCGAGCAGCCGCCTGTAGCCCTTCCTCCTTGCTCATCCTGCAGGCTTTCACAGGAGCAGCCAAACACCCAGCTCCCCTTGCCTGCACCCCACCAGCTCTGCCCCTGACCTTCTCCTTGGCCCACAGTTGATCAATACCTCTAGCTCTGGGGGGATCCATCGATCCTAACGATTTCATCCTGCTTCTCGCTAATGCACTCTCTTGTTGCACTGCATTTGGTCCATGGACCTGGCAGATGCTGGGAGAGAGGCAGAGCGCTGGCCAAAGGCACCATCACACGCCGTCCCAGGACAGCAGGTTAACTCTTAGCATTACCCCTTTGCAACACAACCCTCTCCACCACAGAGGCAGGTCTTCAGCCCTTCCTCCCACGCCTCGTGGCTCACCGGAGGACCATGAACCTTCCTCTCTCAGCTCTCCAGCTCCTCGGAAAGGCACATTCAGTATGTTTGAGTGCCTCAGCCAGGATTTTGCAGCTTTTAACCAAAACCCACCAATGTGTCCTCACAATCCCTCATTGCCTCTTCACTCAGCAACTGCTCCTTCCCAGAGAGCCTCCATCAAACTCCCTGTGCCTGTCTAGAGATGGGGGGACTCAAGGACACCCTGACCCACCAGTGATGGGAAGCAGGAGCCAACGTTTCTAGAGTCCTTTTCTCAAGGCACCCAACTTTTAGCCAGGATGAAAGTGCAGGCACTTGGGTAACAGTGGGGAGTTGAACATGCCCCCCTGCCCTGCACAGAGCTGCCTGCCAGCCTTCCTGCAGGTCCAGCCCCTCCAGGTGACCAGCCTGCTGCCCCTCCAGCCCCCACCATGCCTGCCCGAGCTGGAGGCACCGAATTTCAGCAGCTTCCCCTTAAGAGCAGCCTGGACCCCGCCCGGCACCAGGAGCACTGCAGGGGGCCGCGTGTGGGAGCACCAGCCCAGTCATGCAGCACACACCTCCCTGCCTGCTCCTCCTCTCCTGCCCTTCTTAGCCCTGTCCCTTCCAGGAGAAGCACAAGACAAAACTAAGATGAAGTCACTAATCTGGTCTGGGGAGGGCTGGCTACCAGGTGCTGTCCTGGCCTGTGCATCCTCCCAGCTCAGGGTCTTTAAACCCAATCCTTGTGTCAAACAGCCCTGGAAAGAGTGGTTTTCACCAGTGTGTACCAAATACCCGTTCAAACCCACTTCTTTTCCAGCCTCCACATCCTCCTGTGGCAGGGTGTTGCACATCCCTGGGGTAAAATCATCCTTGATGTTGTTGCTGATGGCTGCGTGACTGTACGGCTGGGTTACAGCTGGTCCTGGCAGAGCTTCTGGAGCCCCATCCCATGTCCTGGGGTGGACCCAACAAGGGGCTCTGGCCCAGCCTGTCACTGACCTTCACTGTGAATCCAGTCCCATGCATCCCATCAATAACTAAATGCAAGATAACAAAATGAGCTGTCGCAGCCAATTAACATGCTGGGATTAATCAGTTTGTAGGCTTTCAGGGTGGAGGGGAGGAGCCAGCTCCAGGCCAGAGGGGCTGGGGAGAGGCAGGGTGAGGGGTCTGGTGGGTCTGCTGGCTCCCTCGGCCGAGAGCCAGGAGGCCAATGTGGGTGCTTCCCCAGCAGCGCACAGATGTGGCATCATCTCACTGGTATGCGGACACCCCAGCCCCAGCCAGAACCAGCAGAGAGGGGTGGGCAGCTGCAGGGTAACCAGTGCGGAACCACCTCACGCAGGGCTTTAGCCCCAAAGCAGACCCACTCATTAGGAGAGCAGCCAGTGACAACTGCCAAACCCAAAAGGGTTCCACTTAAAGCTGGGAGGGATCTCAATGTCTGTGGTTGAGTGCCTCTCAATTAATTAGCATCCTGCTGATGCTAAGGAGATTAAATCGATCTCTGCCATGAAGCAGATGCTGTTCCCAAGGCCTGATTCGCAGTGATTTTCCTTTCCCTGTGCCATCCTGCCCTGCTGACTCAGCTGAAGCCTCAGGGTACTGGGCGCAGCCTGGCTGCCGGGACGCAGGGGGGGGTCTGGGGGTGAGCATGGGATTGCTGTGCAGAGATGCCCAGGGCTGCACAGGGAGGACGCTGGTGTAAATCCAGAGTGGTGCTCATCAGGGGAGCAGCGCGGCCGCAATGAGGCCTGGCCGTCCAGGGAGGTGATGATCGGTTCACCCCATTCTGCCTGCGTCAGCATGGGACAGCCTCACAGCCGGGCAGCTAGAGCTGCATTTGTGCACCTGAGAGCTCAAACTGAAAGGAAATATCACAGCTCAGCCTCCAGGCAGCGCTTGGTAAATCCACCACGACTGCAATAAACCCTGCTGATTTGGTGCAAACTTGGAGTAACCCTGTTGGTTTCACTGGGGCCAGTACAACAGTGTACAGCCCTGCCCAGGAGTACACAGGCTGCACCTGGCTCAGCTCTGCTCCACTCCACCAGCGCTGCTCGGGTCTCTGCCAGCGCCCCTCAGGTCTCCACCAGCACAAGTGAGAGGGGACTCTTCTCTGAAAGCCTTTGCAAAGGGTGTGACTCCAACAGTTCTGTTAATGATGACCAGGGCCTGTGCATGGCTGGCCCCCAAGCCCTCCACTCCCTGACCCCAGCCGCAGAGCTGCCCCCCAGCAGTGAAAGTGGCCGTTCAGCCACCCACGGGCACGAAAAGCACTTAGGAAAGGGGCTGCAGGATCCATCAGCTCCCACTCCCCCAGGTGTCAACTAAACACCCAAACAAACTGCAAATCTTATATTTCTAAGTGAGGCGAAAGCAAGAAACTCATCTTAAATCATTGCGGTGATGGGAGCCTGCCAAGATACACCCGCCCTGCAGAAGACAGTCCCACAGCAAGAGACACAGGCGCATTTGAGGATTGTTTTGATAGTGCCTTCATTTCTGTATCTGCTTTACTGCTTCCTCCCAAGTGCATCGCTTCCAAGCCCCCCAGCTACAGGACCATGTTGTCGTGTGGTCATCTCCTCACTCCCCTTTTGCTCTAACGCTGGAGAACAAAAGCCACGCTGCATCCTAAGCATTTGGCAGCTTCTTGGTCTGAAGTCAGGGAAAAAATTGCCTTTTATGTCCAGCAAAACCCTCCTGTTTGTGAGGGTTTCTCATAATCCTCCTCGTGCTTCTGCTTTACCTAGGGAGAACCCAGAGCCCTCGAGGGACCAACAGGACAGCTAGAGACAGGCTCAGCCTTGTAAGCCACACAAGCTGAGAGCACAGGTTAGGCTTTTGCAACCTCCATTTGCTTTTTGCCATGTTTGTTGTATCGCAGCATCACAAGAGAGATGGAAAAGCACCATCACGACCCTCGGGAGGCATCTCCTTACCACTGCCCGTTTCCAGGCACAGAGAAATCTGGAGGGGGGTAAGGTTCAGTTTCTCAAGCTCATCTGCAGGCAAACTGGGATTTCTTACAGTGAAGCTATTTTTCTCTGGTCTTACAGGATCCCAGCATAAACAGAGGACGGCTTCCAAGCTTTAAAGCAATCTTCACCCTTGACATCCTCCCTCCATTTCGTAGGCTAATTGAAAGTAAAATGCTTTTAACGTGTAGTTGTCAATGAGAACCTGAGCCTGAAACAGGGGCGAGAGCAGTTCGCAATGCATTTGAGTGCCATGACTCAAGCACAGCTCTGATATTACAACATCAGGCATTAAAGACACGCCTAGGAGAGAATACCAGTATGAAACAGGTTTGGTCCTGGGGTGCTGCTGTGCTCCTACACCTTCCAGCTGGAGCTGGGGAGAAGCAGGTCCCATGGTTTGTGTTTCCAAGGGGTTGAGGGATGAGCAGAGGAACCTCACCTTCCCCCAGGGAATACCAGCTGTTTTCTCTGGGACTCCAGCGATGCCACATCCTGACACAGCAGGATGCAGTGCTGCAGCTGCGGCCCTGCCCAGCAACACGCACCGAGGCAGCCACGTCCCCCACCTGCTCCATCAGCATGACGTGCTGTTCCCCTGAGAAGCTGCACCCCAAACTGCACCTAGACCCGGGCACAGCCAGAGAGCACCCTGAGGCGGTACACACTGCACTCTGCAAACTTCATCGATGTCCCTACACACTCCTCACACCCCAAACCCGGCTCAGCCCGAGTGCTGCCTTGCCTGTGACCCTAGAGCAAAAGTGGCTTCTGTCCTAAAACACAAGGGATTTCTGCCTTGCCACAGGGCTAGCTGGAAAACCCGACGAAAGTACGTTCCCCCCATGGTGCGGGGGAGCATTGCGAAGAGCTGCCGCCATACGGTTTCACAAAGGCTAACGAAAGGCAAAAGACCACAATGTGTCCTGCCAATCCAGATAGAAAGGATACAACGGCCACTGGCACTGCTTGGCAGCCTGCCCTGAGAAATAACTCTTCAAAAATAGAAGCGTGCTAATCTCAGGAACCTGCTGGTATTGTCAGTGACATTAATGAAGTGTTTCGAAAACCAGAACAAATGCCTTGGCTTTTTGGGGCTGTGCCCGCCCTTGTAATTTTCCACAGCAGCCGAGGAGTGGTCCGGCGGCAGCAGCGCACCACTCTTCCTGCCGCTCCGCTCTCCTGCACGCAGCCCCCAGGAGCAGCGGCGTGGGCCGGCTCTGCCGGGCTCCCGGCAAGCTTGGAAAGCCTGGCTGGCCCTCAGCGAAGGGAAGAAGAGGCTGCTGGGAGCAATTCCCTCTGTGAAGCAAAACCCATTAAGTGTACTCAATGGAATAGTGCCCGGGCAAGGTGGAAGCTCACAGTCGTCCTCTTTCCTCTTGTCTTCCAGCCTTGTTTCAAGCTCCCTCTGGGTTCTTTTTCACTCCCTGAGGTCCCTCTCCAGCTTCTGCCTCCTCCTCCTCCTCCTCCTCTCCTTTACCTCCCCACACATCTCCAGCTCTCTTCATCCCAGTCTTTGGTCTCAGACAAACCATGCAATGACGCGCAGCTGGAAGTGGTCCTGCAGTTTATTTCCTGAGATGTTACACTGTTTACAATGGTAAATGGAGGCACTTCAGGACCTCTTCAAAGGAGGGAGAACCACACTGAATGCTGACCTGCTTCCTGAGAGCCTCCGGATACTCCCCCTCTCCCTGCCTGCTCTGCTTCCCATCGTCTCTTCCCACCTCTCGTCTCCTGCCTGAGCAGACCCAAAGGGACCGCTGCGGCTGCCACCCCCTGCCTTGCTCCCTGCAGCTGGCTGCCTTCCCAGGCACGCTGCTCCCATGGCCAGATGCTTCCAGAGCTATCGTGGGTGGCACCTTCTCCAAGGCTGCTTTTCTTGCTCCTTGGCAGCTAGGAGAGCTCCCTCCAACAAGTGGTGGGGAGAAGAGGGCAGATGCAACTTTACTTCTTCTCCCTGTCTCTTGTTGTCACAACAAATTCATGAGGACATATTGTAGAAATGGGAACAGCCACAGGCAGGGCACAGCTCCATCCAACGCGACCAGGGCCCACAGGATGGCAGATTTGTCCCTGGCAGAAGGGCTTCAAACTTCTGGATGGTATGTGTTGAGTGCTGGGCTCAGGCTGGCAGACAGAGAACAGACATGCGGATGACCTGCTGGTCTCTTGCCTTTCTGATCTCTGTGAATCACACACAGTCAATCCTAACTCCACTTCTCGGGCTTTCCAACTGAGGAACAAGCAAGTAGGACTTTGTGAAGGAGAAGGCAGCAGAAGGCAGGGTGCTGACTCCTGCAGCCGCCCCTCGCCAGCCCACCACAGTGCCGCAGGACCCCTGGGGGCACCGATCACTCCAGCACGAGGCAAGTCCCACACCCACTCAGGTAGCGCCCAGCACGCTGCGTGCTCGGCACATCTCACGTCGACTGAAGTGGCACAGCCAAGTGTCTGTCCATCTCCTCCTCTGCTACTCTTTCTTGGCAGCTTTCTCACCACTTCCCTCCTTAAGCAGCAATCAGTTATACTTCATTTTCATTGCCTCTGCCAACCATGACATCCACTCTTCTTGTATGCTCTAATCTAGGACAGGGTAGCACAACCTAAACTTCACTTTGAATCTCACTTGACTTGTGTTTTCGCCTGGCAGATGCAACAGAAAGTCACTTAGACACCTAGTTTGATCTCACAGGCCAAACAGGGTTCTCGCTACCTACTACTTAAAGCAGTTACAGTAGGAACTGCACAAAAACAATGTCTTAAGCTCAGTGCCCCCTCTCCTGGCTGGTGACAAGCAGTGCATGCACAGGCCCTCCCAGGCCACTGCCTTCCTGTGGTCTTCGTTTTGAACTCCCCTAGGAACTACTGGGAAAACCCAGCATGTGCACCTCAGCCAGCTGCAGAGAGGTTACTGCAGGCTCTGGCAGAAAAGGAGCAAGACATTGTCTCTGAAACTGCATAACACCAGTAGGGTATAAAGCTCCAACCCAACTGTGTGTCTAATGTAGGCTGAGATGACGATATTGTTCGAGTAGAGAGTGCAACGTGAAGCTTCCAGCTTCATTGACCCTGATTCATTGCAGAAGGATCTTAGTGCTGAAGAGATCGGATTGATTTGTGCACATAGGGTCAGAGGACACGATAAACTAGAAAAAAACTCAATACACTACTAACACGTATGGTCAGCTGCGGCCCAGCTGCAGTAGGTTGGCATCCTCTCCATAGCAATGTGCGCTTGACACTAATGGGTTCACACCATCCTCAAGGTCCTGCTGACACCACATCAGGTTTAGTTTCAGAGCAAAGGCCATCAGGCTGTTCCCACACCCAAAAGCCCCCTGGGCCTAGATGTAAGACGCAGCTCTCAGTCGGCAACACTGTGGCAGAAGATACAACTCAAGGCAAGTACTCAGATGGTCTTCACCCAGGAGACACATTCAAGGGAAGCCTCTGCTTGCCCCAGACTGGAATCACATTGCCTCGTCAGCACAAAACACAGAAAAGCATGTTACACCCATTAGAGTTCAGCTCCCAAAGCCCATCTTGCAAAGCAAAACCATCAGATGTAAGTTGGAAGTGTGTGTGGCCTTCCCCCATTACTCACTCGTGTGACATGATGAAACCAGGGCAATCTGTTACCCTTCCACCAGCTTTTGCGCCAAGTCCCACCGGCAATTCTGATCAGCAATTAGTGCTCAGGCTGCCATCAACTCTAGTGAAAGCACTTCTGAGCAGGTAAGATCAGGAAAACAGAGGAGAAACGTGGGCTTAGAACCGCACGCTTGGCCACTCTCTGCAGGGCCAAGTGGCTGTTCAGGGAGGAGAGAAGGGTGGAGAGCGGGAAAAGCACTTCTCTTACTCTTGTAAGTTATCAGGTATGTGGCAGTTTTGAAGAAGCTTAGAAGTAAGGGTTTAATGGGACTGATCAAGGAAACCAGAGTGACTTCTGAAAAGGGGAATCTTTTAGCTCTGACAAGCACTTATCAAGTAAGCATCTGAGCTCTGGCAGATGCAGCAGAACTGGGAAAATCCAGCTGGCATATTTGCTGTAACAAAGACACTGCCGACAATCCCGAGAACAAAACGCACTCTTAATAAGGAAGTGTTACCTTTGTCTGTCAGAAAAGGAAACTGAGGCAAGGAACAGCTTTGAGTTGCCTCCTGCCAGGCAGAGGCAGCGCTAGATGAATAGCTAGGTTTTTAAATAAAACTACGAGCCATATGCTGTGCTACCAGACAACGTGTTTTATAAAAAGCACATCTGGGGACAGAAGCAGCTCTGTGTGAAGAAAGCATTCACACTGTGCCTCTCCTGAATTACATCATCTCTCTGTTAAGCAACTGGTTCAATTAAAATTTTGAATGAAGCTCTTGTAAGAACCGGTCTCCAAAAAATGGGTAGAAAATCACTGATTGAGATCAGAAAGGCTTGTGCTCCTAACTCAGTTAGGTACCACTGTTTCTCTCATTAAAATAGTATGTGGTGTTCAGTATGTCAGTTCTCAAAACATTTCTCACTGCTCCTCCTCCTGGGTGCTGTTGGTCCAAATGCCACCACCTATTGCTTCAGGCCGGCAGAAGCAATCAATCGCTTCATTCTGCTGACCAAATCAATGCCAGAGGACAAACTAAGACATTGTTTAGGGCAAAGGAGACCAAGGAAGAAACACGAACATTTTGTGAAAGGGTAATTTAGACAGGGGAGAAAGTGCGTGTGTGCTGGTTGCAAAGCCGTTTGTATTTAACAGGGGGTCAACCCTCCATGGCTGCCTCACCTCCTTGAAAAAAATGCACAGAATAGAGAAACAAGAGGAGCTGAGAGTTTTAGGAGAAGTCAATGTAAAACTTAGGTGAGGAAAATTTTTCAGTTTCACTAACCATTCCAACAGGAGTTCACCGCCGGGAAGCTCGACTGACCATGTCTCCTGCTATGTCAGTGAATGCACAGCTCCAGCCTTGTTCATCACACATGGCAGCCAGGCACGGGAACAGACTACCTAGGGAGGCTGTGGATTCTCCTCCAGAGGTGGCTTCTGAAGGCCTGGCTGGACAAACATCATCCTGAGATGGGTTAGACGGGGCTAATCATAGAATATCTCAAGTTGGAAGGAACCCATAAGGATCATCGAGTCCAACTCCTCACTTTAAGGGAAGGACTGGGCCAGGTAAGCTCATACCTCTTTTCAAAAACAGGCCATTAAAACCCAAATAAATATTCTTATGTGAATGCATAACTAATCAGCATCTCAAATTTTGCCTATTTTTTATTTGACTGCAATGAAAACCATTGTGGCAATACTGTAAAATATGTCTGTGGACTGCTTTCTCAAACATCAGTAGTCCTCCAGTTTAAAAGCTGAGGGACATGGGGAGAAATTACACTTAAAAGTCCTCTTTGGGCCTCTTTTGTATAGTTCTATAATGAGGCTTTATTGTGCCATTCTGAAAATACACAAGTTCAAATTCCTCTAACTTATAGCTTGCTGCTGTGCAATCATAAAGGACAGTTTGTGTTCATAAAAAGTACAGAGCACTCCTTTGTTGTACTTCTGGACAGAAAAAAGCATTCCAGCCAGCAAGGGGAAAAAAAAAAAAACAAACAAAAAACACAACAGCATATCAAATCTACTAACCAAATACTGTAGTTTAAAATTACAGGATCACATTTTTTAAGGGTCTTACTGGTGTTTATTCCTAAACACTCAGGGTTACTAAAAGTAACATTGCCTACTCATAAAAAGCAAGTGACATTGAGGACTACTTCAGGGATTTTTTTCTCCCCACTCTGAAAGTAGCTGCACAAAATGTTGGCAAATGAGCAACCGTCTGCTTGGATTTTGCACCCAGCAGCAGAGGAGAAAAATGTTCTTACAAATGTAGGAAAATGAGTTTGGAAAGTCACCAAAACCAGGCCAGAAACTGATGAACTAGCGATTTTGGTTATAAACCAACTAGATCACAAAGCCACCATCTCACTAAAATAATCCTTCCAATTCAAAAATGCTTCTCATCACAGATGGACTTAAACTCACTTCCCTTGGAGCTGAAGCACTGAAGACAGCTTTGACATGCCACATGGAGCCTGTGCCACAGCGCTTGGAGCAGCAGGGTACAAATACAGAGACAGCCAATCCCACCCACTACCCACCACTCTACCACAAAGTCGAGGTAGCACCTCAAGGAGTCACCTCCATCCATCTTGTGTTTCATAAAAATGCAGTTTATAAAATCAATAGCTTATTGATTGGTTGGCAGCATCTCTCCCATGACTTGAGCAAACAGCTGTTACCCACGTGGGGTAAGTCAGGAACTACTTCTACACTCACATGACTGCATGAACGTAGCTCCTGACCATATCACCTCTAAGAGAAGAGGAATGATGTAAGCACGGCTGCATTATCTATCATGGCCACAGTTTTGTAGAGACCTGCACTTTCTGATCTACGACTAATTTTTCTGCTCTGGGGCAATTAACAACAGACATTCTACATTAGGAGCATCCCCTTACAAAATATTTATTTGACATAAAAAACCAGAAATGGACAATAGACAAAAAAGCTTCATGAAAATGTATAGGCTATTATGTGCCATTAAGTCCAGCAGCATTTGACCTTGCACATACTTGAAATACTTTGTCAGGCACAGCTTCCAATTAGTCTCCTGTAGCAGGACAGCCCGCCCCGTGCAGCTGAGGCAGAGATGTCAAGGTGCTTGTGAAGCCAGCACGCTGTCCCCTCTCACCACCTCCAGAGGCAGAGCTTTCACTCCTCTGGCCAAGGAATGGCCATGCACCATTTGTACTTGAGGTTTCCAGTTTGAAGTATCCAATATCCAGGTACATCTGCAAGTCCAGTAACAACTCCTCCAAGATTTGGATCTTGCTGTCACTTCCCAGTGATTCCCACAGAAGAGGGAAGCGCACCGTATCATTACGATCTGGCTCCTCCGCTTTGGTACTCTGCAAGGTCCACCTTCTACAGATCCTCAGAAGCACCCATAAGATGTCTAATACCTGCTTCCAAAGGATGACCATCCTGATGACTGCAGGAACTACGTCCCACAGGGATAACCATCTGGTTTCTGTCTCCAATCCAATGGGACTTCAGATAACCTAGGTTTAAGGGCATCCACACAGGATGATAACCACTGTGCGGTTTAGCAAGTTCCAACTCCAGTCACTCCTACCGGCAAGAATGACATGTACTAGGATCATTTTGGTAGAAGCGTTTAGATGGATCAGAAGGAAGGAAACTCAGTTCATTTGCTCTGTCCCTTCTATTAACTACATTTAGGAATCAGAAGGATTTCTCACGGGAAAACAGATGGCTCAGAGGTTGATAACGGGGCAGAGTTTCCATTAAAGTTGCTGCTTCTGATCTGGTCCGGACTAACTCTTTGATGCCTTCTGTTGCCTCCTCCATAAAACAAGTGGAGGAGCTTAACACCCATCACAGAGACACATCCATCACAAAAGCCACTCGTATCAAACAAGAACGTTCTCCACTCCGTGCAGTATCAAGCCCGCAAGGGCCAAAAGGGAGAGGGAGGATGAAGCGGCACATGAGACCTGCATGGCCACTTCACTTGCTACATGGGTTAGAGGAGGTGTTTTTCTCCGAGGCACTAACACTGTGTAAAAAGTCAAAGAAAAACATTCCTGCCTCACAAAGAGTACCTGTTCCACCTCAATGTACAAGGAATGGGAAAAATTCAATGCAGTTTGTACCATATTTTTTTCCACATCATTCCAAAGAACAGGGAACCTGGAAACAGCTGTTCCCAGGAGGTTGGAATGGGAAGGGCAAGATGAAATACAAAGAATTACTCTTTTTTTCCAAACAGATCCAGTATTGTAAATATCAGTTTGGAAGAGAAAGAATAATAAATATTAATTACCCTTTCAGAAAATCCTCTCATACCCTTTCAGCCACCTAGCAAACATTTTAACTGCAAATCCCCAGGAGTGGTATGAGTAAGCTGTAAAGCTATCCAGTGATGTGATGTGATCTATTTTTTATACCCTTGCTGTCTGCCTCTAAAATTTGCACTAGTCTAATCTGAAGATGTTATAGAGAAGAATTCCCAGTAATGGACAGGGAGCCTGTCCTTCCCCAGAGCTGATTCATCTTTCTCTTCTGTGACAGACAGACTGTAAATCTCTCAGTGTCCCCCACTGTAGCTGCATTTTCTTCAGGCTTTTAACCATCCATATCTGTGAACTTTCTTTTCCCATAATTCTGGACCAGACTGGACGCTGTGATTTGAGAAGCCTGTCCCTTTTCCCAGCACTGGAAGTCATTCAGCCCTTTCTGGCCAGCTCGAAATAAGGCTCGCTCCAATTCATCCAGCCGAGCCACCAGCGCTGATGTGTCTTCATTGTAGGCATTCTGAGAGGAGTCCATGATACGACGAAAACGGCTAATAAATGTCTAAGGAAGATAAGCAGAATTACTGACAGGTAACACAGAAGCTGCTTCAGCTCAAATGCTAGAGGCCTGAGCTTTCACGACTGAAAAGCCAAAGATGTAGGCTCAGTTCACCCTCAGTCAAGGGTCTGCAGACAGCGTAGCACCTACTAACCTTGGGTACAAAGACAAACTGTTTCCTGCTTGAGCAGGGGGAGCAAGTGCCCGATATCCTGGGTGGGAAGCAAGCATGGAATTAGATTTTGGCTGCCTCCTAATGACAGGCTTGAGCAGACCACAGGGTATAACACAATCGTGATCTCATCCATCTCACTTCACAAGCAATCATTGCTTTAGAGCAGGTGGAATCAATCTCATGCCACAGCAGCTGCTGTAGGAACACAGAAGCTGCAACTTGTGAACGGCCTGGAAGTTAAGCCAAACTGCCACTGTAAAGCATTCAGTATGCTGAAAAAAAACTCTTAACCATTAAAAAAGTAAAAAAAAACCAGATCTACAACTAATAAATAACATTTTTAAAAGCTAAGCAACAAGACATATTTAAAGATTTTTATTTCCCTCCTCATCTTTGCTTTTGGGAATTAAAAAAAAGGGGGTCAAACCTCTTTGAAAACTGTGCTTTGTTATTTCAGAAGTTGATTTTAGAATCATCAGAACTGTAGTGTTTTAGAGATTTACTTATAGAATAAATATATTATAAATTAATAACTGTCATTTTTGGCTTTGTCACCAAATAGTTATACTCCACATTTATAGTTCCTGAATATTTGGGGGTGGGTTCGGTGTTTTGTTTATTTTTTAAGTCGGCACTACTCCCCTCTTGTTTGCTTTTAATAAAGAGAAAGCATAGCTTGCATGCTTTGATTTTTCTGTCAGTAAGTGATGTGTGCTAATGTGGCTTTTTGCCTAAGATATCCATTAGCAGAAAGAGAAAAGACAAGGAAAGGTGTGGTCACCTCCTCAATTCAAAAAGCAAGCCTTCAGTGCACACCTCCAAAAAAGCAGCAGTGCTTTAAAGCCTCTCTGCATCAGCTTTCATTTAAAGAATAGAGAAAGAAAAAAAAAAAAAAAGGAGGAAGAAAAAGCCAATAGCAATCATCCCAGGCTACTTAGAGAGCTGGGTGAAGAAATCTCAGAGCTGTTAGTGTTTATTTTTAAAAGCTCGAGGAGCACAGAAGCCCAGAAACTGGCAAAGATGGTATCTATCTTTTAAAAGAGAAAGGGGAGATGGAGAGAGAGAGGAAGGAGGAGCCAGGGAATTATAAATTCATCAGTATCAATTCCTGGAAACATACTGGAACAGATAAACTATACATAAACTTCTGCAAGAAAATATAGAGAAGAGTAAGAGCCAACGTGGACTTGCCAAGGACAATCTTCGAGAGGCAGGATGCTAGGCCTTACACAGGGAGGGAAAGCAGCAGACAGGTATCTGTCATGGGCATTCTCACAAGACTTAGCTAAACATCCGTTGGTGGCTGGTAAAGACACTCCCCCATAGCTCCTGTCAGGAGGGAAGGACGTATCGAGTGGAGTTCAACAGGGGTCTATCTGGAACCGAGTACTGTTTGGTATATTAATTAATAAGCTTATTAAAGGAACAGAAGTTATGTTTATTAAATTAGCAAACAACATGGAGGAGAAAGAGGGGGGATGACTGCAAGCATGTTGGGGAGCAGAACTCTTAATTCATAATGATCCTGACTAATTATAAAGAAGGTGTGAAAACAATAGGATGTAATTCAGCTGGGACTAATGTAAGGTTTTACATTATGGCAGAAACAGGGAACCATACAAACACAGGAAGAGGAACAACTGTCTGCGGATGCAATCTGTACCGTTTTACTGTGGACTGCAAACTGAACATGTATCAACGTCACTCTATCGTGAAAAACAAGATGCTGCACCATGATGAGCAAAAAGCATCACGGCCTACAAAATTCACAAAGTAACCTTTTTGTTTTCATCAGCGCAAGTCCCGAGCAGGAGACTGTGTGCTGTTCAGGGCACTGCACGTCACTGCGGACACAGATCAACTGGACAGATACCGGCAGCGCACAATGAGGACAATCAGAGGTTAGAAAGCATCACCCACAAAGAGACACCAAATGAATTGTGACTGCTGCAGGAAGGAAGAGAATAATCTGTCCTCAGCGTTTACTTTGTATGAGACAAACAGAACGGAGCTTGTATTGCTGCGAAGAAGCTTTAGTTTAGACATTAGAGGAAACCTTCTAAGATTAGCATAGTGAAGCACTGAAACAGATTGCCCAGAGCAGTGTGAAGGCTCATCATTACAGAGCTTTAAAAATAAGGTAGAAAAATAGAAATAATAGAGGGCGAATTAATTCTGTCTTGCAGTATGGGCATGATTAAATAATCTTACGTCTCCTCTAGTCCTCTTTTACAGGTTTTTATGAAATACCATATTTATAGTGTGGAAACTCCAAGCTAAAATGACACTCCTGAATGCATGCTTGAGGCTACCACCACTAGACCGTGCAGTTGCCAAAAGGGTCATCCTACAGCTTGATCTAGAAATCCATATTCAATCCAGAAGTCATTTGGATTAAACCAGGATATTCTTCCTGAAGATTGCTGAGCAGCTGGGAACAAGAGGAAGATGGAAAAACGTAAATCCAAATTTCAAGACCTAGTCCAGATACTTGCCTGTAGGATAGTCTGAGCTATCTCAGGATTCTCTGGATTGTCAAAATTCAGGAGCTGGGAGCCAAATCCATAATAGTATGGCCCCATTTTATGCAGATCAACCACATTGGCATCAGCGCTGAACACTGTCCTCCAGGCTTCCTTGTAAATCTTTGGCAGTTCCACAGAAATGATTCTTCTCTTGCTGTCATGTAGACCTTTAGCAAGCCACAGAGGTACTTCCAGCTTTGACCCCTGCATGAATGAGAAAAACCAAAAGCTGTCCTCGCCATGCAAATACATGTAAAGCAACCCCAAAGACAGACAGCGAGCTTTATTAATGACAATCCTGTATCACAAAAAGTCAGATTTGTTTTCAGAACAATCTACTGTAATTGTAATATAAACCAGACACACTTTAGAGGCATTAATTATTATTGCAAGACTCTGAAAGTGGATTTTTTTATTGATGTTGTATAATCTAATAATTGTCAGATTATTAAAGACCAGAAAACATCCCATGCAAAATGCATACAATAAAAGTAAAAATAACTTTTTAAAAAAGTAGCTAGAAGTACAAACTTCCTTGCAGTGACCCCCAAAATGGAGGGCTGCTGGGGCCTGGGACGCGCGGCAGCGAGCCCACGGGCCCCAGAGCCCACACGGGAACAGCACCCACGCAGCCAGCACCGCACGCTGCGCCCGGGGCAGCGCCTGCCGAGGGACGGGAGGGGGCGCGCGCCTACGGCTCCCAGCGCCCCCCGCGCCTCCGCCCCGCTGCCCACCCCGGCCCGCCCCGCGCGGTGGCTGATGGGAGTTGTAGTTCTGCCTCCCCCGCCTGCTGCTCACCTCCGGGATCGTGTCGCCAGTGGCGGCCCCCTGGCCCAGCGCGAAGGCCAGGCGCGGCAGGGTGCTCTCGGCGCGGCCCGGCAGCTTCTCCTGCGACATCAGGATGTCGTCCAGCGACAGGAAGTTCTCCTCCAGGCCCAGCCCGGGGCCAACAGGGAAATACGCCTCGGACATGGCCAGGCGAGCCGGCACCGCAGCGGCCCCGGCGCCCTGGGGCTCCCGCAGCGGCTTCCGCGCAGACCGTCAAGCCCCTCCCGCCGCCGCCAGACAGCGCGCCGCCGCGCATGCGCCGTGGCGCCGCCCGCCCCCGCCGGCGCAGGCCCGCCCGGGGCCCGGCGGGGGGATGGGGGCAGGCCTGGGGCCCGGCGGCGGGGTTCTGCCTCGCAGCTGCACCGGCACCGTGACGGGTGTCTCCCCCGTATCCCCGGGAGCGCCGCGGCCGTGCTGGCCCTGTCTCCTGGCGGCCCCTCAGGCCTCAGCAGCGGCTGCCGAGCCCCGGGCCTGGCGCAGCCCTGTCCTGCCCACGCCGGCGGTTATCCGCCGCCAGCAGCCGTCATAGCAAGGGGCGGCAGCGGCCCTGGCTTGCTTACCGAGGGGGCCCTGGGCAGTTCCGTGCAGCCGCCACGCCCCAGCCTCGGCCTTGCAGGCAGACCTCTGTAAAAGGGGTCCCTCGCAGGCGTATCCCCTCTGCCCAGACGCACGGGGCTGAACTTGCGGCGGCGCGGCCTGCGTGGTCGCTCCCTGGCAGCGGCGTGCTCGGGTCACGGCCCGCGCTGCTGCCTGGCAGCGGCCCCGTCCTCGGGGCAGCGCGGCCGTTCGGCAGGCGGAGGGTGGCCCTGCGGCCCTGACGGATCCCTCTGAACCTGCCGGTTAGCTGCGTGAAAAGCCGAGCGAGTGCTGCTTGCGTGGCCAGTTATCCCGGTGTTTCTTTCTGGCAAGTGGGGACGTGGTTGTCTCGCAGAGTATGAGATCAGCCCGGCGGCTGTGGCTGTGCTGAGCAGGCCGAAGTCATTAACGAGCCCCCTATACCATGGATTCCAAAGTGAGGCTACGTCCCAAAGTTAGTTATTTTAGTGCTATAAAATAAGTAATGAGGTCATATATTGATGGCACAATCAAATACCCTGTTTGATTGTATAAGCATAAACACAGTGGTTACCCCCATTTTTATCTGAATTTTACTTCATATTGATACTGGAAAAATCGGTTAAATAAAGAACCCTCTAACACTTCCTTTGAAGATTTAGAAGGCGGGCATTCTTTATTACAGCGCCGGATGCATGGGGGATCACTCCACCTATCCTGCATACTGTAAGTCGTGAGGGTAGAGATTTATAGCACTCTAGTATATACATATTCATTAAAATTCTTGGAATAATCATACATATTCAGGCCATTTCCTAGAACTAGTCGTAATATTCTCATCTTCATTACGCATGCGCTTAAAGTCTCTGAGGGGCTTCTGTGAGGGTCTTTGGTGCTTCTTTGGGGTCCCCTGGACCTTCTGGTGGTCGTCTCCTTGGTGTCCTTTAGTTGAACTCTTCCTTGCACGCGCACTGTGGGTTACTCCATATGGTTTGTGTCTTTTGTTACAATTAGCTCGTCTTGGCTGGTTCCAACTGCAAAGCTCAAGGTTTCTTAGGTCTCTTATCTATCTCTACGTACCAAAACTTTCTAAATCGTTCAAGCAAGCACAGAGGACTACCAACAAAGGCACAGTGTAATCCTTCAGCCTCTCTACAAGGTATCAGCTTGGCATCACTAAGCCTCTGTTCAAGGTATCAATATTAGAACCTGACCTTGTGCTTTTTTTTTTTTTGCTCATTGTTTTGTTTCAAAATTAGTTCATTTTTCATCACATTAAAGTTTTCTTGCTATTCCCTAAGATGTGTATGCTGAAAACATTACTCTTTCTATATACAGTGGTCTATAAAATAACAAATAATCTAGTAAATATTTCAGTCTTTGTTCTGCTAAGGAAGAAAAACAAACAATTGAGCAGGGTTGAAACTCAGAGACCTGGCAATGTCCCTGAAAAATGATGACAGTTATTTATAGGGGGGTTGATGATTTGTTTAATGACATTTTCAGTCCATGACTAAGGCGTAAGCCAATGCCTCTTCAATTATCTTTTAATTCTTACGACCTCAGCATTCTTCATGCTGCTGTTTGCTCAAGCTGGATCCGTTGTGATTTGATACTGTTTTGTCTTCATTAATTAGCATGCAGGTACTTTAATATCTTGATCAAAGTCAAACCCGCACAAAAATAATCAAATTTGCACCAGTTTATTAAATCTTGTGCCATTTTATTTTGTACTAGGAAAAATAAAGCACAGGCAGTGGAGACTGAGACCTTAGGATGATGTACTTCCATCACCTATGCATCCCTTAGGTACCATGGCAGTATATGCTATAAAAATCCAGCCAACGAAGAAATGGAAAGCTTTTTGTGAACTGTGGCATGCTGGATTTGCGAAAATCTAAATGCTGTTCATTTGTTAGACAAGTGTCAGAAACAGAGACCCGGGAGCAAAAGAAATGTATGCGTGTCTGTTTGTCAGCGTGACGCCCGCACACTGCTGATTTTAGAATGTCCCCTTTTCCCATTAGTCAGGTGCGATAAATCCTGACAACGGCTGTAAGGTTAATGCATGCTCCTGAAAAGAGATTTAATGTTAAAGGTCATTTCTTGTAAGATGCTGGATTTTTATCTAAGGTACAGAAAACAGACATTATATTAGTCAGCAATGTTAAGTATTGTCCTGTGTTGGTTTTGTAGGTTTTTAATGAGAAATGAAGTCTTTCTGTTTGGAAAAGAAATCCTTCTGTCTGTGCACATTTTCCAAATGAGTTACAGAGCCATTTCCAAAAGCTCTTTCTAAAGGGCAGTTCTGATAAAATTATAATTTGCTGAATTGGATTAGTAAAAATATTCCCTGCTTAATCAGGTTTAGGAAACAAATCCCTATGCTAAATATGAAAGCTTTGCACTGTGAGCGAGAAGAGAGAACTATGCAAATGGAATATGCTCTTCTTCTAGGGTGCAGAAGTAAGAGATCTGGAAAAAGAAGAGAAGCACTGTTTCCCTGTGTCCCAAGCTGCCTCAGCCTGTAGCGTGTGACACTGAAATAAGGCACAGAGGCGCAGAAAGCCTAAGGTACTGGGCAAAGTTGACAGAACACAAAGGGAAAGATGTTTACACTCACTGTAAAATCAGTTGAAGAATTGTTCTTTTGTGAGAATTTTAAAGAACAATGGGTTTGGCAGCCGAAATTAGATCACCCCTTTTTGTAGTATGTTTGCCTTCTCACCCTAGGAAAGTTACTGGGCACGTTCTTACTCTTGAACACTTGTGTGTGAATCTTAGTATAAAAATATGCATAACGAGCCCAGCAGCCGAAACCATACTGTATTTTCATAAATATGATTTTGAGAGGAACGTCCTGTGTGGTAACTGAGCGTGTTTGTACTTGGAGGATTTGTAAACTGGAGACTTCGTTCTCCACCTGCATTTGTGTAAAGTCAAAACCCTTTGTGGTACACAGAGCTACTCTAGCAGAAGTATCAGACCCTGTAGCTTTACAGAGACAAAGAATAACAGAATCCCTCAATAACCAGAGTAAAGAAAGGAGCGAAAGTGTGTAAGAAGAAAGGGAAAGAGATGTTGAGAGAAGGCAGTGGTGGAGCAAAAGAGGTGGGAGGGGAAGACATATGCCAAAAACTGAGTAATGACAGAGCAAAATACTACAGAAGTAAGTTTGAGCTGTGGTGGTTAAACCCCAAATTACTTCCAGGTACGGTAGATAAATTGAGAGGATTGCAAAGTATGGGAAAGAATGAAAACGCTGAAATCAAGGGACAACTGTTACATCCCATCTATGTACTTCTTAAATCTTGAATACCACAAAATTCAGCCAATTTAGTATCTCAGATAAATTCAGGGAAGCAAAATTATGTTACCTGCTGCTTCTCGGGGCTTCCATTTGATCAGAGCAAGCTGATGTCTATGTGTATTGCACAGTTGCTGAGACGCGTCATGACGGCATGTCTATGTGATGTTATGACAGAGTCAGCTGAGACTGCCATCGTGGGTAAAATTTAAATAACATTAAATACGTGAAGTAAGACAACCAAAAAAGCTGCATGATGTTGATGGGAGCAGGAAGCCCCACTCCCTGTGACCCCTCCTTACCTTAATTTTAAGACCAAAGTGAGAGAGGAATCATCAGTCTCTACATATTGGACTAAACCACAGCACAAACTAAGGTTGATATTGAGCCTTTGTGCCCTCTCATGTAGAATCTCAATTACCATATGGGAATATAGTATGACTTGTTTTTCTTAGTTGTGTTTGTTATCAGGTAATCAGAAATGCTGGCAGGGTTTTTGGCTGTCTCAAGATCCCTAGATGAGACAACTGACGAGTGGAGCCAGAATCTCATCGTCTAATCCTGGCCGAAGGATCCTGAGCGCGCGAGTGAAATGAGCGTGTGGTGTGCCCGCTTCCGAGAGCGGAGCTTGCTGTGTTGTGGTGTCCATCTGATAGAAGGCAACACACTGTAGCACATGTCCTTTGCCCACATCCCCGGGCTTTCTGATGCACTTAGGTCATTCCTTTCCCTCCTGGAACTTTCACTCAATAAATTTGCATTTCCTAATGAGTTAACTTGCCTGCGGCAGTGGGAGTTCTTATTTGCAAGCAATGCCGTACTGTATCTTTGATACAAGCTTTTGCAAGCCCTTTGTTGTGCAAATATGGGTGTATAACTCAAGTAAGCCAATTGGCTTCAGTAGGATTATCATAAGAGAGCTAAGTGCTATGTCATATGAATAAATACTGCTCTCCAAGAGACAGATTCTGCAGTCCAGTGCAACTTTATTTTTTGAAGGAAAAGGGATAGCAGCACAAGTCAGTAATTAAACCAAGGAGATAATCGCTTTCCTGTTTGGTTTATCTGCGAATGTGAGAGAATCAGCAATAGTACTAACGATACACCATGTTCGTATTTACATCTCAAAGTATCATCCCTTTCCACGTGGAGGAAGGGAGGAGGATTGTGTCACGTTTTGCAGATAGAACAACCACGGAAGAGGTGAAGGGATTTAGGGTAACCAAGCATCCTATGGGAAGGGTCTTCTGGCTTCCAGCTTCTAGCCAAGGGTCTCTTAGCCAGAAGGCAGCGATGTCAGCAGGGACTCTGGCCAGCTTGTAGAATGAATTTCAAAATCTTTTAAGCACCTATTGAAGTCATAAGATAAACGAGATGCTATAGCTGGTATTGCAAACAGTATTTTTGACAACCAAAGTGAAAACAGAAGCATTTCTAGAACTCTTCAATGTCTTTTTCCCAGCTGTCATTCACTGTGAATTTCTCTTACTATGCAGGAGTGGATTCAACAATTTCCAAGGCATTTTTAACCCTTGTGTAGTTTTGCTGGTAAGTGGAAAGTCACAGTTAAATCAGCAGCAGGCATTTGATGAAGGTTTCTTGTTTTAAGGAGTGGTGCCATGTTGCTGAAACGTTTTGTGATTTAGATGGGAATACTGCCAAAATTGTTGGTGTGTCTTGCATTTGGAATTCCCTACATGGCAATTTACTATTGTTTTTATTTAGAAGTGTGGGAAAATGGTAATTGTGATAACTGCCTTCAGCAAGAAATTAAGGAAATTGCTGATTACTGTGCAGAATTGTATATCTGCAGTGAATTCAAAAGGGGTGAGCTTTCTCAAACTTTTGGTGTCTCGGGGTGACTGTGATGATGTGAGTAGAAAACTCACATGTATTTTTATTTCATTCACATCCACTCACATGACATGGATGAAAAAAAAGGACTGTGTTCATTCTTGAGAGGAAGACCCTTTCCTACCTGCGAAGTACTCAAGCTGCTGAGCAAAACAATGAATCCTTTCCACAGTATAAAACATTAAACATCAGCAATTTCATTTTTCTTATGTCTCACCATTCGCAGTAAATATCCTTGGGAGATGTTGAAAATTATGCTCTTCCAATTAAGTTGCACGCGCTCCAACTCCATTCAGCAAAAGGCTGCTCAATGCCCAGAGACAAAAAACATCTAATGAATCAATCTTTGTGCACAGGAGAAAGCTTTTTTTTTTTTTCCCCAAGAAATTACATAACACCTAGAAACTTATGACCTGTTTGAAAGGAAGATACGGGGGTGGGGTGCTGTATGAGCTTCACTTTCTAAATTATGTTAGGCTTTTTTTCTGAGCTATCCAGGACATTTCCAGTAAAAGCAAGCTAAAATTTGCAAATTTTATCCCTGTAAAGAAAAGAAAAGATTATTTTTTGTCTTTCAGACTCAAATAAGCAAATGTAATATCTGACTACAGATATTTTTAATATTTTTCTCTTTATGTCCTGATAATCTTTTTCTTCATTCTAGGTTCTCACTCTTATTCATCTTAGTCTGGAAAGTTTTATTAAGTGAGTGAGTTACTGAAAAAAAATGCAACATTACTTATTTCTCAAGATCTAGAATAAGAGCTTGAATTCTGAATTGCAGGGAGAGTAGGTTCTTATCAACTCACTTATCAGTAAGTTACCAAAACATGAATGCTACCTATTTCTTCACTGCCTTCATTCAGATTTCTTGTATCTGGGTTGGTTGGGCTTTTTCTCCCTTTATCTGCTGTGTTGTCTATACCAGTGATCCAGGATCACTAGCTGGAGAGGATGGCAGTCATCTTCATTTCATGTTTTCAGCTGCCTGTGCTCTCTGAACCATGGTTTCAGTGTTACTGGCATTACTGCAGCCCTTCATCCGTCAGCATTAGGTGAGCAGAATGCCGATATTCCAGGGTTCTTAGAAACAGAATCTCCCTTTGCTTTGTCAGAGTGTGAACGCTCCTTTTGGCCCGTGGCTTGCTGTCTTTGGCCAGCAGAATCTCTGAGTACCTTAAATCTGATCGCCTCCTGGCTGCTGCTTTTCATTTCTGGACTGAGGGTGTCTGGTCAGGCTGTCCCATGTTTCTGAGGCATGCTAGACTAGGAAAAGATCCAAACTGTTTCTTCTCTGATCACGTACAGAAAGTGCAATCTAACAGCACCCACTAGAGCACACTGCATCATGTCAAAAAGTAGGGAAACTTGTTCGTAGCTTGTGAAGAGGGTTTTTTCATCCTTCAATGTAAGAAATGCTATATAAATGTTATGTTACACTGGATTTGGCTAATATAATCTCAGAATTAGCACATCAAAAATTCTATGCCCTAGTGGGAAAGGCTATTAGTATAATAACAACTAGGAGGTCCGCGAGGAGCAGAGCAAACCAGAGCTTCTTGCTTGCATTCC
The DNA here is from genome assembly GCA_009819775.1 of Phoenicopterus ruber ruber. Taxonomy (NCBI): domain Eukaryota; kingdom Metazoa; phylum Chordata; class Aves; order Phoenicopteriformes; family Phoenicopteridae; genus Phoenicopterus; species Phoenicopterus ruber. The sequence continues at coordinate 181,604 of CM020227.1, forward strand.
TGGCATCTTTGGGAGACAGAGAGGTAGCTGCTGTGAATGAGAGGAATCCATCTTAGAGGTGGGCTGGTAGCAGTGTTTTCTGAGCTGCTGAAAGGATGCCTGCGGAGCCCGGCAGGATCCACCCTCTCCACCCACTATTGCTTGCCAGACCAGGCAAGTGATCCCAGGCGGTGGAAGCCTGTGAAGCGCGTGGGGAGAGTTTGAGATATTAACCCTTGGAGTCAAAGGATTAAGGGGATGATGCAGTTCATTTTGAACATCCCGTCTGGAAGAAGTCCAGCGATTCATGGTGTGGGGGAATGCAGGGAAGAGACAAGACAGGCAGCTTGCATCATCCGGCAGTTAAGTGACTCTGTAGTTCTGAGAACATCCTGTCACAGTGTACCCTCAAATCTGACAGCTTTTCTCTTTCAGGCATGGACTGCTCTTTGAGCCTGTAAAGTTTATCTTGGTTTTCATGAAACACCCCTGTTAAGTGGCCAGCCATATATCTCATTGCTGTAAGTCAGCAGTGTGCAAGTGTCATCAGCTAAATATCCAGGAATGTTATATTCCGAAGTGACAAAACCCCATGAGATATTTTAAACGCAAATGTATTTTCTCTGGACTTTGCAGCTTGTACTCAGTGGCAGGCTTTATCACACAAAACCAGATGTGGATTTTTGGCAGAGTTTTAACCTCTTCTAGGAGAGACTGCCTATCTTCGATTTTCTCCTTTTCTTATAATCCTGTATTTACAAGCAGAGCCAGTAAAATAACAGAAAAGCACATTCAGTGGGGAAGGTTTGGCAAACCCAGAGTAATCTTATTGAGATGAGTGATGGTTTTACACCTTATTTTCAAAATACGGAGTTCAAAAATCTATCTCCTTCTCACAGAATTTCAGGGCCAAATATCTCCATGGCATAAATAGATGTAAATCCGCTACAGAAAGTGCAGTTATATCCATTCACCAATTTTTTTGTTGATAGTGTCTTTCAATATTACAATTAGCAGTCCTTAAAGAGATTGAAACCTTCTTTGATTGGTGCTTTAATGCAAATGCTTTGCTTTTCTTCTCTTTTGACTAATGGTCTCCATCCTGGAGCCTCTGAGTGCGTTAAGTGGTGTGTCATACACATTTTAGCCTTTCCCTTACATCCTTCCTGAGACTTGTATGCAGTACAGAGTTGTTTCTCTGCTTCATTTGTAAATGCCCACACTTCTATGGCTTTCTATTAGAGATGTCAGACTGGATGATAGTCGTTTTTACTTCAGGTGAAACATGATGGGATTTGTGGTTCCTAAAGAGCTCATTCCACAGACCAAGGCTCAGTTCTGCAACAGTTCTTAGATGCCTGACTCTGTTAGGAGGTAATTATCAATGGGACATGAGGTACCAAAGAGGGACTTCACAGCTCTGTGGTTTCCTGTACCAATGAGCTTTGTTCACGTGGTAGAAAATTTTGTTCCAAATAGAACCAAGTGAAGGAGATGTAAATCTCAACCAGGTGAGACCTGCTGGTGTGTCTCAGCAGGGACAGTTTGGGCCAATGTCAGAATGGCTGGTGAACTGGGACGCACCTGGGAACTTCTTGGTGCACACAGCAGTTTGTTGCCCCTTTTCTACAAAGAGTGGAAACACAGAGCTGGTTAGTATATCTGAAGTGTTAATGATGTGAAATGTGTGAGTCAAACCTTGAACATAAAGGTCTAATGCAATTGCTTAAAATTGCAGCAGATTTTTTATAACATGCTTTGCATTCAACCCTACTTTGGCTTTAAATATTAGGCATAATTTTATTTTGGAGCGTGGTACTGGATCTGGCTGGGATGGAGTTAACTTTCTTCATAGCAGCCTGAATCATGCTCTGCTTTGCAATTGTGGCTAAAACAGTGTTGAGAATGCACCGGCATTTTGGCTATTGCTGAATAGTGCTTGCGCAGTGGCGAGGCCTTCTCTGCTCCCTCGTCCAGTGAGTAGGCTGGGGGCGGGCAAGAGATGGGGAAGGGACATGGCTGGAACAGCCGACCAAAGGGATATTCCATACCATATGATATTGTGCTCAGCAATAAAAGCTCAGGGAAAGGAGGTGGAAGGGGGTGCATTCACGGCCATGGCGTTTGTCTTCTCAAGCAATGGTTACACATGCTGAGACCATGCTTCCCAGGCAGTGACTGGACAGCTGCCTGCCGATGGGAAGTAGTGAATGAATTCCTCTTTTTGCTTTTGCTTTCCCTATTAAACTTGATCCATGAGTCTTTTCACCTTCCTTCTATTTTCTCCCCGTCCTGCAGGAGAGGAGAGTGAGCGAGAGGCTGGGTGGGTGTTTGGCTGCTGGCTGAGGTCAACCCATTGCAAGCACTAGAAAATAGACACTTAGCTCCTGTTCCTAATAAACATTGCTCATCTTGTTTCCCTGCATGAGGTTACATTTTTATTGCAGAATGTTCCTCTACTTTTGAATTTTCCCTTGCATTCCGTTTCCTTTCTAATAAATAGTTGAGGAGGTAATGGCATCATCGCAGTTGGCTCTGACTGTCCGCACCAAAACAGTTAGCTGTTTCTGCAAAGCTGATTAGGAATGGCACCCTTAAAAACATTGAATTTAAATTAGCATTTAGGTTTCAGAGTTAATGTCTCATGGAAACCCAGCCTCCTGAGATGTCAGAGAGATGGTATTGATTCCTTTCCCTAATTCAGCAGGCTGGTGCAAAAAGGTTTGAAGATCCACTCCTGGACTACACAGAGCTCTACAGGAGCAGTTTAAAACTAGATTCATATAGGTTCTCTGCCCAGCTTTTTCATCTGATGCCAATGCAAGCTGCCTCATCCACAGAAGGTTCCGTACGAGAGAGGTCTGACCTCCCCAGGAGGATGGCTCAGCAGCTGGCCATGAATACGCTTTGTCTTATTTGCAGTCTCATCATTTCACCGTGTCAGTTCTAGGTAACCTCTTCTGAGAAGCTTCAGCTCCCAACTTGCAGTGGCCTGACTGATGATCCCCAAAGAAGTTTTAGTCTGCCATTGCTGCCAGCAAGTTCAGCCTCTGAGCATACATACCAGTGGTGTCTTCCCACCAGTGTATAATACAGTTATTTCTTGATGGTTTATTATTTCCTTCTTTTCAGCTTCTCTTTCGCTTGTGCTTCCTGCAGTTTTTATAGAAAGGTATTTTTAAAAGGTGGGTGAACGGATTCCTTATTAATTGTGCTTGCTTTGTATAATTATGGTTGTTTCTAGCAGAATCCATCCTTTTAATCCGACTCTTTGCCACATAGACGCTGAGGGAAACAAAATGCCTTTAAGACATCATATATTTGTTAAAGAACATTAATAATGCAGTGAGGTAGATCAGCTTCATACGTTCATTTGAAGATTAGGGTCTAAATTTAGATTTAGATTAGAAGGATTTTGTGGCCTCAATTTCAATAGCTGCTTCAATCCAAAACTACCACAGGAGTTAGTGCAATGAGAAGGCTTTGATTTAGAGCCTGGGACTGAATAATACGTTAGAAGCTCGACCTCCAGCCTTTAGTGGAAATGCATGGCAGACATTTCTTGCATGCATGACTTTGGTCTCTGTCCAGCCCTTCTGTGAGCTCTCGATTTCACCAAATTCCCCTTGACTTATGGCATGTTATTCATAAGGCCAAGCTGTCCCTGGATAATGTAATAACATACCGTTTGTGTCCTTCGTAGGTTCATGGTGCTGAAAGCACAGGCTTGGTGTTGCAGCCTCTTAACTTGCTTTCAGTGTAGCATGGCCTGCTGTGATGGTCTGGCGAGTGAAAGCCGTAACTCCAGGTGAGAGATTTGATTTGGGCTAGAAATGTTACCCTGATTTGCCATCAGCCTAGCAGTACGATGGCAACATGTCCCAGAACTGATGTGATTGTCACTGTAGAAGAGCTGCTGTACGATCCTTAACACTCAAAATCACAAAGCATTTAAAAGTATATGGTGCAGACTTGCTAAGTAACTCATGTGTAGCTTACAAGCAGGTTGTATGCAGCATGCAAAGCATAAGAGGTCAATTCTTGAAGGCATTCTGTCTTTCTATATTAAGTGTAATAATCTCTGCCCCTTGTATATGTGTGCAGCCTCCATCAGGGAAAATGGTAATGAGTTTGCATACCAAGGAGATATTAAATCCCAATTCCCCTTCAGTAATGTATAATGTCAACAGAAGCCTTTGATGAATGCAGCTTCTTCTTAATTAGATGCTTGAGCAGGAGATTATTAATCCATTTATCTCAAATTCTAATTGTACCATGAATTGCTCGTTGTTTTATGCCTAAGTTTATGATCATAGTTATGTTCCTAGAACCTTTGAAGAGTCATAATCATAAATGAATGTATTTCTGGAAACTTGAATTGTCCTATTCTTACTTGTATTACTTTCCTCAATATGTGTGTGTGTAAATACTTTGAAAGCCTCATTCCATCAGCCAGGGGTATCCTGCAACATAGCAATTCAGCGATTGCAGCTATGTGCCATTTCCATGGTAGTGACATCTGACCTTTAAAAAAATGGATTTTGGCAGCAGTAAGGGGAACCGGCTGATTATTGTGGCAAAGGCTGGTCTTTATGTACCAGAATTACTGAGTGGGCATGATTTGGGGACTTGCCAGCTTTCAAATGCATGTTAAAACCGTAAGTGTAGGTTGCGATACTGATGTATCATTACTAATGATCCTATAGATCTAAAAATCAGTCCTAGGAGATTCAGGGCAAGCCAGTCCATTTGCTAAAAGAGTATGCAGTTGCCTGGATGACACACATTTGCCTGGATACAGCCAAGGATTCTTTTGAAAATATCCTCATAGCAGGCAGAAGCATTTTTCCTTTGAACATGCTGAATTGGCCTAGTTGGCAATTCATGGTGTATATTGCAATGGCTCCATCTGCTGAAACAACTCATGAATCACTGGAACCTTCAGAAAGTTGCAGCAAATGGGATTCTTTCTCCTATCATCTGTGCTATTAATGCCCTCTGTGTTTCCATGTCTAGGGTGGGCTACTTAAGAATAGACTAAGAGCATATTGCAGTTTCTTGGCGTGTGTGTGTGCCCACACAACAGAGGGAGAGATCGACAGGCACATGGCTGACATTCAGTCAAGTGGAATAATAAATGATAGTGAATGAAGTCACTTTCTCGGAGCGTCCCTGTTTTCATAGGGCCTGTTGTGTAGGGCTTGCTGTATGCAAGCAAAGATTTAATGGCACTGTCTAAATTGTACAGTGATATCTGGGAAGAGAGAAGGGTATTAAAGTGAGGGGGCGTTCTGTTGTGTTCTCTGGTTTTAACTATCTATACTGGCTGCTATTAAAAAATGCAAACAAACCCTACCACAGTTACTTCCTGCTCTAAAGACAGTGGGAGCTGATAGGTCTTCTGGCACCTATGGGCTCACGTGTTGCCAAATGATTGCTTTTCTGTGGTGTTACTGATGTCCTAGCTGACAACACGTCCCATTTGTCCTTTCCAGTGCAGAGCATGTTTCTCATTAAGGTCCCTGTATCTCACTGCTGAACGAGTTCAGACTGGGATGAGGCTGACTGCTCCCATCCTTTCAGTTCTAGGAGGACCCTTCATGGCAGACACTGTATCTATGTTGACATGCAACTGGGCTGAGTTTAGTTCCAAGTATGTATAAAATAAAATTACACCTGCACAGCTGAGCGTCATTGCATCTCATTTTAGAGAAGAGAATCATTTGTAGCTGGTTGTTTTGGATGCATCTGGCAGGCTGTATAAACAGAGATACCTGCTATCTGATTAGCAAACATTGAGGAGTTTCTGCACTGTCTGCACTTGGGCAGCTACGGTAACTTGGTGTGTTAGCTCCTGCTTCACTTTAATTTTTTTTTCTCTCCTTTCTCTTAGTTGGAGGGCTGCTGACCTTGTTTGTGTATCTCATCATGACACTAAAACTGTTCTCCTACTACCAAGTGAATCGATGGCATAGGGAGCGCCAAGTCTATCAGAGGAACTGCCAGGACACAACGTCGGCAGATCCCAGGACCCCTCCATCAGTGTGACTGGCAGCAGACATTAAAAATTATGATCTGTTTATGCGTGGGCTGAGCTCAGAACTGCAATTTCTGCACCCTACAGTTTTCTGAACCCCTCCCAGTTCTGCCAAGGATGTAGTTTGTGACTCGGAGAAAGTCAGTTCTCTCTTTTTCAATTTCCCTATCAGTAGAGAGAGCCTTTGGGCCATGTAGACATCTCTTGCCTCACCAAGACTGGAAGGATTAATTAACTTGTCCATTTCAAGGCATAAATTGTTATGCAGGGCCAGACCCTGCGTCAGTGCATCAAAGAGAGATTTTATGATTGACTTTGAGGGGAGGAGAACTGTGGTCCAAGTGCCTACAAATGGACAAACCCCACAATGATGGGGCAAGTTAATGCATAAACTCCTTCCCCTCTCTCCCCGAAACCTCTCTGTTTGCTTTTCTTATTAACTTAATAATATTCCTGCTCAGTCGTCAGGCTCAGTTTTCTCCTGAGCATTGTTTGTTCCTGCCATTCTTTCGGGCAGAGCTCTTCTGCTTGAAAAAGGCACTTTGACTCATTCCATGCTCTTGATTTGGAACTAATAGGACTCATCCGATCTGTGAGTCGGTGTAAGTTCCTCTGCATCTCTGCCTTGTGGACTCAGTGAAGCAGAGGCTCCGCAGAAGACAGACATGGGATCATATAAGTAAAGATTGGGTAAAGTGTATGCACAATGTGCCCGATTCAAGCTGGATAACAACATGCCTTTTTTGCCATGAAGGCGTAGCCTTAATGGGGAATAATGGCTAAAATTATTTCAGTTCCTCTCTGCCTTTGACAAATTTGAAAGCAGTGTTAAGCTGATGCTGAGCCTTCTTTTGAATATCACACTGCATGCTTATTTTAGTCAGTCTTATTTATTCTGCTTTTTAACCTTTCTCCTCTCCTCTTCTTAGAACATATGAATCTTTTTTAATGTAGTACATGATCTTGCAAGAAAATCCTGCTTTGTGGTTATACTACTAGTATTTTGTGAGGCACATAATATCGAAGGGGAGATTTTTCATGACAGGATCTCCTTTAAAATTAGCCCAAGAATGACAGTGTCGGATCCAGGCTTCCCATGTTGTCTGCATGTGGCACTGAAGAAGTCATTTATGCCAAAAGCCAAAGAGGTACCTAAGTGCCTAACTCCCAGCTGAAACCTGAGAGACAAGAGGACGTGATGCTGAGGAGGAGCTCATAGTCAAATGCCAAAACACAACTAAACACAATTAAGAATTGGTGCAACAATCTGGCTGTTCCTCGGTGCCCCATTTGTAAGAAGGGGACAGCAGCGTTGTCCTAATTCCCAGGTAGGTTGGGAAGGTACACCAGTCAGAGACTGGGGGTGCTCAGAGTCTAGGGTGGTGGAAGGGCCCCTTGAATCCTGGAAGACGGAGGAAGGGATCCCTGACCCAGTTTTCTGGATACTGCCCAGGGATCAAAGCAAAAGCAGAAGGGGATAAACTATTCATGCTGATACCATCACTTTGGCTTCATGAGAAGTTGACTGGTGCAGTATCAGTTGTTCCTGCTCACGTAATGCCGTTGGTGGCCTCACGTTCACCTGATCCTGCTGATCCCTTTTATGCTTTTTGTTCGCAGCAGAACATTCCAGCCATCGCTCCAGGAAGAATGAAAGAGGACAGTCAGAGCAGATCACGTACCCAGTGAACCTGAAAGTAAAAGGTAACTAACTATTCATCCTTTTACAGCAGTTACCTCTTCTCTGTCAGCAGAGTAGGATTTTTTATAACAAATGCTACGTCAGGTTGCTGAGATAGGCTAGCACGTGGGTAGTTTCTGCTTCCACCAAAGGAACAACAATTGCTTTCATAATCTTTCAAATATGACATTATTCCCTCAAAATCAAACCTTTGTTGGAAGTTACTGGTTTTCGAAGTGACCTAAGACTGCCATCTTCAAGCTTGATGTTGTATATTTGACAGCACTTCAGTATAAGAAGTTTCCTCCTGCCTGGTCTTTTTTGTGTGTATGTGTCTTTCACTAGGCAAGGGAGGCATAGAAAAAGTTTTTCAAATGGAAAGCATTTTTATAAAAATCACAAATGTTGGTGGCTAGTGAGTATTCCAGGGCACATGAAGTTCCTGGAAACATTTTCAAACACGTTTTTGTATCATCCCTTTTTGGTGGCTGATAAAATTAATTTGTATCTTTGAAAAATCCTTTCACTTGGACTCCTTGGGTGTTGTGGAGCTTGTTGTGTTCTGAAAGTCAGGGTATTAGTTTAGGTTCCTAAACAATAGTCTAACATTAGATATCCGTGTATTAAAAATCTCCAAACTCTTCATCATGAGTTTCCCATGTGACGCATGTCTCACAGTCCTGCAAGTCAACAAGCAAGCCAGTCTGTTTTGTAGAGGACTAGTAATAGTGCCTGCACGCTGTACAGCTGTGCAAGAGTGCTCTTTGATCTACCAGTGCAGAGAGAAGACCCTACTAAGAGGATGTGTTTGCCTTAGAAGCTCTCTTTGATAGGTTCTCTCATTTATGAGAGTTGAGCTCTGTGTCTGCTAAATTCCACTGAACAAACACCATATCAGCTTTTTAGCATGAGGCTTCGGGGTGCTATACGCTTACACGTTGCAAAAGGTTTTGTACTAAACATGACAAGGCAGGCAGCCCGATTTACAAATGCAGTGAATTTTATCTGCCATGCAGTGTAATTTGGGCTTATGAGGCTCTTTCAGCTTTGTCCGTAGATCAAGGTTGTAAATTTTATGAGTGCATGGGCACGTAGGATATGCAAAAATAGAGGATAAATTCTTCACTGCCCCACCCTTTAATATGAAGAACATTCTCATTGACTTCAACAAGCCAGCAATCACCCTATGTCAATACAGTGTAGATACTGTTTTCTCTATCCATGTCGTTCAGTGTCACCCCATCAATGTTGCAGTCCTGCACTTGGCATCATCTGCATCTCATTCTGTTTACTACCACATTATTAGTTCTGAAGGGAAGTTTTAAGTCCCTGTTCTTCTTTTCACATGAGGTTAACTTATGGTAGGGATTCAGTGATGTGCTCATAGAATCATAGAATCGTTCTGGTTGGAAGAGACCTCCAAGATCATCGAGTCCAACCATTAACCTATCACTACCAAGTCCACCACTAAATCATATCCCTTAGGGCCTCGTCTAAACGTCTTTTGAATCCCTCCAGGGATGGGGACTCCACCACCTCCCTGGGCAGCCTGTTCCAATGCCCGACAACCCGTTCGGTGAAGAAATTTTTACAAATATCCAATCTAAACCTCCCCTGGCGCAACTTGAGGCCATTTCCTCTTGTCCTGTCGTCTGTTACTGTCATCATGGTTCTGTGCAGTCACAAGAGGATGTACATGCCCCATGGGCTGGGAATGGTCTTCATAAAGCCCGAGGCTCTGCTTAAGACTGGTATATCTACATGGGTTTCAACAACATGGTGACTCCCATCTATTTCCCAGCTACAGCTAGTGAAACCATGACAAGGTATGCACTGATACAGCTCCCAGAACTCCACAGAACAAGCTGGGGTCTGAATATTAGAGCAGATTGGTTTTTCACTAGACTTTACACAAGAAAATGATGTGGTATTTCCCTTCTTTCCTCCCAGACTTGCACTACTTTCTGCTAGCCCCCACACTTTGCTACAACCTGAATTTCCCAAGAAATTCGCACTGCAGACACAGCTATATCATGAAGAGGCTCCTGGACGTGGTAAGAAAATGACACTGCACTTAAACCTGTCAACTTCTGAGACTCTCCTTGGATAGTAACACTTGTACGGCGCCATCAGAGTCATACTAAGGTTGACATTGCTCCTTTGGATGCTGACATTACAATTGCGTGTCAAACATTGCCTTATTACACAGGCATGTTTCTCGTGATGTTTGACAAAAAGCAGGAAGCTATTTCTGATATTACAAAACTATTTTCTTAACTCTGCAGGGCCCTGGAGGAGTAAACAAATGTCCTACAGACTGTATGTGCGCTCTGCTAAAAATGCAGCAATCACCAGAGCTGTCTGCAGTTGCTTTCCTTGTGTCTAAGTCCAACGGTGATGCAATTACACTGTGAAATAATGAAAATTTCAGGCATCACACAGTGGTATTTTGCTAATCGTGGGGATTTCACACAGTCCTTTCTAATCCCTCTCCCCTTTTTTAGGATATTGGAATGGAAGTTACTATTTGATTGTCATGGATTAATCTTTAAAGGGGCTCTTGAAGGATCTGGCAATTTCATAGAGGTGATATGAAGTGTGTGGGACTCTTTCACCTCCTGCCAATGAACCGGACCAAATTAAGCCCCCTGGTCTAGCAGCTCATCACAGATCCATTGGCCCAGCCAGGCAAGGCCGAGCGTAGTCCATTGTCAGTGCAGGTACCGTGCACGGGGAATGCTCTGAAACACTGACAGGGAGAAGAGTCCTTGGACTAAGATATTGACATCTTGTGTTAGCATGAGTAATGTGCAGGGATGCGTGCCAGTCTCCGAGACCTTCACGGGATGGCTGCAGCATAAGCAATTTCAGCATCAGTTAATTACACTTGAAGATACTGTGGTGCCTCAGGACATGGTGACTTTAGTGTGAGGGACTCAATGACAGGCTTTGAAGTCTCTTCTTGTTTTCTTTGCACATATTTCTCTTTCATCTCATGCTGGTGCTATTTCAACAGGTATTAGGTTTTTATTTAATGTTAAACCCTAGGGATTCAGTTGTCACACATAACAAGGACTGCTGGGATGCAGTTCTTGGCATCTAGCATTATAGGAAAGTTATGGCGGGCCTGCACCACTTTATTCTCCTAACCACCTCTGCAACTACCTTAATGCTTATGTACTGCAGAAACGGCTCACTTTATCATGCCTGTACTTATCCTCATCTCCTTAAACACAGCAGCTACCCCGCAGATGATGATTCCAGTGCCTACTCAGTGTAAAGAAAGGGAAGACGCTGGGATCAGAGGTGCTCCCTGTCTCATTTTATGGCCCACTAGATGACCCTTTGCATCTCTGGGTCTAAGTTTTCTCTGTGTAAGGCTGTAACTTTTTAAGGTACTTTGGGATCTGCAGAAGAAAAGCTTTGTGGCTGCGTTAATACAAATAATTCTTTGCCGTGCTTCCCATGGCAGTCTCCCAGCAGCTGTCACCTGGCTGGTCCAGGATCCCCTGCAGAATTTCTCCAGAACCCTTTCTGCCAGCAGCATGGGCAGCTGAGAACAGTAAAGAAATATTTGTTCAAAGATTTTGGGGGTATGGTAATAGTTCTCATAAAGCCCTCGCTGTAATAAAGCACTTTAAATAGCTATCCCTGCAAGCTGTTCACCTCAGCTGGCAGCCTTTTTCACACACGAGGGTCTGCTGTGGACACTCTTCTCTGTTAATACATCCCAACAGAACTTTTTTGTGCCTTTCTGTCCCAGGTAGAGAAGGCTGGAGGACTTTGTCCTGCTGCCGTTGGCCTGTCCCGCTTACACAAGGGAGTTTCAATGGTGACGGCTTTACAGCCATCGTTGGTGCTAAGAGAAAGAGCCACCCATGGGTTATCTGGTGGCTGTTTGCCTGCGCCAGCATCTCATCAGGCTGTATGGGCTCATATGCAGCAGAGGCTGCAGCTGTGTTTTCTCATCATAGCTGACACAAAATAATGAGTCACGTTACAGGGCCTTCCAATCAAAACTGCGTGTACCTTAATTGCTCTCTTATTTTTTCTTTCTGTGGATTTTACCAAATATACATGAATCAGTGAAGCTTATAAATGTAAGCAAATAGTGACAATTTATTTTCTTTAAGCATATTCTACTTCGTATCAATATTCTAGTCTGTTTTATTTACTTCTGCAGGAAATAGAGTCTGCCTTGCTTACAGAATACATCTTGAAATTAGCAGTAAGGTCAATCTGCATGCTTTTTGTTGAATAGCTAGTCTGATGTATGTTTGTTAGAGAGTTTACCTTTCAACATAAAACAAAGGAGGTTAGGGAACGCAAGCACGTTAGTTCTGTTCTCTTCTAAATACTGTCAAATACCTTTCATTGCCCATCATGGTAGCATTACTGAAATGCCTTCATACAAAATACCAATATCAAAACCAGTGGATTTCATGGAGTGTCTGCTTAGAGTCTCTTGTGAGAGTCATTACTTTGGGTAGGGAGTTTCATCAGTTTTGACTGGGGGGGTGAATAAAAAGGGCTTGAAGAGGTATCAGTACTTTGCACTAGAAAGGCTTTTTTGGAGAAGAGTGTTTTGCAATATTTCTTAAAGGCTGTCCTGGAACTTAATTCCCTAGCTGGAGAGTATTTCACTTCCAGCTCTTCCCTGGCTTCTCTTTGGGCTGTTGTCTCCTGGAAGTGTAACTCTTAGGTGGTTTGGGGATCAAAATGCGGTATCTGATAGAGCAGTATTGCATGCATCGTGATGATCCTAAGGAATGAACCTTTGAACTGCCCTGTGTAAGGTGGGCGGTGGTAGGCAGTACTGGCTGGAGCACATGCCCCATGTTCACAGCCAGCTTCATGCAGTGACTTGTGGCGACACAGCCAGGAAGAAAGGAACACACAGAGTCTGGGCTGAGAAGAAGAAACAGCATTTCTTAGAGCTGGAGAGAAAATTCCAGCATTATTTAGCAGCCACGTCCCTTCTCCAAACATTTGTGCAAGAAGAACCATCCCATCCCTGAGAGAACCATGTATGTTCCTTTCTTCTTCCCTGTTTTTAGTTGAGCACTTCAGTCATGTTATTTTCCCTGTGCAAAGCCGCTCAGCAGTTCCCCAGTTGCTGCCACCATTCTCCATGGGTCTGCAACCATTACACGGTAATTTATGAACAAAGTTGCTGCTCGGGAGGAGTAAGGGATCTGCTGCTGCTGCACTTCTGAGCCCTAGTGACCTTTGTGGCGGTTGATTGCCCTCCCAATCATTTGTATTATTTTAAATGGACTTGGGCCAAGACTCAACAACCAATTTAATCTCCTAACTTCCTGCTGAAATGAATGGGCTGCAACATTCATATTGACTTCAGTGGGATTTATCTTTTGTGATTCATTCATTGCTCTTTTCTGGATCTGAACCTTTTCCGTTCTATCCAACGTGTACAGGGAATGAGCACAGCTCTGCCATCTCTGCTTGTGGCACAGTGCCCTTTGCACACCCTTCAGATTGTTAAATTCCATGATATTTGTGAAAGAGTGTTAATAGCTAGGGTTCTGCTCAGGGCCAAGTTTTGAAGGCCTATAGGACGGCATTCAGACTGCATGCTCTGTGGGCTGCCAGACACTGACTTCTTATGTGGCAGCTTCCCTGGATAAGCCTCTGTCACCTGCTATCCCCATCACAATGTGAAACACCAGTCACTGGGAAGACTAATTTATAGTTGGCCTGGATAGAGCCCTTACATGTTTGTCCTGACTCTTCAGGTCTTTCCAGCTTTTACACCCAGATGTGAAGATGGAAATAGCTGGCACTGAAGGTTTGCAGTTTACCTTGGAAGGCTGGAGATCTTCAATGAACAAGTCTTGTTAATATTCGGGAAGCAGCTGCCACTGTTGGCTTGTATGTTTTTACCCTGCTACCTTGCACACCACTGTCAAGACATGAGCATTGACTTGCATTTATGTGCCCTAATGTGCAGATGGGATTCAAAGGAGCTGAGATTCTCATTATACGTATGTTTTCACAGCTAGGTTTCATCTGATTCCCCTTGCTGCTGCCTGCCTTTCAAGCTGTGCATGTACAGTGAATCATAAGGCCAACAAAATCCAGACCTTTCGTTGTAGGAAAGTTGAGCCAGGTGCTGCTGGCTGCTGTATCAATCGACAACGGGTTTTCTGAGAGCATAGTCAATGATGATGTCAGGCAAAAGAAGCGAGAGGACCTTGTTTGACATCAGTGTGTCTCTTGCAGCATCCACCCAAGTGCATGTTTACTGTAACAGTGCAAAGTGCATCTTGACATTGCACCCTGGTGTGTTTAGTTATTTTCCTTGCCCCAACCTTCAGCATGCTCCAGAGTAGATTGTGATAGGAAAGATATCTAATGCTCTCTTTACTGAAGGCTGTGAGGAGCAACTTTTGCTATTTATTGCTTTCTTGAACTATTAGTCTTACAGTGAGGGTCTGGCAGATATTTTCTGTCTGCAGTTTACCTAGCTTTTTCCTTAGCTGCAGCTCCGTTTCTTCCTTTACTCTGCCTGAGACATGCAGCAGAGGACCCTGCCCAGCCCCACAAAGAGCAACACCCTTCCCAGCGTTGCAGTGTGATTTTATTGGCATTTCCCCCATGTCTGAAGGATTTTCCTGCTCCCATGTTTCTGCTGAAAAACTAGGTGGTGTTTATCACTCTTCAAATCACAGCAAGTTTGCAGTATCTCTCCTTGTTTGCTTCCTTGCAGTTTTGCAGCGTTTAACCTTTTAATTACATCTTTCACTTTTTCGTTTGTGCCAGGATATCACAGGATCTAACGATGGCTGTTAAAGTCGTTTCCACATGGATAGTTTGTCATGGCATTAGCCTCTCGTGCCTTAGAACATGCGCTGTGTGTTAAAAGCGCCCTTTCTGGCCCTCTGCTTTTTTTTTTTTTTTGTGGCCAATGCCAAGATCTTTCACTGTTTACCCTAGGAGCCGAAAATTGCAAAACCCTTCAGTGTGTTCTTAGGAGACGGCAGGCATACCAACACAGTGAGGTGCAGACAACGACGTGCCTGCCCCAGCCATGCCCGAAGCCTGCCAGACATGCACCAGTTCCAGTTAATCCTGCATTACACAGCGCTGAGCTCAAGTTCATGTCACCTCTTGGCTCAGACTGGCTCTAACTTCAAAGTTTGCCCTGCTTTGTGTAGGACGCCGAGCCCAGCGACCTGCAAATTATTCCATGATTCATTGCCACACTTACATGGCTGCATGACTGCCAGGCAGGAGGTGGCTTGTGTACATGCTCAGATCATTATCTGAGCATGGGCAGTCTCTCAAAAGAAGGTTCAAAAAATCACCCAGGCGATTCCTGTCCAATCCAGAGATGTGTCAGGGGAGTGACTGTGAATTCCCTGGAAGCCTGAGTTTAAAGCCCAAAGGCCCAATACCTCCATTTGCTTTTCCTGTGAAACCATTTATGAAATGGGTTTTATACTATTTCTTATCACCAATATTGGTATACAAGTAGTATCTTTAGTCTTGTATAACAGCATTCATGCTAGGAAAGTAATATTGGTATAGTTCATGATGATTGAAGGGTTACAACTTTTGTATGCAGGCAAGGTTCGGGTTGCTAACACTGAAGGTAATGCTGTGTTTAATGCACTAGCATTTCTGTACTAGAGGTCCTGGGTAGATGTGTTTGCCGTTATCCAGTTCACTTAACGAGAGCTTTTCTACTTAAAATAACAAATTGCACACACATTTGTCATCATCACAGGGCATCCCCCCTCGTTGACGCCTGGAGGAGGGGGCTGAGGAACACGAGCAGAGAGCAAAGCTGTCTTAGTTAGCCTTGTTCCGTTAAGGGCTCTCTGTTTCTCATGCTCTCGATTCCAAATTACCTCATTACACACCATAGACCCATATAGCTTTGCAATTCACTCTTAGTACCTTGCCCTCTATTGGTCTGTGAACTTGTTTATATCCGAACCATTTTTATTTGCCATCTTTTATATTAATGTCATATTTAAAAGCTTCTCGTGGTGCTTGGCCTGCAAATGGATACTTTAAATCAAGCTGAGGTAAATCTCTCTGTAAGAACAGTTGCTGTGGAAAAGGCACATTTATATTAGATTATATTCAAACTGTGCTGAAGGAGTGGAATTGAACCAAGAGGGAAAGATTATTTTTATTGCCTGTTTCTCCTATAAGTGCCAAATCATTTCATCTGGCTCATTTTGTTTTATTGGTACTTTCCCTGCTGCCTCAATGGCCTTGCAGAATTGCTGCGATTTGGAGACTGGCAATTTTAGCTAGACTGGTGTCTTTCTGCTAAGGTGTCTTTCACCTCTTGCAAAAAGAGCGTGCTGCTGCTTCCTTTGGAATAAGACTGCTAGGTGACGTGGTTTAGCTTTGTTAAGAACTGTAAATCAGTTTTCAAGCAAGAACACTGATTAGCTGGTACAGGTCTAATTTGACAGATCTCTAGCACAATGGAATGCTCTCTTAGAATTTAGCAAGTTGGGTTCAGTGGGTAATTCATGTTTGCGAAAAGCAGGATAAGGCTTTCAGAAAACAAAAAGTCATGTACCTTGTGTATCTTGCATTTAGGATTTTCATTTACATTGTTGTGGAGAAGACAGTAAACATCACTGACAGGGTGACAATGACTTCATAGCTGTTGTGGTATAAATGACTGCAGCTAATAGACATTGTTCCCATTAGGACTGAGCATTAACTTTTGCTTTCACTGCTGTTTCTTCAGGAACAGACACTTGATTTACACAAGTAAGGTATGGACAAGATCCAAAAATATCAAATCCTTACCTGTTTTAGCTGAGTGTATAATCCTGCACCTAATACTGTTTCAGCCTCTGTTTCTTGTTTCCATTAGCATCCCTGTACAAGGAGATGGATCTGTGAAAAAAGATACCAGAAGGCTCTAAATGAAGTTCACATTTTTAGCCTTTGCTGGATTTTCTATAATGTGAACTCCTTTTCCAGTGCAATTGGCTAAGAAAAGCTGGACATCTTGGTATCACTAACAGATGACAAGGAGTCAACAGCTAAACAAAAATGAGTGTATATGTCCCACTATTGATTCCTCGACTGGAGCTGAAGTCATTCAGAAGCCCGCTGTACTTCACATTGGGGAAAAACATTTCTGATTGATTGATAGAAAGTTTAAGAAAAAATGTGAGACAACGCTTTCTCAAAAATTTATTTTGGTTACCCTTGTCGTCTGCTTGATTTTGAAATGTTTATTTCATTTTCAAATGAGCGGTTGTATCTTCTTTAGGGGTAGATGAATTCATTATACTTTTATACTTTAGCCAGTAAAACCCCATTAATATATGTTAACACTATTTGCACATATATGTATAGACATATATTATGTATTTATACATTCTTTAGATACATATTTACCATATATAGCACCAATTATTCTATTGAAAGAAAATACATTAAAAAGTTAAATGTTGATGGCACAGAAGTTACAACGTGGGTTTCCACAGAGAACAGGAACATGTATTGAACTAAAAGGGAAACAGGATCTGCAATGCATTAAAGGAATGGGGTTTGACCTGAGATATATATATCTATATATGTATAGATATATATGTCTCTATATGTATAGACATATATATGGATATTTTTATAAGATGTGATGTTAATAAAGTTGATTTTGATCTCTCAAGTAGTGTCACATTAGTCAAGAGTACAGCCCTTTGCTTTCAAACGTTGTTAAAAAATTGTAAAACGCATTCGAACTTGTTAATACTTACTGCTGATATTGTAGTATTCCTTTATATGAAAAGTAAAAGTCAGCTACGCACCTCAGGTGATCGGTGAGGGCAGGGGATGAGTCAGACCTGCCCCGCTCCCCGGTCGTGGTGGCAGGGGTGCGGGGCAGGCGCCGGCCGGGGCGGCTCGGGCCAGCGGATGCTGCACAGCCCCTTTTAGGCAGTGTCGCTGTTGTTCTCTCATTTTCCGAGGTGCACTGAGGAGCTTTGCGTCCTTGCCATATCCTCTAAGCCAAAAAGATACCAAGTGTTAGAGTGTCTGCTCTCCGGTGATGTTCGCTCATAAAGCACGCTCCAGCTGCCTGCCAATGGCTGATTTTTAAAAATAACCGAAACATAGGAGGTTAGGGAATCCATTAACCCCAGGATCTGTTATTATCCCTAGAACAACAAACATTTTTATGAGCTAAAAGTTACAGCTTTGACAAAAATATATTTTAGAAAATAATGAATTGGGCCCTGAAAGTCATGAAGCTGGCTTAGAAGTCATAGATTTTTTTTTCAGCAGGTCTTAGATTTTTTTTTAATACTCTTCTGATGTCTAATTGTTAACAATTTTTAAGTTTTCAAAAAGTACTAATTTTTTTTTCCCCCTACTGAAACATGGCTCCAGAGCTGGAGCTTTAAGGAAGCCAGTAAATATTGCAAGATGAAAACATGCCACGGTCTTGTAAATCCTGACTGTTAATTATTAAGACAGTATAAATTAAATGTAAGTTTCTGATACAGACACGGCATCTAAGAGAACTGCGAGATTACAGGCCCCAGAGTATAATCAGGAGGTGCTTTGTTGGGATGCTTTGTCCTCTTTCACCACTGAAAGCATTGTCAGGAAGATGAAACTTTTGTATTCTGGCAGAATCGATGACAAGGCACTGGGTACTGGTACCTCTCCTCTGGCAGACGTCTGTCACCTTGACTCACCAGCCATTCCGGTTCCCTCAGACTGCCACAGCTTCAAAAGGGAAACCAGGACTGGTGCCATTTAAATTACAGACTCCAAACCCTTCAGCCCGACGCTGCGCTCTGCAGCACGGCCCGGAGCGTGCGCCGCAGGCCCGGCGCGCCAGCAGCCAGGCACGGGGGCTGTGGGGAGCCCTTTCCGTCTGTCCTCCCGGGAAACGCCCGCGGCTAGCAGCTAGGCTCCACACACTGTCCAGCACCTGATTTTGCTGAAATCTAAAGCTGCCAGTTTTTAGGGGCTTTCTCTTGGCACCCAGGACTTCAGTCATGCTTTCATAACTGAGCCTGATACGCCTTCAAGGGCCAAAAATTACTTATCAGCTTTAAGTTAGGTGGTGTACCACATCAACACTGTAGCTCTTCCCTTGTGTTTGAGGTCATGGTCTGTGTCTGGAAAAAATACGGGATATTGCTGCAGGAACACTGACATTCAAATTGGCGTGGTTCGCAACAAACAGCAAGTGTTGCCTTCGTTTCTGGCTTCAAGGGTGGCCGGGAAGCCAGCACGCTTACAGGAAGATTTTCAGCTGTGCTGCGATAACTTTACCTCCCCCATGGGGAAGGGTGTCCATTCAGTAGGACGGGTGTGTTTTTTCCCTGGAGCTATGTAATGAAGCCTGGTTTTACTCCCCCTCTTCTTGCAGGAACACAGACTGACTCTTGCAGTTGTGGTCCAGGTGGAACACCCCAGCCTGCAGATGCCTAGACAGGTACAACACTGCCTTCTGCACACTCCAGTTAACGTGCTCTGTGTTTGAAAGATGAAATGCTGCTGCTGGGAAATCAATAACATTCATCATCATCACCATCATCATCATCATCATCATCTTTTTTGAAGGATTAACTTGCTGTAGGTATGTCTGTCTGTCTCCTGTATGGCTCTGAAAGTTTGGCTGGCTTGAAATTTAACTCGGAGGCATTGTAATTAAACCTTGACATTTTAAGTAATTCATGAGCAAGCTTTACATTTTAACATAGTCTCAAAGGAGCAGCAGGGTGCCGACAGAAATGAAATAACTTTGTTAATTTAAAAGCGTCAAAGTTTCTGTAAGCGTGTGGTTTGTACCGCTGGGAACAAGCTCTTCAGAAATAGCACGGTAGCCCCAGTGATCTAAATCTTGGCCCTTCTCTAAGGAGGGATCGAAGAGGAGAGTCCCACTGCAGGAAGCTGAGGGCAGGAGTTAGTATTCCTCATCAGGGAACACATCTGACATCGCCAGCTCTGCTCCCTCACCCCCAAATCTTGGGAAGGTCCAGGAAGCCCAGGCTGTGAGCATCTCCAGGAGCTGTCTAGGAAAGAGGCAGATTCCAAACCACTGCTTAATATTTCAGCTGGAAACTGGATCTTATTTACATCTATAAATAGCCAGAATATGTTTCCTTTCATCAGTGCCTCTGGGAGGCTGTTCATCGTCACATGCAGGTTCAGAAAGGTAAAGAATGATCATGTGGTTTAGCCCAAAAGCCTCCAGGAGAGACACACGGGTCACCTGTCACCCAGTGACAGTGGGTATGCAAGTCTGGATTGCGGCTGGTTTAATGCTCAAGCAGTAAATACCAAGCCTTTTAAGTGAAGAGGTCAGGACTGGCAGCATCTGTGACACTCTGATGACGACTCACCCCCTACAAAGTCACAAGCATTTTGTGGAGGACCCTTCTATCAATCTCTTGGTGGTAAGAGCTTTTGCTGAGCTTAAAAAAGTAGTTCATAAAGTCAGGCTCTTGAGGCCAATAAATCAGAAGCCAAATAAATGGCCTCAGATATTTTCATGGCATCCAATAAGTACTCAGCACTCATGAAAACCAGAAGCAAGTTGCTTGTTTTCAGTGCCCTCAGTGAGCCTAACTTAAGAAGCCCATTTTTTAAGTTCTCGTCCTCCAGTATTACTAGATTTCTGATGTGTGCAGAGTGAAAGATGCGAAGGAGGGGTTAAGACAGATCCTGTATTGAAGCACACGGGTCTGGGCAGCGTGTGAAGGTTTAGACTTCATTTCAGGCAGCAGTTGAGAGCAGCCTCCTCCCTACCTCCATCACCCAATGCCAAGGTCTTAGAAATGAACTGTGTTTCCACAAGTCACCTAAGCTGTTGTGCAAGATGCTCCCCTCACTCATTTGCATGTGCATTTGGAGCAACTCCTTTGGCCTTGGTGGGCTGGTTGATATAAACCGCGTTATCTTGCTCTGTGCAATTAATCCTGATGCTAATGACTAGCAGTGCACTGGGAACAATTTATCAAGCTTCTTCCCGTTTTTCTGTGTACTCTAAACAGACACGTCCACAAGCCCTTACTGCATCGCGGTTGTGACAAGCAGCAGGCCCGGCTGGCTGCGTTCCTTCTCTCTGCATGTTTCTGCGAGGTAGGTCACAGCAGCAGCTGTCCTCGTCACAGCCATGACCTCTTGTTCACGTAAACTCATAGCTTTATGTGAAGCAGCTAAGATTTTGAGATTTGCTCTAGTTGCCTACACATCCCAACCTAAGCTGGGTGCCTTGTGCCGAGACCAGCATCTAGACCAAAGGAATTTGCGAGTTAGCTAGCAAATGGTTTTAAATACTGATGTGAGTTCTAGTGAGAGGAGTCACGTTGCAAAATAACACTCGAGCTTCACGAACTGATTAGATTAGCACTCCAGCATGCCTGTATTAGCAGTGCTAAGTGGCCAGGTCCCCACTGCATTAGTAGCTTGAGTGCTTGCAGTTCTTGACCTTCTGCCCATGCTGACAATCTGCTAGCTTGAGTTCAAAGTAAGCTTTGGATTAAGCTAGAAATTTCAGTGGTTAGAGGAGAGACCTTTAGCTGACCTTTGAAGAAAATTTTTAGTTTCCCAGAACCTAGGAAATGGCGTGGGGACAGTTAAAAGGTAAGTATGCCCGGAGGAAAGTGGCACTGTGGCAGCTCGGCAAATGTGAATAGGCTGTGCCAGACCCTGCCTCCCACGGCAAAGGAGCTGGTACCCAACAGGCAGAATCGTTCATAAAAGTATCTGTGCATTGCATTGCATCTTGGCCCTGGCCAGCTTCCTGTCACAGGCCATTAAGTATGACCCTGTTCTGCAGTGCAAACTATTGCATTAGTCACTGGATGCTCTATCAGTCAGTCATGTCTTGGGGCGTCCTGCAGCTTTGCAGGTGGTAGAATGGCCCAGTTCCCAGTGGGATTAGGGATATGTCACACAAGAAAATTTAGGGAGCTCTCATATCCTCACATTGATGAGGCAGGATAGCTGGATGCAGGCAGGGATGAAGGCAGAAACTAGAAGAGCCATCGGTCCGCATGACATCTCCTCCTCCTAGGACAGCAGAATTTGTAGAATTACACCATCACTTAAACCAAGAACATTGCTTTGTGACTTCCAGCTGGGAAGCCAGTGAGTGGTGCCCCCATCCACGGCAGGCACTGGAGCGTTAAGGAGACTTCTCTTTGTACACTCCTGATCCCTGCTGTTCAGACCAAAGTGATGGGACCATCAGAAAAGCAGATGAAAAAAGCTGGAAAAATCATACTTGGGACAGATGTGCTGGCTGGCCAGCTCAGTTTTGCTTTGCTCGGTGGGAACACTGCCATAGACCGGTGGCCTGGCAGAAGCTGTGAATCTCAAGGCTTTCCTTCCCCTTTTGAATTCCCTTTAACTTAGGTTTCATTCCAATATGAAGAAAACCTGTCAAGAAGTCCCACTACTCTTGGGTCCTTCATGCTCGCTCAGCTACACCTCACCTGCTATTGTACAGAGCCAATACAAGCCATGATCACGCAGGACAGTGCATGTCAGGCTCTTGAGCTTGTCTTTTCCAGTATCTAATTGCCATCTCACTGAAGATGTTCCAGTTTGGGATGTTTACTGCTAAGCTATCTCAAGGATGGGAAGATGGACATTAAAATGAGGAATCTGCCAGCAAACATAAATCTATCAGGGCACTGATCACAGAGCTCTTGCTGCTGTTATTTTAATGATATTTAACAATTAAAGCACAAAGATTGTAGTTTTAGGCTGGTAGTTAAAATTGTCGGTTTTGATTTTCTGACATGAATAAAACAGGCATGACCACAAAGGAGCGGTTTCGGGGTGGAGTGCTCTGTGGCACTGTAATTCCTGCTGTGTCGCAAAGAGCATCCTTCATTTCTGTCACAAAAAACAACCAAGCATCCAGCATCCCTTGTTTGTAAGTCCAACAGGAAGGCACCTCTTCATTCTCTGGAGGCTTTGCCTCCATCTAGAGCCACCGGAGAGGTGAGAAAACAGAAACCAGATCTTTGAGCCATTTATACTTGAACTTCCAGCCTCAGTGAGTGCGACCAGAGCCGGAAAGGTTTTGTAACCAGCCCAGTGAGGGTGGACTAGGCCACCCAATCTGCAATGAGACGGCCACTAATTTGAAAGCTTTTGAGCATTGTCTGGGGGCAGATTTCCTCAGTGTAGCAATCTGTCAAACAGCAATGATTTCTGAGTGCAAAACCTGTGGCCATCTGTAATCCTTCCCATCTAATCTCTTTCAGGACCTTAGCGCTCAGGCCGGCAGCAAGGGGAGCAGTGTGCTCTGGAAACACAAAAGAGAAGCACAAAATGCCAAGGAGATGACTTCAGAGACATGTTGTTGCACAACAGGGAACAGGGCTTGAGGAAGGAAGCAGCACTCAGCTGTCAAACATCTCACTGCGCTTTGGTAACGCAAGCTTTAATCAAAGCCTTCACACTGGCGGTGTTGCAAGTACCACACAGCATTTGTTTTTCTAGGTGGTAATGGATGTGTCTCAAAGGCTGCGCAGGTCGTGCTGTACAGACTGGTTTGGCTGGGTTGGTGTTTTACTGCGGTCAACAGATTTTTATTGGATGCTTTTACTTGTTAAATTTTTCTTGGTAGTGGGAACAATTCAGCAAATAATATAAATGATGGAGCTCCAGGAAACACGCAGCCAAGGAGATCACTCATTTGGCTGGATCCCCTCCTGCACAAGGGAGGCTTTGTGCAAGCTCACAGAAGCACCGTGTTCGATTTGCTGTGGGCAGAGCTGGAGGCAGGCTTCGGGCTTTGTTTCCCTGCAGAGTCAGGCTGGCTTCATTAACCACGGGGCTTAAAACTCATTAGTTCTGAGGCCGCGGCCAGGCTGCTAGGAGGCTGCGGTTCCTCATGAGAGGTGCCCGTCTCCCAGCAGCAGTGGCAAGGAGGCAGCTGGTCCTTTAGGCAAAGGAAGTGGCTCGGCTGGCCTTGGGGAGGGTCCCGCGCTGCCCATGAGAGCTGCCGGGGGGGGTCATGCTTCTTTGGCAGTGCTGACCTCCTCTGAGACCTGCAAAGCGTGAAGGCACTGGTGTCACCAAGCTGGCTGACCCACAGCCCATGGGTCAAGGACATGGGCTGGTCGTGGTTCCACCAGCACCTGGTCTCATGCAGGTTGGCTTTGACCCCTGTGGATCCCGATAACGTGAAATAAGTCAAGTCATGCTCACAGCGAGTCAGGTGCTGGGCTCGGGCAGTGTCACTGTCAGCTGCCAGCATCGCCTTTGGAAACATTCTGTTTGCGGTGACACTGGCATCATGTTGGAACAGCCTGGCCGGTGACTGGGGACCAGCCGCGGAGTGGCACCCCCATGGGGAGGGCAGGGTGAAACCCACCTCTCAGAGCTGTTTTCCTGGCTCTTGCAGGGTTAGTGGCCCCTTTTGGCACATATCAACTACAAACGGGCCTTGGGATCATCAGCTGCCTCCCAGCTGATTCCCATGGCATTTCAAACACAGCATCACAAGAGTCAGGGATGATACACGCGAAAGGCCCTTCTCAGTGGGACAGATAAGCACTAACAGAGTTATTGCAGGAACCCAGAGAGAGTACTGAATTTCGTACGTGCAAGACTGGCTATATCTAGGGAGAAGATGACAACCATGAAAAAACCATCCAAGGTTTCCCTGGGATGCCCCTGTCCTAAACATGCCATGGCGTGGACCCTGCCCTTCCTAATTCTGTATGTAATAAACACGTATTGAAATGCTGGGAAGAAATGAGTTCAGCTGACGCTGCCCTAGTCTGTACGCAGGTCTAAACAAGCACTCGAACCAGGATTTCCCTCCAGCCTTTTCCCAACACCGTTTCCTTTCCCCTTGGATACCCATAGCCCCAGTACTGCAGAGGGCACCCAAGGGGCTGGTCTGGGGATGTGCATCCACAGGTACCGCATGCCTCCCCAGGGAGAAGAGCAAAGCAGGGATAACTGGCTGGGAGCGTGTCAGCCCTCCAGGAGCCCCAGTGCCGTTGTTTTCTGCCTCTCACCAGCCCCTTTCACCCATGGCTATTAATTAATGCATACAGGGGGTACTCTAATTTCTCTTTCTCAACAGTTTTCTCACCCTTGAAGGAAAGAAGGAGTTTTCACATCCCTCATACCATCCCACCTTCTCTGTCCTGCTCTCCAAAGGCACCCTTGGCCTTTCATGAGCTGGGAAGGGACTTCTTGTCCCCACTGGGACCTCCTCGTGGGAAAAGCCCAGCCGCAGGCAGCTGTAGCCTGGAGGTGCCACTGTAACAGCTCCTGCTACCCTCCAGGTTCCCTAACCACTGCCCCCATGCACTTGGGGGTCCTTCAGTTTTTTATAAATCCCCTTAAGCAGAACGAGAGCTCCTCCTGCCTCCTGCTGCCCTCACTTCTGCCTGCAAGTGGGGCCAGGGAGGGCAGAGACCCCAGTGGGCACACAGAAAGGATGCTCCTGGGCAGGACAGGCTGTCCCAGGGAGAAACCATCCAGCAGTGCCCATGAAGAGAAAGCTTCCCACCCTAGTAAGGCCCTCAGACTACTATCCCCTGTTGATCTTCCAGGTAGGCAGCGACGAGGTGGCAAAAAGAAGTCCCGGGGCAATCAACAGAGACTTCAGGGCCTTGGGGCGACTGGTTAAGGGATCAGGAGCCCAGGTAGTGTTCTCCTCTATCCCTCCAGTTTGAGGGAAAGATGAGGGAAGAAACTGGAGGAGCCAGCAGATCAACACCTGGCTCCGAGCCTGGTGTCACCGGCAGGACTTTGGGTTCTTCGACCATGGGTCGGTTTACACGGCACCAGGCCTGCTGGCGGCAGACGGGGCGCACCTGTCCCAAAGGGGGAAAAGGATCCTAGCACAGGAGTTAGCAGGGCTCATTGAGAGGGCTTTAAACTAGATTTGAAGGGGGAAGGGGATAAAACTAGGCTTGCTAGAGAGAAGCCTGGGGGTGGCACGCCAATGGATGAGGGATGGCGTGCCAGCGAGGCCCTTCGGTCAGCTGTCTCGGATGAGGTAGGACAGAGAGACCCGTGCGGCAGCAGGGACACAGGGGTCATTGATCAGCTAGGAACCACGGAAATACCTGAGATGGGACATGTAGGGAGTAGGGCTTCTCCCACCACAAAGGCGACAGGATCATTAGCCCAGCTGAAGTGCATCTACACGAATGGACGGAGCATGGGCAACAAACAGGAGGAGCTTGAGGCTGTTGTGAAAGGGGAAAACTGTGATACAGTTGCCATCACAGAAACATGGTGGGATGACACACATAGCTGGAGTGCCGCGATGGACGGCTATAAACTCTTTAGAAGGGATAGGCAAGGAAGGAGAGGCGGTGGGGTAGCCCTCTATGTTAGGGAGAGTCTGGACTGCGTAGAGCTCGAGGACGGTGACGCGAGGGTTGAGTGCCTATGGGTAAGAATCAGGGGGAAGGCCACCAAGGCAGACATTGTGGTGGGAGTCTGTTATAGACCACCCAACCAGGACGAGGAGGCAGATGAAGTATTCTACAGGCAGCTGGGAGAAGCCTCACGACCGCTCGCCCTTGTTCTCGTGGGGGACTTCAACTTGCCAGCTGTCTGCTGGAAATACAATGCAGCAGAGAGGAAACAGTCCAGGAGGTTCCTGGAGTGTGTGGAAGAGAACTTCCTCACACAGCTGGTGAGGGAGCCCACGAGGGAAGGCGCCCCGTTGGACCTGTTGTTTGTGAACAGAGAAGGTCTTGTGGGTGATGTGACGGTTGGAGGCCGTCGTGGGCACAGTGACCATGAAATAAGAGTTTTCGATTCTCAGAGGAGTAAAGAGGAGGGTCACCAGAACGGCCACCCTGGACTTCCAGAGGGCAGAATTTGGCCTGTTGAGGAGTCTGGTTGGCAGAGTCCCTTGGGAGGCAGTCCTGGAGGGCAAAGGAGTCCAGGAAGGCTGGACAGTCTTCAAAAGGGAAATCTTAAAGGCGCAGGAGCAGGCCGTCCCCATGAGCCGAAAGACGAGCCGGCGGGGAAGAAGACCGGCCTGGCTGAGCAGAGAGCTCCGGCTGGAACTTAGGAAAAAAAGGAGAGTCTACAACCTTTGGAGGGAGGGGCAGGCAACTCAGGAGGACTACAGGGATGTTGTGAGGTTATGCAGGGAGAAAATTAGAAGGGCCAAGGCCCAACTAGAACTTAGTCTGGCTACTGCCGTAAAAGACAACAAAAAGTCCTTCCACAAATACATTAACAATAAAAAGGGGGCTAAGGAAAATCTCCCTCCTCTATTGGATGTGGGGGGAAACTTAGTGTCAAGGGAGGAGGAAAAGGCTGAGGTACTCAATACCTTCTTTGCCTCTGTCTTTAACAGCAAGGGAAGTTGCCCTCTGGGCACCCAGCCCCCGGAGCAGGAAGACAGGGATGGGGAGCAGAATGAAGCCCTGTAGTCCAAGGGGAAATGATCAGTGACCTGCTGCACCACCTAGACACGCACAAGTCTATGGGGCCGGATGGGATCCACCCAAGGGTGCTGAAAGAGCTGGCAGAAGTGCTCACCGAGCCACTCTCCATCATTTATCAGCAGTCCTGGCTCACCGGGGAGGTCCCAGTTGACTGCAGTTCAGCAAATGTGACGCCCGTGTACAAGAAGGGCCGGAAGGAGGATCCGGGGAACTACAGGCCTGTCAGCCTGACCTCAGTGCCCGGGAAGGTTATGGAGCAGGTCATGTTGAGTGCCATCACATGGCACATACGGGACAACCGGGCGATCGGGCCCAGTCAGCGTGGGTTTATGAAAGGCAGGTCCTGCCTGACCAACCTGATCTCCTTCTGCGACATGGTGACCCGCTCAGTGGATGAGGGAAAGGCTGTGGACGTTGTGTACCTGGACTTTAGTAAAGCCTTTGACACCGTCTCCCACAACATCCTCCTGGAGAAACTGGCTACCCATGGCTTGGACGGGCGTACTCTGCGCTGGGTAGGAAACTGGCTGGATGGCCGGGCCCAAAGAGCTGTGGTGAATGGAGTTAAATCCGATTGGCGGCCGGTCACAAGTGGTGTTCCCCAGGGCTCAGTACTGGGGCCAGTCCTGTTCAATATCTTTATCAATGATCTGGACGAGGGGATCGAGGGCACCCTCAGTAAGTTTGCAGAGGACACCAAGCTGGGCGGGAGTGTTGATCTGCTGGAGGTCAGGCAGGCGCTACAGCGGGACCTGGACAGGCTGGATCGATGGGCCGAGGCCAAGTGTATGAGGTTCAACAAGGCCAAGTGCCGGGTCCTGCACTTGGGTCACACCAACCCCAGGCAGCGCTACAGGCTTGGGGGGGAGCGGCTGGAAAGTGCCCAGTGGAAAAGGGCCTGGGGGGGTTGGTCGGCAGCGGCTGAATATGAGCCAGCAGTGTGCCCAGGTGGCCAAGAAGGCCAACGGCATCCTGGCCTGTATCAGAAATAGTGTGGCCAGCAGGAGTAGGGAGGTGATTGTCCCCCTGTAGTCGGCCCTGGTGAGGCCGCACCTCGAGTGCTGGGTTCAGTTTTGGGCCCCTCACTACAAGAAAAACATAGAAGTGCTGGAGCGTGTCCAGAGACGGGCAACGGAGCTGGGGAAGGGTCTGGAGCACAAGTGCTGTGAGGAGCGGCTGAGGGACCTGGGGATGTTTAGTCTGGAGAAAAGGAGGCTGAGGGGAGACCTTATCGCTCTCTACAACTACCTGAAAGGAGGTTGTAGAGAGATGGGGGTCGGTCTCTTCTCCCTAGTAACAGACGACAGAACAAGAGGAAACGGCCTCAAGTTGCGCCAGGGGAGGTTTAGATTGGACATTCGTAAAAATTTCTTCACCAAAAGGGTTGTTGGGCATTGGAACAGGCTGCCCAGGGAGGTGGTGGAGTCCCCATCCCTGGAGGGATTCAAAAGACGTTTAGACGAGGCCCTAAGGGATACGATTTAGTGGGGGAGTTGGAAATGCTGGGTTAATGGTTGGACCCGATGATCTCGGAGGTCTCTTCCAACCAGAACAATTCTATGATTCTATGGCAGGAGGAGCTGTGCCTCAGAGATCCTTTCTGTGCAGGCAAGAGCCTCCAACAGCCCTGTCCACCATGCAGGAATGCCGGCAGGGTCCTGCGAGCCGCCACAGCGACGGTGAGCTCACAGAGCAATTTGTGCCCGCATCCTGCTGCCTGGGCACCGCAGCAGCATCAGGGTGCCGAGCAGGGGGAGCAGCATGGGGCCGGCGGGGTATCGGCAGGGGCGTGATGCAGCAGGCTGAGTGCAGCAGGATGAGGCCTGTGGAGAGGGGGTGGGAGCCGGGGAGCTGGCAACGGGCCCATTGGGTCTCCCTGTGTCCCTGCCTGCTGCCCGGGTGCTTGGGACATGCAGCACCCACGTACTAGGGTGAGGAACCGGCCCGGCATGCTCAGCACGGGCACACCAAGCCCCTCCTGGCCGGCTGCCAGCTGGCACCCAGCACACTGTCTCCCCCTCTCCCTGCAGGCGAGCAGAGAAGGGGGACCCTGGCTCCCCCGCCCCAGCGCTTTGCGCGGCTGGGGCAGTGCGAAGACTCGTGCTGCTGTGTCTCTGTGCCGCCCAGCGTCAGGTGAGAGCGGTGGCATGATCTGCCCCTCATGCACCGCACACCGTGCCACCGGCTCGGCCCGCGGGTGAGCAAGCCTGGGCGATGCTGGCAGCAGTCCCAGGTGAGATTGAAGCTTGGGACAGCCGCAGCAACAGGCAAGGGGGCATCAGAGGGAAGAAAGGGTGGCGGGAGAGCACAGGGCCAGGCGCACCCTGCAACGTGCCCCATTTCCCTGCAGCCTGCTGGATCCAGGCCAGTCCATCCCCCTGGAGATCAGTGCAGGAGTTTGCGGCCACAGACCAGTTCCCGGGTGGTGGCACTGCAGGACACGCAGCGCAACCTCCTGGCCTTCGGCTCCATCCTGAACGAGCACTGGATCCTCAGCACCGCATCCAGCCTGCAGAGCACGTCTGTGCCAGGCGAGGAGCCCTGTGTCACTCTGGGCAAGGCTTGGGAATCAGCAGGGAATAACACACCTCCCAGTGCTCAGGAGGGTCTTGTCGCTGCCCAGCAGCCGGGTGAGCACCCTCCAGCCAGAGCGGGGGCAGGCAGAGTTTGCACCAGGCTTTTCCTCACACCCAGTCGCCTCCGCGCCCCCCCCCCCAGACAGCAGGTGCTGGCCTTTCTTCTGAGAGCTGGCTTTGCCATAAAATGAGCTAAGGTCAAAGGACCTGCACAGGAGATCCAGTTCCTAGGAATAAAATGGCAAGATGGATGTCGTCAGATCCCGACAGTTGTGATCAACAAGATAACAGCTGTGTCTCCACCAACTAACAAAAAGGAGACCCAAGCTTTCTTAGGCATTGTGGGTTTCTGGAGAATGCATATTCCAAATTACAGTTCTATTGTAAGCCCTCTCTATCAAGTGACCCGGAAGAAGAACGATTTTAAATGGGGCCCTGAGCCACGACAAGCCTTTGAACAAATTAAACAGGAGATAGTTCATGCAGTGGCCCTTGGGCCAGTCCGGGCAGGACAAGATGTTAAAAATGAGATTGACCCCTGGGGTTTTGGAGCCGGGGATACAGAGGATCTGAGGCCCGCTACACTCCAACTGAAAAAGAGATCTTGGCAGCATATGAAGGGGTTCGAGCTGCTTCGGAGGTGGTTGGTACTGAAGCACAGCTCCTCCTGGCGCCCCGACTGCTGGTGCTGGGCTGGATGTTCAAAGGGAGGGTCCCCTCTACACATCATGCCACCGATGCCACATGGAGTAAGTGGGTCGCACTGATCACACAACGAGCTCAAATAGGAAACCCCAGTCGCCCAGGAATTCTTGGAAGTGATCACAGACTGGCCAGAAGGCAAAGATTTCGGAATGTCACCAGAAGAGGAGGTGGCGCGTGCTGAAGAGGCCCCACCGTATAATAAACTGCCAGAAGATGAAAAGCGATACGCCCTGTTCACTGATGGATCCTGTCGTATTGTAGGAAAACATCGAAGATGGAAAGCTGCCATGTGGAGTCCTACACGAAGAGTTGCGGAAGCCACTGAAGGACAAGGTGAATCGAGTCAGTTTGCAGAGGTGAAAGCCATCCAGCTGGCTTTAGATATTGCTGAGCAAGAGAAGTGGCCAGTGCTCTGTCCCTATACCGACTCCTGGATGGTGGCGAATGCCCTGCGGGGGTGGTTACAGCAATGGAAGCAGAGCAACTGGCAGCGCAGAGGCAAACCCATCTGGGCTGCCGAATTGTGGCAAGATAGTGCTGCCCGGCTAGAGAAGCTGGTTATAAAAGTACGCCACGTAGATGCCCACGTACCTAAGAGTGGGGCCACTGAGGAACATCAAAACAACCAGCAGGTGGATCAGGCTGCTAAGATTGAAGTGGCGCAGGTGGATCTGGACTGGCAACGTGAAGGTAAATTATTCCTAGCTCGGTGGGCCCACGACACCTCAGGCCATCAGGGAAGAGATGCAATATCTAGATGGGCTCGTGATTGAGGGGTGGACTTGACCATGGACGCTATTGCACAGGTTATCCATGAGTATGAAACGTGCTGCAATCAAGCAAGCCAAGCAGTCAAAGCCTCTCTGGTATGGAGGACGATGGCTGAAATAGAAATATGGGGAGGCCTGGCAGATTGATTATATCCCACTCCCACAGACCCACCAAGGCAAGCGCCATGTGCTTACAATGGCGGAAGCAACCACGGGATGGCTGGAAACATATCCTGTGTCCCACGCCACCACCCGGAACACCATCCTGGGCCTTGAAAAGCAAGTCTTATGGCGACATGGCACCCCAGAAAGGATTGAGTCAGACAATGGGACTCATTTTCCAAAACAACTTCATAGACACCTGGGCCAAAGAGCATGGCATTGAGTGGGTGTATCACATCCCCTATCATGCACCAGCCTCTGGGAAAATCGAACGATACAATGGGCTACTGAAAACTACACTGAGGGCAATGGGACCTTCCAACATTGGGATACACATTTAGCCAAAGCCACCTGGTTAGTTAACACTAGAGGATCTACCAATCGAGCTGGGCCTGCCCAATCAAAGCCTTTCCATACTGTAGAAGGGGATGAAGTTCCTGTAGTGCACATGAAGAATATGTTAGGGAAGACAGTCTGGGTTACTCCTGCCTCAGGCAAAGGCAAACCCATCCGTGGGATTGTTTTTGCTCAAGGACCTGGGTGCACTTGGTGGGTGATGCGTAAGGATGGGGAAGTCCGATGTGTACCTCGAGGGGATTTGATTTTGGGTGAGAATAGCCAATGAATGAAACTGTATGCTGTTAATTGCTATATAACCCTGTCACTGTATGTCATCTCTATCACAGTGGCTATATGCCAAATCAATGATATTATAGCAAGAATTACCCAAATTAATTATTGATAAAATGGAGCAAAGTGCAGCAGTAATGGAAGCAGAACTGGCTTTAGCAACTGGCGCCCAGCAACTTCCTCAAGAGATCGACATCTTCAACCCACGGACCGTGGACATGATGCACCAGCCAAGCCAGATACCACAACTGCAAGGTCCAGATGCAACAATCCAACACTACACACCATCCTCCCACTGCGTCCAGTGTCACCTTTCGCACCGAGACCCAGCCCTGTTTTGCCGACCAAGTGAACTCCACATCATCTCTCCTGCCCCAAGAGACTGTTATGACAGATGGAGCCCAAAGTCATGGACTAAAAGAAAATAGACACTTCAAATGGATGGTCCATAGACTAAGGGAATGATGTCTGTGTATGTGTGTATATATAGATAAAACAGGAAAAGTGGTGGTGATGAATTGGAAAGGGTAGCATCTGAGCATGACGTATATGGTATAGAATAAGGGGTGGATAATGTCCTGGTTGCGGCTGGGATAGGGTTAATTTTCACCAGAAGCTGGCCGGGGTCTATTCCATACCATGTGCCCGTCACGCTCACTATTTAGAGGGGGTCGACCGGAGTGGGGGGATCGCTGCTCGGGAGCGGGCTGGGCGTTGAGCTCCGGGCGGGGAGCGACCTGTACGGGAAGCACCGCTAAGTACGCTCTGTTGTTGTTATTGTTGGGGTTTCTCGCTTGTTTGTTCTCTCTCCCTTTGTTGTTTGGTTAAACTGTTGTTGTTAACCCACGAGTTTTGCCTTTCTTTGTCCCAATTCTCTCCCTGTCCCGGCGGGAGACGGGGTTGAGCGAGCGACCGCGTGGCTCAGCCTCCGGCTGGGGCTAAACCACGACAGGATCTTGGCCACAGGACCTCCCGCATTCTCCACACTAGTCAGGCCGCGAGCGGATCTGTAGGCTCCCCCCAAAGACTGGGAAGAGGCTTCCAGACCAGCAGGAAGGCTATTTCAGGAAGCTGGTTTCAACCCCAAGAAGGGAAAGACAGACCTGAACTCATCTGAGGCTGAGCCATCTGAGATGATTTATAACTCCTGCAGTGGGAAAACACTTCCCATCTCCAGGGGACACTTACACTTGCCCCAGGTGCTTGGGAAAGGGGTAATTGTTCCCTTCTTGCTGTTTTGTTTGTTTAGGTAAATGAAGTATCCTTCTGCAATCAGAAAGCCTGCTTGGTTCATGCATGCCATGTTGAAATGATTTGCCCTATATGCTCACACTGCTCCGCTCTCTTCTATTGTCGGCGCATGCTTGCAGATGTTGAACGCCCACGTCTCTCAGGGAATCCCTTCTGGTTCCTCCTGCATTAGTGGTCACCAGGGCTTGCCCAGAGAGAAAGGACAGTTCCTGGGAACATGTCAGATTTGATCACCAGAGAATAACTGCTTGTGGCGATGGAGGGAGGGGGGAGCCCCCAGAGCAGAGCTGGCTGACCTAGCCAGGCTTGTGGAGGGGCCAGGCAGCAGAGCCTGGTGGAAGCTAGCACATGCTGGGACAGACCAAAGAGATGGCCTCACAACAGAGCCACAGGTTTCTTTATCATTTCATGCAGAAGTGGTTCCATCTCACTGCAGCTTGCAGGGTGCTACATTTACCCACTTGACAGCAAACTTCCCCACAGGGTTGGCTCCTTCTGCAGCTTCCACTGTCTGCCTTGCAGCATCAGACAAGCCTACTGCTGCTTACCAGACATCTTGACCTGCTTCTGTGCTCTGCAGTAGTTTTGCAAGGACATCTGCAAGAGGAGAAAGGAGAAGGCCTTAATATGTTCAGACAGCAGTGATAAGTTGTGGAGAAAGCTGCAAGGCTGGAATCTAGCCTGGCCTGAGCTGCTGTATCGCTTGCCCCTTCACCCCCCCACTCCCACCTGAGATCGGTGCTTGCTGTGGCATGCTGAGGAGAGCTCCTGCAGATCTACACCAGCTTTGGTTTCTCCCCTGAATGCCATAGGAAGCCTGGAAACCCCACACAGCAGCACTGTATAGAAACCTACAGCTCTTCGGATGGCAGCAGGGGTGTTGGACATGCCCTGCCACAGAGAGAAAACAGGTTTATAGCCTCTCTCTTATCCTAGGGACAACTACAGGTTCCTTCTTTAGCCCCTTGAGCCCTCGCTGCTCTCCAGCTCCCAGAGGCTGGCAGGGCTCTGGGCACTGCTGCATAGACAGCATGCAAGCCAGAGAGCCTGGGACCCCCAGTCAAGGGGAGCGGCTGGGTGAGAAGGGATCTGCTTTGCAAAGACAGGCCTGCAGGCAGGCTGCCGACCAGCTCTGGGGTAGCCACAGCCAGACCCCTATTTCTGAACTCACAGCGCTGGCGCTGATGGATCAAGACCAAATCCACACACTTCTGACCTCTGAGAAAGGCTGGACCACATAAGCCTTGTCCGTTGAGGGCTGGGGGGCCAGGTGCTGGACAGGCGCAAGCCCAGAGCCTTCCCCATCCCAGCCACAACTAAGCCCACCTCCACTCGAGGACGAGCAGGGTGCCAAGGTACAGGACCACCCTACCCATCCCATCCAACCTAGCCACTTCTCCCCCACACTGCTGTGCACACAGACATCCTGCACGGGGCAGGGGTACAGACATGTCCTGCTACCTCCAGGCTTGGACTATGCTCCTCTGTGTTCTCTCTCCATCTCCTCCCAGGCTGCAGGAGTTGCAGCAGGAGGAGAGTCAAAGACATTCTGGCAACTTTGCCATGATTTCATGTTTGGATCTTTGGATCTTGGCTAGCTTTTCCTTATCAGGGAAGAGTCAAGATACAAGTGAGCAAGAAATGTTTGAGGTCATCAAAGAGGACTACAAACACTGGGGAGCCATGAAGGGCGCTGGAAAAGGTTACATAAGCAGAGCCGGAAATGTATCGGGCTGCCATACGTCCCCTTCTCCTTACACACACGACAGGTTTCAGTATAGCAACAGCCTGATGGTGCTTCCTGTCAAATTGCAAGCTGTGTCCTTGCCTTGGCTTCCCCTCTCAGCTCAGTCATTAAAATTCAGCCTCAGTCCCCGGGGTAGGGAGCAATCGCTGCTCCGTAAACAGGAAGCGCCTCCGGCTCTGCCCGGCACCGGTGAAACCACCGTGCGAGAACTCTCGCACGGCTTCCCGGCGGGTCAGGAGCGAGTCAGGTGGGCAGGCGCAGACGCGGCTCCACCGGGACCCAGCGCCCGGCTGGCACACGTCCGCGCTCCTGCATACCCAGCCCGGTCTCGCTCACCTCAGCAATTGCCACCTTCCTCTCCCAACCCTTGATGCTCTTTTTGGGGTCAGCAATAGCCATATTCTTCTGCACGTAACTCAGCACGGGGGGACGCTGTAGTCTGAGAGCTGCTTCCGCAGCTGCCGATTCACACTCTCAGCTTTGGCTCATTCCTGCTGGAGGAATAGGGACAGAAGGCAAGGAGATCCCAGGGAAATGTCGCTCTGCCAGCTGGTGGCCAGTCCTCCAGGGAAGCAGGTAGGCAGGATAAATTAAACCCCTGGCACTGCGGGGGAGCAGTGGATTGCATCCACTGGTGCCTCCATCCCTGCCAGGCAGCACTGCTAGGGAGCCCCTTGAACCCCTTTCCCAAAGCTGTGGTGTCCCCGCCAGGCTATGTGTCCCCAGACTGGTGTGACAGCAGTGCCACTTCTCCCTGAGGAGGACACTGCTGATGAAAAGTTCAAGGAAACAGAATTTCAAGAAACCAGTGGCAGGTCCCTGTGGAGCCAGGGCTAGAATCCACAACATGGCCTGTTCTGCAAAGCTGCCTCTGCTCACTGGCACCAGCAGGAGCTCCGGGTCTTGCTCAGACCCAGAAAGGCGAACAGCTCATTGCTGGGCCTCGGATGGGCATCAGTATCCAACACACCACAAAAAGTACCTCAAAAGAATCCTCCCAAGTGAAGTCTCAAGGCCTCCCAAATCGCTCTCTTACCTCCTCCACCACAGCAGTTTCTCTTTCAATTTTCTCCAGCAGCTCCTTCTTCTGGGAGATGCCTTTCATCAGAGACGTGGACGTTTCCGTGGCGCCCTGCAGCTTCCTCTGGAACATGAGAGCAGGACAGCATCAGCGGGCGCAGCGGCCGCTCCCAGCCACCTGCAAAGCCACCCCTCTGCTCCTCCAGCTTGGTCGCAGCTGGCGGTGCAGGAGCTCTGCTCCCAGGGGAGCTCTGCGGCACTGCTCGTCCCTGGAGAAGGCAGCATCATGCCCGGGTCATGCAGCTACTGTTTCGTTATGTCCTCTGTCACTCTGCAGCACAGCCCACGGCACAGCAGCCGGGTTTAGGACTGGCCCAGACAGAATGGCTGATTGGAGAAAAGCAAATACACCCAGCTGAGAAGCACTTTTTACTGATAAGAGCAGAGACTCAGAGTGACAGCTGCAGCTCATGACATCTTTCAAATGTCACAGGTTATGTAAAAAACGTATTTTCCTGTGCAAGTCAGCACCAAAGCTCTTTCCTGCTGGAATTTTCCCCTGGAGTGTAAAACAACCGTGCTGCCAAGCGTGAACCCCATGGTCAGGCTGCAGCCAAACATGAACGAGGGCATCGCTGCTCTTGGTGTGTCGGGCAAACCTCCCAACCGAACTGCTAAGTCAGTGGGAAGGCAGAGAGGTGTTTGGCATCCTCTGACTGAGAAAGTGAAGGATGAAAGAGCTGTTAATCAGCTCATGTGTGACACTCGGAAACAGAAGAAAGGCAAAATGGAGGTGCTGGGAGGTTCACTCATTTTACACGAGTTGAGGGTCTTCCCTAAGGTCAGTTTTAGCTGCAGCAGCTACTGATTCTTCTCATCAATCTTCTCCTGGTGCTGGGCATTTCTAACCTGCAGCTGCTGCAAACGGACCTCACGGAATGTCTCTCCCATCTGCTCATTCTGCAAACACCAAGGAAACAGAGCTGTAGGCTGCTGACCCAAGCTGCATCCCAAGTAAGAGGGCTTTGCTCTGTGGGGAAAGTGGACGTGAAGAACAGGGTCTTCAGCCTGGCTGCAAACCTGGGGCTCCAGGAGAAATGCAAGACACAGCGTACCACCGAGCCTGCGCTCTGTGTCCAAGCTTAGAGGGTCCACGCAGAGCAGACAGGTCCCCTCTGGAGAGTTCCCCAGGGAACTGCTCTGATCCACCATACATCTTTTCCAGGGCACAAAGGGCACAAAGAGGTCTGCCAGGTTCCACTCTGTGAGACTTCTGGTCTCATCCCACGCATGCAGACATGTGCCAGGTCTGAACCCGGGCAGACGACAGTGCCCTTTGACAAAGGCAGCAAGGCCAGGAGCAAAGGAGGAAGGGGAGGAGGAGGAGGGCCACACATCTCTACACAGAGCAGGCCCTGTGTCTGCACTGGACCGTACTCCTTGCGTTATTTAAGGGGCTGTCCTGGTTTCAGCCAGGACGGAGCTGGTTTTGTCTTCAGCAGCTCCCGTGTTTTGGATTCAGTGTGAGAAGAACGGTGACAGCACACTGATGGTGTTGGGTGCTGCTGAACCACCAAGGACATTTTGCAGTTTCCCGGGTTTTGCTGATGTGCAGGTGCAAAAACTCGGGAGGGGCAGAGCCAGAACAGTTGATCCAAACTGGCCAAAGAGAGTATTCCATACCATGGACGTCATGCCCGGGATAAGTGAGAGTCGGCTGGTGGGCCACTTCTTTTAGACCCTTCGTGCCTTAATCCTTAAGCTTCCCTTTGGGTTGCTTTTTGTTTCCCTGTTTTTCCTCTTTTTTTTCATTTGTTCGGGCCTTTTCGGTTGTTCATTCAGCTGTTTGTTCCCTCGCCTGCTCCCTCTGGAACTTGCTGTTCTAGGATAGCTGGAGGGATACCCCTGCTCCCTGAGTGTTGCTCGGGATGGGCTGTATCGGTCGTCGGGTGGTGAGAAATTGTGCGGTTCATTTTATACATTCTATTATCCTTACATATATTATCATTATTAATATATTGTTATATTTTTCCTTTGCTGTCCTGGTGAACTGCTTTTATCTCAACCCACGAGTTTTCCTTTCTCTCTGATTCTCCTCCCCACCCCACCGGGGAAGCGGGGGAGTGAGCGAGCGGCTGCATGGTATTCAGTTACCATCTGGGGTTAAACCACAACAGTCCTTTTTGGCGCCCAATGTGGGGCACGAGAGGGGCCCGGCCAGCTCAGCTGAGAGAGCATCAGACGGAGGGTCCAGGGTTCAAGCCCCCGGTCAGGCTCAAAGGGTTCAGATAACAACAGATTTGACGAAAGTGTGTGAAAACAATTTGTTATAAGCATCCATTGTATTACTTTAATTGTCGCGGGTCACAATGTTGTTTCATTTGTTTACAGAGTTCTCCTCAGAGTGGTGTCATGTAGCACCTTACCGTACGCTGTTTGTCGGTGTTTATGTGTGGTTTGTCACCTCTGGGCGTTGGATTAAGGTTGTTGCTTTGCTGTGTGGTTTAGCACTGGCTTATGGCGTGATAAAATCATTGGTGTTTAGACCAGGTTACTACCTGTATTCCTGTACGATGGAGAGGGCGATGTGCAGAACGGAGCAG
Organism: Phoenicopterus ruber ruber; assembly: GCA_009819775.1. Classification (NCBI taxonomy): domain Eukaryota; kingdom Metazoa; phylum Chordata; class Aves; order Phoenicopteriformes; family Phoenicopteridae; genus Phoenicopterus; species Phoenicopterus ruber. The sequence goes on from CM020227.1 coordinate 220,171, forward strand.
CAGCAACCGTTGCAGCTCCGTACTTTGGGACCAATCTGGTGGGAGTATCAGTAATTATTCCTTTACTTTTTCCTTCCCGGGGGGTCACCAGGGGGAAACTTCCTCCTTTGCTTTCCCTTTCCCCTCCTGGGTAAAAATGCCTGCCTTTGCTTTCTCCTTGCCCTCCTGGTTAGTTACGGGAGTTTCTGAAAATTTGGAATACCTTTGGGATGTTCGGACCGGCTTGCTACCCCTATCAGTAGGAACGAATTGGTGTGATTTTGCTTAGAAACCGGTGCAGACGGAGGTGCAGGTACAGCCCCCGCGGCCGCCCCACGCTCCGCTACGGGCACCGGGGCTGCTCCGCTCCTCGCCACAGGCACCGCAGCCGCCCCAGGTCCCGCCAGGGTCCCCGCGACCGTCTCAGCCCCCACTGCGGCCCCCGCGGCCGCTGCACCCCCCGCGGCGGGTAACACCCCCCGCTCCAGCCTCTGCTGTGGTCATCGCTGCTGCCCCAGTCCCTGCCATGGGCACCGTGGCCGTTCAAGCCCCAGCTATGAGCATCGTGGCTGCTGTGACAGGTACTGCAGATCCACCCGTGCCGTTATCAGTTGGCCCTATAGAAAAGAAGAGAAGCACAAAGAAATCAGCTCGCGCCCCGAAAGGTGAGGATGAAGCAGGGACATCACAGGAACAGGGAGAGGCAGAAGCAGAGATAATCACCCGACCCCTATCCCTGACTGAGCTGCGAGATATCCGTAAAGATTACAGCCGTCATCAAGGTGAGCAGCTTGTCACCTGGCTGCTCCGATGCTGGGACAACGGGGCCAGGAGCCTGGAACTAGAGGGCAGGGAAGCCAGGCAGCTGGGATCCCTGTCTAAGGAAGCAGCCATTGACAGGGCAATTGGAAGAGAACCTGAAGCCCGCAGTCTCTGGAGGAGACTCCTGTCAGGTGTGAGGGACAGGTGTTTCTGTAAGGAAGGTATTCTATGCCACCCAAAGAAGTGGATCACTATGGAGGGAGGTATCCCGTTTCTGAGGGAATTAGCTGTGCGGGAATTGATTTACCATGACCTGGATGACCCGCAGACACCCGTAGATCCAGATGAAATCCAATGTACCCGACCCATGTGGCGGAAGTTTGTACATAGTGCACCTTCATCGTATGCCAACTAATTGGCACCAATGGGTTGGAAAGACGATGAGGCACCACCGGTGCGTGCAGTGGCCAACCAGCTCCGGCAGTATGAGGACAATATCTCTTCCTCCTTATGGGCCTGCGTCTCGGCTGTGGAAAAACTGGCCGAAAGAATGTGCCGGGAGTTACGGGAACTCAAAGAGGATAGGTCCTACTTCCCACCTGTACAGACCAGTATCTCAGCTATTAGGAGAAAATTTTCCCCTGCTCAAGAGAGACGGTACACACGGCGAGGTACCCTGTGGTTTTACCTACGTGACCATGGAGAGGACATGAGAAAGTGGGATGGAAAACCCACGTCAACCCTAGAGGCAAGGGTACGTGAGTTGAAAAAGAAAACAGCCACAAATAAGGGTTCTTCCAGGAAAAGTGCTGCTCCAGTCTCCAGTGGGCAGTTCCCCAGATGGGGTAGAAGGGCTTCTGATTCGTACTTACAAGAAGTGAGTAACGAGGATGAGATTTGACCCCATGCATCCCACATGAACCCATTGGTTGATAGCAGGTATTATAATCAGAATTAGAGGGGCCCTGCCTCCAGCCAGGTGGAGGAGAGGGACAACGGAGTTTACTGGACTGTGGATTCGATGGCCTGGCACATCAGCCCCCCAGAAGTACAAGGCTCTAGTGGACACTGGTGCACAGGGCACCCTAATGCCATCGAACTATAGCGGGGCAGAACACATTTCCATTTCTGGAGTAACAGGGGGGTCCCAAGAGTTAACTTTACTGGAGGCCGAAGTGAGCCTAACTGGGAACAAGTGGCAAAGGCACCCCATTGTGACTGGCCCGGATGCTCCGTGCATCCTTGGCATAGACTAACTACCTCAGGAGAGGGTATTTCAAGGACCCAAAAGGGTACCGGTGGGCTTTTGGTGTAGCTGCTGTGGAAACAGAGGACATCAAACAGCTGTCCACCTTGCCTGGTCTTTCAGAGGATCCTTCCGTTGTGGGGTTGCTGAGGGTCAAAGAAAAACAAGTACCAATCGCTACCACAACGGTGCACTGGCGGCAACATCACACCCACCGAGACTCCCTGACCCCATTCCATAAGCAGATTCATCGACTGGAAAGCCAGGGAGTGATCAGCAAGACTCGCTCACCCTTTAATAGTCCTATATGGCCAGTACAGAAATCTAATGGAGAATGGAGATTAACGGTGGACTATCGTGGCCTGAATGAAGTCATGCCACCACTGAGTGCTGCCGTGCCGGACATGCTAGAACTTCAGTACGAACTGGAGTCCAAGGCAGCCAAGTGGTACGCCACCATTGATATCGCCAATGCGTTCTCAATCCCTTTGGCAGCAGAGTGCAGGCCACAGTTTGCTTTTACTTGGAGGGGCATCCAGTACACCTGGAATCGACTGCCCCAGGGGTGGAAACACAGCCCCACCCTTGGCCATGGGCTGATCCAGACTGCACTGGAAAAGGGTGGAGCTCCAGAACACCTGCAATCCATTGATGACATCATCATGTGGGGCAACACAGCAGCAGAAGTTTTTGAAAAAGGGGAGAAAATAATCCAAATTCCTCTGAAAGCTGGTTTTGCCATAAAACGAGCTAAGGTCAAAGGACCTGCACAGGAGATCCAGTTCCTAGGCGTAAAATGGCAAGATGGGCATCGTCAGATCCCAATGGATGTGATCAACAAAATAGCAGCTGTGTCTCCACCAGCTAACAAAAAGGAAACCCAAGCTTTCTTAGGCGTTGTGGGTTTCTGGAGAATGCATATTCCAAACTACAGTTCTATTGTAAGCCCTCTCTGTCAAGTGACCCGAATGAAGAACGATTTTAAATGGGTCTCTGAGCCACGACAAGCCTTTGAACAAATTAAACAGGAGATAGTTCATGCAGTGGCCCTTGGGCCAGTCCGGGCAGGACAAGATGTTAAAAATGTGCTCTACACCGCAGCCGGGGAGAACGGCCCTACCTGGAGCCTCTGGCAGAGAGCCCAGGGGAGACTCGAGGTCAACCCCTGGGGTTTGGAGCCGGGGATACAGAGGATCTGAGGCCCGCTACACTCCAACTGAAAAAGAGATTTTGGCAGCATATGAAGGGGTTCGAGCTGCTTCGGAGGTGGTTGGTACTGAAACAACCTCATAGACCCCTGGGCCAAAGAGCATGGCATTGAGTGGGTGTATCACATCCCCTCTCATGCACCAGCCTCTGGGAAAATAGAACAGTACAATGGACTACTGACAACTACACTGAGGGCAATGGGTGGTGGGACCTTCAAAAGCTGGGATATACATTTAGCAAAAGCCACCTGGTTAGTCAACACTAGGGGATCCACCAACCGAGCTGGCCCTGCCCAATCAAAACCTTTACGTGCTGTAGAAGGGGACAAAGTTCCTGTGGTCCATGTAAAAAACTGCTGGGGAAGACAGTTGGGGTTATTCCTGCCTCGGGCAAAGGCAAACCCATCCGTGGGATTGCTTTCGCTCAAGGGACTGGATGCACTTGGTGGGTAAAGCAGGAGGATGGAGAAGTCCGATGTGTACCTCAAGGAGATTTGATTTTAGGTGAAAATAGCCAATATTGAACTGTCTGATGTTAATCGCTATAATATACTGTACATAATCGTTTGTATAATGTATATATTGTATATAATCATGTATATAATCATTTCTATAGTTGTGTTCTATATCAAAGGTATTACAGTAAGAATCACCGAATTAACGAAGAGCAAACTCTGATGAAACCGAGCAAAGTGCAGCAGTGAGGGAATCAGAACTGACTTCAACAACTGGCACACAGTCGAGATCGACATCTTCCAGCTGCCGACTGCGGACAAGCTACACCAGCCGTGCCAGATACACCGGCTATAAGCTCCAGATGCAGCAGGCAACAATCGAACAGCGCACACTATCTCTCCTGGCCTGAAAGACTGTGAGGACAGATGGAACCTGAAATCATGGACTAAGTCAACTCAATAGACATTTTGGAGGGATGGTCCATAGACTAAGGGAATGACGTCTGTGTGTACGTATTAAAGACAAAAAGTGGCAGTGATTAACTGGAAAGTGAGAGACCTGAGCGTAATGTAAACGGTACAGAATAAGGGGCACATACTGTCCTGGTTTCAGCCAGGACGGAGCTAGTTTTGCCTTCAGCAGCTCCCGTGTTTTGGATTTAGTGTGAGAAGAACGGTGACAGCACACTGATGGTGTTGGGTGCTGCTGAACCACCAAGGACATTTTGCAGTTTCCCGGGTTTTGCTGATGTGCAGGTGCAAAAACTCGGGAGGGGCAGAGCCAGAATAGTTGATCCAAACTGGCCAAAGAGAGTATTCCATACCATGGACATCATGCCCAGTATAAGTGAGAGTTGCCTGGTGGGCCACTTCTTTTAGACCCTTCGTGCCTTAATCCTTAAGCTTCCCTTTGGGTTGCTTTTTGTTTCCCTGTTTTTCCTCTTTTTTTTCATTTGTTCGGGCCTTTTCATTCATTCGTTCGGCTGTTTGTTCCCTCGCCTGCTCCCTCTGGAACTTGCTGTTCTGGGATAGCTGGGGGGGGATACCCCTGCTCCCTGCCTGCTGCTCGGGATGGGCTGTATCGGTCGTCGGGTGGTGAGAAATTGTGTATTGTTTGTTTTATATATTCTGTTATCCTTATATATATATTATTATCATTATTAATATTTTTTTTTCCTTTGCTGTCCTGGTGAACTGTTTTTATCTCAACCCATGAGTTTTCCTTTCTCTCCGATTCTCCTCCCCACCCCACCGGGGAGGGGGGGGTGAGCAAGTGGCTGCGTGGTATTCGGTTACCATCTGGGGTTAAACCACGACAGGGGCCATCTAGTCCCTGCTTCTTCTCAGCTGCTGCACGCACCTGCCTGAGCTGGTGCTGCAGCTTCTTCTTGTAACCCTTGAGCAAAATATTTTCTGAGAGCAACTTCTCTTCAGCAGATTATAGTGGAACAGCAGAGCCTGGAGGAGAAAGAGCACCCAGACCCCACTCCTTATGGTGCGGTTCCCGTTCATCTCATCCATGCTGCAGCCTTCACTGCGGGCTTAGAAAGGAGCCCAGCGAGAAATGCTGCTCAGCATCACCCTGTCCCAAATGTGGGGGCATGGCCGTGCACCTTCCCAGGCTGCGGTAAGGGCCCTGCATCATCTGTGCTCACAGCTGCCCTGCAGCTCAGCAGCCTGATGAGCACCTGGGCTAGTCACCGACTGACAAATGTGACAAGGGCATCCAAACAGACTTGCTAAGAGAGTCTGAAAACATGATATAGGCCACACAGGAGTACAGGAACCCGGATTGTCCCTAACCAACGTATTTGTCAGATGACAGACCAGCCTCAAACTTTGCCATGATGCACTGACCCTCTGGCAGATCTTCTCCACCATGTATCTCAGCAGCTTCTCAGGAGCTATGATACTCCCTTTCGTGCTGGAGTGGTGCTGATGATGTCTTTCTCAAAGTCACTGATGGCTTTCTTAACATCAGTCCGCCAAACATCTGTTTCTTCTATGACTGCCTGTGGAAATAAAGTCACGTAACAGTCAAGAGGTGCTAACTTCCCTTATTCCAACAGCTTTGGGAACAGAGAACACCGGAAAGGACCAGGCAGGCTCTCTGCTGGCATTACTAGCATTTCTCCTGGGAGCACTGCGTTTCACCCTGCGCAGCTCGGGGCACGCGGCGCAGGCTCACACAGCACTGCTACTTCACTGACTCAAAAAGAACAAGAAAAAAAATCTCTCACACCTGAACTTCCACATCTGTCACTCCATCCTGACCTACGAACACTGCCAGTCTGACTAAGCCAACACAAGACAAAAAATTACCACCCTTTGTTCACTGCATATGCCCTGTGGCCACATGAGAGGGATGGGCTGCCTGCTTCACCTCTCCTGGCCACTGCAGGCAGCAGCAGTGGTCTGAACCGAATGCAGAGGTCTCGGAGACTTGGAGCATGCTCTGAAGAAATCCCAGAGACAGTGGAAAGACAGACCCCGGAGAGGACTGTGTGGAGCCCAGCCAAATCAGGAAGCTTCTGGGAGCTGCTACAATGAAAGATCTGTCTGGCACAAAGGGCTCGCCTTCAAGAAGCTGGCAAAAAGCAGATTTTTTTCTTTTGAGCGTTGACTTCTTCATCTCACACAGCAGATCCAAGCTTTTCTACCTAAAAATCTTCCCCTCACCTGTATTATTATTAGTTCCTGCCATAATAAGATCCATCTGTAGAGACTGGGCACCTCTGATCTCTGTTGGTATACTTGCCTTCAAGAAAGGGGTGAGGTGAGAGGACAGTTCTGGCTCCCACTCCCAACTCTGGACCACTCACAGCAATACTCTGCTCTGAACAGCCCTCACCAAGCAAGTCTGTCTCACTGCTGGAGGGATGGCACGTTGAAAGAGGTGTGAAAAGTAACAAGATTGTTTGACACCTTGGTGATGCTGAGGGTCCTGGAGAGCCATACCTGGACGGAGGTTCTGCAAGGTCTGCTCCGAGTCCTCCTTCATCCTCTGAATCTCATCCTTCACGTGAGCCAGCTCCCACTCAGCCAGCTCACGTTTCTGCTCCACTGTCAGGCCTACAAAATAGTCCGTCACACCATGCAACTTGGATTTGTACCTGCCGTCTGTCTGCAGCAACCAAAGAACAATGCAGATGCCATTAGAAAGCCAGCACTGGCCAGCTGTGCTGCATTTTCCTGTATTCAAAAAGAAAACAATCTCAATGGTCATGTTAGCGGGATTCCAGCTTACAGCGAGGACAAGGAGGCCTCTCCAGAGCAGAGGTAACTCAGGGCCACACCCAGGCTGACCCCATCTGTCCTCTCATCCACCCACAAAACCCTCCTGCACAAGCACTTTCAGTTCAACAGGCAAATCCAGAGCTAGAGGTTAAAGCCAATGTGACAGCTTCACGTGGGCAGGTAACACACCCCTTCGTAGCGAAGACGAGATGCTAATTGTTGTGCCTGAGAGATGAGGTCTGCTGCCACTGCCCGCGTCAGACGCCCTGAGGAGCTGAGCTTACTGCAGCACGGGCAGGCTGGAGTATGCTCTCGGAAGAACTGACACCACTTGGAAACAATTCCCAGTGCCGTGGGGACACAGTGCAGCCAGCACTGCTTTGCAGAGCGCAAGTGCCCACCTGGCCAAAGGAAGAGTTTCCAAGGGCTTAGTCTGGGACTAACCAGAAAGCAGCTACTTTGGACTCAGGCAGGTGCTAAAAGCCAGCGCAGGACGCTGGCTGAAAGGAGCTCCGCTGCAAAGGGCCTAGAGCTTCTGCCCACTGTGTCTCTGGGGAAAAGGCGTCGTTCAGGCCAGGAGGTAAAAATCTGCTCCAAAAGCCTGTTCACGGCTCCAGCGAGAAGGAAAAGAGCAACACGCACTCAGCGGAGGTACCCGAGTGTGGATGCACACAGGTCTGAGCCCACGGGAACTTCCCCAGGAGGGAGGAGAGGAGCAGAGCGTCCTGTCGCAGACCTGGCATGGCTTTGGGCCAGTCTCCTACTTTCTTGGCACCAGCCTCCCTATTTGTTTGACTTCTTCTTCAGATTACGCTGTGTGGGCGTTAACTCATTCCAGATCTCCCTGGCACTGGCTGTTCAGGAGGACACAGAGCTGCCACCAAGGGAAGGGACAGCATTAGCGGGAGGAGGAGAAATGAGCAGGCAGCCTGCCCTTTACACTGAGCGCAGGAACAGCAAGGCAGCCCGAGCTCTTACACCTACAAGGCCAGCAGCACCTTTCTGCAAGCAGGTGACCAGGTTAAGGGCTCAATACTGTGCAGCCCAAGTGGAGAGGGCTGTTGGGGGACTTTCTTCATCACATTTCAAACCGGGGAGGTTGCCTGCTGACCTCCTGTCAGATGAGCGCTGAGATCAGGAGGTCAGAGGGCCTGCAGAGGGAGGAAGGGTCATGCTGCGCAGCCGCTGCCCTGGCTCCGGAGCAGTACCTGCGTCAGCTCCAGTGGGGCATCGTGCATCTCGGACAGCAGCTGGAGCGACGGGCCGCACGGCTCCAGCTTACCGTACCATTTCTCACACATTTCCACCTCCATTTGAAGCAGGTTGTTGGCATGGCTGCAAGGAGGAGGGGGTCGGGCTGAGCCCTCGGCTGAGCTAAGCACACAGGCGATTGCAGGGCACAGCGGCCAACCCGAACGGGGCGGGAGAGCCTGAGGTCACCCCGGCCGGGACACAGGGGCTCGGCCAGACCCGCTCCTTCCCGGGCCTGAAGCAGCCGGCAGAGCGTGGGGCACCTCGTCCTCCCAGGGCTCTGGGGCGGGAGAGCGGGCAGCCTGGCTCCAGACCCTGGCGACGGCGAGGCAGCACCCATGGCCCAGCCGGACCACCAGGGCCTATGGGGATGGTGCCCAGCGTGGGGGCAGCCGGGGGCACCCTGCCCACCCTGCCCGGCCCGGCCCTGCCGGGGGTTGAGGCCCAGCGGCGCCCCCGGCCCCGGCCCGGCCCCTGCGGCCTCCAGCCCCGCCCGGCAGCCGGTACCGCTCCTCCCGCAGCTGTGCCCGGAGCTGCGGCAGCGCCGCCAGGTCCTGCTCCACCATGGCCATCTCCTGGTAACGGCAGGGGCATGAGGGGGCCCGGGACACGGGGAGGGGGGCCCAGGACACGGGGGCGACAGGGGACACGGGCAGACATGGGACATGGGGACAGAAGGCATGGGACATGGGGGGACAAGGGGGGACATGGGACATGGGCCCAGGGGAACATGGGGACAGATGGGACAGAGGGGATGGGGAGATACAGGGGAACAGGGACAGGGGGCATGGGGACACGAGGGGACATGCGGGGATATGGGACACGGGTGGACATGGGACACGGGATCAGGGGACACATAGGGACAGGGGGCATGGGGAGATACGGGCATGGGGACACAGGGGGACATGGGGACACAGGGACGGGGGGATGGGGGGATACAGGGGCACAAGGACAGGGGGCATGGGGACACGGGTGGACATGGGACACAGGACATGGGAGGATATGGGGAATGGGAGGACACAAGGACAGGGGGCACAGGACGTGGGCCATGGGGGGACACGGGGACACATGGACACACACATACGGACACACATGGGGTCTCATGTACACACACATGCACAGGCACATACATGCACACACACCTGGACACACCTGCATACCCACACGGACACAAGGTTACACACTGCACACAGACACGCAGCTCGGGTCCCGCTTCCCCACCCACGCAGGGGGCCCGGGGGGTCCTGCAGGCCTTGGGGGGGGGAGAGGGTGCTGCTGGAAGGGCGCGGGGGAAGGCAGCCCCCCAGTGACACAGCTGGCCCCTGCCCGAGGGGCTGCAGCCCAGGGGGATCCCTAAGTCCCTAGCGAGGAGTCTGCGGTGCAAACGCATCCACAGGGTTTGGCCAGAGAGACGCAGGGGGGTGCGGTGCCAAAGGGGCAGTCCCCCCGGGGGTCTCCTGGGGTGCACATCGCTCCCAGTCCTGCAGTGCCCGCTCCCAGAAGCTCCCAGTTAGGCACTGCTTCCTGGCTCCTCCTCGCCAGGCATGCCAGACAGGATCTGGCCCGTCAGCTGGGTGGCAAAGCCTCCGGAGGGGTGCAGGCAAACGCTGGCCCCCAGCTCACATTTGGGGTGCACCTGCACCACGGCAGGGGTTTCTCTGCCTGTGACGCTGAAGTATTCCTCTTACAGATTCTGCTTTATCACGATCTGGCTGTAAAACAGGGAAGAACAGCAGCACCGGTCCTGAAGGCAGCTGCCCCCACAGGCACGCCTAATTTTAGGAGCTTTGTGAGGGTGTGGAGCATCGTTTCTAAGTGTCCCTGTTGCTGGATGCAGACCGTGGCACAGCGACGTGCTCTGACTTCCCTGTGCTGGATGCTCAGGACCAACGGCAGCGGGTGGCAGGTCTGTTTAAATGTGCATCTCTCCCCCGAAACTTGATGATGTGGCTGGTGATGCATGTCCACAGCTTTTCTGGGATGAGGGCTGCAAGTCAACCTAATTACATAAACGGGAGAAAAATCAATACCCTGGCAATGCCGGTCCTATTTCTGGCCAGAACATGTCAAAACTCATCTTCAAAACGCATCTTGAGTCATAACTGCATCTGATCCATGGGAGGAGCCACGCTTCCCGGCCTCGTCAGGTGCAGGGATGAACACCCCTCATTGCAGAATCATCATCACATACAGAATTTGATGCCAGAAATCAAGCATTTCGAGATGAGGAGGAGGAGGGGACAGCATGCATGTGACAGCCTGGAGGTCCTCTTTGTGTGCAGGGTGGGACGGGGATCCCATGAAAAAGTTTAACATGGAGTCATGAATTAAAAGCTGTGTTAAAAGCAATGCTTGTGTGAGGTGGCTGATTAAGACTGCAATTAACACCAGACTGTTGGTCTCTGCACCGGCCCACGTTTTGTGATGCTCAAACCCGAGACAGCCAGTATTTCATCATTCGGTAGGATGGGGAGAGGCAGCTGAGTGACCCAGGGGAGCCATGATGGGATGGTGGGCAGGGATGGCATCTCTGGAGGGTCCAGCAATGTTGTGCCGGAGGTTTTGCAGCTTCGGGAATGTGGGGTGCAGATTTTAAGAAGTTTATGGCGCTGTCCAGCTGCACAAAGCTTTTCAGAGGTCAGCAGGAGACTCAGCACACCTCTGCCAGAAGATTTGTCCCTTCCAAACGCCAGGCTCCGGAGCTCTGAAGTACCTTCAGGACAAGATCTCCAGGTGTTTTTAATGGCTGAAAACGTATTTTCCCTAACTTTGCTCCAGGAAACAGCTGGACCTTTCTGGCCAGATTTGAAAATAGTAATAACAATAATAACAGCTCACTAGCATTTCAGAGAAAGCTTGGCAAACTTCCCTGTAACTGCAAACAGGGCTTTTTGCAGTGGGAAGCGCCGGGCAGCATCAGAAACCAGCAGGCAGCCCCGGTTCCCGCAGCTGGGCAGCCGAGGCATCAGCTGGAGGAGCTGGCAGCACACCGGCTGGCTTTCCTGCCAGAAATCAGCCTGGCAAGCCAGTTCAGTAGCCTGCCTGTGTCCCGCTGGAAAGCGCCGCGGAAGATGTCACCCATGATGAAACTGCTGACAACCTGTTGTACTCCACCAGGAAAATGATCCTTCAGAAAAATTTTAGCCAACTCGACGTTTGAGCACCTATGCCCAAATAGCAGCACCCTGTGGAATGCAAATCTCCCTTTTAACACAGGATTTTACCCTGGTCCTATGCAGAATTTACTGGGAGAGATGAACATCTCAGCTGTGTAGCGGTGCAGCTCTAGCCGTCTCGCTCTGCGAAAAAGCCATATGCACATGCCAGTATCACAGCGCCGCTTTAAACCGATGACTCAATGCCTTTGCATATGCTGTCATAAATTCTAGTTTATGCAAGGGCTGAGTGCTTTGTTTTTATGCATTTCTGCATCTCCTCCGGGTCCTGGGAGATGATGTTCATCTTCGCTCTGTAGTCCTGGTAGGAAGAGGCCAGTAAGCTGGACTGTGGACGTGGCAGACTTCCCCAAGCACAGCTGATTTTCCTCTCGCTTTGCTAAGACAGGTTTAGCAGGAGTGGGTGTCGAGCTTGCCTCTTCTCTGCAGCGCTGAGTGCCCTGGGAGAGCGAGCATTTTGAACAAATCCTCCTTGTTTTCCAAAGACCCTGCGGAAGTCTTGCCTGGACTGCCTTTGGTCCAGACCCAAAGTGTAAAATCATAGTGTCGTGTTGGGTTTTCTCATCCTTCAGTCTCAGGCACCTGGAAAGCTCACTGGGTTTTGCAGCGCACAGTTGACTCCATGTGCTTGTCTTTGCAGGGAGACTTTTCTTAGGTTTCCCCAAAGCCCAGCACTCGCATCAGCTTTAGCCCTGTGAATCAAGGGCACTGTGGGGTCCTTTTCCTTTCGTAGCACCAATCTCTCTACGTACTTCCATCAGGGAGAGCAGCCTAAGGCTTATCTCCTCTGTTTACCGAGTGCTGCTTTTCCCATTAATAGTAATACCAAGAAGCGCAAAATCTACACGCAGTTCGAAGGCTCCAACCTCACCTTGGTTTTGACTTGGAAGTGCACGCCTACAGAAAAGGAAGGACAGTGGTGGCCCTGTGACCTGATGGCTGGAAAGGCTCCTCAGCAGCCAGCATGAAACAGCCTGGAGCCAAGCCTAATTTCCAGCCAAGCCTAAGCTGATGTTTGGAGGCCAACCAGGAGCAGCCCCAGAGTAAGACCAAGCAAGCCGTGTCCTGAGCTCTGCTCTGTCACCTCACAGGCTGGTGGCCGGTGCTGAGGTCTGGCTGCACCCAGCTGGTCTGGGTTTGGGGAAGGGCTGGGTTGGCAGCTCCCCTGGGACTCACTGGGCACCGGGAGGTGAGGGCGTGAGGTGCGTTGAAAACTGGCCCAGAGGGTGGTGATCAGTGGCACAAAGTCTAGTTGGAGGCCAGTCACTAGTGGTGTACCTCAGGGGCCAATACTGTGTCCATGGGTCCAGTCCTGTTGGGAAGCAGCTTTTCTGAAAAGGACCTGGGGGTCCTGGTGGACACCAAAGCCACAAAAAAGACTAATGGTGTCCTGGGCTGCATTAGGCAAAATATTGCCAGGAGGTGGAGGGAGGGGATGCTTCCCCTCTGCTCAGCAATGGCGGGGCCACTCCTGGGGTGCTGTGTCCAGCGCTGGGCACCTCAGTACAAGAGAGACAGGGACATACTGGGGAGAGCCCGGCGAAGGGCCATGAAGATGAGTGAGGGACTGGAGGGAGGGTGCAAAGAAGAGGGAGCCAGGCTCTTCTCAGCGGTGCCCAGTGCCAGGACCAGAGGCCATGGGCACAAACTGAAACACAGGAGGTTCCCGCTGAACATCAGGAGACGCTTTTCCACTGTGAGGGTGACTGAGCACTGGCAGAGGTTGCGCAGGGAGGCTGTGGAGTCGCCATCCGTGGAGGTATTCAGAAGCTGTCCGGGCAGGGTCCTGGGCAGCCGGCTCTGGGTGGCCCTGTGGGGGTGGACCAGGCGACCTCCAGAGGTGCATCACCTCAACCAGCCTGTGGTTCTGTGATGTCCCTCCAGAGGAACATGGAGCCTTTCCTCCATCCACGGTCCCTCCTTGAGGGTGACAAGAGGTGATGGGGTGACAGGGGGTAATGAGGGACCGTGACAGGTGCTGTGGCAGGTGGTCATGGGGGTGACAGTGTAACAGGGGACTGACCAGGTCTGTGACAGGGCTGAGGCAGGGTGACAGGGGTGGCAGAGGTGACAGGGTCTGCGATAGCGTGTGAGGGGATGACGAGGTTGTCAAGGTGCGACAGGAGTGTGACAGGGTGCGACGAAGCCGTGATGGGGACACGATGAGGTTGGGTGGGTGACAGGAGACGGGGAGGGTTTGGGTGACCGGCTCGTGGCGGGTGACACGAGGCGGGGTGACGAGGGCCTGACGGGTGAGTGACGGTTGCGATGCGGGGGGGGGGGTGACGAGGCGTGACGAGGCGTGACGAGGCGTGACGGCAGCCGCCCGGCGAGCGGGAGCAGAGGGGCCGGACCTCCGCGCCGCCGGGGGGCGCTGCGGGGCGGGCGGCTGGGCGGCAGCCGGCGGGCGCCTCTCGCGGCGGCGCCTTTTCCGGGTTGGCTGCGCGGCGCTCGGGGCCGGCCCAGGCTGTAGCCGCCGCCGCCGGCACCGGGCCCGGGCCTCGGCACGCTCCGCGCGGGCCCCGCGCCCGCCGCCCCCGGGCCGGCCCCGCCCCGCCCCGCTCCGGCCTGGCCCTGCCGCCGCCCGCCGCCGCCCTCCTGCGCGCTGCGCCCCGCCTCGCCGGCCTCCCGCGCCGGCCCCGCGCCCTCCTCCTCCTCCTCCAGCCGCCGCCCGGCGCCGCCATGCCCGGCCCGGCCGCCGGCAGCCGGGCGCGGGTGTACGCCGAGGTGAACAGCCTGAGGAGCCGCGAGTACTGGGACTACGAGGCGCACGTCCCGAGCTGGGGGTAAAGCGCCCCGCGGGGAACCCCCCCCCGTTTCCCGGGCCGCCGGCGGCCCCGCACCCTCCTGCGGGCCTCAGTCCACGGGGAGGGTTCCCTGCTGCCCCCCCCCCCCCCCCCCAGTTTTGGGGTGTCCCCAGGGTGCTGCGGGCGGCTGAGGGGAGGGCTGGGAAAGGCCCCCTCCCCCCCGGCCTGCTGCTCTGTCAGTTATCCTCTCCCCCCCCCTTGGTGCCTGCAGCAATCAGGACGACTACCAGCTGGTTCGCAAGCTTGGGCGAGGGAAGTACAGCGAGGTCTTTGAGGCCATCAACATCACCAACAACGAGAGGGTTGTCGTGAAGATCCTCAAGGTGAGTGTCCCGTTGATGGTGTAGGGGCTTGCGGTGGCTGGAAGCGAGGGGCAGAGGAGCTGGGTTGGCAGGGCCAAAGGACCTGTTGGATCTCCTCCTTCACCCCAAAACTCCTCTTTTCTCATTAAAGACATTGGGACAGTGGGTTTGGAAATGGATTTGGTGTCCGCATGCTGTAGCAATGTTTTGCTGTCTCCACCTCTCCTGTCCAGCATAGCTCTGGGCTGAGAGCTGCTCTGGAGGAGGGGAGCTGCGAGTCCTGACGTTTGAACAGCGTTGCATGTGCTGCCTGCGTTTGGTAAATCGTATCTGGTGATGCCTGTCTAAAACAGCTCAGGGACTGCCATGTCAAGAGGAATGCGAAGCCTGGAGGGGAGAATCCTTCTGTTAACCTCTAGACAGCTGGCATGTGGCCTTTTCAGAGCCAGGCTGTGGGATGCTCATCAGTCAAAAAAGCAGGCAAAATTTTATACTCGGTCCTTTAAAGGATCTGACATGGAAAAGAACTTTACCACAGGCAGGCCCAAACCACCATGGAAACTTGAGGAGACTGAAAGAGGCCATCAGAAGTTTGGCAGCATCGGTGACCTGTATTCTGGTGTGTTGGCCCTGGTGGGGTCAGGCGGTGGGGACCTTCGTGCAGCAGTAGCCAGTTGTAGTTTGGGATGGCTGAATGCGCAGGCTAGCTGCTGCAGGGCACGCCTTACCGTGTTGGGTGCTGAAGCAGCAGGCTCACAGTGAGCTGTGGTAACTGTCCTAGCAGCAGTCTGTGTTGGTGATCTGGGGGTAGACAGGGATGTTAAAAAAACAGAAATGAAAGGTTAGAGTTGAGGTGCTTTTAGTTTTGGCTTGGCTGATACTTACTTGTGGCTGTCACTTGTTGGACCAGCAACACTCGTCACTTGTTCCCCAAGAGCACATGGTAGCCGGTGTCTGACCATGGGTGTTCTAAGAATTTGGGCACACGTTGATCTGCAGTGTGCAGGGGGGTCTGAGCTTAACCTGCCCTTGCAGCCACTAAGACTAGCAGCTACCTAGGCCGTGCGTATCTCTGCAGGGCCGCAGCCTTAAGGCATTTGCTAGATCCTCTCTGATAGTGTGGCTAGCTGTGTCTGCTGATATCCCCACTCGCTCACTGTGCCTGCTTCCTTGGGATCTTCCTTGGCTTCCCAGAGAACTTGTCACGGTTTGTCTGGCCACCACTCCTAGGCAAGGTATGATCTCCTGTCTGCCTCTGGGAGGAGGCACGCACAGCCCTGCTTCGGCTGTGGTCAGGGTGGTGGCCAGGTGAGCCCCTGTGGCTGAGCCTGACATCAGGGCACAGTGGTGAGGCGCACGTGTCCTCGCTGAGCTGAGTTCCTCTGGCATGCTCTTTGGGCCTCCCCCTCCTTTGGATGTTTTATGTGGTTTGGGGTTTTGTTTTTTCTAAGTAGGGGCAGGCGGGAGTTTCTGTTATGAGAGAGTAGTCAAAGGTAGCCAGTGCAGAGCTGGGTTTTACAGCAAGATGGCTTGTGGCTAGGCTGGAGAAAGTGTGTTCTTCTGCATGCTGCTCAGGAGCCCCCAGTGGTCTCTTCAGTACTGCTGTGATTTGTTGAGATCCTGGGTCTTGTCCCACATAGAAAGGCACCACGAGGCTGAGAAGAGACTGCAGAGAAAGTCAGAAATCTTCCTCCTTGCCTCTTCCCAGCCTAAAGAGCCTCCTCCGGAGCGATGCTCCTCTCCCTGTGGCAGCCGAACCCTGTCATGTCTAGGGAGCCTGTCAGCATTGGACTGTGAGTCAGCTGGCAAGAGTCGTCTGAGGGCGGCTGGGTGCTCCTTCTCCTTGGGGCCTGAATGTGTTGCCTTAATGCCCTGCGAGCAGGGGCATGGACTGTCCCAGATTTGAAGCAGATGGTGTTGCCACCGTTTC
Source organism: Phoenicopterus ruber ruber (assembly GCA_009819775.1). Classification (NCBI taxonomy): domain Eukaryota; kingdom Metazoa; phylum Chordata; class Aves; order Phoenicopteriformes; family Phoenicopteridae; genus Phoenicopterus; species Phoenicopterus ruber. The sequence continues at coordinate 236,524 of CM020227.1, forward strand.
CCCTGGCTCCCTCCACTTGCATTAACATGCAGACGGCATTCCTGCGAGTGAGCAAGGAAAAGCAGAAAGTCCAGATAAATAAAGGTGAACTTTCTTCTTAGTGGAAAGTGGGGCAGTGAAAAGTGAGTTTCAGAGCACTGTGTTACGTACGTTATGAAAACCTGTGAAGTGTGGCAATAACATCACTCTGATCTGTGGAAAGTGCCTCTGGTTTCCTGTAGCTAGACTCAAACTTAATTGCGAATGTAATTGCATGTAGCTACAGTGGAGCCTTAGCAAAGAGGCTGGGTCTCTCTGTTCTTCTTAATTCAGGCTGGATCCTGTGAGGTGGGAAATGCAACCAAAAGTCTTCAGGTTTTGTGTGGCTGTAGGGGTGGGACAAAGGGGTCAACTGTTGCTGGGCGATGGATGCGGCTGTTTAGCACAGTTGCTCCTTTCTCTTTAAGGTTTTTTGAGAGGACAATTTATGTTACGTGTTGGAGTGATTTTTTTAGCAAGAGTCACTGTTTTAATATCTGCGCCTCACGGGAGGTGACTGGTGTCTCTTCCCAGCCTTGCTCTTTGAAGCAGCTTATCCTTACTGAGCTCAAGTTAGCATGTAGCAAGCACTTCCCCTGCCTTTTATTTCCTCCCCTTCTTTGGTGTTGTGCTACCTGAACGTCTTGTACCCTCCTCCAGAGAGGTCAGGAAATTTTATCACCCTTTCTCTGATGCAGAACTGAGCCACAGAGATTTCCTGTGTGACTTTGGGCAAGTCCCTTAGCCTCAACAAAGCTGAGACTAGAGCATAGGTCCTAGTCTAGTGCTGCAAAAACGAGATAACTGCTCTTCCTCTTCTGGCAGCCACTTGCCTTGTTTGTTTAAGTGCCCTGTGAAGACTTCAGCATTGGACAAGGCCGGGGAGCTAATGGCTCTGATTGGTATCACAGTGCCCCGGGCCTTTTGGGCTGCATACAGCAAGATGCCCCATTTCCCTGGCCAGTACCCAGTGCTGCCTTTCTGTTCCGCTACCCCGCGTGCAGGACCAGGCATAATCCTGCAGGAATATGGGATGTGCTCATGCCACTAGTTGTGGTCATAACATGGTCAGCAAAGGAGCAGAATTAAGATCATGCAGATGACTATAATATTACCGTTTCCTGGGTCAAGTGCCTTTCTTTGCAAATATGATGCTCTTAATGTCATTTTTTCCAGGAAAATTCTGCAGCCCTTTTAAAAAAAGGCAAACGAAGCAAGCAGGTTGCTTCTCGCTCCACTGCAGCAAGACATCAGGACGTGCCGTGTAGGACAGTGCGTGCAAAGCAGCAAGGCAGGAGCCCTGATTTGCCACACAGACACCCCCTGCCAAGCGTCCTCCCAAAGCTTTTATTTTGAGAAGCGAGGCAGAGGGCAACTCCCCACCTTTTCAACCTGTTCAGGGAGCAAAGATTCAGCAAAAAAACTCATAGGGCTGAAGTCACCTTGGTAGGTAGTGGAGGACTCTGCGCTGTACTGACCTTCCTACCCCTCATGGGTAGTAGGGCGTGGAGTTAGCCAGCATCTGTGCTCCTGCCGTCCCTAGCTGGTGTAGGAGGCTCTTGGGGGCTTTCTGATCTGGCTGGCCTCGGTACGGCTGTGGGCATGCTTCCTGCGTGCTTAGGGGAGGGCCAAGCCAGGAAGAGGGAATGTGTGAACATGTCCTGTATGTGCTTTTGTGCCTTGCTTAAATTTGATGCTAAGACTTGACTCCCAGGATGAGGTCTGGCATTCCTCGGCATGTACAAAGGAAGTTTAAGACATCTTTGTTTCCAGTGATTCATGTGTTGTCTACGTCCAGCGCAGAGATCTGAAGCACAGCTCTTCTCTTTCATGTCTAACCACACAGATTTAGATTTTTGGTGGACCACTGAGGTCAGTTTGCAACCTTTGTGCTGCCTCTTTGATGAAATTCTCATTTGGCTTTTCTTGCTAATGCAGCTGCAAAGTGTCTGCCGGTCTCCTCGTGGGCCTTAAAAGTGAATCCTCCATTCTGGGGTAACACTGTTCCTGGGGGATGTGAACAGCATTGCAAGTTGCCACTCTAAAAGCCAAAGCTAAACTTTCCACATTGCTGGTAACTTTTGTGGGTGATTTTGTGGTGAGAATGCTGCTCTTAGTTACCTACAATTACGGCTGTTGGTGAGCTCCCGCTGTAACACAGCGTCCTTCACAGCCCCTTCTCCTGTACTGATTGCCCCCATCTGAGTGCTCAAGGCGGAGATTACAGCATCCATATTGTCAGCTCTGTGCAGGAGTCCTCCTGCTTTCCTGGTGCACATAAGTGTCTATGTACACTCTGCTTGCCTGCGAAGCAATGAACCCATCACACAGAGTCTGTTTTGTCTCCTTGTATGGTTACTATCTGCATAGGCACAACACGCAGGCAGAGGTTAGGGGAAGAATGCAGTTGCAAGGAGAGGGACCAGTGAAATGGAGGTTCTGCAGCAGTGATGAAATAGCCCCTTTCTCCTTTGGTGGCTTTTGTCCCTCTGTGCTGAGTCCATGAACTGGAACTTTCAACCATGTACGTGGTTTCACAAGTGCATTCTTGTTTGTTTGGCTTTGGTTTTCCCCTGTTCCCCCCTTTGGGCTGTGTGAACCCTCCAGGCACTGCTGCAAGGTCCTTCCAGTGTTGAACTCAAATCATCGCTCTAGGAGCTAGAGAACCATTTGGAGGAGGTAGCCCTGTGGCTCTGGTAAATTTTCTTCTGTCTCTAAAAGCTTTGGAGTCCACATACATGAGCATGTTCTAGATGGGGGCTGAAATTACTCCCATGCTGGTGTGAAGAAAGGATTGCACAGGGAAACAGGATTGAATGATGTTGGTCCCTCAGGCTGGAGCTTTTGACTGCATTGGTGACCTTCCACCAAAGCCGTTCGATGCCTGCTCCTCATAGCTATCTGTGTCTCTTGTTCCTCCTGCATTTGCCTGCACTGAATCAGCTCTCCCTGGCCCACTTCCTCCTCTGGCAGTCTTGAAATGAGCCCTTTTGCAAGACAGCCGGGTATGCAGCTCCTCTCTTTTGAACACCAGTTGCCCAGACTGAGCTTGGCACAGTTGGCTGCTGGAGTCCAGCCTTGTTTGGAGCTGAGACCAACTGAGACGGTACTGCGTGTCTCGCAGAGGCCTGGAGATGCAGCTGATCACTCTCGCAGTGGTGTTCTAGTACCAAGGAACTGGTGAGCTGCGAAACTGCGGCTCCCGCGAGGAGGAGGGTGAGTTACGGCACTGCATCCGTTCGCAGTGGCCTAGGGCAGAGCGTGAATGAATGATTCTCATCTCTTGTAATGGTGGTGGTGGGGATCGGGGCTTGGTCCTTGTGCATCTCCCTTGTAGTTGACTGCAGAAGTCTTGATGCATCCTGAAGCCCCAGGAGGGCTGTTCTGGGGTGCGCTATGGGGGGAGGAAAGGCATTCTGAAGGAAAGAACAGCACTGCCCTCAAAACACAGGCTGGTATATTCTACCGAACTTAAATAAAAAAGCAAAAGTGCTTTAATAGTGTCAGGGTAGGGGGGTCTTCCCTCTTTTCTAAAATTCAAGACCAGCTTGGGAAAGTTTGAATTCCCGTAATGGAAGTTGTAAGATGCAAACAACCGGCAGAATATTAACGCAAGTGGGCTCCTTGATTTTGTAGCTCTTTTGAATACGATTATTTGGTTTCCCAGCTGATGTCTGGCAAAATAAGCAGTGCTACTCTGAAGCCAATTTTCCTATTGAGCAATTGGCATCAGGCTTTATAGACCGATTATTGTGATCCTTTCGATAATACATCCTAGAGATGAATGAGCTTCTAGTGCCAGCTTTTATATGTTTAAAGCCTGTCATAAGGATGCTGCTCGAGCCTTTTGCTGGTCCTGGACGTTGTGTGTTGAGATTTCCCTGCTCGTTCACTGGAAGCATCGTGTTTCCGGGCTATTCAGGTTTGGTGAGCAAAGAATAGATCTTTTTCTTTACAGGGTGGTGGAATAAATGACTTTAGTTTCTTGCGGATTTGTATCTTTTGACTGTTAAACCTTCTCCCCTGCTGTGCTGACCCCAGTTCTTTTTCAAAGCACCTGCTGGGCAAAACCCAGCACCTTCTGTGACAAATAACAAATTTATTTTCTCTCTTTGCCTGTATTGAAGCGATGGGTCCCCAGGTTGTTGGGGAAGGCTGGAACTGAAGCATCTGACAGAAGAGTGTACTCCCTTTGCTTTAGAAACCAAGCAAAAAAAGATGATTAACCAGGCAGCCATTTATTCGTTCAAGACAGGAAGTGATGGTTGCAGCCTTGTATTTAAGGGTTTATTTTAGCAAACAATGTTAATTCTCCCAGCTGGTGTTTGCTGCAGCTGGACTCCTTCCCTGCTTACAAGTTTACATGATCTCGCAGAAAATGACCCAGGATCTGATCTCTCAGTTGCAGAGAGGTGTTTTCTTCTGCATCTACCTGACTGCAAAGCAACTACTTATCCCGTGCCATTTCTCACCTCTGCAGAGGGATGGCATCGCACGATGCTCCCCGGTCTTTGGGAAAAGGCAGTTGGGATAGCGCTGGCCACTCTCACTGCCTCTTCTGCCTGACTTTCAGGTGGATTGAAGCACCCTCATGGGGTCCTTTTGGCTGGTAGGGTGGGAAGGAAGCCTGCAGCAAAGGGCTGGCAGGGGACAGTCGAGTGAGAGCCGCTGGGTCCAGCAGAGTCCATCCTCCTGTGGCTGGAGGTCACCTTGTCCCTCTGCTCCGGGCACTCAGCGTAGTGGACAGCCATGAGCTGCGTGTTTTGTCTCCGCCGTCTGCAGCCACCTCGCTTCCAGCTTGCCTGAGGAAGGAAGCAATTTCCTGGGAAACTGGAAGACTGGCTTGTGCTAGACAGTCATGTTGTTCTAAGGGTACTGCTGCAGTTGAAGTAATTAAACCCCTCCCAATGTAGACACGGTTAAACTGAGACATGTCTTTTAGCCTGGTTTCCTATGGAAACGAGCCTTATGCAATCCTGCTGTCTGTCAGCCTTTCTCCCCCTCCTCCCCCCCAGTAGTTTTTGCACTGGTTGGCCAATTTCAACCAAATGCGACAGAAGTCTCCAAGCTGTCAAGTTTCTACAGATTTCATGGAAATAGGTGTTTCCATAGAGCAGAGGGACACTGTCGGAGCCTGTCTCGGAGGGAAAGGCTGCAGTGAGGGTTTGACTCATACTGGTCACTGGATAATCCCAGCATGGAGAAAAGCTTTGAAATGCCTCTGCCATGGGAACAGATGGAGTTGGAGTCTGCACCTGTATGAAGCGTTGCCTTGCAAATACAGGCAGATCAAACTCGAGAGCAGTTAATTTCGTCTAGGTGCCTGCTCCATTCCTCTGCTGGAAATCCCCCTCCCAGGACAGGGGGACTGAGCTGTGTAGGAAATGCAACCTGAAATGCTGCTGTTGATAGCCTGGTTTAATAAAGCAGCCTTAAATGAGTACTGTTAAAATACACTGGCTGCAAGGGCTGGTGTTTTAGAAGCTATCCCTGCTGGGAGAGGCAGATGGTTGGAGGCCATAATAGCTTCAGTTAGTTCACATTTAATCCATGTGTGTTTGGAGTCAACATCCTTGGAGAGACAGATCAGGTGACACTGAGAGACAGTTGTAGCAACCCAGACTTAATCCTGGTGTTTGGAGGATATGCTGCCGATTGCCTGCGGTTTCAGCAGTGTTGGGGTCTGGGGACAGGGGGGAAGTCCTCAGAGTTTCCGTGGCTGTGAACGGTTAGCTCCAGTGCAGTAGTGGCCATGTGCTGGAGTGGTTTGCACCAAGGTGTTTGACTAACCAAATGCAAGAGCCTGCGCTTGGAATCAGTTACTGGGCAAAAACTGAGCCCCAGCGATGTGCTCTTGGGTAGTGGATGGTGTTTGTGGTTGTGGCTGCAGCAACGGTGTGGGACAGCGTGTGGGTAGGAGGTGGCGTGTGGCTGGCTCGGCTGGTAACGTGAAAGCTGTGCGGGTGGAGGCCGGTGGTAGCCACTGTTTTCTCCTGCAAATCTGAAATGGGGAAATCCTCCATTCCCCTGCATTGCTCTCTGAGGAAACTTCCAGGCAATCGCTTTTCCTCTAAGATGACATTACTTCAGCCCATGGCATTTCTCCCTGCCTCACCCCTATTTACCGAGTGGTGGAAAACCCTGTCCTGACCACTGGCTGCTGGCGGGGAGAGCGCTCTGATGATGCACTGCTTACAACACTGCAACGAGCAGGGCTTCCCATACCCGCGCCCTGCCCGGAGGCTTTGCGGGGCCCTTGCCCCGGCTCACTGCCAACAGGGAGGTAGTGTAGCCGTGTGCGGACAGCCTGGCCCAAGCTCTGCGCTGCTGCAGCTTAGCAGGAAAACATGCAAACAGTGAGCGGCTTTTAACTCTTCCTCTTGCTGAGACAGTGTTCGCTGGAGTGTCTTCCCTTGGTGATGTTGGAGATGCTGCTGTTGGCGATTATCTGCAGGCATTTTGTTAAAAAAAGACTAACTTTCTTCTCTTTTTTTTTTAAGTTGCTTATTCTGTCTGCTCATGTCTTAATAAGTGTGTTGTGAGTAGGGGTAGATTTCTGGTGGAGATCATGCAGGGCATCATTTTCTCATCCTGAAAAAGGTGGAAAAATGTGGAAGTGACTGGAAGACATCATCTTCTGCCCCAGTGGGAGTGGTGGTTGCTATGGAAGGAGAAAGGGAAATCTCGGAGGGCTATCCTCCCCTACCTAGCTGATGCAAAAGGTCCTTGAAATAACTACAGTACAAAGGAAAAGGTATTTCAAAGTGGGCTTTGGGTCCTCTTGGCTGTGTTCGCGCACTGTTTCAGCTCCCGATCAGGTGCAAGTGTTGCAGCAGAGAGGCTGTGATGCATGTCAGTTGGTAGCCAGGCCATTCAGCAAGCGCCTTGAGGACAGCAGTGGCTCAGCTCCCTCTTTGAAGTTCCTTGGAAAACAGCTCGTGTGTGCATCTGCCTCGCTGGACGAGCAGAATAACCAAATTACATCCTCTAATTCCGTTGTGGCCTTCTGGTAAGATCAGTGCATGTGGGCGGTGCAAGGGTGGTGTCTGTCCCCGTGCTGACATAAATGGAATTAGTCCCTAATGAAGCATCTTCCTCTCAGGTTCAGAACCGTAGCCCTCACTTCTGCTGGTTTCCATCCCCCCTGCTCTGGCTGCTTCTCCCGGTCTGTCCAACCTTCCTGTGGCTCCAGCCTTGTCTGGGTGCTGCCCTGAGACTGCTGGTTGTCCCTTCCTGGCAAACCCTGCCCCGTGTCACTCCAGCTCTGGTTGACAGCTGCCATGGCCTTGCTGCCGTTTTCCACAGTGGCTTTATGAGGTGCTAACGCTCCCTGTGCTGGCATCCGTGTTATTTTTGGCACTTTGCTCGGGCTGAGATTCTCATCTTTTGGCTTGAAAGTCTAGCTCCTGCCTTTTAACTTGGAAGAGGAGAAGGGCAGGATTTGAGTCTGAAGGTTTCAGCCACCTGAAGAGCCTAGAAAGACAGCATATTTTATCACTTATATGAACACCATATTTTCCCACTATATAAAAAGCTTCTGTTCCTTCTCCCGTCTGCTCATACATTCCCGTGAGAGGTCTGAAACCAGGGATTGCCTTGGATTCGCCTGTAACGGGAGTGTGAGTTGCCCCATTGGCACTCTGCAGCCATCATTGAAGTGGGAGGCTGCCGGCAGAGGCAAGGCGGCAAGCGTGAGCTGTTGAGCTTTTGTAGTTCCTTGTCCTTCACGTAGACATCTGATAAAGTGTGTCGCTTTGGTAAGGTGCCTTGTACCTCTTTGCCATTCCCCATGACTCCCCTCCTCACACACCAGACTCCACTCCAGATGGTGTATGTTTTAGAAAGCTAAATGTCTGGAGAGGAGTGTTTTCATCAGCAAACCTCAGAGATGGGGCAAGGGTTTTACCAGTCCCTGCAAGATGTCTCTGCAGTGGTACTGGTGGTGCCGGAGGGGATGTTCCAGCTCTGCAATGAAGGGCAGCTAGACTCAGTGGCTGGCAACCGGTGATGCCCACACCGGTCACTAGCCAAGGCTCATTAAAAAAGTCTCACCTCTTAGCTGCTCTAGGCTGCCTTTCCTTTCAAGCAGGCACAGAGCTAGAGTTGTCCTGGGAGTGGATGAGTTACAGAAACGATTGTTCCTTTGCGTTGAAGTGAACCGCTGGATCAGCAGAGTGTAAAAGCTAACCCAACCTCCAAGCCCCTGCCTTGGGAGCAGCTGTTCTTTGTCACTCTCTGCAGGGTGATGTCCAGAGAAAAGCTTACTTTGCAAAGGGAGTTCCGGGGACTGCACAGATTTGCAGAGGAGTCAAAATGTCTGTAGGCTTTAAAAATAATCATGGCATATGGATGCGATGGCATGCTGTGCAGTTGGGTCTATGCTCTTGGGGTTGTTGCGAAAGACGTGTGCGCATAGGTGTAGCAGTGTCTGAGCTTACTAGAAATCTTGCCGTTGGAGACTCTCAGGTCATAGTTTCATTGGATTAAAACACTCATTGGGAAATGGATTGGGATTAAGGAGTAAAAAACTGGTCTGTGCTGGTAAACAAAGGTGAGATGAGAGGTCCACCATGCTTGTCCTGTGGCTCTAAATGCATAACCTAGAATAAGTGTGCTGAGATTTCCACATAGCAGTCTAAGGCGCTTTTAACCACAGTTACTGGAGTCACAATTATGTTTGTCTGGAGTGGTTTGATTTTCCCCTGATGGGTGCAAAGCTTTCACCGATGAGATGGAAATCCTAGTTCATGCAAGGTATCTGTCTCCTCTTTGAAACTAATAATGTTCCCTTGTGAGGGTGGGAGCAGAGAGAGGAGGGGAGGTGATGTGATCTAGTCAAAATCAGTGGCAGAAATCAGTGTTAATTTCTGAAAGGACTCTCACTTCTAATTTCTTTTGTCTATTTAAGCCAGTGAAGAAAAAGAAGATAAAACGCGAGGTTAAGATTCTGGAGAATCTACGTGGTGGCACCAACATCATTAACCTGATTGACACTGTCAAGGATCCGGTGGTAGGTGCCTGTGTGTCGCGGTGTGCGTGGTGGGCTTGCCTCCCCGCGGGCTGCAGGCACGGGGCAGGCGCTGCCGCATGACCCCTGCTCACGGCTCGGGTCAGGTGCTGCCTGTGCCCATGCCTCCCTGCCAGCCAGGGGTGAGCAGTGTCCAGCTCATTGGGGTCTCCCGAGGTGGGTTGGTTTGGATGGGCTCATGTTCCTCTCCATGTTCCCCAGACTCTTTGACACCCCTTCTGTGTCTTCTATGAGTTTCCCGTGGCTGATGGGGAGAAATTTTGTAGCCCTACAAATTTTCTGTAAGAAAGCAGAGCCTGTAGCCTTCCAGCTTCCGCCTGGGATCTGGAACATGAGTATCTGCCAGGGCAATTGGATATTAAGCACTTTTCATCCTTCTGGTTGCTGTCCTGCCCAGTGACTGGAGGTCATATCTTTTGTCTGCATTGCCACAATTACCCCGGGAAGTTTTCTCTGACTAGCAGCTGAGGTCTGTGACTCCTAGCCTGCTGGCAGCCATGGAGAGGAAATGATGCTGCTGCAGCGTTGGCAGTCCTGGCTGACCTTCTTCCTGTGATGTGCTGCGAGGCCTTAGCCCCTGGTGACACCTTTTGCCTTGCCTATGCTGTCTCTGCTCTGTGGCGTGGGAAGGAGCAGCACTGGCCAAAATGCTGCGTTGGTGCTTGCTGCATGGGGTATAACCAGAGCTTCCCTCTACCTGCTGCGGGAGCAGGGCCGTGTTTCTCTGACTGTCCTGCTCCTGCCCCGCTCTCCGCAGTGAGGGTTGGGCAGGAAGCAAAAGCATTCTTAGGTCTCTTGGAGCAAGGAAAGGTCAAGAGGTTGTTTTAAACCATGACTCTCTCTCTCTTGCAGTCAAAGACCCCTGCTCTGGTGTTTGAGTACATCAATAACACAGATTTTAAGGTGAGTCTGCCTGAGTGTGGAGTGGGGAGACTTCCCATTTCTGTTAAGGATGCTGTGATCTTGGGTTGTCAGCTACTCCTCAAGAGCTATGGGGGGAGTTTGGAGTTTACACCTATGTCAGCTTCACCTCCCTTTCCCCATGTAAATCTGAAACCTGTAAATAGGCTCTAGATGAGAAGGAATAAAAAGTTTGTGTGCTGAATCTCCTCCCAACTTTGAGGACTAAGTTCAACAGGTTAGATATTCTTACTCCCCTCTCAATTTAGTAATTACTGCTGTGCTATATATTCAGCCCAAGTTAATCCCTGTGCTGTGATGCTCTATTTACAGCAGTGCAGTTGATGGAGCAGGTGACAGCAATTTCTGCTGGAATCCTTCAGACCTGGGAACTGTGGGGTGGCAGAGGCTGGAGAGCACGTCTCCTGCTGCTGGTGGGCCTGGTAGCAGGGGATTGAGCAGTCTTGAATACATCTTAAGAGCACTTCTGCTTGCCTGAGGCTGCAGCATATTCCCTGGCTCTTCTGATTCCTGGGGAGCTCCAAGTGGTATTACTCCTTCCCGAAATGGAGGTCCTTCTGTCTGAGTGCAGCTACGACTGCCTGTGCTACTGGAATGCTTCTGGCTGGCAGCAGCAAGCTGATACACAGAAGGGATATATAATTAGCAACCACACCTATTTTAATGGTATCTTTGCTTCCCCCATGTGAAGCTTCATCCTAAGTCATTAAGTCAGTGGTGGAGAATTAATTGAGCAGTTGCCATTAGACAGCCAGCAGTCATCCTCTCCTGCGCTGTTCAGAGATCTCTTGTTCCATGTTACGGGACGGTGCTTTTTTCTTCCAGTTTGTGCCGGAGTGTTACCTAGGTACACACCTTGTAGGATGCAGCTTCAGCAGATACACCAAACACCCAGAGAAGGACCTGGGTTGGTGCTGGTGGAAAGGAGAAGGCTTGTCAGCTGGCCCATGGACCATCTCACCTGCAGCCCTGCACGCTGTGAGGCAGCACACATTGTTTCTGTCCCTCTGGGGTTGGTCTGGCCAGCTGAATCCTGCTGGGTGGGACCCTGTGCATAGCCAGAGCTGCAGCCATGGTAGTCTTAGTGCTATTTAATCTCGTGTAGAGACTTACTGCAGAGGCTAGAATAATAGTAACTTGCGGCAGCATCTGCCCTGACAGCTCTGGGCGGGGAGATGAGTGTTGCCTCCATCAAGTAAACAGCCATGAGAGGAGTGCTCTGTGGTGACCTTTCAGGGCTAATTAAACCAGGCTTGGTTTGTCTGGGCTTCATTGACATCAGTGGGGCTGTTCCAGTGCCACATGTATGCTGGGAATGTGCCTCTGTGCTTCTTCTGATGACCCAGGGACTCTTCATAAGGCTGATCCTGGAATTTTTTAATTTTCTATTTAGAGATTTTTTTTTTATTTGTTTTTAATATATGACCTGAGATAAAATAGGTTGCTACGGCAGCTGCACACCTTGCTGAGGATTGCCTTGTGTGTCTCCTAGTCAAAATGTGATTACACCGCTCTGTTGTGTCCTTAGAGGAGAAAATTATCATCAAAGATACCGCCCAGTAACTGAAATATGTCCATGAAGTGAAGCGTTAAGTAGTAACTTGAGGCTGGTGACCAACAGGGACTCTTAACTGAAAAATGCAGGGCTTGGAAGTACGTGGTAGGTCAGCTGTCCCAGCCACGCTGAGAGCCGTCGCAGGCACTGTTGCAGCCAGTAAGGCAACACCGGTCTGGCCGCAGCAGAAGTAACAGTGCTCAGCTCCGGCTGTTGCATTAGAAACAACTAGATGAGTTTGCAGCAGATCATTTCTAGGCTCCTAGGAGAAAGCCTGGCTCCTCGAGGAAGTCCAGATTCACAGCTGTACAAGTCCAAGACAGAAAGTATTGATGCTTTTCATTGGTACAAAGCAGGAATAGCTTGTCTTGGGAATGCAGGCATGTCCCCCAGGGCATCCAGTGTGGCTGTTCGTGTTCCAAGCTTATTCGTAACCTGAATTTCACTAGCTATGTATGGGGCGTGTGGGTTATTTGAGCTACACTCCCATGAGCTCTGCTGCCTATTTGGGTGGGTTCTTGGGGCCGCAGCTAACTGGCAGATGACAGAGCTGCTGCTACTCACAGGTGCCTGTGGATTTCCTCTTCTATACAGAGGCTCCCAAGCTGTCTCTTCCCTTGCTCTGAAGTGCCTTTGCCAAGCAGAAAGCACACAGAGTAGATGAGACCACTTGTGCTGGAGGCCTTGGCTTGCCCTGTACCTCTAAACATGAAGCAGCTGGGGAGCACCCAGACATTGTCCCCTCGGCTCCACAGTCCTGATCTCCCCGGGCAGCCAAATTCTGCTGGAGTTAAGTGCCACATGAGCTAATGCTGGTGACAGGGACATCTCTTTGTTCTGAGGTGGCTGCTGCTGATGTGCCCATCTCTGCATTGACTTCTGGATTCAGCAGTACTGACGAGTACCGTGCATCTCACTGGCAAATCACCCTCAGGGTGTGTGAGGGGGTTCCCAGGGCAGCTTCTGTACAGCTGACCGCTTTACAAGATTGTGTTTTTCTCTGTCCTCAATAGGACAATAGCAATAGTTGCTCACAAGCTTGGATGTCTCCTCAGTTGTCTCCTTTCTGGCAGTTTCTTTCCTTCAACATTATTCTTTTTTGGTTAATGTTAACACTTTCACCCCTTTGCCCATTCGAATGGAAGGACACTATTCATGTCTGTGCACCCATGAAGATGGGTCCTCGGTTTCCTCAGCTCTCTGTGCGCAGGCAAAAGCTGCAGTTCTCTGGGGCCTAAGCCATGGCTGTGGACGATTCCGGATCAGAAGCACAAGCTTGTATTCCACACAGTTTGGCTATTTTTAAATGACAGTATAAACAGGAGACTTAGGTGATACCTCCCTAGAGCTGATTATGTTTTCTTAAATTACCCGGCTGGGCCCCTTCTGAAAGTGACGGCTCTGTACTTGCAGGGATGATGAGTTGGAACTAGACTAAATGCGTATTCTGCTGCGTGAGGACGGCAGCTTGTGTATGAGGCTAGTGTTTCTTTTCAGACCTGCTGTATTACTTGTCGTCTGTGAGCACTCAAGCTACCCACAGTCATCTGCCTTAAATGATAGCTGTGCCGCAGAGCCACGCAGTCAGTTGAGTAACCGTCAGTGAAATTAAATGTCTTTTGCTAATTGGTTTCAAACTAGAAAGGAGATGCCAGTCCTTCAACCACCATCAGCTGTCACGTATTTTGTGTAGTCCATGAGCCTACCTGGTACTGTGCCTTTCATTGCCCCGAAGAGGCAAGTCCCTCGGGAGAGAAGGGGACAGAGCCAGGTCTCCAGGAGCAGTGCTGGGTTGGGTTTGCTATTTCGCTCTTAAAACACACTAGCGGGTTTGCAGCTGAAGAAGAGGAGATGGGCAAGAAAGGGGAGCAATGAAAGGTTGCTTCAGGATGTTCAGCCTGTTGGAGTTGTGGGGACAGAGGGCTTTTGAGTCAAATCTTCCACTCTGTGTGCACCTCGGTGAATTTTCAGGCCGAGTTGCTGTGAGGGAAGTGTGTGCCTGTGTTTTATCCTTGTACATCCAAGATTAGTTAAAAAAAAATAGTTGTTATGCTGCATAGGCGATGCAGAAGTATGAAAGATGCTCCTCCCTTGCATGGCTGCCGAGGCTGGGACGCTTTGGGAGCTGTTGCCTTTTCTTTTGCTGCTACCTGCCCTGCACGCCAAAGCAGTGTCTCTCTCCTCTGACAGCTCCTCGCAGCCACCCTGTTGCTTTGCAGATGCTGCTTCCTGCACGTAGCCAGCTGTGTTGCCCACTCAAGGGAGAAGGATAAGTATTTAACTCCTGTCAGCCCCGTGGAGAGGGGAGGCATGTCTGTGCCTCCTCAGGCACTAACGGGATCAGTTTACACTTGGTTGCGTGATGTGTGCCAAAATAGCACCAAAAGTTGGAGAGGGGTGCGGGCTGCCTGTGGGCGAGTTTGGCCTTTCCTCATGCTCTGTATGGAGAATGGAGACCAGCTCGGGTCTCCGAGGCCTTCTGTGATCCTGAGTACTGGCAACTAGCTGAGCAGATGTTTGAGCTGGGTTTGAGTGATCCCCACAGATAGTTTTACTCCAAAGAGCCAGGTAAAAGAGCAGAGCATGGGACGTGTCTGTGAAGGAGGTGTCTGCTCTCCCCTGCTGGGCTGGGCGAAGGGGACTTGGAGCCCACTGTCAAAGCTGCTGTGTGGGACCCACTTGTAGTGGAAACCTTGGCTCTGTCCTTCAAAGCCTTTTGCGTTCACTGGCTGCCTGCAGTGGGACTGAGCACGCTCCTGCGGGGACTGTTCGCTGCAGCAAGCGGAGCCTGGGCGCTGCTAGCCACACGGTTGGCACAGCGAGAGGGTCAGAGGTGCTGGGTTTCACAGGAAGCTCTTCTAGGGAAGTCTGTTGAAAGCTGGTTGCCCAACGGCTGCCTCTGCTGAAGGCTATGAGTCGGAGAAGTGACAGCATCGTCGGCCTGAGAAGAAAGGCATCAGTGACCTCCCTTCCATCCCCTCCCTGCTTACAGGCAGCGAGAGGCAGAGGAGCCAGGGAATGGGGAAAACGGGGTCTAGTCTTGTTCTGCCACTGCCTCTCCTGCCCTTCTGTTTCCCCAGGTGCATTGAGGTTGCCAGGTGAAGTTGAACAGGGTAGTGATTCCCAGAAAGACATGTTTTAAGCATCTCTGTACCCCCTTAGTGTTTGTTACCTAAGCAAGCCATTTAAACAAACTCCTGGAAGGGCTCAGCTGTCCTCCGCTGGCCCTGGGTCCTGCATCAGAGCCATGTGCAACCAAGTCAGGAAGTCGATCCCTGCTGTAGCTTCTGGCTATGTCTTTTTTTGCTCCCTGCTCACTTACCTGCTTCAGTGGGTTGCTCTGAAGTGTTAGGATCATTCCAGCTCATGAGAATACAATGCAGCTTGTGTCCTGGAGGCTGTTAAAGCTCTGCCTGTGTAAGTGACACTTGTACGGTGTCAAATGATTTCCCAGAGCAGTATTGGGGGTGGTGGGGCTGTTTGGAGCTGGCCCTAGGTAAGGCAGGATCCTGAGGATCTCAGCATGGGCCTGGAGGGGATCCAAGGCCGGAGCTGCTTTCTTGGAATGTGAATTTCAATCCCTCACACTGGGATTTTTCCCGAAGCTGCCAAGTGGTGCCCATGATGGGCAGCTGGCTCCCATGCTGATGCAATCAGTGATTTGACTGAGCTGTGAGATGATCCTTGTTTGTTAGAAAGGGCAGAGGGGTCTGGTTCTACTGCTGCCCTGTGAATGTCCTTCCTTGCCCTGCCCCGGCGTCTCACCTTGCTTTCCCTGGATGAGGGCACAGCCCGACGGGGCTGGGCTGGCACTGCTGTCAATGACAGATACAGAGCAGAAGGCCACTTGGGGCCAGTTGTGACCTGGCGTGGGAGCAGCAGGATGACGAGTCTCCAGTGACGGTGCTGGTGGCATGGTGCAGGTTAAAGTGCGCCCTGGATCTTTGTCACTTCCACATGAGTAGCCACAGAAGGAGACAGGAGAGGAGGGTGGCAAATGTGTGCTGGCAACAAGCACTTCACTGAGACTCCAAGCTGTGCTCTCCTTGGCCCCACAAACTTCTGTGCTGTTGGGTTGCATTAGCCTTTATGCTGGGATAGAGGGGAGCCTTGGCGGCTCTGAGGCTGCCTCTACCCTTTGTGCCTCCCCACCCCATGCTCCTTTAGGTTAATGTTTTCCTCTCCCTGCCCCACCTTGAGCACTTGGAGGCCTTGCCCGTGTGTTCCCAGCCTGCCTGCTCTGAATGCTGTTATCCGTGTTGCCAAGTCACTGTGATGACTTCGCATGTGAACAGAGAGTCAAGATCATCTGTGCCCACTCCAGCGTGCTCTGAAGGGCTTGCTCTCTTCTCCTTGGACAGACAGCGGGTCTCCTGCTGGAAAGAAGTCGTGACAGGTCTGAATGATCCCAGCAGCATTTCACAGGAGCTCTGGCGTCCTTTCTGGATTTCCTAGCGGGTAGCCCTGGCAGGTCTGAAACCAGGACAGCCCTCAGGAGTGGCAGCATTCACAGGGGATCTGGAATGGGATCAGTGATTGGAGGCAGGTGGGGTGCAGGAAATGAAACTAATCCAAATCTGGAGTATTTATTTTTGTTTCTCTTTTTTTTTTTCCTCCCTCCCCAAATCTGTTTCAGCAACTGTACCAGATCCTGACAGACTTTGATATTCGGTTTTATATGTATGAGCTGCTGAAGGTGAGTGGCATTGCATATGGCAGTCTGGATGGGGAGACCAGGAATGAGAGAGGCAGTAGCGGGGCTCACAGGACAGTGCTACTAAGCGGTTACTTCTCTCGTGTTCAATGCAGAATCCATGTCTCATAACCCAGGAAGGTTTGGGAAGAGATCTGGTTACCTGGCTTGTTGCTGTGACAGATTACAGTCAAACTGGGGACCTTTGGTCACCTCCAAAGAGTCTGATTCTCTGGGGTCTGTTCTTTCCCCGTGAAGCATTTGTGATTGTTAGTCGCCAGGTAGGGCTGTGCTTGGTCTCCCTGTGTCTCTAGCACTGTTGGGCTGCTGTGAGGAAAATCAGCTCCCTCCCAGCCAGACCCAGTGCCAGCACCAAGAGGCGTTTGCAGGGCTGGGAACTGGGGACTCTTTAGCAGGCTAGGGAGAGCGGAAGAGAGGGATTGCCAGCTCCAGGCTTTCTTCTGCTGCAGTATGCAAATGCAGCCCCAGAAAGTGACTTCTGCCCGCTTGGTCTTAGACCCCTCTCTCTCTGGGTGGGAGATCTGGGACACGTCAAGAACAAGCTGGCCAGCTTACTGCCCTGTGGTCACAGAACCCCATGGACATGCTCTTGGGGAAGGAAGCTTCTGCTTATGCTGGCTATTATATGTTGATATAACACTGGTCTTTTCCTTTGAGACCTCCCAGCTAAAGCCTTCCCTGCCCCTCTGATGAAGGGCGAGTAGTGCCCTAAATATCTCCTCTTAACTGGCCTAGCTTGCGCCTCCCCATGGAAATGCTCACGGAGACATATGGCAGATCTGTGAGGTCTGCTGCGCTGCCTCTCTGGGGTCTCTGTCTGCAGGACATGGGAGGCAGCAGGGCATTAGGGAGAGCTTACAGGTTTTGGCTGATCCCAGGGCTGTTCTGTGCTGACGTGCTGGAGCAGTAGTTTGGCTGTGTCAGGTCCTAGCAGGGCCTTGGGACTTCTGGGCTGGCACCTTGCAGGTCCCCTGCCTCTGGACATGAGTGGGACAGGCTAGGAAAAGCCCTTTCTGTTCTAGGACTTGGCAACTGCAGGAGACTCCCTGAAATAGATCTAGTGGGCTTGAGGGAGACTTTCTTCTCTGTACCCCCAAGCATGCTGCAAGCTTCCCTTGCAAGGGAAAGACCTTTCTACTGAAGGTTGGAGGGAGCCTGAGGCAGCCCAGGATTAGGGTGGGAGGGGTGATGAGGTTTAGGTGATCCAACCTTGGGATAAGCAAGACACTAGAACAGCTTTATCCCTGGAAGAAGTTTGTCCCACCTGTTATTGATCTCCTGTACTGGAGACCCCAGGGCCACCATTTGCTGTGACTCCTGTTGGTTGCGAGGCCACATGTCATTGCAGGGATATTCCCTGAGGCCTTGCTGTGATGGAAAATGTTGCCTCCTATGCTTCCCGCTGTGGCAGAGGCCCAAGGACAGTGTTACTTCCCTGGCACTGATGTCTTGGATATTGAATGACTGCAGGCTGTACCCTCCTTCCGTGCTGCTGGAGATCTCAGAGCATCTGATAGATGTTGATGGATGTATCTCCCTCCCCCTTGGAGATGAGAAAACAACATTCTCACTCCTTTGCTCAAGGGAACAGCTGCGTGGGGGCACGAGTGGTGCAAGGTCACGGAGCTGGAGAGATCATGTGTGCTCCTGCCTTCAAGCTTTAAGCAGCATCGCTCTTCCTCGTGTGCTATCACTTGCCTTTTGTAAGTGCAGGTTTGGCTTAAATGAGCAGGGCAGAGGTGACTTTCTATCTTAAGTGTGCTTTGGGACACAGGTGGAAAGCTGTACTGGAAGGCCATAAAACTGTATGTGTGTAAGAATCATCCCCTTCTGGGGAAGAAAGCGTGACCTAGGAAGCACAGGGCTACCCAGGTTGGAGCATTGGGCTTGTCACCAGGTGGGACACCTCTTTGCATTGTGTTCTTCAGAGACTGTGCAGGGAACATGATTCCAGGACCTGTGACTGCAGTAGGACACGAGATCAATACAGTCTTGTTGCCAGCTTGTCACTTCAGCACGTGCAGCATAAGAGCTGAAAATGCCAGTTCCTTGTGCTAGGGTTGCAGCACTTCCTCGTGAATGGGGCATTCTTGCTCCTGGCTGAGAACTGTCTGTTGTATTGCTAATGCTGTGCCTGTGGTTACAGACATATCTAACGTATGCGCGTGTGTCTGCCAGGCCCTGGATTACTGTCACAGCATGGGGATCATGCACAGGGACGTCAAACCCCACAACGTCATGATAGACCACCAACAGAAAAAGGTACTGTGGCACCACCAGGGCTTACAAGCAGGGCTTTTCCAGGGAAACTTGAAACTCTGCTGCCTCTGTACCCGTAGCCTGTGCAGCTGTACTTACCCCTTTCACCTTTCTTTACCAGCTCCCCTCCACTTGTGCTTGCGTCAGATGGCCAAAGACCCACTGGGGAGCTCTGCAGTGGGAGTCCATGGCTTGGAGGTTGCTCTTCCCCCCCAGCCAACCACGCTGGGTTTCTTTGCTGAGAGGAGCAGGTCTGGGCCATTAATCTGCCCTGGGAAGATGTGGCAATAGGGTGCAGAGGCCCTGGCCAGAAGAAGGGTGGCCTTGTCCGAAACACACATCAATGTTTTTACCTAGGGAACATAACCTCCTCCTGTAGTACAGCCTGCTTGTCCCGCAGTGGCTTCCGCACTTCTGGGGCCTGCTAGTTAGATCACAGGAAATTTTGTACCCAGCTCGCTGCCGTGGAAATGGGCATCACAGGGAGCTTCCTCGCCCCATCATGGTACTTGTACCTCATCGGGTGCTCTGTGTACCCATCTTTCCAGGGACCTGGGATGTGCAGCAGTGAATTAGTTGCTGGTCCACAGGTCTCTGCCTGTCAATCAGCAGTGGCTGTACAGGCAAGGCAAGGTTTATAAGGAGGGGGAAATCTCTTACTAGACCCACTGTCCTTCAGTAACATGGCAGGTCGTCCATCCGTGCGGCTGCGGAGGAGATGGTCTGCCTTGCAGGATGTGGTGGGCCCCCCCTCCTACCTCGTTTCCTGCTCTCAGCCCCCAGTTAAAATCAACACTGCCTTCAGCCCGGCCCCTCTAAACAGTGCAATAAGACAGCTGGCTTTTGCCCCTTCCCTAGTATGCGACGACCTGTCTGCTGTGGCTGGTGGTGGTGGTAAGGAGCCAGCTGCCCAGCAGTAACAGTGCGCTTGGACTCGGGAGGCAGAGGAGCTCTCTAAGCTGGGCTTTGCTGGTGATAGGGGGAAGGGAAGAGCCTGACCAGAGCACTGCTGAGAGCATCTCCTGTCCTCTGAGCACCTCCCTGCATCCTGGGCTCCATGCTTGCACCACAAGATTGAGAGCTTTGGCCAACGTGGCTTCACCTAACCAGCTCATACTGAGGCTCCTGACTCTGTGTCTCTTTATCACCTGTTCAGCTGCGGCTCATAGACTGGGGTCTGGCCGAATTCTACCATCCAGCTCAGGAATACAATGTCCGTGTGGCCTCTAGGTACTTCAAAGGACCGGAGCTCCTTGTGGACTATCAAGTAAGAGTCTGCCTCCTCCTTGCTAGCCAGTGATACCACTTGTGGGTGCACTCTGGTCTTGTTTGGGTTGTCTGGTTTTGCCTGCCAGGGCATTGCCTGGGTTGGAAAGAGGCTGGCTGTGAAGTGAAAAGGTTGAGGTTGCCTGTGCAGTTGGGGAACCGGGCCGTGGCGAGCATACCTTTTGTGACAGCTTCTCCTTTTTCCCCTCAGATGTATGACTACAGCTTAGACATGTGGAGTTTAGGCTGTATGCTGGCAAGCATGATCTTCCGAAAGGAGCCCTTCTTCCACGGCCAGGACAATTATGACCAAGTAAAGAGTTTGCTACCTGTCTTATTTCATGAGACGTTTGTCACCGCCTCATCTCTGTGTGTATAGTGGGGAGGTTCTGGGGATCGGACCACCAGGCTGGGAGGATGTTGCTACGTGCTTAGTTAAGCCATCTGGGATTATGCTTCACTGCCTTGTGTAAGAGTCTTGTTTTCTGCACGTGTTGCAAAAACAAGTTTCAGGGGAGATATTCCTTCCATCTGGGATGTTTCCAGGAGAGCTCTTAGATTTGGGCAGCTTTGCCTCTGCGAAAGAGTGATGGCCTGCCCTTCTGCTCTCTCTCAACATGCCTTTTGTTCCAGCTGGTTCGCATCGCAAAGGTCCTGGGCACAGATGAGCTGTATGGGTATCTCAAGAAGTACCACATAGAACTGGACCCGCACTTCAATGATATCCTGGGCCAGTAAGTGGAGAAGTGAAATGCAGCCTTTTTTCCTTGTAACACAGAGAGGGAGATAAACTGATGTCCGTCCCCTTGAAGGACTCTCAGCAAAGGCCTGCTTTGATCTTCTGGGTCACAGTGCTGCTTGCAGGCCTCCCATCTAGCTGCTCGTGTCATCTCGGGAGGTCACTGCAATGCAGGCTCTTTCCTTTTTGCCTCTCCCATCATCCACCAGCCATCCCCTGTTTCTTGCTGCTTGTGCTCCTTGACATCCTAGAAGTGGAGATGTAGACACTGGAGTTGAGTGTGGGCTGAGGGGCGCAAAATCTCCCAGCTGAGATTTCTGAAAAGGATGAGAGGTGGATGGGATAGCGAGGACAGCTCCTGTGAGGCTGCCTAGGAAGCCAGAGCACTTCTGGTCCCAAAGGTTGTCACTCTGCCTGCTGCATGCTGTTGTCTAGTCCCTGTAGACAGAAGGGAATGTGTAATATTGTGCCTTTCCCAGGCGTAGGACATCCACACAATGGTGTACCTGAAGGGGTTTCCCCCTTTGGCAAGTGCTTGCTGAGCAGTAGCTTGTGTAAGGAAGAGCTGTAGGCAGTGTCTGTCGCAGACATCTCTTCTCAGAAGTGGATAGTGGCAGGTGATTCTCCTGGGACCTCTGGGTACTGCTGTGCTGGGCAGAGCTGGGCAGTGACGGCTGGTCCCTTTGCAGGCATTCCCGGAAGCGCTGGGAGAACTTCATCCACAGTGAGAACAGACACCTGGTCAGTCCTGAAGTCCTAGACCTCCTGGACAAGCTCCTGCGATATGACCATCAACAGAGGCTGACCGCCAAGGAGGCAATGGAGCACCCCTATTTCTGTGAGTCTGTGGAGAAGCTGGGGCCAGCTTGGATGGAGAGGGGTCTTGGGCATGGGGGCAAATTTTGGCTCCCCGCGGTGCAAAAGCCTTAGCAGCTCTGTGGTTTTGAGGGCAGTTTCTGTGGAAGGGTTTGCCAGGGTGGAGCTTCCGCTTTATTAAATGCTGTTTCCCCTTCCTGCCTGCTCTGTGTCTCCTGCAGATCCAGTGGTGAAGGAGCAGTCCCAGCCCAGCTCAGAAAACGCTGTGCTCTCCAGTGGCCTGACAACGGCGCGATGAAGACTGGAAAACGACGGGTAATTCAAGATGTTTACAAATAAAAGCAAAACCTTCGGTCACATAGTGAAGGGAAAAGAACCAAGGACCCCCCCCTCCTTCCCCTCCCCTTTATACTCGGCAGAAATCTAACCTTGGGGGGGGTCATAAACCTCAGTTCCTCTCTGGTGGTTGTGGTTAATGTAACTCTAACCCTGTGGTACCAAAGCCCTGGGAAAATGGTCTTGCAAGAGCTAAACATGTAGTGATATCCCCAGGGCTCGACACAACTGATTCTGGTTCACATCTCTATGGATTCTTCTCTTCCTTCTCAGTCCAGCCTTCCCCACCACACTGGTGGGGACAAATTGGTCGTTCCACCATCAGCCCTTAGCATGCCTCTTTCTAAACATGCCTTTCTGACTTGTAGACTCTGGATGAACCAAATTCAGGCTGGGGGTCAGCAGGTGCAACTCTGTTTTGAGGCCCGAGTCCTACTGCTCACTCTGGGCTTGAATTTGGCCCTTGAATTCCAGTTTCAATTGCGAATGCCGGGGCGGTTGGGGGGAGGGGAGAGGTTCAACAAAAAACAGCCCACAAACCCAGCAGCGTCTCAGGATTGGTTTGGAGCATTAAAATGAAGGCACTGATCCGAGTTGCTGGGGAGAGGTGAGATCCCCCCTCCAGGTGTGTTTGACAAAGGCTCGCTCTGAGAAGAAACTCAATAGACCTGCTTTGGAAACTTGTGAATGTGAGGGCTGCTCTTGTGGCAGGAGAGGGGAGGGACTGTCCAGACTTTCCCACCAAGCTCAGGAAAGTCAGTGTTGCAAGACTTCTTGTGATAGGTGTGCAACCACGTACCTCATGACGTGGCTCCCATGAGAATTCGTGCCAGACGCAGACTTGTGCCAGAGCACAGCTCTGGAGCGGTTCAATCCAGCACCGCAGGATGGAGGAGTGGA
The DNA here is from genome assembly GCA_009819775.1 of Phoenicopterus ruber ruber. Lineage (NCBI taxonomy): Eukaryota > Metazoa > Chordata > Aves > Phoenicopteriformes > Phoenicopteridae > Phoenicopterus > Phoenicopterus ruber. The sequence continues at coordinate 259,076 of CM020227.1, forward strand.
GAGGAGGCCAGGGAGGAGAGCACGGGGAGGGGGAAGGATCAGCAAACAGCAGCGTGGTCTGTCGGGGAGGGGGCTGTGCAGCTACTGATCCAGGACTTGGGATCCCACGTAGTGTTTTAACGAAGTCGGCCATTTGTTGAATTCTGGGGTGCCGATCCTGTTGCGGGGGGTGGGGGGTTCGTCTTGCGGGTTCTTTCATCAGATCCCTCGATGGCTTTATAGCCCCACAATTCACAGTTGCCTCCTCTACTTGTTCTGTGTGTAACTTCATCAAGTGGTTCTGGTGACACTCAAACCTAGAAGCTGGAGATAGTGTTTTCCCACCAGCACCTAAACACAGAATTTCCTTCTGCGGCATTGTCGAAATAGTTAATTTTTTATAAGGTTGCAATGTTTCTATTTGAAACATCTGTTTACATTCCATATTCCAATAAAGTTCTATTGGCATCGATAGCAGGTCAATCCATTTGTATAATTCACTGAAACCAATAAATATCTATACGTCTGAACGTCTGCCGTCTCAAATCTATGGGATAGCCAGAAAAAGTGAGAGCTGAAGGCATTGCCTCCCCAAGGAGGTCAGGTTGGCTCTTCCAGCCCCTCTTGTCCGAGTATTTTGGGATCTCTTGGTCTTTGGTTGCAGTTCTTCATGCTGTCAGCCCTGAGAGTTTCACTGTGGCAGATTGTCCCTGCTTCCACAGGGCCACAGAGGAGGTGCGAGGCTTTGGGTACAGCGTGGGAGTCGGCTGTTGTAGTACATTGGACTCAAACAGCCGGGGCCCAAGGTACTGGTCCTGTCTGTTACATCGCTGGTCAGAGGAGAAGTCACCGATGCATGGCTGGAAGTTGGGGGTTCTCCACATGCGTACCCCCATGCTTGTCTCCTCTCAGCCTGAGTGGGTGGCTTTTTCTAAAGATGTGCTGAGCAGGGAGTAGCTCTTCTTTCCTCCCACCCTGGGATGCGACTGGTGCATGAGCTCAGTTATCAGCGTGCAGGCTGGGGAGCCGTCTGTGGTGTCGCTGCTGTGCCTCAGGGCCCTCGCTAACCTTAACTCTCCTGCAGATGCTGCTGAAGGCTTTGGCGAGTGTTTCCGGCCTTCTGTCCTTCCATCTGCCCAACGTACGGGCTGCCTAGCCTGAGAGGCATGGGGGTCTCTTGTGCTCTTAAGCGGTGCTAATACCAGCAGCGTTGGCTTGGGGTTTTAACATCACTTTCTGAACTGATTTTAAACATGTATTGAATTGCTCCATTGAGAAGAGGCAGGAGTAGATGGTTCTCATGGCCTGTCCAAGTGGCTATGGGGGAAACTTGCCTGTTTTCCAGCTCTTTGCGTTGGCAATCCCAGCTTCCGGAGAGCCAAGGCAGAAGAGAGGGGTTCAGTGTGGGAATTTCGATAGGTGAAAAATGTTGATTGTGGTATATGAGTGCTTAACAGTGTCCAGACCTGATGGTGGAGGTTCAGGGTGGTGCTTCGGGAAGTATCAGTTCTGTAAACCTGAGTCAGAAAATCTTTCCTGGTACGCTCGCACAGAGGAAGAGATGCTCTTCCCAGCAAGTGAAATGGGTAAATGGCTTTCCCTGGTTGCGGTAACCAGAGAGGCTGCAACAACCTGCCCCGTATCTCCCCACATCCCTACCCCAGCTCTAGGGTAGCATGAGCTGTGACAGATTCATCCCGGACGGAAACACGGCAGCTGAGCAAGCGTAGCCTGGGAGCACGGAGGGTGTGGAGTGTCCTGATCCCAGGGCAGTGTGGACGCTTGGCTGCAGCTCAGGCCAGTTCCTCTCCACACCCGTCGGCCCTTCCAGCACTCGGAGCAGGAAACCCTGCTCTCCTCTCGACCTTAGCAAAGTGTTGTCCTGCCTGTAGGGACAGCTGGGAGCTGGAGAAGGCGGCATTTTTTCCCTAGAAAGGAAGGAGGCTGGGGAATGTGCATCTTCATATGCTTTCTCCTGGAGAAAGTTGGGAGAGTCCTGGTGCACATCCTGGCCTTTCAGCTGGCCTGGCCCCAGCTTTCTAGCAGAGGTGGAGCGCAGGTTTAGCTGAGTGCCTTGTGAGAGGAAAGGCTCAAAACCAGAACCATGGCAGCCATTGAGGGATGTCCATGTCTGTTGAAAGTGTGCACCTTTAGCGGGACTAGAGGAGATGTTTGCGGCAGTGGAGGGAGATTTAACACAGGAGGCTGGGGAGAAAAAAGTCCAAACTCACGTCTGGCTGCCCGTGAAAGCACTGCTTTGCTGGACTGCGTCTCCCCCTTGCCTTGCGAGGCCCTTGCCTTCCCCTCTCACCCTGCCACCCCTTCTGAAGCAGGCTGAGGATCCCCTGCTGTCCCGACATCCAGAGGGGCACAGAGGCTGGGAGCGGGGTAGCAGGATGTGGGGCAGCGTGCCCAGCCATCTCCTCGTCACCTGGGACCAGAGGAGCTCTGTGTCGAGCTGGCAGTGCCCCGTGACGCTCACTTCCCTCCTCCCATCTCTCCTCAGGTCCGATGCTGTTGCTCCCAATTTTCCATAAGCAGAATGAGAACCAAATCAAACGTCCTGTCGGCGCGCGTAGAGTGACAGCGGGCAGACTGCGCAGCACGGGCAGGGCTGAGAGCGGGGCAGCATGCCCGGCCGGATGGCACTCACCTCTTTATGACTGCAGCCCTTCCCTCCGAGTGTTAAAGGTTCTTCTGCCTTTGGTTCCTTGTTGAGCTCTTCCTGACCCAGAAAGTGTGGAAATGTGAAGGGTGTGCAAAGCAGTTGTTGGTTAGTTGTTCCTTCCTCCGTTCTGGCTGTTCTCCCCCCAACCTCTGACGGACCATGGTTAGCCAGCTTGTGCCTGTCTCTGCCAGGGCATGGGGGTGGCAGGGGATGTAGTATCACAATGGACAGTTCTATATTATAATTAAAAGAATTCTATATTGTTGAATAAAAGTTTTAAAAGAAGCATACGAGGAGGAGTATTCAGTGGGGAGGGAGCTGTGGGGCAGGACCAGCCACCCCGGAGGATGCTGGCAGTGTGAGCCATTCCCCATGCCCTGCTAGGACAGGCTGGGTGAGGAGAGCAGGAGGAACTAGTTGTGCAAAATCACCGTGGGCAGAGGTAAAGGAGCCACTTGCCACCTTCGGGGGTGTCCCTCCTTAGGCCCCCACACTCTTCTGGAGGTGCCTGCCTGGGTGCTAATGCTGGTACCTGCTTTTCCCAGCCCGTGGGGCTTGGGCATGGCTCTGTCTCTGCACCCCAGGACCTCCCATCTCTTCCTCTTTCTTGGGCTGAGACTCTCCTCCTCCCCAGCACCATCACTGCAAAGCCCTGAGCTTGGATCTCCTGCCCACGGGCCTCTGCCTTGCAGGGGTTCTCCTACAGACATGGTGCTTCACTGGCAGCTCTCAGGAGAGCCTGGCTGCAACGCTGGTGATTGTCCAAGCTGTGCTCTGGTCTTAGCTTTTAATGGAGCACTTGAAACTCTGGCCTAAAAACCTCCAGCTGGACTCTGTACGACTGTACATGGTCATTTCTCTTCTGTTGTCCCGTTCCTTCACTGCCCATGTGTTTTTCCCTACACAGTGTTCCCCTACACGGAAGCTGCCCAGGCTAAGGGTACCTCTGAGACAGGGCTCTTGACTGGGAGAGATGGACCCATTGCCGGTTCCCAGGGAGGGGAGGTCGGGTGAGATGGGCCATGGGCTCCTGCCGGCGCAGAACTGCACGGTACTGCTCTCACCCAGCCCTGGGCAGTGGCCGAAGTGGAAATGCAGGAGTGAGTCCTCGCACAAAGCCTGTGAGTGGTACAGGTGGAAATTTGCCAACACCGTCCTTGTGCATCACACCTGGAGATGTGCCAATGTGGGGCCAGATGTGGACATGTACATCAGGTAAGCTCAAGCTACTGGTGCTGTAAGGCAGTGCTTGGTCCATTGCCGAGGCACGGTGTAAGCCTATTGTACCCAGGACTGTGCTGATCTCTGGTGCCTAAATTCAGCAAGACTCTTTTTTAGCTGGTGTAGATCTGGCCAGTGGTGAGAGCCTGTCCCTTCAAGGAAGAGCCCATGGTGAAGTCCACCTGAGGTCCACGTGTGCTGGGCAGAAGGAGTGCTGCGAGCATATGCCAAACTGAGGTCCCTGCAGCATGGTGGCACATCCAAGTGCTGTTGCTACCTCATCCATCCCTCTCCTGACACTGCTGGGGCGTGCCCCCCATTCCCACCTGCTGCCTGCTGCAGCCCAGGTCCTCTCCAAGTCAACAGCTTGTCCCTAAAGGATGCTTTCAATGACTCTTTTTAACTGTTGCTTGTCAGAAATAAACTCTTCTTTGCCTGCCCATTTTTTGTCTCCAGTTTGTACAGTCAGAAAGGTTTTGTTCATCCTCGCCCATTGCTCCACCGTGACACTCGTTGCACGGTGGTCCCACCAAAGCAGTGTCTCCTGCTTCCTTGACTTTCTCTGCCAAAGAGCTCCAGCACACGCTGGCACTGCCTCCTTCTGCACACACTGATGTTTACGCTCCCCTGTTCGCTTCTGATTCCTTGCTCAGCAGCAGCCCAGCTTCCTCCTCCTGCACTGCTCACAGTTCAGCCAGCGTGAGGTCCAAAGCCTTCGTCCAGGTTCCCTCAGCACCCAAAGCCACTTTTGCACCTTGCCTCCCCCTGCATGTGGTGGCTATGGATCTGCCCAATTCCCGTTTTGGTTTCCTCATTACAGCTGCCCTTCATCCAGTCCTGCTCCTGTAGGAAAATCCAGGCTGGGAGAGACAGCTGGAGTCAGCTGGACAAATCCCAGGGTCTCACGCCCCTTGCAGAAGTCATTGCTTTGTTCTCATTTTTGCCATGCAGTGAAGGCTTTTGGCTCACAAAGGCACTGACTGAATCCAGTTCTGGTTTTACTGGTCCAGGCACTGTCCTTTCAGCTGGCCCACTGGGCCATGCAGCCAGCCCTAGGCATCTGCTCTCCAGCAATGGCTCAAGCCGAGAGCGCGACGGTCCAGGTCAGGATTCCCCAGGCTGTGAACCTGGGCTGTGTGCTCCAAGGCAAGCACAGACTTGGTGACACTGGAGAGGGCTGCTGCGTTTTGCTCTAGTAACTGCACCCAGCAATGTGAGACTTCAGAGGAGCAATGTTTCAGGAGCTTCCCGAAACGCCTCATTCCTCTGAAGGCATCGGATTGCTGGGAACTCTGAAGCGCAGGAAACGCTTTAGTGATCAGTTATTTCTGGAGCAGGCAACCTCTCCTCGCTTCTTGGACCAGATTATTCTCTTAGGATGGGCCTTTTCCTCCACCTGCTCCCCAAAATCCAATCCCTCTGCACCCTGGGAATTGGGAACAGGGGTGATGTAACATGCCAACATTTTCCTAGCGATCTTGCAGGTGGATAACATCAGTGTGTGAGTGTCATTGAAATACATCTCCCAGAGGCCTCTTTGTGAATGCGAGCCTCGACTGTTAATATGTGTTACCTTCTCGTTAGGCGTCTCTGTTTCTGCCCTCTCCTTTAGCCCACACATGCCTGGGGAAGGAGGAAAGGCAACGGGTATTATTTTTCTTTAAAATTCATTGAGAAATAAGGACAATTTGAAACCACAACATATTTCCATGTACATCACTTGCAGCAAAACATGGCATTAAAATGGTAAGTGGAGAGCGTGTGAATGAGCAGGCTGTTCAGGAACGGCAGCTGGATATTTGTCCCAGTTGTCTCTTACCATCTGATTAAGGGAACAAGTTATTTAATCGTGCCATATAGAGTGTACTCTAACCCACTGACTAAATATAGCCGATCATTTCTAAATGATGCCTTGCTTTTTGTGTGCTCCACTTGTTTGTGCGAGGAATTGTAAACAAAGGAGCAAGTGCTGCTAACCCGGGTGCTGTGAGGGACTGCATGCTTGGAACAGTCAGAGCATTTGTAGCCCAAGGGAGAGCCAGGCACAACCAGCAGACGACGTTGTGGTTGTCAGTGGGATTTGGATGGGGCATTAGCAACAAGAGCTACGCAGGGGCCTGGAGTTAAACTGCAGGACCATAAAGCTGATGCAGGACAGTAATTTTTATGCTGTTTAATGTCTGTATATTGAAAATAGATGCTGCGGATGTTATTACAGCAGGAAGATATGTAATATATTTCAGTTTAAAAATGTAATTTCTAGCCCAAGCTGTTCCTGTCAAGCCTCTTCAGCTGTGCAAGGCCCTGTCTATACTCGAAATCGTTTTCACACCAGTGAAGCTCTACATCACTCCCCCCCCCTTATATCGTCAAGGTACTGCATCTTCTCCCAGCTCACAAATAGAAAAAAAAAAAAGCATCTTTGCAGTCACACAGTAAGAGACAAGGGTTGTTGCTGGCACAGTTATCTCGGAGCATGAAGATGAACATACTCCAACAGATAAAGCTTTCTACTGGAGGCTAGGCCAGAGCTGAAAGCAGTAACAATTTAAAAGGAGTGAGTAAACAGCATGAAAAACTAGGGTTGTACAGTGTGCTCTGCCACTTCTTGCTTGTGCTCAGATAAGGGCTGCTTCTGAAGATGAACTGGGTTTGGCTTGTGTCCCTGTGCCACAGAGATTTCCTGGACAAGTGGTCCCTTGGCAGCCAGGCAGCAGACGCAGCAGGGACAGGGCTCTGCCCACCTGTGTGCAAGGAGTTTTGTGAATCCTGATTGCAGAGTTTTGCCGACCAGTATCGGCAAAGGGCAGAGGCACCATTTTAGCTTGAGCAGTGGCAGCTGGTGGAGGGCAGGGAGGGACAGTGTGTGCAGCCACATCACATCACCTGTTTCTCACACCCATGGGAAGCTGCTTTGGTTTCTTGCCTTTGGGAATTTTTTTTCCAGAGGTTCACTCCTCAGGCACCTTTATTTGCTTGAGCAAACACATTCGTGCTGGGGTTTTGGTACTGCACGCACGGAGCTGGGTACCCCCCGAGACGTTGGCAGGGGCTGGATCTGACGCAGCCCTCTGAGCCCAGGCAGAGTCTGCCCGCCCCCAGCAGTGCGCACTGTGGTCCCTCGGTGGTTATGTGGTATTCCTGGTGCTTCTCGGGGAGGGCAAAGATGCCTCTTTCCACTAATGCAAAAATCCAGATCTCCACATGGGCACAGATCAGCATCTTCCTGCTCAAACAAGCCGGGTGGCTGCAGCTGCTGCCCCCCTGCCCTGGGGGGAGACCCTTGTGCAGCGCTGGCATCCCTGCCTGGCTTAGAGCATCGAGCAGAAGCTGGAGGTATTGCACTGATGGTGCTGCTGCGTTTGAGAGCTTTCCTGCCCCTTCCTCCTACCGTGTCCGATCTGCCTCACGATGGGTATCTCTGGTGTCAGTGAGTGCAGAATCCAGCCCATTTCCACACGGAGATGAAGCAGCTCTGGCCTGAAATGCTGTCTGAGGAAATGCCACGGTGACACCGAGTATGATGCAGTACCGGGTCAACCTCCCGCACCGGCTGATTCGCAGGAGGCTCCTCTGGAAAGGACAACTTTGCAGATGTCCCAACGGTTTCTGACCTAATGGGGCAGCAGCCTCCAGCACCAACACGTCCCTGTTAGTGCTGCATCGGCGCACGGCAGAAGTGGCGAGCTCCGAGCACGTGGCTGCAGCCAGCTCCAGCCCAGGCGGCATCAGAGGGCTGGGAAAGGGCTTGGCGGAGGGTGGGACGTGCCACACACTGCCGTTGTATGACCGAAACATCCTTCCCTTCCGCTCGCATCAAAGGTGTTTGCCTTTCCCTTGGCCACAGAGGTACAGGAAAGGGCCTGGCCATGTCTTGGAAGACCCAAGTCAGGAAATGGCTGGGGAGTGACAGGAGCTGCTTTCCGGTACTCGCACTTCGTGGTAGTGCCACCCAAAAATGCAGGTCCACAGACACAGGGGCTGAGCTGTGAGCATTCATCACTCATGTTTTAATGGAGCCGCTGGCATTAATACTCACGCAGGATTTCCAACAGGCTGCTGATGCGACAGGCTTCTCCAAGCAGCACCGGGACTGGGATGGATGGATGGATGGATGGACGGATGGATGGATGGATGTCACCTGCTGGGGCAAGTGACACTTGGGAGCAAGACTGGGGCTAAAGGAAGCAGCAAAGCAGAGCAAACGCCGTCCGGACACTCCAATCTTGTAAAATCAGCATAGAGAGGAACAGAGGCCCCTAGGAAAAAAAGCAGAGCCCAAACTGAGCAACACTAGGTGAGCAAAGTGCATCGTTGGAAATAGAAAACCAAAGCATCACGTTTTGTCTGATGGTTGTGAATCGCAGGGGGAGAACTGGGATGTTTTAAAAATGTAGCGACAGAAGTCCCAAGTGTTCGGTAGATGTAGTACCAGCCATTTCATTAGCTACAGTGGACTGGTCACAGGTGTGTGGCTGTGAATGGTCTTGGCTTCAGTAACACACTGTGCTGAGTGAATGAGGGAAGCGAACGGAGTGGGCGCTCATGGGACTCCTGCCTGGTGAGCCCTCGGGGGCAGGTGGGAGCCCAGCGCTCGGCAGCAGGGCACAGGGCCCTGCCTAAGCCGGGCTTCACCGCCCCGAGCATGGCCTGCCGGCCAGGCTCCATCCAGGACGGCGTCCAGCGCTGCGGCCACACTGCACCCGCCTGCCCCCGGCCCGCGCCGCGGGACGCCCTGCGTAGGCCCTCCTGGGCCGGCCCTGACAGGGGTCCGCTCCCGGGCGCCAGGCCCGCGGGCGGCCGGGAAACCCCAGAGCCCGCTGCCTGCGGCCCGCGCTTTGGCAACCGGCACCGACGCCGGGTCCGGGAGGCAGAGCCGGGACGGGCGGGCCGCGCCCGCCGCCGTTCAACGCCGGTGGCCAGGCGCAGGGCCCGGCGGGCCGGTACCGAGCAGCCGGTGCCTGCCTGGCACCGCCCGCGGCCTCTCCGCGGGGCTGCACCGCTGTGACCCAGGGAAGGGCCGGGCCGCGCCTGGGCCTCCGCCTCCGCCCATCCCCGTTGCCATGGCAGCGCGCGCTCCCACAACACCCCGTCCCTCAGCGGCGGCCGGAAGTAGATGCGACGGCAGCCGAGAGGCGCGGAAAGTAGTTCCCTGGTGACAGCGGCGCCGCGACCCGGAAGCGCGGGGCCGCGGCGCGGAGCGATCCGCGGGATCCGCCGTGTCCTTGCGCAGAGCGGCGGCCCCGGCGGGAGAGCAGCGCCCGGCCCGGCCCGGCCCGGCCCGCCGCGGCCCCGGCATGTTCAAGAACACGTTCCAGAGCGGGTTCCTCTCGGTGCTGTACAGCATCGGCAGCAAGCCGCTCCAGATCTGGGACAAGAAGGTGAGGCGGCGGCGGGGGCGGCGGGGGAGCAGCGGAGCCGGGGGAGCGGCGCAGCCGCTCGCCTCAGCCTCCCGGGGCAGGCCTGGGGCTGCGCGGGGCCGCCGCCGTCCCGCCGCCGTCCCGGCGTGGCGAGGCGAGACGAGACGAGGGTCCGCGGCCCACTGGGAAGCAGCCAGTGGGGCCCAGGCACCCGTGGGGCCGCTCTCGGCAGGCCGCCGGTGCCTGAGCTGCCCGTGCCGGGTTACCGGGAACCTCCCGGGGTTGTTTTTTTTGGAGGGGAATGTGTTATTGTAAAAGTATTTTCTTTTCTGCCTTTGATGAGTGGAAGAGCCCTGCCAGGGGACCAGGCCAGCCCGGTGTCAGGAGATGCAGCACTGCAAGAGGCTACAAAAAAATGTCAAACGCTGGAAATAGGCAGCAGAAAACAAAATGACCCTTTGCCACGTACGGCGGCTTTGTCACAGCAGCCGGATGTAACTGAGATGTAGCTGGATGTAATTGGGATGGGGGTCTTCTCATGTATGTGACCAATTTTTTAAACAGGCTTGCTAAAGATATTTAAAGGCAGGCTGTGAGGTGGCTTTTAGGGTGTACAAGAAGTCATTAATGTTTCATCTGTTTGTTTTTCCTTCCTGTCTGTTTCTAGAGTGGTTCTGTTGAGGGTCCCCTGCCTTCTCCTGGATATCTCACGTCAGGAAGCCCTTAGCAGGGGGTCTGGAGGTGTGGAGACCTGCTGCTTCCTCCCCTTCACAAACCACCCGTAGTTGTGTTGCCACCTAAAAGTGATTCTGCAGAACACTTGTTATGCTCTCTGAGAGTTACGACGGCTCCCCTCTCTGAGGTTACGATGCGTATTCAGTTACTTGTGCTTGAACCTAACCTGAATTTCTTGTGGTTTCAGCAGGAATGAAAGCCTTCGAGGCAGTTCAGCAGGCAGCAGTGTTGTTGACAAGTTGTGGGATGGGGGACAGGCAGCACAGCCCCATCCCATTTCCCATCAGTGGGGTACCCATGCAGCTCTGTGAAGAACTGGGCTGCCTCACGTAGCCCAGCTGTGTGCACGTGCCTGAGTTACGGCTTTTGCACAAATATTCGTGACCTTAAAAAAGGATTGGCAGCTTATTTGGATGGCGTGAGGATGGGATGTGTTAAAGACTCTTAGACAAAGGGATGTAGCGTGCCTCCAGACTGGATAAAGCCATGAGTGATGTGGGCTGGCCCTGCTTGGAGGTGGAGGTTGGACTGGAGACCTCCTGAGGTACCTTCCAACGTGAATTGTCCTGTGCAGGGCGATACCGTTGCAATTGTGCAGCTCATGGGGTGGCCAGCAGGAACTCTGTCTGCAGGGTGAACGTAAGCAGCGGTCCGTTCGGGTGCAATAGTCGCTGTATTGGCCAGAAAAGACTGATGAAAAATTAGCATTGCTGTTCCCAAGAACGGCAGCTGGGTGTGCAGGCTGCTTCCGTCGCCTGCTGTAAGGCTTGCGTGTGGCTGGGCTCCTCTGGCACTGCCCGGCGGCAGCAGCCCTGCGTCCTTGTGAGCAGCAGGGCTGCGTGTGGGTGCTCTTCCTCACTCAGAGGTCAGTCTGTCCTGAGGAATCGTGGACAGCTTGGGCGAGCCTGTCGTGAGGCTCGCCCTGCTCACAAAGGTGTGGCATGAAACCAGAGTGGGTTTTCTGACTTCTTTGCTTGTGGATGTCAGCGTGGCTCGCTCTTTCACCTCGCTTTTCCATTTAATAGGAGTTGGGGTGGTGGGTTTGTAATAGCTTTGGCATTCCTGATCCAACGCCCTTGGCGTGTTTGCAGCAGCGGGAGGCAAAGGGTGGCACTTAGGGCATCTCGCTGCCTTGGAGCTGAGAAGGAGGAGTCCCTCAGGCCTTTACCCCACTCCACGTGGGTGTCATCTCCCCTGCTCAGCCCCCTGCTCGTGCTGCTGGCTCGCGTGTTGGGCGGCGCGAAGGCTGCGTGAACTTACAGCGTGGGAAGGTACCACTGCTGTTTTGGGTGCTGATGGCCTGCTGCAGGCAGGGAGCTAGGTGCTAAGGTGCTGGTGAAGCCTCTCTGGCTCAATGCAAGAACCTGCCAGGCCGGCAGCAGAGGGGCAGGCTGGCATCTGGCTGGGGCAGCACGTTCATGGAGTAAATGTCCAGAAATGGTGAGGGATTTTTCCAGTGGGTTTATTTATTTATTGGAAAATACTGATCTGTCCAAACCCAGACATCCCAGGAGTGTTCTGGCTCTGGCATCGCCACAGGAGAGGGTTAGGGTTGGGGTTGCTGGAAGAGGGGAAAGCAACCAAAACTTTGCAATGAGTGATCACTGCTCTATTCAGGGGCGCCTGAAATGCACCTGTAGTTTTGGTGAGAATTGGAAACGAGGGATTGGATGTTCTCCCATGTCCTAGGTGAATGCCCTGATTACTGCACTCATAGCTGCCCTAACATGGACTCTCTTCTCTTTGCAAAAAGTACCAGCAGACAGTGATTTTCTTAGATCTTAGGGAATCTCAAGCTTTTGTGACATGGAGAAAACCATTTCTTGTTTGGCCCTAGTAGGAATGGAGACAGCGTGAAGTAGAGGCTTCTTCATTTGATACAGGTGTAGAAATGGGGCACTGGAAGCCTTTCCTTGTTGTGAGCATTTGTAACCTCCCTCTAAGCAGTAGGATACAGTCCTTCCCTCTCTCCCTTCTCCCTCAGGGGTTGTGGGTAAGCTCTGGGCAGGCCTTGGCAGCAAACCCTGCCAAGCCCCTTCTGTCCTGGGACCAGTATCGTGTCCCAGGGGACTCTGGCAGGACTGAAGTGTCCAGGCCTTGGGAAGAGCGTGGTGACTGTCCCACCATCCCTGCAGGCAGAGGTTCCTCCTTCAGCCTCGTCCGCAGAGAGCCAGTAACCCTCTTCTCCTGCCTTCCAGCACTGCACGTGCCTGGTTTGGAGACCTGTTTGCAAGGTGTTTTCTGTTTGCCTTCCAGCACTTTGTTGTCCACAGTCTGTTTATTTCTGCAGTGTCCTGCCACCATGGTCCCCCCGCCGACGCGTGGAGACACGCTGGCCAGTCTCCAGAGGACTTGCTGACGCTTTTCTGCAGAGCAAATGGGAATAGTTCAATGAAACTTGTCAAACCTATCGATTCTCTTGCTAACTTCTCCACGTTCCTTCTGCTGGCGTGTTGACACGGAATATCGTTAGCAATTTCAAATGCTGTTGGGAGGACGCAAGGTCAGCTAGCGTTCAATACCCGTCTGAATGTCAAACGCATGCTCTGCCACCAGGATGCAGATAGCAATTTCCCTGATGAACGTGGCCAGGATTAAGTCCCCCAAACGCTGTGGTGGGGTCCTCTCTCGCAGTCCTTCTCTGACTTGTTAGTTCTCTTGCACAGCATCGTTTCCCTGGTTGCCCCAGATCTCTGCGTCTGGAATACAGCAGTCTGTGCTGCTCGCTCCTCCCCGAACCTGTGTGCACCAGGCGCTACAGCAGAGCCAGGTAGCTCCTGCTTTTGCCTCTTGTTTTGCCCCCTCTCCCTTCCTGGGGGAGGGAGGTGGCACAAGGGCCTCGTGCCTGTTCTGGACCCACCATTGGCTTTGAGAAGTGCCGGCCTGTCCTGAGGCGAGGGCGTACCCGTGCCTACAGCAGTCTGGGCGATGGCGCCGGCTGTGTTTCGGCTTGCTGTTGATGGCACAAGCCCATCGCCTAATGACAGGGCGGCTGGCAACGATGCGGGAGCGAGCCTCCAGAGGTCGGCCTCGCACCATGGCATCCCATCTGCCAGCGGGTGGGCGGCTGGGCCTGGGGAGGATTGCTCCTTGCTGCCTTTCCTCTGGTCTTTGTTACGTTAGACTAGTGTTGCTTGTAGCAACGGCAGCCTCAAGAAATATACGCGTTCAGACAGAACTGTCTGTGAAGCTGCTGCTCCCTCCAAACCCTGCAAGATTTGAGGTTTGCATCTGCAAAAAAAGCTTTTCTGGTTTGTCTTTAGACAGCAGGTAACTTCCCACTTATCCTGATTCAGCGGATATTTGGCATTTGAAGAACTTTTATTTTCTAAGAGGGCTTTTTACCAGCTTCAAAAATCTACCTTCTTAGGCTTAAGATGGCTAGAAAATATTGGCCAAGTAGAAATGCGGCGTGTTTTGTTTAGATTACTAAAGTTTTCTGAAATCTTATCTTTCTGAGGTACCTTGAGGTAGGGGAAAGCCCCTGAAGACTGGGAGCTCTTGCTGAGCAGGCACTGGGAGCACAGCAGGACTGTCCCTCCCACCTTGCGCTGCACAGAGCCGGCGGCTGTGCCTGATGGAGCTGGAGGTCGCCTCTTGGTCTGTGTGAGTCCGTTGGGAAGGGACCCCCAGTGCTGGCGGGGGAAGAGAAGTGCTCCTCTGGCTGTGACCAAAGCGTGTCCTCTGTCAGGGGTGGTCCCCACGGTAGGCAGGAGGTGAGCTCAGCCTCCGGCGGGGAGCTAGGCTGTGGAGCGAGCTGAGGGGCTGAGCTGGGACACTGGCACCGCCGAGTCGCGGAGGGCAGCGCTCGGAGCTCCTGTTGGCGGTCAGCACTTCCGATGCCGTTCAGCCTTATCTTACTGAAATGGCGAGGCTGCTTGGACTTGTGGTCATAGAATCATAGAATCACAGAATAGTTGGGGTGGTCCAGCTAGTGCTGGATGTCATGCTCCTCACGTCTGTGTGTCTGTCCTGCCAGTGCTGGCTGCAGGCGCAGGCAGACAGGCTGGCTTTTGTGCGGAAGGGTGCCTGTGCGACCTGGCTGCCGTCTCCCTGCAGCCAGGCAGTAGTGGAGCTCGCAAAAACTTATACCAAGCTAGGCACGGCTGGGAGGAAGGGCTCTGCTGCAGCCTGGCCCTGGTTTGTACTTATCTCCTCTCTTTTCTGCTGTCTTTCATCCTGTTTCTGGCACTGCTGAGGAAGAAGAGTTGCTTCTTTTCATTGTCCCTGTAATCTGGGGAAGGAAAGCCTTCACAGGCTAAGGAAGAGGACCTGGTTGCAGATAGAAACACTGCTGACTAATTGGTTTAAAGCATGTTTAGCTGTTTTCTTTGTTACTGTCCTCTCCAGAGAAGCCCAAACCTGAACCTTCTCCCCTCTGTGGAGCCATAAGTTACCCTTGGTGAAAGCTGTCTTACGCGGCGTGGAGGCAGGCTTTGTTGTGCACTACTGTCCCCAGCTTAGGCAGAGTTCTCTCCCGATGTTAAGTCTGCATGCTGTATCCCTGTGGCTTCCAGCATTTAATTTCCCATATGCCAATCGCTGCTTCAAATACAGAGGAGGTATATGGGGCTCCTGTGGGGCTGGTGATTTAAAAAAAAAAAAAAAAAAAAAAGGCAATTCATCCAGACCTTGTGCAGTTGCTTTCTCCTGAACAGACCTATAAATCCATGGGAGTTGCATTTGATGCATAGCAGAGATACGGTTATCCTGTAAGGATCCTCTCTCTGAGCTTAATGTTTTCTGGAAGTATCTGTGCAGGCTTGAAGCAGAGTTAAGAGCAGCCTGGCAGGGCAAGCTGCGCTCTCGTGCTTAGCAGCAGCAGCCAGGTGATCTGGGCTGAGGGTTCTTGAAAGTGCTTAGTGTAGAGACAGGCCAGGGGGAGTGGGCTGCTCACTGGGCTTCTCTCTTTCTTCCAGCAAATGTCTGCAACATCACCCAGGTAGGTCCCTCTGAAGAAATGAACTTTGAAGATGAATTGCTGAACCTGTAAATCATTTTGTAGCTCATGACTGGAACCATCCCGTTAGAAGCTTAATGTATCCTATATATTAGCAGCGGTGATAGGTGCTAAAGGAATTAATTCATGGAGCTGGAAGGAGCATTGCAATTCGCTGATCTAGCATTGGGGAAGAGCAGAGGGCTTAATTAGCAAAAGTGCCTTTTAAATGGAGATAAATTTGATGGGAAGTGAGCTGCCTCATTAAAAAAATAAATCCTCAGACCCTGGGATTCAGCCGCGTTGCTTGTGGAGAAAAATGAATTTGTGTTGGCTCCTGGTTCTGGCCCTGGCCTCCCTGAGCTCTGTGGGGAGCTGGCTGCATCTGAGTGGCCAAATCCCTGTGCCCCTCAGCAGAGCAGACGATGGCCCTGCACTTGCGTGCGCTGCAATTATGAAGAATTCTAGCCAAGTTTTTCCACAGAGGCAGTCGGCCATGCTCAGCAGTAGAGACTGACTGGTGGCTGGCTGGTGGCTCACTTTGGTTGCCCCCGTATTGCTCCTACTTGTTTTACCCCTTATCCCACTCTAGTTTGATCTTGCTCTGACACTTTTCTGTTTGTTTATTTGGGCCTTTAACATGAGGCTTGAGTGCCTTGTGTTCACTGTTGCGTATTTTGATAGATCGAAGTCTTGCACTCGGTGTCTATGAAGCGTGCTGGGCCATAAACTCTGGCTTGGAGTCCAGGCACTCTGGGGCAGTGATGAAAGCCTTGGGAACAGTGATGTCCAGCACAACAGGAGCCAAGTGACCATAGATGGGTCCTCCTGGGATCTTTTTCCCCCTCTCAATGGAGCTGTGGATGCCTCTTGTTTCCCTCTCAAGTAACGTCTGTGCTGTCTGCCCCACTTTTCTTCCAGGTGCGCAATGGCCACATCAAGCGAATCACCGACAATGACATTCAGTCGCTGGTGCTGGAGATCGAAGGAACTAATGTTAGGTAGGAGAAGGCATCTTCTTCTGCCCTAGTGTGCCCTGAGGGCTTGGCCCTGGAGCAGAGTGAAAGATGTCGGTGCTCAGCAGACATCTCCTTCAGACTCTGCTGCAATCTCTTTGTCAGCAAATTGAAGAATATGATCTGGGGTCAGATCGCTGATACCCCTCTGTGGCATTGTACCGTGCCTTTCCCTGGACGTGCTTGTAGAGCTCTCTGTCATCCTCAGTGAGGCTAAGGGATAAAAAAATAAAAATAAAGTCCCATTATTTTTACATCACTTGAGGAAAAAAAGCTATATTTGATACCTGGTCCCCAGTCAGTGCCGCCAATTACTGAGAAAGCAGCACCCTGTCTTCTGCATCCTTTATTGTCTTAGGCCTGCTCTGCTGCTCTCCCCACGTGACAGCTGCTCTCCTGACAGCAGGAAGATCAAAGGGAGATTTATGAGGGGAGTTGCTTATGGTGCTTCACTTAGCAACCTCGGCTCCATCGACCAGGGAGAGAGACGCCAGCTCCATGAGCGCGTTCAGAGTCTCCAAGGCTTCTCCAGGGGCGATTCAGAGCAGGGCGCTCCTTATAAGGGCAGCGGAGACTCCTCTCCGCAGACAGGCTGAGCCAACACTTCTCTTCCTCCCAAGATGTGTTGATACAGAACTTGCCAGGCGTGACGTGTGCTTCTAGGGCTCATGACCTCTGTTTTCCCAGCCATATAGAGCACAGAGGGCCTCTGCTATGCTCTGGAGAGCTCTACCTGTTCAGTCAAGGGTAGGAGGAGGTTGTGTTAAGAAACAGCACTGACATGGCCTTGAAATTGGGGAGGTGAAGGTGTCTGGGAAGGTGTTTCATGCCCTGGGTGAGAAAAGTGGCATTTGAAATGCATTCTTTGGGCTTTTTGTCTTGTTCTCCCTGCAGCTACCTCTGAAACTCTCCTTGCTGTTCCAGGAAGCCCTGGTTGTTGCTGAGATCTTAGATCACAGCTCTCTTTTTCTGCCTGTCCTGCAAGACTGCATTAGGTCAAGGGAGAGACTCAGGACTTGGGCTATGTGCTTTGTGCCATGTGACATCCTAAAGCGTTTTTCTGTCCCTCTCAGTACCACGTACATCACGTGCCCTGCTGACCCAAAGAAGACCCTGGGCATCAAACTACCTTTCCTAGTGATGATCATCAAGAACCTGAAGAAATACTTCACTTTTGAAGTGCAGGTGAGGAGCGTGCAGCGGGGAGGCCCCTCCGGGGGGAAGGCGCCAGGGAGCCCACAGTCTTATGTTGGAACTTGTCCCAGGCAGTGTGTGGTCCCCAAAACAGTTTTGCTTTCTCGGCCATATGGTGCGTCAGGTCTTCTGCTACGGGGGCATCAGTCAGCTCACAAGCGCATTGTTGCTATTCCTGAAAATGGGTCTGTTTCCTGTTTTAAAAATACTTCTGCTGTGAAATGGAGAGGTGGGAGTAGGAGAGCCCTCTCTCAGAGATGGGTAGAGCCTGAGTCTAGAACAGCTGCTGTCTTGGGGAGCTGGGGGCCCCTGACGCCTGGGTCAGCAGCCCGCCTTCCTTGCCGCAGGTGCTGGATGATAAGAATGTACGCCGGCGTTTCCGGGCAAGTAACTACCAGAGCACAACTCGGGTGAAGCCCTTCATCTGCACCATGCCCATGCGGCTGGACGATGGCTGGAACCAAATCCAGTTCAACCTGTCAGACTTCACGCGCCGGGCTTATGGGACAAATTACATCGAGACCCTGAGAGTTCAGGTGAGAAGCAGGCATGTCCTGCCCACAGAAACCAATGGCTGGTGGTCTTCCTGCTGCCTGGGACAGCCTTGCTGTAGGTCAGGAGTCCAGGTTTAGCCCTGGCTGATTCCTTTGCCAGTCCCGCTCTTGGCAGAGCACTGTGGGAGGGGAGCAAAGGCCCAACTGAGGCAGCAGAGATCTTGGTGCTGCCTCGCTTCACTGGACTAGACTGGGATGAAGGACCCCATTTCCATCTTGTTTCTCTTGCTGGCTGTTGGTTGGGGTAAGCCCACCTATAAAGTTCCCTGCAGCGTGCCACGCATCCTGCTGGGTGGAGGTCTGCTGGGAATTAGCCGTGTGCTGCCTTACTGTCCAGACACGCCAGACAGCAACCGGACGGGTGGGAGCCTGGCTGGTAAAGACCCAGGGTGTTAACGGTTCGTGCATATCCCTGGTCAAGCTTGTTTCCCAGTGTGGGTGGAGTGACCCTGCCTTCACCGAGCCCCTTGGACCAGAGCTGATGCAGCGTTTGTTCCTGCTGAGGACGTGAAACTGGTTCCATATGCTAGGGATTCATGTTCGCTGTGTCCAGTGGCGTGCATTATTTTGAGGAATGCCTGTGTGCTGAGCACGCCCGTTCCTTAGAATGATGGGAGTGCTGCCCTTCCTTGCAGGGTTGCCCTGAGATGAGCAGGCAGTCAACTGGGAAATGTCTGCCTTCTCCTGAGGGGGACTGGAGCGACTCCTTCGCTGCCAGCTGATGGAGTCTGCCAGCGCAGACTGGACAGTCTCATTCCTGACCTCAGGGAGGCCCTGGAGTATTAAAAATGCAGCAAGCTGAGGCTGAGAGTGTTCTGGCAAATGCTGATACCAGTGGAGAAGCAGAGGTGGGTTCACAGCAAAGAACCCTCTAAGCAACTAAGGCAGATCTCGGTTTGTGGAGATACCAGAGCCTGGCCAGATCTCTTGAGCCAGCTTGCATCACTGGAGAGAGCATCTAACACAAAGCAGAGGGCATGGGCCAACGATTCTTCTCTGATGTCCTGTCAGATTCAGAGAGGGGCAGTGAGGTCTCTTCTCTAGCCGCCAAGCCAAGGAACCCAGGCTGCTGCATGACAGCAAAGCAGGATGTGGAAAGAGCGTATAGAAAATGGGCCGACTCTTTGTTTTGACTCTCAGATCCACGCCAACTGTCGCATCCGACGAGTGTACTTTTCTGACCGGCTCTATTCGGAGGATGAGCTCCCAGCTGAGTTCAAGCTGTATTTGCCTGTCCAGAACAAGGCCAAGGTGAGCTAGCCGTGGGTAAGGAGGGTGGGAGCAGCAAATGGGCCAGGCTAGCATTCCTCTTCCTCCTCCTGCTGCCTTCACAATCCAGAGTTTCTTCTAGCAGCAGAGCTCTTACCAACTTTGGCCGTCAGCCAGGGAGCACCCTCACTGTTGCGGGGGTGAGCGGTCTGTCGGGCGTGCCTTGCTGAGTGGCTTTCCTGCCAGAACATGGAAGTTGTCATTCCCATCTAGGAGCAGAGTGAGCTGTGCAGCTGCTCCCCACGTCCTTCCTCTTCATGCTGAAGGACTCTGGGCAGGGTGGCAGCCTCCCAGCATCTCTCCACAGCTTTCACCCATGACTCAGCGCAGCAGCTTTGCTCTTCCAAGCTAGCTGCGGCTCCACTCTTGTCTTCCAGGAGAGATGCTGTTTGTGTCCCCCAGCCCCAATTTACTCCCCTCTGATCTCTTCCCTGTGCAGTGCAGACGGTGGTACTCTGAGGTGGGAAGGGGAGAGGCAAGGTTGAGGCTGCTCAGCAGGAGGAAACGCCAAGCTCTGCTCTTACAGTGATGGGAGAGGAGTCCCTGGCATATTGGCAGCAGTCCTGAGGCTTGTGAGGAAGCGCCTTCTTTGCCAGGGCCAGCCTGTCCCAGTGCAGATGCTTCCTTTAGCAAGGAAAATTCCTGGGCAAAATCTCAAGGAGCTGAGGGGGGATGTTGGGTGCTGATCTTAGTGGGAGGTAGAAGGCAGTGTTAACAGTAGGTAACACCTCTGGGAACCTGTCACTGCCTGCTGGGCTGTAGCAGCCTCCTGGGAGTGTTGGGGAATGCTTGGAGCCCTCCCAGTACAGTTGTCTTGGTGCTGCCGAGCCTAATAAGTGTCTCCTTTCTTCTCCCTGCTCTGTCCAGCAATAACACCACGTTGGGAAGAGCTGCAAGAAATGTTTTGGGTCAGTAGGAAAACAAAAGCAGGTGGAAGAAAAGGCCCTGCCGAGACCAAGTTTTAGATCAGCTCACCTTGCCTAGGGTAACTTTGATTCGTCTGGTATCCCTCTTCTGGACAGGACACAATTAACCATGTAACAGGTCTGGGACTATGCTGTTGGTGTGCGAGTTGTACAGAATCAGAGTTTTCCTAGCTGTTCCTACAGTGCTGAGCCTAAACACTGCAAGTGGCCTGGTACCTGATCTTGTCTTGCACAAAGGCGCTGCTCAAAGTGGTCACTGTGCCTCCGAAGATGGGATTCACCAGGAATTACGGGGTTAAGTGTGCCCTTTTGAAGATACCAATTTTATTTTTTCTTTTCTTGTTTTCCATCTCTTATTTTATATGTACTCTAAATATGATGTAATACTCACTCTTGGAAAGTTATTAAACATTTGACTCTGTAAGTCTGCTCCTGGCTTCTTCCTCTTTGATAGATCCTTTAACTTGCACATGTTAGCGCTTCAGAAAGTGCTGAGGAGTTTCTTTAGGGACCCAGATGTTAGGATTTGCCTCCAAATTTGACTTTGATTGGCAGCCTCGCTGTTTAAGGGATAGCACTGATGTGAACAACAGCAATCTGGAGAGAGGAAAAATAGTAAGGTTTCCATAGAGGACACAGGATCTGCCTCCAGTCCATGAGGTTTGAGGTACTCTACCTATGACAAAAACTCACACTGTTCACTTTTAGTACATGGAAGTGGGTTTTTCATTCCCTTCTTACTTGAAGCCATTTTCCCAGCAGTGACAAATTGGTCTTACCTGCCTGTTAGGGCACAGCTCTGTTCACTGTGTAGTTAAACAACTCCTTTAACAGCTACTTATAGCAAGAGGCGCACAATAGCCTTCTAGCTGCCAAATTGTCCCTTTCCTCAGGGATCAAAGGGGAGGTTTAGCAAAGCAGCATAACAGGAGCCGCAGTCTTTTCCTGTGCTGAAGCTGCCCTTCCCTGCCTCAAACCAATCTGCCTTTGTTGTGGAAAGGCTTGCGGAAGGGAGGCCGCAGACCTCGGCCGGTAAGAGAGAGTCTGGGAGTAGCTGATGCCTTTCCTCCCTGGGGCCGAGCCCCACAGTGACTCTGGTGCGTAGGTACCTAAGGTGGGGACTGATCCTTCCCTGCTGTTGGGCTGTGTGGTGAATTGGGAAGACTTCGCTTTCATTATTGTCCCGTAAAACAAAGCTGGTCTCTCCCAGGAGGAGGAGAGCCTCTTGGGGGACCTCTGCCCCAGGTTCTGGGTTTAATCCTGACCACTGACTCCACCTGGTTTAAAGTTTGGTGTGTCTGTGCACCCTCACAGTCAGCAGCTCCCGTGTATGGACACCCGCAATGCAGCGGCCTTATTTGCACCTTTAAAGCTAGTGGGCTTTGAGCTGGAGGCGCTGACCCCATGCTGCCGCGTGGCGCTGGATTGCACTTGCAGAAGGCTTTCTGGAGAAGACCTTTCCAATTCTTACAGCAGGTACATAGCTTGGTAGCTCTAAGGACCCAAGCCAAGGAAAACCACATGGGAAGGCACCATCCATCTTGCTTTGACATCTGTCAAGGCTTGGCTGGACTTGGGATTTGTTAAGTCGAATCGCACTGTATTGTGTGCCAAGGATCGGCCTTAATGAAGTCCGTGGCGAGGCTTTCCTGCCACGTTGGCAAAGCTTGCCAGGGCTGGGGGAGCTGCTGAGGGAATCCATCGGACCCCGGCAGGGTAAAGCGTGCATCCTTTTCCACAAGTCCTTGCTTATGAGCATGTGTGTTTGGCAGTCGTTGGCAGCCGAGCATTCACCGGGAGCTGCTGCTGCCTTTCCCTGCCCCGCTGGGGCCTGTGCTGGAGTTGCCCCTTGTCCTCGAGGAGTTGGGCTTGCTCCGAGCGAGTGACCTTAATGCATTGAGAGGGGCTGGGCTCCCCAGGGCCCCGAGCTGGCTGCCTCTGCGGAGAGATTAGATGGGCCCTGCTGCCAATTCCTGCCCGACCTCTAGGAGCTGTGCCAGCGGATTTGCTGGAATAAACTCCTAGCCGTAAACCCTTACATCCATGTGGACCCTCTGTGTATTTTTTAATAGGAAACAAAATACTGAATCTTCCTGTTTACGTGCTGCACAAAGTGGACCATCATCAGATACTGGCTCTTTCCTTTAGGGACAGACAGTGGTGGATTTAGGCAGTGGTGTTCAACAATCTTCCTCTTCTAGTCCCTCTCTCCCATCAAAACTTTAACCATGTTGCTGAAGGTGAGTGAAGTTTGGATGCTCTCCCTGCATGGATGCTGCTGGCAGATAGGCCGAAATGTCACAGGCAGCCTCTCAGCAGTTGTCTCCTAGAGTAAATGTGCACCAGCAAAACTCCTGCTTTGGTTACGGCTCTTGACCTGACTGGGACACAACGTCCTCCTACGTGGAAAGAGTGGAGGAAGGCAGGAAGGATGTGGATGCAGAGATGGGAGTCTGCCTGGAGGACAGCTACTGCCTGCGTGCTCCTGAGGCAGCCCCAGCTTGGTACGAGGGGTGAGCAGAAGGGGAGTCCTGGTTTGGTGCAGGCAGCCTGCAGAGAAAAGTTCTTAAAGGTCTCCTCGTTCACCTTTCTGTGGGTGGCTTGCTCCTTCCTTCCTGCTGAAGTCCTTATTGCGGTGCATGTCTAGTGGGAGAGAAAGGAATCTTTCTTTGCGAGGAGCCCTGGATTCAACCCGGGGCAGAGCGGGGTCTGCCCAAAGATGAGTTTTCCTTGCCCCCGCCGGCTTTTCACCTTTCTCTTCCACTGACTGGGCAAGGTCCTGCACTTGGGTGCTTTGATCAGGACCTAAGTGCTGGGAGCCTGCTTTTTACAGCGAAGGCAAAGCTGCCCTTTGAAATCTCGGCCGCTGAAGGACGGCGTGTGCGCAGGCTGCAGCACCGCGGAGCAAGGGATGGGAGAGGGACCCTCCCTGGGTTGGACCGAGCTGGAGCAGCTGACAGTCGCGTGTGGGGCGAGCTAAGGCTGGGACATCCCTTGGCTCCGGTGGCTCTGCCTGGGCAGGTGGCAGCAGCTGGCAGGGGAAGCAGATGACGGGGTTTTCCTGGAAAGCTTTTTTGTCTGTTTGCTCTGCTGCTGGGGCAGAAGCAGCGCGGGTGGGAGTCTGGCCCAGCGGAGTGGCAGGACGCTGGTACGGGCTTCTGTCCCTGCCTGTGGCCTTCCCCTTACTTTTTGTCTCCTTCCAATTAAGTGGATCCTGACCCAAAGCACAGAGCTCTGATCACGAAGGTGATACGTAGGAATCAAAAAAATCTGGGCCAAACGCTGCTCCTTGCCCTCTCTGGCTCCCATTCTGCATCTCCCTGGATGTCGTGGGCCAAATGTTGTCATCTTTGTAGAGGGATTACACCTCCAGGGAGACACTAATCCTCTGCAGCTGCTGTCTAGCGTGGGGTGGGCGGTGCTGGAGGTGAGGGAAATATTTATTTTGAGTTTTGCCATTGGCCACTGCCCAGGAAAAATGAGTGACCGTACTGGGGACTTTGGCCACTTCTGCACACAGGGAGAGCTGATCTGCCCCACTGGCGCCTGTGGGAGAGGGGTGAGAGCTTCCCCCGGCAGGCTGCAAAGTGTGACCACCCAAACAAGATTTTATGTGTTTGAGGGAGCGGCCGTGCACCCTGCAAGCTACCCTAGGATGTGATGAGGAAAGCCTCGGAGCTGCTAGAGGTGAGAAGATGATGGATGCTAAGCTGCGCTGAAGCAGACCTGCAGACCGTCTGCTCCACCGTCGCCTCGTGCATTGCCCCTGCGGCCCCAGAAATGACTTTCCTCCCCATGAGACAAAGAGTCCGGCACCACGGGGAGCGGGGCTGGTGGGTGTGAGGGGAGGTGACGAGTGTGAGCAGCGCACACGTGTGCCCAGCACAATGTGGCTGGCGGGACATCCCACCCACAGCAGGGCTGTGCTGGGACTGACCCTGCACAGGCAGCACCCGGAGCCTCAGTCCTGCCTGGAGCCTGCACAGGCAGCAGGTTCAACCTCTCCCAGGGCCCCGCGGCTCTTCCCTCCGTCCCCAGCGTTGTTTCCTCCGTCCTTGAGGCCGGCCGGTTGCTGCTCAGTGAATCCCAGCTCCAGTTCTTCCTCTGCGCTGAGCCTGGCTTCCTCTCCGCTTTCCGGGTCCTCTCCTCAGCGGCGCATGGGGGATTGTGCCCTGGCTTGCAGAGGAAGAGGAGGAGGCAGGAGGAAGTGCGGTTTCTCCTGTGATGGTTCCAAGCAGGCAGAGAGCCTCTGCCAGCCCTGGTCACCCCCATCACCCACACTCCAGCAGCGTGTGGAGCCCCATCCTGCAGCGGCCAGCGCAGCCCCAGCACGGCAGAGCCTGGAGGACACTGAACTCCCAGGGTCTTTTCCAGGTCGGGCTTCTCCAGCCTATTTTTGGGAAGCTGGGAGCTGCCTGGTGGGGGTGGATCCTGGCAGGGCTGCCTGGTGCCTGCCAGGGCCAGGCTGAGCAGGACTCGCAGGACTGACGCTCCCCCAAGCCACCGAAAGCCCTGTCCCTTGCTGCAGATGCATCCCTGCCCTCCCCGGGGTCTTGCGCCTGTGGGTGGCCAGAGGCGAGCCGACCCCGCGGTGGGCATGCAGGGCAGAGCGGGAGCCTCTGGTGAAGAGCCCGGGCCCTGCCGAAATGCTGGGCTTTGTCTCCGGCGGGGTCCCTCACTGCTGTCCGTGAGCGTTTCCAGATGGCCCTGGGCTCCTGGCACCAGCTCTGCTGCAGCATCCGGGGAAAAGCTGGAGGGGGTGGGAAGTGATGTCCCAGCTCACTGAACCCAGGCAGCCTGGGCCTCTGCTCCCGGTGCTGCTAATTCCCCCGGGGAATTGCTCCCAGATCCTGTCCCACTCCAAATCAGATGCCGCGAGCGTCTGGCCCTGGACACCCTTGGCTGGTTCAGCTGGCTTTCCCTGTGAGCCAGATGTCTCTCCAGGTACCAGGCTTCGGGGTTCCCACCCCTGCATCCCGCCGAGCCCTCAGCACCCCTGGGAGAGAGGGGAGACACAGCTGCCGTGGGAAATAAATCTGTTTTCAGAAATGCAGCTGCCATGGGAAGTGCATCTAGTGTGGGAAATGCATCTGCGCTTGCCTCTGGAGCTGCCTTTGTGGGGGCGGGGAGCAGCAAATCCCGGCCACGCTTTTCTCCTGCCTCGCCTTTTGGCCAGGTTCATGCCTTTTGGTAGTTCCCGGTGCTGGTTTGGCCCCGGTTCAGGTCAGGCTGGGGTGCTGGGCTGCCCTGCAGCAGGGCTCCCAGTCCAGCAGAGCTGTGGGTCTTCCCATGGCTCTGGGGAGGACCCACGCAAGCACAATTCTGGGCAAAATGGTCAAAATGGAATTGAAAGGACTTAAAAGCCAAGGGACGTGACCCAGCATGGCCTTGCTGATGGAATACAACAGCCCAGAGCCACTTGGAGGCCTTCCCCCCCCTCCCCCCGATTCTTCAGGGTTTTCTGTCCCCGATTTCAGTTTCTCACTCGGCTGCAGTGATGCGCCGAATCTGAGCCAAGCATGTTTCCCAGGGAATCGGCTAACGGCTGGGAATCGCTGCCCAGTGTGGGCAGGGATGGAGGCCAGGGCGGGGGACAGGTGGCCCAGGCCATGGGGTTCCCCCCCAGATGCTGGCAGCTCCGGGAAAGCAGGGCGAGAGCCAGCATTGGTCCTTCCCTTTTAAAGTAATTAGCAGCTCAGGGTAATTTAGTGCCAGGAAGTGGCTGCAGCCGAGTCTTGGGCGCTGAGCCAGCAGCTCTGGGTCCTGGGGAGGGGGAAGGAGGGCGGGAGAGGAGGTGTACAAAGGCTCCATCCCTGCCCCTGAAGTGGGGGATCGCCTTCCACCGGGGCTGGCAGGGTGGGGATGGGGGCAGAGGTGCAGCTGGAGCCCCAGGGAGGGGGAGCAGGGCACCGAGCCCTGTGTCAGAGCCACCGGCCCCGTGGGGAAAGAGGCAGGCACGGGGCTGCCGGGGTGCTGGTCCCCGCCTAAGCCTGAGGAGGGCTGGGAAAGGGATGCTGGCTGGAGCCCAGTCCCATAGGGAGAGCCCCCCCGCTCCATAGGGTCACCTCCACAGCGACCCACACAGCCCCCTGCCCACTGGTGTATTAACTGCGCCAGGCCTCTGCTGCCTACCCAGGCTGCACCGGCTGCTCCAGAGCAAACCCAGCCCTGGCGAGCATCACCGGTGGAGGCAGGGAAGCGGCTATCGCCATCACCGTGGCACGCTGCCTCTGCCACCCGCTGCGGTTTGGTTTTCCTTCCCATTAAAGGCTGAGCAACATTTTTTCCTGGATAAAGTCAATTTCCTACCCCCCACGGGTCTAATCTTTCCCACTCCCATGATTATTTCCCTGACCTCTGCAGCAGTCGCGACTCCTCCTGCTTTCCTCTGCCGAGACAGCAGCAGTGAGACAGGATACAGCCACCCCCTTCCCCCCAGGAAACACGCCAGGGCACGCGGGGACAGGGAGCTGAAGCACCCGGTAAACCGGCTCCGGGAGGGACCGTGCACTGTCCCCCGGCCGCCAGCCCCTGCCTGGGGAAGGGAGGTGGCCGCCCCAGGGCTG
Organism: Phoenicopterus ruber ruber; assembly: GCA_009819775.1. Lineage (NCBI taxonomy): Eukaryota > Metazoa > Chordata > Aves > Phoenicopteriformes > Phoenicopteridae > Phoenicopterus > Phoenicopterus ruber. Next base: position 285,503 of record CM020227.1, read on the forward strand.
GAGCGTGGTGCCGGCCGGGAGAGAACAAGGCAGGCTGTGTTCCCGGCGAGGCCGTTGCCGCTGCCGTGGGAGCTGGTGAAAGGCGGCTCTGTCCGCTGCCGGGGGGGGCTGCTTTTGCTGACCACCCCCCCAAAAATGGTAGCCCCAGGGCAGGGGCCACTGTGGGGACATCGCCGGCCATGCTGGCCCCTTCCCCACAGCCCCTGGCATGGCACCCAGCCCCTGTGGGCGCCCAGCAGGGTGGCAGCCCCTGGCAAGCCCCTGTTACCACAAAATCTGCCGAACCTCAGGCAGGGCACCCCGCTGGCTCCTTCCCACGGCAGAAAGGACAGCAGCACGGCTCTCCACGCACCCGACCCGTTTAATACACGTACAAGGCGGCCGTGTCCGCTGCCCTGCCCACAGCACCGCGTGTCCCCAGGGCTTCGCCCCATGGCGGCAGCAGGGTCCGGGCTGAGCCCATGGGGGGGGTTGCAAAGGGGGCGACTTCCCCCTCACGCTATCCCTGTATCCCCACGGTTCAACGGGAAACAGGGCCGTGAGCTCAGCCCGCCCTTCCCCTCCACTTCCCTGCCATTGCAGGTGCCGGCAGCTAAGACCTGCCAGCTCATAGCACTTGTGAGCAGCCCCCAACCCACTCACCAGCCCATGCGGCACAGGCACAGCCACAGCGGGTTTCCGCGGGAGGAAGGGACCCTGCTGGGACCCCTTGGGAGAGGTGGGTGCAACGTGACGGGTGGAAACCTGAGGGTGACAGCCAGGGGTGGGGCTGGCGCTGGGGAGCAGGCAGGACCTGGATGCCCTCCAGCCCCCCCTGCCCCCTGTGACCGTGCCCCGGTCCCAGCCCAGCTGCTCTGGAGGGGCTGGGGGGGGGGGAGGCATCCCCCCTTTTCTGAGGCTGGAGCCATCAAGCAACAATGGGGCAGAGGGGCCGAGGCCACGGGAAGGGGCGAGGGGAGGGGGAGGTCAGGTCCATCGTTAGCACCATGGTGGTGGGGGCGGTTTGGGGCGGGAGCGGGGTCAGACCCACTCCTGCAAGGAGCGCTTGCAGTACAACAGCATTCGGGGCGCACCCTTCTTCTGCATCTGGACGATGACGTAGATGAGGCCGAGGATGCAGAGCAGCAGCACCAGCAGCACCAGCACCATGACGACGCTCATGGTGCGCGTGTACTCGTCGATCTGCACCACCACGTCCACGTCCCCGCCCGGCTGGCGGCCGCCCTTGCCGTAATCCTCCTCGTCTTCCTCCTCCTCCTCCTCCTCCTCCTCCTCTTCTTCCTCCTCGCCTTCAGCTCGCCCATCCCCATCGGGGTTGAAGGGGGGTCGGTCTCCATCGGGCCAGCGGGGATGGGGGTCCGGGACCAGCTCCATGTGACAGCCCATAAAGTCCCGTAGGATGGATTTGGGATAACCCGGCTCCGTCTTAAGCCGCTCATTGTCGAACTTCCAGTACTTTGTGCCTCTGTAGAAGTAGGTGGAGGCTGGGGGGGAAGAAGATGGAGGTAACTGGGTAGGCACAGAGCACCCCACAACCTGGGCACCCCCGCAGGTACCCAGGACAGCAGGTTTTGCTCCGGGACCAGTGAAACCCTTCAGAAAGGGCTTTACCGCTGACTCCTGGGCACCCCCCCCAGCCTCCATCCCGCATGGCCAGGCAACGAGAGGGATAACCCCATCCTCTCTGGTCCCCCCACTGCTACCCACCCCTCTTCTCCCCCTCTACTCACAGGCGTCCGGGCTGAGGAAGGCACCCTTGGGTGAGGGAGGGATGCCCACCCAGACGGAGATGGGCTTTGGGTACCCGGGGTCCACGGAGCGGGTGTCTTCATTAAAGCGCCAGTATCTGGGGGAGGGAGGTGGCGAGCAGGTGAGGAGCACGGGGGTCTCCGCCGCCCGCCATGCCCACCCCTGCCAGGGGCCAGGAGGCAGCAGAGCAGGGAGGAGGACCCCAGAGCCACTCACCTGTCCCCACGGAAGAAGAAGGTGTGCCCCGTGGGTTCCCACCAGACGGCCGTGTCGATGCTGTCGTAGGGGATGCCCTGCCCATAGGTGACCAGGGGCTGCGGGTACCCGGGCTCCAGGTTGGCTTCTCGGAAGAGCCAGTACCGGTCACCTGGAGGGGGAGGAGATGAAGAAGGGGGTGAGGCAGCGATGCCCGGCTGCCGTGGCAGGTGCACATGTGGATAGGGACGGGGGTACGATGCCTGTGGCCACCCCAGCCCTCTGGGATCAGGCAGCGGCTCTGGCTGGCGAGGGCATCAGGATGGGATGAAGCCAACCAGCTCTCAGCAGCTTGGGGGGGGCACCGGGGTCCCCCCTCCACCTTGGCCCTCCCACCCAGCTTCCCTGCTCACCTTTAAAGAAAACGAACCTCCCGTCATGCCTCTCGTAGGCGGCATCGATGTCCCCAGGGAGGCCCCGCCAGAAGTGCCCAATGGGCATGGGGTAGTTATCCAGCACCCGGTTGTGCCGGACTCTCCAGAACCATCGGCCCTGGTGAGAAACTGGGTGTTGGCAGAGGATGGGGCGGGGGGGGTGGGGACAGGGACACAGTCCCAGTGCCAGGCATCCTGCCAGGGGATCCTCCCACCCAGAGATCCACCACATCCCCAAGGAAGGGGCAGGAGGGGGTCCCGGCAGGTACCTTGAACACAAACATCTCCCCACGCAGCACCGCAACCGTGTCGAAGTTCCCGTCGCAGATGTCGGGGCCGTACTGGTCAGGTCGGTCTGGGCTGCCAGGTTTGGGGGGTCGCTCTGGTTTCCCCGGGGGGGGTGGTTTAGGGGGTCTCTGGTCTGGCCTGCCAGGTCTCCGGGGTGTCACGGTGGGCAAAGGCTTGGTGGGCTGAGGGTGCCCATCTGCGGTACCTGGATCGGGCGGGCAAGAAAAGGGATGGGGTGATGCAGACCACCAGCACCCGTGCCTCAGTTTCCCCACGCACACGCCCAGCATCCCACCTCTGGGCTAATCCCCCACCCATCTCCTCACCGTAGAGCTGCTGGATGCCCTTGAGGTCATCCTCAGGCAGCTGGAAGTTCTCCGTGTCCATCCACTGGTAGAAGGGGGCCATGATGGCGCTGGGGTTGCTGGAGTGCTCCAAGCCCAGCGAGTGCCCCAGCTCATGCACGGCCACCAAGAAAAGGTTGTTCCCTGCAGGGAAAGGCGCCATCAGCAAGATGGGGCGGAGGACACGACGCACGGGGTGGGTCCTTGGCTCTCCCCACCACTCCTGCCCACACCAGCGCATCCCCCTGCCCTCAAACCCAGGGGCCCACCAGGCTCCTCTGCTTGCCTTCACCGCCTCGGCCCTCAACTCACCAGACACATCTGTGTTCTCCAGCGTCCAGGGCTCATCTGAGTCGAAATGTGTGTCCCCGCCCATGCCAGGACCAGGAAAATAGGCGTGAGCCAAAAACCCCCCGACGCCGTCGAAGGGGGAGCTGTCTCCGTGGAAGCCAGAGGCAAGAGCACCATGATGTCGGCCTCCTTCTTCCGCTTCTGTCGGATGTCCTCATAGGGCACCTCCCGGAAAACCAGTGGCGTGGCTTGCTCCCACACCCGGAAAGCTTGGCGGACGGCCTCGTACGAGTGGTACCGACCCAGCTTCTCCGTGTAGTTTTGGATGCTGGGGGTACACAGCTCACTGGGACGGCCCGGGACAGCGCTTGCTCCCCGAGGGGGCCCACAGCTCTCCATGGGCTGGGGGTGGGAAGCCTGGAGATGTCAGGTACCTGAAGGTGAGATGGCTCTGGCTCCAGCGCCGCCCCGTCAGCGCGTACCGCTTCCGCCGCATGTTGGACTTCATCCGCGCCCCAAACTGGTCCGGGACCCCGCAGCGGGGACGTTTCATCCACCTGCCAGGGAGGGCATCGAGCCAGGGCTCAGCCCACTGCGGCCAAGGTCCCTGAGGGGTTACAGCAGCCGCGGAGGGCGAAGGGGGGTGCAGCCCCCCAAAAGGGGAGATGCAGCTCCCATGGGAGACAGCACCCACATTTCCAGATACAGGCAGAGCTCTGGGGCTGGCAGGCAAAGCCAAAGAGCCAGGGAGCAGAGCTGCCTTCTGCTAGAGCAAGAGGACATGGAGGAACTCACGCCTTGGTCTCCTCGTCCAGGACGCCGGTGACGGTGATGCCGTAGAACTTCTGCATCTCGGCGAGGGCCGAGGAGAAGGTCTGAGCCGAGCGCATGGTGGACATCTGCCGGCTGGGCTGCGGCAGGTAGCCATAGAGCCGCAGCCATGCCTGCGCCGGGGAGAGCCGAGCGTGAGGCCGCAGGCGGGGAACAGGGCCTGGAGCTCCCTGGGGAGATGCAGCCCCTCGAGACCCTGGTGGGGCAGACCCAGCCCCCGGCCTGCTGCCACCCCAGCCTGTGCCAGCTGCCAGGGGCAAACGCCGCACCCAGGCAGGCAGGGCAGGCAGGGCAGGCAGGGCAGGCAGGGCAGGCAAGCCGGAGCACGCAGGCAGGGGCGGGGCGGCAGGGCACAGAGCCCCTGCCCTGCCGCACAACGTGGGGGGGATCCTCCGATCTCGGGGGGCTGTCGGCCACCCCGACCCCGGCGAGCGGCAGCTGGCAGGGGGCCAGCCAGCCCGCACGCTGCCCGTCTCCCTGTCCTCCTCCGGAGGTGGCCCCCGGGAGCTGCCGACAGACGCGGGGCCAGGCCCCCCCGGGACCCTCGCCCCGGCCTCCACCCACAAAGGGGCTTCTGTCCCGCAGGGCCCCCCGGGGCACCCAGCAGCGGCGGGGGGCAGGGGGTGCTGGGGTGTGCCGGGTCTCTTCCTTCCTGCACCAGCCTCCGCCTCCTCCTGTCTTTTTTAATTACTTTTTAATTTTTTTTTTCTTTTTATTATTATTTTCAGGTTTTGTATGCTATTTTTTATTTTTCCCTTTTAATTTTTATTTTTCAGTTTTTTATATTTTTCGTTTTAATTTCATTTTCTAATTTTGGGGGTTATTTCCTTTAATTTAAAACTTTTTTCTTTTTTCTAAATCCCTCCTTAAATTGTTCATTTTCTCTTGTTTTGAATTTTCTCATTTTTTTCTCTTCTCATTTAAAAAAAAATGGGTTAATGTTTCAATTTTGAAATTTTTGTAATCTTTTGCTCGTTTTTTTTTACCGCCCCCCCCCCCCGGCAGGGCGGCAGAGCAGAGACCTTATCAAAGGCCCTTTCACCCCCTCCCCCGCCGCGGCCTCGCGGGGCACAAAGCGCTTCCTCTCCCCCGCCGGCTGCTGCCCGCCGCCCCCGGGGGCGACCCGCCCCCCCCGCCTGCACCCTGCCTGCACCTGCCCCGAGGAGCGGGCAGCGCCGGCGGCCGCAGGTGCAGGCAGGGCGGCGGGGAGGGGGCAGGCAGCGCAGGCAGGGTGTCCCGGGGGAGCCCCCCAGCCCGCCCCGCGCCCCCGGCTCACCTCCGCGTTGATCTCCTCGCCCGCCGCCGCTGCCCCCGCCAGCAGCACCAGTAACACCAGTAGCACCAGTAACGGCGGGGGGCGCCCGCCCGCCCGCAGAGCCCCGCCCGCCCGGCAGGGGCGCCGCCGCCTCCTGCCATACCGGGCCGCGCCGCCGCCGCCGCCACGGTTCGCGGCTGCCCCCGGCCGCGCCGGGCCGGGCCGGGCCGGGCTGGCCGAGCGCGGCGGTTGTCGGAGCTACGCCGCCCTCATGGCCCGGGCCGGGCCGCCGCGGGGGGCTGCGCACGGTGCATGGGCGGCGCTACCAGGCGCGGCCCGTCGCCTCCCGGCCCGCCTTTGTGTGTGGGATCAGGCCGGCGGCGCACGGAACATGGGCGGCCGGCGCGGCCGCGGCTCCCCTGCCCTGCCCTGCCCGCCGGGAGCAGCGGAGCGGGGCGGAAGGACACGGGCGCGGTGGCGGCGGCGCGGAGCGGCTCGGCGGGGGAGCGGGAGGGGCGGGGCCGGGCCGGCCAGGGGGCGGGGCTGCGGCCAGGGGGCGGGGCTGCGGCCAGGGGGGCGGGGCTGCGGCCAGGGGCGGGGCTGCGGCCAGGGGTGGGCGCAGCCCCGCAGCCGCTCCCACGGGTGGGCGCAGCCAGAGCCCCGGCCCGGGGCAGGCAGGCCGGACCAGCCCTTGCCCGCCCACCCCCGGACTTTGCCCCCACGGCCCTGCCACCAAGCCGGCCTCCAGCCCCCCAAGCCGGGAGTGGGGTCCCTGACGCCCGCCCGAGTTACAAAAGAGGGCGACGCGCCAAGCCGGCCCTGCCGGGGAGGGAGCGGGGGCCGCTGGTTGAGCATTAACCTGGCACTGCTGGACTTGGACCACGGAGAAACCGGTCACACCGGAGCCAGTTTCAGTGGAAGTCCCCAGAGGCTAAATATATCTATCTTTGTTTGCTTTTCCTTCCCCAAAATAAAACTCGGGGTGTAATCACACGCCTTATCGGGCAGATCCCCATCCCAGAAACTAACTGGCTACAGACTTAACAGAATTTTGTTAAGGATTTTGAAAACCAGCTATGGCACGGGTGTTGGCAGACGTCACGACCTGTGCTGAGATGTTCCCACGGCCACGAAGCCCCCAGGCTCCCTCGCCTGCAGGGATGGGCAGCACAGCACCCGGCTCACAGAAGCGCTTGCAGGCATCGCCTCATCTGAAGTCTGTGGGAGCTGGGCATGTCTGAAAGGGAACGGCTGAAATATACCACGGAAACAATTTTATGACACAAGGAGACAGATTTTTACTGCTCAGAAGTCCTGGAGTCTTTCATCAGACAAACGTGGAATGAAAGATTCAGGGCAGCACATCAGCATCCCACTCCGAATACCTGAGAGGCCGCAGCCAACCTCCCCGCAGGAACGAAAGGATTAAAAAGGAGCTTCTCCCAACGGACAGAGCCCAGCTCGCCGTCCCCAGAGTCACCACAGCACCAGGGGGGCTGTTGCCACGAGGAAAAAGCGTGGGGCCTGGGCAGGAGCTGCCACCCCTTGACTCACCCGTGGGCACTGCCCTTCCAGCTCGGGCAAAGCTGACACTGCCCTCTCTTGGGCTCACACGCACAGCAGCAAGCTTCTCGGGAGAAGCAGCCCGCCAAAAAAGTTCTGGGCTTATGGCACACACAATCTTAAACCACAGCTCTTCTTCTAGACCCAGCCTGGAGCACTGAAACATAAGGGGTTTCCAACTCCTCCCCTCCAGTTTTCATCTTTTGCTGTTTGGCAAAAGGATCAGATACTGAAATTTCTCTATGGAGGCAGCAGCAGCGTGAGAGGGGCACAGAACACGACCCAGGAACTTGCCCTGGCTTACAGCAGGGAGATGCTCTGACGAGAGAGTCCAGCTCCACATCCTCGCCTCTTGCTGCTCAGAGCCTCCTGGCAGTCAGGCAGTGCTATTTCCAACCGTGCGAGACACTCTCCCTTCAGCAACAGCTTCCCACGCTACCTTCTTCCTCCTTCCCATAAGGCATCTATGGCTTTTATAGAGGTTTTTTTTTTTCTTTTTTTTAAAAAATCAGCAAAATTAGCGACCGTGGGATGGCTGGAACCGCCAGTGCTGACTGCAGCACATACAGCAGCGAGGACAAAATCTGCTACAAACACACATTTCTTCAGCCAGCAACTCAAACTTGGAAGTAGCCCGACTCGAGGCCACAAACACCCCAGAGATGCTGAGCAGGCAAGAAGAGCGTGGGAGATGCGTGACAGCTCGCACCACTCAGAGCTGCGCTGGAGAACGGTCTTTGGTTGAACATCAGGGTCTTCGAGGCTCCCACCGCACAGCCCCACCAGCCCCTACCTCAAGGGGAAGGAGAAGTACTTGTTCCCTGACTTGCAGCGGATTTGCTCCCATTGGACACGGAGCAGGAGTGCCGAATCCTCAAACCCATCCACGATGTCCTGGAAAACAGATGCAGGAGTCGGTACAAGGAGGGTGGATATGCCAGAGGATGGAGTCGGCAGCTCCCTCTCTGAACCAAGTCAGAAGACGAGGTCATTTGCGGCTGGAAGCTTCTGACTTCCCTCTGGAGGGTGATTTAACTCACGCTTCCCCCGAAACACCAGCTCTGCTCTTCCCCTGCTCTCCACACTGCGTGGGGACGCACCTGGAGCTCCCGCAGACACTGCCCTTCCAGCCTGCCAGACAGGTCCCCGACGCACCAGGCCAAGCTGATATGGAAGGACGGGTCCTGAAGACAAAACAGGGAGCAGACCGTGAGGGCTAAAGGAAGCTTTGCTCAACGCACGGGGCTGCAGTGGGAGACCTCGCGTGATGCTGCCCTGCCTGGGGTCGCAGGGGTAGGAGGATCCCGAAGCTGGGAGTCCCCTCTGCCAGCTCAACAGTTGCAAAGCTGATATGGACAGTGCTGGAGGCGAGAAGGGTCCTGGGCTCCCCACCCCAGCCTTTTTGGACACCAGTGGGCAAGGCTGCTTGGTTTCCAGCTTCCCTGTGGCCAACTCTGCAGCAGCTTTTCCAACTGCACAGAGAACCTCTCACGGACAGTCCTGGAGCGAGTAGGTGGGTCACTTTTGAATAACCCACAAGAGCCCCCTGCTCAGCTCTGGAGACAGAGAAATTGGGGTTTGGCCCTTCAAAATCCAAAACCCGTCCCCAAAGCTAGTACCAAGCAAAGAGGCTGGACCGATGCCCCAGGAAACTGCCCGAGGAAGAAGCACAAGCATCGCACCCAGTCCCACAGCGCTCACCCTCAGTCCATTCAATCCTAGGACAAACCTGCTTCCACATGCAGCGGGGCAGCAACCGTGACGTACAGTCTGGCCCTTCGTCCCAGAAACCCGATTCTGAGGCGGCCACCAGATAGTTAACATCCTTGCTCTCCTGTACAGGATGCGATACAGAAGTCGTAGACTTCTGTCCCGTTCTCAGGGAGACCATGTTCAGGGTGTTGAGTATGAGCATCACTGACTGGCCCAGAGGAGACCATTTCAGAGTCTAACCTCCCCGCTCCTGTTTAGTTGGGGTGAACGTTTCATGGACCTCTTGCAGGGAACCAGCTGGCATGTCCGAACGGGCAGGGAAGTGGGAGACCCCTCACCTTGTAGAACGTGGGAAGGTCAAATTCCTCCAGTACTCTGTCCACCTCCGAGACCAGCTCCAGCAGCTGGAAATGCCCAGTGGAGACCTCCAAGCCAATAAAGGTCCTAAAGAAAGACAAGGAGAGACAGCAAGCACCTTTTCATGCTGCAGAAAGCACAGCCGTAAGCATACTTAGCCCTGCATTCCTACCAGGCAAATTCCCTACCCCGTAACAGAAGATAATTTGAGGAATGACAGGTTTAAGCATTCAAGGACACTGACCACATTCTGAAGGAAAACAGAAATAAAGACGTGGTAGCAGGGAGAAGCAGGACTGCATGATACACCATGTAGATTTATTAGATTAACTCAGCACCTTTTGGGACATGAAAACTCATTTTCCAGGCAAAGGATGCACTCGATGGGTGTCTCAGCAGAGCGCCGCGCCGTGCCGTGCGGGAGCCGCGCGCAAAAAGCGGAAGTTGCCGGAGGGGTTTTACGGTGAGAGAGGAAGTGGGGAATGGGAAGTACCCAGCTGGAGAGACATGACAAAGAGGTTCCTCCTCAAGGACTGTCTGGAAGACGCTTTCTAGACTCCAGGAGGAGAGGGGAAGACTAAGTCTCACCCAGGATCTGCTTCATCCCGCCCACAACTATCGTGGGCTGCCATTCCCGCTAGATTCAGCAACTTTTGACAATTTTAATCACCTTTGCTTTGACATTTAAACTGCTTAATTGCGTTCAATTGGAATCAGGCTTCTGAGCTGACACCTGGGCAAATTAGCACAGTCTGAGCTCTTTCTCTTCAGCTCTTGGAAGACCCGCACTGCAATTCCACGACTGGCACTGCTGCCAAAAGAGGTGTCCCCCCGCTCTGCTCACCCCAGGCCACCCACGCTGGCACGAGGGTTTGAGAAACCGCAGAACAAACCAGATGGGAGATGGCAGCAAATGCGGCTGCCTCCTTTAGCTGCTGTGAAACCGTAGCACGAATCTAACCCCAGCAGAAAGGCCTGCCTTGGGCCGTGTTGTGAACAGGTCTCCTCTCTTCAGAAGACTGAAATCCCGCAGCCTGAGGTTCAGGCACTGCTAATGAGACCACCGGCTTGCAGAGAATCAGCGCTGAAGCTAAAAATTTGTACAAGTGGCTGGGGAAAGGTGTGAAACCTCTGGAGACAAGGTGCCCCATCACACAGCTCAGCTCGGTCACCGTGGGACAGGCAGGGTGACACTTCCCGTCCACCCAGCACCTTCCCAGCCTTGTCCCCAGGCAGGCAGGCTGCCCCGCTGTTTGCTCACCTGGTTTTGTTCTGGTTGGTGTAAACCTTCACTTGGTCAGCCACGCAGAAGAACCTGAAATAAGAAATATCCTATTTATTTCAGCTGGTGGGAAAAAAAAAAAGAAAAGAAAAAGGCAGAAGATGGGGAGGCGACAGGATTTCTACCGAGCTGTGGAAAAATAAAGGCAAATGTATGCTGCAATTGGACCGAATCGTAGAATCGTTCAGGTTGGAAGAGACCTTTAAGATCATCAAGTCCAACCGTTAACCCGGCACTGCCAAGGCCACCACTAACCCATGTCCCCAAGCGCCACATCTACACGGCTTTTCAATCCCCCCAGGGATGGGGACTCCCCCACTGCCCTGGGCAGCCTGTGCCAGGGCCTGACAGCCCTTTCGCGGAAGAAATGGTTCCCAATATCCAACCTAAACCTCCCCTGGCGCAACTTGAGGCTGTTTCCCCTTGTCCTGTCGCCTTTTACTTGGGAGAAGAGACCGACCCCCCCTGGCTCCAACCTCCTTTCAGGGAGTTGCAGAGAGCGAGAAGGTCTCCCCTCAGCCTCCTTTTCTCCAGGCCAAACCCCCCCAGGTCCCTCAGCCGCCCCTCACAGCACTTGTGCTCCAGACCCTTCCCCAGCTTTGTTGCACCACCCAGAATCGGTGCAACCAGAACCTTTCTGGGCTCAAATTAATCCACTTCCCCCCCCCCGCCCCGGTTTCCAGCCCTCCGAAGCCTGGATGGCAACAGAAGCCCTGAAGCAGCTGATGCTCAGCAGGCGCCCAAGCCAGATGTAAGCAATGAAACCATCCGCGGTTTATGGGATGGCACAGTTCCGGCCTCGTCCTTGAAAGCCGAGACCTGACTTGTCTGGTGCTGGATCCCAAGGCAGGAAGGAAAACTCCCCAGGGCTTTACTGGTGCAGCACCAGCTGCCAGAGACGCCTTAGGGTGCGGATACTGGTGAAGCACAGGCCCCGAGGGAGAGGGGAGGTCGCGAGGAGAGCTGCCTGGGGCTCCGCCGTGCCTACCTGTGGAAGGGGGCCAGGCGGTCCTTGAGGGAGCGGACGAAGGGGTCTATCCAGTGGTAGCGCAGCACCACGCACTGCGAGAGGCTGAGGTGGAACTCCTCCATGGCGGCCAGCGAGGAGACGTAGGTGCGAGCGCGGGACACCAGGAGCTCCAGCAGCTCCAGGAATTCCTCCTGGACTCTGTCTGCGGGGCACTGCGGTCAGAGCCGCGTCCCTCCCCGGAGCACAGGCCGCGGATCCCCACCGAGGACAGGCGGGTGCCCCAGGGCTCCCCTCCCCGCCGCACACCGGCTGACCCCGGGGGCTCGCCGGGCCTCACCCGGCTGGGCCCCCTCCGCCCTGCCCTCCCGGTCCCGTCCGGGCCGCCGTTACCTACAGGGCAGGTAGACGTGGGTGGCCCAGATGCCCCGCTCGTGGGGGAAGCCGCGGACACGGCCGCCGTGCCGGGAGCTGTCGTCGGTAACGGCCTCCTCCGGCTCCAGATCGCCCGGCAGGCCGGCGGGGACGGGCAGGCGGGGGCGGCCGGCGCTGCAGGGACCGGGGAGGAGGATGAGGAGGAGGAAGGCCGCGCGTTCCTCACCCATCCCCGCTCGCTCCCGCCGCACTCACCTGGCCGGGGGGGGGCCCTGCGCGCTGCCGCCCCGGCTCCCCCCTTCCTCCTCCTCCTCCTCCTCCGAGCTGCTGTACCCCACCAGCGCGGCCCTCATGGCCGGCCTGGCCTCGCCTGCGCCCGCCGGGCCCTTCCGGGACGCTGCTGGCGCCCCCCCCCCGCCCTCCCGCGGCGGTGCCGGTGGCGGCGGCGCGGGCGCTGTTGTCGGCGCGGCCCGGCAGGGGGCAGCCGCCGCCGCCCGCCCCGCCCCGCCTCCTCCGCCGCCGCCGCGGCCGGCCGGCCCGCTCCGCTCTACTCCCTCCCTCCCTCCTTCCCTCCCTCCCTCCCGCGGCCGCCGCCCGCCTCCGGCACCGGCGCCCCCTACCCTTCCCTTCCCTTCCTGCCGGCTCCCGCCGCCACGCCAGCGCGGGGCTCGGGCGGAGCGCGCAGGCCGCGGTCCTGCTGGCGGCGAGTGGGCTGACAGGGGCCTCCCGCCGCAGGTGAGGGGCCTGGCTGCCGCCGCCGCCCTTTGTGTGGGCCTCGCCGGGGCGGGGGCGGCCCCGGCCGGGCAGGGACCCCCCCACCCCACCGCGGGGCCTCCCGGCGCGGCGGCGGCGGTGGTGAAGGCCTCGAGGCGCCGTCACCGCGTTGGTCCGCAGGCCGGCGGGGCCGGAGGAGCCGTCCCATGGGGAGAGGCGGGCGGCGGGACGGGCCTCGCCGCGGGTTGCGGCGGCGGCGGCTGGCCTCCGAGCTCCCCGGCCGCCCCCGCGCCCCGCGGCCCCGCCGCGCCGCTCCCTGAGGCGGCCTCGGCCCGGCTGAGGGAGGCCTGGACAGCGGGAGCCAGGGGCAGGCGGGAGTCGGAGCAGACCATGCTGGAGCGGGCCGTGCTGCGGGCCGCTTCTCCAGTTTGAAAGTACCTCTGCTTTCCCGTCTTCTCTCCTTACATGGTTGTCGCTTCCCACCTCCCACGGAGGGATGAGTTAGGCTCGGAGCTGGCGCCGACTCGGGTACCCGTGCAGAGCCCTCGGTAAGCCAAGGTTGGTATTTCTTACTCTTCCCTGCTGAGGGGACACAAGGTTCCCCTCCCCGTTAGGCCGGATGGCCAGGGATGCCGTCGCCGTTGGGTTGCTCCTGCCACGGTTAACCTTGCCTGCGGGGGAAGGTGGTGGCTGGGCTGTGCTGAAGTTTTGTATCCCGTCGAGCTCTGGTCCTAGGGTAACTGCAAGCCCTCCCTTCGCGTCGACAGTCAAAGTGAGCTACGCAGGAGAAAGGGGAGATCATGCGTACCAACAGGGCTGCGATGGGGCCCTTGGGCATTTTACTGCCCCAGATTGTGCCAGCGGACAAAGTAATGCACTGTCCCCACAGGCAGAAGCACGGTCCAGCGCTGCCGAAGCTGTGGGGTGCAGTCAGGTCTCAGCTGAGCGCTGGGGGAGGTGGGGACCCTGGGAAGTGAGTTTCTCTGATGCTCCTTATCGCTTAGTTTTAAATACAACAAACACCTTCCTGGAAGACCAAGGTTTTGCTTACTTGGGTGAGGGCAGGCAGTTTGATGCAGAAACGGGTGGGCTCTTGTGGGGTTAGGGCTCGTGGCCCAGGTGCGCTAGCTGCTGCTTCTAGCCAAGGCCTGGACCCTTGCTCTCCCTTGAGGTGTGTGGGCAGTGCTGCTATCTGCTGCTCACGGGTGGGTTTTACTCTTCTCTAAGTTGATGCCAGGTTTTACTGGACATGTCTAGAAAGACTGGAACTTTTCAGTGAGCAAAACCCCTGTGATGCTCTGTAGTAAGGCCAGGCAGCACCTCTGGTGTAGGCTGTTAGGCTCCAGTGTACTTCTATTCCATGGTTTGGTAGGAGGTTCAGCCAAGCCATTGCTTTAACACTTCTTTTATCTTCACAGAGAGTGTTGCACACAATACCTGCGGGTTCTGTGTTTTGCCTGTGGATAGGATAATGTTGAGGGCAAACCTTCCCCTGAGCTCTCTGGCTCTTCCTAGTCTACAAGTGCTGCCCGGAGAGGGGGAAGTCTCTTACATACATCCCTTGGGTGATGTGCCCGATACCCGAGCTGCAGGAGGAGCAGAACTGCTTCACAGGGGTATTTCAGCTGGGGTGGGATCAGGTTGGGATCTGCCTTGGCATCTGTAAAATCTAACCCATTAGCTTCTTGACTGCACAGCATTTGGTGTACCTCAGCCCGTGCAGAGAGACCGATGTTCTCAGCCAGTGCCCCCGGCGGGGCTGGGAGATCCAGCGACTGACAGCGTACGGGGTAATGGCTGAGCTGACTGGGGCCTGGGCAGCTGTGCTGCCTCTCGTGAGAGCACGCTGCTCAAACGCGTGCTGGCTGCGGCCGGGCAGAGCCTTGTCCCAGGCCCTTGGCACAGCAGCAAGGGGGGCTCCAGTGCTGGTTAGCTCCCCCATGCTGGTTTCCTGGTAGCTTTGCAGGGACGCAGGAGAGTTTTCACAGTGAGCCGTGGGGGCAGGTTGACTGGAGCATCACCCATCTTTCTTCCAAGACCTGACATGAGCTGTCTTCTTCCTTGCAGAGAGAGCTGCTCCCTGGGCTGCTTCCCTCGCCCTTCCCAAATGTGAGCACATCACAGCCAGCACGGAGAAGAGCCTCCTCTTGTCTTCAAGGCGCTTGCTTCTGCCTCCTCTTCTTTTGTCCAAAAAAGAAAAAGCCAAATCAAATCAGTCCACAAAGAACTTGTGCTGATCTAAGGAGGCTGTGGAGTCTGTCACCTCTTTGCTTCCCAAGATCCTGGCTGTGGGCTGGATTTTCTGTCCTCGACTTCAGGGGATCAGCTACGGGGAATCAGGATCTTGGATACTTTCGATTTTTGTTTTTACTTGAACCCTTTCAACCGAGAAGCTGAAGCTGTCACTGCTAAAATCCCGTTTTTTTTTCCCAAGCATGTCAGAAAGCTGGCAGCAGCAACAGCAGCAACCACAGCAGCCGCCGCCACCGCAGCAGCACCACGCTGGGGCAGCCGCCCTCCCAGAGCACTCCATCCCGCCCAGCACTGCTGACAACCCTTTGGGCTGTGCCGTCTACGGCATCCTGCTCCAGCCGGACCCTGGTCTGCAGCACCACCAGCACGCCCCCATCCAGGCTGGAGAGCCGTCCCACAAATGCGGGGTGTGTGGCCATGACCTCGCTCACCTCTCCAACCCCCATGAGCACCAGTGCTTGCCAGGCCATGACCGCTCTTTCCAGTGTACCCAGTGCCTGAAGATCTTCCACCAGGCCACCGACCTCCTCGAACACCAGTGCATCCAGGTAGAGCAGAAGCCCTTTGTGTGCGGCGTCTGCAAGATGGGCTTCTCCCTCCTGACCTCGCTGGCGCAGCACCACAATGTCCACAACGGCAACGCCATGAAGTGCTCTATCTGTGAGAAGACCTACAAGCCTCCCGAGGCAGAGCATTCGCAGCCTCTCGACCCCTCGGAGAAGCCCTACAGCTGCTCCATCTGTCAGAAAACCTTCAAGCACCTCTCGGAGCTGTCCCGGCATGAGCGCATCCACACAGGTGAGAAGCCGTACAAGTGCACGCTGTGTGACAAGAGCTTCAGCCAGTCATCCCACCTGGTGCACCACAAACGGACGCATAGCTCAGAGCGGCCCTACAAGTGCACGGTGTGCGAGAAGACCTTCAAGCACCGCTCCCACCTAGTGCGCCACATGTACGCGCACTCAGGGGAGCACCTCTTCAAGTGCAATGTCTGCGAGCTGCACTTCAAGGAGTCGTCGGAGCTGCTGCAGCACCCCTGCACGCCCAGCGGGGAGCGGCCCTTCCGCTGCGGCGAGTGCCAGAAGGC
Organism: Phoenicopterus ruber ruber; assembly: GCA_009819775.1. Lineage (NCBI taxonomy): Eukaryota > Metazoa > Chordata > Aves > Phoenicopteriformes > Phoenicopteridae > Phoenicopterus > Phoenicopterus ruber. The sequence goes on from CM020227.1 coordinate 301,201, forward strand.
CTTCAAGCGCCCCTCGGACCTGCGGCAGCACGAGCGCACGCACAGTGAGGAGCGGCCCTTCAAGTGTGACCTCTGCCAGATGAGCTTCAAGCAGCAGTACGCACTCATGCGCCATCGCCGCACGCACAAGGCCGAGGAGCCCTTCAAGTGCAACCTGTGCGAGAAGGGCTTCGTGCAGCCCTCGCACTTGGTGTACCACCAGCACGTGCACGGCATAGAAAACCTCTTCAAGTGCAACGTGTGCCAGAAAGGCTTCAACCAGTCCTCAGAGCTGCTGCGGCACAAATGCGTGCAGAACGCAGAGCGGCCCTTCAAGTGCGCGGTGTGCAACAAGTCCTACAAGCGGGCCTCGGCTCTGCAGAAGCACCAGCTGGCCCACTGCGCCGAGAAGCCGCTCAAGTGCACGCTCTGCGAGAGACGTTTCTTCTCCTCCTCCGAGTTCGTGCAGCACCGCTGCGACCCGGCCCGCGAGAAGCCCCTCAAGTGCCCCGACTGTGAAAAGCGGTTCAAGTACGCCTCGGACCTGCAGCGCCACCGGCGCGTGCACACGGGTGAGAAGCCTTACAAGTGCCCCTCCTGCGAGAAGGCCTTCAAGCAGCGCGAGCACCTCAACAAGCACCACAGTGTGCACGCCCGGGAGCAGCAGTACAAGTGCATGTGGTGCGGGGAACGGTTCCTGGACCTGGGCCTGCTGCAGGAGCACAGCGTCCAGCACACGGCCGAGGGCGCCTACCAGGTGGCTGCCTGCTTGCCGTGAGCCTCCCGCCCCACGGCGGCTTTCACCTTGCATGTGACGCTCCTGAGCCTCAGCCTCCCCTTCCCTCTCCTTGGTTGTAGACGGCCTCCTGGGAGTTTGGGGCAAAGAGGGAGTATGGTGGGTGGGCAGGTACACTTTCCTCTGGCCTCTGTGGTTGATACACCACCTGTATCGCAGGGGCGAGGGACGACGTGAAAAGCTCGAAGGGGTGGAGAGGGAAGGAGGGAGGTGGGGAGAGGGAACGTGCCTGTAGTCGCAGTTGCCTGGTGTCCCCGGGACTGTGGTTCACGCTGTACCTGCAGTTCCAGTGCTGGGAGCCTGGCTGCCCGCCGCGGGCACCAGCCCTTCGCCTGTGGCCTCTTTCCCCTGCCCTGCCTGGCAGGGTCCGTGGGGAGGGCTGAGTAACTCTCCTCCTGGAGAGGGCTCGGGAGCAAGGCAGAGCCAGCCCACCCTTCTCCTGGGGTGCGCTGCTCGGCGAGGAAGTAGCAGGTTTCCACTGCTGGGATCTCCCAACTTTCTTGGTCCAAGCTCAGTTGCGAGGACCATTTCAGATCGTTAGCGTTGATTGGCTGCCCTGACCTCCCCTGCTCTCCCTCTTTCTAGAGTGTAGAAAGGGAAAAGCCATGGGGCTACATGGCTCCAAAAAGCACTTTGGCATTGCTGCTTTTGCAGTCGCTGGCTGTCGCGCTCTGCAAGGGTTCTGAGCGAGCCTGCTGGCCCCCCACCCCTGCCAGCAGCACGGGGAAGAGTAGCAAGTGCTGCGCCGCTACCGGAGAGCGTGGCGAGGAGAGCCTCCGTGCCCTACTCCTGGCTGAGAGCCTGGCGTTTAAGAGCTGCTTCCTGAGGGACCTAGCTCTCCTGCCGAGACTTCCCTCCAGCCCCCAGGCCCCTTCCCTCTTTGCGCCGCTCGGGCCATCAGCGTACCTCCAGAGGGGTCGGGCAAAGGGCCGTCCCAGCGGTTCGAACGCTAAAGGGTGAGGCGAACACTACTAATAACCTACAACTTTGGAGACGTTACCATCGCCGACGGTAACCCACACCATGTGCCGGGGGCTTGGTGTCTGATTTGCTGGAGGGGAACCAGAGCAAGCCAGGAGAATCCTTCCTGGCCTGCGGCCTCGGGGGGCGGGGGGGGAAGGTTAGTAGTGGGTAAAGGAGGAGTGTATTTTTTCCCCTCTTGCAGGAGTCCTGTTTTACCCCTTTACTCTTTCTTTACCTCTTCTGTATTTTTCAGGTTTTGCACAGTTCTTGTAAACTTCACTTAAAAATAAATTTCCCCTAGCAAGGTTGATGCAGCCTCAGGTGTTTTCCTCCGCAGGATTTTGTTGGCTTCTCATGACCAAGATACCTGTTGCATGCTAGTTAGATGCCTTGGAGGTTGAAGGCGTGCTTCCTAGGTTGCCCACCAGCCTTCCCCTCTCCGTCTTTGGAGATATTAAGATGTTAAATATGTGTCTGTGGAGATATTCAAGCCCTGGCTGGACACAGTCCTGGACAACCTGCCGTAGCTGACCCTGCTCGAGCAGGGGGTTGGACTAGATGATCTCCAGAGGTCCCTGCCAGCCTCAGCTCTTCTGTGATCTTGCCTGGCCCTCGTATGAGGTAGGAGTGTTGTGAGGAGCTATAATTAGTGAACAGCAGCCCGTAAGTTGCCTGTGTGCTGCACAGGTGATTAGGACAAGTTTAATGTTGTCCATGGCAAGTATAGACAGATTAACCTTGCAGAGAGTTGGGCTGTGCCTGCTTTGCTGGTAGGGAATGCTCATCTAAAAGGGGGAGAAAGACTTTCATTTCCATTTCCAGCACGGTGAGGGGGAATGGGGTGCGTTTTCGGGGCCTGGGACAGTTCAGTGACAGGTCTGGCCTTGGGGCTGAGTCTTCTTCATGTGCAGCTTTAAGGAGGTTAAAGCAGACCTTGCTCTCTGCTGTCCAAGGAAGAGAGACCGATGGTTATCTTACTCCATGCTGCCTCAAAGATGTAGAACTTCCTACCGAGTTTTCTATCTGTGTTTCTTTTTCCTTTTTTTTTTTTCTTTTTGCCTTTTTTTTAAAGCAGTTTGTTAATATTCATTAAAAAATACTGTATAGTTTAACTTGATGTCATACTGGATCTTTAAAAAAAACAAAGAGGTAATAACTTGGATTTTTAAAGAGCTCTTGGTTCTAGGTAGCTGTTTTTGCTGTTTAATACGTAGTAAATTCAGTGTATGCTTTACTGTAGGAGTAAAAATGAGGAGTAAAACCAAGGAAGGCTAATCCTGCCTTTACAGAAGGGCTCGGTGGTGGCGGAGGCTGCGAGCATGGGGCCAGGGCCAGCCGGGGAGCGCGGCACCCACCTGAACGCGCGCTCTGTTCCTGCCTCGCGCCGTGGTTAGCTCTGCTCTTGCCCGAAGCAGGCCGGCGCAGCTGCCACACGGCCTGCAGGGCTGGGGGTTCAGTGGTCGCCCTGACCGCTTGAGCACAGCACTGGTGGCCAGGATCAGCACCCAGAGCTGTGAGCTTGTAGAGAGGCTCATCTTTAGTAAGAGGAGGGCGTGACATGGGGGCTGCTGGAGCCTCCGGGGGCTTTGGGGGCTGTATTTCTTTCTGGAGCAGCTGCTGGCTAGAGGAAGGGTTTGGAAATATCGTTAGTGTGGCTTCGAGACGGCTGTGCCCTGCTCTCTTCCCTCCCCAGAGCCTGAGTGGCTGCCTGGGCGGTGGAACAGCCTCGGGTGCTTGGGGCAGAGGAGGATGGCGGTGGGCCGCGGGGACAGCTTTGCACCATGCGCTGGCCACAGAGCAGCCGGATTCTGTCCCCTTGGTACCAGCTGGGCACAGGGACTGTTGGGGAGCATTTCCCTCATGCTGAGCAGCTGGGAAAACTCTCGGTGTCCCAGCGAGGAGCTCCGGCTCCGCTTAGGACATGGCAACAGCCAAGCAGCGGCCTGGGCAGAGAGAGCATCGTCAGGGCTGTGCACTCAGGGGCCCGTGCCTGGGGGAGAAGGGGTGCTGTGGGGAGCTCGGCAGAGACGAGCCCAGGTCCAGGTCAGCAGCCAGTACCTGGGAGTAGGTGCCTCCTGTTCGAAAACATCATGGTGCGGCATTAGAGCATCATTAAGTAGGACTGGCCATGGGCCCATGATGACTCGGTCTGTTCATCCTGTTTGCTGCCCCGCAACAGCCCAAATCCCGTAGAAGCCTGTGGTGGCTTCTGCTGCCAGACCTCGGTGCTGGCGGGTGGAGGACCTGTGTGGAACGGGCAGCCGAGCGGCTGCCGAGAGCCTCGGGTGTATTTTTGTAGGGAGATTGTCTAGTTGGAAGCAGCTGTGTTGCGTACGGGTGGGCTGGCGGAGCAGGTCACTCCTTGTTGCTGTGCCTTTGGGTCATGTTTTGCACCGTGAGGCGAGAGGTGATGGAAATAGGAGGCCCGCGAGTGCCAGGAGTGTGGCGCTGGGTGGGGAGGCAGGGGCTGGCCTGGGGGGCCGATGTCCCCTGGGCATCACACAGCGAAGGGTACTCTGCTGACTGCTGGTGTTTCCTTTTCAAACCAAAGAGCAGTTGTGGCCAAAGCCTCTTGGGAGTAAAACGTGTTTCTACTCTGTACCTGTGTTGCACTTTGCTTCTGACGTTTATTTCAAGAGACTTTCAGGCTTCTTCATGCTGCCTCCACTTGGCCTCTCGCATCACTCGTCACCCCACAGCACCCAAGAGGGTCGCCGTGCTGGAGCTGGTGTTGCGTCAGCCCCGTGGCAAGTGCTCGCACGTGTCTTCGAGACCCAGTTGCCAGACTGCCTGAGGATGCTCTGTAGGGCTGGAGTAGGGGATGGTCCCTCCTGAAGGGTTGTTCTCTTCAGCAGGCAGCTTGAGCATAGGATGCCGCTGGGGAGGCAGCGGGGAGGGTTAGGCTGGCCGAAGGCAGCATGGATGTTGTCCAGGAGATAAATCCTGCTCTCTAGGGCTGCTGTTCCTTGGCTTCCTGGGCCCAGGAAGAAGGTAGTCTGTTACCTGGGCTTTTTTCCGATCTTCACTTCCCCTCACCCTACCTACAGGATGCCTTTAGCTGTGGCTCAGCCCCTTCCCCTCCACAGCTAATTTGCTTATGCTTTTGTAAGACCTTCTAGGCTTCTTTGCCCTTTGTTCAGTTCTTTATTTGTAAGCAGTGGTTTGGGTTTTATCCCTTTTTCCATTTTGATTGTGGGGTCTCTTCCCCTTCTCCTCCCCCGCCCCCAATTCCTCTCCCAGGCTGAGGCTGGATCCAGGTGATACCAAACCACTGATGGTGAGGTGAGGTGTTTGGCACCTGAATCTTGCTGGAATCCAGTGGGTGCTTCTGGTCCTTCCCCCCATGAGGCCGTCCATCTTGCTGGGCACAGGCAATACCTGTGGCCTGGCAGCTTGGCTCGGCCGGGTCGTGTCCGTGGTACGGCTGGCTCTGGCGAGCAAGTCTGAGCCAGGATGAGGAGCCAGAGCAGAGCTGTAGGAAACGGGCACTGGGGTGCGAGTGGCCACTTCCGCGGTGGGTCCCTTTGCCACATCTCCAAGGCTGGGGGTTAAGTCAGTGAAGGGCTGTCAGACGTTCCTGGGGAGAAGTCGTGGTGCTGGGGTGGGGCCGGACCGCTCGGCTCCCCTGTGAATGCCTGCGGAGTGGCTGCGTGCATCAGGCAGGTGGCTGAGCTGTGTGAGCCGTGGCGTGGACACCCCTGGGACTGTGGGTATGCCCAGGCGGCCCTGCCAGCTCTCCGGGGAGCAGATGCCGTCCCTGCGATCTGGGTGGGAAGATGTGCACACCCTGGTCTTGGGGCCCACGCACTGGAGTGGGGGGCAAGGGGGAAAGCATCCTCTGACAGTGGTTTGGGACCATCTGTGGGTGCTCAAGCCTTGCACTGTTTGGAGGGAGAAGAGCACTTTCTACGCTTCCCTTGGGTATTTACCATCAAGTCCAGGCTGCAGCCAGAGCCTGGCTATTAATAATAAGCAAAAACACCCTTGTTGTTCTTCAGAGTTTGACTCTTCCTCTGTTGGGTGGTGAGTTCTCGTGCAGGAAGGTTCCTGCACACGCAAGCGTGATGCTGAGATGCAATAACGGCAGGCTGGCAAGGTTTGGGGACGGCGGCTCTGCCCTGGGCCCTGGTGAGCACAGCTTCTCCCCAGCTGCCAGGCTCCCTCTACGGCATCTCCCAGCAGCCGTCTCTGCCGCTTTCTGGACGTGAAGATGCTGCTATCGCAGCGTGCCCGGGATGCTCGGCAGGGAGAGCGGGACCACAGGTGGGAGCTGGACCATGGGCTTGTCTCTGAATGCCTCCGAGCCATGGATCCGAGGGATTTCATGGCCGGTGAGGTTCTTGGGCTGCTCCTAACCTGCGCTTGTGCCTCTGGCAAGTTCCCAGGGCCATGGGAAGTTGCAGCCAAGGATGATGAGGTTTGTGTGGCTTGCAGTGCCTTTAACACTGCTCTCCGTGTGTTTCTAAGATGATACTCCATGTATGTGTGTATATATATTGTATTAACACATCCCGCTCTTCTGTGTGAGTGTCAAATGGTTTTGCTTTACTAATAAATTTATAGTTATTTATACCTTCCTGTGGATGTGTAAGATTTCTGGAGCGGAGGCTGTGTGCTGGGAACCACCTCCCCTGTCTGTCTTTGTGCCCTCTCTGGCTCCACTTGATTTTTTTTTTCATGTTTTCTTTCTTTCCCCTGAACTTTTTTTATGGAGAAATGATGGTTCATCTGCCTGGTAACCACAAGTCGAGACACAGGGTACGGGCAGGCTCCCAGGGGCTGAAAGCAAAAGCCATCAGAGTCTACAATGTGGTTTTGCCCCTTGCTAGAGGTGGACTGCTCCCTCCCCGGAGTACAGCTTGCTGCTGGGGCCTCAGGGCAGAAGCAAGCAGGATTCTCTGCCTGCCAGAAAGGAGCGCCTGTTGGAGGCAGAAGATGATGCATGTTGTGCTCCGAGGACCCCAGCCCCACGCACGACTGTTTCAGGTTTCCCAGAGGGTTTTTTTGCATCCCCCCCATGCTGTGATAGCAAGAGAGGAGCCCGCTACCTGCAGACGACCTGACTTGCTCCATCCCACGCCCAGGCCAGGTGAGATGTGTTTTTGTCTCTGGATCACTGAGAAAATGCTTCTGGCTGAAGGTTTGGGAAGGGGATGGGATGGGAAACCGAGACAAGAGTGGGGACAGCACTCACCCAGGATCCAGCAGCTGGGAGACATCTCAGCATCCCTTCTCGGCTGGCTGTTCCATTCAGAGCTCCTTAAATTGCAGCAGAGAGGTGCTCGGGAGGAGGAGGAGGAGGGATGCCCACGTCTCGGGGAAGGGGCAGCACCTCCTTCCCCTTTGCTGATGCTGAGACCGGGTCACTGGTCCCTCCGTGGCAGCTGTGCTGACCCCAGGAGGGCGTTAGTGCCACTAAGCAGGATTGTGCCCGGTGGCAGAAGGGCGATTCCTTTCCCAGCTGCCCTAATTTCTTATTCCCAGCTGGATGATTTCCATGGGAAGATGAAAAGTTAAACCGCAACCGATAGTCCTAAGCTGTGCCTGTGTTTGAACTTTGCGGTTTGAGGAAATATTCCGTATCCTCAGGGCAGGCAAGCAAACTGCGTCAGCGCCACCGGTGCTTTGCACAGGCTTTTACTTTCTTGTCTTTGATTTCCCTAAGTCACAGCAAAGCTGTGTAATTTTTGCACATGCCGGAGCCCCGGGCTCAGGCTGGGGGGGACTGGGAGTGTTTGGTGGGAGCAGCACCCCTTTGGCACCTTATTAAGAGCCCCTTAAGGTCTGGTTGCATTTCCAGAAGACCTTCCTTACTTGGCAGCTGTTTTCCGTGCAGGTATCATCGCCGATCCCTCCTGCCTTACCCCATGAACGTAAAAGCTAGGCATGCAAACGAAAGGACGGCAGAAGCGGATGGAAAGTAGTTCTCCAGCAAACGTGCCAGGAGTGGTGGCAGCATCACCCAGGTGAGGAGCTGAACCTTCTCCTTCCTCCCCGGTATTCCTCCTGGGCATTTGCTTGCAGAAATAAGTCCAAGACCTTTGTAGGCAGGTCTGGCTCGAAGACGAGGGGTCTTCAGTGTCCTTGGAGGAGATGCAGGTTTAGCCATCAGCAGATGCCGCTTTTTTTGAACCTCTTGCTGCAGGATTTCACGAGCCTGAGCCTGCAAAAGTCCACTTGAAACTGTCCCTGTGTCGCTTTGCTCTTTCGGGCAGCGCCGTCTTCTCAGGTGGGAGCTGGGCAGCCTCCTGCGAGGTGGGACCTGAGCCAGGCTGCACCCCGAGGGGTGCGGGGTTCGGACCTGGGCCACTTCCACTGCCGATGCTGCTGCTGGGGCAGCAAGTGGATTTAACGCCGCGCCTGTCCAGGAGCCACTGCTGCTCCCCAGGACCTTGCACACGGGGCTGTTGGGCCCACCACAGCTTGCTCCCTTCACAGGGGTGGTTTTTCTGGGTGATCCAGGGCTTTCAAGGCATTATGCAGCAGCCCTCATGCCCTGCCTTCAGAGCCAAGGCTCCCCTGCCACCCCCAGCCCTGGCACAGGAGTCAGCATCCGTCCCGCAGCAGGGAGCAGAGGGTTTGCCCCACTGCGTGGAGGCGTGTATTTGGGGCAGCTGAAGTTGCCGATACATTCATCTGAGATTGGGGGTTTTTTGGGTGCTGAAGCATCTCCTGCCCTGGCACTCGGCCCCCCTGGTCCCTGCAGCCTGGAGATGGAGGCAGCATCCCGGTGGTGGCCATCTCCGGGCTCATCCTGCTTCCCCAGGGCAGGCTGGGCCAGGGGAGGAGCGGCAGTGGCCCATCCACTCCATGTGACAACGGCACATGCGGACAGGGCTTCAGCGTGTTTGGGGACACGGCTTGCCTCGCTCGCCTCTTGGTACCACCAGCCAGGGGCTACGCCAGGGCTGGAGGCAGCGCGAGCGGCTGGGGAGGCGAAGGGGCGTGCAGGGGCGACCCTGATCCCATCACGTTGCAGGGGCTGGACGTTTGCGAGCAAGTGCTGTGCCAGTTGTGGGCTGGGGGTCTGAGCCCACCCCAAGGAAGGAGAAACCGGGATGATGGGGGCTGCCTGGCCTGGGATGGGAGCCCTGAGCTCCTCTCCTGGCCACTGTGGAGGGTTTGCTGCCGATTCGTGCTGGGGCAGGGACAGCTCTGCCGGCCGGAATGACGGGGAGCAAAGTGAGAAGAGCTGAGGCTGGGTAATGACTTTGGTAGCCGTGAGGCCTGGGAGAGTGTGGCAAGTTTCTGCCATTAAAATCAGCGGCCAATGCTGAGCTGTAAGCAGTCATCACTCTGCTTCAGAGTGAATGGTATCTCAGAAATACAAGGATACCTTTCAGTCCGCTTCCCCGGGCCCGGCGGGTGGGGAACAAGGTGCGATTTGGGAGACCACTGCTCTGTGCCTCTGTTTCCCTAGGTGTGAACCGAAGCTGCAGAGGTGCTGGGCTGGGGGCAGGCAGGATGGGTGCTTGTTACTCAACACCTGCGGGACCAGGGAAGGAGGAATCAGGGAGCTCTGGCCAAAGACAGAAGCTGGGGCTGGACGTCGAGCAGCGAAGCGAGGATTCTGGGGTGTGACCGTGGCCGAGATTTGGGGCGATGGGAAAGGCTGGCAGTCACTCAGATCTGGAGGTAAACGGATCAAGCAGCAATTGGCAGGCTCAGCAAGGGGAGGCTTAGCTCAGCCTGGCACAGATTTGCTACCTCCTGCCCCAGATCCTCCAGGGTCGGGGCAGAGCCACGGGTGGAGCATCCTCGGGCGCATCACCCTTGCATTGCCCTGCAGGGTTTGAGCAGCCCCATTGCTGCCCGTCTGCACATCCCTGCTCCCACCGGCACGTGGGCGAGACGACAGCCTTCCCTGCAGCGCGGCCGGGCTCCCACCCAGCCAGTGAGTGCCTGGGGGTAGCTTTGGTGGCTCTGGGGATTTTGAGGATACTCAAACCTGCTTGATTTGGGGGTTTTCTTTGCACTGTCCCACACGAAAACTGGGCTGGCTGCTGGGAGCCGGGGCGTTTGGGACAGCTGGATGCTGGTAATCCCATTTGCAGGCAGCGCTGGGCTAATCCTTGCAGAGCCCTGAGCGGATTTGGGTGGGTTTGGGGGGTCAGTGGCGAGCTGCGGTGGCCAAGGGAGCCTGCACATCCCAGGGGCGGCTTCCCGGGGAGGCGGTGGTGAGCGTGTGGGGGTAAGTGGCAGCAATGGAGGCGAGGGACACGGCTGGGGTTTCTGCAGGGCCACCTCTGCACGTCGCGGAGGAGTTTGGTGCTCCAAAATGGAGTTGGAGGATGAGCCATGACAGGGACACAGGTCCGTGGCAGGGGAGCGATGGAGCCAGGTCCGTGGGGAGTGATGCTGTGAGGGTGACGGAGCTGGGTAATGTGGAGGGGTTTGATCTGATGCTGGAGGGGAGGGAAAGGCCGCGGTGCTCCCTGCTCCAAATGGGGATGGCAGGTCTGCGCCCCGCTTCTTGCTCTTGGAGTCTGGGGCCCTTCACCTGCTGGTGCGAGCCCCACAGAGCTGGCACAACGGGCAGCGGCACCAGCCGGTGCCTGCAGCATGGGGGGATTGCACGTGGCTGCCCGCTCTTCAGTGCCATCGCAGGCAAATCCTGGCTGCTTATTCCTATTTCTTCCAGCAACTAGTTTTTTGGGGACCTACAAGTATTTCTGCCTCTCTCTTGTTCGGATGTGCTGGAGGAACGGCCCTGGCCCTCCACTTTCCTTCCCAGGCCAAGGACAGGCTTAAGTTCCAGGCTTTTGCAGCTGCGCAAGCTTATATCAAGGGAGGAGGATACCTCAGCTGCCGCGGGGAGCTCGCTTCAGCCCCGCGGGGCTTTCTCTGGGCTTGTTTGGGCTCAGTGGTGTACGTCAGCCCTGGGCTTCTTTGGGACCTGTGAAGGTCCCAAAGCATGGGTGGAAATGCCACTGTGCCACCCAGCGCTGCTGGGTTTTCCTTGCTGTTCCTGGGGCATTCGCAGCTCCTTAATCCCTTACACTCAGTGGGAGCTAAAAGGCAATTTCTTATTTGGTTTCTGGTCATCAGGTCTTCTAGGAGGTGTTTTACAGCCACGCTGTCCCGCTTTGGGGACGTGGGGGTCTCCAGAAGAGCTGAGCCTGCCCGTGGTGTGCCGGGGGCTGGAGGTGCTGTGTGGGGCAATGCTTTGGCCTCATCCAAACCCGGCTCCCGGGCTTGCAAGATGGGGGCAAGCAAAGAGCTGAGGATGCAAGTCACGCCACCCAGGAACCTCAGCTGGCTAAGATTTAAGATGCCAGGCTTTGGGCAGCCCCTGATGAAACACCTCGAGGGATTTGAAGGCATTCTGCATGCCCGAAAGCTGAGTGAGGGGTTAATGCAAAGAGCCCGACGCCGAGCGGCTTCCAGCCTATAACCTGCTGCATATGTGGGACTGGGGCCGTGTGTTAACCCGGGATCAAAACTCCCGTGCAGCCTCCTGGTTGGGCTGGATGGAGCTCAGGGATCTGCTTTCTCTGGCCCTTCACGGGCATCTCCTGTGAGCAGCAGCGTAGGGGCCACCTGAGATGCTCCTGAGCCCCTCGTTGAGCAGAGTGGGGTGTCTTTGGAGGGGCATTTTGGGCAGAGCGGGGGTCTTTGGAGGGGCAGCAGCAGAAGACATCCCCAGTTTGAGCTGGGCAAGAGCCCCCAGCCCTTGTCCTGTGCCCAAGCATGGGAACGTGCGTCATCACTCAGCTCGCTGGTGCTGCACCTCGGCCCAGAGTCGCACTGAGAAGGGGTGGGGGGGACCCAAAAAGGCCAAGCAAACAGAGCTTGAACAACTGAATCCCTGCTCTGCAACATCTTACTTTTACCTACCCCATCAACGTCATGGCAGCCACAGCAGTCAGCGCTGGCTGCCTTTGCTGCCTCGCCAGGGCCCCAGGCAGGCGCCTGCCACCGTGGCCCTGGGCTGTGGCTGAAAGGGGATGGAGCAGAGTTGCTTCCTAGGGGCAGAATGAGTTGATATGTGTGTTGGGACATGAACTTGCTTATAAACAAATTCTGCTCAAGTTACCATTATTTTTCAGCCCTCCAGTGAAAAATGAGGGGAGCATAGAGGACCCTGAGCAGAGCATCACAGTTTTTGTGATCTATCTGCTATGGCTCCGCGAGCACTTCTCCTTGTGTGACCCTAGCCATGGAGGGTTGTGCTAAAAAAGCCCTGAATGAGTGGTTACATTTAGGAAAAGCAAGTTTAACTGAGCCTGCGAGCTTAAAATAGAGGGCATAGTTTGCTCGTGATGACAGTGATGGGTCAGGGGTTGAGCCGGGTTTGGTCTGGCTGTGCTGCAGTGCTGTGTTTCCCAAGCAGGACGTGAAAACGGAAGGACGCCGAGGACCTTTTTGGGCTGCCCTGGGGACAGCGTGAGTGGCTGGTGCACCTGGTATTCCCCAGGGAGTGTGCACCACTGCTGCTGGCCTCTCACCGGCTGGAGACCCCTCCTCGCTACTCGCAGGCGGCGGGATGCTGGGCTGGATCGAGCGGGTGGTTCCCCAGCCCCCGGTGCCCCATCTGGCAGAGGAGACGCCCCTGGTCCCAGTCCAGGACCCAGAGCCAGCTAAGGTGAGCAGGGAGCCAGTTTGGGGGTACTGGGGCCCTTGTGAGCTCAGTGGAGAGATGCCCGGTGCCTCTGCGTCCTGCCCTGGAGCTGCGGCACCCAGGGATGCTCCCCAGCTTCACCGGGAGGGATGGGGGCCAGGATGCGTCCTCCCTCTGAGCTGCTGGGAGGCAGCAGGAAGGATGGGGAGTCCCTGGAGTTTGCAGCCGCCTTTGAGCGGGGGACACAGCCCCCTGCGCCTGACTCTCTGACACCTTCTGCCTTTGGCCCTGAAGGCACCGACGGGAAAGGCCGGTGGCCCCGAGGATGCTGCTGACCGCACACGCACCGAAGGTAAGCCCCCGCAGCGGGGGGACGCGCCGGCTCAGGCAGTGGGTCAGCATTCCTTTACCAGCTGGTACCCCTCCTGCTCAGCACGCCAGGGGCTGGCAGAGCAGTGATGGGAGCTTTCTTTTGTTTTCCTGCTGCCATTAAAGAAATGGAAAAGAAGGTGGGATTTGCAGTCCCTGAGGACCCAGGCTCTGTGTTTGAGAGGTATTGCTCTTGCACCCGCCAGCGTGCAATGCAGTTTGCTTGGGTTTTTGCCTTCGGTCGGGGGCTGGATGCCTGGGCTTGGGGGGTCCCAGCCTGACTCACCCCCTTCCCTGGCAGCGTGGGGAGCAGTGTGCTCTCCTGGCTCTCCCAAGGGCTGGAGAAGGTGATTCCCCAGCCGGTCCCAGCCCCAGGGACGCTGCAGGCACTTGGGAAGAGCTTCGAGACGAGCATCGACGTTCCCGATCAGGTAGGTGACAGATCTGGGCAATGGTCTGGCGTATTTGGGCTTCCAGCTCTTTTTACCTTTTCTTCTTCTTTTCTTTTCCTTCCTATCACTCTCCCAGAGCTAACTGGGAGCACTAACCCTGCCCTGCGTGGGCTTCTGCCTTCATCTATCCCTGGGGAACGGGCAGGTTTCTCTCCCCGCCTGGCGGGATGAGCCTCCCTCGGCTGCTGGGCGGGTGACAGTCTGTTTGGCCTTTCAGACGGAGGTTCAGATCCTCAAGGACGAAGAAGAGGATGCTCTGGGTAAGGAAAGCTGGGGGCCTTTCTGGGACTCCTGCATCCCACATCCCACCTCCCCAGTTGGTGATGCTGGCGCTGTTGGCCCCTTGAGCTGGCTGATGGGAGGACCAGGAGCTCACAGCAGTGCAAGTCCCGGCTCTCCCTCATCCCCACGGCACCGCTCTCCTTGCAGAGATAACCCCCTTCGATCCAGAGGAGGATGAACTGGATGGCTGTGAGCCTGAGGCCGGCTTGGATACCGGCACAGAGGAGTGGTGGGTCCCCGGGGAGGCTGGCGGGGGGATGCGGGAGGGCAGGAGGGGCGCAGGACGAGCTCCACGACCGCTGTGCGCTCTCCCCGCAGGGCAGGAGCGCGGGTGCTCAGCTGGCTGGTGCAGGGCTTTGAGAGGATGGTGCCGCAGCCGGAGATTCTGAAAAAGCCAGAGGTGAGCACTGCCCGGCCGAGGGAGGTGGGGCGGCTGCCAGGCAGAGGTGACAGTGGAGCGGGCTCCCCATCCTCCTGCACGCCCTGGCTGGGACCTTGGAGAGGAAAACCCCAGGGGAAATTCAGTAGAGTGAAAGAGAGACCTTGGGATGCTGTCCTGGTGCTCCCCAACCTGGCTGCACGCAGGGGGGACCCTCCATTTGGGACCCGCTGGTGCCAGCAACGCCAGGGTCTGGGTTTAATGGCCCTTGTCAAGGAAATGGGGCTGAAACCACAGCAGAGGGTGTGTGGGGCTGTGCGTGTGGGTCCCCTTGGGGTGGGGGCCGTGCCCACCCAGGGTGGCGTGGAGCCACAGACAGTGCTTTGCCACATCCATCCATCCCTCTGTCCCTCTGCAGCCAGAGCCAAAGGAGCAGAAGTGCGAAGCCACGGCGGGAGGTGAGCGATCCCCCTTCCCTGGGTGGCCCTTTCGGAGGGGACGCTCTGCCTTTGAGAACCCGGGTGCAGGCAGGCGCCGGCGCTGGGGCTGCCCTCTGTCCCCGTGCCCCGGGGTACTGACTGTGCCTAGAGGGGTGGGCACGCCGGGTCCTGGCATCACGGCACTGTCCCTGCACCACGTCTGTCCCCAAACTGCCCATGTCCTCGTCCCAGGCTGGGTCCCCGGGGGAGGAGCTGTCAGGGAGGTCCCCGCAGTCTGTCGCTCTGTGGGAAGTGACCCTTCCTCGCTTGCTCCCCTTCCCCAACAATTTATAAGATGACCACTGCATTGTCTGTCCCCCTTCTCCTTCGGACTAAACCTGAGCAGGCACAAAAGGGACTAAAACCCGGGCAAAGTCAAAAAGCAGCGTTTCAGCCGCCCAGAGCATCCCGGGAGCAGTGGAGCCGGCAGTGGCTGAGGGGCAGCCGGAGCCAGTGGCCACCCTCATCCCTCGGTCTCTGGCTGGGGATGGCAGCAGGTAACCGCGGCGGCAGCTTCTGCGTGGGTACCGTGGCCAGAGGGACGGCTGCTGTGGGAGCAAAGGCTCCGGCAGCTGGCTCGAACAGTGGTTTCTGGTCAGCAGGATGTTTGCCTGGTTGGTCCAGGGGCTGGAGAAGGTGATGCCGCAGCCGGTGACCAGGGAGAAGCAGGACGCACAGGTATGCTGTCTGCTGGAGCGGCACGTCCCCGGCAGGGAGGGCATCCCCTGCCATGCAGATGCCACCAGATCAGTGCCGGCACCTGCCGTGGTTTGGGCTGTCACCCAGCTCCTTTGAGAAAACAAATCCCCACAACCTGCTTAGCTGATGAAAACCAGGATTTGGCCTCTAAACAGCAAGAGAGCCCGTAGTGTGTGTTTTCTTTGCCCTTTCCTTGCCTTTCTGTGCTGCATTGGGTGGTGTCCAGGCCCTGGCATCACACCCAGGTCCAGTCCAGCTCTAAGGAGAAGCAGCAGCAGCTTCACACACTCTCCTTTCCTTCCCTTGCACCCAGGCAAGCTTGCTGAGGTGCTCCTGCCCTTTACTGACGTGCATGGGGATGCTCGTGCCCATGGCCAAGCCATCCAAGATGCCCCTAGAAATCATATGGGATATTTAGGGTAAAAGGGCCACATTTACTGAAAAATGGGGCATTTAGGGTAAAAATTTAGGTTTACTGGAAATGGTCAACGTCTCGCGTTTCCCTTTTCCTCCTGGCAGGGAGTGGCTGCAGCAACCTCAAGTCCCGTGCAAGAAAGTAAGTGGTTGCTCCATCTCACCGTGCCGTTTTGCTTGCCGAGGTCAGAAAGGTTATTTGGAAGAGGGGCTGCTGGCAGCTTTTATCCCCCAGTCTGCCATGGGTGCCAGCTGGGGAGCCCCTGAAGTTCCCCAGGGAAGCCATGAGAGGCTCTTGCCACTTGAGAAGTGGGAGCAGATCTGGGGTTGTGGCGCTGGCTTGGTAAAACTCAGGCTGTGGGAGTGTCTCCAAGTGCAGCATCCCACATCCTCGGGTCCTGGGTTTTGAGATTTGTGCTGATATCGAGGTCTGTCCTCGAGCTGTGCCGGAGGATGTTTGCCAAGCTGGTGGGATTTGATGAAAGGAGTACAAGGGAATTCAAACCTGCTCCCTTCATCACCCCCTTTGGCACGTGTGCTGCCGAGCTGGAGGGTGTTTGCCAAGCCTGGTATGAGATGTTTAGGGAGGTACCTTGGGAAAACAAAATCCTGGGATGTGTTGGATGTGAGTCTGCATGGTTGTAGGAAAACACTTAGGGATACGATTTAGTGGGGGACTTGGTAATGCTGGGTTAATGGTTGGACCCGATGATCTTGGAGGTCTCTTCCAACCAGAACAATTCTATGATTCTATGATTGCGGTGTTCGCACCGCTGCTTGCCTGCCTGTGGAGGGGGCAGCCGGGCTTGGCTCCCCACGCCAGCCACGTTGTGGGATGCTGAGCAAAACGGGGAGCCCGGCCAGGAGCCACGGCTGCCTCCACGGGTGGACTGGGCAAGGGAGATGTCACACAGCCCCGTGCAAGCGCCGTCCCTGGGGAGGAGTGGTTGGTTGGGCCATGGGAGCTGCTGATGGGAGCGGGGACCCACCGCGGCACGTGGAGGCTGTGCATCCCTCCAGGGACATGCCCGGAGGTTACTCCTGCAGAGCCAGCAGCCACTTGGTGGGATCTCGGAGCGGGAAATCCTGTGGGAAGGCATTTTTCCATGTGTTTGTACAAACTGGAGACCCGAGCGCTGCTGTGGACCTTGGAAAGAGGCAAAGCCAGTGGGATGCTGCTGCATGTGCAGGGCGGTCGCACCCTTTGTGCGCGGCTGGCTTGCGTTACAGCTCGCTTTGGTGCCTTGAGGTATCTCAAGGTCACTTAATCTGCCCGAGGAAGGGAGCGATCGGGTCAAGTGAGAGATCTGCCCTGGCACCAAACTGCCAGCACGCTCATTAACGTTTTCCTTCTCCTTTTGTTTCAGGGGGCAAAGGGGCTTAGTGCCTCTGAAACAAACGGAAAATGAAGACTGTGGCGAGCCAGCCCTTCCCACAACCAAATGAGACCAACCCAAGGAGAAAGCACAGCTGGGGAGGAAAAGCAAAGGGGAATCTGCAAATGGTCTCTAGCTCCTTCCCAGCCGGGGCAGCGGGGACCGGAGGCTGGCTGCGTGTCCCCGGTCCCGGGGCTGTCCCATCCCAGCTCCCTCTTGGCTCCAGGAACTGGAGCTATTGGTTTTGCAGGATGATGTCTATGAGACAGGAGCTATAATTTATAGGAGGGTGGGAAAGCATCACTCAGGACACCTCAGAGGCAGAAAGCCTCTTCCTGCAGCCTCCCAGCACTCCTGGCGCTCTCAACTGTGCCCCAGCATCTGAATGTTCACCCTTGAGACCTCCGGCTGAAGCCCACAGGCATCTTTTAGTTGACTCCTGCCTCCGAGGCGTCACGTTATAAAGCTCTTTAAGTTCTCGTCAGCTTCTTATTGCTTTTCTTCCATTAACTGAGTGTTTTCTCCCAGCAAATGGAAAGGGCTCTGGTTTGCAGCAGCAAATACAGGCGGGTGAGGTTAATCTCTAGGCGAATACGTAGGAGTTAATGATTAAAAGCCTTTGCCTGGGCTCTCCTTATGGGAGAACTCACCCAAAACTCTCTTTGCCCCCAGCTACGGCTGCTCTCTCCGGAAGCTCACAGCTCCTCAGATGCAGCACTAACCGCGGCGGCAGGAGCATCCTGGCAGGGAAGGGGTCTCCAGGGGCTGTCTCCAGCCCAGAGGCGTGTGGCAGGCGCAGCCCGTGCAGGCACGCTGGGCTGGATGGGGTGAGAGCCCCCACACCCCAGGTTTGTAGTACAGACCTTAGAACCACAGAATGGTTTGGGTTGGGAGGGACCTTCAAAGATGATCCGGTCCAACCCCCTGCCGTGGGCAGGGACACCTTCCACTAGACCAGGTTGCTCAAAGCCCCGTCCAACCTGACCTTCAACACTTCCAATGATGGGGCATCCACAACTTCCACATCCACCTCTGGGCAACCTGTTTCAGTGTCTCGCCACTCTAATTGTACAACGTTTCTTCCTTACGTCCAATCTAAATCTACCTTCTTTCAGTTTAAAACCGTTGCTCCTTGTCCTGTCACTACAGCCCTTGGTAAAAAGTCTTTCTCCATCTTTCATATAAGCCCCTTTGATATATTGAAAGGCCGCGATAAGGTCTCCCACTGTCTCATTGCATCTCTTTAGGACGATCTAGGCAGCCGTAACGATGAGTCATGATCTAAGCAACCACCCTGAGCCCCAACGCCCATGTTCATAACGAACCCCGCTGGTGCCAGGCTACAATTTTAGTACTTGTCCCATTTTCATATAACGTATCCAAAAGTTGTGGTGTGTTTTAAAAGCCATCTCCCTGATTGCTGTCCCATGTTTTAATTAATGGATATGTAGAGGGAATGGGCTAAAGGCAGCGTGGGCACCACAGGGTGGGTAAATAAGGCACAGAGCCAGCCGTGGGTGGGTTTCCTGCCTTTCTGTAGTCGAATTTGCACGTTTCCTATTAGCTTTGCTGCGGACATGTAAGTTTTGTTGTCAGGCAGACCTCAAAATAAACTGGTTTTACAGTATGCGGATGCGCTTCCTCCTCCTGTTTCTCCAGTGTGTACCTGACGTGGTAGGATGGGTACCCCTGGGACACGGAGAGGGCTGGCCATGGGTCAGGCCCGCGCTCTTAGCTTTGCGGCTGATCCGACGGCCTCCCCAGTAACCCGCCATGGGTTTTCCCCCAGCGATGCCGGGAAGTGGCCGGGCATGCAGGATCCTTCCTACGCCGTGCCCGGGGGAGCGTTCAGAGCAGACGCGGCGTGGTGCTCAGGGGCGTTGCAACGCGGGCTCTGGGCTGAGTCTTTGCAGAACCAGGGCCCTCGGGCTGTGCTAGCACAGCATTTCGCTCGCGGTTTGCAACGGGAAAGGCTTTGGGCTCTTCCTGTGGCTGCTTCTGTTTGAAAGGAGAGCCAAAATGTGGCCTGGAGATGGGCCAAATCAGCTAGTGGTAGAGGTTGCTACGCGCGTAGGGAAGCCAATGGGCATCTGTATGCAAAGGATCGTAGTTTTCATAGGGCTTTGGACGTGCTTGGCACAAAATGGTGAATTTTTTTCTTCCTTCTGGCAAAAGTGCCCAAGGCATCCATCTGGCACAGCTCGAGGGGACCGGGGCTGCACAGGTCTGCGCAGGCTGAGAGGTGCTTCGGTCCCGGCATGCAGCAGCACCTCTGCATCAAGCAGCTAAAACATGGGATCCGCCCTGGCCCTCCCCCTGGCCTCTGGAAAATGTGCTGCTCTTACTTCATCACCTCCCTTTCCCTGTTCCTGTTTCAGTTCATATTGTCTCTGGGGAACCTGAGGAGACCGACCTCATCCTGGAAGAGATCAATGATGACTGGATTAACGAAGCCACATGCGAGATGATGGCCTGGGGTCGTGAGGCTAAGCTGGTGGCAGATGCTCATCCCCTTCTCCCCATACAGGAGGAACCTCAGGAAGAAGAAAACAGGTAGGAGAAGGGAGATGCTGTCGGTGGGCAGCTCTACGCGCTCTCCAGCCACCAGCGTGGTGGCCATGGGAGGGGACGAGCATGTCCCTGGGCATCCCTCCTTGCCAGCGCTGGCGGTGGAGCTGGCAGCGGGCAGCAAGGTGCCCGTTTCCAAAGAGGGGGGCACCAGAAGCACCCAAAAGGTGTTTGAGCAAACGGCCTTTCCTTCCAGTGTTGAGATTCTGGTGTCGAGTGGCAGAGCCATGAACGTAATGCTTCACGTTGCCCTGCAGAGGACAGCTGGAGAATGCTCTGCTTAGGCTTAGTAGATTTTGGCCCTAAGGCAGGAGGGTTTGGACCTTGTTCCCATCAACTGCGCATCCAACTGTCACGACATTTGGAAATGGTAGTTTTCTCTGTATTCTTCATCCTACTTCTTCCAAAAGAAGCCCCTGCTGAGGTCCTCCCGAGGGCTGGGCAATGCATTCGGAGCTGGGAGCAGGCTGCATTGCGGCAGGGGGATGGGAGGTGTCCTTGCACTCTCCCAAAGGGTTTGGGAGCCCCCCAAATGCTCCCTGAATCCAGCACACGTGCGGGGGAGGGCGAGCGCAGCAGTCCCCACCTCCAGCATGGGTGATGCTTGACTGCACTAAGTACAAGCGATGCCCCGAGCCACGTTCATTCAGCAGAGCTCTCTTCTGCTCAGCCAGAAAACACTGGACATGTTATAAAAATGTTTTTCAGATTTTTTTTTCCCCTCAGTGTATGAGCCTGAGAAGCTGTGGGCAGCAAGCACATCCTGGCCTGGAGGGTGGATTTCATTAACAGGGAGGTTTTGGTCAAAATCAGCAACAAGTGACCCCTAAGTATATCCTCTCCCTGTGCCGTAAGGGGAGTTTGAAGGCTCTAGGACTCTGGTTTTGCATTCCCAAACTTTTTCCCATTCTTCCTCCCACCCGCTTGAGGCCGCAGACACTAACGGGCTGTGAAACAGCATATGCCCAGTGTGCCCAAGCGTGTCCCCCGCAAGGTGTTGGCTGGGGGGTGGAGGGAGAGCGTCTCCGGCCACAGCGGGTGCGGAGACTGGCAGTGCTCCTCTTGTGAGGCTCAGGCGTACTTTTTGGATTTCACCTAATGAGTTTCTCCTTCCCAGGCTGTGGTTGTGCTCCCTGAGCGCTGCGGAGGAGGAGGAGGAGGAAGAGGAGGAGGAGGAAAAGGAGGTGGAGGAAGAGAAGGAGGAGGAGGAGAAGAAGGAGGAGGAGGTGGAGGAGAAGAAGAAGGAGGAGGACGAGGTGGAGGAGGAGGTGGAGGAGAGTGCCGGGTGAGTCGCTCCTGTTGCTTTTATGTCTTTGTTGCAAACGAGCGTGAAGGCAGTTGTTGTTTCAGCTGTATTCACAAGCCAGAGAGGCTGAAACGCGCGCGGACGAGCGAGCTCCTCCTGGCAGAGCGGAGCTGCCCGGCCTGGCGGGCGGCCGGGACGCGCTGGCAGGGACGCGCTGGGGAGGACGGACGCGTTCAGGGGGGACAGATGCGTTCGGGGGGATGCTTTCGCAAACTGGCTCGCCCCAGGGCTCGCTGCTGATGCGGCACCTGGTGACAGGCGGGTGTCTCCTGGCGACACGGGCTCCATCTCCATCGCGGCCGCTCGTAGCAACCGCAGCCCCTGGCCGTGGCCTCCGGTGACCGGGCTGAGCAGGAGCCCCGGCTTGTGCCTCCGTCGGGGGCTGGGAGCACCCACCTCCTGGCGAGGGTCCACGTTATCTAAAACCATATCCATTAACTCAGGGCAGTCGGGATTATTCCGAGTATTACAGAGCTGAATTTAAAGACAGGATTATGTGTTGTACCTGCACGTGCTACTCAATACAAGTACGTACAATTTTACATTTTTTCCTGTTGTAGGAAATAGCCCGGTTGTTGTCGGCTGTCGTAGGTGGTGACTTTGGTCTAGATGGTATTTAGAAAAATCTTTCAGCTTAGTTTAGTGATTTGCTCTGATTTCACGTGAGATAAACATTTAGGGATTTATTACCTAGTGATACAATATTCTTCTCTGTTAACTCCCCTGAAGTAGCTAGATTTTCAGGAAGAAGCTGAAAACGCGTGATTATTCTGTGTTAAACCCGTATCTTTTTATTTCATTGAAATCTGTTACTGGAGCTCCGCTATAGAAACTTGAGCTTCAGTTGTTGGGTGAATGAGATGCTGCTCCATCCTTCAACGTGTTTGTCTGTTTATGGGAAAAGAGAGTCACCGACGGGTTTTCTAGATTAGGATGAAAATATTTGTGATTGCATTAGAAGGGAGCCTAATTAAAAAAAAGGGGGGGGGGATTATTACAAATAATAAAAAAAAGACCTTGGAAAATAGCAGTTTTTCAAGACATGGAGATAAAAGAGAAAAAGCAGCCACTGCTTGTTACATACTTCTTCTGACTTAGACCTGCTGAGGATGCAGAAAGACGGGTTTTCAATTTTCATGCATTTAGCTGTCTTAAAATTTTTCATTATCCCCAATCCCCGCCTTGCGTCTCTCGCCGGGGAAGAGCAAATCAGGAGATAAGTGCACAGAACAGTGTGAGGAGGCTTTTTTTTTTCAGTTGTAAACTTAGATTAAACCAATAAAAGCGATCTTGTGAGCCCCCTGTGTCAGAATGGTGGAGCTGAGGTCTGCGCTTGCTGCTGAAGGAAAATGAGAATTATGTGTCCTGGTGGTGTCTTGCAGAGGCAAACGTGGGATTGGGATGGTGCTTGTGGGGCAGCCCTGCCTGGAAATGAGGCTCTCAGCTTTTTATTTGGCAAATTTTAATTATATGAGAAATTATTGCGCACAGCAGGAGAAACATACTGCCCGTATCTTTCTGTATATGCGGTTTTTGCTTATGCATATGCAATGCCCTGCGTTATTTACGCACCTCTCACCTGGTCTCCCACGTAGTATTTTTTCCAAGTCCTTTCTAACCTAAGCAGTAATTTTTTTTGTACTGCTACTGTATTAAACTAAGATTTCTGTGGCATCGTTCGCCTGCAAATGGGGCTTGCGGCGCAGCTGGAGGAGCGGCGCTCTCTGCAACTGGGAGAGCCATGCGTCGTCCCCGCTGGCGGGATGCCCCCCATCCGCACGTGCACAACTTCAGAAAGGGCACAAGCGAGCTCGGGTGCTTGTCTCTGCTTGATCTGTACCATCCAGACCCCTGCTCCGGTCGCCTTGTCTCACCGCTGACGAGGGTGTGGATGAAGTCTACTTTGCAGAGGAGGCCCTCAGGTTTGAGCAGCTGGAAGAAGCTGAGATAAGTGATCTCGAAGGTGCTTTCGTACAGGTACAGCATCGCTCCCTGCTGGGGCTCGGGTCTGCAATGAGCTCTGGCTGCCCGGCGCACACCGGGGTCTCAGGGCTTGTCCGGGGGATGCAGTGCCGCGGTGAGGAGCAGGGACCGGGATGGGCGCTGGGAATGCTTTCCACTGAGATGTCCCCATCTCTGAACCCGAGATGGCAGCAGTAGCTGTGCACCATGGGAGGGATGCTTTCACCCCAAGATCTTGGCACTGAACGACAAGCTGAGAGGCTGGCGAATGGTCGGGGGACATGGGGCACCCCATCAAGCTGCGAAGTCTGCTCTTTCACTGATGGAGTAGGTCTTTTTCTCCTTAAAATGGCTTTTTTCGTTTTGAAGGTGGAAGAGGAGACAGTTGAAGCTGCCGAAACCGATGCCGAAGGTATAATATATAGCGGCATAATGTCAAATGCGGATGAACCGAAGCAGGCAATGCGATGCCTGGCAGGGGGAGCCTCCCTCCCCACTGCTCGCTGCCTGGGAGCGGGCGGCCGAGTGTTCTGCAGCGTGGGCCTGCGTGGGCAGTCAGGGCTTGTCTCTAGCTCAAAGCATCCCGTGGGAACAGTGCGATGGCAATATTGTCATCAGCTGGAGCCAGCTCGGAAAGGCCGGTGCTTACGCAGGACTTAGTCTTGTTGATTAAGTAATCTCTGATGTGAAATAAGAGTTTCTCCTTCAGCTGAAGAATGTAGGGGGAGATGAAAAGGATTTTCTCTATCACTTGGCTCGATTTGGGAAATAACCAGTGGCATAAAGCGCATTTTAATGTAACCTTTTAGGAGGTAATGGGTTGGTAATGAAAATTAGGTGGTGAGCTCCCGTGGCAGCCTGAGTGAGCAAAGGCGGGCCCTTGCATAACTCCACCGACGTCAGGGGAGTTGCACAAGGGATGGCTTGACCTGAGCCCTGGTACAGGCTGGAGATTTCTCTGCGTGTGCAGCCCTGCAGAGCACCCCAGTCTTGCAGCGATGCTCGAAAAGCATGTGGTAGGATGCTCACCTTCGCTGCTACCAACCTCTGTGAGCGGCGGGCGGCAGCAAAAACCCCAGCAGCCCTGCATTTCTCTGCGCTGACATAACCGTCCTGTCTCAAACCACTCTGTTTTATTGCAGCTTCAGATGCCTTGTCCTTTGCTTGAAGCACCTAGGCGTCTAGCAGCATGTCCAAGCGTGCCCGAGACGTCGAGCTAGGTCGGCTGGTGCATGACAAGCCGCTCGATGGCGGGGACGCCTCCCCTCCTGGCCGCTGCGCGCTAGAGCAGCTCCCCAATGTCCCCAGCTACCGAGCCACCGCTGCCTCCCGCACCCCCATCCTTGTCACCAGCAAGCCAAAGGCTGGAGTTGTCAACCCCAATTTTTGCACTGAGGAGCAATCCCCCCTAGGTATTAGAGATGTCGGCTTTGACGATGGGCTTGTGTAGCTTGAGGGGGGCAAGGGGTTACTCCTGGAGTAGTTGCTCTTTGTTGCTTTTTGGGAAGAAAAAATAAATAAAAGCACGCTTCATGGTCCAGCACAGAGGCTGGGGAACAAAATTCATG
The DNA here is from genome assembly GCA_009819775.1 of Phoenicopterus ruber ruber. Classification (NCBI taxonomy): domain Eukaryota; kingdom Metazoa; phylum Chordata; class Aves; order Phoenicopteriformes; family Phoenicopteridae; genus Phoenicopterus; species Phoenicopterus ruber. The sequence goes on from CM020227.1 coordinate 325,354, forward strand.
TTTTTTCTGCTCTCGCCTCATCGCTATGTGCCTTTCTAGCTAACCCCTAGAGAGCATTTGCAAATACCCGTAAATGATACGCTGTGTGTTTTGACCTGCTTGGCCAAAAACTCTCCCGAAGGGCCTGCAGACAGAGGGTTAAATAGCTGCTGCACACACGTTTTCTCCTTAGCATTCGTGCAACCCACTCTTACTAACAGGACAGTAAGATGGAGGTTTGCTCTTCACGGTTTTCTGCCTTTTAAGCCAGAAGTACAAATTATGCTTCTGTAGCTTCGTTTTGCTTTGTTTTTAACCAGCAAGCCAAACTCTGCTGCTTTTCCTTGCATGCAATGGGATTTCAACTTTGCAACCCAAACAGGCCTTTTCGCAGTGATTTGGTCGAGCCACTCTCCGACCCACTGGTCCCACATCAGCGTGGGAGAGGAGGGGATGCACGGGGTCTTTCAGACGTGTGAAAACCTCCCGTGGAAGAAAACTTGCGGGAACTCATTGCATTTTGTTATATAGCTGAGAACAGGGCACTTCACAGCCCGGCCGGCTGCGGGGTCTAGCCAGGATAACCCCCAGCGCCGTTTCGCCCTTGGGCAATTGGCATCTCTCCTTACCCACTACAAACATCCAACCTTCCTGCTTCTAACCTCGCTGGTGGCAGGAAGCAGTTACTACCTCTGCAAAAGAGGCAGGCTGTAAGTCCTTGTTTAAACAGTGCCTTATTCTGCATGAAAAGCAAACACGCGTCTAATTTGGAGCTTGCGTGATCCGTATGTTTATGTTCAGAAGACCCAGGAGATTTTCTAGACGCTGGGAGGCAGGTTTGCAGCTGGAAATCCTGGGTTCCTGCGTAACACCTGCAGCTGCAAATCCTCGTCTCCATCATTTTCCGAACCACAGGGGCCCAACGCTTGCACGGAGCGGTTGCAATCACTGCAAGCTGGGAAAGCAGAAGGGAAGCAGGTGGCACTTCTTACAGTGTTAAAAACTGGGCAAAAAAAGACAAAAAATGCTCCAAACTGTTAGGGCAAAGGAGCGCCGGGTGAGAAGGGAACGGAGGGAAAAGGAGAGTCCTTCCAGCAGGCTGCGGGGTTTGGGGGCGGCTCCGCAGAGGCGATGGGGTGTGGGATCCACCCTGGCTGCAGGCTGGGCCCTGCGCCCCTCTCACCTGCAGTTATTGTCCTTCTCCCCGGGCCAGGTCACTACCCCGCCGTGGACATCAAGGACGTGGACAGCGGAGGCGATGCTGTGGAGAACGACGGTACCCACTTACCGGTGCCCACGGCCGGCGCGCCCAACATGCTGGTGGTGCCCGGCACGGCGCCGGCATCCCCCAGGTACGGCTCTGCCCAGGCGCGGTCCCCAGCTCCCGGGGCTCCCGTCCCCCCGGCGGTGCCGGTACAGGAAAATTTGTTCAACCATGTGGAGCAACCCGTTCCTGGCAGGTTTGGACAGTGAGCCAGGATGATGTATGTGCGGCGGGTGTCACCCCCGTGCAAGGCAGGAGAGACGGCAAAAGCCTTGCCTCTCCTTTGCATTTTTTAATTAAATGGTTAAATTTTGTTTAAAGCTTTTGGGGGCTTAGGACAGCCCTGTCTGTGTGTCCTGGAGATGGGCTCTATCCCCAGGCCACGTTCAGATCCCGTTTGTCTGTTGATACACACGTCTGTGCTCCCAAATTCGGAACGCGGGGGGGCTGTGTGCTGGGTATGGCCCTTTGTCATAAAACCCAACAATTTTCTTCTTGTGTTTTTGCTGGAAGGGTTTGCAGCATCTCCCCCCTGGTTTTCTGCCTTCGAATCAAGGATGCTCAGAGAGGGGGAGGGTTAAAACTGAGCTTTAAAATTGAGGCTGGAGGAAACTGATGTTTTTTTGGTTGTTGGGGGTTTTTTGAGGCCCGTTCTTGCAGAGGATTAACAAGAAAAAACAAGGTGGTTTTTCCTGTGCTGAAAACCAGGTGTTATATTCATCCTCAGTCGTTTGGATCTTTTAGTAAACAAGCTCCTGGAGGACTTGAAAATAAAATGGCGAAAATGTCCATAATCCAGTCTGTTGAACAGCTTTTTGAACTGGGAAAGCAGAGCCCAAGGAGTCGTATGAAATACCTGCAGTGCAAATACTGACAGTGCTAAGAGGCCGGTTACTTAAAGCCTGCTGAATCTCACTGCCTTTTTCCTATTAGCCCAGTGATAAAAATTGTCCTGTGACAAGAAGCTCGCGGCTGGAGAGCGGGGGCGGCTCATCCTCAGCCACAGAGCGCTCGGGATCAGCCTGGGGAAGCACCTTTGGCAGCTGCTGCTTGGGATGCGGTTTCCTCTCGGGTTAGTGAGCAGGACAGGCTCTTCTTCCGTGCCCTGTGCCTGGTGCCGCCTGCCCATCCCAGCTCTCCCCAGCGGGGTGCGGAGGCTTTTCTGCACCTCCCTTTTCAGCAGCATCTGGGAGGTCCCCCAAAATCCACGGGGTGCCTCTGCTTGAGCACCTGATTCGAGCTCTCTCTGTTCTTGTAAATCAGATACTTCCCAAAACTGCCCCGACCTTATTCCTTGAGATTCTTTCCCATCATAAGAACATTTAAAGCTTAGGTTTGTCCTTCTCTCCTTGCGCAGCAGACGAGGCTGTGTAACTCCCCTCTCCCCGGGATGTGTGACTGTGCTGCAGATGTTCATCCATCTTTGAATCAGTGTCGAGGTGCTGGGCTTTCTCTTAGGCCTTCAACTGACGTAGAAAACGGACAGCAATTCAGATTAACACCCGTGTCATGCATCCCAGCACATCTTGGGCAGCTTTGGAGCCCAGGATCCAGCAGCCCAAAGACACAACTTTAGTTTATTTAGATCCACTTCTCTATGTACAGTTCTGTCCCCACCATAATTTTTTATCGAGTCTTTTATCAAGACCTCATTGCAGCCTTTCAATATGTAAGGGAGGGCTTATAAGAAAGACAGAGAAGGCTTTTTAGCAGGGCCTGTAGTGACAGGACAAGGGGACACGGTTTTAAAATGGAAGAGGGGTAGGTTTAGATTGGACATAAGGAAGAAATAGTTTACGATGAGTGTGGTGAGACACTGGCACAGGTTGCCCAGAGAGGCTGTGGGTGCTGCATCGCTGGAAGTGTTGAAGGTCGGGTTGGACAGGGCTTTGAGCAACCTGATGTTGTGGAAGATGTCCCTGCCCACGGCAAGGGGGTTGGAGTAGATGATCTTCAAAGATCTCTTCCAACCCAAACCATTCGGTGATCCTATGGTTCCCCAGTAGAGCTATTTTTTGGAGCACCTCAGTTATCCCATGCTATTTTCTACCCGTTTCTTAAAGCAGGTTGTATATTTGCAGTTCACACACGAGCGTATGAACCTTTCTGCTGTGTCTCCAGGTAGTGTCTCTCAAGACAACACTGGGGGTCCCTTGGTAGAGCTGGAGATTTTTAAAAGCAAGCAACTCCTGTTGTTCTACATAAAGAAATAAAATGTCATCATTCTGACCCAGAAGGAAAATGCTCGGGTCTGGCTGGTGTTTTCAGAGGAAAAGGACATCAACTCTGCATTGAGCAATCATCCATTTGTCCGAAGTCACTTCTGTTGGCCGCATTCTTGAGTTTTTTCCCATATGGGGCTGTGAAGGGTTAGGGTTAACGTTGTTTAGACAGAGTCACGAAAGACTCATTGCAAATGAGCCACACATTGTCTGACTGGTGCCTGGAAACGGGCTCTTGCAGGTGAGAAATACCAGGATACACCGGACGATGCCCTGTGGGCAGGGCCCCTGTGCATCCCACATTGCTCCGGGCAGGTGCAGGACTGTCGCTCATGGCCGCGGCTTTCCAAGGGCATTGAAAATGGAGCGATGTTTAGGCTGCCAGAGAGGCACATCTGAGGGTACTTTAACAGGGGGGTTGGTGGTTTTCCTCTGTCTCTGTGCTGCGCACTTGGGGAATGAAGGTTTCATTGGTCTCGTTCATCTGCTCCCCTTCCCAGCAGGGCACACCTGAGAGCCAGCGAGGCTGGAGGCGCGTGGGTTCATCACATTTGGCTTTCTTCAGGAGACTTGCGATGGCAGGACGACCTCCCTCGGCGTCCCGCTTGCTCCTGCTCTACACGCAGCACCGAGCCATTTTGCACCAGGGTCAGTGAAATCCTGGTTAATTTAAAGCAGCAGCTGTGGTGGCAAAAGACAATTTCTTTGCGGCAGTTAAACCTCTGGACTTGACTGCAGGTTTGCAAACCAGTCCAGATTTTTGCCACGATTGTCATCTTCATGTTCAGATCTCCTTCTGCCACGTTGCTTGCCCACGTGTAAGGAAGTTGTCCCAGAAGCATGTCTGTGCCATGGGGACCCACCAGCTATGCCAGGACACATCTTCCAGGAAGACATCAGCTGCCACTAGCTCAGCATCACCAGGACAGCATTTATAGGGCTCCTCTTGAACCTGGAGCTGTTCTTGGCTGTTACTCTTTGCAGTTGGCTTTGCAGGTATCAGCAGCCATTAGAGGGTCCATGTCACATACCCGCTGCTCTGCAATTCGCTCTTTGTCTTGGTGGTTTAAGGTGCTACAGAGCCAGCTCAGAGCCAGGTGGTGTCCCCGGTATCTTCCCTTTTTTCCAGACTTCACTTTCTTGCTCCACCTTACCGGTATTGCGTTTTCCTTGCCTGCCTCTCGAAGTGCGGTAGTGTGACGGTGTGGCACTGGGGACGAGCACGGAGCAGTGCCTGCCCTCTCTGCATCTTGCCAGGTGCCCAAAATGGGTTGCAAAATGGGCCGGGTGGCTGCATGCCTGTGTGGCCGTGGGCTCAGTGGTGCCCAGGAAGGGCCAGGGCTTTAGCGGGGAAGGAGCAAGGTGGTTTGCTCCGATTTACTTCGGGCAACGCCAAAAATTAGGGGAAAATTGACCCTGGTAGGAGAAGGCGAAGCAGAAACAGTTGAGACCTGGGAGGAGGAGGAGGAGGGAGAGGAGCTGGCTGAGAATGGGGGACAAGCTGAGCCTCGGTTGCTGTGTTTGTGTCCGCAGGAGGAAGCTGCTGGCTCCGGCGGATGGTCTGGACGAGGGACTGGTGAGCCAGTCACCCACCCGAGCGCTGCTGAGCTGGGACGAGGAGCAGAGGGAAAGGTGTGTGGTGGGACCAGGGGCTCCGGATCAGCCAAGCTCCCAGGGGTTCGGATCCCAGGGCTCAGGTGGAAATAGCAAAGATCCTTTCTAGGATCTTTGGGATACCAAAGGGAGAGGGAACCGTGCCCGCAGCGGGTCTAGCGCTGTGTAATAGTAATGCACCCCCTCTCCAAAAATAACAATCACGATGCTCCCAGGAGCAGAAACTGCTCTCTTGTTTTCTCCCGTATCCAGGTAGAAATATTCCCCTTAAGACTAAGTTTAACCACAAAGAAGATGCACCTTGATTTACGTACGCTATAGCACTATGGGGACACCTTGTTTTTACTAATTGTGGAGAAATAACCTTTTTCTTCCGTGTAAGAAGCGAACTCAAGCTGTGCGTCGTGCACCCCAGGTCCTGGCTTCCCTGCCGCCCCAATGGACAGCCTCGGAGGGAGCTGCCCTCCCTGGGAAGCAAAGACTCGGGGAGGGTCTGTACCTCCACATGGCGCAGGATTTTGCCTTCTTCCTGGGCAGAAATTATTGTGCCAATTATTACAATGAACCAGCCTGGAGCTACAGCAAATGATCTTGGTTTTGTCCTCCCTCGTAGTGATGCTTCTCAGTCATAGTAGGTAAAGCATCCTGGTCTGAATCCAACCTAGTTTTAACAAAGAGGCTGAAAAGAGATGATGCAGTTTATAATTTCAAAGGCTTGGTGCACATTTTGACCCCATAGTTCTTCCAAAATCATCTTCTCCCAAGCACACGCAATCCAGCCTGGGATCTTGGTGCTTCCCAAAGTCCCTCTGAGGGCATCTCACACCCCGGGGCAAGGATGAGGCTCAGGCTGGTGCTGCTTGATGGTATTTTACTGGAACCACCTTAACTTGTGTGCTTCTGATTACACAAGAGCCAGATAAATATGGGTAAATCCTAATTAAGAGTCCGGTAGGTTAAAAAAAGGGTGATGAACCTGCCCTTGGGCTTTGCTACCTGCATGAAACGCCTGACGGTCTCCTCGCAGCCTGCCCGAGCGCATCGGTTCAGCCACGAGCCTGAGCAGCGCCGTCATCAACAACCGGCTCCAGGAGCTGGTGAAGCTCTTCAAAGAGAGGACCGAGAAGGTGAAGGAGAAGCTAACCGACCCCGACGTCACCTCGGATGACGAGAGCCCTGCGACATGTGAGTTCGAGTGGGGCTGGGAGTGTTTAACTGATGGGTCCCTACACACGCTGTGTTTTCAGGGAGACAGCTGTTTTATTAACAATTTAAAGACCTTAAAACAAGTTGCAGTAAGAAGATTTTCTGGCCTTTAAAATAACTGTGTGGCCTCTCCCAGCCCCTGCCAAGCCGGCGCCCGCGGCAGCACCGGTGCCTCCCCCGGGAGGGGAGCCGGAGGGGGACAAGCCGGCGGGGGACGAGCACTACTGCGAGATGCTGTGCTGCACGTTCAAGCGCCGGCCCTGGCTGGACCGCCTGAAAAACTACCAGTTCCCCAGCAGCATCGACCCGCTCACCAGTGAGTGATGGAGCACGGCCACGTGCCCGGGCTGGGGGCAAGCTGGTGGGGCCGGGGGAGAGGGGGTAAGGAGGGGAGGAGGTGTAAAAGATGAGACCTTGTAGAGAAGGGAGGACAGCTAAGCAAGGCGCAACTTAGCTTACACCTGACTACTAAAAAAAACAGTTTTAAATTCCCCTGCAAGGCACAGGCTTTCCTAAATATGTCCCGATGGCTGTGGGTGTCAGGAGCACGACTAGGCAGGGAAGGGGCAGCTGCCTTCTGCTTTTCAGTGGGCAAACGCTGTCCCTGTGGTACGGACTCCCCAAATGAAAATAAAAATCACAAAAGAAAAATCCCCTGTCCAGTGGACGCCCCACAGGAACCCAGCTCCTTCCTTAGTCTTTGCTATTTCACAGCCATTTCGAAGCCCCCAGGCTCAGGCAGCCAGCGGTTGGCTCGGCAAAAAAGCAAAGCAAGAAAGTCGGTATTGTGGGAGCAAAGCAAAAGCAAACCCAGTTGAACAAGCAAAGGTAGAAGAGGCTTTCTGATAAAAAGCCATTTGCTCTGCAACCGGTGGTATTCACTTTGCATCTTGAGCCCAGCTCACTTGCAATTAAATGCTGTCTATAAAAGGTCTCCTGCAAGTTTCCCCGCTGCACTCAGGGCAGGGCAGGGGACGAAAACCCCTTTGCGTAGCAGATTCGCGTGGACGAGGGACGTGTGCCCAGCTAATCGTGGCGTGGTTCCCTGCGCAGATCTGATGTACGTGCTGTGGCTGTTCTTCGTTGTCATGGCCTGGAACTGGAACTGCTGGTTGATCCCTGTCCGCTGGGCTTTCCCCTACCAGACGCCGGCAAACATCCACTGCTGGCTGCTCATGGACTACCTCTGCGACCTCATCTATCTGCTGGACATCCTCGTCTTTCAGACCCGGCTGCAGTTCGTCCAGGGGGGAGACATAATAGTGAGTGGCAGCACGCCGTGTCCCACCGCTGGGCACCAGCTGCCGGGCCCTCCCATCCCCATCACCCCGAGCAGCGTGGATGGTGCTGGCTGCTGACCTCTGAATCGAGCTCTCCAAGCTCTCCCACCGCGGCCGTGGCCATCAGGGCTGTGTCCGCTCTTGGAGGACTGCAGGCATCTCTCCTGCCACGTAGTGGATAAGCCGACAGCCTTTTTGTCCACCAAACATATGTATTTTTCCCCTAAAGTCAATACCAGCCCATCTAGAAAGCGTGTGGTCTGTGTTCCTGGGTGTAGGGATGCTTGGAGGGTGCTGCTCCGCGGGGCAGTCCTGGCAGCGGTGCGGTGAGGTGCACGTCGACCGGCCCCGGCACGGCTGTACGCTGCTAACCGTGAGCACACGGCATGATAAACTCTGGGTTTAATATTCAGGAGCATGGCTAGGCAGAATGCATTAGCGATATGACAAAAGCAATTGCAATCTGAATGCATAGATCACGCGCCTGAGATAAGTGAAAGCCCTTGATTTCATTTCCATATCCAATTAAATAAGCTATGAAAAATAAAACCTTGAGGGTACAGCCTTCCCATTGCCCGTGCAAATGCTCAGACAGGGAGGTTTCTCCTGTAAACTGATTTTTGTGGTGCTGGCACAGTGACGTGCTTTCTCTGGGATGCAAAACGAGCACAGGATGTCCCGAGATAGGATGGGAAGATGGCATATGGCCAGGTCTTCTGCTCCGCTTGCTCTGCTCCCCTTCCCGGGCACAAAGGGAGCATCTTCCCTGTTGTGGTGCAGAAGAGGAAAGCCAGGCATGACCACGTTGGCCATGACTTTCCTTTCTGCAAGCAATGATCAATCTTCCTCTCTCTCTTCCCCCTCCTGCTCCCGACCAGACGGATAAAAAGGCCATGAAAGAGAACTACCTGCGATCACAACGCTTTAAGGTTCGACATAATTTTATTTATTAATCTGAATCTTTAATCTGAACCGTGGCTTGCAGCTCCACCCCGCCACGCCTGCAGGTCCCCACAGAGGTTTCTCTCTTTGTGCGGATTTCAGATGGATATGGTGTGCCTCCTGCCCCTGGATTTCTTCTACTTCAAAGTCGGTGTCAACCCACTCCTGCGCTTTCCTCGCTGTCTGAAGGTGAGTCGGAGCTTACAAAATCAGGCAGAACACCAGCTGCAGTGGACGTGAAGGAGTCCCATGCTGGCTGGGGTAAGCTATGGCTTGCTAGACTCATCGACGATGACAAGAGGATTGTAAAATGGACGGGAAGTCGTGTCCCGAAGGCTTTGTGGGGCTGTTGGTCAAACGCTTCATTTCAACCCTAAAACACACTCCCATTTGAATAGAAGGGCACTTAGAGATGGTGCCAGATCTGTCCGTGGCAGTTCATGCTGCAGAGGGGCTGCAGGAGGGAAACAGAGCGGGAGTGGGGTTTTATGGGGACGTAACTCTCCTGGCGAGGGCTGCGGGAAGCTGGAGCACGCTGCTTTCCTTCTTCTCCCAGTACATGGCCTTCTTCGAGTTCAACAACCGCCTGGAGGCTATCCTGAGCAAGGCGTACATCTACAGGTGAGGGGAAGGGAAGGAGGGAGAGGAGGAGGGAGGGAGAGAGCGTGGAGTTGCTGTTTGCTACTGGGGAAGAAGGTTCACTTTGGTGCGCACGCATGCTGGGTTTCTGATTTATTTTCCTGCTGTCCCCAGACCAGCTGATGTGGGCATTGGCTGATGCAGGGGGGATGTGGGGGTCCTGGAGCCCGGGTGGGTAGGATCACCTCTCCCCGACCCGGCGGCACAGGGGTGCTGGTGGTGAGGAGGAGCCACCAGCGGATCAGCTGCTTTTTCTGGCACTTGTAGAGCTGCTGGGCTGCAGGAGGGAGCAGCGGGGCTGCACATTTGGGTGCTCGGTGGTCCCTGCATTGGCAGGACCTGCGCAGTCAGCACCTGACTCATCGCTTCGAAGCTCCTTGTGATGCCGGGGGGCATCTGACATGTTCCTCCCAGCAGACACCATATCATCTCCCTTCCTGCTCTCGCCTTTTTTTTTTCGCAGAGTGATTCGGACCACTGCCTATTTACTGTACAGCTTGCACGTGAACTCCTGCCTCTATTACTGGGCATCAGCCTATGAAGGACTGGGCTCTACCACCTGGGTCTACGATGGGGAAGGAAACAGGTACAAGCCAGGGCTTGGGTCCTCATGTAGCACAGCTTGCTGTGATGAGCTGGAGCAAGAAGGGAGGTGTTAGGCTGCAGCTGGGGTCATAAAACCCCCTGAAGCAAAAAGTTGCGGGTGCCAGGAGAAGATGTGGAGCCAGGGAGAACGACGGGGACAGGAGGGAAGGGATGTGCAGTAATATACGGTGCTGCAAGACAAAGAGGCTGCCGCTGGGCTGAGATGGAAGGCAATGGTGGGTCAAAAAGAGGCTGAAAAACTGGCAACCTGGTGCTGAGAAACAAGTAAACACTCCCTGGCTGAGTGGTATGGTGGTGTGAGCCCGTCTCTCTCTGTTCACGTTGACCTGCTGCCAGGTCAGCATGGAGGCTTGAAGCTGTGTGTCCTAGGTGCCATGTGTCAGGCTCCTCAGACCAGCCCAGCGCCCTCATTCCCAGGGTGCGAGACAGGAGCAGTGGCCACCTGTCCCCTCGCCGTGGCGTTTCCAGCGTACACGTGTTCAGTGTCCGTTGCACTGTCGGTGATGGATGCCGCAGGGGGAGCACTCGGCTCACGAGCTGAACGCCGCCTCGTAGCGAGTGCCCACACCTGCGTGTTGTACAACATGGGCAAAATAAAACACCGAGTAACATTTAATTGATTCAGCACCATACAGTAAATGAGAGTTTTCTGCAAAAAAAAAGGGGTGGGCAAGTGCATTAGAGACTTACTGTGAGGTGTGGGTGTAGGTGGGGACAAATGACTGTCACCCAGGCAGCCTTAGTGCTGGTGTTGCCTACTCTCTGAGCACTCAGCTTCCCATGTTAATGTTGCTGCTATATAATTATTTTGTGCGATATACGTATCTGTATCTATCTCTAGGTGTAACTATAACATCCAAGGGAGTGCCCAAGAAGAGTGAATCAAGAATTCACTTGACATCTCCTGAGTTCCATGCCAACAATTTGCTCATAAACCCTTTTTTTCCTCCTGACTATTTCTAAAAGTGTAAATGTTACTGAAAATAAGTCGCTGGTTTATGGTAGTGGGGCTGAAAGAAGCAGAAAATGGGAGTAGGCTGAGCAGCTGAGCCTCCTGCACAGAGGTTTCTGGAGGGTCCCTACATCCCCCTGCTCCTGTAGCATGTCCAGAAGCACCTGCAGGTGTGGTGGGGAGTCTGCAGTCCCTTAATTTTCCCTTCATCACCTGTAATTACTATCAGAAGGCTCTGGTTTGCTGTGGCCAGAGGATGTGAGCTGGGTACTGAGGGGTCAGTCAAGCCTTCACACCAGAAACGCCTTCAAAGCTGCCTTCTCTTTTCCTCCCAGCTACATCCGCTGCTACTACTGGGCAGTCAAAACCCTCATCACCATCGGGGGCCTGCCGGACCCCAAGACGCTCTTCGAGATCGTCTTCCAGCTGCTGAACTACTTCACGGGTGTCTTTGCTTTCTCTGTCATGATAGGGCAGGTGAGCGGGAGTCACGGGGGGGTTCCCAGAGTCAGGTGGGGAAGGTTCCGGTGGGGCTGGTCCACAGGTTTATATCTTCGGGTTTGTTTTCCCCGTGTGAGGACCTTCTCAGCATAAGACAAAGGATTTGGCAGATGCTGTTAGGACTCAGCATACGTGCTCTAGACTGCTTAGCCTGTGTGATGGACAAGCGACAGCAGTTAAAATATCTCTTCCACCTCTTCCTCCTGTTCAGATGAGAGATGTGGTTGGCGCCGCTACCGCAGGGCAAACTTACTATCGGAGCTGCATGGACAGCACCATTAAATACATGAACTTCTACAAAATCCCCAAAACTGTTCAGAACCGGGTGAAAACGTGGTACGAGTACACATGGCATTCGCAAGGCATGCTAGGTGAGATCCAACCGCTCCGAGGGTCAACGCTTGCACCGTGTGTGTTTTACTGTGGTTGCTTTGCAGAGCCAAAACGTTGCTGTCAAATAGCACTACCGTTTTGGGGCGGGGGGTGGCTTATTTTACTCTTTGCTATATGGGCTTGTTTGCCCACCTATAGAGTATATAGTCTGCCACCGGGTCGCGGTGCCGTGGTGCTCGGCATCACAGCGCACCGAGTCCAGCATCCCACCCGCTGGTCCCCGGGGAGAGGGCAGTGACTGGCAGTCGCTGGCCAGAGCGTGTCCAACAGCAAACCCACTAGCTCACCCTACCAGTAAATCACCAGGCAGGACCTCTGTGCCTGCTCTCCTGGCCCAGATGCTGACTCGGGCTCACCAGTCTGTCCCTGAGAGCTGTCAGGGCAGGAATAATGCGAGGGGCGGCTCTCCGTCACCCGTTGGCTTTAGACCTGCAGGTTGCTGGGTGGGCAGAGGCTGGAGGAGACCCTTCTGGGTGAGCTGGCTCCTGCCCTCTGCCACCAGAACGTGGGCTGCTTTCCCACTGCCCTGCCAAGGACACGCTCTTGGATCAAGTGCTGGAAACACCCAGTTTTCCGCTTTGTCTCACAGATGAGTCAGAGCTGCTGGTGCAGCTGCCGGACAAGATGAGGCTGGACATCGCCATCGACGTGAACTACAACATCGTGAGCAAAGTGGCCCTCTTCCAGGTACCCTCTGCAGCGCGGGTCCTGGCCGGCGGAGCCTGGCACACCGGCGCGGACTAACGGCGCTCTTGGCTCTGTTTGGCTCAGGGCTGCGACAGGCAGATGATCTTCGACATGCTGAAGCGGCTCAGATCGGTGGTCTACCTGCCTAATGACTATGTGTGTAAGAAGGTAATGAGATGCTCGGTTGCCCTCCCATGTTGTGGGAGTCCTGGCTGGGCTGTGCAGGGCACTAGGAGCAACGCAGAGTGGGGAAAGCCAGGCCGGGCCCATCACCGTGGCGTTGAGCCACTTCACAGGCAGGGAATTCGGAGCAAAAACCATTCTCGGTTGCAGCTGGTCTTGTGCAAAGACTGACCTGCTGCAGCCGTGAACAGCAGGAGAGCAGGGAAGAGCCTGCCTAGCCGGAGGAGACTTTGGGGTGCTTAGATGAGGATGCTCGGTAGTGAGCACCATCGGGACAAAGCGTTTTGAGAGCTTGGAGAGGACGGTATGGTCGCGGGGGTTTCCAGCAAGATGCAGGTTAGGGCGTCCATAAGGTCTCCCTGTTTCTGGGCACCCCACACAGCACCCATCTTCACTGCAGGGAGAAATCGGCCGCGAGATGTACATTATCCAGGCGGGACAAGTGCAGGTGCTGGGGGGACCCGACGGCAAAACCGTGCTGGTGACTCTGAAAGCCGGGTCCGTGTTCGGAGAAATAAGGTGAGGAGCTGGGGAAACACAGCTCGCAGGCTCTGGGCGAGGAGGGTGGGAGGTCTGGAGATCAGCAACACCCTAATTCATCTTTTAATGATTGAGAGCCATGAACACTGAGCAGCGTCTGCGACACAAATGACAGGTTTTTTTCTTGGAGCTTTTCCACTATTTTTGTTATCGTGCTGTTTTCTGCCTGGGGAGCTAGTGACAGTAAGCAGAGGTACATGGAGGGATGGGAAAATGAATAAGAAAAGATGTTTCACTAAAACAGTCCCCCAGCCATTAACCTGTCCATTTCATGGGCATGTAAAGTCCTGTACCCGTTCGTAACACAGTGAGAGTTTGCCTCCCTAAAGCCCAGCAGACACAAGACTGGTGTAAAATGCAATATTTAAACCTTCAAACAGGCAAATCACTTTTTATATAGCGCTCCATGCCAAAGTTTCCCAGCATTCTTTAAAAACTGGGCTTGGAAAATTTCATCGGGGGTGAAAATTAAACTCTGAGTCCTCTGAAAGAGAGACGGGGGGACACAATGTGAAAAGGGAGATTTTAAATTACAGATGTTGTGCTGAGCCCGTTAATAACAGCATTAACGTCTCGCCGTGTCTCTCTCAGCTTGCTGGCGGCAGGAGGGGGAAATCGCCGAACAGCAAACGTCGTCGCTCACGGCTTCGCTAACCTCTTCATTTTGGATAAGAAGGACTTGAACGAGATTTTGGTGCATTATCCGGAGTCCCAGAAGCTGCTGCGTAAAAAGGCCAGGTGCGCGTTGGGCTGCTGCTTTCTAGCCTGTGGGGTTTTAAAAAAAGCAGAGTACGGGTTTCAAGATCGCAGGGGAGGTTTCTCTCTGTGCGAAGCACTGGGAAAACTGGGAAAAGGCGCCAGGCGTTAGGCACACGTCCCAGGAGGAGAGCCGGGCTGGAGCTGCCGCGCTTTGGCAGGGAGCACCCGTCCCTCGCCGCCAGGCTGGGGAGGCTGGAGACGCCAGAGCCAGCCCAGCCCTGCTGCAAAGCTTCGCCGCTAAAAGCGGGTGCAGCTCGGGAACAAACGTGGCCAAAGTGCATTCCTTTAAAAATCTATTAAAATATTCACTTTAGTTTTTGCGTTACTTAGATTTGTTATTCTGTCCTTCCTAAGGCATAAAAAATCCCTGTCCTTTTAAAGTCTGATTTTTCTGCATTATAAAATCCAGCTAATGTAACATGTCCCCGACTGAAATCATCTCTTTTTTTCCTTGCTGTAGGAAAATGCTGAAAAACAACAATAAACCCAAAGATGAGAAGACAGGACCTGGAGACCCGCTGATCATCCCCCCAAAACCTGACACCCCGAAGCTCTTCCAGGCTGCCCTGGCCGCCGCGGGGAGGATGGGGGGCAAAGGGCCGCTGGCGCAGCTCCGCTGGAGGCTGAAGGAGCTGAAGGCGATGCAGGCGACGCAGGTCAGCGTGGGGAGGACGGCGATTTGGCTTTGCTTCCTCAGATGCCCTGTCGCTGCTCTCCCCGACCAGCTCCAGAGCCTGTTGTTAAGGTGCCTTAAAGGAGTGAGCTCAGGTCGTCGGGGTCTGACGTAGCACGGGCGAGCGGGAAGGGGTGGTCCAGCATCTTACGCATGGCCTTGAGAGAATGTCATTGTCCCACAGGGTTTGTTTTGCAACGCAAAAGGGAAATACATTGACTTTTTGCCCAGCTATGCTAAGCCTGACTCTAGTTTCTAGCTGGGCTGTAGCCACAGACAAACATCTCTTCTGTCCCCCCGAGACGGAGCCGCTCGCAATTAATCGATGTGCTGGCGGGACGGAGGCTGGTGCTGGCATCCAGCACCCACAGGCCGGTCAGTATTTGCAAAGCTCTCACGGCGTGGCTGGGGCCGAGGCCCCCGGGAGCAGGCACGCTGTCCTGCCCGCTCTGCAAGGGCTGCGCTGAAATCACCCTCGCTCTTTTGTCATGAGCAACTGAAAAAGAAAATGGCCCTGCTCTTCTTTTTTTTTTTTTTTTTCGTTTTTCCTTCCAAGTGTCTCTGCTGAGCTCGTGGAAAAGGTCATATTTCCACGCAGACCTTGTTGTTACTCTTCCCACCACGGAGTTATGCAGACTGTCACGTCTGGACGCGTAAAGGGAGGTGGAAGAGGTGCTGATAGGGAGCGCGCGGTGGCCTTGAGACGGGGCGAGTATCCAGGGAGAGGCTGAGCGCGCCTGTGTTGCTGCAGTCCTTCGCAAAAGCACGGCCAGGCTTCACGCAGTGTGGTGCTTAACACTAGTTAGTAACCAGTTAAAGGCAGTGGTGACCAGTGGTACCGCGTGCTCCACACGGTAGTGGCAACGAGACCCGTCGTCGGACGGTGCACGTATTAGGAGCCAACCCTACTAATGGGGTTAGCAGGACCCCGTTAGGAGGAAATCCCGCTCCATGGCATGTCTGTAGGTGAGGTTTCTGAGGCTCCTCTCTAAAGGAGGCTTTAGGACAGGGCAGGCCGGGGCTGCTCCCTCACAACACCACTTCTGCCAAGCTTTTGCCAAGATCAGCCCCTCCAGATGCTTCAGGAGCAAAACAAGAGCTGGTGCAGGAGGTGTGAGCGCTGCCCTCGTCTCTATGCGCTTCCCAGGGTGTGCAGGGTATAATCCAGCTGCCCTTCTCCCCGGGGTCATCTTTGGCAGCAAGCCGACATCCCAGTGATGAGGTCCGGCGTGGTGAAACTCCACAAAACGCCTGCCTGGCTTTGCACAGCGCAGACGCCGTGCTTGGGGGTAGCGGGCAAGGGTCTGCTGAGGTTGACTTTGCCTTTTCTTGTTGAATCGCAGGGTTCCAGCTTCAGTCCGATCCCACCAAAATCACCAGTGCACCGGAGATCGCCTGTCACCTCCCGCAAAGCATGCACCCACCTGGGAGAAGAACTGTTCTCAAAATCATCTGACAGTTTAGTCACTATTCGTGTGATTTCTACGGCACAAGAGGATGAAGAAATCCTTGCTGCTGAGATTTCAGAGGTAGAAGAACAACAAAAAGAAGAGAAATGAAAAACAAGCAGGTCCTGGGGCAGGAGGAGGAGTCAGGCAAACGCCTGGGGTAGAAGCTTTTTGTCGTTAGCGGTTTCCACGCAGTGGCTGTAGGCTTCGCTAAGTGCTGTGGGTAGGATCTGCCTTTCTTTTCTGCCTAGACCTTCACTTGCTGTTGATAAAACCCTCTGCTGTGTGACCCAAAACCATACAAGGTTTCTGTGCTCTGGAGATCTATTTTTATTGAGCATCTTTATGAATATTCCCACTAAAGCTCAGGCCAGCCCTCTTGCTTCAAAATCCAGCCTTACGGAGAGGGAGCCCTGAAGAAATTGCTTTTTATGGCTCTGGATGGTTAATGAGCGTTCAGATAAAGCGTGAGGAGTTATTCACCTCTGACAGCTGAGTCACCGCTTGGCCAGAAACAACCAGGGAAAAAAAAAAACAACAACGTTTCTCTGTTGTGCTCAAGGTTGTCAGCAGCAGCTGGAGAGTGATTCATCCAAAAAGGATGTGGACTATGCTCACGAGCCGAGCGCAGACCACATCGCACTGTCACGAGAAGGCCGACGTCCGTCCCGGTGTGCATAGGCTGCAAGACACTTGAGGGTCCCTGTGTGGTGCCAAAACCACCTTGGGTTTGCTGCTGGGAAGAGGAGTTCCTGCCAGCCGTCCACCCCGGGGAGGTGGTGGGCTCTCCATCGCTGGTGGCTGTACGGAGAGATTTGATGAGCATCTTTCAGGGATGGAGAAGCACAACCCTGGATGAGGAGATGCTCCTGGAGATCCCTTCCAGCCCCGGGTTTCCGTGGGTGCACCAACCTGCCGCTGCCGGAGGGATAAACCGAGTGCAGGAAGGGAGAAGCCGTGCTGGTTTCCAGCTGGGACGGGATAGAGAAGTGCAGCAAGTGCTCTCCTCTCCCAGCCAGCGTTTCAGAGTCAGGCCAGAGCCCGTAGTGTGCAAACAAGCACGCACAAGCACGCAGGTGGTCCCCTGCGCTTATTGCTGCACCTCAGTGACCTGCCACATTTCCAGCAGCCGATTTCCAGCCCATTTCGGTCACTTGGTTGGCTCTTGGCCACGTTTCCCGTGGAGAAGCCACTCTGGTCTTGCCCATCGCTGCAACGGAGCACTTGTGAAGGTGCTCTCCCAGCCGTGCTGGGACCGGGCGCTGGATGGGAAGGCGAACACCTGGTGAGCAGCCAGCACGCCCAGCTGATGGCTCGAGGTGTCCGATCTTCCTCCAGCACCACCAGTTCCTCGTCTTCCTCAAACCCAGCGCCAACCGGAGCAAGCTGCTGGCGCGCTGAGAGGTGGCGAGAGGCAGTGGGTGAGGTGGTGCCGGATGAGACGATGCAGAACCCTCCCCAAGGTTTTGGCTGGCCGGGTCTCCCCAGCACCGCTGGCTCCATCGAGAGAAGCCGGTTTCCATCCTCTGGAGGAAAAGCTGGAGCAGGTTGTGCCGCAGGGAGCAGCCCTGGCGCCACGGCTGAGGGACTCGTCAGGTGTTCGGCAAATACCGTGAGCAGCACTGCAGGTGTCCCGGGTCTGGGCGTGAGACGGCCGGGCTGTTGGTGAAGGGTGTGGGCACCGGTGTCGCCCCGCGCGTGGGTGATCCCTCTTCCCATCAGCAGCCTGGGGCTGATCTGCACCTCCTCCGGGGTCGTCTTATTTTGTTGTGGTTTTTCCCCTCTCTTGCAAAATAAATGGGTTTCTGTGGCAGAAAAATCCAGAATAGATGTTAGTGTTAATTAACGATGGCTTGCTCTCTTTTAAACAAATTTAATGAGCTCCAATATACTACCGGGGGGTCTGAAGCCACCACTGCCCTTAACATTGCAGGGGAAAACCTGGACTCGCCCAAACCTCCCTAAATATTTCTTGTCCTCAGTCATTTGCAAGTGGTTTCCCGCTGGGTAGAAGGCTTTGGTGGGGAGAGCAAAGTATTTTTTTTCACTAGATAAATATTTATATAATCAAACCAGGAAACGTGCAAAAGTCAAACTGGGGTTCTGATTTGCTGCTGCGATATGGTTTAGAAAAAGCGTTTAAATAAATAGTGGGCTGTAACGGCTTTCATAATTCACCGTCTCTACAATAAACACCATGTAGATTACCGTTCATTTTCTGTGGATTTATTTCAAACTTCCAGTTGTTTTCCATCATTTTCCTCACTGATGCACCGACGGAGCCAGTAAAGTCCCCAAGCCCCGTTCACAGGTTTTTCCAATAAACTTTTTAGAGGCTCAGAGCTCATGTAATACTAGTAGTAGAATCGTTATTTTTTTTTTTAATCACCAGAAGGAGGGGGAAAAGCTTTCTTAAACGGCAAATACTTGCGTGAAAATCTTAGTTTTCAACACGCAGCGTTAGATGGTGATGGATACACAACTGGTGATTCTGGATCGCGGGGAGATTTGAAGTCATCCTCCTTCGCGATCTGTTTATGGCTTTAGTTCTTTAGAGAGATTCTTCTCCAGGTAATAATTAAGGTCAAGGTAGGGTTGGGCTTACAGGCTGGGCTGGAGCGGAGCTCAGATGTCTTTGCTGTGCAGGACTATTTAGATCTGACGGGTGGGCTAAGGAGATGGGCAGCTCCTTTTGGGGGTTGCCGTAAATTGGCTTTCTGCTGAATTTTGTAGTTCCATTCATTTACCCATTTTGCTGTATTTGCAACGGGCTCCCTTTGCCCATTAAATTTTCCTATTAAATATCTTGCAGCATGCGCTTCTCACAGGTCTGCTCCTTCCACTGCCCTTGTAATGTTCCTGATGGATTTGGTAATGCTCTGCGTACTTTTACTGCATTTCTTATTAGCTTTTGCTCGTTCCGCTTTGATGTTCTTAAGCGTTGGATCGATCCGATATGAGATCCACTCATAATATTAATGCAGTATTTGGGGGATCTTGCCAGGTAGTTGCTTATTGCCAGTCCAGCGCCCTGGAAATTCTGCATTGCAGTCGTCCTCCTGACTTGTATTCCTCTTTAACAGGTTTCTCAGCGGTCCATAGCCATAGAAACCAGGTTTTCTTGCAACAGTATTTTAGCTGCTGCTGCTTTTGAGTGAGATAAGTGGAACAGATAAGTGCTGGAGGAAGAAGCAGAGCTCGCTGCTGTTGGCTCTGTATGATGAATGTGTTAGGTTTTGCCTCACTATCACGAGTAACATCTTTACTGGGGCTTTATATATACTGCTTTAATATATATATACACACACACTTTTTTTTTATATATATATATATAGCTACTTTTAAAAAAAATATATATACACACACTTTTTATACTGTTGGGGTATTCATATTCTTTGTGGCCTGTGCTGTTATGTCTTTCAGAAAAGTGATACTGATTTAATGTTCCGTATGAAGTTAGAGAAGACAAACGTCTCTGATAAAAACTCGACTTACAAAAGGAATAACAAAACCCACCACAGGCATCTGACCAGGGAGGAAGTTGTTTTCCTCTGGACAGAAACAGGGCAGGTAGCTTCTCTGTATTTACAGACGAAGCAATCTTTTAAAAAGATTAAGTGCAACTGCAGGTTAATCACTGATAAGGATATAACAAAAGTAAAAACAAATAAGCAGGTTTGGGGATTAGACTCGGGTCTAGAAAGAAATTGCAGGATAAATGGAAAGCCCAGTTAAATGGTGTTTAATTAGAAAGTTGGAAATAAAATTAAGCACTTTACCCTTGAAACCTGGAGACCTTAACCAGCAGGACATGCTTCTAATTCTGGGAACAGTCTGTAAACCACTTTTTCTGCCTATATACATTTTTATATATATAAATAATATATATGACTGCTTGGAGTCATGGTTGCAATTAAATCCCCCTGAATCCCTCTTACCTTCCTCTAAAATGGAGCTGACACGAGTCTGGTTTTCCCTGCCCTGAGCACACAGCTCGTTTTACGGGCAGTAATGGTCCTGCTGGAGTTAACACCCGGAAAAAAAAGCCCGAGCACCGTTTTGAAAGGGTCACACAGAGGTACACGAGCTGGCGGGAGCCCACGCCAGCATTTATTAACAGCAGCTGCTTTGGCTCGGCCCGGATGACATTTTTCCTTTTGTCATTCTTTCCTCATTTACCCGTTCTTATTTTGGGATGAAACTTTCCAACTTTGGTTCATGCCCTAGGGTGAATGTCTCAGGGAGATCTGAGCCATATCCAGCGAGACGGGTTTGAGTCATCCGAAGAAGTAAAGCCTAGATACCTACGTTATTCCGTGCATTTTTTTTTTCTACTTTTAGAATCATAGAATCGTTGAGGTTGGAAGAGACCTTTAAGACCATCGAGTCCAGCCGTTAACGCAGCACTGCCAAGGCCACCACCAAACCATGTCCCCGAGCGCCACATCTACACAAAGTCACTTGATGCATGAGAAGAGCTGGTAGTCAAACAGTTAAAGTCTAAAAACTGTTTTGTTGGGTAAATGGGAAGGAATTTGGGGGGAAATGTAAACAGCTGGAGAAGTGAGATAATCCAGGTTGTGGGGATGCTACGAGGTGGCCAGGGGACGTCCCCGCCAGCTCTGGGCTGTGGCACCCAGGGGATGGCATGGCCCAACGTGCTTCACGCTTCTTGCAGATGCTCGCTTTGCAAGCTTGAGCTCAGCGGCACGGCCACCGCTCCCTTTCCGGCTGGAACCGTCCAGGAGCGGAGGGCTGGGTCTGCCTCCACGCAGCAGGGCCGGCGCCGCAGCACCTGCCTGAGCATCCTTTTGCAGCCTGGAACCTCCCACGTGTCCCGGCCTGTGGGTCTCCGCAGGGATGGTCCGATTCGGCCCAGGGTGAGCATCGCGTGGGCCGGGCCGTGCCGTGCCGCTCTGTCTTAGCAGTAACTGGAGGAATGAAGACCAGCCCAACTAGTTACTCATTCTAGATAAGAGGCTCTTTTGTGCTGCCGAAATACCAATATCACGTGAAAATCTCTCTGCTGCCACGGTTGCTACCCGCCGTCACAGCCGCCGGCGAGACGGGACTTGTAGCATTGTCAGGGCTTCTGGTCTCCCCTTCGCAAGGGGAAACTCCAGCCCTAAAACCTGTGCTACGCCCCAGAGAGGAGGGGGGACGTCTGCGAGGGCTGCCTAACCCTCCCCGGGGCGAGCTGGCCACGTTACGATGCTCAGAGCTTGTCGTCTACAGCGTCTCTGCCCTGTCACTGGGCATCGGGCTCTGGGTTTTATAAATTCCTCACTAATAACCTGAAATATTATTTTAAAAGTGAGAAAATGGTGCTGCGGCGCGGGCAGGCAGAGGTCGGCTCTGCCCCGTTCCCTGTTCTTCTGGCGTTTAGGAACGACTTGACCTCGTGGCGCTCTCGCTTTTTACGCTAACGCACTTCTCATTAAAGTGCTTTCCTGAACACTAATGAGGATGGTTTTCCTTTTGTAAATTAGCCTGATACGATCTGTGTGTCTTGGCAGACGCCCTCCAGAGCAGGAACTGAGGTCTTTGCTTTTGATCGCTGTTTATTTTGCAAATCTCCCCGGTTTTACTGTTCTTGGCTGCCTCCTAGGAAGTGCTGGCAGGTGGAGGTTAATGGGAGGGAAATGGGGCTTTCCAGCTTGCCCGCCTCGCGAAAGGGGAGAGGTTTTGGCGCTACGGGGGGCCGATGCGGGTTGACAGGGTGGTGTGGGCACGCAAGGAAGCGCTTTCCTCTGAGCTCCTTCCCATCCCATCCCGGCATCCTCGCGTGGTGTGGTGGAGGAGCAGGTCCACAAGGAAAGGCATTGCCTGAGCCGACCTTTTAACAGGTGATGGAAAAAAAATCCAACTAAAAGACGCTCATTTGGTGCACTTAAACCACTTCTTTTGACTATAGCCAATGTGCAGAGCAGCAGACCCGAGTGACCCCAAAGCCATCTAAATCTGGATGGATGTCTGCGGAGGGAGGAGAGTCCGCCTGTCTGCTGATGCTACTAAATAGGTTGTGTCAGCAATTTGTCCCGGACCAATGGTGCTCAGGAGGGGACAGATTTTAATCGGCTCTCATTTTCTTAATGCACTGGCAGCTGGGTGCGGAGGGGATGTTGCTTTCTCCGTCTCCGGTCACGGATGGGGCAGAGCCGCCAGAGGTTTGCACGGGCTGAGAAATTCGGCAGTGAAGGAGACGCTGGGTGCTGGAAGCCATCCTCTGCCTTCACTCGCTGGGGAGGCTGGCAGCGAGCGGAGCGTCCCTGGGGGTCCTGCCACCCCCGCTCTGCATCAGCCGCTGGGACCCTTCTGGAACTGGGCACCGTTATGGACCATCTTTACAAAAGGATTTACTGGTCCTTAATGAGGGAAGAGGCGAACCGCTGAGGGGCTTCACACGGGGACCCCTGAGATTGGGACAGAGTTGACAAAGCCTGTAACGAAAAGGCAACGACTTTTCAGTGCCAGCGTACCAGCCACGTGGCACCACGTGTGGAAAAGCGAGGTGAAGCATCCCACCCCAGAGAGCCGCTGCCAACGCTGGCCACGCCAGCACGGCCGCACCAGCCCGGCTTGCTCCCTGCGTCCCGGGGAGGCTTGCGGCGGGGATCCACACGGGCCGTATCCGGCACCCGGCTCCCCTTCCCGGGCCGTGTCGAGCCATGCACGCACTGTGTGCGCTGGCGGGACTGTCGGTGCCGGGCTGGAGCAAGGGGAGCAGCAAGAGGAGCGGGATGCAGGCTGCGGAGAGCATCCCTGCCCGCGGCGAGGAGGGCGAGTGCCGCAGCCTCGAGGGGTATTTCTGCCGACCCGTGGGCACCGTGCAGAGACTGGCACGTGGCGGAGGATGCTTCCGAAAAATGTGCCTGGGGTTGGCCTGGCCGGGCCCGCAGGTGAGAGCGGTGGGGTGGGGCTGGGGGCAAGAGGCTGCACCAAAAGCAAAGGCTGGGGATGAAAACCAGCAATTGGAGTCGTTTTCATGAAACGTGCCCAGATGTTTGTACACAGGCTCTCTATTTCTTCTGCCGCTGTTTCCCAAGGGAATTAATTAGTCAAGCAGCACTTTTTGTCTGGTGGGATGAAGATGAAGGTAGCTGAATAGAGACCTGTGAGCCTGGAGAGCCCTGGCCCCACCTCGCCTGGGATGCTGAGTGCCTCGGCCATGCCTCGGTCCCACCTCGTGTACCATTTCTTTCTCCAGCTCATCCTTATTTTTTCACCCAACACCTCTCTTAGGTCCCCAAATAGACCTGAAAGCTCAGGAAGGTTTGCAATAAAAAAAAGCAGTGAGCTGGCAGTTTTTCCCTATCAGCCTCAACAAAAACCCTCCTGCCTGCGCTGCCAGATTTTCCTTACTGTCTTCTCGTTTTTCCAGTTGTGAGTGATTGCTCAAGGAATCTCCTGGAGGAGAGGACTCGGGTTCACCCTTCGCATTCCGCTCGTCTCTAAGGCATATGCATAAAAATAGGGGTGTGGGTCTGCTCCTCTTCATAAACGCAAATTAAATGTGCTCGCGCAGCGCCGGGCGCAGGCGGCAGAGCCGAAGCGTGTGGCTGTTTAATATTCATGGGGCGTAGATGTAAAAGTTTTCTTTTCTAAAATCGCCTTGCGCAGCGCCGTGCTGCTCTGTTTTCCCTAAACCTTAGTGAGAGGCTGGAATTTAACGTTTCCTTTGATTGTCTCCCCAACTTCCACCGGCTTAGCCGAGAAGCAGAAGAGCCTCGTTGGGTGTAAAACCTGCTTTGAGGACAGATCCCGGCACTTTATTTGCAGTTTTGGTTCTGTAGTCTGCTGCGACAGAACGATGTCTTTGAAGCGCCAACACGGGAACAAGAAATTATGCTTTTATGTTGAAACAGCATGAGCTTCTGTGGTAGTTGTGCATCTATTTGTGTGTTACATTTTAAGGGGAAAAACCAGTTTTCCCTGTAAAATTTTGGTGGGTAGATTCATGGATCTCTTCGGCATCTCCTCCTATTAACTGAGTGCAGTTTCCTTCACCATCTCAATTGCACCTCGGAAGAAAAAAAAAAGAGAATTTGGTCCCGGTTATGTGCATAATAATTAAACCACCATGAAACACATTTCAGTAAGTTAAACTAGAAAGGCCTCAGCCTTTTGCCTTGTTAAGTGGGAAGCCACGATAGCATGGGGTGGGCTGGCGTGCTCCGGCTCACGGAAGGTAACAGCGGAGAAGAGAGCGCCCGGCAGCACGTGGAGGTGGTGGGAGCATCCCTGGGGAAACGGGGGCTTGGATGCAGATGGGCGCCTGGGCACAGCTGAGCGGGCGCATCCCCGGGCTGTGGCCACGGGCTCTGCCGGTGCCCACCTGGGAGCTGGCGCAGGCACTGCCGCTGCGGGGCTCCGAGCCGCCGTGCCGGGGCAAACATAGGGACATCCATTATATATAGCGGGTGTCAATAATGCATGGGAGGATAATGTTTCCATCCCGCTGGAGCACTCCTGGTGTCAAAGCTGCGGAGCGGTGGTGGTACCGCATCCCGCACGCGCTGGCGCTGAGACACGTGGGACAAGCGGAGCGGCTGGACCCTGCCTGCTGAACGTCCCCAGGGCACGTTAAAATCTATAGGTGACAGAGAGTGCACCGAGGACCGGGCGGACCAGCGCGGCTGTACCCGTGCTGGGGTGGACTCACAGTGGGATTTTGCAGACAGCTCGATATCGAGCAGTCAAAGCCGGTTGGTGGGAAGGCTATTTAATTCTGTCAGAGAATATCCCACCTCATTTGCATATTCATCTCTCTGTCGGGTGCAGCTTTCGCGTTGCGGTCGGGATGCAGCTGAGCCCATCTCGTGGATTACCTGCCGTCACAATATTTTCCTTTACATGTGTGCATTTACTTCAGGACCACGGGGGTATTTCCCTCTTCCCTGTAGAGGCTCTTACTGATTTACCTGTGCCCATGCCTAAACTAGCTGGATACTATTAGTGAGCCCTGCATTCCTCCAGCCCGCCCGGCACAGCACGGCCACTTACATCAGCCCCAAAACTCTATTCCCTAAATTATTCAGAATTACTGCTTTTGCTTCATTTCTTCTCCGAAGTCAAGCGCACTTTGGAGGGCACTAAAATAAATGGTTTTGCTGAGAACTGAATGTATTTTTTAAAGGAGATGGCTCCTATCACTTTTTCCTGTGCAGGGGAAAGCCTAACCCTGTCTTTGCACACTCCGTTACTGGTGTCACCCCGCCAGGGCAAGGGGCTCCGTGGCACCGCAGGGGTTTGGCTTCAAGGAGAACATGAGTGGCAGAAGCAGCAAAACTCTGAAAAAATCCCAACTGGCCACCTGCAGCTTCTGTCTTCATACATTTTTCATTTTAAAAGAATTGCAAAAACCACCCGTGGTCCTGAGCAGAGGGTCCCAAGGATGCCCTGTAAGCGCTGGCTGGGGGACCACCGGTGGGCTCCTGCCAGACCAGGAGCTCCAGGACCTCCTGCTTGGCGTGCAGCGATCTTTCCAGTACAGCCTTAGTTTTTATTTGCTCGATAAAATGTCCTGGATGGAATTTACTTGGTATCAAGCTGCCCCCTCGCTGGGTCCGCTCAAACCAGCGCGAACATCCCCCAGCCGACGGGGCAGTTTTAGCCTCGGCCAGGACACCTCGTGCTTATTCTTAGCCTTGTTTCTAAGAAGCGCTTTA
Source organism: Phoenicopterus ruber ruber (assembly GCA_009819775.1). Taxonomy (NCBI): domain Eukaryota; kingdom Metazoa; phylum Chordata; class Aves; order Phoenicopteriformes; family Phoenicopteridae; genus Phoenicopterus; species Phoenicopterus ruber. The sequence goes on from CM020227.1 coordinate 350,910, forward strand.
GAAGCAGGAGCCCGTATTGGTTCATGCCATGAAACATTAATGACTGAGCAGGTGAGCCGCGGTCCTCCCGCAGAGCAGCTCGCAGCTCGCCAGCAGCGGCGTGGCACAGGATGAGCCCGGCGGGGCTTTGCTTAGGGGACGCGCAAGCCTTAAAGCCGAACCCAAGTCGTACCTGAAGCCAGCTGGAAAATATGACAAAGAGAAAAGGCAGGTAAAGGGGAGACATGGGAGCGGAGGTTTCGGTGAGACGGCTCTGCAACAGCCGAGGCCGGGAATTCGGAGGGGACGGAGAGCTGCCTGTCTGACGGCTGCTTCGTCTGGCACCGCGCTCCCCGGCTGCGTGCAGGCAGCGCCTGTGCTTGCAGTGTGCCTTGTAGAGTTTTGCTCTACCTGAATACAGCAGGGTGAAAAAAGACGTCGCTTTTATCATTTGCTTGATATAAAGGAGATTTGCATGGGGGCACACAGGCAGAGCCGAGCCGAGCCGTGGCGTGCAGCAGCTCCCAGCCGGACCGGCCGGCTCCTCGGCCCTGGACCGGCTCCCTGCGGCCCTGGGCTGCTGCCTGTCACCCCGGCAGCCCAAACCCGGCCTAACCGGCTCGCGGGGTTGGGCCGGGGGGGCTGAGCCGAGCAGCTGCGGAGCCCCCTGCCACTCTCCGAAGCTGCTGCCGAGGCCAGCAGCATCCCAAGGTGTTGGATGTAGGCAGCGAGCCTTGCAACACCCCTCCCCAGCTCCCGCTCTCCACCCAGCTCGACACAACCCTATCTCAAGGATCGGAGCCTCCGGGTTGAATTAATTCAGTTGGTGAACTTTAAAATGAGCATTACATTTCTCAGGAGCATGCTAAGACTTAATTAGAACTCCTATCTTTGTGCGAAGCAGCAGTGTAGGAATGCAGGGGGTTCGGTCCTGCCTCGGTAAGCGTTTCATGTCAGCTTGGCAAACCGTGCCCCAGCAAGGCTGAGAAATCCCCTCACCTCCTCGAGGAGTAGCAAAATTAGAATAATGAGCTGGGTTATAATTAATTGTGCTCTGGGGACACGTTCTCACGACGGCTGGTGCTTCTGGTGGGAATTTTCTACAGGGAGCATCCCAATATACAAGAGGCTTCAGGTATGCTCCTGCCTGCATTCCTGGACGCGGTTATCAGGTTGCTCGAAGGGAGGGGAAGGGGAGTTAAATTTTTGCTGGGATTTGGGGGATTTTTTTAGCTGTCTATGTAGGTTAAATATTTGCTTGGGGCAGAACAAATGCCTAATGCAAAAGGCACCGTGCAGCAATGTGTTTCGATTGCTGGAGCTTCCCTTCATCCAAGTAAAAGGCAAATTAACCTGCCTGACTTAACAGCATCGCAACAGCAATGCTTTCCGGCTACCGAAAAGGCTGGGCTAAAAGCAAAGAGCTAAACCTGCGGCGGGGCCACCGTCCCCCGGCAGCGTGCCCCACGGTGAGCCGGTGCCGCTGGTGCCGTCCGCAGCTGTGTTTTAGCGCTGATGGTCGTCGATATATCGAGCCTTCCCGCTACCTGCTGGGTGCTGGCAGGAGGGTGCCGCTGGCGGCGAGCGCTGCCGCTTGCTGCCTTTTCTCCGCCTGCCTGCAAAGCCGCGTTTCTAAAAATACCTTCAGCGATGTCGTCAGCCGGTGCTTGCTCAGGTCGCGGAGACGTGACATCCAGGAAAGGAGGACCGGAGCATCGCTGGGGGGCCAGGCTGAGATTATCCCAGCCAGCGTAGGTGAACCCCTGCAAAGAGGGGGGTACAAGCAGGGTACCCGCTGCCTGCCCCGGCTCCCGTGCTGCCCCGCTGCCTGCAGCCCCCAGCCCGTCCCTGGGATTTAGAGCAGGCCCTTGAGCTAAGTAGCACTGCGGCCAAGGGGAACGGAGCCTGGCCCCCTAAAGAACCCTGCTTCTGGATCCCTGGGGATCCTGTCCCTGCCGTGCCGGGGCTGCCGGAAAGCTGCGCCGCCCTCGCTGAAAATCAGTCCCACAGCTCGGGGGGGGGGGGGGGTGGGTTTTTATTGCTCACAGGTGACTATTTGAATATGGCTGGTGGCACAAAACCCCCTCCGCATCTCAAGTTTTGCTCCATGCTTATTCATTAAGTTATTTTTCTAAACTGGGGAATTCACACATATGCCTCGTTAATTTAGACTTATTTGATGTAATTGATACAACGTACGTGCATTGCATAATTGCAACACCATTAAAAACCTGAAGCTTTCAAAAGCCAGGAAATTACTTACCAGTTAAAGCCATTTACATAAACATTTATTTTACCCTTACAGCGCGTAAATGAAGTCAGTGTTGATATGGCATTACAGTCGCTATCGGAAAGCAGAAAGTAACTTTACGTGTCTCAATATTAGCACCAAACCAGCCGAAGGAGCTGCACGGATAATAGGATGTTTATGCAAATCAGCACAACTGCTTAGGGCCTCTATGGGTAACACATAGGTACGTCTATATGTGTGTGTAGAGGCACACACGCATCTCCGTCCGCGCCGAGGGCTCTGTGCTGGGAAGGCCAACAAAGCCGAGCTGGAGGGAGGGAGGCGGCGCTTTGCAGGGGCTGGGAGGTTTGGGCCGGGTTTGTGCTGCCGCGCCGGCTGCGGGGGAAGGCGGCCGCAGCGCGGAGCTGGAGGCAGCTGCCGGGCCAGGGTGGCATTCGCTTCTCGGGGACGAGGCGCTGCGCCAGGGGCGTGGGGCCATGGACGTGACCCTTCCCAGCCCCCTTTCCCTGGGGCGAGTGGCTGGAGTGGCTTGTGTGTCCCCCCTGGTGACTCCCCATCACCCCCCCATCCGTGGGGCTGGCTCGTGGCAGGGGATGGGGTGGCGTGTCCTGGGGGGGGGTTTCAGAGGATGCCCAAGAGGGAGATGCCGGGATGAAAGGAAAAGGCTGAATCCTGCTCCAAACCCAGCCAGGAGTGAGCGAAAGGCTGTGACTGAGCGCGGCAGGGTGGGAGGCGAAGGGCCCCTGGCCCGGGGGGAGCACGCCCCACTGGTGCCTGCATCTCCCAAGGGACCACCACCCCACATCCCTGAACCCACCCCGGACCCGTGCACCACACAAGTCAGCTCGACGTCAGGCGTGCGGACGTGAGCCATCAGCACGGGGCACCCACCGCCGCCACAGATGCCAAGTTACGTTTTGTTGTGGGAAATATCCGGTACTGCGAGTTAATTACCATGAGCAAGTCATGAGTAGCTTGTGTCACCCAAACCAGCCATTAACATAATGATTGTGTGCAAAATACAGACAGGTAGATACAAATCACACCCTAAAAATGCGTATAAATTATATTTAAAGCAGAATTTTTTATTGCCTTTCTGACAGCAGGACCTTTGGAGAGGTCTCGGGGCACGTTGTTCACGCCCACGGGTTAGAAACAGGTTGTTTGCACGGTAAAATTGGGGGCCCCAGGCCCCAGCGAGGCTGGGGTGCTGGCCAGTGTCGGTGCCGGCCGGTGCGCTGGCGTTGGGGAGCGGCGGGGACGTGGTGGAGGGTGAGGGCACGGTTTGTCACCTCTGGCCCTCGGTGTGCGGGTCACCGGCACCACGGTCACCTTCTTGGTGGTGCTGGTGGCTCTGTCCCCGTTGTCCCCTGGGGAAGAGCGCTGCGGCCGTGCCGGGGTTTGACGCTGGAGGAGCAGGGCAGGAGCACCCCAACGAGCCATGCCAGGAGTGGGGCGCAGGCAGGATGGGGGTACACCGCGGCTCCCCAAAGAGCACCGGGACCGGGGCGGGAAGGGCCAGGGACATGCCGGGGGTACCCGGGACACACCGGGAGCCCCCCAGGGCTCTGACGAGGGGGGGTCAGGGGAGCACCGGGGGACCGAGACACCCTAGGAAGGGCCGGGGGGACATCGGGGCTCCCCTGGGCTCCCCAGGGCTCCGGCAAGAGGGGCCAGGGGTGCCCCGGGGACGCACCGGGAGCTCCCCGGGGCCAGGCCGGGGCCGCCCCCCCGGAGCCCCCTGCCCGCCGGGGCCGCCGCCGCCGCCCGGTGCGGGGGGGGGGGGAGGGGAGCCCCGCCTCCGCCGCCCGTCGGGGGGTTTCGGGGGTTTCCATGGCAACGAGAGCGGGGCGGAGCTCGGCGTTTCCGTTACCGAAGAGCCCGGGAGGGCGGGGATGGGGATGGGGACGGGGACGGGGCTGCCGCCGGCTGCCCCACCGCTGCCGCCGCCCCGCGCCCGGTGAGTGGCCCCGCGGGGGCGGCACCGGCACCGGCACCGCCGGGGGCGCGGGGGGGGGCGAGCCGGGCTGGACCGGACCGGACCGGACCGGGGCTCCCTTTGTCTGAGGGGGCTGGGGGGCGCCCGGCACGGAGCACCGGGGCGGCGGCCAGAGCACGGTTCCCCGTTAGCCTGCAGCGGGCGGCGCCGCCGGCACCGGGATCGGGGCCGGGACCCGCGGGGTGCGGAGCGGGGCGGGGCGGGGCCTCTGCGCACCGGGACCGGCACCGGGACCGGCACCGGGGGGGCGCGGGGCGGGGCGGGGCTGCGCCTCCTGCGCGCCGGGCCCGGGACGTGGGATCGGGCCATGGGCCCGGGCCCGGGCCCGTCCCGCCCCTCCGGACCCGCCGGTCGGGCGAACAAGGGACCCCCGCAGCGGGGGGGGCGGCTCCCGGGGCTCCGCGCCCCTGCCCCGGCCGGCACCCCCGGCCCCGGCGCTGGGCAGCGGGCGGGGGCTGCGGGGCCGCCGGGCCGGGCCGGGCCGGTGCTGCGCTGGGCCGGGCTGGGCTGCCCGCGCTCCTGGACTTCACGGGTAAATCAGCCCCGGCTCGCAGTTAGGAGGAGCCTGGAAAGGCTTCAGGAATGAGTAAATTAATTACAGACACGGTTTATGTCACATCCGCCGGGAGCACGGAGGGGGCCCGGGGCTTTCGGCGCCCCGGGAGTGAAATCGGGATTGATGCAACTTTCTGCGGGATTTGGGAGTCGGGGGCGGCGTTGCCGTCGTGGTTTGCCCCAGCACGGTCCCCTGGGCTTTCACGGCTGGAAACCGAGGCGGGCTGAGATGTCTTCCCGTGCGCTTATCCACAGAGGTGTTGCGGTGCTCGGGACCCGCGTGCCATGATAACATCCCGCAAAACCTGGGATCTGGGATCCGTGCCCTCTGCGAGAGCCGCCTGGAAGACGAAGGACCTTCCCCCGGACGGTGAGTACGGCGCAGTGGCTCGTCCTTTTTCCTTGGGGCTCAGCCTGCCGCGCTCACGCCCTTGCTCACGCTTGGGGAAGGAGAGGCCGGGAACAGGCCAGCCTGCATTTTTCACATTTCTTTCCGGATGAAGCTCGGGATTTGAGAAACAGAGACTCGGAAGCGGGCACGAAGCAGTAGGCAGCCAGGGGGGAGAGCAGAGAGGGCTGGCTCCATCTCCCTCCTGGCCCTTCCGAGCGGGAAGCTTAGGGAGAAAGGTTAAAATTTAACATGTAAGAAAGAAAACGGAGCGATACGCATGGCAGGGAAGACACGGGGCCCTCGCTTCTCCTGGCCTCGGCTCCTTGGAAGGGCTCGTTATCTCTCTGCAGCGCACAGACCCCGTAGGTGAGTTTAGTCGAGGGCTTTTCTCCGCGGCGGCTGAGCTGTTTTGCAGGCGGGCGGGTGGCTGCTTGCCCCAGCCTGCAGCCGCTTGTCGGGAAGCAGCCCTTCCCACCTCCCTCAACGGCGGTGCCGGATGGGTTTCGGCAAAGGGGGAGGCTGAAGCCCCCATTTGGGCTTTTTTTGCTGTTAGCTTCGGTGTTTGCCATCCCTGTGTGCTGGCAGCCACTTATCCGGGCGCTGCTTCTTCCCTGGCGTTTGGGCCAGCCCAGCCGGATGCTGGTCGGCATCAAACCTCCGAAAATGGGGTTTTTCAGCACTTCCTTTGCCTGGCGGCTGCCGCTGCCCGTGCCAGGATGGGGAACTCGGCACCTTTTATCTGGGCATTCGCCAGCACTTTGGAAATGCTCAATTTTCACAGCGCATGCAAAATGTTATGGCTAATTACAGGCTGGGAAGAAGTCCAGAGCGATGGACTGGCTTCATCGGGGCACATCTCCCTCCAAGATGCTGCTTCCACCTCTGGCCCAAGCGCCTCCGGATGATTTTAGAGAAAAAAGCTGCATTAGTGGGGTTTCATTTGTGGGTTGTTGATTTTTTTCCTGCCCGCCGGAGAAGCCGTTTGGCTGCCCACGGTGGTGGCAGAGCCTGTGGCGGGCGGATGGGAAGGGGGCCCAGGGTCCCCAAGCAGGTCCCATTGGGATGTAGCCCTCACCAGCCGCTTTTCCTGTAACAGAGGAGGACGCAGCCACGGGAAAAAGCTCCTCGAGATGCTGTTTTCCTTCAGCGCGGCTCAGAAAGGCAGGGAGCTGCTGGCCGGTCTGCTTTCGGGTTTGGCTGCATGACAAATTAAGGAAATATTTGGGGGCAGTGGAGGGAGGTGACGCCGGCAGGGTCCGTCCATCCAGTTTCGGTGATGCAAGCCGGCTTTGGCGGCTTTTCCGAGATAGGATCGCGGGAAGCAGAGCAGCTTGGCGAGGGGCAGGGGGGGGATGTCCCCAGTGCGGGGACGGATCTGGTCCTGCAGAGGACGGACGGATGCTACACCCTGAATTCTCATTACTAGTCGTTGGCAACCAGTCTCCACCCCCGGAAGGGCTAATTTTTCTAATTAACATAATTAACATTTTTAATAAAACTCATGCACCGTCTCCGCCGCACCGGTGCAGTGGCAGCAGTGGGGAGGAGGAGGTGGGTTTGCTGAGCGAGGCTGAAGGCTGTGTCCATCCTGGGGTCTCAGGGTGATCCAGTGAGGCTTCTCGCTCCGTCTCAGGCCGCGGGCAGGACACGCTCGGCACCGGGAGCGGAGCAGGCGCCTCTCCCCCGGCTCCTCTGCTGCCTGCGCTGGTTCACCATAAAATCCTCAGCGTGAGCTGGCCGGACGCTGCCAACCCCCGCGGGCTGTGCCTGGCTCTCCAGGTGAGGAACGCTGCGCCGGCCGCGGCTCGGGTGGGAGGGCGGTTTCGGGGCGGTGGGAAGGATGCCCTGCACCCTCGGCGGGAGCTGGATGGTTCCCCCATCACCGCAGCCGGTTTCCTCCTCAACCCGGGCGCCGCATGCCTCGAGCAGAGCTGCTGCCTGGGCGGGGAGGGAAGAGCATCTCTGGGAAGTCGGAAGGCATCGAAAAATGCCAGGGAACAGCCCGGAATAACATTTTCTGGGTCACTTCTGGGTCATGTAGGCAGGAGAGCTCAAGGCAGAAGGGTGATAAGAAAATGCAGTGCCGTGAGATGGTGTTTGCCAGCGGGATGGAGGAGGAGGAGGGGGAGAAGGAGAAAGGCTACCACAGCTGGAGACAGTGTCAGGACACTCTGTACTGGTGTTGCCGCCGCCACTTCATTCTGAGCTTCGGGCAAATCATTCAAATTCCCGTTCTTTGAAAAGAAGGAAAACACCTTCTTATCTCACACCAGCCTTGATGAATTCCCTCCGGCAAAACCCTCCCGGAGTCTCAAATGCAGAGGCACCGCAGACACGCAGCTTCTCCTTCCAAATTACCCTCAGAAATACTTGGCATGTACCAAGTATTCGCCCCTCTCCCGGGGTGCGGCGGGTTTCCCCGGCATCGCTGGCGCGTGGGGTGATGCCACGGGCTCTGAGATAAGATACAAGTAAGAAAAGGCCCTTTTGAGCAGGGCAGGGGGCAATTCTGTGAGCTCAGCCGATCGGCAGCTCAGCTTTCCGAAAGCGCCCGTGCTGTAGTGCTTTTTTACGACAGATGTATTTTTTTCCCTGTGAGCCGGTGATAGATACAATAGATACAGAAATCTGGGACCTTCTCTGAATTCCTTTCCCTCCTTCTTTGTGTTTTTCGGAGCTGTGCTCCATCCCACGGGGCATGGCATTACCTGAGCCGTGGCTCACCAGCGAGCAACTTCATATTCAACCCTGCCTGCAAGCCAGGGTCTTTTTTTTTTAAGGCCATAAGGAGAAAAATAGGTAATATTCAGTATAACTGCATGACCAAGCTGAGGGAAGGAGTTGTTTATGGGGAGAACTCAAAGCAACACTATAAATTCATCGCGTCAGCTTCCCGACACCGAAATCCCTCGGAGGGAGGGTTTCCCCAGGTCCCGCTGTCCTGTCCTCTGTGACCTCCTCCCCCTCGCTCCTGGCCAGCCCGGTGGAATGCCGGCCGCCGGCACCGTGTCCGCCACGACGTGCACGGTCGCTGCGTCTCAGCTCTCCGTCCTGTTTCTGCTCGTGGACACAGGCCCTGCGGGAGACGGCGGGTGAGCGGCGGGACGAGAGCCAGCACCAGGCCCCGGCACCGGCCACAGAGGAGCCACCGGCGTCCCCCCGCGAGCCGGCAGCTGCCACGCTGGTGCCGGCAGCCTCCACCATGAACCTGGAGAAAGCAGGTAAGGGGGAAGCCGGGATGCTGCGGCGGGCGCTCGGGAGGAGGGATGCGATGGGATGGGCACCTGGCACCTGCCGGCGGATACCAGGGGGACCTCTCGTTTTTCGGGGTGCACATAGACACGTGGCTGCGCTCACTGCGGGGGATCGGGTCTCGGTAGAGATCAAACACCAGCCAGCTGTCGTGTGACACCAGGCGACCAGTGAATTATTTACCCGGGTGAACAGAGCAGGTGAGCGCCAGCAAACCCACCGCTCTTTCCTCCCTCGTGGAAGCGCTTGCAGCACGCGTGGCTTTGCTGGGGCAGGTGAATCCCCGTGGTTTCCCCTCTTTCTCCGTCAGGACCAAATTGTCCGGGCTTGTCGGGGCGCACCCCGGGAACTGCTCCCAGCGTCGTCCCCGGCTGCATCCCTGAGCGGCTCCCGGTGCAGGGCAGCTGGTAGGAAGGGGCAGAGATGCAAGAGGAAGGGAGTCTGCGTGGCAACGGTAACGGGGCAGAGCCGTGGAAACAGCCGCCTTTCCCAGCGACTTTCAAAGCATTTTGGAAAGCAGGAGGGTCAGCGTGCTGCGCCTGCCGCGCTCAGGCCCTGCGTCGCCACCAGCGCATCTGCCCGGTGGTAGATGTACCGCGGGTCTGGCCGGCATCTCCTCTCCCAAGGATGCTCTGGGAGGAGGAAGGTGTTGGAGCAAGGAGGAGCATGTTATCCATGCGGGATCACCCTTGCCTGGCAGTTTGACTTGCAGCCGGGTGTCGTGGCTTTGAACCCGGCTCTGCCTTTGGCCCCAGCCCGGGATGAGCGTGGACGATGTGAGCAGACACAGGGTGTTTCCGCAGGAGCCCTGGTGCCTCCTGCAACCTTGTCTTATCCCTGCACGCTCCCCAAGGGGCGCGGGCTGGTGTTCCTGCTGCCTTTAGGAGTTTTGGGGTGGGTTTTGTGTGTGTTGGGTTTAAAGGGAACGTCACAGTCCCCTTCCTGAGCTGGGCTGAGCTTTCGGCATGGCAAGAAAGAAAAGCCGTCGCCCACCGGCACTGTTTCAGGGTATCCAGCCCAAGGCAGGAAGACAAAATCCGTCGATCACTTCTGCAGACGTTGCTGGATAAGTCCCATGGCACGCAGCCAACAGCAGAGCCGTGGTTTGGTCCCAGCATTTCATTTTTTGCCCACTCTGCTGGCTCTTTAACTCCTTTTAAAGGTAGAAAGTCTGATTCACAGACAAAAGTCTCGCTTCGTGTGTTCAGGCTGTTTCCCATAGAGCAGGCAGCATCTGCCTGCAGGCAGCGAAGCAATTCCCAGCATCACCTCCTGCCTTTAAAACCTCAGGTTTCTGGTGGCAGCGGATGAAATCCACGGCAGGCAGGGAAGGGCGCCGGGCAGCCGGGATCCTGGCCGCCGGTTCGCCCGCCACGGTGCCTCATTCCCCACGTCAGGAATGAGTCAGGCCAGCTTATTTCTTCTTGGGAACTACCAAGTCATTTAGAGATTCATTTGGTAGGCTCTGATGTACGGCCAGGTTGGCTTCTGTCAGCACCGGTGGCTCTATTAACACACAGAAAACGATGTTTAAAATAATACTAGGAAGGTTAGAAAGCCGTGCAAGGATTAGGCAATATGGCCGTTCAGGGTACCCGTATAATTTTAATTTGGCTTCCATTATATTTGTGTGTGATGATGCAGTCTTTAATAACACGATCACATACTGGTTTTGCACTGGCACCTGCTCATTCAGAAAAAAGGATGCCGGGATGAATCAGCGCCGCGGTGAAGGCGGTTGTTATCTGCGTGAGGCAGCAGGATCTCGGTGCGTGGCGGGGCTGGGTCACGGTGCAGTGGCGCGGGCAGGCGCTCCGTGTTACGGCCTGGGATGCTCTGCTGGCATCGGCAGATCCCTTCGGCTCCCACCCCACCTCCAAGAGCTCACCCGGCCGGACCCCCACCGTTAGCCTGGCTGGCCGTGATCGGCACTGTGGTGCCGGGGATGCACCTCCCGGCACGTCGCTGCTCTCCGTGGGACTTCTGCAAGTCCCGCTTCCTGCTGTCCCATCTCCACCGCAGCCCCTGGGGACTCTTCCCGTAGCCGGCATCCCGTTCCCCAGCGAGGTGGCCGGATCCTGACCAGCTCCATCTGCTCCCACTGCAGGAGGGAGGCTCTGCGGTGGGAAACGCGCGAGCCTGCCGGCGGCCCGGCCCTTCCCGGTGATCCAGAAAGTGATGGCGTCCATGGCGCATCTGCAGGAGGAGAAGCTGCGGCTGCAGGAGGAGCTGCTGGGGCTGCAGGAGAAGCTCGCTGCCCGGGAGAATGACGAGCTTTCCCGCTCTCTCCAGCTGCAAGGCCAGGTACGGCAGGGACGGGGGACACGAGGGAGCCCATCGGGGTCTCCAGCTTCAGGCTGTGGCTTGGCCGGAGCACCGTGGCTTGCAGTTAGTGAGGGCCGCGCTTGGAAGGAGCGTAGGACCGCGATCATGGAGCATCTTCTCTGCTCGGGTGCGTAGGGATGGTCTGGGAGCTGGGTGCTCCTGAGCACCGCGGCTATCCCACTGGCTTCAGCTGCACCTCCCTCGGGATGCTCGCAGCCCCCCCCAGCTGACATTACGGTGACACCGCGATAATGCTGGCGAGGGCGCGCGGCTTCTTGGACGTGACGTGGCCAGGAGGACTTCGGGCATCGAGGTCGGAGCCCTGCGGCAATTGTCCATCTTCCCAGCGCAGGACCGCCGCCGCAGGATAAGCTCGTTAGACCGACCTAGCAGATTAATTTTAGTGACTTTCGAGAGTCGGGAGGTGGAAAGTGAAGGTGAAGGTACAGAGTTGTCCACCAAAGGGGACAGCAATTTGGCTGCCACAACCAGAACCCGCCCAAAAACCATCTCCTGCGCCGGTGCGGCCACATCCTTGGCGCAAGGACCTGGGTCGTCCCAGGGAGATTGAAATTCCGGCTGCTCATAAAGGGATTTGCATGTGGCTGTTGTGGAAGATGTTACAGTCAGGTTCTGCTTGTTCCACGGGTGTCAAAAAGGTGGAGGTAATTGTCCTGCGTTTGGTTGGCATAGTCTGTGTGACACAAGCGTGAGCGCAGGCAGGATCCGGCCCAGCGCCAGCCAGTTCAGCAGCGAGCACGGCCGATGCCGGCCGGAGCGAAGCACTGACCCAAACTTGCGTAGCTCGGGGATGGCCGGGCCACGGCGTGAGCCGGATCCGGCCGCCAAGGAGTCCCTGTTGCCTCTGGAGAGCAGGATGCGGCCGGAGATGACCAAGCAGGTAGGGGAGGGAGGTGCAGCGGCATTTTCAGGTGCCGCTGGCACAGGGAGCGGTGGGCAGGCTCCGGCGCACGCGTTGGCTGGCCGGGGTGGCAGCTCCCCTGTAACAAGCCGTGACTCTGTCTTCTCGGTCCCTCCCCTCTTGTAAAAATACTTTAAAAAATACCTTAATAATCTACCTTACCGAGTACGGCAATGGGGTTTTCCCACTCAAGCGCGAGGCTGGCGCGCTAGGCGTGCGCTTGGTGCGCGCTCGGCCCCCCAGCCAGCGCGGAGGAGTCCTGCTGCAGAGGGAGGGGGTTCCCGACGCTGGCAGGGAGCAGCCGCCTTCCCCAGCTCGTTGCCGTAAGCACGCGGAACTCGCCCGCAGAACCCCCGGCCGTGCCCTCCCGAGCGCGCGGGGCCGTCTCCACAAGGGTGTGGCTTAATAACTTATCGTCATTAATTACAGCACCGTGTCAGCACATCTGCATTTGTTGTTAATCAGCAGTTCCTAAATTATGGTCCACGGAGGCCCGGTTGCTTCAAAAAAGCTGGTTATTGGGATGGGGCAATAGCCTGCCGCGTCCGGGCGAGGGGTTTGGCAGCGCAGCGGCTTCTGGGCACGGGGACACCGGGAGCTGGGCTGGGGATCTGGGGGATGGTGGTGAAGCGCGTGGCCAGGTCCGGCTCTCTCTGGGGTAAGTTTTGGGGAGGCAGCGATGCTCGCCCAGCGGCCATCGGGTTTTGGGCACGGCGACGAGGCACGGAGCAGGTGGGCCACCCCCGTAAAAACACAACCCACGAGACCACTGGTTTTGCCAAGCACTCGCTGCCGCCGTTAGTTTGAATAACTGCGTGTTGTGGGGGGAGCCTCACTGGTCCCTGCCCAAAAAATTGGAGGATTTATGAAATCCACCTGGTTTTGCAGGGAGGGCAGCCTGGTCCCCATGGGATGGGCAGGTGCCCGGATAGGGGAGGCTGGGGAGCATCCTCCCGTCAGACTCGCGCACATGGGCTTCTCAGATTGCTCCTGCTCCCTCTTTCTCCTGAGATAACTTTCCTAGAAAGAAAAATAGAGAAGGCAAAGCAAAGGTGTGTTGCAAGGGCTGAATGAGGCACTTCTGGCTCTTTAAACACAACTATGGATAGGTGGTTTTTTTCCTTCTCCAAAGACGATGCTATTTTTTTTTTTTAATAATAGTTTCTGCTAATGCTCAACATGGACAAATTATACCCATGGTCAAACAAGGTCAAAGCAGGCCTTTCATTAATGCTCATTTTAATCAGCTCATGTGAATCAGGCGCTCAGAGCAAGGTGGAACATTAAGGCATAACGAAGGTGCAAGCCAGACTGGACGTCGGTGGCCAGGGTGGCACCGCGGGGTCTCCTCCAAAAGCTGCTGAGATGCCTCCTGGTTAACCTTGCCTGTGTTGACAGGTTGAAACTCTGAAGGCGAAGCTTCTGGAGCAGGCGCAGGAGATCAGCCGTCTGCGCTCCGAGCTGGTGAGCTGCCGCTGGGCTTGGGCTGAGCCACCCCTGCCCCGAGGGACGTCGGAGCTGTGGGTCCCCGAGGAGGAAGGCGGCGCGTGGGGAGGGCATAGACGGATTAAAACCTCCCCAGGGTCGCCGTTGGGACCCTGCAAGCTGAGAGAGAGAGACATTGAGGGACAAAAGTTTGAGGGATTTTCTGTCCAACACAATGTCATGATCAGCGGCCCTGGGGCGCAGCCAGCAAAGGCTCCCCGGCACCGGCACCCGGCGGCGGGAAGCCAAAGCCCCTCCAGGGGCTGGGGCTCCCCAGGGGCAGCACAGTGGAGGCTCCCCAATACGGTGGGCTGGGCGTCCCTGGGCACGGTGGGGGCTCTCTGACATGGCAGGCTGGGGCTCCCCTGGGTGCAGCAGGCTGGGGGCTCCCCCGTAGGGCGGGCTGGGGGCTCCCTGAGGTGCAGCAGGCTGGGGGCTCCCCGACGTAGCAGGCTGGGGGCTCCCCTGAGCGCCGCAGGCAGAGGCTTCCCTGGGGGCCGCAGGCTGGGGGCTCCATGGGGGCGGCAGACTGGGGCTCCCTGAGCGTGGTAGGCTGGGGGGTCCCCTGATACAGCACCCCAGGGTGCAGCAGGCCTCCATCCCCTCCCGTCAGCAGGGCGGCACGGATGCGGAGAAGCACCGGGACCTGCTGGCAGCCGAGAACGAGCGCTTGCAGCAGGAGATGAAGGCGTGCGAGGGGGAGCTGCGGGAGCTGCGGCGGCAGCAGCAGGCGCCGTGCCGGGACTGCGCCCACCTCCAGGTCAGTTGGCGGCGGCGGTGGCGGCAGGGTGACAGGCACCCATGGGTGACGCAGCCTCAGCTGTGCTGTTTCGGGGCCAGGAGAACGCCGGGCTGCAGGAGCGGCTGTGCCAGCTGCAGCGGGAGGCGGAGGAGACGCGGGCCAAGCTGGCAGAGCTGGACCTGGAGGTGCAGCAGAAGACGAACCGCTTGGCCGAGGTGGAGCTGCGGCTCAAGGACTCCCTGGCTGAGAGAGCCGAGGAGGAGGAGCGGCTCAGCCGGCGGCTGCGGGACAGCCAGGAGACCATCGCCACCCTCAAGTCTCAGCCCCAGCAGATAAAGGTAAGCACCGCGGGGCTCTCCATCTCTCCTGACTGGGCGAGGGGAGCTGGGCTGTGTGCCTAGTGGTGCCCAGTGGGTGCCCTGCGAGTGCCGCCTATCCCTCTGCCCTAAGCACATCAGCGTAGTACCATGGTTTTGTAAATTAGCCTCCCCGGACCAACACCAGCTCCATCCCGGGCCCCTTGGGTGCTGCTTCCCCAGTACACCCCAGCTCTGGGTGCTTTTCTCCCCAGTACATCATCAAGACGGTGGAGGTGGAGTCAGCCAAGGCGAAACAAGCCCTGTGTGAGAGCCAGTCCCGCAACCAGTACCTGCAGGAGCAGGTGGGGATGCAGAGGCAGGTGCTGAAGGAGATGGAGCAGCAGCTGCAGAGCTCCCAAAAGACAGCGGCTCAGCTCCGAGCTCAGGTCCGAGCGCAACGGGTGTAAATCAGAAATCCCCCCACCTGGCTCCACCGCGGTTCCTGCCTGCATGGCGCTCGCCGGGTGATGCGGTGCAGCAGCGGGTGGTCACCGGCTCGGCGTTACCCCCCTGCTCCTCTCCCAGATCATGATGTACGAGGCTGAGCTGGAGCGAGCCCACGGGCAGATGCTGGAGGAGATGCAGGCCATGGAGGAGGAGAAGAACCGCGCCATCGAAGAGGCGTTTTCCCGCGCCCAAGTGGAGATGAAGGCAGTGCACGAAAACCTGGCGGGTGAGGAGGGGGCAGGGGGCTCGCAGGGTCGCCCAGCTGGTGTTGGGGTGTCCTGCCGCCTGCCCCTCACCCTGCCTCGTGCCTGCAGGTGTCCGGACCAACCTGCTGACGCTGCAGCCAGCGCTGCGCACCCTCACCCACGACTACAACAGCCTGAAGCGTCAGGTCCGCGACTTCCCCCTGCTCCTCCAGGAGACCCTGCGGAGCGCCAGGGCTGAGGTAAGACCCCCGGGACCACCGCCCCGGCTCTTCCCCCTGCAGGGCAGGGATGCTGGGGGGGTCGCTGAGCTGCTGCTCTCCGTGCCCCCCCAGATCGGCCAGGCCATCGAGGAGGTGCACAGCACCAACCGGGAGCTGCTGCGCAAGTACCGTCGGGAGCTGCAGCTCCGCAAGAAGTGTCACAACGAGCTGGTGCGGCTGAAAGGTGCATGAGGGGGTGGCGGGTCCCGTCATGGGAGAGTATGTCCCTGGGGGGGGGGCAGGAGGGACAGGGGAGCATCACCCTGCTGCACCCCAGCACCCCAGCTTGGGCGCTCCGCGTCCCCCCGAGACGCTCGGTTCGGCGGTGAGATGCTCTGGTCGGCAGCGGGGTGCAGCGCTCAGCCCGCCTGATGTTTGCGGGTGAGTGGGGGTGGCAGCAGGCTCGCCGGGGCTGACGCCATCCCTGCGTCCCCCACCCAAGGAAACATCCGTGTTTTCGGGCGCGTCCGCCCCATCACGAAGGAGGACGGGGAGGGCCCAGAGGCAGCCAACGCGGTGACCTTCGACGCCGACGATGACGCCGTCCTGCACCTCCTGCACAAGGGGAAGCAGGTGTCCTTTGAGCTGGATAAGGTCTTCCCCCCGCAAGCATCCCAGGAGGAGGTGGGTGATGCCGTCCCGCGGGGACGGAGACGCTGCTGGTGTGAGGGGGGGACACAGACACCTTGTCCTGACGCTCCCCGCCCCCCCCAGGTGTTTCAGGAGGTTCAAGCCCTGGTCACCTCCTGCATCGACGGCTACAACGTCTGCATCTTCGCCTATGGGCAGACGGGGGCAGGAAAAACCTACACGATGGAGGTGAATTTGCCTGGCTTTGCTTCCCTCTTCTTCCTCGGCTTCCCATCCCCTGGTGCCCAGTCTCGGCACCCTCCCTGAACCAGGCTGGTGGCCAGCTTGGCCCCAGGGTGCGCCAGTGATGTTCATTGCTGCTGCCAAGGGGTTTGTGCAGCCCTCCGCAGCGCTCCCCTGGGCTTTGCTCCTGCTAAGAAAAAAAAAAAAAAAGGCAGAATGAAATGCAAGAGGGTGTTCCTCCCAATCCCCCCCTTCTCACCCCAATCCATCAGGGAACGGCAGCAAACCCAGGGATCAACCAGCGGGCCCTGCAGCTCCTCTTCTCCGAGGTGCGGGGCAAGGCGGCCGACTGGGACTACGCCATCAGCGTCAGCGCCGCCGAGATTTACAACGAGGCGCTCAGGTACGGGGAGGAGGGGAGGCTTCTGCGGGGCGAGCGGAGCTGCTGGGCAGCCAGCGCCGGTGGGCGATCACCCCACGCCGCTCTCCTCCCTGTCCCCCCGTGCCTTGGCCGCACAGCTTGTTCCCAGGGCCTTGGACGCTGGATTTGGCTGTGCGAGGATTTATTTTTAATTTCTTCTCAGTGCACTTTCAAAGCACTCTCCCTCGAGCTCCGTTACTTGTGCAGGCTCCCAACCCTGCCCTCGCCCCCGGCCCTGAAGCAGCATCCCCTCTCATCCCTGCCCCTGCCTCCCCAGATGTTATATTTAGAAATTACTAACTGGGAGCTGGGACCATGAGAAATATTTTCCTCGCCTGCCCAGTCGCAGGCAGGAGGGGCCAGGAGGAGGCTGGGAGTGCATCCGTGTGGATAATGGGGACCGGGAATGGCAATAAAGAGCGGGGATGGGAGCGTGGTCCGGGTTGGGTGGTAGCGGGCACGTGGGGAGCCGAGGTCTGTAAATAGGATGTGCAGCATCCCCGGGAGGAGAGGGCTGCTCCGGCAGCCTTGGCACGCAGCTCTGAGCTGCGGCGGGGCTGCCGTGCCGGAGGGGAGCTGGTGCCCGTCTTCCCCCCTGAGGTGGGGATGGTGACGGGTACCCCTTTGCCCAGGGACTTGCTGGGGAAGGAGCCGCAGGAGAAGCTGGAGATCAAGCTGTGCCCCGACGGCAGCGGGCAGCTCTACGTGCCCGGGCTGACTGAGTTCAGGGTGCAGAGCGTGGAGGACATCAACAAGGTGCAGGGAGATGGGGGGGGCGACGGGAGCAGGAGGGTGGCACCAGGGGCATGATGAATTGGGGGGTCTCTGGTGCATGACCCCCAGATTCAGGAGTATTTCTGGAGCACCGGGGAGTGACAGAGACCAAAATAGGTCCCTGGGTGCGATGTGACGGTCACTGTCGCATGGGGTGAGCCGCAGGGGTTTAAAAATAAAAGCGTGGGGCCCGGGCGGCTCCCAGGGGATTAGCGGGATGCCGGCTGTCACCGCAGTGCCCTGCCTGTCACCTTCTGCTTTCGGTGCATCACCCAGGCTGAGACCTGACAGCGGTCATCACCCCGATGGACCAGGCACCTCATGGGATGCTGTTGCTCGGGCTGCGTCCCCGGGGGTCCCTGTGTCACGGGGGGCTTGTGGTGGGTTTAGGGCAGGCTGGCCTCACCCTCCACCTCCCCGGGCTCCCCCAGGTCTTTGAGTTCGGCCATGTCAACCGGGCAACGGAGTGCACCAACCTGAATGAGCACAGCTCCCGCTCCCACGCCCTCCTCATCGTCACCGTCCGTGGCCTCGACCGCAGCACAGGGCTCCGCACCACAGGTGGGTGCCACCTGGCAAGCCCCTCACCAGGGCGTCTGAGCCGTGGCATCCCCAGGGGTGCGCGGGGCCGGGCGCTGACACCAGCCGGGGGGGGGGGTTTGGCTGTGTGTCCCCAGGGAAGCTGAACTTGGTGGACCTGGCGGGATCGGAGCGGGTCGGACGGTCGGGCGCGGAGGGCAGCCGGCTCCGCGAGGCGCAGCACATCAACAAGTCCCTCTCGGCGCTGGGCGACGTCATTTACGCCCTGCGCTCCCGGCAGGGCCACGTGCCCTTTCGCAACTCCAAGCTGACCTACCTGCTGCAGGACTCGCTCAGCGGCGACAGCAAGACCCTCATGATGGTGCAGGTAGAGGCCAGGCACACGGCGCCCGCCAGCATCCCTGCAGCCGGTTGGCGCAGGTTTTGGGCTGGGTTTGGTCGCTGCTCGCCCTGGGGCTGGGGCAGGCGGGAGGGATGCTGGAGGCAGGAGCAGGGCTGGGACCAGGGGACGGGGCTTGCCCATGGGGACATTCTCTGGTCTCCAACCGCGGTGCCAGGGTTGGCTCTGTCCCCGTCTCTGCACCCTGGACAAGGACGAGGGATGGGGGATGAACGTGGAGGGCCACAATCCTGCCCTCCCTGCCTGCACATGGATGCCGTCCCTGTGGGCATGGGGTCCTTGCATGTTGGCATCTCCCCGTCCCCTCTCTTGCTGGGAAGATTTTTATGCTCTGGCAGCTCCTCCATCCCTGCCCTGTGACCCCCCCTCTCCAGCTGCCTGCACCCCCCCAGCCCCCGCCACCTGCTGCAGCTTTTCCCGGCTGTCCCTCGCGTCCGGGCAGTTGGTGAGAGCGGATCCGGCTGGCTCAGACGCTGGCCCGGCGCGGATGGACGGGGCTATCCTGGGAGTGGCGGGTTAATAATAGCATCTCACCGGCCCAGCACGGCGCATTTGCTGGGGCGGGGGAGCCCTGGGGGTGTGCAGGCAGCTGGCAGGGTGACTTTCTGCCTGCTCCTGCCTGACCGCAGGTCTCCCCTGCTGAGAAAAACACCAGCGAGACGCTGTGCTCCCTGAAGTTTGCCGAGAGGGTTCGCTCCGTGGAGCTGGGTCCCATCTCCCGCAAGGCTGAGCTGGCCTCCTGGCCCAGCCAGGAGCAGCTGGAGGTAACTGAGGGGCCACTGCTGCCCTTCCTCTTCCCCCTCACCCCAGGGGGGGTCCCCCTGTTTTGCCCCCACGCGTGGTCCCCAGGGCTGGTTGCTGTTGGGCGTCCCCTGGAGCCACCTCTATTGGGGAGCATCACCCAGCGGGATGTGGGCTGTCCCCAGGCAGCGGCGTCCAGCCGATGCTGCCACCTTGGCTCTTCCGAGCCCTGTTTTGCAGCAGCCTCGTGGTACCCCCAGCACATATTTGGACACCGCTACCCCGGCAGGCACGATCTGCCCGCAAGCCCGTCCCCGTTCCTTCCCTCTGGGGACTGGCACAGGCTGACCCTGTGGCCGTGCCCCGTCTCCCCCCAGGGTGACTCGCCGGGGACCGCAGCAGCTTCCAGCCGGGGCCACGCGTCCCCCAGCCCGGGGCAGCTCTCCGGCCGCGCCGCCTCCGTCCGCAGGAAGCTCCAGACCTCAGGTGGGTGGTGGGGCCCCGCTCCGCGCCCGCGTGCCCAGCCGGGGTCTCTCTGTCAGAGGACACTCCCGCCACCAGCCTCGTCCCAGCCAGACGCTGAGGAGCTAGCTGATTTGTAATCAGCTCGTTAACTAATGGCTAATTAGCCATGGGGAGCCTGGTTAGCACTTCCTCAAGAGCACCCCGGATGCAAAGCTGCTGCTAGCAGCTCGAGGGGCGCGGGGAGCGATGCTGCAGGGCAGCGGCAGTGCCCCTGGGCTGAACCTCTCTCCCTTTCATTTTCAGCCTGAATTAGGGGCAGCCGCGGCTGCCAGGTGAGTGCCTGCGGCCGGGAGCCGGTGAAGGGCTCTGCTTCGGCCCCGCTTCCCCAGGCAGGGTGGGGTGCCAGGCTGCGCCGCTCGCGGGGATGCTCGTGGGGATGCTTGCCGTACCAGCTCACCGCAGCACCTGCTGAAATGCCACTGGATGGGGCTGGGGCAGTGACGGCCATGCCCCCCGCCCGGTGTGACCCACGCATGT
Source organism: Phoenicopterus ruber ruber (assembly GCA_009819775.1). Taxonomy (NCBI): domain Eukaryota; kingdom Metazoa; phylum Chordata; class Aves; order Phoenicopteriformes; family Phoenicopteridae; genus Phoenicopterus; species Phoenicopterus ruber. The sequence continues at coordinate 370,774 of CM020227.1, forward strand.
CTCCCCCCAGGGAAGCTGAGGCCGGTCCCTGTGTGACGAGTGCCAGCCCCGGCACCAAACCCGCTCCAGGACCCAGCCCCTCACGGTGCTACGGAGAGACGGCTGCTGGAAGACACAAAGGCTGCGGTGCCCTTCCCTTGTCCACCAGGACCAGAGGGTGACGGCACCTCTCACCATGAGCAGCACGGGGCCAGGGTCTCCCAGCAGCCAGACCCCCATCTCAGGGTGGGGACAGGAGTGCTGGGCAAGGATCTGCCCCCTCAGACACTCAGCTCTGTGACTTTTTGTTTTTGCTGGATGGATGTTTTTAGCCAGAGTGGGGAGCTGCTGGGTGCTCCCTCCCTCTCTCCAGCTTTGTTTTTACAACAGTAGAGGTATCTGGCTGGAGGAGGGGGCTGGGAGCCAGGCGAGCCCCCTGACATGCCTCTGCTATCCCCCTGGGGCCAGCCTCACCATGGCTCCCCCAAGACTGTGTCCGGGTTGCTGCCCGATGTCTTTTGGAGCAGCACTTCCTCCGTTTTGAGCCAGAAAAAAATCCCAGCAGCTCCTTTTCCTGTAGGTTTCTCAAGCCCTGTTGTTGCATGAAGGTGCCCCGGTGCCGTGCATGAGCCGAGCTGCCCTTTGTCGTGGTGCCGGTGCTGCCAGGGCCCCCGCACCGGCCGCCCCGGCACAGAGGGAGAGCGGTTGTGGGGCTGCCCGTGTTCCGCGGCACCAGGGTGGATTTAGCAGTCTTGAATGAAGCTATTGTAAAGTTATTTACCAGTTGTCTTGTCAAGAGAGATCACAGTGTGGTCGAGATGACAGTGTTTGAAATATTTATACCCTGTTTACATGCTCTTGGAATGGAAAACAAGTGGAAAACAAACAAAAAAACCCAAACCTCCAGCCCCAAAGCCTGTTGGCTGTGTCCGGACAGGGCTGGCAGGGGGGTGGGAGGAGGCGGCACTGCCCCTCTGAGCACCCGCCCGTGGGTGCGCTTCCTCCTGCTGCAAAGAGCTGACTGGATGCACTGATGGCTCCTTCCCGCCACAGCCCTCTCCTCTCACTCTTCCACAGCGTCTTCTATTTAAAAAGAAAAAAAAGGGAAAAATAAATGTAGCCTTTTGTAAGATTAGATGTTTCTATGTATTTTAATAATTAAAAAAAAATTCCTGTTTTGTAACAAAACTTATTTTAAATAAACTGTTGAAGCCAGGCCTCCTGCGCTGCTGTTCTCTCCCTGCAGCGGGCTGGAGCCCCGTGCAGGGCTGGTGCTCCCTCCTGCTTGCACCACGTCTCCCCCTCGGCTCCTTCGATGCTCAGCTGGAAACGCCCGTTAAATCCCCCCTCTGGCAGCAGCCTCCGGGCAAGGCTGGCAGCGCTGCCCCCCAGATCGCGGCTATCAGGCTCTCCTAATTAGCGGGAGATTGAGTTGTTAAACCCTAAGCAAGCCCCAGCACTGCGGCGTCTTGCTCCACCTCGTGCTTCTCCCAGCTCTGGGGGCTGTTCGGGGATGGAGGAGCCTTTGCACACCCGGGTCTGGTCCAGGCGTGGGATCATCACCAGAGAGCCCCCGGGTGAGGCAGCAAGCGGCTGCAGCGCGGCAGGACCCGCACCCCGGGCTCCCCGTGCTCGCAGCAGGCAGCACCCTCGGCCGCGGGCGTGCTGTCCCGCGGCAGGACAGTGCCGGGGGGTCTCGCTGCGTGAGCCACCGCCGGAGCCAGGGAGCGGAGCGGGACGCTCCCCTTCGTTCCTGCAACTTGCCTGTGTTTGGATGAAGTATCAGCAAGGCAGGGGTTGGCTTTAGCTTTCCTGCTGGCCCCACCTGTGTCCCCAAACACCAGCGCCGGGCTCGGGAGCGCACAGACAACCACGTAGACAAAGCACTGCCACCACGCCGAGATCTGCAAGAGATCAGGTGGGGAGATCTGCACGGGGCCAGTGAGAAGGACAAGCCACACGCGATGACATTGCTCCTCGGGCAGAGTGAAAGCTCCCCCAGGGTTTCAGCAAGCCACCCGGCCGAGAGCTCCCTCCGACTTACTCACCACATCCGCTTACTCCCCGCAGCCTCCCGGCAGGACGGGCAAGAGCAGGCGGCTTCCCCCTGCGACACGCAGGGAACAGAGCCCTGCTTTCCCTGGATGCTCCCAGCCAGGAGCTGTGCCAAGGTGAACAGTACTTCAAGAGATTCAGGCATCTAACACAACTTTTTTTAAAAAAAGTTACAAATCTTTTAATAAAATTCATTATAAGTTACAGTTTCCCGGAGAGCAGGCTCCAGTGTATAAAATGGGAGACAGGCTGGGAGGAGCAGGGGAAGCACCAACAGGAACCTCTTTCCCCACAGGAAAGAAGAAAGAGGGACAGAAAGGTTCTGACAGACATTTATTGGGGGGGAAAACACAAAAACCTCTAAGAGTGGTCCAGCGGATGTAGAAAGACATTAGTCCATGTCCCTCCGTTCCTCCACCCTCCCACATCCTTACCCCCAAAGGCAAACACATACAACAAGTCCTGTTTAAGTCACGTATTTTAACAGATCCAGGTAGACCTCAGTTCCCAGCAACAGTCTGAAGATAGAAATCTTCTGCGGCCCAGGGTGCCAGCAGGGATGTTTGAGAAGCCAAGAGACAGCCTCCTCTCCATACAGGTCCTTGAGACTACACCAGGCACGGTGGCACGGTGTCCTAGCTCACGTGTGATGAAGGAGCCCAAGGGGCAGGTCCCACGGGGCAGTTCAGTCCCTTCTGCCGGGAAAGGGCACTCCTCCACCCCACAGCAGGCTTTTGTGGGGCGGACGCGGCAGTCCTCAGCGCGCTGCACAAAGAGAGCGGGGCCAGCCGGCCCCAGCCCGCAGAGCCAAGCGACAAGAACCGATGCACACACGGGTGAAGGAGGGGCGACAGCAGGTTCGGAGCCCCCCGTCAGGGACAGGCAAGCACACAGAGACAGAGCAGCCGAGAGCTTGATGCCGAGGTGAAGAGCTGAAACGAAGCTGCTGCCCTACAGGGGCTCTGCGGGGCCCTCGGCCAGCCAGGTCCCCTCGCACACCGCAGGCATCTCTCCACTCAGGTCCGCTATCCAGCCCGCGAGGCACCGGGGCCGGGCAGGAAACCAGCCAGCGAGATTCCACTTCCCTACCGCGCTGTGGGGGGAAGAGGGACACACGGAGAGAGGTGAAATCTGGCCAGACCAAGAGCAGAGGGGAGCTTGGCCACCTGCGTTTGAATGTGAGGAGGTGGCGGCTGTCACTCCAGGACAGCCATGAGGAGATGCAGTTCCCGAAAGGCACTACCATGGCGGCCGCTGAGCCCAGACTTGTTCTTGACAATGTTGCTGATGTTTTTCAGCTGCTTGTAGCACAGCTTGCATTTATGGAGCCTGCAAAAAAGACAGCAGACACAGCATGAATCCTCGGCTGCTTAAGAGACGGGCTCGTTCCTGTAGCACCAAAGATGCAACTCAAGCAGGAGAGAAAACACAAGCCCTGCAAATGCCTGGAAGAGGCTGAAATGGGAGCGTGGCTCTGCAGAAACACCGTGTATTCAGCCCACGTCCTGATGACACAGGAGAATGGCATCCACATAGAGCTCTTTCACTCTTCTTTTCCCCTTGGCAGTAAAGTCCAGGGAGGAAGGAGGTGCTGTTCTCAGAGGGCCAATTCTCAGAGCAGAGCTATCCTGTGAATGAACTGGAAATCCAGGGCCTGGCTGACAACTCATGTGTCTCGTGAGGCAGAGGGTGAAGCCACAGGGTGGTTTTACTCCTGACATACTCTTTGTTTAGGTATGACTCAATACATGGTGACAGAGCAGCCCTTGGTCTTTTTCTCAGAGCAGGAAGGTTTGGTGTTTGCCGACAAAAGGGAAGGCAAGCCCAGTCTAGTATCAAAGCCTCGATGGCAAGGAACAAAGCTCACCCAAGAGAAAAGGCTGTTTCAAAAAAGGAGCAAGTGGGGGTGAGTAAGTGCCTCACCTTTCCTCTCTGGTGATGTCCACTCCAACAGAAGGTGGTGCAGCGAGGATGTCTGTGATCAGCGGCAGGAATCTCTGGAGAATGAGTTTCAGGGAGGTGCAGCCAGTCTGCACGTAGCTGAAAAACAAACAGACTCGGGTCCCACTCGCATGTCAGCCTGTCCTCCCAGCACAGCCCTCGCTCTCGCCCAGCCACTGGGGACACTGCTCAAACACCCCCCGCCACCTGCACCCTGGTAAGGAGAGCAACAGCCAAGTACCAACACGGTCTTAGCTCGAGTCAAGACTGACAAAGCGAGCCCTTTCAAAAGGCCCTGGCACACACCCTGCTGAGTGGGACCGTTCTGCGCGAGAGCAGAGGTCTCCTGCTGAGGGGCCTTGGCAGGAGCCGCTCTCCCGGTAGGAAGGAAGGGCAGAAACTCCATCTTAAGAGAGAGGCTGCATTTTTTTGCCACCTAATGATGAGGTTCAAAGCAATCTTCCAAGTGACCCCAAGGCTGTTCCAGGACTTCATTCCCCTTGTGCCAAGTCGACAGTTTCATTCCCATCAGTGCGCAGAGCCCACTTGTTTTACATCGCTTTGGCCCCTCCTGCCTGCCAGAGCTGCCTTCAATCCCACACACCTATGCCAAATCTCAGCATCCTGCTCTTCTTGCCCATGCATACTTTCCATATTTGGTGTTGCCATATACCCTTGGCAACTCCATTGCTCTTTTCCAGGCGGCGTATCGGCATTATATGGTATCCGCTGTGATTTTTCAGGTTTTCAGGTTTTTCTTTCAGCTACAAAACACCCAGTGGAGCTCTCCTGTGAATATCCACACCTTGTCCCCTAAGCACATGATCTTGGGGCCTCACCTTTCATATTTACTTTGGAGTAGTTTTTCTATCTGCGGCAGGATTATAGTACACAAATCCAGCTTCCAGAGAGACCTGAAAAGAAAAGGACACGTTCTGAGACCGGAGACTCAGGCTTTACAAGGCTGAGTCAACACAAATAACACTTTCTGGCAAAAAAGCGCAGGCACTCAAGTTTACTGACCAAGTTCACCGACTCCCCCTTGTGACAGAACGTGGCAGGTTCTGACATATTTTATTGACTCAGCAGAATCACTTTATGAAGCCCTAAGACTTTGATTTTCCTCGCGCAACATCATTTGCCTACAGAAGAGGCCCCATACAACTCCAGCACTTACTGGCACTGCAGACTACAAGACCCAACTACAAGCACACGCGTTTCACGCTGCCGTGGCCCACGGGACACGAGGCGGGTACAATGCAGCGCTCCTGCCGCCCGGCCAGATGGCTCTCAGCTATCCCAGGGGCTGCCCCCACCCAGGACTCACGCTTTTTGGTTGACAATATTCAAGAGGTCCACGACAACAGACAGATCGTTGATCGCCACTGCAGAGTCCACAGAGTTCTGAGAGAGAAGGGGAAGAAGTAGTCATCTATTGCAAAGCTCAAACTGGCTGAACTAAAGCAATTAATATCAAGTGCCACTTTTCAAAAACAGGGTTGAGGAAATGCGGAGCTGGCTAGGGAAGAGAAGGTAACTCTCGCATGAGAAAGTTTTCTCTACGTTTCTTTGCGACCATTCAACCGCAGGTGGGACACAGCAGCGCTCTGCAGTGCACCCCTGGGGACAAAAGCTGTGAGAACCCGCATTTTGCATAAGGGGCAGGATCGGCCCCCAACAAGCCAAAATTGCTGCTCAGCTGCTCCCCTCATGAGCCTCAGGCATCTCCACGTCCTTGCCTTGATGTCACCGGTGCTCCACACAGCCCGCACGGTGTCCAGATTCTTGTGGCGGCTGGTGAGCACCACGCACATGGTCTCGTGGCCTTTCCTGATCTGGGACATGGCTTCCTCATCCACGAGCTCGGTCTGGCTTTGGTTTTTCACAGCCTGAAAGTAGAGACACCAATGGGGCAGCGATAACAGAGCAGGATGGCGCAGGAGGGGAGGAGCTTTCTCTGGCCTAGGTGAGAGCTGATTTCGGTGTACACAGTGCCAGTAAATACTGACTTCCTTGCAGACTGTTTTATGAACATTTTGAAATGGAAATGCTCAACTTGTTCCAATTTCAGCTACTTCTCTTTTGCCTCTTCTACTGTGTCGATCACAAACACGTTTGAAGCTTTGGAAAAACTCTCAAAAGTGAAAAAAGTGAATTAAAAGTAAGCTTTCAAAACCAGCGTGTTTTGATGAAGAAATGTCTTCATGCAAACCCTGGTTTTTATGTGAAATGTTCATCTGAAATCAACAAATTTTATTACAAAGCATAACTCTTGCACAATTTATTAGAGTCTCAATTTGATTCCTGCCCACACCATGCCCTTTTCCTCTGCTCCAATTTAGAGTTGGGGATCATAAGGATGCTCTGGTCCTTCTCCTTTTTTGGGACAGGGAATATCCTCCTAAGCAAGGCCAAGAGGTCTCTGAGATGGCAAGAGGGAAAGACTCTTGAAATAATTATGTACGTGTAATGGCAGACACCAAGTTTCTAAATGAATCACTGTCTAGCACGTGGAATTGTTCGGCGTCTTTGTCTCACCCCTTGCTCTCCGCTTTGGTAACACATTCTTTGTGAGCATGGATCGACGCTGCTGTGTTCACATCGGCCTCCTGTCAGTCGCAACAGGGGCTGGGTGCAGCAGCCCTGGGGTGCTAGTTCCACAGAACTGCAAGTCAAAGCAGCTGGGAGGCAGGAGAAGCACCAAGTGAGCACAGGGAGAGCAGGAGGTAACATGTTCTCATTCAGTACTGAGGACTGACAGCTGCAGAAAGCACCTAAGACTCTTCTGCCCCTCAGGGAACCCCCTTTCTGGTGCCACCCTACACAGACACCGGCTGGAAACTTTTATCCAGAGACACTTACCGGTAGAAAGTCAGAGGCCTTCAGGCCAATGGGCTCATTCCTGGCTGCAGGAATCACCGACGGCTCTGTTTTGGTCAAAGGAGTTGAGGAGGCAATCGGTGGCCTCTGAACCGGATCAGGCTGCAGGAGAAATTGGGATAAAAGCTCTGACAGCAACAATCCAGCCCTATCTGATGTCCTTTTTTCCTGACCCGCTTTCCTCTCACAGCAGGGTCCTCATGCAGAAGCAGTCTCCAACTTGCTAGCATAGTTTAAGAGGCAATAAATTATCTCTCAGGTACATGCCAAGATGTAACTAAGGTTTGCAAAGAACATGGAGATGCCCCAGCAGAAATGCCAAGTGCTGTCATTGTTATCAGCATCTAAAATCAGGGCAATGGGCCATGGCCAGCCTGAAGGCGAAGAGAGAATTCTAAAGAAGCCAGCGTAATGTATCCTGGCCCATCGGCTGCTTGCGATTTTGCCTACAAAACAGCCTCAGTTGAAGCACTTGCAGAAATCTGGCACTCAGTTCTCTTCAGAATGTCCCAATTTTGAGATGCAAGGAGAAAGACCACTGCAAGTGCGAGAAGCAAACAAAAGCAATAGAACCATCGCCTGTTGGAGGCTTGGCCTTCGATTCTACTGCTCAGGCAAGACACATGGCAGGACAAAGACCGGTGCTGCACTTTTACTGCTTTTCAGTAAAAGAATCAGCTTGATTAGAAATCAAAGTCTCCAGCACTCACATATCTTTCAGAGGGGGAGCGTGAACAGCTACTAATATACAGTACGTACAAGTTCCTGCTTTGGCAACAGGGTCTGGACATCCACAGCCTGGCTGGGCTTCACTGCTTCCTTTGCAGTTACGGGCTCTATCAAGACGGAAAGAAGTGGGAAAGCAGAAACTGATTGTTCCTTTCAAGAGACGTTGAGAGCAAAAGGTTTTCTATAGCTAGACTACAACTAGTCTTTTCTGCAGACATGCAGCTCTCCCTCTTTTGACGGCCAGTAACCCCATTCCCACCAAGGGGTCATTTTCGTACTCACCATCCTCAGGAGGGGCAGGAAAGGGCTCGTTGTTTCGAGGAGGAGTTCGACCTACAGAAAGAGAGAAAAAAAAAAAAATAAACGAAGGAGTATCCAAGGCTACAGACTGGCGATAAGTCAACCTTGGAGCTGGGAGATCTCCAACAACTCCACAGATTAGGGCAATCAGCAATACGGCAAGCAGAGTTATCTCCTTCAGACCTTGACACTGTTGCTGAGCTTAGCCAAAGGCTTTCAGCCTTCATGGATGAGAGGGACAAAACTGACCCACGTAGTTCATTGCTGCTGTAGAGGTGTGAAGCACAATAAAAGGCACTGTCACAACAAACTGTATTAGAAAAAATTCACTTCCCGCTAAATTGATCAAAAAATAAATCAAAATAATGACTATTAATTCCTTAGAAAGAGTATCTCATTCTTCTCATTTACATAAAAATGAGATACAGGCATTGCACGATGCCTCCTAAACAACAATCTCTGCTTTAACAAAACATTTTGCCTTTTCTTCTTTAATGGAGACTGCTGATTTTAGACATATCAAAATTCTAAGCTAATAAAGATCCTGTAACACAGTAGCCCTTCCTAATCAGGACAGGAAGGCAGCGTGCTTACAATGGAGCTCTGGATTCTGAGCCAGGCTTCGACCAGACGTCACTGCACCCTAGTAATGGTGCCACCTGCCAGCCGTTCACCAACACGATCTGTGGTTCAGTGTCCAAGCATAGAATATTAAATAAAAGTTTTTCTAAACTCTCCCAGTCCCAAGCAAAGCCTCTATTATAGTAAACCAAAGCTCACTTCTACTGAACCAGTTTAGCACCCACAGCTCTAATCCAAGCACCACACAAAACACAATAAACCCTGGTACTGACAGATAGCGTTCTTGGGCTGGAAGATCTCTTTGTAATCCTCTGGGTTCTGGATCTCAGCCTTCGATTCCTTCTCATCCCGGTCATCTTCACTACTGGGACTGCGCCTCTCGCTCTCTGAGTTGTGCTTCACTCTGCTGTGGAAAGAGATGCTGTCAGGGCAAGTCATATGGACTCCTGTCAGAGAGAGCAAGAGCACTAAGCTCCTTGTACATTTCCTTAAAATCTTGAAATTCAACAAGCCAGCAGATCCCCTTACCTTTGTGGCTTGCTGCAGCTAGTTGAGGGCCTGTCATAGATGCGGCGAAGGGAGGATCCCGTGGGGGTAGGCGGCACAAGAGGCTCGTCATCCCTGATCAGCCCATGAGGAATAGAATCTGACTTTGTGATTCTGCTGAGATCCACAACGAAGGAAGAGACTGTGCTTTGCGCAAAGGAAACTCCTATCTGCAGAGGCAAAAGACCAAGGTAATTCACCGGGGAGCAGGGTGCACACCAGCCTTGTGAGAACAGACACGATGGAGTGACCCTGAGCAACCGTGCCTGAGAACTTCAGTTTAGCACTTTGACTTTTTCGATTTGAAGCTGCCAGTGTTTTATGAAAGGCTACGATAAAACTTTTGCCAAGCATAGTTTCTGAATACTGGTCAAACCAAGCCCCCATTCTTTCCTCCAGAAGCCAAAGAGAGACAAAAGCAAAAGCACACGATCTTTGCCTAAGTGCTGGGCACATTGCAAGCCCTGGCCACTTAGTCTGGTGTAAGCTTAAAGGTCAGAAGGCCTGCAAGGAGGCAGGAGGATTTTATCTCGTGTTTCGCAGCCGCCTCCCCCACTCCTCAGGAGCGGTGGCTTACCAGCTGGTTGTTGCAGATAGATAAGTCAGCTACTTTTCCCCAGTTCACCAAGACCACATCAAAACAGCGCTCTGGCTCCCAGCCGTACACACGCAGCGAATCCTGGAAGCCACTATACAAGCAGCAGCCGTCTGGGTTGAAGAGCACACACCTGGGAGGAAGGCAGGTGGAGGGTCAGACACAGCTTTCCAACACTGCTCAGTCCCACAGGGACCCCAGGGCTGTATCCCTGACTTCACCAAACACCCCCAGCCCCGTTTCTAACAAGGAACCTACCAATCCGGTGCTCGCCTGTGCAACATTTCCAGCAGCCCAAACTTCTCCCCAGTGAAGTCTCTCTTTCAGGAAATCCTCCCTTCACCCCCACTTTAGTCTCTGCCTAGTACACTGCCATAGGAATTCAATATACCTGACAGGAGTAGCCTCCTCTTCAATACAGCTCACAACTTGAAACTTCTCCAAGTCCCAGAACCGAACAGTCCTGTACGCACAACAGAAGAAAAATCATCGCTCGTCCCTCTAGAAACCTGCTGTAGGATCCAGAATTGAAAGAATACGCTAATAGCTAGAACGACCTTCGCTGTTGTGCACATACGATGAACCTACACAGAAGGCTGGTCTAGCTAACACCCGTGAATCCTGCCACTGATGCTTAGAGGCTCTAGGCACGGATAGGTATTCAGAGCCGACCCAGAGCTAAGAGGACACCCTGCTAGCTGAGCAGGACTGCTTGCTGTTCAGGTAGGACGTCAGCTGGATTAGTGAGATGCTTGAGGCTATCGCATTGTTTTCTAGTGCGGTAGAAGGTGCCATCAATTTTGGATGAGAAGGCAAGATCCCCATGTTCTGTGCGTGGCAGATGTGACGTGCTGCTGGCTAGGTGTCAGGCTCTTGCAACGGCAGGTTTGACTTGTGTGACATTCCTATTTTCCACATTCTTAAAAGGGCATCGGGAAAGGGAACCAACATACACAATTCCCTTCTTTCTCCCTCCCCTTATGTACCTGTCAGAGCTGCCAGAAGCCAAAAGGTATTCATTGGGATGGAATTCAACAACATTTACTGGGCCGGTATGTCCTGTAAACTCAAACATTATCTTCCCAGCAGCCAGATCCCACAGCTGGAAGAAGGAAAGAACAGAGAGACTCTTGAGAGTAGTAGAGAATTCCAATACATTTCAGATTTCCTTGTCCTGGCAACGTTCTAATGCTTCTCCCCCTTCAAGAACAGACTCAAGTTTGTCAAAGCAAGCAATGATCAGGGAAGGAGTACCATCCCAGTCATTTAAGGCTGCATTTTTTTTCTTCTTTTTTTTTGGCATTCTCTTTTAAATTTTCCATTTAATTTGACCCTAGAAGTTTATGGTTTATGTTTAGAGACTGGAATAAAACACAGCAGTTCCCCCTGTCCCCGCAGATTATATCTCAAAAGCGAACAAACAAAAATCTGAAAGCTCTGAATCCCTTAGCAATTCATTCTTCCCGTGCTCTAGTCTCCACTGAAAAATCCAGAGTGAAATGACTGATCAGTTTATTTGATGTGAAGCTGAAAACAAAAATCAGTCCTTCGCCCCCATTCCTCCATACCACATCTGAAACAACTGAAGTCACTGCTTCAGTTGGTACTTTTCTGAATTCTTTCTCTTGCTCTGCTCAGTCCTGACAGCCATTTTCAGACTGATCACCATGCACAATGTGTATGATAACACACTCCTACTGAATTAACTGAGCAGAGCCAGAAAATGGTACGGTGAAGCAACATGCTGTGGACAACTCGTTCTGTAACATTTACTGAGATGACCGAGGCCAATGTTCAGGTATCGCAACTCTACCACCATCAAAACTTGAACCTTCACGTGCATAGTGCCAATGTGTCTGTTGGGTAAGAGCATTTCAACACATGCAGCTCTTTTCCGGATGTTGTGGGCCACTGCACATGATCCTCAAACAGACTCATCCCTGCAAAGCCACAGGGCTCAGCCAGCTGCCTAATGAACTAAAGGTGTTCACGAGCGAGTGCTGGTAGAGCCTGGTAAAAAAGACGATCCCAGCATTCCTATGTGCCACGAGCACGTAAGGAGAGTGTCACAATAAATTACCTTTACAGTGTGATCATCAGCAGCAGAGGCTAACCATTTCCCATCAGGACTAAAGCGGAGACATCGAACTGCTTCTGTGTGACCCTGAAATGAGAAAAACATACTAATTTTTTTTTTCCTTCCTTTAGAGGGAATTCTGCCTTTCGTCTTTCAATCCTATACAATCTAATAAAATAAAATCAAGTAAGTGTTTGAGTCCACAGCTCGCAGAACACTAAACACTACACTCAAGAGCTATACCCATCCATGCTAAATGGGTGTAATCTCTTTCATCCAGACATTTCTGGCATCAGTTTAAGTATGGTAAATACAGATCTGGCTTAATTAATAAGAATCAGTTTTAAATGACACAGATTTATGGGTGGTCAGATAGAAGTGCTGTGCCATTAAGTTGGTTTCTAAATGAAATTAATATACAGCAAGTTCTTTGGGTAGAAAAAGGCCCCAACAATCGAACCATCTCGGTGCAGTGGGGACTTGCACAGTAATATCAGTCACAGTATAAAGAGGCACTCACGGATGCTCTCCACCCCCCACTGAAGCCAACCAGACTATAGTACATTAACTCCTACGACATCCATTTTATACTCCCATACAGTTCTCAGAGGCCTGCAGAGGTTTGCCAGGCCGCTTCACAGACTGCGCACATCTTATTTTTATACTGGAAAACTAGGCAGTTAGTTGTACCTAATTGCTTTCAGGTTTGCACACAAGTCCTCGACAGAAATCTTTCTCCCCTCTTTGCCTGAAAACTAATGAAGCATTTTACCTTGTACCTGAAGACACAGCCTTTTCTTCTTACATCCCAGAGCTACAGGGAAGAAAAGCAAACAAGGGAGATGCTTAGAGCAGTATGTGGAGAGCCCAAGAGTCCCGTCAGAACAAGAGCTCTTTCTGTCACCAAGCTGATAAATGCTGCAGAATTAAAACACTGAAGGGGCTGTTAAACCCCTGGTTGCTTCAGGGGTAATTCCTAACGTAAATCCCCAAGTGAGAATCACGTCTGTAAGGTATTTCTTACTAGAGAAGCTCAGTTCCTACAGTCAAATACCAGCCTGGTGAAGCAGATGCAATCCCCAGCAATCAGGACATCTGCACTTGCTGACACCAGGTCTTGGCTGGCACCTAACTCGGAGCCACATTCCACAACAGAGGAGTCACACTCATGAGCTGCCACGGAAAACACACGCACGAATTTCACAAGCGCTCGCAAATACACCTGCCCACACACATGGAAATGATGATGTACAGCATCTACTGACAGCTTAGCACAAAACACGTTCTGGCACTCTTCAAAACAAAGATACTGCAAGTAAAGAGGGCAATCTCTAGGGGAAGCTGGGTTTTACCTTAATGTTTGTGTCCAAAGAGCCAGATGCCACAAAGCTTCCAAAAGGATGGAAATCAAGGCTGCAGATATTCGCTTTGTGACCGAGTAAGGTACGAAGGACTGGGAAAAGAAGCAGCAGAGCAGGGAGAAGGAATAGGGAATAAATACTTAGTAGTTCAATTCCCCCAGACACCATGCAGAAGTTTAGTCATACTATCCTCACCATTAAGCACATGCTAATACAATGTACACTAGACATGCTACATGTCGTTTATTCATCTGTATACATTATTTTATGGAAATGTTTCTGATTTTACCCTTGCAATGCAAAGAAACAGCAATAGAGAGCCCATGTTCAACGATCCTAATGAATGTCCTGTCCTTAGGTGTGGAAACTATGACTAAAACTCCAAAGGCCTCCATTCAGAAAATAAAAACTAAAAAGCCACACTTGGAGGCAGCTGTTGGGCACTGTCTTTCCACTTGGTACAAAGAGAGCAAAATGGACGGGGGGGACACAGTTTTAGCCAGGAAGTGAAAAGGACATTTGATTGCCTGCATCGTTCACCTTGCAGCTATCAGACAGACCCTTTCCCAGGACTCTGCACCCCCATCCAGGCACAAGCCTGACTTCTACCTCTTAGGTTCCAATATTCGCCCTGGACTCCTTCGATTGCCCCTTGCAAGAAGCATCCCAAAGACCGGGAAAGGACGCTTAGGAAGCATGAGACAAAGAAATGATCACAGTGTTTCAGCAAGTCATCAACCAAGTAGCATCCCTTGTAATTCTGGAAACCAGAAAGGACCAGTAGAACTGGTACACCGTATCTCTGAAAGCAGAAACAAATGCAGAACTTAACTTCGAGGAAGAAAAATTGCTCAGATAACAACAAGAGCAATCTCTCTCCATCATCCATCATCTGGAACAGTCTGATGATTCCCCTGGCAGAAATTAGCTCTTGAGCCAGACCTGGAGTGGTCATCTGCACAGTGCTCATAGGTCTCCTAATAAATTCAGCCAGATCAGTTACTCTCCACTGGTAGAGCCAAACTATTTTATAACTGAACTGATTCTAACTGTCTGAATGACAGAAGTGCTTTTTATTATTTATGACACCTGCTGTTTGCCTTCTTAGCTCAGCCAGTGTAAGTCTATTTTCATTACACATTCTTTCTATGAACAAGTAGCAATCTATAAGAAATTTTCAGTCATTTTACGGTATTCCTGCTGGAATGCACTCAAGTGATTCATGATACCTTTGCAAACTTGTTCTAGGATTTGAGAAAAATGCAATAAATAAAGCATGACTCAACAGTTAGCCTTTAAAGGATCAGAGCTCAATGAGTTCATAGCTTTTACGATTTATTAAAAATCAGGTCTGTGTCTATTTATATGGCCATGCAAGAGCAGAAGAGGAGAAAAATCACTTGAGGAAAAAAGAAAAGTTAGAACCTAAGAACGAGAACAAGAGGTCGGCAAGCGAGGGATTCCTGGACTTGTGCAGAACCTAGTATACTTAAAACTTCCAGTCTGATTTTAGATCCTTTTGTTAAGGTTGACAACTTCAAGCTGAGACTCTGAATACAAATTCTATATGCCTAGTTACTCTATATATGCATGGAACCTGATTTGGAATATAGATTTCAACATACCCAGGTCAAAACCTAGAAACTAGTTCCTCAAATCAGTCTCCACAATACACGTACAATTTTCTGCTCGAGCCTGTGTACACAGCTCTACAGTCTTAGTAGGAAGTGCATAAAAGCCCTCTAAGAGGGATGGAAATTAAGACAAAAGCAATGCCAGGCTCCTGTTCCTTCTTAAGCTGGGAACCTTCTGGGTCAGCATAGGTATTAAGCATAAGGATATTCCAAAAAGTGTGCTTTAACAGAAGTGAAAACTGATGGAAACATACTTTTGGCCGCTTCCAGGTCCCAAACTCGAATGGACCCTGACTGGGACCCTGCAACAATGAGTTCCTCATTGGTATTGATCTGTAGGCTCTCAACAGGTGTTGTATGGCCTGTCAAGCTCTGCAAAGAAAACCACAGAGTCACAATCAACAGCTACCGGCACAGCCCTGTCCCCAGTGGCATTGTTCATACTCGACTGGTAACTACAGTACTTAGCCGTGAGTTGGGGGCACCTGGCTGTGCCACTGATCCTTTTTCCTCACCAGCTACTGGTACGGTAAAGCACCCGAAAGACCATCACTGCACGGTGCAGGTATCTCCCACGTTATCCCGGTTTCTGGGGCACACTGACTAACTTTTAAAGGATGCATCAACAGAGACATGGGTAGTTAACCATTAGGTGCGGATGCCCAGACAAGGTTGACACATGCTTACATTATAAAAATTATGCTGTGCAAGCGCAATGGCGTCATGTTTGCTCTAAATGGGTCACGTAAGTGTCATGAACCGGTTACAAAATCAAAGCAAGAGCAAAAGCAGTGCTACTTCAAAACCCTCACATAAGCAAGGAGCCACAAGCTGCTGCCAGGAATGGGTGTCACAGTGATAACGTGGTGCTATTACTGAAGTATTAACGTGAGACATAAGGTAGTAATTCACAGGTATGCAGTTCCTTTCATCCTTGAGCATGTAAAAGCTTACAAATTACCTAAGTATTTTGAAAAGGCCAGTATTTAATTAAAACACAAGAATATTTAAACCTAGCTCTAGAAAACCGATACCACTATTGCAGACTTTTTGCTTGTAAATTAAGCTTCACTCCATCCTCAAACAGGTTTTTTTAACTAGCTAGGCTAGCTCTGTGCCCCCCACACACGATGGAGGCTGAGGACGCCAGATGAAAGCTGCCTGTTCTGATGGGGCTTTCTTAGGATTTCACGTGCAACTGAAATCCTCAACATACTCTACAACTGCAATTGTGAGAAACAGAGCCCAAACTTGAACCAAGTCACAACGCTACTTGAAATGTTCCTCTTCTCCCTCTTCCCCAACACATAAATATCTGGAATCCTAACAATATAAACACTAAAGATGAATTTCGGAGGACAAAATATACAGCACAACCCCCAAAATGAAGATTCTTTTGATATACAAGAATGGCACAAGTCCTCAGCAGCTCCAGTCAGCCGCTGCCTCTCAGAAACACCAGCTTCTAACGTCTGCAGTTCCCAGGAAGCGCAGGAGAGGTACAGCTCTCTGCTTCTGCAGAAGGGGTATGGAGACATTTAGTCCTTCAACCTTCTTCTCGTGGAAGGCAATACTCCGGTTTCAAACTACTGTCATGCCACCACCAAGGGCCTGGAAAGACACAGCTTAACTACGCTATGCAAGCAGCACTGCCGAAGGCGAGCAACTCCTTTTGCACCCGTTTCAACATCTTTATACAGTAAATGAATAGAAAAATAAAGTAGATACATTCTCCTTTTAGCCTTTTTGACCCTACTTTCCCAACTTCTTCCTCACAAGGTTCACACTGGCTAGAGAAATGCCTTCCATAACACAGCATTATTGTGGTGTTAATTAAACAAGTGACAGGGGACACTTGCTAAAGATGGTTTTCCACAACTCCCACACAAAGCAAAAGCGATGCAGCACAGACATCTGTTAAATATATTTATGGTGTGCTTTAGCGATCACTGCAGGGGGAACCCTGCTCTTTCGAACATGCCGTGCCCAGCATTACTCTTCCCCAGCCCACAGGCAAGTTAGCAAACTGTTCTGACAAACCTTGTGCTGACGGTTAGTGACTGTGGGACAGGCGGGATCGCATCCTGCTGGGGATGTTTCCTGCTACGAGGGCAAACTCCGGGGTGTAAAAACTGGCCCCTGTAGCTTGCACTGTAAAACTAGGTGATCTCATACAAAACTCGGCACTTAATTATCTGTAGCCTGGTAATGCAAGGCACAATATTCAGTATCTGAGCAAGCCCTGTCCCAGCTGAAGCAGCCAGCCAGCCCCATGGTGTCACCAGTTACCGAATTCTGTCCCTATCTTTAGCTAGAATCCGGTCACCCAGCTTTGTGCTGATAAACTCTACTCACAAGTCCCACAGGCTACAACCCAACAATCTTTCCCCTCACTCCCCACCCTCCATGCCTCAGAATTAGCATTCTCATCCCCCGAAAGCTGAAAACAGGCCTGTTCTTACCATGATGCAGTTGGGCTTGTTAACTGACCATATGTTGACCCGACAGTCATCTCCTCCAGTTGCCAGCAGCCGGCCTGAACTTTTTCCCAGGACTAGTGAGGACACATTGCTGCTGTGAGCCGTGATCTCTTCTGCACAAAACAAAGCAAACAGTTAGTACAGACTAGTGTAACAATTTGCATCCCATCCCTCCCAAAGGGCTAAAAAAATATTCTTCCTCCAGAAAAACTTTCCAGTTTGCCCTGGACAAGCTGCAGCAGCCCGCTCTCCAGATAAGAAGTCACACTATTATCTTGCTTGAAACAGTCCTTCTTGGCTCTGCCTGCTGTACTTCAGACATTTGCTGACACAACTCCAGTGCTCATGTGGCTTACAAAAAGCATCTTCTGCCTCTAGCAGCAGCTCAGTAGCTTTTAAAGATTTGCTCAACTGTGGCAACCTGCCCACAGAAGCTGCTTTACCTTCGGTACCCGGGTGGGTCTCAGTAAGCCAAGCTGTTTTAGAAGCTGCAATAATACGCAGCAGCCAGAGGCCTCTAGCGAAAGGCCCTGTAATCACGTTCTAGAAAGCAGCAGCAGAACGTCCAACCAGAGAGGAACTGGCAGATTAGCAGCAGTTCAGTTTGTTACCTTACACCGAAAAAAAGTCAGACTCAGCAGCGGGGATAGGTGGAGCTCCCTCCTCCGAGCTTTGGCAGAGGCTTTGCTACGTTCCCACTACGTAACACAGGTGAAACTTAGCGATTCACAGGGTGAAACTGTGACATGGGGAGGATGAATATACATCCGAAGGGGCACAAAAGAACGAATGCGATTGTTACGAAAAGACTGTTGACAAACTGGGGGCTGAGGGGGAGCTCTGATGCTGTGAGGACTTCGCAAAGACAGAACTCCAGGGAAGCCTCATCATAAAGAAACAAGTTTGGGGTAAAAGAGAAGCCAAACGAGCACCTTTGCTTAGACATCTTATTTTCACAGTGGATTTTTAAATCCACTCAAATTTTTGGCAGGGGCTTTTGGCAGATGTATTTACCAATTTCTTCCTCTTACGGTTCTCTTCTTTGAAAGTTCATGAGATTTGCACGCATAGTTATGAAACTTGTTTGTAAAAAGGCTAGGTAGCAATCAATTCAGCTTTCGTTCGGATTGTTTTGGTGGAAGGAGCAATTTGATCACTTTACACACAAGGCTAATCCAAAAGGATATCAGACAGCTGCAATAATAATTACAGGTACTTTGATCTCAAGCTCTCAGAGCGCTTTTTTGAAAGCAAAACTGCGCAACTTTCACTTAAGCTGGAGAAACACCTTTCAAATTACAAAGGTAACTGGACTGTAAATTACATGAGAAGGGCAAATCTGAAAATATGCTTGTATTGTGTTGAAAGACCAATCTTCCATATGACTATGCTAAAGTAAAGTACGTATGTACACACAGACTTAAAGGTAACCAACAGTACAATTAGTATTAATAGACCAACTCACTAGTTAAAATTGAAAGGACAGATGCTGAGCGTCGCTGCCAGAATGAGTACGTCAGCAGCTCCGCTTTTTCCCTCCTCTTGATTTCGTTCTTAATAATATATTGTAAGTTTAGAAGTCATTGCTGAAGCATTCAACCCTCTGTTCATAAAAGCCAGGTTCTAACCTGATGCCAGCCTTGGCCAGACAGCTCCATCCGCTCCCCCAGTCAAGCGCCAATTTCCTTAAACCCACAAACTTCTTTTTTGTTTGTTTTAATGAAGTATTTGTCACCGGATATCATCCACCAGCTCAGCAATACTAAGCTCCTAATTAGCATCACCGAAACATTTCCAACACTCAGAATGCTTCTTGCTCTAAAGAGGACGGTAAGATGGGGCAGACCCCAGCAAAAACAAAGATCAAGAACTTCTGCCCACTTAAAGAGAATGGAGATTAATCGACTTCCAGCTTCCAAATGGAGTTTCAGGGATGGGAAGATAACATAGCAAACTGGCTTTCTGCTCAAAAAGATACGAAATTACTAAGTCAATTATCTCAGCTCCCTTAATGTGTTACCAGACAAGGACACCATATTCCTGCTAGCCACTTTCCAGACCCCGAATCACTGGTCTAAAGCTCGCTCTTCTGAACAACCAACCACCTTCCATTGCTTCTAAGCATTCCTCAACAGTCCCTATGAAATTACTCATCAGTGACCAGCAAAGCAGCTAGAAACGGACAGTTGGCAACTATTTCCTGCTCCTTCTGAGGAAACCTAATGGATGTAAAGCAGCAGATTCTTACTGTCTCTTGCAAAGCAATTTCAAGAGAATGAGACATACGGGCCCTGCAAAGATCGCCTCATCCCTCCTGCAGCAAAGAGCTCAGCGCACCGTCTCTAACAGGTGAGCAGCAATGAAGGGCAACCCCAAATGGGCTGACCTGACAC
The DNA here is from genome assembly GCA_009819775.1 of Phoenicopterus ruber ruber. Taxonomy (NCBI): domain Eukaryota; kingdom Metazoa; phylum Chordata; class Aves; order Phoenicopteriformes; family Phoenicopteridae; genus Phoenicopterus; species Phoenicopterus ruber. The sequence continues at coordinate 390,326 of CM020227.1, forward strand.
CGAGGGAGCTCCCCACTGCAGCCTGGGCTCTGAAGAGGGTTCCCCCCACTCCCTTGGTTCTTCTTGCACTACATTAGAGTCACGTGGTGTTAGCTAGAAATTTAGGATAGCATTACAGCAACTCATCAGAAAAAATACAGGCCGTAACCCTTTGAAAATAGCAATGACAAGGCCCTACGCTATTCCACTATGCTGCTACGTTTTCAAAAAGGATTTCTAGGAGTTAAAAATTCCAGTCAGCAACTCGGAAAGAGGGATGGGGCACCCACACCCAAGGCAGGGATTAGCTGGTTCCCAACACAAACCGCCTCTTCCACCCCACTTCCAGCTGGGGAAACTCCTCTGCCCTCCCTCGGGATGGCAGCCCAGCAGTCACTCACGCAGCTTCCACGCCGTCTTAGTGGCGACGGCCACGGCCATGTCTCGGCGCGGCGCCTCTCCGACGAGCAGGGCAGAAGCGCCTTCCTCCTCCCGGCGAGGCTCCGCCGCCCGGCCCTGCCTGGGCCGCCTCTCCGCCGGCCTGTCCTACCGCCGCCGGGCCATCCACCCGAGCTGCCCCGGCACCTACTCCTCACCCGCGTCCGCGCGGCGCCGCCCTGGAGGCAAAAAAAAAAGACACCGGCCGGGGTTACGGCGACGCGGCCGCCACGCCGGGCCGGGGAGCGGGAAGGCCGCGCCGAGGCGGCGGCGGGCAGGGGGCGGGGGCCCAGCCCACCGCCCGGCCCGGCAGCGGCGCGGGGCGAGGCCTCACCGCGGACGACCATCACGGTAGCGACGGGCCAGCGGGGAGCCCCGCGGGCGGTGCCGGGGGGGCGGGCGGGCGGGCGGGAAGCGCTCCTCGGGCCGCCGCGGCCTCACCGGGCGATGAGGAGCAGCAGGCGGCGCCTCGAGCTGCCGGGGGGACGCTTGAACGTTGGTGGTGGTGGTGGCGGCGGCGGCAGGGCCCGCCCGGCTGCCCCGGCTCTCCCGACAGCAGCTCCGGTGGCTCCGGACACACACCCCACCCCCCCCGGCGGCACCGCCGCCTGACAACCGGCCCCTCACAACAAACCTCGGCCGCGCCGCGCCGCGCCCCGCCTCCGCCCGGCCGCCGCCAATCAGAGCCACCGCCCCCCGGCCAATCCCCGGCGCCGCTGAGCTCCGCTGGGCCGGGCTGGGCGGTTGCCTGGTTTCCGCACGCCGCTCGGCCAATAGGAGCTGAGGGAGGGGCGGTTGCCTCAGCGACCGCAGAGCGGCCGGCCACTCGTAACGCGGGTTCTTGGCGGAGCCTTTCAAGCACGGCCAATAAGGAGGGCGGCGCGCGGGTGCCGCGGGGCCGCCATTTTGCGGCGGGGCGGAGCTGGGCCCTCAGGGGCGGTGTCGGGGAGCGGGGCCGGGTGCTGCCGCTTCTCGGCCGGCGCGGGGGCTGCAGCGGTCCCTTGTCCTGGAGCGGGCGGCCGAGAGGTCCTTCCCAGGCCTTCTGCCTCAGGGCCTGCTGGCGGCCGAGGCGGTTATGCCCCTGGGCTGTGGCCGGTGTGTCTCCAGGAGGCGATTCCCCTCACCGGGTGTCACGGGCGCAGCGCGGTGGGAGCGGGGCTCCCGGGGTCTCCCCCTTTCTGTGTCTCTTTGCCAGGCAACACTAGCACCAGCTCCTCTGGCTCTTGCTACCCCGCGGTGAGTCAGGCCCACCACAGCCTCGGGCCGGTGTTCCTCCCGGCGGAGCCGTGCTGGGCGCTCTCAGCCTGGCGGAGATGGAGCCATGTCACTTCCGCGCTTTCCTCCCTGTCTCTGAAGCCAATTACTCTATCAAAAGAGGAAAGCAAATTAGTTGGATGTTAGCCCTTGGTAATAAGTATTAGCTGATTTTTTTGGCAGCTGCTATGTCCCTAGTGCCTGTAAAAGGATTTTAAAATTAATTTGTTCTGGTGTCTTTTCTGGTATTGAACTAACACTGATGAGTTCATGACCACAGGCTTGCTTGCTCCTTTTTTTCTTCCTTTCTGTTTAGAGACCTTAGGGTTTCTTTTCTCCCCAGTTCCCTGAGGTCCCTTAGTCCTTTAGCAGTTCACGGTCCTTGTGATTTGGAAATTGTTTCAGCTAGTTCCTGAAATTCCTGATGTTCCTTTTCAGTAGTGTGTTCTTATCTGAATACCTCCCCATCTCAAAGAGGGAGCTGTTTCTGAGCTTTCTCCTTTCCTGGCCTGTTTGTATCTCTGCGAGGTTGCCACATTAGCCAAACATTGATAGAGGGAGGCAGAGCTGTCGGAAACAGCGTTGGTGTGAAATAGGCTGCTGCTGTTGTCAAATGGCTTGGAACATGATGTGCTGTCATGAAACATCTTGGAGCTCCAAAACTGGGAGCTGGGAGACTCGGGCAGAGCCGGGGATTTGCTGTGGTGGGTATCAAACACTGCAGCTGTCTCCCACCGGAGACACTGAATTCTCTGCTCTCCATTTCCGAGCCCAAAATGGAGTGCATCCTTCAAGTGACACCTAAGTTAATGGGCTCTCTATAAGGGTAATTTAATATATTTTAATGACCTAGGATATTCAGATTAGGCATAATGAGCTATGGTAGCTTCTGGTTTTAACACTGTGTTCACCTCTTAAAATGCAACAGAAACACCACAAGAGAAAATGACTCTGCTCTGGTTCATGCTGTATTTCAGGTGTAACGTCCCTTATTCTGCTGTATCACAGCAAAACATGTTTCTGCCTTCCCCCAGCTGCAATCAGTATAGTCTTTGTTGAAGGTGATCATTAGAGGTGGTTCCTTGAAGACTGTAGCTGTTGAGAACTGTAGGTAGAACCACCGTAAGTGTCCCCAGTGCCTAATGTACTAGAGGTGACAGCAGAAATTGTTTCCTAGCAGGTTCAGGGACTTACACAAATACCAACACATGGCACGCATATACTGATTTCCATTTGTGGATCTCGGGGAATGGTTATTAACCAAAACACTCGATTACCTAACATTTTTTTGGATTTGGAATGCTTTTTTGGATTCCTCTTGACTTTTTACCCTGTCTGCCAATACTTGTGAATGGTGAGTGGAGATATTCAAAGAGAAAAATAAAGATGTTAAAATCCAAAGTTTGTCAATTTGAGTATTAGTCTTTGCTGGGTTTTGTAGTTAATAGAGAGCTCTAAAGGAGGTCAAAGAACTTTCATATTTGTTGTGAACTCACAAGTTCAAAATCTTTGCTTGTGCTACTTATAAAACCAAATTACAAATTTGTTAAAATATCACTGTGTTGGAAAAGAATCAGTATTCTGAAATAAGCCTGCTCCTGATGTCAGCAGCTAGGGAGCAGGTTTGGGGCAGAAATGCCCTGCAATACAGCATGTGTAATTTGTAGCAACTTCTGAAGCAGACCTGAAAGCGAAGGTCTCATTCAGATTTCAGTCTCAACCATGGTGGAATTGCATGAGAAGACAATTTGCCTTCCTACAGCCTCTCGATGTAATTGTAGATGGGCCTTAAAACAAAAGAGGGAAAAGAAAAAGTGAAATGCTACAAGTTCATTAAAATCTTCATGAATCTGATGATAATGAAAGATTTACTGCAGGCAAGTAGAAAAACTTTTCCATGTTTTTTTAGGCTGCTTCTAGGAGGCTTCAGCACTGATTTGCAGTGTCTGGTGGGAAGGAATTAAAGAAATCAGGCATGACCGAGGTGCTCAGCTAGGCGAGGGTCCTTGCGCAGCTTCTCTTCAAGAGCAAGGTATTTCTGCGGTGCCGTCTTCTTTTCCCTAGAACAAGAAGGGGGATATCGGAGGAGAACTGCAGCGGGACATCAAGTAGAGTATTTTACAGAACTCAGTGCGGAGCTCCTGGGGGGCTGACTTGAGACCTCCCCTGGGCACTGCGCATTCCCAATACCTGTTGAGTCTCAGCTCTAGAATGTGGGCACGGAACATGGCTTCAGAGTAACGGGTGAGGAAGTCATCCTCCTCCTCTGCGCTGAGCTGATTCCGGTTTTGCTGAAACCACTGGCTCTGCTTCTGCAGCTCTTCCACCGCCTGTTGGGGGAGCGAGCAACCAGAAGTCAGGGGAATAGAGAGGACAGCGAGGAGCAAAGGCACACAAAAGTGCAACTCAGAGTTCAGGAAGCTGAGATGAGGGAAGCCGCATATTGGAGCTGGTTTATTTTCACGGGAGGCGATAAGTTTGAGATGAGGTCTCATCAAAACATGTGGAACAGCAAGAGGCAGCAAAACCTGAATGCGTTGCCTCACTGTAGTTAAGAAGCACTGGAGAACCAAATCAGCTCTGAGATAGGAACTAAATTTCACCCTGGAGCTATTTTGTTCTTTAATCTCACATGCTAACAACAACAACAACAACAAAATATACAGGCATGTTTAAGGCTCTCTCAAAGTAATCAAAGGAGGTTTGTTTCCTGCCTGCAGTCACAAGGAGATGTGTGTTACCCTCCTGCCAGTGCAGAAGAGACTCCAGTAACACGCACATCCCGCGGCAAGGCTGCAAATACCTTTTCAAAGCGAGCCTGGATGATGTTAGCTTTATTAATGAGACGATGCTTAAAATCAGTCAGGCAGTTGTCTCTGACGTGCAGGGCCTGCCCCTTGGTCATTTTCGCTCTGTGGCCAATCTGAATAAGGAAAGGTGCCAGGTAATCCAGATCCTGTTCCTTTCGTCCCAGGAGCTCATCCTCCGTTGCGTTCTTCTGGAGGGGACAGGACAGAGAGAGTCATGGTCCCATTTACCTGCTTCCCAAACACCCTGTCATAAGGCAAAATAAAAGCAAAGGCCAAAACTCCTCCCCCCCCGGGAGGAAATAATGCTTATTTTTCCTATAGTTTGATCAAAACTACTGCTTTGCATTAGCTTTGCATGCCAACCCTTTCCCGATGTGGTTTTTATTCTGTAGTTTATTTTCTATCATCCTTTTTAACATTTCTCCTAATTTCCTTGATTGTAGAGATGTCTCTTACACAAAACGTGTTATCCACTGAGGTGCAAGAGAAGGGCTCTACAAAATGCGTTTGTATTTGGACAGAAAGAGATTAGGACGGGGTATTTTGAGTGATACCAGCTTGTAGGCTGGCAAATAGCTGGTTCTTGGATCTTTGCCCCTATTTGTGTTTCACACCAGAAGTTTGGTGTGTAAAACCTAGTATCGCCTTTTATAACCTCTATTCAGGAAAGCTCAGTCTAAAAACCATTCATATGAAGCACCTTGGAGATCTTGAAAAATTGCAAGTAATTATTCTTGAATCTTTTTGTAGTTGGCCAGAACATTCATAAGGTATTAATTCCTCAACAGAGATCCTGGAACAAATTGGCTTTGCAAGTAATAATGAAAACCAAGAAAACAACTGATTCATATCACACCAAGTGCATATTTGCCTAACAAAATGAGCCCTGGCTAGAAAGATGCAGCTTGAGTTCCATTATCATACTCCCTCCATAATCCCTATTATCAACTAATCCTTGTTAATTATTTTCTTTATTAACTAAACAAAATAAACCAATCATCTTTCTTGGTGATGCAAGTTTTTCCAGAAAGTCAAAAGGTCATAGCACGGTCATGTTGTGTTTTCAGGGGGTGTCAACTGAAGCTGCGCTGACTTACACCTGCTAGGGATTTGGCCCAGTGTATTTTAATGATACTAAAAGCTCTTCAGAGATAATTCCTCAGACAGAAAAAGCTTACTCTGGATTTCTTTGTGTCCATGTAGTAAATACTGGGATTAACGAAGTCTACCTACCATGGCTTGATACTGTTGTCTTCTCTTTTCATTCCTCTCTGTATTATAAATTGAAACTGACAATTTAATGTTGGTTTCTTCATTCTCACGGATCTTCAAAATATTTAACACCTTCCAAAAAATCAGAAGACCCCTCAGCTTTCCCACAAAGTGACAGTACTTTTACACACTCGACCTGCTAACAGAGCAGATACTGTATACAAGAACTGTAGCATAAGATTAAATATAGAAGATCTATACAAATATGTTCATTTCCTGCTGATAGATCTAGCCGATAGTGGTCTTATTTTTAGATTGCTGCTCTGTATGAAATTCTTGAACACTATTATTGGTATTATCTGTTAAGAAAGCTCTTCTGGAGTCATAGTCTTGCCACCACTTTTGAAATTGCACTGATAGCTTTGGCTGATATTTTGTCTTAACAGGATATACAGCACAAGCAATGTGAATATTTTGTCTGTTAATACATCAAGACTGAGAAATTTGGCAAGGTAGTTCATGAGGTCACAGTGAACGAGCTTCAAATTTCTGGAAAAAAATGGACTTTGTAATCTTGTTCTGAATTATTACTAGTATTCTGGGCTAATATAGTTGAGCATTTCCTCTCCAGCTCCTTCAGGGGCTTTTCTTCCTCACAAAAACATTTAAAAAAAAATCTAATAGCTTTCTCTCCATCTGCTAGAATGGTTGTATTTATCATGAAGTAATTACAAAGACTTCTAAGAACATGGATTTGTTACACCGGTCACAGTGTGATTAGCAGTACAAGCAATGTACTTTATGAAGTATTTCCCTACAGTTGCTCCCACAAAAAGTCACTTCAATATTTCGGATAGGACTTCCTGGAAATGCCTAGCAACTAGATACAACATTACATACAACATCCTTTCTTTTTGGTCTCATTCCCAGGCAAAAGGCAGATATGTTTCCAGATGCCCCAATTCATATGCTGTCATTTGCTCCCTGAACTGTCTTCCTCCCAGAGAATGAAGAGTAAGAGCAGGAGCTGGAAAGTGTGTGACTCTCCGTAAGTATATTAAAGCTACATCTTTACTGAACAATGGCTGGGTTGCAAGCTTGGTAATTCAGCATGGAGACCAGCTTTCTGACACTAGAGTTTTATTTTTACCACCGTTTATGCTGAGGATGCTTTGGCAACCAGTCAGCTGAAATCATTTCCATGCCTGACCAACTCTGACAACAGTGCGGGCACCTCCCTGTTACCTCTGCTTCAGATTGCCGGGCTTGTTGCTTCAGCTGCTTCTCTTCCTTTGTTAGCTCCTGCAACAATTTGTACAGATGCAGCAGCGTCTTCTTCTCTTTCTCAGAGGACCCCGCCTGGAAGCAGTTAAGCTAGTGAAAGACAGTCGCGCACTCTGGGTGCATGGGACCAGGTACTCTGCTAACAGAAACTGGCACAATTCTGCTATAGTCAATACTGACACTGATTTCCACCACTGAAACATCTAACCCATGGTCAACAGTTTATTAAACTTCATTCCAATTTTGAATCCATCAGTAATGTGAGCCAGATGGCACGTCTTGCGCTTTGCTGATGCTGCTGTTACTTGGTTGGAACTGGTTTGGCAGGGTTAGAGATGAAAGGATGGCACTCCAGCAGTTGCCTTCTGTGTATTCCCCCCAATGGGAAATAGAAACTTTAAAAAAACTTGCATAACATTAAAAAATCCTTTATTTGCAATCTCTCTTTGATTTTCCTAAGTGTAATTGTGCAGCATCACTGCAGAATTTACTGGCAGACTTCTGCTGCCAATCAGAGACTCACATCAGTGATGTCAGTGGGGTGACGCACCCCTCCCCCGAATGAGAGAATTTGGCTTAAGGACAGCACTGCACGTTTTTTGGAGTATCTTTTATTTCAGGCTGTCTATCTACCAGCAATGCGTTAAGCCTCAGCATCTTGCTCTGCATCTGCGGGGTAAACTCTGGGAGATTTAAGCAATGATGTGACCCAAGGTCTGCTTCTGCTTCTCAGCTGTAGTCTCTCCAAGAAAGAACGGCAGAGGGAATTTCAGCTTCCCTGCCATGAATCCACAGGACTGAGCCCAACAGCTGCTGAACCAGCATCTTGCAAGATCCCAGTAGCTGTTTCTACACTGCCTGATGACCCAGTGTGGGAAGATGACCTCAGGCGTGGCTAGAGCAAGCCTTTCGCGCTACACTACGTCCCGCGTTCCCAGTCCCTTCCAGCAGAATAGTGCAGCTCCGGCAGCGTTCCTATTGTCAGCCTGGAGGCTGTCTGTGAGGGAAGGGGGCAGACAGAGCAGGGGGGCAGCATGGAATATGTCATGCTTGTCATTCTTCCACTGACATTTCACCTTCCCTTTTTGTCTTGTGATGTAGAAAAACTTCAAGATATAAGTAGTTTTTCTCCATACCTGGTACGTGATGCACATTTCTGGGGTCATGACGATTTCACTTCCTTTCCTATCCCCCTCTGCCGCTTTGAAGAAATCCTTCTTTGAGGGAGTAATGCATTTATCCTTGAGGTGATATGTCAGATGGATCCTCTCCTCTGTGATCAGAAAGATACGTTCTGCTACATCTTCATCAGCAGGCTTTTCTAGGTTTCTGTGGAAACACTCCTTGATTTGCTAATGAGGCGTGAAAAGAAAGAGATGGAAGCAGGTTAGACAACACAGAAAACTGACAGGATTTGCAGCGTTGGGTAAAAACCCAAGGTAAAAATTGGGCTTTTCTGCCTGGACTATGATGGCATCTCTTGGCCCATGGTCCTACTGTTCTTTCCTGTGCCTGAGACAAAAAAGCACAAAGCTGCTTAAAGCAATACAGAATTCTCCCTATTTGTGGAGCTGAATATGCTCTCCAAGCTCGAAGTTAGTTTGGGATGCATCCCTGCCTGAAGGAACTGGAGGAAGCAAGGTATTTTGGAGCACAACTGTTTCCCACATTCCCCAACACGGAAGGAAAAAGGAGCATGCTGGGTGCTGGTCCAAAGGCAGGCCACTGTGTGGCTCTGTCTCGGCCGGTGAAGTGTCTGAGCCATACTGCCAGATGTCGGATCTCCTCCCTCTTCTGTTCTCCAAATCAGACCCGACTGGAGGAAGAGGTAGTTACCTGCTGGTAACAAATGAGAGCGATGGGACACTGCATCAGGAACCTGAAATGTTATTAGTTTGGGGTCAGAACATGAAATCATTTGACTAGTTTTGAGTCTTGTGAAAATTTAATTCCAAAATCATAGTCAAGCTTTTTTTCTTTCCTCTGACACGCATTTTCCAACTCTTAGTTTCCTAGTTTCATGCTAACTGCTCAATGCAGTTCGTGACAACTGGTCACACTGTAGCTCTCTGTCAGGCAAGCAACTGTTGAGACACAGCAGCTGAACAAGGCTTGGATGTCTCATCTGGAGTTTTGCCTTGGCTGTGCCCACTGAAAATGAACCTAAAGCCCTAGGCAGTATGTTTTGCATAGTATAAATATCACAGTGACAGATATTTATCTGTTCCTGCCTTGGCCGTACCGCTATAGGCCGGGAGTTAATGTCAGTTCTGGTGCCAGCCAAGTGTATTTTGTTTCCTCTTGTGCCAAACTCCATGTGCCGGATGTGCAGGAAGTCATCCCGCCCCATGAAGTACTCTATCATCTCGTTAGCATTTTCAACACGTTTCTGGAGGCCATCGACTCGCGCCTCATCGTAAAACTCCATTGTCCGTTCAGTCTCTGGTTCCAGCGACACGTAGGTGTGAGCTAAGGGCATAAGAGAGATTGCACATGTTTTCAGACTTAGCAGCCATAATACGGTGAGCACAAGTGTGTCCAGAGGAAGTCTCATTCTCTTCAGCAGCCAATAAATCAAATGCACGTAAGAGCGTAACAAGGGGATGTTATCCCCTCGCTGCTGTGTACTGATATGCTACGGCCTAAGGACAGCAGGACGGCCTTGCAGGGCCACTGCCTTCCTTAAGGCAGTAGTCAGTGGAGCCTGGACACTGCTCTTCCCAAACCAGGACTGCGCGCAGCCTCCTGGGGGGAGATGCTGCTTTAGCAACAGATCTGATGCAGGACTTTCTCTCCCCCAGCTGCACAACACTAAGAGACCGAACATAATCCTAAGGAGAAAGTTTCTACTTCTATCACCTCTACTGGTAAAAGTAAATTATATCACCCTATATATGTGATAGGTATGTATTTTTCTTCTGTTATGCTGCGGGGGGAGCACTGTCCAGGACTGGAAGCCAACAACCCAATTCTCTACTCTCCACTGGAGACCGTATTATTTATCTAGGCGATTGATCCCAGAAGTCTGCAGCCCCCCCAACTCTGGGCTTTTGCCACTGCTAGAAGGGATTCATGTGAAGTCCCATCAGCTGCAGCGGCTGCCCAGATGAGCTGGAATACCTTTAAGACCGAAGAGGTGTCCTGGGCTGAAGTACTCTGTGGTCAGCTGTGTTTGTTTATTCACTTCTCTCATATCCAACATGTCTTCTCGGTTTTTGAACCACTCCCTCACCTCCACTACTTCAGTACCTGGCAGGAGACAAACCATTTCACAACCTTATGTCACTGTTGGAGGTGGTAAGATTGATCTGATGAGCTCTCAGTGTCTGTGCAAGCACCCTGTGCCCCTGATACAGCCACAGCAGACATCGTGTAGTCACTGGAATTGGCCCTGTGCACAGGGGCATTTTGTAGATGAATCCTCATCTCCGTTTGAGTAGATGAATTACACCTTAAGAGGGTTTATTCCTCTCTATCAACAAGAACTCAAGTAATCAGCTCAGGGGGAGAAGGTGGCACAGCGGATGGCTACGGTTAGGCAAGAGAAATTCCATCCCAAATATTTAATGATAGTGTGAGGGGAAATGAGAGAGGGGCATTACACTATCCAAGAAGGCTGAGGACAGGACACTGTATGTCCAGTGAGGAATCTGCATGGTTTCTTGGACCAGCTGTTGAAGAATAATGCTTTGGAGAACAGAAATATCCACAGGCCGTAGCTGCCCCTTCCTATGGCTCCTGTCGACACCAATGGGCATAGTGATACTGTTGGATCAGCTCAAACCAGCCTTCCATTTCTCTGAAGACTGAAAATCCAAGCAGCTGACCTGTGACACTGAACAGCCTCACCACTGGGGTGTAGAACAGATTCAAGCTCTCGCAGGAACCCCTAGCAGTGCTGGGGGCTTGACAGACAGCATGATGAAGCATTTGAAGATAGAATCATAGAATTGTTCTGGTTGGAAGAGACCTCCAAGATCATCGGGTCCAACCATTAACCCAGCATTACCAAGTCCCCCACTAAATCGTATCCCTTAGGGCCTCGTCTAAACGTCTTTTGAATCCCTCCAGGGATGGGGACTCCACCACCTCCCTGGGCAGCCTGTTCCAATGCCCGACAACCCTTTCAGTGAAGAAATTTTTACGAATGTCCAATCTAAACCTCCCCTGGTGCAACTTGAGGCCATTTCCTCTTGTCCTGTCGTCTGTTACTAGGGAGAAGAGTCCGACCCCCATCTCTCTACAACCTCCTTTCAGGGAGTTGTAGAGAGCAATAAGGTCTCCCCTCAGCCTCCTTTTCTCCAGACTAAACATCCCCAGTTCCCTCAGCCGCTCCTCAGAGGACTTGTGTTCCAGACCCTTCCCCAGCTCCGTTGCCCGTCTCTGGACACGCTCCAGCCCCTCAGTGTCTGTCTTGGAGTGAGGGGCCCAGAACTGACCCCAGCACTCGAGGTGCGGCCTCACCAGGGCCGAGTACAGGGCGACGATCACCTCCCTACTCCTGCTGGCCACACTATTGCTGATGTGGTAGGTAAGTCCCACCAAATGTGAAAAGAGGATGAGAAAGCACAAGAGAGACTCTGGCAGAAAGGGGACTGCCTCCCGCTTCCCAGCAGCACACCCCGGGCTGTGTTTGGTCCGCGCGTTGAGTGTGTTCACCCATCCCTCTTACAGTCTAAGTCTGCGTAGACAGTGAGGCGTTTCACCAGCCCATTTCTGTTCAGGTACGGTGACCATTTCTCCAGTTTGGCTTTCTTGTACAGGATCACCTTCCTCCCCTGGGAAAAGCGGGTCTCAAGCTCTGCAGTGGGCAAGAGAGGCGTCAGAAAAATTGACTCCCTTGTACTCAGCCCCAGGAAAAAGAATTCAAGAGGGAGAAAACCATGGTCTAAGAGAAAACACACATTTATTGACTGCGTTCAGCTGCCAGTAAAGCTGTTCAGACCCGCCTGTTGTGCTTTAACATTATAATAGTATAATAAGCCTTTTCTCTCCCAAAGCAGGTATTTGATAATGCAGGGGCAGTCCCTTGTGCATAGGGGTAACAGAAAGTCCATCCCAGGCAAAATCATTCAGCTAGCAGGAGAAGACAGCATGTGTGTGTCTGCGCGGGGGTTCCTACCCAGGGTGAGACAGCGCATTTAACCCAAAAGCTATCGCCGCCTTCGTCTGCTGCACTTCACTGCTGTACCTTGGCCATCCTGATGGGACCACTCTTGAGCGAGATAAACAAATGTCCCAAATCCACTCAAAGGTTAGCTGGGGGGCAAGCAAAAGGCAAAGGAAGAATACATACCTCTGGGAGACACCTGAATTGGGGCTACCCACGATGGTGGCATGTCAAAACTCATGTCTTCCTCCTCCTTTTCCTGCTGAAACAGAAGCAGAGATTTGCATTTTTGGCAGCTTCTCTGACTGCCAGAAGGCATTTTGGTTCTCGAGAATGCAGTGCAGCGATCAGAGCTCAGCTCGTGTGAGGCTGCGCTGGTCCTGGGGAACACGGGGGCACAGCTACGAGCGCCGTGTCGGTCACACACCGCCTGAGGACCGAGGCAGGCAGCACACCGCGGTTTACGCGGAAGGAGAGCTTTATGGCATCCCTGCGCTCTCACTAGCACATCCCTACTCCAGCCTAATGAAATGATCTGCTCCTGGCTAACGCTCATGCGGGACAGGGGATGAATGTGACAATCGTCATTCAAACTAATGACCAGCTTATTTTATGTAGATCATGGAAGGCGTTTTGCTCCCCGGTTACGGGCACAGGCTGAGAAGAGTAGATACAGGAGGGAACGTACCGTTATTGGTGTTCCTCCGTCCCGCCGTGCTGGTGCAATGCCTGCTTTATCGTGCTGTGTTCTCCCACCAGGACAACACACCATTTTTTGCTTCCAGTACACGGCAATTTTTGGTATATTAGAGTGCATACATTATTTCTACATTTGGTTAGCAACTCCACCTAGCAGCAAGGAGAGCAGGGTGCTGACCAGCAGAGAGAGAGTGTCCAGAAAAATTTCAGTTTGGATTTTGTGTTTTTAAATTATTTCATCCCAAAGGTCAACGCACTGGAGGCCTACAGAGATCCCTAGCCACTCAGGACACCAGAAGTACCACCTGGGGTCCTGCTTCAAAAAGCATCAGAACTATTCAAGAGTGAGAAGGAATCTAAAGTGCCAACCAAAAGCTAGCGAGAGCACCAGTGCTGTGACCTGGAGAGGGCAGCAGGCAGGCAGACACACGCGGGCCTGCGAACACACCGGTTCCATACAGCATCCCCGCTGCACGAGAGCCATTGTTTGGGTCACTCACCACGTCATCCATGTCCCTGTCAAGTAACTCCTTTTCCTCCTCAGCATCTGGGAGCAGCTGATGAGGCTTGTTGCTCTCCGAAAGCATAATTTCCCAGCGGATAGCGTCACCCAAGTCAAAGATGAGATCCTAGGCCATACAGAAGAAACCCAGTTAACTACAGGGCAGTCTCAAGGGCCTGACACTAAACTGAACGCTGCTCCTGCACGTCTGCGCTGCTCTGGGCCTGGCTGGGTGTCAGAGAGTTAAAGGACTCTAGGCAGACCCCGGATCTCAGTGAGGTGGGCTCGACAGACCCTTGGCTGGCTGGGGGGACCCCAGAGACTGCCCCTGTGCCTAGAGGGCTGCAGACCCCTTTCCTCATGGTGCCTCTGCCACAGAGGAGAGGAAGCTTCTGGAAATGCTTCTGCATCTTCCTCGGGGCAGGCATGGCCCCAAGGTCATCGACACGGGCCTAAAGTTGCTCTAACTCAGACCCTCACCTCCCAGACTTTGTATCAGCTGGGGAGCAGCTGAGGTGCGGGAAGAGCCTAATCAAGATCTTTCCTGCCTTGAGCCATGCTTGACAGGCTCAAAACATCCTCTGCCTTAAAAGCTGTTGTTTGAGAGAATGGGTGTCCAGCCAGCCTTAAAAGCCGATATTCGAGCACTGTAGGGGCTTAATAGGTGTGATCCGTATTTGCTAGCAGAGGGTCTGGGATGTCCTGGAGTGGTCCCAGAGGCTATGTAATCAGAGCAACGTGACCAGAGCCAACACAGGGAACGGTAAGTGGAAACTGGGATCACCGCTGATCCTGGACTTCCCCAGGACTCAGGTTAGCTCGACCATCCCTCCCAGGCACAGGGTGCTTAAGGGCTTGTTACCTTGCAGCCGTTACAGCAGTCCTGCATGTTCACCCAGTAGTTCCTGTGGTTCCAGACGCTCTCGATCCCAAGGAAGTGCTTATCCATGGTGCTGTGGCTCTTTCCCGTGAAGGGATTGATGAAGAAGGTCTCGGGAACCTCCCTCTTCCCAGACAGAACCAAAACCCATGCGTGCACCCGTAACCCATACAAAGGGTCACGCTCGGGCTTTTCCGCTCCCTGTAGCACAGAGGACAGAGCAGTAATTATTGCCGTTTTATTGCCACTTTAGTCCAACCCAACGGCAATCTTATTCTCTCCTCTGCCCACTTCTAAAGATCTCCAGGCCCTTCACACTCTTCGGAAGAGTGATGTAGTACGTACCCAGTACACGTTCCTGTGCCAGCACACACTGTGTTCCCAGAGGCCAAGTGCTCACGGCCATGATCAGGGTTGTGTCATACTTCATGGCAGAGGGTGGCAACCTCCTTTCTTTGGTCAGCCACTACCTCTGTCTCAGCTCTTGCTCCTGGAGTTTCCAGTGAGATGGACCTCACTAACTCACCGTGACCTTCTCCTCTTCTCTTTCCTTGTTCTTTTGAGCAGCTTCAGGTTTTGCCACCTTCTTGGCCTCCTGCTGAAGCTCAAACTTGCTCTGCAGGTCTGGTGGGGGCTTAACTCTATACTTGGACTTCATCTCCTCTTTTGGTACCTGCCTCTGCAAAAGCAGGGTATTGCTGTGAAACCCAGCAGAGAGCAAGAGAAGGGAGAAAATGTATGGCTTACAGGTACCGCCCAGTTCCCAACCCTTGGCAGTTTGCAGTATTGGACCTGGTGAGCAGGATTTCAGTGAAGCCAAAGAGGCCTCTTAAGGAACTGTGGAAAATCACTCAAAAGATTCTTTTGGTGAGGTCCCTGCTTGGTACAGACTGAAACCCAGCGTGGACCTGAAGCTGTTTGCCCTAGCTCAACTCTGGAGCTCGCTGGAAGTGAACAGGCTGAGCATGCATGCTGGGCTCCTCCCTGCCCACTCACTGCAGGTCTCACCTCCTGCGGCTTCCTCAGCAGTGGGCACAGCTCCCGAGTCTCGTCCAGGGTGCACATCTCGCGGGTGGCATACCCGTGCACACAATAGGCATCATACCCAGCCCCGATCAGCATGGAGCACAGCAGCACACTGAAGTCAAAGCAGTTCCCTCTCTGGTATTTCAGGATGGTGGTTGGGGAATAGAGCAAACTGGGCTTGAAAGAGAGAGATGCATGTTCACAGTGCTTGTCTTGTGCAGCTGAAACCCGCGCCAGGCAGAGAGCAGGAGAGGGAGAGGGCATTGCCCATACCCCTGGGCTCTGCACCCATAGGGAATCTGTTGTATAAAATTCCTATATAAGACACAGACCCCAAAAGTCCCCTCCAAAGTGATCTGGGGAAATTCTGACCCCAAATCTGGTGACAAATGTAACCCTAGGGAGAGATGGGCAGGACAAGCTCGCCAAACTGCTGAAAACCTAATGCTAACCACAACTCTGGAGTGGGGCTTACCTCCACCTCTAGCGGGTCTGTCTGCAGTGTTTCAAAGCAAAAGACCCGTAAGCTAAATTATAGTTCAAAGGAGGGAACATACTCCCTTCTGGCCCTCACTGGTGACCAAGCAAAAGGTCAGTACACACATACTGCATACAGAGAGGTTCTACATAGCCTGCTCCCAGATCTCGGACATCACCTTAGGTGATCAAGGCAGTCTCTGTCGGCTAAACGGAGATACATTCTCTGTGGTCACAACGTGCTAGAGTTCCTCTTGAGACCCTGGGACTCTTGGGACACGTTTGGCCAGCATGGAGCTGGTGTAGATTGTTGGGGGCACTCTGCAGGGCACCAGCAGTCCCACACAAAGAGTGTGCTCCCCTTGCCTTAGTGGATTCACACCAGCCAAGAACTTGCTCCAACTCTGGCATCATCCCTTCTTGCCAGTCTAGAAATCTCCCTTCAGCCACCCCAAAATATCCCCCAAATTGGGTTAGAAATGTCTAAAGCCCCTAAGAACTCACCACTGAGGTCAAGCATCATCCCCTGGGCTTTTTATGCCCCTTTGTTCCAAGGCATCTTGGTCTTTGGAGGGGAAGCTTGTCTGCCATTGCAACCCACAGCAGACCAGCTGGTCATCTGGGGTGACCGAGAGCAGGGTCAGGCCCAGTCTTGTAGAAATGGTGCTTAATTGCTTGATAGATCCAATGCTGTACATGTACTGGGATTGCGGGTCTAAACAGAGCGCACAGGGCCTGGGAAAACTGGGGGGTTGCCTAAGTAATGAGGGGATGATGGAGGGGTCAAAGACCTTTGTAATCCCAGCCACTGGGGTTTCCACATTGCGTCCCGCTGAGAGGCCCTTCCGTCACCTCCGTTATGGGGCTGTTTCTGGGAGGACCGCAGCCCCTTTCTTACCGGTGTGACAGGGGACTCGAGGGGCTCCATGGTGAGGTAATCAGAGACGAAGCTGGCGCAGCCATCCCAGTAGTAGAGCTCTGTATGAGGCAGCAGGGCTGGCCTCACCGTCGTACTCACAAACTTCTGCAGGGCAACAAGAGGACTTTGTTTAGCCAACAGATGCCTGGCAGAGTCTCCTGCCCAAAGCTATCCCTTCCAACCACCCCTGGATGTTGCAGCTCCCATTCAGGACCTCCCCAGAGCACATCAACAGTGTCAGTAACCCTCCTCACCTGTTCCGAGATGGAAACTGCATGGGGTTGCGAGGCTGGCTCCTTGTCTGAGGCTAAAACTTCGAGCTCAGGCACATTACAGGTGTGAGCCACTTCTCTTACTTTTCAAGCAAGACAAATAGCTACTGCCCTTTCCAGCTTTTACATCCTCCAGCATTTTTTGCCTTGCATGTTAATGATATAACAAATGTTGGGGAAAACTGGTCCAAAGTAGCAATTCCAAATGCCTGGGGGAGCATTGGGTCTAGAACTAGACAACAGTTGTGCAGCTTGGGCCCAGTCCTGAACAAAACCAGATCACAAACTTCCACATTTACTTACTTCCTTGTAACTTCTGGAAGTTCAGAATAAGACCTACCTCTGGATCCAGACTCCATATCTGTGACTGAGCCTGAGCCTCATCTATTACTTTCATGTGTTTCTTTTACTACCCTTTATGTTTCTGTGGTCTCTCCTGTTTCCTAGGGGTCACGCTGCAGGGCTGCCAGCTGCCTGCAGCCTACACGGCACCACCACCGTGTGCGTGGTACAACGCACTTGTGGATTTGGACAGCCGGGGTGTTCCTGGGGTGCTGTGTGCCTGCTCGGGGTGCTGTGGGCACAGCAAGCGGGTTCCCATCCCTTCTGGCCAGGCGGGAGGGCAGGAAGGGCTGCTGGTCCTTCCCCAGCATTCACAAGCCGAGTGCCCCCCGCGCTGTGGCCCAGCCCCACGCCACCCCATACCTCCACGCCACACTCGTTGACTGGGTGGAGGAAGAGCAGCTTGCGGTCAGGGCAGAGGTGAGTGTACTGCTGGAGGAAGTGGTCAGCCACCTGCAGCAGCTTCTTTTCCTTCAGAGAATTTGTCTTGTACGAGGGCGGTAACTGGGACGTGTCAATGGAGCTCCAGTCAAAATCACTTCCAGGGCAGGAGGAGGCAGAGAGACACAGGTAATAAGCCGGGAGCAATTCAGGCAAGATGACCTGCTATCAAAACATGGCAAAGGCTCCCTGTTTCCCAGGGGAAAAATGGCAATCATATCCAAGGACATGATTTTGACATAGCCAAGCTTCTCTGGAGTGATGGCAAGCTGACATATACCCAGAGGCTCAGGGGATCTTTACAGTGTCACGATACGGCTGCGAATGAATGTACAATGAAGTGAGTTATCTTGTCTTACTCGCACGTGCCCGCTCTTGGACAAACACACCAAGCTCACAGAACTCGCTCCCTCCCCTCCCTGTGCAGGGGCACCACACGTGCCACCCACATGTGTGCGATCTTCCTACGGACCCCACAGGGACCGTCTCTGCTGATCCCAGTAACCCACAGGCACACGCAACTTACGGTACATCACTTGGGACGCAGACTTGCTCCTTCATCTCCAAGTCCTGGAGTTTATCACTGATCTCCAAAGCCTTCGGCTGTTCTTCCTTTTGCTCCTCTTCCTCCTTCTCCTCCAAGACCTCCATTCTCCCTCCTCCTGGGCGCTACAGAAATGCACGCACCAGGCTGAATTCAGGGATGGGACCCAGATACACAGCAACACAGCAACACACGCACTCTGGCCACAGTGATTTAGTATGTGAGCACAGCTGAGGCAGCCAGAAGCGTGATTCCCATTTCCGCGACAGTAAAGGGTGAGCACTGAACCTGAGTTTGGGCTGGGCTTGGTAAATAAGTGGCTGCATGTTCCTGCACGCCCCGAGCGTGGGGGAGATGGCAGAACAGGGGGAGCCTGGCTGAGTAGGGCACAGTGCGTTCCCACACTCGGTCTCGGACTGCGGTGTGTCCCCTGCTTCCCGTGCCCACGTAAATGCTGCGTCCTCCGTCCTGCCTGGGGTGCTGCCGGCTGGAAAGCAGCTCCAAAACCCGCTGGGCACCTGCTGATGACCCATGCCAGAGCCTGTGGGCTGCTCTGAGCCTGGCCGGCCACTCAGGGGCCTTGAAGGGAGGGGGACGTTTTGCAGCCGAGTCAGCAGCCTCCAAGGACAGAGGGCTGTTTATGTTATTTATTTACGTCTCAGGGAGGTTGAGGGCTGTTTGTTTCCCCTTCCTTGCGGTCAGGCTGACCCTGTGAGGAGCAGACAGAGAGAAGGAGGCACAGACCTTGCACTGGGGGGGCAGGGGGCAGCGGGAGGGGGGCTGTCCCAGGGCCCAGCACTGCTCCCCGGCCTCTGCACCACCCTGACAGCCTCCCGCCCCGCCGCCCCTTCAGCCCCACGGCTCTCAAGGACAGCCAGGCTGCAGCTGCTGCTCCCCGGCCCTCCCGCCGCCTCCCCCGGCCTCACCGCCTCTGCCTCACCGCCGCTGCCGATGCACCATGGCAACGGCCGCCGCAAAGGCGGCCTGGGCCCATGGCGGGGGCCTGCGGCCTCGCCCGGGCCTCCCCCCAGCCTCCCCCCGGCCTCCCGCTGCTTCTCCCCCGGGCCTCCCCCAGCCTACCCCGGGGCCTCCCGCTGCTTCTCCCCCGGGCATCCCCCCAGCCTACCCCGGGGCCTCCCGCTGCTTCTCCCCCGGGCCTCCCCCAGCCTACCCCGGGGCCTCCCGCTGCTTCTCCCCCAGGCCTCCCCCAGCCTACCGCCGGCCTCCCGCTGCCGCCCCTCTAGGGCCTCCTCCCGGCCTACGCTGGGGCCTACCCCGGCCTCTCCCAGAGTCGCCCCCCGGCCTCCCCGGGGCCTCCCCCCGGCCTACCCTCAGGGCCCCCCCCCAGGCCTCCTGACACCCCGGGCAGGCCACAGGCCCCGGGCTGGTCCCACGCCCCCCGGGGCTCCTCAGGTGCCCATCCCGCACCCCGTCGGCTGCCCCAGCCCTCCCCACCACTGGCCTGAGCGTCTCCCTGGCTGAAGGCTCCTGACAGCCGCCCTGGTGCCGCCCGGGGAGAAGGCGCGTTTCTGGTGGCAGCCCCCCCTGTCCAGAAGATTTTTGGGCAAAATGAAGGGGAAGCGGGCAAACCCTGCCTGCCAGGATGGCTTTGCCACCACTCCCTGGGAGACCGCAAGGCTGCTCTAAACTCACCAGTTTCACTCTTTTTTTTTAAAAAAAACCACCAAACAAGAAAAGCACACCCCCCCCCACCCCCCCCCCCCATTCCTCATCCTTGTCCGTTGTTGCTTTCTAAGCCTTCGGGCTGCACAGCCTTTGCATCTCTAAGCGAGTCTGTGCAAGCTTCTGTCCCGGTTAATTGCTTTGCAAAATACGTAATGGAAAGCAGAGATTCTCACCCAAAAGCTGGCAGCAGGGGATGGCAGGCAGCCTTTTTTTTTTTTTTTTAATCGGTAGTTCATTAGGCTGTAAGCACAGTGAGCTGCTAAACACTTTTGTTTTCTGGTTTTCATTGTGGTTAGGAAAAAACCTGGATGGATGGATGTTCACATTTGCTGCGATGTTATGGTGACTGTAGCAATTAAAGCTCTGAGGATGCACAGAGTATAGTCAATATATATCAAGAAGCGTCACTTGGAGTGATGACTGCTATTTGCCACTGGTTACTGTTTCCCAACCAAAGCACGGCAGGACCAAGCCCTCATCCCTCCATCTCTCACCAGTACTTCTCACCAGATCTTAGATGTCAGAAGTCATTCAACAAACAGCTGAAGCAAATGTGCCTTGTGGTTGCGAAACCGTGCGTATTCAGTACATGCAGTTATCTGGCCTTCGCATGTGCCGCTGTGGTATCTGTTGTTATTGCTGCGTCAAGGCAGGTACCACAAAACCAGTTGGATGCACAAAACCCCAGATTCCCAGGAATTTTGCAGATACTGTCCCTGTTTGGGATCCCATCAGGGCCATGAATTGGGTCAGCGTTCACGAGCCGTGGGCTAATTGGAAGGGCCGTCCGTGCCGGAGGGTGGACTTTCACAGAGTCCTTTCCTCCCCGGCCGCCGCTGAAGGATGCTAAGCTGGCTCTTGTGCAATCACGGAGGCAGCGTGTTTGCGTGGGGGAGAAGGATGAGCTGCCGGAAGGCGATATAAGGCACGCGGCGGGGAGCACGAGAGCGACCCGGGGCAGCGGTGGGTGGAGGAGCATAGAGTGGCCTGGCGATGGTAAGTGGGATGAGAACAAGGTGAGATCTTGACGCTGGTGGGACCTCTCAGGACTACTGCAGCGAGCAAGGAGCAGAGCAGGGAATAAACCCTCCTCACCCGGAGGTCTGGCGGTCACAGCCGCTCGGGGTCGGGCGGAGGGGGTACGCAGTGTGCTGCCAGACCAGAGTGGGGCTTTTGGCGTTGGCTTTGCCGCGCTCGCAGTATACCCGCAGGGCAGAGGGGTGGCAGAGCATCGCCCCAGCCACCGGCCCCGGCTGACTCCCATCCACGTCTCTGATAAGGAGACTCCAGTGTCCAGGGCTCATCCAGCACCGTGCCATTCATTTCCTTAAAGAAACCCATTATCTGTACCAACAGGGGCGATTGACTTAATCTGTGGCTTTCTGGCATTAATGTTAGTTGTGTTCAAGGCTTTAGGTTTTTTTTTTTTAATCCTGTTGTCTCCTTGTTATGAATATGGGTTACTGGAAAAGCAAGAATCCTTTTGCAAATCCGAACTGTTCAAAAGAGCTGGAAAGGGAAGAGGGAAACTCCTTTCCTCTTCGGGGAGCCTGGACTGATGCCTCAGCCATGTGATTTTTCTCAAAGCACCTGTTCTTACTGAAATGTGGCTTTATCACTGTCAGCACGTCCCTGCAGGTCCAAGGTGTGGTTTCTCCCACCCCTCTTTCTGGAATAGCTACCTAAATTCAGGACAGTGTTTGACCCTTGTGTTAGCCCAGGGGTGGGGAGGGGAAGGTGTTGCTGATCTGGCCCTTTGGGATAGCAGATGACTCTGTGCCATTGAACCTAGAGTTTTTGGTGGAAATACAGTACAGAAATTATCGCACCCATGCTTGAGGGCTGGCTCCTTCTGAATGACTGCAAACATCTCCAGCGAGCATGCTAAAAACCTGAGTTACCCAGAGCCTGCTTGTTTTTACAGGAAAGGACTGCGAGATGTTTGCTGCTGGTCTCTGCCCTCTGCCTGGCCGGCTGCGAAGGCAGCAAGAGTGAGTGTCCCTGTACGCTGTCCCCGCTGGGTCACGGATGGGTAGTATGGAAAGGAGAGGTCAAACCCTCACCTGATCCGTGTCCAGGTTCCTCATTCAGGGCTGCTAAGGGGGGACAACAGAGCAGGGCTCGGGGGGGCAGGAACTGAGGTGCAAGAGCTGGCAAAATGGGCAGAAACCTCAAGCTCTCCATCCCAGCCACATATGGTACATAACCCGTGGAGATGGGCTCAGGCGCTGTGACGTGCCACCACTCTCCTTGCTAGCTGGTGGCAGGCTCCATAGTGCTGATCCAGGTTACGGCCGCGCTGAGGAGGTCTCCCAGGCTCTCAGTCACATCCTGCCAGGCAAGCCGAGGTGGCAGGTTCCTCCTCAGATGTGCTTGCTCTGGCTCTGGGCGAGGATCTCAGCCCTTGCGAGCTGGGTAGGGCTTCACGCTGTGGGCCGAGTTCACTCTCGCGTCTCTCAGGGGAGATATTCTTGCTGCGTTTCAGCTCACTCACCTTTCCTTTGCTGCAGGTGAGCTGGCGAGCCCACGGGGCCCGCGGCGAGGGCTCGCCCTCCGTCTCAAGAGGAGCCCGGACGCCTGCCTGCCAAACCCATGCCAGCACCAGGGGGGCTGCCAGGTGATGGAGGACAGACCAGTTTGCAGCTGCAAACCGGGCTTCACAGGGGCGTTCTGCCAAGGTAGGGCTGGGGATGCTGGTGAGCCCTCCCCAGTCTGTCCGCGGGTACCAGAGGGAAGGGTGATGGGCACGGCGCACTGGTGTTCCCACTGCCCTCCACTGCAGGCTCCAGGAGCGCGTCCCAGCTCCTGGCTCAGGTGCATTCCCCCCGCCTCCACCACCATGTCCTGACTACACGTCGGTACAAGACACAGTCACAGGCCATTTCCTTCCTCCCCAAAAGTCTTAATTCCTGTAAGAAGGAAACCTTGGCTGTCAAGAAGCCGTGCCCGTGGCAGGGCGGCAGGGCATGCTGCAGCGCACAGCTGCCTCCCGGTCTCTGCACAACCATAGGCACTCCAGCACTGCTACAGTGCTGCAGGCTCTTTCCAGACACTGGCCAAAACCTGTGTCTTGTTCATTGGAAAGAGAGGATCGCTGTCCCTGTCTGGTGCCCTTGGCAGACTGCTGTGATTCTGCAGACAGCCCTTGAGAGGGGCCAGACCCATGCCGTCTGCCTTTGAAGTCTTGAGCTTAAGGACTGTGTCTGTTGAGAGTAGCGGCAGCCATAGACTCGTGCAGGTCTTAGGCAACCGGTAGAAAATGACAGACCCACATTAACTTCTGCATGTTCCCAAAAGTTTGTCTTTTGCCTGGTGTCTCTGAAGAGCCCTACCAGCAGCCTCCAGCAAGGCTGCGGTGAGGGTCTGCTGAGCTCGGTGGGACTGTGCCATCCCATAGCTGACCTAGGGCTCCTTCAGGCCTCTTCCTTATTGCTATTGCAGATGGCTTTTTCCCCCAGATGTGGAACTGAAGTTGGCCTGCGAGGAAGAGCACATGAAGATGATGGTGAGGAAGGAGGTGTTTGAACTCTTGAAAATCCCCCGGGAGCTTGTCCACTTGAAGAACCAGGCATGCAAGGTCTCAGAAAGGGAAGAAGAGGGTGAGCTTTTTTTTGCAGCCACTCTCACAGGTGAAAACCACACTGCCTGTGGATCAATAATTCAGGTGAGGATCCAGCAGAGCCTCTCTGCGTAGCTCCGAAGCTGTGAGAGGAGCAGACGTGCTGAGTGGGGACAGCAAGGGGAAGCCCCAGAGGCTTTTCCTTTTATATCTGGGTGCTGTAAAGTTCTCGTTCCCCTTGGAAGGCTTCCCTGGGGGCTGTCAGAAAGCTCCTCTGCCTCCACCAAACCCCTGCTGGCAGCACATCTTGTCTTATTCAGCAGAGCGTGGAAGTCTCAGTGTGCTCTTTACTAGCTGGTAACAGCCCTCGGCTTTCTGGCAGCATCCTCTGAGCTCTGCAGCCCTGGCTATAGCCCCTTGGTCCCTCACTTGGTTCAGGGAGGGTGCAGAGGAACTGGTGCTCCAGCTCTGCGTTGCACAGGAGGGCCCTCACCTGTGGTCAGTATGCTGGCTCCTGCCTGCTCCGCTGATGGTTGCCAGTAGCCCCTGGACACAGAGCTTGAGCAAAAACCCCAGCAGACATCCAGGAGGCCTGGAGCAGCTACAGCTGAGTTGCACCATCTGAACTGGAGCTTGGAGCTCTGTGTATGGACTTAGGCACAGTCTGGAGACTTGGTTTCTGTGTCATTCCAGCAAAACAGCTCCCACGTGTCGTACTCCAACATCATTGAGTCAGAGCGGGAAGCACACGGGGGTGTGATCTCCCGGAGTTTTCAGCTGGAGGTGCATTTCTCCTGCGTCTACGCCTACGAGCAGGTGGTGAAACTGCCCTTTGCTCTCACTGCTGTTGACAAGTGAGTGGCTCCTCTTCACCTTGCTGCTGACATGGTATCTGTGAGCTTGTGGAAAAATAGATGCTTTCGATGAGGTGATCTGCAAAGGCCCTGGGGAGCCAGTAGAGAGCTCTGAGAGCAATGCCACGTCAGGGTGCCTCCCTTTCTCTTCCCCACACAGTTTTTCAACACAAGGTTTGGGCCTGGGACAGAGCTAAATTGGGGCACACACAATCTGCCTTTCTCCTATCCTCACTGCTTGAAACCGACCGGCCCAAAAATAAAGGGTGGGAACTGGAAGATGCCCCCACTGGGCCCCTGTGGAGGTGCAGGTTAGGAGCCCCTTGGGCCGCCTTTCTCGTAGCCCTCACCGGCCACAGCTCACTGGGAACCCCTGGAGCTCGTTGCCTCTGTCCACACGCAGCGCGGACATACCAACCGGGAGGCAGCTCGGGGCCCGGCTCTCCCGAGGCTCCACCCGGGAGGAGGCACATCCAGAGTCGGTGCACCTGCGCTGGTGGCCTGTCTCGCACTACGTCCTTCCTGCCTTCTCCTTCTGCTCGTGAGCTCTCCTCCTCTCCTCTCAGGCTGGTGCAGCTCGTGGTCAGAGAAGGACACTTCAACGTCAGCATGAGACTGTACAAGACTCCCTCCTACCTCCAGCCCTATCACCTGCCGACCGCGGCCGTCCCCGTCACGGACACGCTCTATGTCCTGCTGAAGATAGAAGGACAGCACCAGCTCAAGTACTTCCTGCTGAGCGTTGAGGACTGCTGGGCCACACCAAGCGCGGATCCCTACCAGGACGTGCGGCATGAGCTCATCGAGAAGGGGTGAGTGGAGTGCCCCTAGCGCATCTGGTCTCCTTGCACCATGAGCACAGTCGCGTCTCTTTGCTGGGTGCTAAGGACGGGTTGCTGTGAGGGAGCAATGAGTGATGACACCATCATTGCTCAGAGGTGGAACCTATGGTGGACACCATCACTGAGTAAGTGGAACAGCCCCGTAGATGAGCCCCCTAACCGCTCTGAACTGAGCCCCCTCTCCTGACCCTGCTCTGCTGCCAATCGTGCTGCCTTCCCTCTAGCGTCACTCCTGGCCAGCTGGGGAGGCAAAGGGCAAGGAGGGGAGAGGGGAGACCTTGCTGGGATGTGCAGCGAGGTATCTGCTGAAGAGCTCGCATTAGAGGTGGCTGCAGCAAAGCTGAAGCCAGTAACGTGGATACCCGGGAAGTGGGAGCCACAGCCAGGCTCACTCCATGCCTGCAGAGCAGCTGCGGCCCCACAGAGCGAGACACGAGCCAGCTCCTGTGCTGGTGGCAGCTCCTCCCTGAGCTGGGCACAACGCAGGGTGCCGAGGAAAGGCATCCCCACTGGCACCAAAACAGAAATAGTCCTGTTCAGCAAAGCCTGGGGGCTGCACCCGGTCCCTGTGGGCTCTGGTGTCCCAGGCTGGGATGCTCTCCCTCGTCTGCCACCTGCTGACTCAGCCATCGTGTCCCAGGTGTCCCCACGATGAGACCGTGACATACCTGAACGCCATTGGAGAGAGCACTACCGCCAAGTTCAGCTTCCAGATGTTTCAGTTTGTTGGTTACTCCGAGGTGTTCCTGCACTGCCGTGTCCGGCTCTGTCTCCCCGACAGCCCAGAGCCCTGTGCCAAGGTGAGCTCTGCGGTGGTCTGTACCGCGCCCTGGCCGGGCAGGGGGACCTCCCTTCCCTTGGCCTGCAGTCTGGAGAAGGGGCTTTGCTCTGGTTTCGGGTGCCTCAGCACAATAAACACCTTCCAGCAGCAGGAGGTCACCCAGTGCCCTGAACTACAGGTATGAGGGCTTGAACCCACCAGAGAGCTCCTTTCCCTCTTCCCGTTGTCTGTTGGGTGTTTGCAGGACGAGAGGTTTATGCTAGGACTTGGGGAGGAGCAGGCTGAGGTCCTTCAGGAGCCAGCTCCTCTCATGTTCTGGGGCCTTGACTGCTCCCAGGCCGCAGCCCCAGCTGCGCCTCTGCCAGAAGACCACCAGGACAGCTCTTGCCCCCTGGAGCGGGCTTCCCCCCTGCCCCCTGGTCCCATCACCCTTCCCTTGGCTTTGTTGACAGCAATGCCCCGAGCACTGGAGGAGCAAGCGGGCGCTGGCAGATGACTACAATAAGATTGTCTCCTACGGGCCCATCCACCTGCTGGCTGCTCCTTCCTTGGGAGCAGAGTCCCACCATTCCCGGACTGACCAACAGGACCTGGAGGGTACGTATGTCCCTCCGGGGAGGGCAGAAGCAGCTCACAGACCCTTGCAACTGTCTAGGCAATGCCACGTTATTAAAAAGGGCTGCTAAAATCACTGCCCTGCACAGAAGCGTGAAGTCTTTCAGGTGTCACGGCCATGCATGGCGTGCTCCAGAAGCCAAACCAGCACAGCGAGGCTAGTGCTGCGTGGGCGGCTCCGCGCGGGCACAGGCTGGGCCGAGCAGGGCAGCGGGGCGGGAAGGGCCCAGGAGCCCGAAGGCTGTCAGCGCAGCGCCCCGGGCGAGGAAAGCTGGGGTTTCACAGCGCTGGACCTCCGCATCAACCCGGCAAGGCAGGCTCCTTCTGAGCACCGAGGTCAATGCAGGACATCCCAGGTGGGGTCTCCTGGTGCAGGACCAGGGCTGGGGACCAGCCCCCCCACAGCATAGCTGACACCGGCCACGAGTGCCAAGCGAAATGGAGCCCCTGGGCCGCGGGTGTGGGTGGAGGCCCCAGGCGAGGCCAGTCGGGGTGACCAAGTCCTGTCAGTGCCCTCGGGGCCCCGGAGTACCCCCAGCTCTGGCGGCTCTTACCCCTCACAGGAGATGACCTGCCCCGAATCTGCCCCAGCCAGGAGATGCCGTGCCAGGGCTCAGCCCCGGCTCAGGGCACCCCGATGCGTAACCAGCCTTTCTCTTCTTCGGCAGGACCCAACCCATGGTTCCTCGGGGCCCTCGTCCTGCTGTGTGCGCTTGGTGTGCTCGCTGCGGCCGCTGCGGCCGTCAGCGCCAGGCGGCGAAGGATGTAGAAAACGGCTGTTTCCAAATAAACGTGACAGTAGCAGAGAGGCTCTTGCCTGTGTCTTCACAGGGGTTTGGGGGAAGGAGGTGATGGATGGATGCAAGCAGTCCTTGAAGGATGAGTCACATCAGCGTGTTTCTGTTCCCTGTAGCATCCCTGGGACCTTCTCATCCCCTCCTGGCCCCCACTCTCTAGACTCGAAGCGCGTACCCAGGGATGGGAGGTTCCTTCCTCTCGCTTTCCGCCTCCCCAGAGAGTCACCCAGGCGCATGGGGAGATGGCAGCACCCACGCTAGGTACTTGCCCACCAAAACTGGACTTTGTGTGGTTCTGTGTGACACATGTAGCGTCAGCAGGGAAAGGGCTGCTCTGTGCATGTGTATATACACCTCTCCATACAGATCTCTTCCTTCTTTACGTGTAGATGTGGCACTTGGGGACATGGTTTAGTGGTGGACTTGGTAGCAATAGGTTAACGGTTGGACTCAAAGATCTTGGACGTCTCTTCCAACCTAAACGGTTCTATGATTCAGTGACTCTGAATGATGACAAATCACCAGCAAGACATTTGCCCATCGGTAAATCCTTAAAATAAAGCAAATAACAAACAACATTGTAAGCTTGAAAGACTAAATCCATAGCGCTCAGACAGCTGGCAGAGATTTAATACTGCAACACGGGTACGGAGAAGAGGAGTGTTTTCTCTGCGAGGGGGCTGTGTGTGTACACTTGGCTGAAGCACGGTGTCCTCGTGGAAACGGTTGCTGGCCCCAGAGGGTGTTTTGCAGGAGGGACGTCTAGCAGATCCCTGCCTGAAGAGCTCGGCCCCGGTCCGTTTGGAGAGGACACAGTCCAAAGAAGCTCGTGGGATTTCTCTTTTTTTGCTAATTCCCAGACCTGAACCTCCTGAGCCCGGGCTGGAGCAAGTCAATCCTCCCACCGCCAACAGCAGAAGAGCCCACCGCCGGCTGGGCCAGCACCAAAGGCCAGCTCTGGCAAAGAGGGGATGGCTCCATCCTGGCTGAAGGCAGGCGGTTCGTGGGCTCCCTCCTTGCCCCTGCAAGAGCCCCTGGGGAATGAGATCGGGGCACTTCAAGACCATGAGGGAGCTGCAGCCTGGAGGGACTTTGCTTCAGCCCTTTCGTTCCTAGTGGCCTATCTTGGGCAAGGAGCTCCGGAGATGTCCCTCCTGCCAAAGAGCCCTGCTAAGGGGGATCACGCCCACTGAAGGGTAACTGAGGCGCGGTAAACTGAGCCCTCGTCCTCCGTGGGGAAGCTGCATCCGTCGGGATCGAAGCTTGCTCTCAGCGGGTGCACGTGCAGGCAGGGAGGGAGGTCTAGCCAGGAGCTAGTCCTGGGAGACTGAGGTGGTTTTGTCGTGTCTGATGATGTGGGAGAGGGAGCCAGCGGTCTCCTCCATCTTCGGGTAGTAGAGGATGACGAGCCAGATGAATATGAAGATTCCTACAGGGAAAGGAAGGCAGACGCTCAGCAGCAGGAGATGGTGGGAAGCATCCTGCTGGGATGCTGCCGGCACTTCCCTGCCACTTCCAGGAGGATCCCCCAGCTCGCTCCCCATGCTTCAGGTGAGCCATATGGCTGGGACATGCTCTGGGTGGATAATGTCCCTGTTCCTCTGCTAAGGAATGGCTTCCTTGGAGGAAAACCACCCCCAGTGGAGTGGATGTGGTTGGGAGCCCTGACCAGCTCCATGCCGATGGCTGGGATGTGCTGCCTGACATGCCCTGCCAAAGGGAAGGGCATGACAGTGCTGGGAAGGTGCCGGTGCCTTGGGACCCCTGGTCAACCCGCTGCCAGGCTGGCTCCTGCCTCCTCCATCTTCCCCACCTGAGCCTGAGGACCCCAGCTTGGAGCCAGCCCTGACCTTGGAGAGAGTTGAGGATGGTGAAGAGGTAGATCGCAGGCGCAGAGGAGGTGCCATAGATGAGGAACGCCGGGGCCCAGGTGACTCCCAGCAGGCAGAAGAGCCCCATTGCCACCAGGGCCACCTTCCAGGCCTTGCGGTCCCTCTGCACCACCCCCGTGCCCTGCAGGCAGCAGCTCTTCTGGGTCACCACCCCAAAGACAGCCATGTTGAAGAGGAAGATGAGACCAAAGTAGCCACAGTTGGTGATGTAGTGGACCAGGAGATATTCGGAAGTGATCCAGCACCTGAAAAGAGACAACCGTGGTGCCTCCAGCGGCTCTGCTAGCCCTGGCAGCGTCCATGGGAGCCGCCCCAGGGGGATGTGTTTGGGGATGCAGGGACACCCTTGGGCTGGTGGGGTTTTCCAAGGCCAGGGTGAAGCAAGGGGGGACAGTGGTGCAGATCTGCTGCCCTTGTGTTGCTCAGCTGGGAGGGAGCCTGGGGAAGCTCCAGGTGGACCTTGGATGTCCATCCATGACCTGGAGGCCTGTGGGCATGACCGAGGAGGCTCAGCACAAGAGGTGATGATGGTTACTGCGGCTGTAGCTGCTGTGTTGTAATCACAGTTGGGGAAGCGGAAGCACGGCCTAAAGCTGAGCAGGATGGGTGCAACCCCCCACCGCCACGATCCCGGCAGGACCCGGTTACTGGTCCCCGTGCCAAAGGGCCACCTAAGCCCTGTGGGCGATGGAGCACGCACAGGTGGACTGTGGTCCCGATGCTGTACTCTCCGTAGCTGCTGATGACTGCTGCCACCCCCACCACGAGAGCAGGGAAGCCTGGAAGAACAAGGGAGACACATGGAGGAGGCCAGAAAGACAAGCGGCGGGTGAGGTGGTCGGCTTGGGATCTCTTCTGCATGTCCCTGGATGTGCT
This sequence comes from Phoenicopterus ruber ruber, assembly GCA_009819775.1. Classification (NCBI taxonomy): domain Eukaryota; kingdom Metazoa; phylum Chordata; class Aves; order Phoenicopteriformes; family Phoenicopteridae; genus Phoenicopterus; species Phoenicopterus ruber. The sequence continues at coordinate 420,417 of CM020227.1, forward strand.
GACCTCCGGGAAGATGGGGCTTAGGGACGCACTGAGGTTGCACAAGTGCCGGGGGCACAACGGTTGCTGCTGGGACACGATGTGGAAAGGGAAGGACAGCGTGGGGTGGTGGGGCTTGAGGTGTCCCCTAACCTCTCTGCAGGATCATCTGCTCCGATGCCCCGCAAGGTGCCCATGGAGAGCTGGCAATGGGGGAGATGAAGACCCCAGAGGACATCACCTGCTCAATGAGCAGGAGGCTGGTCCCCAGCAGGATGGAGGGTGCCTGCGGGTGCTGCCCTGAATTTGGTGCGCCGAGCCCATATAAGACAATTCCCAGCCCTGACCATGGCATTTGGAAGAGCTGCGGGCAGGACGGGGGCTTGCTCGCTCTCTGCCCATCACTGCATCACCCTGTTCCCCCTCTGGTTGTCACCCACTGCCCCCCTCTCCCCCGGCTCTCGCCCAGGCTGGTGGTGCTCACCCCAGCCGACCAGGCACAGCTTCACCAGGTAGTGGTGGATGTAGGTGCCGAGGACCTTGACGAAGAGGAGGTAGAGGTGACAGCCCTCCAGCGCCATCCAGGTGAAGCAGCAGAGCAGGCAGTAGTGGGTGAGCCCCCCCAGGACCTTGCAGGTCGCTGGCTGGGTCTCACCAGAGAGCTTGCTGTTGAGCAGGAAGACCAGGTTGAGGAGGAACAGGCTGCCCACAAGGTTCATGTGCAGCCCCAGGTTGATGCGGAGGGTCTCCTCGGACCTGAACCTGCACCTGAGCATCCCCAGAGGGAGCAGAGAAGGCGAGGGTCACAGCTGAGCGGGGCCCATGCCGTATCGCAGCAGGTTCACGCAGAGGCACCGGAATTGTCCCACATCTCTCACAGCCTGACGAGTCCCCAGGGAGCTGCTGGCACATCCTACCTTAAGAAGATGCAAAAGGCAATGGTGGAGATGGAGAAAGCCATGGCTACTCCGCAGCCAGCGGTGGCAACATCCGTCAAGGCTTGTGCTGTGGACTCGTCCAGAGTTGGGTTCTGCCAAACATGCACATGTTGGGTTAGACAGGCCCTGGACCAACCTAGAAAACCTGACTGCAGCTACCAGAGCCATGGGGCTGATAACCCCGGCGGGGTGCTGCAGGGACCCTGCGCAAGCACCCCGTCTGTCCCCCCAGAAGCGGGGAGTGGAGCAGTGGTGGCTCTGAGGAGATGCTCCCTGGGGTGGCGTGAGGAATGAGTGAAGGCTATGGTGGACCACCATGAGACCCTCCTGGGAGCCTCCACCAGGAGACAGGACACGAAGCCTTGCTGCTCCAGAGCCTGCACGAGGCTGGGGGCATTTCCACCCTGTACCCGCCCTGCTGAGCTGCTGCTGCCCTCCTGAGCCGGGGCTGGGCTTGATTCCGGGACCTGGGCTTGCCTGGGAGCAGCTATAGCTGTCCCTGGGGAGCTACTGGTGACACCCAAGGGGCTACCGAGGTGGGGCAGGCAGCGCAGCTGGGGTACGAGCAGGAGCTGTGGGGAGTGGGATTGTCACCAGGAGGAGGGTGAAGAAGGTGAGATGGTCACAGGAGCAGACTGTGCCCTTGTCCCCGGGCTGCGTGACACATCCGCTGCTGCTCCAGCCTCCTGCCTGCCCTGCAACAGGCACAGGGCGACGGCCGTGAGCGCCAGGCACAGCACCCACGCCCGGCGCCGCACCCAGGCCCGCTGAGGACCATACCTTTGCTGGAGTCCCAGAAGACGCATTGTGGGATGACGCCCTGCAAGGGGGGGGAGAGTGGCATCAGCTGACGCCACGGTGAGGGGCACCGGAGGAGAGATGGAGGGAGGGCACAGCTGGCTTACGTGGGGCAGCTGCCCGTGGGCGAAGGTGAGCTGCACAGGGTCCCGCAGCCCGGAGATGCTCGTCTCTTCCACCGTGATGCCCACCACGGTGTCGTCCATGACCTGCCCCGTCTGGTTGAGCTCCTGCGCGGGGGCAGCGCTGCCTGAGCCGAGCCGGCAGGTAGCGAGTGCCGGCGGCCGGAGGGATGCCGGCAATGCCAGCTCGTACCTTGAACATGCCAAGCTGCTGGATGTTGAGGACTGTCACCACCGCGTGCACTGTCTGGCTGCTCAGGGTCTGGAATATCTCCCTGGGGAGCTGGATTTTGCCTGCCTTCCCCTTCTCTGTCATGTTCAGCATCCTGGGGCCCTGTGGCGAACAGCGGTGAGGGGTTGCTGCTGACACCGGCACCTCTGCTCAGGACCCACCAACCTTGCTCCAGGCACAAGTTCAGCCCTGCCTGGGTGGGTTGTGCTCAGCAACATCGGCAGGAGCCCCGAGGGCAGAAGGGGAGAACCTTAAACCCAGCACCCAGCAGTGAAGGGGCAGAGCTAGGAGCCGCTCCCAGGAGAGCCCCAACCCACCATCACTCCATGGGACGTGGTCCCCTCGGACATCCAGAGAGTGGGAGAGCCTGAGGGTGGGCAGGAGGCACAAGGTCCCACACATTCCTCCTCCTCCTCTTTCTCCCCCTCCCCGTGACTACCCGCCTGGCTCCTCAAGGAGGGCTCTTCCCCCCCGAGCACCGCTTCACGTGACTCCTTTCTAAGGGACGTTAAAGCTGACGTGGGTCCATGATGCAACCGTGGAGCGGGGTGGAGGAAGAGCACGCCATGGCACGCCAAGTCCCAGGGCAGGGGCTGAGGGATGCTTGGAAGGCACAGGGTCTTCCAAGCGAGGGAGAGGGGCGCGTCTCACCTCCGTGGGGGAAAAGGTGATAAGGACATCGTGGGTGACAGCCCTGCTGACGTTCAGGAGCAGCACCTTCAGCCCGGCCAGCCTGCTGCACGACGCCAGCCTCGCCGACTGCAGCAGCCTGCAGGGCAGGAGGGCTGTGGGACCAGTGGGCACGGGGGGCTGAGCCCCCAAACCCCGCCATAGCCACCCCCACCCGCTACCTGAGCCAGCGGTCCCGCAGGCAGGCACAAGCGGGGCTGCTGGAGTGCCTCAGCTCCACGCAGCGCTGGGGCAAGTCAGGGCTGGGGGTCCCATCGCCTTGCTCCTCTGAGACCACCATGTTGCAGCACAAGTGGTGCCTGTCACCCCGCTTCAGGGCTGGGGAGAGAGGGAGCGGGGTGACCGCTGGGCGCCGTGGCACTGGGCGGGCACCGGGGCAAGTGCAGGGATGGGGGGGGCCACTCACCGGCACAGCTCTCCTGTCCCCCAGCAGCATCTGGAAGAAGAGCGTGTGGAGAAATGGGGGGAACCCCCAAAATCTAGGGTCAGTCCTCCCCCTGCCCAGAGGGGAAGGGGGAGGCAGGAGAATCTGGCAAGAGTATGGGCTTCAAAAAGCAACTGGACAGTCGTCGGGGCTGGGGAAGGCAAAGCCACCATGCCTGCGTTGATGCGTCACCGCGTCCAGCCCCCCAGGGTGGCTTGCAGAAGAGACCCTGGGCTGCTGGTCCCAGGTTTTAAAATAGCCCCTGGCAGCGACCCCCCCCCTCTGCCAGCTCTCTGCACATCCCAGGGGGGACACTCCCTTCTGGCCCGGCCACATTTCGGGGTGAAACCCTGCCACAGTCTTTGGGTCAACACTTTCCCATGGGAAAACGTACCCCCCAAGCCCACGCACAGCCCAAGCCGGGGGTGCCTGTGTCCCCCTCACCCGCCACTCACCGGGCAGCACCAGGAGCAGCAGGACGATGCCCAGGAGCAGGTTCATGCTGCTTTGTGAGGTCTCCTGGCCACCCCCGGCCATCTCACGACGCTCTGCTCCCCTTGTCCCGGCAGCTCTGCTCCTCCCCGGGCTCCCCCGGGGCTTGTGGCTGCTCCTGAGGCAACGGCCGTGTCCTCATTTCCCTTCTGTGAACTCTTACGCTTTCCTGCGGGTTGGCAAGTGACCTCCTGCCCCAGGTTGCAGCAACGGCGATAACCGTCAGAGCTGCGTCGTTTCCCCCTTGGCTGCTTCCCCAGCTGACTCGGGGCTTTTTTTCCTTCCCCTTCTCCCCCCATCCTGCCAAATCCTGCGTCGATGGTCCCCACCAGCCCAGCGGCATCTTGGAGCGTCCCTCTCCCAAACCGAGCATGCCACCGGGCATCGCTGCGAGCCGCTGGTGATGAAACACCCCCTTCCCGGGAAGGTCCCCCTGCCCCAGCCGGGAGCTCGGAGACAGCAGCCAGCCACAAGCGGAGCATCGCCCAGAAGGGGAACTGGTGGGATGGGAGTCGCGGTGCTGTGCTCGCAAGCAGCCGCCGAGGGAGGCGATTCCTGTCCTGTGAAGTCTCCCTCTTCGGATTCCCGTCCTCCGCCAGCTTCCCTCTTCACCGGGTAGTGACGGTCCCCGGAGACTGCAGCAGCTTCCTGAGCCGTGGCGTCCCCCTCCATCACCCCGACCCCTACGGCACCGGGCTGCCGGTGCTCTGCCGGGAGCGCCGTTACCAGCCCCAGCTCAGCAGGATCCTACGGGGTGAAACACTGGGTCTTGCCCCGGGGATGGGACAACCCCGGCCGAGGGACGGATCCCATCGGAGAGCCCGCGAACACGCCCAGCAGAGAAACCCCGGTGAGCCGCGCTCCGAGCAGGAACAACTTTAATGGACGCAAGTCTGGTGTGCAGGCACGCTTGTTAAACTTCTACGCCATCCAAAAATAGATACTCAACAAAATAACAAAAATAGATCATTTCAGCTGCTAGAGGCTGTCGCGGGGGCAGAGTTACTCTGTCTTCACTGGGGAAGGACCCTCTCAGTGACCACCAGCAAGGGCTGAAGATGGGGCCTTTCCCACACATCACCCCTGGCCTCAGGGCATGGGAGGGGACATTCGGAGGCACCGGGGACCCTGTCCCTGCCCCTTCTGCTTTCTGCAGCCCTCGCTGCCCTGGCGAGCATCGCTCCCCCCTGCCCCAGGGATGCCAAGCCAAGGGATGCGCCGCTGCCTGGCGGGACACGGTGGGGTGGGAAAATTGGGGAGGGGGCCAGCAGAGGCGAGAGGTGAGGGGCAGCCGGCCCCACTGCGGGTCCCTGGGCTCCTAGCAGCCCTACGAGGCGGGTGCGGTAGCAAAGCGGACGGCGTCACTCCTTCCTGCGGCCGTCCTCTGCGCGGGGAGCCCCGGCACAGCATGGCACAGCCATCGCGGGGCTCAGCCGAGGTGGCTCTGGCTGCTGTTGGGCTGCAGTTTGACGCTGTCAGAGCTGCTCTGCAAGTCAGGGGACTTTCTTGCCTGCAGCACCATGGTCCAGTACCAGAGGAAGATGAGGAAACCTGGGAGAGGAGGGAGGAAGGGTGGGTGAACCCCCTCAAGGGACCAACAGCAGCCACGAGTGAGCCAGCCAGCCTGCCAGGAACGGCTCCTCTCGTACCCCATCACCACCCCACCAACACCCGTGAAAGCCCCGGTGCCCTTCGGAGGAGCCCGGCGTCCCAGGCTCACCTTGGAGGGAGTTGATGATGGTGAAGATGTAGAGGGAGACGAGGCGGAAGACGCCGGAGGTGAAGGAGAAGAAGACCAGTGCCCAAGGGATGCCCAGCAGGATGCTCAGCCCAAAGAGGGCGAGGACGTGCTTGAGCTTGTGGCCTTTCTTGTTCTGCCGGAGGATCTCCCGGACCATGGCCCCCAGCATGACCGAGTTGAAGAGGAACACCAGGCTGAAGAAACCCAGGTTCACGACGTTATGGATCAGGGGGCTCGTAATCCAGCATCTGGAGGGAGGAGAAAGGGCAGAGGGTTATGCTGTGTCGTCCCACAGGGACGCGAGTTGGAGGGGTTGGGGGAGGCACAAACCCAGCACCCAGCTTCGTTAAACAGGGAGGGGGGATCCCCCACCACCACCCTGCACAAAGCCCCAGAAAAGCCACAGGTGGGCTAAGGAAAGCTTGTAGGACACAGTGAAGGTTGAGCCAGTTGACTTTATCTAACACCAGGGACCAGAAAACCCATTTCCCATGACTTACATGGTTGCGTTGGTGGATTTGCCGCCAATGGATTCATAGACGGGAATGGAGAAGCGGCCGTAGTTCGTCCAGCTGGCCAGGAAGATCAGCATCACGCAGAAGAAAGGGAGTCCTGGGTGGCAAGAACAGAGCGAAGTGGCTGCCCTAGTCCCCGGCCCTCGGTCCCTCTGGAAGGATTTGTTGCCCCTTTCTCCCTGTATAGGGTACAAACCAACGTCCTCCCTCCCAAGGGGGAACCAAGGATGGCGCACGCAACAAGGACGCATGGTGTAAGCCCTGGCCCGGGAGCGAGCTGCGCTGCACCGACCCCAGCCAGGGATTCCCAGGGTCGTGGAATTTGAGGCCACAAAAGATCATGAGATCTTCTTACCATGGCCTCCTGCCCAAAGCACACCAGAGATGGGTGGGTGCTTCCTGCACCAAGCCCATCTCTCTGGGCTGTCCTGGATGTTTCTTTCAGAAAGAGAGGATCCCATTACGATTTAAAGACCCCAAGCAGTGGCTCTCACACGCCTCCCTTGCTGGGTGACCCCCAGGGTGACCCACCCTTGCTCTAGCACCAGCTTCTGCTCTCAGCCACCAAGTCTCCTTCTCTTGACAGAGAGACCCCTCTGCTCTCAGACATGGGCTCCCCCACAGCTACGTCTCCATCCCCATCCAGGCACCGTAGATGGTGGGAAAGACCTACCCAGGTCCCCCTCCAGCCCCGTTGCCCATGCCCTCAGGGCGTCTTTGCCTCCCCCATGCTCACCCCAGCCCACCAGGCAGAGCTTGAGGAGGAAGTGGTCATGGTAGGCGTTGAAGACTTCGATCACAAGCCGGTAGAGATTGTAGCCCTCAATGCCCATCCAGGTGAGGCAGCTCAGGAGGCAGAAGTGCAGGAACAGCCCCCCGGCTCTGCAGACTGTCTCGCTGCTGCTGGAAGCCAAGTGCTCGGAGATGAGGAAGGTGATGTCCAGGAGGAAGATGGCGCCCAGCAGGTTTATGTGGATGTGCATGCTCGTGATCTGGTCTCGCTGCTTGCTTCTGGAGAAGCGAGGAGGGGGGGAGACCTCACCACCGTGCCTGACCAGCATCCTTGGTGTCCCACAACACCCCACAGCTCCGCAGGGGGCAACTCACCCCTGCCAGAAGAGCCAGGAGACCCTCTGGAGGTGCCAGGGGCTGAGAGCCTGACCCTACGGGTGGGACCACCCGTTACATGTGCAAATTCAGGTCCCTGCATTTCAGGTCTTGGCCATGGGGGGTAGGGAGAAACATTATTTCAGCTCTGAATGGTCCACGTAGAATCAGTGACATGACTCAGGAGAAGACACTCATGTTCTCCACCGGGCCCTTGAAAATATCTTTGCAGGTTTCTGCTTGCCGGATCCATGACAACAACCAAGCTGATTTTCCAAAATCATTGAAAACAGCTGGTGTTTTCAAGCACCCTGCGGGAGACCTGAGCAAGGGGGTGGTTTCTGGAGAGGAGAACTCTGCTTTCAAGCATGGCTTCTTCATCATGCTTCTAGCCAGGCCACCAACTGTGTTTGGAGAGCTTGCACCCACCCAGGTGTAGAGGCAGTGGACAGGACGCAGACGGGGAGCGTGGGGTGACCTGTCACACCATACCTGAAGTAGAGGAAGAAGATGGTGCAAATGGATGCCAAAGCTGAGATCAGGCAGCCAATGTAGGTTATGATACTCAGGTAATCCCTGTGTACGTAGGCGATCTCCGGGGAGGATACCTGAGGAGAAGGAGGAACAAGAGCTGGTGAGGAAAAACAGCCGGTGGGAACGATGCAGAGAGCTGCAGGAAGGCCCTACCCACCATCAGCACGGCGAAGTAGGTGAGGTGGTTGCATCTGCAGTCCGTCTGGCTGCTCCCCGTCGCTGTTGTACAACCATAGCTGTCCCAGCTCCCAGAGCTGGCTGCGCAAGAGAAAGGGAGAGCGTCTGGTGAGCAGCAGGAACATCTGCTTCGGGTTTGTGGATCTTCAGGGCAAGGTGTCCATGGCAGGGGGGAGGACAAAAGTGGGGGTCCCAGCTTGTCCCATGCCAAGCACACCCACTCAGATAGCACCCTCAGCACCAGGACCCATCCCTAGGGAGGCAGAAAGCTCTTAGGTTAGCTATGGGGGGGAAAACCTGAAATCAGCCCCATGGGAAAGGTTTATGGAGCTGGGGCGAGGAAGGGAGGTGCAGAGCGACTTTTACTCCTACCAGCAGGTCTGTGGTACCCTGCAAAAGGAGCAAAGGCAGCGCCTGGCTTCACACCCATGCGCAGGAGCACTCACCGGTGGTGTCCTCCTGCCAGAAGACGCACAGAGGGGTCACGTTCCTCTGCAATGACAAAACCACGGGCCCTGATCAGGACGCAGCTCTGGATTTGTTGCCCAGCCAGCACATTTGATAGGGAAGAACATGGGGCAGGGGGCGAGACGGTCTCAGGAGACAAACCGTCCCGTATCACGGGAGCAGGTTCCAGGCAGAGACCGTTCTCTTGGCAGCTCGCGGAGCAGATACCTCCTCCCAGGTCCCCTTTTTCAAACAAGGGGTTCAGCTTTGAGCAGGCGCCTGACAGGGCCATGAATGAGCCAAGGGATTGTTAAATCACAGTGTCCCCCAGCCCTGGAGGTTGTGCTGGAGGTGACATATCTGCAAAGCAGCATCTCCTGGACAGGACCGGGCACGGACCTGCTGGATTGTGACCACTCTCTAAGCTGGCAGGGCCTGAGCCATCCTTGCCCCTCCATTCCTCGTGGGACCAGATTCGATGAGGCTGTTTCCCCACCTACCGGCAGCTGGTCGTGGAAGAAAGTGAGGACCACTGGATCAGAGAGGTTGGCCACCACCGTGTCCACCAGGGAGATGCCGATCACCTTGTCACCTAGGACGTGGCTGCTGTTTTCATCCTGTGGGAGAAGAGATGATGGCAGCATGGGAAAGGATTGCTGCTGGGCATGAAGTGGGTGAGAGTCCCCAAGAAAGAGATCCCATGCCTCTTCCCCCGTCAAGCTTCTAGCTGATCTTTGAAGCACTTCTCCGAGCAAGCACCGGCACCCTGGTCTGGGTGGCATCCCTGCTGCCCCGTGCCACCGGAGCCCCCGGCATGGCGGGGACACCCCACCATGCCATGCGTGTGGGTGTTACCTGGAACATGGTCTGGCTGTTGATGTCCATGAGGAGCACCCTGTGCTCCACCACCTCCTCCTTCTCCTTCACCATTACAAATAGGCTGCTTGGCAGGTCCACCGCAAACCCATGGACCTCTCTACCCTCCTGCAAGGAGAGACTCATCAGGAGAGAGGTTGGGAGAGGATGCTGGTGGACCAAGACCACCAGGGCAGGCTGCCCAGGACCCACCTCTCTTTGGGAAGCAAAGGCCAGGTGCTGAGGAGCCTGAGTGGGCTGGACCCTCAGGACAGTCGCATGTACAGTGGCCTTCCCAAAGGTCTGGTTCTGCCCTTCGAGCTCCACCTTGGCCAGCGTCTTCTCCAGCTCCCCGAGTTTGCTGTCGGGGAAGGGGTGCAGTGAGCAGGATGCAGCAGGCACCGCACCGGCAGCAGTGGGAACGGCACAAGCCAGGAACTCACCGCCGAAGCATCCGCTGCTCCGTGGCTCCTGCGGCTGGCGCCGGGGGCTGGGCGATGAGGCTGTCCAAGGTGGTGAGCTGGTCCTCCACGTCTTGCTCCCAGACGGGCATGTTCTCTGGAGAGGCTGACAGGCAGACGAAAAGAAACGCCATGAGGTGCAGGGGCAGAGTCGACTTCCCCACGCCCCGAACCAACTGGGCACTGCTCCCTGGTGGGAGCAGAAAGCAGAGGGCTTTTCAAGGTGACCCCAAGCCCGGGGAGCTGATGGAGACCTCAACCCAGAGGGCTTCTCCTGCCGCCTGGAGCTCGGCTCCCACTGAGGCCATCGGGACCAGGCTGGCTGAGGCGAGCTAGGTGCCTAGCAGTGCAGGCAGGACCCTTGGAGACCTCTGCAAAGCCCACGATTTCCCAGGATTTTAGGGGGTAAAACACTTGAAAACCTCCATCATCTTTAGGGAGCTTGGGTACCAAGGGCTGCCTCTGGGCTGCTTCGAGCAAACCCGTGTCCCCTTCCATCACCCTTCAGCTGCGTCTTCACATCATCATGCTGCAGCACATCCTGGGGCACCACCGATGCTCTGCTGATGGCTAGAGAATGGGCTGGGGATGAAACGAACCCTTTATTTCATTAAAATAACATTGAATTGCCTTTACCGGGGAAGACGTATTCAGATGCACTGTCAAGGGAGGTGTTCTTCCCGCCCTTTAAGATGTAGGACACATTGAAGATGGAAGTGCTGGTTCTGGAAGTCTTCTGACTCTCCTTCCCCCGGGTGATGCTGCTGGACGGGTCCCCACCCAGGAGGAAGCTCTGCTTCCCGTACGCCAGCCTCAGCGTCCTGTTGGCCTTGAACCAGTAGATGCAGAAGCGGTACCTGCCCAAAGCGGGGGGCAAGCTGTACTCGTAGTAAGAGTTTCTCTTGCTTGGCAAAAAGGGCCTTTTTATTATCAGCGCCTGGGCTGTGTTCTCGATGGAGATGGTGGCACGCCCGTGCTCGTAGATGACGGAGCTGTCCTGGGTCTGGTTTCGGTCCCCGCAGAAGCGGAAGTCCTCTTCCCGGTGGCCGCTGGCTTCCACCCCTGCATTACACAAGCACACGGAGACGCCGGTTCAGCCGGAGGGGTGGCCACCCCCGGCAAACACCGCGCCCCCACGGCAGCCATCGCGCGTGGCACGCCAGGCTCTCTGCCCAAGACATCCCGACCCTGTCCTGGATGGGCTGCGTGATGTCGGCCACCTCCCCGACGTCCCCATGACCATGCTGGGAGGATCTGCCGGGGAGCCGAGGCTCCTGGGGCGGCAGGACTTCCCATGTCTTGGTGCCACCCTCTCCCGGGTGCCACCACCCACGTTGGCAGAGACCGACGGAGCAGCTCTCCACCTCCAGAAGGGAAGGACAGAGACCACCTCCTTACTCTAGAAAAGACCCATCCTGCCCCAGAGACCCCACCAGAGGTATGTCAGCCCACAAGACGTTTCACCTCTGTGGAAGCCATGGCTGCCAATGCCCCTTGGTGCCCCTTAGCCAATTTTTTGGGGCTGCCAGTTACGTCCAGCAGCCCAAAGCTGGCCCACCGGCCCAGGGCAGGACGTGGCTGGGGACAGCCTACCTTGGAGGGGGGAGAGAAGGAGCAGAAGCAGGACCTTCATCCCGGGCAGCTCTCTGGAGCCTGGAATGGTACAAAGGAAAGGGGCCACGTGAGTATCCGGGATGGCAGGGGTATCGCCCGCACCATGGGGTCAGGCGATGGAGAGCAAAGGCTGTGCTGGTGGGACACCAGCCGGTGTCACGGCCGGCTCCCCGGTGCCTCTGGCACCAGGAGGACCCGCAAGCACCGGGCAGCCGGGCCGGCGGCGGGCTGGAAGGATGGGGGAGGCCGGCAGCCGGTCCCCGAGCGGTCAGCACAGAGAGGGTGCCCCACCGCCCCGGCACAGGCACCAACCGCCGAGGAGTCAGCACGGGAGGGGTCCCCTCTTCCGTTCCCTGCTTCACATCTCGGTTCGGGCCTTGGCTTCTTATCGCGAGCAATAGGAACGGAGGAAACTGTGGTTTCCTAGTTCGCCAACCCTAAAATTATTTTCTCGTGTGCTTTCAGCTCCTGCAGATTAGCCAAGGAGCTGGGCACGCTGCAAACCGCCCCGTCATTTCGGCCCAGCACAAATGGGCTCTCCTGGGCTCGCCCCGGCGATGCCGACGCAGCAACCGCAGCTGCCAAAACCCCTTCTGCCCCTCACGACCAGCCAGGCAACGTCCTCCACAGCCCCCTTCCCCATCCCTTCATCCTGCACCCTGCTCCACCACCCTTTTCTTTGTCTTTACATGCGTCCGGGGCTCCTGTAACCTGCGCCCAGGCCAGCGCCGAGCACCCTCGGGTGTTGCCACACCCCCACGCTCCACTCAGCCACAGCCTTCGCACCCGCAGCCCTTCTCATCGCGCCTTCAGCCTTCCCCACGCCACAAACTGCATCTCCGGCGCTGCTGGGACGCGCTGAGCTTCGCCTCCTCCTCGCCCTGCTGTCACCCCAGCAATGGGTTGAGGCTGGTGGGACCCTTCCTGCCGGGGTCCAGCAACCAGCAGGAGCCCCCCCAGGGCAGGACGGCATCAGTGGGGGCTGCTGGACCAGCCAGCAGAGCCAAACGCTTGCCAATGCCCAAAGCCAAGCCGGCACTCGGTTTGCCGCTGCTGCATCCCACTCCTGTGCCGCTCTCAAAACATCCTTCTCAAACCCGAAGTGGCCAAATCCTGTGTCATTTGCTGCAAGCAGGTGCCGTGGCACCCACCAGCATCACCTGCAGAGGCTCGTGAGCTCTCCCAGGCACCCAAGGGCTGTCAGACGGGAAGGCTGGGGGAAACCCGCTTGCGTGAAAACTCGGCGTTGCTGTTAGCGGGTTTCTCCCACCAGCACGGGTTTCTCCCGGAGGTTTCTCCGGCCAGCACAGATCCAGGGCGCATCCTGCGCCGGTGCATCACCGCGAGCACAGCCCGCTCGCCGTCCCTCCCCGTCTGCTTCTTGCGGCAGTTTATCACCAGAAGACGGGGGGTTCAGGCTGTTAATTAACCTGCTGCCACGGGTATAACGGATTGTGGCGCTAACGAGGTTTCCCGGTGTGGGCTGGGAGGGTACGGCACAGGCACGACTTGGCAGCAGTAGCTGGATGTGGACAGGGCTGGCACCCTGGTGCCTTGCCGCGCGCTTGGGAATCACACGCGTGCATCCAAAAAGCACGGATCCGGGGTGGCAAAATGCCGGTGGCGATGGGAAACACCTGGATCGGTTAAAAGCAATGGAGCAGCACGCGAATGCCAACCGTGGCGTGATGGCGCAGAGCCGGCACACTGGGAAAGCATCCCCTCCGGATCGGGAATGCTGGATCCCCATGAGGCTTTAGCCCATCCTGCTGTGCTGGCTCCGTTGGGATTTTATTGGGGTGGTCGGAGGACAGGATGAGCCCCTTTCAGCCGTTACTCAACCGGGACCAGAAATCCCTGCGGGGATGTGGGTGGGGGAGCTGGTATTTCCCCTCCAAGCCCTATATGGTCCCGCTCGCCCCGACGCCAATTGCTGTTTCCTGAGCCGAACAATAGCGAGAGAAAATCCCCCGAAAATGGTTTCACAGCGGGAAAACACGGTTCCCATCCGTGCTGGCGAGAAGCAGCACCGGAGGGAGCCAGATGCGCCGAGCCTGCTCCAGGGCTGAATCCTGCCCCGTCATCTTCCCATCCCTGGGCGGCAGTGGGGATGAGCGACATCGCCGCCCCCGGTACCCGTGGCGATGACGCGCGGCCCCGCTGCCACTGGGGCATCTCCCCAGTGTCACCCACCTTCAGAAGCCCCACGCAATCGCGGTGACCGAGCAGAGAACCCCCTCGGCACCAACCCTACCTCCACTCCGCCATCCCCAGGGCAGGATGGCTCTACCCACTGCCCCAGCCAGAGCCCGGGGGCTGAGCTCCTCCAAGAACATAGAAAAACTCCTGGTTTGGCCCCAAAATCAGCCAGATGATGTAAAAAGAGGTGGCAGGCACACCACTGGGGCTATGCAGTCTGGACCAGGCTCCCTTGTCACCGCCACAGAGGGAGGCTCAGCCCCGGGCATCACGTTGTATCCTCCCATTGCCATTAAAAGAACACGCTGGTCTCAGAAAAAAAAAGCCAAGGAGTAATATTGCAGCCTCTAAACCTGGAGGCAAATGGGAAAAAACAACTAAAAAACCCCACAAAAAAAAAAAAAGCCCAGTGTTTACTACCACCTTACTGCTCTCTGGGTGACTTGGCAGCAGGTATTTAAGCTTCTGGAGGTGGCACGTGGCCTTTGGACGTGACGTTCTTCCCGAGGAGAAGGGAAGATGCTCTGATGCCTCAAACAAACACCGGAAACAGGGAGATCCAGGGGCTTTTATCTCTGTTTTCCTTCCAGGTCGGTTAGGAAAATATGCCAACGCTCTGTTCCTTGAGATGCTAACGGCTCGTCACCCGCAGCCAGGCAAGGGCTCGGGAACCGCATGGGGAAGCTGAGGCACAGAGAGGCAAGCCAGGATGGGCTCCCCGAGATGCAGAACGGCTTTGCACGACTGGCCCCCATCGCAGGGACCGCAGACGATGTGCCCTGTGGCTGGAGCTGCCCGAGGAGGCGGGTACCCCGGCAGGGACCCCCCGCAGAGGGGATGCCCCCAGCGTCGCTCACCCGGGTGCTTCACAAAGCGCCCTTGTGCTTGGCCAGTGGCCCGTGCACGCAGGGGCCAGCCCGCGTGTTATTCACGGCATCGGCATGCGAGCCTTTCCCGTCACCGGTGGGCGGCAGGGTCCGACCCGGCGCATTTTTTAATGCCCGAGGAGCTGAGCGGCAGCTGCGCTGCGCCGGCAGCCCGGCTGTGCCAAGCCTGTGCCGCGGGACGGGGCGCAGCGGTTTGGCTTTTCCCGGGCTGTGGGGTTGCACACAACACCCAGCACCCGCGAGCTGAGTTTTGCCAACCAGACAAAGCCTGACCCGATAAAGATTCCCACGGGAGCAGCACAGCTCCCTGCCATATCCGTCCTTTGCCAGCCGCTGGCAACCCTCCCTTCCCGAGCAGGCGTGGGGAGAGCCGAGGGGAGGCTGGCACAGGCAGACCGCTGGTGTCTGAGGCTCTTGAGATGGAGGTTTTGGTTAAAGCTGAGTCGTAACATTCAAAATTTTAAAAAAATTTCCATTTCCTAAGAAACACCACAGACAGAAACACATCAGAAAACTAAACCAGCGCTTCCTCCAGCACCTGGGCAACGCGGCACCTGGCTCGGTGGCCCGCAAAGCCTGCAGCTTCGGCATGGGCTGCAAACGGCCTGCGAAGGACCAGGCGAATTGAGGGCTGCCGTGAAATGGGAACAAAATGGTGCGGGTTGTCCCCCTCCCACACCCCATGCCACGTCACCGGCCTCAGGGGGTACAGACAGCCGTCCTTACGGGGCACTCCCACCACTCAGCCTTCTTCGGGAGCAACCCCTTGGCCTCCTCCTGCGGGTCGGCTTGTACCTTCCCTCCACCCAAACCACCCCCCTGGGTTTTAAATGGCACCCAAAACACCCCATCCCCTCCCAGCTCTTGTCCCCCTCCGCATGAGCGAGGTCCCCATCGCCTGCCCGCGCCGTGGGTGCCAGGGAAGGGAGGTACGGGGCAGGGCAGAGCAGCCCAGGACCACCCCGAATCAGGCTCCCAGGCATTGGGGGTTTGGCATGGGAAGCGGCCGTGGAGCCCGGCGAGGGTGAACCCAGTCCTGGCGGGCTTTTCCAGCTGCAGAAAAGCCAAGCACAGCCGGGGTGAAGGCTGCAGCACCCGAGGAGCCAGGTAAGAGGCCATGGCCCCCCCGGGATCCCTGCCAAACCCCAGCTGTCGGTGAGCTGATGGGAAAGGAGTTGGCAGATCAGAGCCCTCCCAAAAAACAGGCGCCGGCAGGCTGCCGCCCAGCGGGTACCGCGCGGGTGCTGGCACGCCGGGAGCCACCCAGCCCGCTGCCCGCAAACCCCGCAGCACCGCGTCCCTCCGACACCCGCGGGTGCCACCGCAAGGTGCGGGGACGGCCAGCCCCGGGGCTCCCCGACCCAGCAGCACGCAGTTGCTTGCAAACCTGTTGTGCTGCGAATAGCAGCCTCCGGGCCGCGGGATTAAGAGCTGGACTGCAACCAAGTATGCAGCATTTTTAGTCCTCGGCTTAATTCACGTGGGAGCTGCAAACCCAGCAAGGGGCACAGCAAAACCCACCGTGGCTGCAGTCCCGGGCTCAAAGGATTTCCCCCCCCCACGTCTCCAAAACACTCCTGGCTCCCCGCTGGCAGTGGAGGTTGGAGGGGGGTTACTGCAGCCCTCGGACCGTGAAACGAGATTTGGCTGCCTTCCCTCCTCAACAGCCACTCGGACTTGCTGCCAGGGGGTTATTCCAGGAGACTTCATTTCAGTTCTCCAGCTGGCCTCGCTGGCTTTTGCTGGTCCCTCCGCGGGGGCAGTTCAGGCAGCTTTGCGGGCAGGGAGCACCCAGAGCATCCCGCATCCCGCAGCGGCGTGCCAGGGCCGGCAGCAGCAAGCCGAGATGTTGCAGGAGGAATCCCCCGCAACAGGCATTTTAGGGGAGGGAGATCACCCTGTCGAGGCACGCCGGCAGTCCCACGGGGATGCTGCCAGGAGGGAGGAGGAGGAATGGGGCGCGCTGGTGGTTCCCCTGGGGTGGGAAGCGGAGGCCACACGCAGGGCCCAGCCCGGCGGCGGGGGCTTCGCGGGGCTCAGCTGTGCCGCCAGCAGCAGCCGGGAGCAGCTGGTCCCGGGCGGCTCAGGGGGCTTCGCGGCTCCGCGGTCTGGGAGTTCAGCCTGGCTCCGGGGCAGGGGCAAGGGGCGGCGGGGCAGGCGAGGGCGAGCCCCATTTAGGGGATGGAGGCTTCACCAGACAACTCGCGCCTTGGCCAGGAGCAGAGACCCCCGGTCCCTGCCCGGACGGAGGCGTCGCACCCACCGCTCAGGTGCGGGGAGGCGAAATGTCCCCGTACCCACCGGAGCAGGGTGCATCCCAAAGCCCCCCGTGGAGCACCCCTTAGCTCCATCCAGACAGGCCGCTCCCTGCCCCGCCGGCCAGCTGAGCACCCCAGGGTGCTGCCCAGCGGCACCAGTCCCAGCCGCGCGGAGCCCCAGTGCCCTCCCAGTCCTGCTGGGCTGGCCCCAGGGGCTGACAGACGCCCAGGCCCGTGGCGGTCCCCTGGCCGGGGGCACCGCTCGCCCCCGCCGCCTCCCCGCCCGCACCGCGGAGCCCGCAGCATCCCCTCCCAGTATCCCCAGTACGGGCGATCCAGGCAGCGCCCCTTACCGTGGCCTTTGGGACCCCGAAAGCAAACACCGCTCCCCCCCCCGCTCCTCCTGCCTCCCCCGCCCGGCTCAGCCGCTCCCCGCCGCCCCCGGTACCTGTGCCCGGGTCGGGCTGGGCGCGGTGCCCCGGCTCGGCACCTTGAGCTCGGCTCAGCTCGGCTCCGCTCGGCACCTTGAGCTCGGCTCGGTTCGGTTCGGCTCCGCTCGGCTCAGCTCAGCTCGGCTCGGCACCTTGAGCTCGGTTCGGCTCCGCTCGGCACCTTAAGCTCAGTTCGGCTCCGCTCGGCTCCGCTCGGCACCTTGCAGCTGGGCTGGGCTCGGCACCTTGAGCTCGGCTCCGCTCGGCTCGGCTCCGCTCGGCACCTTGAGCTCGGCTCAGTTCGGCTCCGCTCGGCACCTTACGGCTGGGCTCGGCTCCGCTCGGCACCTTGAGCTCGGCTCGGTTCGGCTCCGCTCGGCACCTTGAGCTCGGCTCAGTTCGGCTCCGCTCGGCACCTTACGGCTGGGCTCGGCTCCGCTCGGCACCTTGAGCTCGGCTTGGTTCGGCTCGGCTGGGCTCGGCACCTTGAGCTCGGCTCGGCTCGGCACCTTGCAGCCCAGCCCCGCTGGGCTCGGCGCGGCGCAGCGGGACGAACCGGCCGGCCCCGCCCCGCCCCCCCCGGGTGACTCAGCGGGGCGGGACCGAGACGGGTCGCGCCTCACCGACCCCTCCGAGACCCCCCCCAGGATCGCTGCGGGGGCCGCGGGGCCGCCGGCTCTCGGTCACGGCACCTGCCCGGCTCTGCCCAGCCCAGCCCGGCTCTGCTCGGGTCAGCCCGGCTCTGCCTGGGACCGCCAGGCTCGGAGCACCAGGGTCCGGAGCACCGGACCGGCACCGGCACCGGGACCAGGACCGGGCGCGGGCCCAGGCTGGGCCGGGAGCCCACGGCGGGGGACAGCCGGGAGCCGGGGGTGCCCCATCCCGCTGCCCTTCAGCGCCGGGCTGGCGGGCATCCAGAGGAGGGAAGGAGCTGGGCGGCTGCACGCCTGGCTGCGAACGGGATTAAAAAATAACAATTAATGGGAAACCAGCCGGGACAGAGTGTCCCCGGGAACCCTGTCCCGCTGCCCGCAGGAAACGAGGGAGGCGAGAAGCAGGGCCAGGAGCCCAGTCCCGAACGGGGGGAGCTGGGGACGGGGCCCCCCGTGTCCCCCATGGCACATCCCGGGAGGAGATGGGCCGGGATGTGGGGTGCGGAGCCTGGATGCGACCCCCCGGCCAGGGCACGCAGCTCCCACCACCCGTCCCAAGGCCAGAGATGGGCGCCCTGCCCCTCGCCCTCGGGCCCCTGCGGCGGTGGCGGGAGCTGAGGCTGGAAGCGTCATGGCAGCGATGGGCGCTGCAGGAGCGGACAAAGCCGCTGCCAAGCGGTGCCCGCATCCAGCTGCCAGCCCTTTGTGTGCCCTGAAAAGCAGCCAGGCGGGAGAAAGCCGGGGCTGCCGGGAGCCGGAGGGAGGAGGGCAGGCGGGGAGGGCTCCGGAAAGTGCCCTGGGTAAATAGTTGCTCTTGCAGATATTTTCAATGCCTTGAATGAGACTTTTCTTTCTGCTGGGGGAAGGGTGGAAACAACCTCACGCTCCGGCAGGGAAGGCGATGGAGATAAAAGGCGGCCGCAGCACCGGAGGTGCCCTGGCTGTGCTGGTAACCCCGGAACGGGGGACATCCCGCACGCTCGCATCGCCCCCCAGCTTGGTTTAACTTCCAGCCCCAAGCCCCGAATTTCCCCGGCTCCCACGGGAAGAGGCTCCCACGGGACGAGGCTCCCATGGGAAGTGGCTCACGCGGCCTCACGCGGCCGCACCGTGGCTAACGCGGCCGCCTTTGAAGCCCAACAGTCCCCACGCCGCAGGGAGTGGGGCCGGCTCCGAAACACACGCTCATGGCAGCCGGAGCCGCGGGAGCATCGCAGCGAGCCAAGCTTCCCGCTGCGGGTCATCCCGACCGGCTCCTTTGGGAAACGCCGTAAATCTGCCTCCCAGGAATAACGCTGCTGAACCCAGCGGCGGCTCCCACAGGATCGGGCCCTCCTGGAGTGGGGGATCAGGGGCAGAGCCCAGGTCCCGGTGAGGAAAGGACATTTTAGGCCATCTTTTTGCCGCTGTTTATGGAACAAAGAACCTTTTGTCCACACTTGACGTTATCAGGAGTTATTTTTAGGTGGACGTCTGCACTTGTTGATGTTATCGGGATGATCTGCAAGCCGGCCGTGCTGCTGCCTTCCGAGACGCCGGCTGAGCGCAGCGAGGGAGGAGGCCCCCGTGGTGTCCCTGCAGGGGACGTCTGCCCTTGGGCTCGGGCCAGTGACACTCCCTCAGCCTGGTAAGGGTTAAGTGCTCAAGCTGGGGAGTTCCTCAAAGCCCTAGAAGTTCTTGAAAACCCTAAAAGTTCCTCAAAGCTGTAAAAGTTCCTAAAAACCCTCAAAGGTCCTAAAAGCTCCTAAAAACCCTTAAAGTTCCTAAAAACCCTAAAAGCCCTAAAAGAGCCTAAAAACCCTAAAAGCCCTAAAAGAGCCTAAAAACCTTAAAAACTCCTAAAAGCCCTAAAAGTTCCTAAAAACTCTAAAAGCTCCTAAAGCCCTAAAAGCCCTAAAAAAATCTAAAAGCCCTAAAAGTTCCTGAAAACCTTAAAACCTCCTAAAAACCTTTAAAGTTCCTAAACCCCCTAAAAACCCTAAAAGATCCTAAAACCCCTTAAAGTTCCTAAAAGCTCCTAAAGCCCTAAGAATTCCTAAAAGCCCTAAAAGTTCCTAAAAAACGCTAAAAGTCCTAAAAGTTCCTAAAAACCTTAAAACCTCCTAAAACCCCTGACAGCTCCAAAAGGACCCTAAAACTTCCGGAAAACCCTAAAAGCCCTAAAACTTCCGAAAGCGCCTGAGGCCCCGGTGCTGGCGGCGGCGAGCGGGAGCGTGCCGGGGAGCGCGGCGGCGTGGCCGCGGGCCGGGCGGGCTCGGGCAGGCGAGGGCACGTCCTGCTGGGCTGCTGCCAGCCAAGGCCGGGCAAGCTCGGGCAGAGGCGTCCCGGCGGCGGCTGAAGCCGAGGGCGAGCCGGGGAGCGCCGGCCCCGCTGCCAAGCCATGGCAGCCCCAGCCCAGGGGGCCGAGACCCCCCAAAAGCTGCTTGGGAGACCACGGTGCTCCCGGGGAAGGGGCGACCGCCAGCGGGGCTCAGCCCAGCTCTGGTGGGTGGAGGAGGAGGGTGAGGACGAGGATGATGAAGCGGACGAGTGCCGGTGGGAGGGGATGCCCGGAGGCCCACCATCGGAATCCGGTGAGCAATGCCAGGGAAGCCTTGGGAACCGCAGACGATGGTGATCCCAGGGGACCCCAAGGAAGCTCCAGGGCTGCCTTGAGCGGCCAGGGGTGCTCCCGCTCCCCCATCGCCACCCTCCGCCTCCCTCCTGAAAATGCATCAAATGGGGAAGTGGGGCGTGTCCCCCCCTCAGGGTTGCTCCGTCTGCAACGATAACAGCGACTCGCCAGGTGACAGGGCTGTAAAACCCAACCGTAGAGAGAGCAATAAACCTGGCTTATTTGTTTAGGCTCAGCTTTGCAAATAAACCCACGATGATGTCAGGGGAGTCTGGGGGAAAATTGTTCCCCGGGGTATTTGCACAAGCAGCGGGTGAGGATGCTCCTGCGGATGCGGGAACCGGGCTCGTCTGCTCCCCGGCAGCCGAGTCCCAAAGGTGGATCCCAAAATGGAGCCGAGGTCTGCCTCCTCCCCCCGCCCCATTCCCAAATGGATTTAGTCTCTTTCCTGGCTGCTTGTTTCCCCAAAATTTGGAGAATTTGCAATAATTCCAGAGCTTTGCCCCTGGGGCTAGGGCTGGCACCGGAGCCTGAAGGCACCACGGTGACCCCGAGATGCCTTTCCTGGGGAAAAAAGGACGACACGACCCCCCCGGCGGCTCGGCACCCGCCTCCTGCCCGATAAGGCGCAGGGAAAGGTAAATAGGGTTATTTCTCCTTGGCGTGGTTAGATGGGCCGGCTCCCCCTTCTCCTGCCCGCGGTGCCCCGGGGCTGGGGCGAGCCGGGCCCCGGGGGGGGGAGGGGGGGCGCACCGGGGTGGTGGGAGGTGGGATCCCACCCTGTGTTCCCAGGGGACCTCAGGGCGCATTTTGACACTGCTTCTGGTGTGGCAGGATGGGAAAAAGTGCCTTTTCTGCCCCCGGTCGCCAGCAACCGGCTCAGTTCCCCGGGAATCACCGTGTCCCACCGGTCCCCAACAAAAGGCTCAGCTCCCCGGGGACCAGCGTGCCCCACGGGTGCCGTGTTCCCGCTGCCGGGAGGCAACCAACCGAGCGATTGTTTTCCAAGCACCACCGGATACCGGAACAAGGTGTATTCATGCGCCGGCGTCGGTGCGTACGCAGGCACCGGCAGCCGGCGTGACTCACACCGCAAGCCCCAAAATCTCAAGATGAGGAAGAAGGGGCACGGAAAGCAACCGGGAGGATGGAGCCGCCGCAGCCGGGGTGTGACTCTCCCACAGTGGGGCTCATGGGTGGGGGACGAGCCCGGCGCTTGGCACCTCACCAAACCCCCAGGCTTCTTATTTAATAGCTGCAGTCAGCCGCCGGAGCGGTGAGACATGCACAGCTCATCGCCACGCAGCGGGAGCGTGCCCGCGAGCCGGGGGGAGCCGGAGCTGGCTTCGGCGGTGCCCGGCGAGCTGGCAGGCGGGGGGCACGGCCCCGGCGGGACGGGCTTTTGTACTGGGGAGGAATGGAAACTCGGTGGCGCTGGCTGCCCTTTGTACGTGGAACAAAGAACAAGAGCCAGCGGCTTCCTTCGCTTCCCACAACCAGGCGCCGGGAAGCAGCCGGCAGAGCGGCACAGGACGGCAGAGACGGGCAGCGTGTGACGCCGTGAGGCTGCCCGGTGGTGCCTGGTTCCCTGCCATCAGACCAGAAATGGGCAGCACCAGCAAACAACACCTCACTGGCGCACCCTGCAAGCTACGAGCATGGGGACAGCAGGGACCCCGCTGCCACCGCAGGCAGATTCGCGGCCATGCCGGCATCACCGTGCTGTGACGCTGCTCTGCATCCCGGCAGGCAGAGAGGGACGCCCAGCTCCAAAATCTGAGGCGCCAGGAAAGGCAGAAGCATGGGTGCAATTTCAGGTTAAGCTCGGTGTATGGGGATGCACCGGGGGCTCAGGGCTGACTCGCCGCCTCCAACTGATGGTTTTAGTCCCTGCAGTTTGTCCTCGCTCTTTATTTCCTGCAGGCTCGACTGCTTAAACCCCAATAAAGCATTTGGTCGCATGGAAGAGCTCTGCTCGGGGTCGGCCTCCCTCGGTGAGAGCAGGAGGAGAGCCGCGTCACCGGTTCATTTACTCACTTCCCACCCTCTCCTCCACTCCAGCGCGTCCGCCCGACGCCACGCTGAAGCCCTGCTCCCCCGTTTGCCCGCTGACCTGGGGCTGCGGGTGGCCTCCATCCCCGTCCCCGCGCCGGCTTCGGGGCGAGCAGGAGGCGAGCGCTTTTGGTGGGGTGCTGTCGTGGGTGAAAACCCGGGCTCGGGGGGGCTTGGGGGTGCCACGGCCTTACAGCCATGCTGGCCAGCCCACAGCCGTGCTGGCACCAAATGGGTTGGGGGCATGTAGCTGGGGAGCCCCCGCTTCTACCTGTCCCATGTGTGATGCTCCAGTGGCAGCTCCCCGAGGGGGCTCGGATGTCCCCTCCCAGCAGGCTCCTCCGCACCGCTAACCGGCACCGCTAACCGGCACCGCTAACCGGCACCGCCGCCAGCCGGCCCTGCCGCGTGCACAGTCCAGAGCTGGGACCATCTTCGAAATCCTCGTGCCATCTAGTGGGGCCTTCACTAACGACAAGGCAGAGACGGCTGCTGGCTCTGCCCGCCGCGGCGCCTGGGGTGACGGGGTGGCAGCGGGCGGCTGCGGGACCCCAGCCAGAGCCGCTCCGCTCCTCCGGCAGTGGAGGAGACCCGCATCGTCAATTAAACGGCGCTTTTAATGAGAAGTGTCCGCCTTCAGCAGAAGAACTCGGTGTTGGTTACTAAAGGAGGGGCTGCCAGCCAGCAGGGCTGCCCTGGGCCAGCACGGGGGCAGCCGCGGTCCCCAGGGGAGCGCAGCACCCGCGGGGCCCAGAGCTGCAGCCCCCCTCCCAGCAGGCAGCTCCCACCGCCTGGAAATCCGCCTTTGCAGCCCAAATGCTTCCCCTGAAGAAACCCGCGGGGTTCGCAGCGCCGGCTGTGGAGTCTGGGGGATGCCGCCACGCTGCGTCCTGGGGGAGCAGCTCCCGAGCTCCCCTTGCAGCCCCTCACCCCGGTGTCGGAGCGCATTATCTGGAGGTGTTGCTGTTGGAGCCCGGCTTGCTCCGGCAGTGCACAGTGATGTACCACAGGCAGATGAAGAGACCTGTGGGTGGTTGGCAATGCGGTCACTGCTGTGGGTGCGCCGAGCTCCTGCGAGGAGCAGGAAGGTGACGAGGACCCTGCTGCTCCCAAACCACAGGGTGCCCATCCCTCCAAAAACCCCCTCCCCCCCCGGTGCTCCCCACCGACCTTGCAGGGAGTTGAGGATGGTGAAGAGGTAGAGCTGGGGGATGAGGAAGACGCCGAAGCTGAAGAAGGCCAGGCCCCAGGTTGTGCCCAGCAGGCAGGTGAGCCCCAGCACCGTCGCCCAGTCCCTCCTCGCCTGCCCCTTCTGCCGCCGGATCCTCCGCAGTATCATCAGCACCCTCCCCAGCACCAGCGTGTTGAAGAGCAGGATGAGGCCGGCACAGCAGAGGGTGGCGAGATGGGCCGGCTGGCTGGTGAGCCAGCACCTGGCGGAGAGGACTCTCTTGGGGACAAGGGCCAGCGCCCCTGAGAAGGGGCTGGGCGTGGGGGGCACAGCGGCGGGTGCCCCCATGCGCCATGAGGTGGAGACGGGCAGCAGGCAGAGCCGGGCTCCCCCAAAAGCAGCACCCAGCAGAGCTACGGCTGGCTCCTGCTGGCCCCAGCCCCGGCGCAGCCCCATGTGCCCCGGGGTGCCTGGTGTGCCCAGGGTGCCCAGGCTGCATGGGGTGCCCAGTGTGCCCCGTGTGCCCGGGGTGCCTGGCGTGCCCAGGGTGCCTGCTGTGCCCAGGGTGCGTGGTGTGCTCGGAGCACCCAGGGTGCCTGGTGTGTCTGGGGTGCCTGGCAATGCCCAGGGTCCGTGCTGTGCCCAGGGTCCCTGCTGTGCCCGGGGTGCCCGGGGTGCCCAGGGTCCATCTGTGCCCAGGGTGCCTGGGGTACATGGTGTGCCAGGGCTGCCCACGGTCCACGGGGTGCCCAGGGTCCATGGGGTGCCCGGCGTGCCCAGGGTGCCCGAGGAGCTGGCAGCCCCCTTAACTCACATAGCCACGTTGCTGTAGCCTTCAGAGGTGCTGATGATGTGGTATCCATACGTATCACTCTTGAAGACAAAAACAGCCACCACGGCCAGCGTGGGCAGACCTGTGGGCCCGGAGACAGGCTGTGTGGGGCCGTGCCGGGACAGCCGTGCCAGGACAGCCGTGCCAGGGCAGGCACGGGCAGGCAGGGCTGGGTGGGTGCCCACTCACCCCAAGCAAAGAGGCAGAGCTTGAGGAGGTAGTGCTGAATGTAGATGTTGTAGACCTTGACGAGGAGGAGGAAGAGGTGGAAGGCCTCAGCAGCCATCCACGCCAGGGCGCAGAGAAGGCTGGCGTGCAGCAGGGCGGCGGTGACCTGGCAGAGCACCTCGGCGCCGGCGGCCAGCGGCGTGCTCAGCAGGAAGCTGCCGTTGAGCAGGAGCAGCGCGGCCAGGAGGTTCATGTGGATCCTGGTCGTGTTGTCCCTCAGCCGCTGCCTGCAAGAGGGTGTGGTGGGTGCCCGCTGGATGGCACCGCACTGCATGGCACAGTGTGGCACGGCATGGTGAAGCATGCCACGGCATGGCACGGCATGGCACGGCATGGCACGACATGGCACAGCACAACATGGCTGGCACGGCACGGCATGGCACAGCACGGCTCTACCTGGAGAAGCACCAGAGCAGGAGGGTGAAGAGGGCGGCAGCAGCCGAGAGGGAGCAGCCGATGGTGCTGATGTGGGTGAGCGATGCCAACTGGGCTGGGGTCAGGGTGCCCGCGGGGATCTGCGGGAGCGGGGAGGGGGGGTGAGCCGGGGCAGGTCCTGCGGCAGCACCCGCCCACTGGGAAAGTGGGGGAGGCCTTGCAAAACCACCCCCCTGGCCACCCTCTCCTGCAGGACACCCCCCATACTCCCCGTACCCCCACACCCACCTACACCCACACCTCCAGGAAGAAGGAAGAAGGATGGAGGGGAGAAGGAAGAAGGATGGAGGGAAGGGGAAAGGAGGAAGATGGAAGGAGGAAGGAAGAAGATGGAAGAAGGGAAGGTGGAAGAGAGGAGAAGGAAGAAGGAAGGAAGAAGAGGGAAGGAGTAAGGGGGAAGGAGGGCTGTGGACCAGCAGGACGGCGAAGTAGGTGAGGTGGTTGCAGTGGCAGATAACGGTGCCCTCCCTGTGCACGGTCTTGCAGCCCTCCGTGCTCCAGTTGCCTGTGCTGCCTGGGCCTGCCGGAGAGCCGCTGTCAGAGGGTGGCCCAGCGGCCGGGGGACTGGAACATGGAGGGGACGTCGAGCCCTGCCAGGGCTGCCCGGGAGGTGGACGGGCAATGCCTTCGGGATGGCACCGAGCTGGCATTGCCCCTGTCCTGGCCGCGGCCACGCTTACCGGCTCCGGGCTGCCAGAAGACGCAGGTGGCATTGGAGGCATCCTGGTGGAAAGGGGAGAGAGGGGGAGAGCTGGGGACCCTCTCTGCTCCCCGGGGACCCCAGAAACCTTCTGGTCCCAATGCAAAGAGGGGACACTTTCTCTTTCCCCAACTCCCGGGGAAACGCCGGTGCTGGGGACCCCCCCAGCTCGTGCCCGCAGTGGAGCCCTGCTCACCAGCACCGTGTCATGCCAGAACTGGATCTCCACGGGGCGCCTGAGCCCGGCCACGCGCCTCCTCTGCAGGAAGGCTCCCAGCACGTTGTTGTTCAGCACGGAGCTGTTGTGGGCATCCTGCAAGAGTTGGGGTGCCTGCAGGGAGAGTCCCTGGTCCCCAGGACATCCCACCCATCCTGAGCATCTCAGTGTGGAGTGGGTGATGGGGTGGGCGTGCTGCTGGCCAAGGATGCTCGGGGGGGTCTGTGCGAGGACCTGCGGCTCACCTGGAAGATACAGGGGCTGTGGATGTAGATGCAGACGAGCTTCTGCTCCACTTCCCGTGCCTGCATGCCCTCCATGAGCTCAGCCGGGAAGTTCATGGCGTGCCCGAGCCTCCCACCGCTGCGCCGGTTCCCATGCTGCGCCGGATGAGGGGAGAGATGGGTTCAGCCGCCCCATGCTCGGCTGGCCCAGGTTGGGGGTCAGGGGGCTGCCTCGGCTGCCCCCCCTAGCACAACCACCCCAG
The DNA here is from genome assembly GCA_009819775.1 of Phoenicopterus ruber ruber. Lineage (NCBI taxonomy): Eukaryota > Metazoa > Chordata > Aves > Phoenicopteriformes > Phoenicopteridae > Phoenicopterus > Phoenicopterus ruber. The sequence goes on from CM020227.1 coordinate 446,707, forward strand.
ATACCGGCGTGACCCCCAGCATCCCCCGACCCCGGCGGCAGCTCCAGCTCTGCCGAGGTGTCCGCGCACGGGTGGATGTGGCAGCCGCTCCCATCTTGTCGTCAGAGCCCTCCCAGCCCGTAGCACATGGGCGGCCATGGGCGGGGGGTCCGTCACCCATGGGTGGGCATGCCTGTCCCACCAGCCCCGCCGTGAGGCGAGCACGGGGCAGACGGCATCGCACCGGGACGCTTTCCCAGCGGGATTTCACACCTTGGTGTGCTCCCCCGGACAGTCTCTGCTCCCAGGTCCCGAGCAGGGGGTCCCAGGTCCCGAGCAGGGGGTCCCAGCTGGCAGGCAGGCACCCCTGCCTGCAAAACCTGCCTTGTCCTGCAGGAAGGGACCTCAGGCCGGAGCAGTCGGACCTCCCCAGCAAGGCAGCCCCCGTGGCCGGGAGCAGTGCCACGGTGCTGCTGTGCAACCCCCTTGCACCAGGACGAGGAAGTCGCTCCTCGCCGTGGTTTCCCTCTCCCTTCCCACTGCAGGGAAGTGGGAGCCAGGGCTTCCCTTTTCATAAACCAGCTTCAGGATGGAAATCCTGGCTCTCGGCTGCAAAACACCCCCTGGATTTATCTCAGCCATATTGTTGGGGCCCTGCAGCCCTGGCTGCCTGGGGCACCCTGGCAGAGCCACATCTCAGGACGTTTTGCTGGCGTAAAGCATCCTTGGAGGATGATGGAAACCCAATGTGGGCAAGCGTCAGCCACCCCAGCATCCTCCCAGCACCTCCCACCGGGGATGGAGGGAAGGAGGGAGCCAGAGGGGTACCGGCATCCCCTGGGAATAGCCCCAGCAGCGTTGGGGGACCAACCACCTTGTTGCTGAGGTTTAACCCTCTGAAGTGCTTGGCCATAAACTTGAACACGTAGGTCTCAATCATGCTGCCTGTGAAGTTGTATTTCTCCTGCTGGGCCAGGTTCTCCTCCAGCCGATTTAACCTGCATGGGGAGGGTGTTTGGGGCAGGGTGCAGCAGGATCCAGCCCCTGCGGATTTGAGGGGGGGTAGTCCAGGGGACATCGGGGTGGGAGCTGGTGCTCACCTCTCCCTGGCGTGGTGGGTGCTGTTGCAGCCCTGCTGCAGGTCCTTATCCAGTTTCTCAATCTCCAGCTCTGACGGAGCCATTTTGGGAGCTGAGCCTCAGCACACAGCACCCTGCCCCACTCCCCATCCCACCCCAGCCCAGGGAGCCCGGAACGGCCCTGGAAGTGCCCAGGCCGATGCCAGGATGGGAGATGTCCCTACCTTGAGCCCTCGGGATGCAGGCGGCAAAGCAGAGGACGAGGGCGATGAGCAGTGGGGTGGGCATCGCCGTGGTCCTCTCCTGCAAAAGGAACCCAGGACCCGGGCAGCTCCCCGGAGCTCCCACCCGTGTCCCCCGGGACCCCGGCCCTTTCCCACGCGCCGGGTACAGGTCGAGGATGGGGTCCCGGTGGCTTCCCCCCGCCAGCAGCCAAGCCCATCAAAGCCATCGCAGCAGGAAAGCCCCAGCCCAGAAGCGCCAAGCGGCTGTGCCGGTGGCGGAGTGAGGAGGAGGATGTTCGCCGCAGTGACCGGGGTGCAGGATGCCCTTCGCATCTGTTTTACCATTAAGGTTGTAAAACCGCGGGGGCAAGGCTTCCGCTTCCCGCTCCCCCCAACCGGGACTCGGACCTCGCTGCCGTCCCAGCCCGCGGTTGCAAATCCCCAGGGAAGCAGCCTGCAAGCCAGAAGGGTCGCCGGCACGCTCTACCGCGGTGCCGGGGCTTGCTGGCAGCAGCCCGGCGTGGAGCTGGGGAGGAGGAAGTGTCCCCAGCGCAGGGCGGGGGGAAGGCGACTGGCAGCGAGATTTGCATCCATCGCACCACCGCACCCGGTGCTGCTCACAGCAGCGCCCGTCGCGGTAATGCCGCCAGCACCGAAAGCAGCCGGGGAGAGAGGCTGCGAGGCCAGCGGTGCCGGGGTGCAACCCCGGTGCACAAACGGTTTTACTGTGGATGCAGAGATGGGATTGATGCTTCAAGGCGCTGAGGCTGGCGATGGCCACCGCAGCCGGAGGCTCCCGGGGACGGAGCAGCAGCGCCGTGGGCAGCTGCCTGCACAGGCTGCCCTCTGACCCCCACGTCCCCTTTAGGATGTTTTGCAATAAATAACCCTTTTACTTCTCATCAACACAACCCTTGGATCCCCGAGGCACCTGCGGTTGCTTGCCCTGACCTCCCCTGCCGCCCGGCACAGCCCGGCAACGCCAAACGCCATCCCCGCCGCCGCCGAGCCAGAGAGGGCTTCGTTCCCTCGCTGTGCATCCAGAAATGGCAGGGTGTGGGTGTCACTCTGGGTGGGTTTTGCCTTTGTGGGGAGCAGCTGGGCGCCCCGGCAAGCCCCCAGTGCCACATCGTCCCCCTGCATCCCCCCCTCACTCCGGCGAAGCCCCTACCTTGGGCACCGGGCAGCTCTCGGCGTTGGCAGCACCACGGTGGGTAGGCTGCTCTGGCTCTGCCTGCGTGACAGCTGGGGCGGCAGAAAAGGAAGTGTTCGTATGCAGATGAGCAGATTAAATCAAGAGAGCTTTTAAATTTCCTTTTGTTTACTCTTTTTCACAGCCCGGCGAGGGACCGGGGCAGAGGGGAGCATCCCTGGCACCGCCAAACCCCAAGGACATGGCAGAGGGCTGCGATTCGACATGGCCCAAAGACAGCGTGCTGCCCGGGCACGTCTCATGTAATTAAGCTTCTGCCTCTAATGAGTTTGCTCACCAGCAACCCCTGCTCTCCTGCGCCGAGGAGCCTGGCCTCGGCTGCGGCAGCACCGGCACCACGGCCGCGCACCGGGGCGGGAGCATCGCCACGGCACGGTTTGGTAAGTGCGGGAAGTCAAGCCAGCGTGGCTGAGCAGGGATCTGCTGCCAGGGCTCAGGAGGAAAAGGAACGCGTACGGACATTGGGAGCAGGGACAGGCGATGTGGGAGGACCACGGAGCTGCTCTTCGCCGCCGTAGGGAGAAAATTGGTGCGGCCAAAGCTCAATTAGCGTTCGAGCTGGCCAGCACTGCGAAGGACCACAAAAAGGGCTTTTTAAAATACATTAACAGCAAAAGGAGGACTGGAGAAAACATTGGTCCATTGCTTGATGAGTTTAATGCCTTCTTCACCTCTGTCTTCAACACCGATGACGGGCCCTGGGACCGCCGGAGCCCTGCGTGGGAAGATCGTGACTGGGGTAGGATAAACTCCCAGCTGCCCCTGAACGTGTTCGAGACTTGCTGCTCCAGCTGGATGCGCGTAAGGCTATGGGGCCTACGGGATTCATCCTGCCGATGGCCGATGCCATCACGGGACCGCTCTCCATTATTTTTCAGTGGTCTTGGGAGTCTGGAGAGGTCCCAGTAGACTGGAAGCTGGCAAATGTTGTCCCCATTTTCAAGAAGGGTAAGGAGGAAGACCCTGGTAATTACAGGCCTGTCAGTCTCACTTCAGTGGTAAAGTTACGGAGAAAGTTATTCTGGGAGTTACTGAAAAACACTTGAGAGACAACGCAGTCGTTGGTCAGAGCCAGCACGGGTTCACAGCGGAAAGTCCTGCTTAACCAACTTAATTTCCTTTCATGCCAAGGTCACCCATCGAGTTGACCAAGGGAAGCCCGGAGATGTGGTGTTCTGGATTTCAGCAAAGCTTTTGATATGGTCTCTCACAGTATCCCTCGGGACACAATGCCCAGCAGACAGTCCATCATACGTTGCGTGAGCAACTGGCTGACGCGTCGGGCTCAAAGAGTAAACGGGGTGACATCAGGCTGGCGGCCAGTCACCCGTGGGGTTCCCAGGGCTCGAGTATAGGGCCCGTGCTCGCTAATGTTCGTATAAGTGACCTGGATGCAGGAATCGAATGTACATTAAGTAAGTTTGCTGGTGATACTGAACTAGGAGGAGCTGTGGCCTCCCTCAAGGGTACAGAGGCCTTGCAGAGAGATCTGGACAGACCAGGGAGCTGGGCAATCGCCAACCGTACGACATTTAAGGAGAGCAAGTGCTGGATTCTCCACCAGGGACGGGGTAATCCTGGTTCTATGTACAAACTGGGGGACGAGAGGCTGGAGAGCAGCCCCGCGGAAGGAGATCTGGGGGGCTGGGTTGACGGCAAGTTGCATAGGAGTCACCAGCGTGCCCTGGCAGCCCGAAGGGCCAACCATGGCCTGGAGTGCACCAAGCACAGCATCGCCGGCCGGTTGAGGGAGGGGATTGTCCCATGCTGCACTGGCCTGGTGCAGCCCCACCTCGAGTCCTGGGTGCAGTTTTGGGCGCCTCAGTAGACGAAGGACATAAGGACATCAAACTATTGGAGTGTGTCCAGGGGAGGGCAACCAAGATGGTGAAGGGTCTCAAGGGCAAGGCTTAGGAGGAGTGGCTGAGGTCACTTGGCTTGTTCAGCTTCTGAGGGGTGACCTCATCACTGAGGGGTGATCTCGTCACTGAGGGGTCATCTTGTCACTGAGGGGTCATCTTGTCACTGAGGGGTGCCCTCATCGCAGTCTACAGCTTCCTCGAGGGGGGCAGCGGAGGGGAGGTGCTGAGCTCCTCTCTCTGGTGACCAGCCATAGGACACGCGGGAATGGAATGAGCCGCACCAGGGGAAGTTCAGATGGGGCATTAGGAAAAGGTTCTTCCCCGAGAGGGTGGTGGGTCACTGAACAGGCTCCCCAGGGCAGCGGTCACGGCACCCAGCCTGTCGGAGTTCAGGGAGCGCCTGGACGATGCTCTCGGTCCTATGGTTTGGTGTTAGGTAGCCCTGCGAGGAGCCGGGAGTTGGACTCGAGCCTTATGGGTCCCTTCCAACCCGAGATATCCTACGATTCTACGATGCCGCAGCTCCATGCTACCGCCGGGACGGAGCCAGCATCCTCCGCACCATGCCCAGCCACGACGGCACAGCTCCCCAGCGATGCCAGCTGGCCCAGCCAAAGGAAACAAGGTCTCTTTTTTTTTTTCCCCAAAATGGTTAGGTTTGCCCCAAAAGGCTTCACCTTGTGCTCCAGGGGCTGCTGGGTCCAGCTGCAGGGACGTGGCCACATGCAGAGACGCGGGGACGGCTCAGCCACATCGGTGCCTGCCGCAGGGCAGTGGTGCCGCCCTGTGTTTGCCCAGTGCCTGCAGCCACTCATGTAACAAGTCTCCAGGTCTCAGCTCACGGTGTGGGGCAACGCCTGCCTCTGTCTGACGCACCCCGAAGACGGGAGCCCTTTGGGCACAGCCAGGCACCCTGGGCCAGGCTGGAAACCCAGAGCTGGAGGAGAAGGGTGCCAGGAGGATGGTCCATGGACCACAGAGATGGGTCACTGTCCACGTCCTTAGATGACATGCTCTGGGCCAAGGAGGTTTGATTTTTGCAGGGGCAAAACCCACAGACCCCAGGATGCTGCAACGCGTCCTTGAACCCGCTGATGTCATCAAGATACTTATGTCCAAACAAACAGTAATGACACACTTGGAAAAAACTTTGCCGGCTTTGAAAGCCCGGTTTTAGTGCTGGGAGCGGGTTAAAACCCCAACCCCCCGGCACGCACCAGCGGCTCTGGCCAAACTGCCTGCAAAATCGCTTTACCGGCTGCAAGCGAAGCTTCCCTAGCACAAAATGCAGGGATAGGGGCGTGGGAGAGCAAAGCATCCCCCGCCTCCGGCTTTTTGGGGTTGTTTCCAGTGGAAAAATACCGGGCTTGGAGAGAGCATGCACAGGCATTTACAGTTTTGCTTTAATTTGATTTATCTTTCCCTGCTTGCTTTGATGCTGGGGGAGAAAAGGGTGTAGGTGTCCCATGGCATCATTCTCCTGTCCTGTGGGAAAGAAATTCTCTTGGCCGCTTTTATTTCTCAATTTTTTGGCTGAAAAGCACCCAGCAAAGGGAAAAATATTGGGGGGAAATGGCGGTTTGGGGCTTTGCTTCTTCGTCGGGAGCAGGACGGAGCCAGCACCGGGATGTACGGGGATGCAGGGGCTGCGCTTGCAGGGCCGTCCGGGACCCGCTCACCCGTGGGGACCCTCGTGTGGGGACGTCCTGTCCCCCCCGGGTCCCCTCCCAAGCCCCAGCCTCCGACCCATGGATTTGGAGCAGAGCGATGCCAATCCTGCGGGAGCAGCCAGAGCCACAGGGAAGAAGGGTCAGGCCTGCTCCGGCAGCCGGCCCCCCAGCACCGCGGCCGCGGCGCCAGCGGCTCCAGGAGCACTCAAACCCCGAAGAGGCCCAGGCTGGAAAGAAGGCGGGGGCCAAGCTGAAGTCTGGCAGCTGCAGCCCCACGTGCACCACGCTTGTGCGCCGGCACGCCTGTGCGCAAATACCCACGCAAATGTGTGTGAGCATGGCCACGCGCGAGCATGCGTCCGTGCAAGCCTCTCTGTGCACCACGCTCGTGCGCAAACACCCGCAAGCCAGCACGCTCCTGTGCAAGCACCCATGAGCAACTGATACCCTGCACAGAGGCTTAGTGATGCCGAGCTGATACCTTGTAGAGAGGCTGAAGGATTACACTGTGCCTTTGTTGGCAGTTCTCTGTGCTTGCTTTGTGCTGGCTTGAACGATTTAGAAAGTTTTGGTACGTAGAGATAGGTAAGAGACCTAAGAAACCTTGAGCTTTGCAGTCGGAACCAGCCAAGACGAGCTAATTGTAACAAAAGACACAAACCATATGGAGTAACCCACAGTGCGCGTGCAAGGAAGAGGTCAACTAAAGGACACCAAGGAGACGACCACCAGAAGGTCCAGGGGACCCCAAAGAAGCACCAAAGACCCTCACAGAAGCCCCTCAGAGACTTTAAGCGCATGCGTAATGAAGATGAGAATATTACGACTAGTTCTAGGAAATGGCCTGAATATGTATGATTATTCCAAGGATTTTAATGAATATGTATATACTAGAGTGCTATAAATCTCTACTCTCACGACTCACAGTATGCAGGATGGGTGCATCCGGCGCTGTAATAAAGAATGCCCGCCTTCTAAATCTTCAAAGGAAGTGTTAGAGGGTTCTGTAGTTAACCGATTTTTCCGGCATCACAACCACCACCACGTGCGAACAGCAGCTTGCAGCCTCTCACATGCAAACACTCGCACGCAACGTGCACGCAACACACGTGTGCAGTCACACCTGCGCGCAAATACCCGCGTGCCAGCACGCACAAACGCCACGCGCTTTGTGTGTGAACGTGCCCACGTGTGAGCCCGCGCCTGGGTGCTGGGTTTGGCTGGGGCAGAGCTCGTTTTCTTCACGGTAGCTGGGATGGGGCTGTGGTTGGGATTTGTGCTGGGAACAGCGCTGATAACCCAGGGATGTTTCGTTGCTGCTGAGCAGGGCTGACACAGAGCCGAGGCCTTTGCTGCTCCTCACCCCACCCCACCAGCAAGGAGCTGGGGGCACGAGGAGCTGGGGGGGACACAGCACGAGGAGCTGGAGGTGACACAGCCGGGACAGCTGCCCCCACTGACCCAAGGGATGTCCCACACCATACGACGTCATGCTCAGCGTGTAAAGCTGGGGGAAGGAGGAAGGGGGGGATGTTGGGAGTGATGGCGTTTGTCTTCCCAAGTCACCGTTCCGCGTGATGGAGCCCTGCTGTCCTGGGGATGGCTGAGCACCTGCCTGCCACGGGAAGGAGTGAACCAACGCCTTGGTTTGCTTTGCTTGTGCGCGGCTTTTGCTTTCCCTATTAAACTGTCTGTATCTCAGCCCATGAGTTTTCCCACTTTTACCCTTCCGATTCTCTCCCCCATCCCGCTGGGGGGGGGAGTGAGCGAGCGGCTGCGTGGGGCTGAGTTGCCGGCCGGGGTTAAACCATGACAGTCCCTTTTGGTGCCCAACGTGGGTCTCGAAAGGTTCCCCTGTCTCGAAAGGACACCCGAAGCGCCTGTGGCTGTGGATAAGCCCACGCCAGAGCAGGTACATCTTGAAGCGTCTGTGGCCGTGGTTATGTCTGTGCCGCAGCAGGTACAACTCTGAAGGGATTGTGGCCCCAGGATAAGTCCACACTGGAGAACGTCCACCTTGAAGCATCTGTGGCTGTGGGTAAGTCCCAGCTGCAGCAGTTACACCTTGAAGCATCAGAGGCTGTGCATGAGGTCATGCTGGAGCGCCTCAAAGCGCGTGGCCACGGACAAGCCCACGCCAGAGCAGGTACGCCCCTGGAGGGACTGCAGCCATGGGTAAAGCCACGCTGGAGCAGGGCTATCTCTGAAGGCACTGTGGCCCATGGAGAAGGCCACGCTGGAAGAGGTGCACCTCAAAGCGACTGTGCCTGTGGCTAAGTCTATGCGGCAGCAGGTACCCCCCCGGAGAGACTGTGGCACACAGCTAAGGCTCCACTTGGAGCAGGTCCCCCCCGGGGCACTGCAGGCTGTGGGTAAGTCCAAGCCAGAGCAGGGGCCAGGGGAGGAGTTCATTGCAATGTTAAACCCGATGGGCTGGTCCAAAGGGATCACGCATGGAGATTGTGGTGGAAATACCTTTAAATTGTTGTAACCCGGGATTTGAGTTGCACGTTATGGGAACTCCTCTAGCAGGAGCCACCCGAACCGCTGGAGGAGAAGCCTTACAAGGAGCAGTGCAAGCGCCGCAGCGACCCGACCTGAGCTGGCTTTGGAGCCCAAAACTCCACGCAACACACCACCTCTCCCGTCCCGAGCGACCACCGTAACAGACGGAGCCCAACCCACGAGTTTTCTCACTTTTACCCTTCCGATTCTCTCCCCTGTCCCACCGGGGGGGGAGGAGTGGGCGAGCGGCCACGTGGGGCTTAGTTGCCGGCTGGGGTTAAACCACGACAGCCTGTGCAAGCTTGGGTGCAAACACCCACTAGCGAGCGTGCTCGTGTGCGTGTCTGCAAGCACCCACGAGCAACCACAACCACGTGCGAACAGCAGCGCGCAGCCTCTCGCGTGCAACACGCTTGCGTGCAACACGCCTGTGCGCACGCGTGCCTCTGTACAGCCTTGTGCAACCACCCGGGACACGTGTGTGTGCAGCCGTCACTGTGCACACGCTCCTCGGTGCAGACGCTTGTGTGCAACCCACCTGCATGGAAAAACGCCTGCAGAAACACCAGCGAGCCAGCTCCCCCGTGGGCAAACACCCACCCGCACGCGTGTGCAAGCATGGCAGCGTGCACCCACGCGCAACACGTGCGTGCATCGCTGTGCACGGCCTCCCACGTGCAAACACCCGCGTGAAGCCCCCACGAGCATAACCCGTTGGAAGCCCACGCGTGCAAGCACGCGCACGCGAGCCACCCTCCTCCTCCCCGTGCCAAAAGCAGCGTGGAAGCCCCCACGGAGGCAGGACCCGCACCCGCGGCCACGGGCTGGGCTCCGGCAGCGCCGAGCGCGGCGGGACCGGCCCCCCCGGGCGCGGGCGGGGGGCGGGAGCGGCGCGGGGAGGGGGAGGGGGAGGAGGGGGAGGAGGAGGAGACTTGGCCGGCAGCGCCCCGGCCCGCGCGGGCTGCCCGCACCGCCGCCGCGCCGACACCGGTGAGGGAGCGGGGCGGGCCGGGCCGGGCCGGCGGGCGGGCGGGACGCGGCACCGGCGGCACCGGCGCGGCGGAAAACTTGCGGGAAACTTTGGCGGGGGGGCGGCCGCGCCGGGCCGGGAGGGCCGGGCCGGGCCGGGCCGGGCCGGGCGGTACCGAGCGGGGCGGGGCGGGGCGGGGCGGGGCCGGGCCGGGCCGTGCGGGGCGGTACCGGCCGTACCGGGCCGGGCGGGACGGGGCGGGGCGCGGCGCGGCGCGCGCGGAGGAATGCGGCGGCTCCCGCGGGCCGGGGCGCGTCACCGCCGGCGGCGGAGTGGCGGCGCCCCCGGCCAATGGGGAGGCGCGGGGGGCGGGTGGTTCCGCCCCCGCCAGCGGCCCGGGACGGCCGGCGGGGGCCGCGCGCCGGGGGGGGCGGGCCGGGGCGGCCGGGGGCGCGCGGCACGGGGGGCCGGTGCTCCACGCGTGCTCTTCGTGGGTGTTTCAGGGGTGCCCGTGATCCATGCGTGCTCCCGGTGGGCGCGGCGTGGGTGCCGGTGCTCCAAGTGTGTTCCCGTGGGCGCTGCACGGGTGCCGGTGCTCCCGTGGGCGTTGCCTGGGTGCCGGTGCTCCCGCGGGCATTGCACGGGTGCCTGCGCTCCCGCGGGCATTGCACGGGTGCCCGTGCTCCATGCGTGCTCCCGTGGGCGTTGCACGGGTGCCCATGCTCCCGTGGGCATTGCACGGGTGCCGGTGCTCCCGTGGGCATTGCGCAGCGGCTGGGGGTCTGCCGGTGCCAGATCCTGCCGGGACCTGGGTTTCCTCCCCGGGGCAGCAGCCCACGCAGGCAGCAGGAGAGCGCAGGCCAGGCCTCGCCTCGGAGTTTTACCAAAACTTCACCGTTTCAGCAAATATCATCAGAGAAATTATTTTTTTCCCCCGTGCAAAGCACAGAATTGCCATCGGCCGACGCTCCCGCTGCTCCGGCACTGGCTCTCACAGCCCAGCTGGATTTGGCAGCGGGTCTGGGCTGCGCCGTCCCAAAAACCTGCCGGGAGGCTGCGGGCTGGCCGCGGCCGGACTCTGTACTTATCCCATTAGGGCGCGCAGCACCCTCCCATTGAGGTTTCCTGGGGCGGTTTGCCCGCCTGGCCGAGCCGGGGTGGGGGGTCCGTGCCGGGATGTAGGCGGTCAGTGCTGGCCCTTTGTTGCGGCATCACCGGAGAGCGCGTCCGGCCGCCTCAGCACGCATCCTGCCACCGCGGCCGATTCGGCAGCTCCAGCTCTTCTTCCGGAGCTATTCCTGCCTCGCTGGCGCCGGATCCGGGCTTTAACCCTCGCTGGAGCTGTCGGGGTCAGCTGGGTCCCCCCACCACAGCACTGGGGAGGGTCTTGGAGGCCTGCAGATGATGTCATCCAGATGACCTCATGTGGGTGACATCATCCGGATGACATGTAGACGTTGTTGCCTCCAGTGCGCTGGCAGAGGTGCCCCGGGCCAGGCTGGTGCCGGCTGCAGTGCCAGGCTGGGACAGGGTGCCGGTGGCCGGGCAGTGGGCTGCGGTCCTTGCTGGGGACCTCGCTGGGGACCCTGCCAGGGTCCTTGCTGGGGACCTCGCTGGGGTCTTCGCTGGGGACCTGGCTGGGGCCGTCACTTGGCTCCTTGCTGGGGTCATCACTGGGGACCTCGCTGGGGTCACCATTAGGGACCCGGCTGGGGCCATCACCGGGGACCTGACCGGGGTCCGTGCCAGGGACCTCATCACTCAGTGTGCCGCGCCCCACAACCAGGGGCCGTGCCCCCCCTTCCCTCCGGGCCCCTCCAGCCACCTCCTGCAGCCCCTCGGCCCCCCCTGACCCCTCCTCTCTCCGGCAGGTCCCCGGGCGGAGGCGCTGCCCCGACGACGGTGACGGCCATGCCCTAGCGGAGACCCGCCATGAGCCAAAGCGGGGCCTCGCGCCTGGCCGGCTCCCCGCCGCTGCCGGGGGGCTCCCTGCTGGCCCTGCTGGCCCCCGAGCCTTCCCCGTCCCCCCCCAGCGGGACACCCTCGCCCGGGCCCCCGCCGGCGCTGCTGGAAGGGGACTGGGAGGGGCGGGAGGAGCTGCGGCTGCGGGAGCTGGAGGAGGCGCGGGCGCGGGCGGCCCAGATGGAGAAGACGATGCGATGGTGGTCGGACTGCACGGCCAACTGGCGGGAGAAGTGGAGCAAGGTGCGGGCCGAGCGCAACCGGGCCCGCGAGGAGGTGCGGCAGCTGCGGCATCGCCTGGAGGCCCTCACCAAGGAGCTGGCCGGGCTGCGCCGCGACCGCGACCGGCCGGAGGAGCGCCCGCCGCCCGCCCGACTGCCGGCGCGGCTGCACGGCCGGCCCGGCTCCAGCAGCCCGCCCGACGCCGACGGGGCGGAGGGAGAGGCCGACCCAGAGCGGGAGCCTGTGCGGGATGTGGGGGCCGAGGCGCCCCAAAAAGCCAAGGTGAGGGTGGGGGGCTGACCGGGGCGGGCATGGCTGGCACGGTGCCGTGGGGGGCTCCTCACCCCCGGCAGCTGCCCGTGTGCACCCCCAAACCGCCACTGCCTGCGGGTGCCTGCGGGGTCACTCCCTGCCCCCCAAGGGTGGGCAGCGTGGGGGGGCAGGCCCCTCGGAGCAGTACAGGGGGGTCAGACCCCTCTTGGGTTAGTGGGGAGGGGGGTAGCCCCCTCAGAGCTGCAGGGGGGGGTCAGACCCCTCTTGGGGCAGGATTTTGGGCTCAGACCCCTCTCAGGGCAGCATAGGGGGGGACAGGCCCCTCTCCGAAGCAGCCTTGGGGGTCAGACCCCTCTCAGAGCAGTGTCATGGGGGGTCCAGGACCCCCATAGCCCCGTGCAGTGAGATCACCTTGACACCGTCTCTGGTCCCTTTCTGGGGGCCGTCCCTTTGGAGGCGTTAGGCAGAAGTCGGTGTGCCGGTACAGGCGACGGTGGCTTCGGCAGTGCCGGGGGCATCTCCCAGCGACGTCTCGAACGCCAGGGTGTCTGTACGGGCTCCTGGCAGAGGTCTGTGCTGAAGGGAGGAGGAGGAGGAGGAGGGAGAGGACACCAGAGCCGCCCCAGGGATGCTCCCAGCTCTTCCGGCCGTGCCATCGGTCTGTCACAACGCAGAAGGTGCCGCTCGGGGTGCCGCGCTGCGCCGGTTCAGTCCACCTGATGGCACGGCTGCCGAGCGGCAGATCTGAGACTAATCCGAGCATCCCCCGCGGGCTCCCCGTTTGGTCCCCGGGGACGTCCCGTCCCCAGAAAACCCCTGCAGCTCATTTGCCGCGCGCTGCCGGAGCCTGGTAGATCGCCCGCGTGGCGGTTGCGGCAAGGTCGGTGTAATAAATCGGTGTTATCTCATCCCAAATATCCAGCGAGGCGGGGAGCCGGCAGCAGAGCCTGGTGGTGTACGGGAGCTCCCCTGGGAAGAGGAGTCCCTCTCCATCGGCCTCAGGGGGCCCTGGGGACCAGAGGGAGGGATGCTCTTGGTTATGGGGTGAAGGCTGGGTGCTACAGAGGGTGGGAAGCCAGGGCTGCCCCTCACCCGTGAGTGACTCCCTGTCCCCTGTGCCGGGCCACCCACGGCGCCGCAGGAGCTGGAGCTGATGGAAAACATCTTGATGAGCAAGCAGGACGAGAGCTGGGAGCAGCGGGGCCCCCGGGCCTCCTTCGCCCGCCAGGAACGGAGCCGCCTGCTCTGGGAAGACGTCAGCGTCGTGGAGGAGGATGCCACCAAAGTCACCGCCCTGAAGCTGAGGCTGGACGAGTCCCAGAAAGTGCTGCTCAAGGAGCGGGAGTGAGTGCTCGGGGCGTCATCCTCGCGAGGTGCCAGCCCAGCCCGGCCCGGTCCCCACCGGGATGGGATGTCCCGTGGGGTCCTGCCGGCTGTCACCAGCGTTGCCTCTCCCCAGGGACAAGCTGGCGCTCAGCAAGAACATCGAGAAGCTGGAGGGCGAGCTCAGCCAGTGGAAGATCAAGTACGAGGAGCTCAACAAGAACAAGCAGGAGGTGATGAAGCAGGTGAGCGAGGTGCCTGGGGACCAGGGGTGCCCCGGCGGGTGGCCTGTCCCCCAGCGGGTGGCATGTCCTGGTGGGTGGACGTGGTGACCCACAGCCACTCCCCAACTCCAGGGTGCTCATTAAGGGTCTTAATTAGTGCTATTGAGCCAGTTGATCCGTCCGCAGAGGTTGGGTGGGTGGGTGCGGGCAGGGCTCGGGTGGCGCAGGGTGGGTGCTCGCTGCCCGCCTTGGGTGCTCTGTGTCCCCCCTGCAGCTCAACATCCTGAAGGAGATCCACCAGGATGAGCTGGGGCGCATCTCCGAGGACCTGGAGGACGAGCTGGGGGCTCGCTCCAGCATGGACAAGAAGCTGGCCGAGCTGCGCGCAGAGGTGAGGCCGAACCCTGATGCGGGGAGTGAAGGGAGCAGCGAGGGGGGTCCCTGCTGCCCCCCGGCCACCCCATGTTCCCATCCCAGATGGAGCGGCTGCAGGCGGAGAACGCGGCCGAGTGGGGCCGGCGGGAGCGGCTGGAGACGGAGAAGCTCAACCTGGAGAGGGAGAACAAGAAGCTGCGGGCGCAGATCGAGGACCTGGAGGAGGTGCTGGCTCGCAAGCGGCGCCAGACAGCCAGTGCCCTGGACACCGACCTCAAGACCATCCAGGCCGAGCTCTTTGAGAAGAACAAGGTGCCTTGGGGGTGGTCCTGTCCCCTGCCACTGCCACAGTGACCCTGTCACTTCAGCGGTGGCTCGGCATCCCCCAGGACCTCCTCGAGCCCCAACTCTGCCGCTACCCTTCATCTAAGGGGTAGTAGTGACCCCATCCTTGCTCCGTCAGCTCCTCTGTCGTGGGGTGGTAGGAGAGGTGCCTGGGGAGGGAGAGGGGGGCACCCAGCGGTGGGGGGGGCTCTCACCTGCTCAGCCCCCCACCCCCTGCCCACCGCAGGAGCTGGCCGACCTGAAGCACATCCACGCCAAGCTGAAGAAGCAGTACCAGGAGAAGATGGCCGAGCTGGCCCATGCCAACCGCCGTGTGGAGCAGCACGAGGGCGAGGTGAAGAAGCTGCGCCTGAGGGTGGAGGAGCTGAAGAAGGAGCTGGCCCAAGCCGAGGACGAGGTGGGGAAGCTCGTGCTGGTGGAGGGGGTCGGGGTGGGCAGCTATGCTCCCTCCGCGGCCACCAACAGCCGGTCCCATCCCGTCCCGCAGCTGGATGAAGCCCACAACCAGACGCGGAAGCTGCAGCGGTCGCTGGACGAGCAGACGGAGCAGAGCGAGAGCTTCCAGGTGCAGCTGGAGCACCTGCAGTCCCGGTGAGCGGGGGACCCGGGTGGGCCGCGGTGGGGACCAGCGAGGACCCACGGGTGGGATGACGTTCTCCTTGCCACCGTCCCTCAGCCAGCGTCTGCCCGGTTGAACCCCAGGCTGAGCGTGGCCAAAGTGCCTCCGACATCCTCGGAGGATGCTTGGAGGATGCAAGGATCCTTGGAGCAGCCCTCATCCCGCTGCGAGCTGGCTGGCATTCACCTCCCAGTGAAACCAGCACGAGGCTGCCCACAAACCAGTACAGCCCAGTTTCATGATGCTTGGGGTTTCATCTGCCGGTACCCAGGGTCACGGCAGGCTCTGAGCGTCCCACGCCGGTTTGGGGAGGCGGGAGGTGGGGTTTATTGCCCTGAAAAACTTTCCCTGGCCTCGCTTCGCCTCTCCAGCAGTAAAGAGCTGAAATGGCCGTGAGAGATCGATGCCGCGTCTCCGGGAGGCGCTGGGGGGGTTGTGTTTATAAACTTCCTTTATTTTATTGGGACATCTTCATTAAATCATGGAGGAATAATGGAGGCTTCGCCTTCCCCCCTCCAGCCTCCCCACGCACTCGTCCTTAAATAATTCATGCTTTCCAGTAAAACGCAGCAAACTGGTCGGATCCGACCGGGTCCTGGGCCTTTGGATTTCAACTTTGCTTCATAAATTTTTGTTGATGAATTTTAACACGAGGGCGAGTGAGGAGCTAAAACCACTGCAGGCTCCCGGAACGGGGCCTCTTGGGTCTTTTTGGGGGGAAGCCTCATTTTAGGGGGATGACTCCACCAGTTTTAGCCAGTGCCCCGCTCGTGCCGAGCATCATCCGAGGCTCCCCAGCCCCACGCTGGAGGGTCGGCCCTGGGCTGGGGGGGCTGATCCTGCACCCAGAGCTTGGTGGGAGCTGCAGAAACGGGGTCCCACAGGGGTGCAGCCGTGCTGTAGGGGTGCAGGGGGACGGGCTCGGCTTCGGCATCCCCCAGGGCTGCGCCCCGCCGCCCCCACCCCAGCAGCTCTCCCTCGGCAGGCTGCGGCGGCAGCAGAGCACCCCGCTTTTCGGCAAGATGCGCAGCTCCCGCTTCGGCCCCGACGACGCCGGGGACGGCACCAGCGACCCCGACGAGGACGAGGACCTGCAGATCCAGGTGCCCTAGAGCCCAGCGCCAGGTGTCACCGCTGCGAGGACGTCCCGTGGCCGTCCTCTGCCCACAAATGCCCGTCACCACGGGCCATGCGGTGACCCTCATATGGACAGGGAAACTGAGGCACGGAGCGGCGGGGAGGAATTTGCCCGGGGATGCTCCAAGCCCGCTGCCTCTCGGACAGTATCCGATGCCCCTCGGCCGCCGGCATCCCCCGGGACAGAGATGTGGCCACCAAAGCCAGCACCGCCGGAGCAGCCCAGGAGGAAGCGCGGGGCAGAGAGGGGCACCGAGCCCTCCAGCCAGCCACAGTCTCCTGCCCACTTTTTTATATATATATTATATATATGTATGTATTTGTATATGATTTTTTTATTATAAATACAGAGCCCGGAGGGGCCCAGGCTCTGCGGTGGCTCGGGCTGCTGGTCTCTCCCCACGCAGGAGTGAGGATGGAGGGGACCGGGGGGGGGGGCAGCATCGGGAAAACACGGCATTTCTCCGCAAGCCGCGCGCGGGGCTGGGTGTGAGGCGGCTGGCGTCACCCCGCTGCCGTCGCTGCCCCCGCGCCTGGGGACGTGCCCAGCTCGGGGGTAGGGCCCGTCCCCGGGCCTGTGCGGCGAGAGGCCGCGGCTGCGGGCGGCTGGTGACACCCGTGGCCTTAGAGGTGCCTGCGGCTGCAGGGCTGCGCCGGGCAGGCAGAGCTGCTCACCCGTGGGTGCTCACCCTGGGAAGGTGCGGGGGTGCACGCCCATGGGTGCAGGGTGCTCACCCTGGGGAGGTGCAGGGGTGCACGCCCATGGGTGCAGGGTCCTCACCCTGGGGAGGAGCAGGGGTGCTCGCCCGTGGGTGCAGGGGGCTCACCCTGGGGAGGAGCAGGGGTGCTCACCCGTGGGTGCAGGGTGCTCACCCTGGGGAGGTGCAGGGGTGCTCACCTGTGGGTGCTCACCCGTGGGTGCAGGGTGCTCACCCTGGGGAGGTGCAGGGGTGCTCACCTGTGGGTGCTCACCCGTGGGTGCAGGGTGCTCACCCTGGGGAGGTGCAGGGGTGCTCACCCATGGGTGCAGGAGTGCTCACCTGTGGGTGCAGGGTGCTCACCCTGGGGAGGTGCAGAGGTGCTCACCTGTGGGTGCTCACCCTTGCTCACCCTGGGGAGGTGAAGGGGTGCACACCCATGGGTGCAGGGTGCTCACCCTGGGGAGGTGCAGGGATGCCCACCCATGGGTGCAGGGTGCTCACCCTGGGGAGGTGCAGGGGTGCTCGCCCGTGGGTGCAGGGGGCTCATCCCGGGGAGGAGCAGGGGTGCACACCCATGGGTGCAGGAGTGCTCACCTGTGGGTGCAGGGGGCTCACCCTGGGGAGGTGCAGAGGTGCTCACCCGTGGGTGCTCACCCTTGCTCACCCTGGGGAGGTGCAGGGGTGCACACCCATGGGTGCTGGCCGCCCCAGCCCAGGCCCCTGCAGCCCAGCCCCCGCGGCCCAGCCCGCAGCGCGGGGCTCTGGAGCAGCTCAGACACAACCTTATTAAAAATTAATATTTCAGTGAGCTAATCCCTCGCTCTGCCTTTTAATTGATTGGCTAAAAGCACGGCTCTGCTGCTCGCGGGGGGGGGTAATGCCCTTTGATTTCCAGCGATTATTCATTTTTTTATGGCCCAACAAATGAGGCTGCGGAGGTGGAGGTGCCTGCAGGCGGTTTCGAGGGGGGGCCCTGAAAAGCAGTTTTGGGGGGCACAGAAGGGGGGGACAGGGACAGGGAGACGTCTGCCTGAGCCAAGGGACAGCCCGGGACAGCAGCTGGGTGAGAGGCTGCCGCCGCCCGTCAGTCGCCGCGGGGCGTTCACTCTGAAGCCTAATGATGTGCAGACAGGACGCCTCTTCCAGGACGGCCGGTTGTGGCTCTGGCTGGGCCGGGCCGGGCGAGGCCGGGCCCGGAGGGACGGAGGAGGCAGCCCGGGGTGGGGGGTACCGGGGCGGGGGCGGGGCCTGGAGGGGCGGGGCCGGGGCGGGGCCGCGCGGCTCCAGGGCTCGCAGCGACGCGGAGCCGGACGCCGGAGCCGCCCGGGCCGCCGGGGCCGCCGCCTGCAGCGGGGGGGGCCGGGTAAGGCCGGGGAGGGACGCGGCGGGGCACCGGCTGCGGGGGGGGGGTGACACGGGCCGGGGCTTGGCCGAGGGCCGGGGTGACAAGTGTCGGGGGGGCCCGGCCGGGGGGTGACAGCGCGATGCCGGTGGGAGCGGCGGAGACCTGGGGGGTGATGGAGGGATCAGGGGTGCCCGGGTTTGGGGGGGGTCGGAGGTGCCATCCCGTTTCCTAGGTTACTGCTTTCCATAAGGGATTTTTTCCAGCTGGGAAAGGAACCTGGTCCCCGCTTGGTCCCGCCGCCCGGGGGTACCCCCAGCCCCGGGCGGCGGGACCAGGCTAAGGGAGGCTGAGCTTGCGGCGGGGCTGGCGGGAAGCTGGGTTGCACCAGGGGGTGCGAGGTTGGGAGCCGGGGTCCCTTTGGCACCCGATGCCGGGGCCGAAACACCCCGTGGCAGAGCTGGCCTGGCCGGGCAGGAGGTCGTTAACACTGAACCCTACTGATGCCTGGCAGCCGGGGCCATGTTGCTGCCCAAGCGAGCAGCCTGGGAGGAAGGAGGGGCAGTGTGAGAGGTGGTGGAGACCCGTGGGCGAGGTCCAGTGCGGGTGTCCCCTGGGACACATGTTGGGGAGGGGGGACACGACCACTCATGCGTGCTGGCCTGGCACCGCCGCGCTGGCAGGGGTTAACGCCGGACTGTTCCACTCGGATGGTTCAGGCAGCGAAGGGAGGAGGAAGAGCAGAGGAGGAGGAGGAGGAGGAGGAGGAGGAGGAGGAGGAGGAGGAAGAAGATGTCACCCATCGATCTGTCATTTCGCTTTTCCAGCCAGGATGGGGGATGCCGCTAGCACCAAGCTGGGCCGGCGGTGAGGCAGGGGGGGTAGGGAGGAAGAGGATGGAGGGGGGGGGGCGAAGGTGAAGGCAGCCCCCCCCTCCCAAAATATCCCCACCCCATCGGGCCATCGCCATGGCGACCAATTTTAACGACATCATCAAGCAAGGCTATGTGAGGATGAAGAGCAAGAAGCTGGGGGTGAGTGGGGGTCTCGGGGAATGGGGGGGGCACCCGTGGATTTGGGTTGAATAAGCGGCATTTGGGGGGCTGGGGGGGGGGGGGGGGGCGGGACAGGCCACTTGTTGGTACCCGAATCATCCAGCAGCCCCAGGGGGCCGGATCCTGCACTGGGCGGCAGCCCCTCCCCGGACCAGGGTCACTGCAGGGATTTCTGGGTGTCCCTGAGCCCCCCCCAGCCCCCCCCCCCCCCCCCCCCCGTGCCTCAGTTTCCCTCCGTGCCCAGTTTTGTCACCGGGGATGCTCCACATCGGTGGGGGGGCTGCTGGGTGCAACTTAGGGGGGTGCTGGAGTGCAGCACCCATAGGTGGGGGGTCAGGGGGTTTGGTCGCCTGCCTGCATTGCTGGGAGCCGGCAGCAAGGAGCATGCCGGGTAATTTCACGCTAATTAGGGAGAACAAAGAGGGAGCGGGCTTGGGGCGGGGGGACATGCTTGGGGACGATGGCCCCGCCACCCCCGGAGGCAGGGGCCGCGGGAGAGGGGATGGGGAGACGCGGGGATGGGGGTCCCCTTGGGAGCCTTGCCCACGTTCGTTGATTAAGCTCTGTAATTAGCGTTGGCGGGGGTGGGGGGGGATGATGGCAGCCCCGGGATATCCCCATTCCCAGCGTCACCTCCTGTCCCCAGGCCAGCAGGGTCAGCAGGACCGGGCAGGGGTCCTGGGGAAGGGGATGGGGACACGGGGACGGGGTGGGGACGGGGTCCCCCACCTGCACCGCAGCAGCCGCCGGCGCGCTCTGTCCGGCAGATCTACCGGCGGTGCTGGCTGGTCTTCCGGAAATCCTCCAGCAAAGGGCCCCAGCGCCTGGAGAAGTACCCGGATGAGAAGTCGGCGTGTCTGCGCGGGTGCCCCAAGGTGAGGGCTGTGGTGGAGGGGTGCTGGGGTGCTGCCCGCTGTTTGGGGCCCTGTGCCAGAGCGGGTCCCTCCTCGCCTAAACCCGCTGGGCAGGACCGGGGCGGCTGTCGCCCCGTGCGCGGTGGTGAGGGATGCAGCTGGGTCTGGGTGCAGCGGTGGCCGGTCAGGGTGCAGCAGCCGGGGTCTGGGTGCCGCAGGGGCCGGGCTCTGGGTGCCGCAGCTGAGGTCTGGGTGCTGCAGGGGCCAGGTTTGGGTGCAGCAGCAGCAGCTGGGCTCTGGGTGCCACCAGGCTCTGGGTGCCACAGCGGCCGGGCTCTGGGTGCAGCAGCCGCCAGGTTCTGGGTGCAGCAGCTGGGGTCTGGGTGCAGTGGAGCTGGTGTGGGTGCAGCCCTCAGTGACACCCCCCCCCCCCCCCCCCCGCAGGTCACTGAGATCAGCAATGTCAAGTGCATCACCCGGCTGCCCAAGGAGACCAAGAGACAGGCCGTGGCCATCGTTTTCACCGACGACTCCGCCCGGACCTTCACCTGCGATTCCGGTACGGGACAGCGCCCGGGGGAGCTGGGCTGGGGGTGCTGGGTGGGGCACCCTGGTTTGGCCAGGGTCGCCCAGGGGCTGCCGTGGTGCCTTGCAGAGCTGGAGGCGGAGGAGTGGTACAAGACGCTGTCGGTGGAGTGCCTGGGCGCCCGCCTGAACGACATCAGCCTGGGGGAGCCCGACCTGCTGGCGCCCGGCGTGCAGTGCGAGCAGACGGGTGAGTGCGCGGCGGTGGGGCGCTCGCTCGGGGCTCGGCCTCGCTACACCCCCCCCCCCCCAAATTATTATTTTTTTTTTCTTTTCCCCTCTCCAGACCGGTTCAACGTGTTCCTTCTCCCCTGCCCCAACCTGGACGTTTACGGCGAGTGCAAGCTGCAGATCACCCACGAAAACATCTACCTCTGGGACACGCACAACCCCCGGGTGAAGCTGGTCTCCTGGCCCCTCTGCTCCCTGCGCCGCTACGGGCGCGACGCCACCCGCTTCACCTTCGAGGCCGGACGGTGAGATGTCACCCTCGCTGGGACGGGGACCACCACTGGGTGCCTTCATCCTGCTGGGCGCACCAGGAGGAGGCACTGCTGCCATCGCCCCGGGGCAGGCATGACGCCGGGGTGATGGCCACAGCCTGCATAGGGTGCCCCACGGCTGGGGAGGTTTGGGGCTGGAGCTGGTCCCAGCTCAGCACCATGGAGGGGACACAGGGACAGCACTTAAAGCGTGGGAAGCTGGGCCAGCTGCCACCTGGGGAGGGTATTTTTTATCATCCCTCGGCTTGGGGACCCTGGTGACGCCCCACGCCCCATCCCCACAGCATGTGCGACGCGGGGGAAGGTCTCTACACCTTCCAGACGCAGGAGGGCGAGCAGATCTACCAGCGCGTGCACAGCGCCACGTTGGCCATCGCCGAGCAGCACAAGAGGGTCCTGCTGGAGATGGAGAAGAACGTCAGGGTGAGCTCCAGCCCATCCTGGGGACACGGCTGGGGGGGCTCGGGGCGCCCCGTGTCACCCTCACCCCCTTCTCGTCCACCGCAGCTGCTGAACAAGGGCACCGAGCACTTCTCCTACCCCTGCACCCCCACCACCATGCTGCCCCGCAGCGCCTACTGGCACCACATCACCGGCTCCCAGAACATGGCCGAGTCCTCCAGCTATGCCGGTGAGTGTCCCCGGCCCCCACCGAGGAGCTGCCGCTCCTCCGGCCCCCGGGGCGTCCCCCCCCGCACAAGCCCACCCTCTGCTTCATCCCCAGGGGAGGCGTACGCGGGTGCCCAGGCCGGCTCGGACACCGACCTCCTCAACAGGTTCATCTTGCTGAAGCCAAAGTCCTCCAAAAGCGACAAGCCTGAAAGCAGGGAGCCCACATCGTCCCCGTGAGCCGGCGGGGGGCGGGGACCGTGGCGAGGGTCCCCTTTTTCTTCCCCAAGGGGTGGCAAGGATGCGGGCAGCCACCCCTCCGAGTCCCCAGGGAGACCGAGCTGGGGCGTCCTCCGTGCCAAGACCTTGGGGGAGCAGGCGCTGTCTCGCGCCCTGGCCTGACGTTACAGGAGGCGACGGCTGGCTCTGCCTCGACTGACTTGAAATATATATTGAATATCCGTATTATAAGAGATTTTTTTCCTTCTCACACAAACGCAAACTTCGTGGCCGCTGAAGAGCCCTCAGGCAGAGATGCTCGGAGGTTTTTGACTCTTGGAGATCCAGCTGGGAGGTGGAGAAGAGTCGGGGGGGGTCAAGAAATTCAGTGTGTTTCCTGCAAGGGAGGAAGGCTGGAGCATCACCCTGCTGCGGGGCCGGAGCGGCGCTGGAGGATGCGGCTGTGCCAGGCTGATGGTGCGGGGTACCAGCATCTCACCCCCCCCGTGAAGATTGGGGTGTTCCTGCGGATGCCCCACCGCCCCTGAGCTCATTTTTGCACTTCTCGAAGCTATTTAAACACTCTCTGTAGAATTGAGATGTCTCAGGAGAAATTGGTTTTCCTTCCGGGGGGTCGGCGGGGATGAGCTGCTGGGCAGAGCCAAGTCCCCCGGCTTCCCCAGGCTGCCCCCACCCCAACCCCCCTCGCTCCTGCACCCGCAGCCGCTCCCCCTGGCCGTGCCCCTGGTTTATCTGCCAGCGGGCAACCCAGGGACCGGTTTTGGCCAGTAGCATCTGTCCCTCGAGGGGCAGCTTTGCGGATATAAGAAGTCCCTGGGCAGCGAAGCCCATGGCGATGGGGGAAGAGCCGCGTTTCTCTGTGCGTTCCCATCGTCCTCGCTCCCTCCTCGCCCGCCGGTGCGGCCGGGTGAAGGCCCTCGCCCAGGGGAGCTGGGTTTCGTGTGCTGAACTCAAAAGCAATTGATTTTTTTCTAGTTCTCCTATTTATTGACCTCCTTTAGAAGGGCTATCTTTTTATTGCCGTGCGAACCTTGGTGTTTCTTCGGAGTCTTCTTTCGGTCTGGGTTGGGTGGTCGGTGGTTTTATTTCCGCCCTTAAAGCTCCAGGTCCGCGCTTTGGGGACAGGGAGTGTCGTGACGTGGGAACATGTGGTCTGTAAATACTGTGTCTTGGGTTTGTGTAGCTTGTGGCTGAGGCTGGGGAGGTGCTGGGGGACAGCGGGATGGAGAAGGGCTGCTCCCGGCTCCCTGCGGCACGGCCGGGCGCAGAGGGGCTCAGCGGCACCCCAGCACCACCCGGTAGCATGTCCTCCCCCGGGTGAGAGGTGTAACCTGCGCTCTTTTCCTGGCTACACACCTCATCTGGAAAAGATTTAACGTTTATTACCAAAAATGTTTGGGTTTTCTTTTTTTAAGGAGTTGCTCAATGAATAAACAACCCTTATCCACCCTTCCTGTTTGTCTGTTCCATCCAAACGCGCTCGGGAAGTGCAAGTGGGAGCAGCGCCTGCCAGAGAGAAAAATGCTGATGGGGGGAGGTTTCCCAGCGCTCCTGGCAGCGCGCTTGGCTCAAAGCTTTGTTCTGCCTCCAGCCACCAACAGGACATTTCAAGTGAAGCCCCAAAAGCGCCGGGGAGGGGAGAAGGGTGGAGCAAGATGCCACCCTCCATCCAACGACCCCGAGCGAAACAGGAAGGCAGCAAGCCCCTGTCACCCCCAGCTCCGGGGACGTGCCAGGGCAGTGGTGGCTCCAAGTCCCCTGGTGAAGGAGTGGGGACTCCCAGAATTGTGCCGGTTCAGTTATCCGTGCCACAACTGTCTGGCAGAGCGCTGGCCCCAAGGCGAGACAGCCACGCCAGCCAGGCCATGCTCCCTCCGGGGCCGGGGACAGGTCTTGGGGAGCCGTGGCACAGCCGGCTGTGCCACGGCAAGGACACGGAAGCAGCAGCTCCTCCCTGGCGGGGAAGGCAGCGCTGACTCAGGCTGCTCTCTCAGCGCAGCGCGAGCACCCGTCCCAGCACCCCGAGCCATTCCCATGCCCCACGTCCACGCTGGGACGAGCGCAGCGGCACACATGCCTTCCCCTCCCTCCCAGCCACCACGGTAAGGAAGAGGCAGATCTCCCCAGGAAAGTGTCACCGAGAAGCTCATCCCAAGTCCTGCTGGGCACTGAGGGAAGGGAAGGGAAGGGAAGAGAAGGGGTGACCTGGGCAGTCGCTGCAACCCTTCAGCCGCTGCCACGGTGGTCACGGTTTGGGACCCGCACCAAGCTCCAGCCCGGCGCGCAACCCCCCTGGGGCTGCGGGCACACTGGAAGCTGTCAGCCAGGGGTTATTAGCGACAGACTCCCCGCCCTCCCAGCTCCTAACGTAAAGATTATCTAGCGCGGGGGTAGAGCCTGCTCCAAAGGAGTCTTTAAACACAGCGCAGCCTGCCTGGCCCATCTGGGCTCCCTGCAGCACTGCCTTCTGCAGCACCTCGCGTACCAGCCTAGCCTCAGACAGCTGCTTCAAACGCAGCGCTGGATCGGCAAACGACGGGCTACCTGCTGGAGGGGGTTCTGGTCTCCTTAGGAGATAATGGCAAGAGCAGCCATCAGCGGTAGAGAGAACGCTCCCTCCAAAGCGGATCTCATTACGTTAATGTCTATTGGAGAGAAGTAAACGATGTGACATCTCCTCCTGCAGCCCCAGACGAGCTTTCAGGGATGACAGAACACGGGGGGGAAGGCTTTATTCAGCACAGTAAGGAATGGACATGCAAATAAGGTAGGGTGGTGTAACACGCGTCCCAATCACCAACGCCACGTGGCCAGAATCCAAAACTCTGGCCTAAAGCTCTGGGATCACTTAGAGACAAAGCCTGTCCCAGCAAAGACACTCACCGATTCCCTTCCTGCTTCACCCTACACATCGCGACGGCTTTCCCTGGGAAGGAGGGCCAGGGAAGAGGTGCCACGAACCAGCAGCGCTGGGCCAGGAAGGGCAGAGGGAGATGGGGAGGTAAGAGCCTCGGCCCAGAGCGCTGCCGGGCAGCAGCAAGGACCTTCTGCATCACGCACACCTGAGCACTCCCTCGCCACGGGCCACCTCAGTTTATAGTGAGGACGTCGCTCTGAATCTCGTGGCTCAGCTGGGTCTGGAGGTCGCTCAGTTTCTTCTTCAGGCCGGACAGCGCAGAGAGAACGATGGTCTCCGGGCGCAGAGAACCGCAGGACTCCACGTTGTAATAAAACCTGAGGTTACAAGTCAGGGGGTTAAGTCACCACCCGCTCCGCGAGGAGGTGCAGAACCAGAGAGCACCCGCAGAGCGGTTCCAGCCCACCCTGACCCTCCGCAGGGAGATCTGCTGGGACCCCGACCATCAGCATCATTCACCTCCCCACCAGCCAGCCAGCGCTGCCCCTCTACAACCCTCACACCGACACTCGTGACTCCACAGGCGGCGAGAGCGCTCCTGCGATTCTCTCCATTCGGCACTGCGACCCGCAAGCCGGCGCAGCCCCGCGCCAGGGAGCAAGGCTGGCTGCAGGCACAAACAGCCCGGGAGAGGGGGTGCCACCAGCAAACAGAGCACGAGACCCACACGGGTGAATAAATATCCTAAGCCCTTTTCCCTCGGAGGCCTCACACTTCACCGAGTGCTGCGCTGCCCTGCTTGATAACACGCTCTCAGGAGAGCCGTCTAGTATCTCCCAGAGGGGAAAACCTGCCAGGCCTGGGCATATCACCACTTAACTCCAACTTCTGCCGTGCTTTTCAGGGAACGCCAGCTCCCTGCGCTGGCAAACTTCAGCACAGAGTAGATACTCCTGTATTAACAAAAAGACGATGGGGTGCACTCAGCCAGTCCCCCTCCATTTTCCAGCCGCGGCAGCGCGTTCAGCTTCCTACCTCTCTGGCTTCCCGTTGGGGTCATAGGGAGCCTGAGCATCCTCCTCGTCGATCTCCGAGTACTCGCTCTTGGGCCTGGAATCAAAGAGCAGGGAAGGTGAGCAGGGAGCCCACGCTCCAGCCTGGCCCCACGGCACCCAGGCACTCTGCAGCGGCACCGTTGGCCCCCAGAGAGCGAGCGCTGGGGCTCACGGCCAGCAGGCAAAGGAGCAGTCACCAAACACGAAGTCACAGAAAAAAAGCTCAGCCCCACATTGCCCTTTCTAGCTCCTCATTAACGCCACACAGTCACCCAGCAGCGCTGGAGAGAGAGGGTCAGCCCCACTGCGCCCAAACGCAGCCAGCCCCATGCGGGGTACTGCGGCTCCATCCCCCTACACTGGCACCATCTGGCAGGTGCTCACAGCGAAGGGACGCCAGTGCTTGAAGGGACTGTGTTTACGGAGCCTGGACGCTGTTCATGGAGCAATGGACCTTGTGTTATCTTTTTCTTCTACTCTTCACCGGGCCAGGAAAACACTGGAGCACTCCGGCACTCGGTGTGTGCAGCACAGCTGAGACGGGCGGGCCCAGCTGGTTTGTGCCCAGCAGGAAAAAAATCTCCGGTACTTCAGACACCAGCTGCATCAGTGAGCCCCGTCCTGATGTCCTGCACCTCTGCACGCATCGCTACCAAAATCCCTGCAACACCCGGGCCTCAGCTAACCTGCACATCTTTCTACCCGCTGCAGCCCTTGGCTTATAGACCATCACACCAGAGAGACTGTTTGGAAGCACTCGATCCACATAAGAAAACCAAAGCCTTGAGCTGTCTGAGAAGCCAGCGGAGAAAATCCCATGCCCACCAAGGTCTCCTGCTCGCCCTCCTCCGCCCCAGTGATGTCAAGAAAGGCTGATCCTCGCACCCCATCATCAGCTGCTTTAAATAAAACTGCACTTCCCAAACAAATCCTCTGTCCGTAACAAACCACCGAGGGAGATAAAAGCGTTAATGGAGCCGGGTCTTCACGTTACTTGCAAAATCACCCAGTACCAAAAACAGCAGAGGTTTCCACCACCACGACAGCTGCTTTGAGAGTCCAGCTGCGTGCCAGTGCTCGGCCAACAGCCTCCAAAAACCAACTGGCACGTAAAACCAAACCAAAAGTAATAGCTAGCCTTGGATAGCAGAGGCCTTTGTCTCTGTATTGTCTTCACGGGGAATCAGATGAACTTGGAAAGAACAGACATATCGCCAGGGAACAGGCAGCTCCAATGGCAATCTTTCCTGGGGATTTTTCCAACTTTTATGTATATTTTGTCAAGAACTTCTCAAAAACCGTTTCCAGTTACCCAGCCTGTTGCATAACACACCAGGCTCCTGAAGATGCAGCTGACTGCCACCGAACAAAAGAATCCACCGTAGCAGCTGCCTTGGGCCACGCAGCCAGGGAAGCGCCTCACGGCCGAGGCACGCGTGCTCAGCCACGCAGCCGGGGCTGTCCTCCGCGCCACCGACACCTCCAAAAGCTCAAACTCTCCTAAATTCACACTGTCACGTTCCTCATCCAAAAAGGCGGCAAACCCAATGATACCTCAGCCTGCCTGGCATCTGTCTGTCCAACTGAAAGCAGTATTCCAAGTCTGTCACTTCATCAGCGTCAAAGACTTAGTATCTAGTGTTACAGAAATTAAACCAGAGAATTTTTACAGCGCTAAAATGAAGCCTGAAATGATTTCAAATTCCAATTTGAAATTCCACATCACAGAGACATTCTTGCTTCTCGAGCATCCAATCTATCACTCAGACAATCAACTAAACTTTGGGGCAATTTATCTGCAACAAATCATTTGGAAACTTCAAAACTATCCAGTTCCCTCCCCAAAACTGCTGGTGACAAAGGACAGGCCGGCACATCAACTCTTGTGACACGCTCCTGACCACAAAACTGCTGAGCAGCATCCTCCTCGGCTCTGCACCGCCTCACCACAGCCGGCCTCTCGCAGACCTTTCCCCCGGAAAAGTCCCCAGCCTGGTCTGGAGCTGGCAGTTCCCAAAGTCCAGCTTCAGTCCACACGTACAGATCATCAACGCTAAGGAAAATGCCTGTTTCCGGATTTCCGGCACTACCAGCCAGCTGGTTCCTACTGCAGATCCCAGATCCTTCAGCCCTGACGAAGCGCTGAAGGAGCTGGACGCCTGGCACGTCCCGTTCTCACCCAGACTGACTGAACCGGACCCACGAACGCGCCCTACAGAGCCCATCAAAGCCAAGCGGGGTTCGCTCCTTCCATCCGTAAAACAGGGCTGGGATGGCTGCGGGCAGATCCCAGCCCATTTCATGCATGTTACGGATTCACCTGCAACTCCACCCGTGGCGACAAAAGGCTTCTCGAGTCTCCCGAGCGCAAACCTAGCCGCACAGGATCTCCGTGACAGCTCCTGCGCAGAAAGCCCCGGGCAGTCCGGCTGAGGTGTGAAATCTAGGCTCACTGCACCTCCGGGAAGCTCGTCTACTGCTAGCTAACTCCGCAAGGGACAGCGCGAGGCCACGCTCTGCAACGGCTCCGAGCGCCCAGGCTCGGAGCAGACAGCGCGGAGGTACAACAGCCCACTCACTACCTGCCTGCTACCGCTTGCAGCCATTTGCAGAGCCAAATCTGGCGGCGATGGGAGGGAAGCCCGCTGAGCCCCTCCTGCCGCTCAGCCTCCTCTCCAGCTGCAGCTCTGCTCGGGCTTTTGTTCCCGCTCGCTCAGCCCTGGCTTCTGCCGTCCCTGCACCAAACCCCGCTCCTGTACCGAGGTCTTCCCGACCTCGAGCGCAGCTCTGGCGGCTGCCCTGCTGTTACGGCAGCACATCCACCGCCCCCTCCAGTCCCTGCTCTCAGCCCACCTTGGCTAAAGCGCCTGGTTCCTCGCTCCGCTGCTGGCTCCAGCGTGCTCGGTGAGAGGATGTCTGCTACCGGTGCAGAATGGTACGTCAGAGAAGAGGAAAGGGCCAGAGAGGAAAACCCTGCCGCCAGAGCTCACGCTCCGGGAGTGAGGAGGCGTATGGGTGAAATCAGAGCCACACACGGGGCTTCCTCAAACACACAGGGCTGCAAAATCAGCCTTGGAACCTAACCTTCCGCTCTTTGCTCTCGTAGCGACCTCTTCCACCTCGTGTGGATCTACTCCTTCCTCAGACCTTACCCTGACCTACATACCACTTTTGCAGGGAAGAAAAAACAGGAACAAGTGGTGGGAAAGAACAGGAAAGCGAGGTGAAACACCGGTGACAGTACGTGAAGGGGGGACAAGAGGTGGCCACAAACCAGTCCACGTTGCACGCAGCTGCAACCAAGCGACTGGCCTTGGTGGCCTCGCACAGGAGCAGAGCCTGCGCAAGGGGAAGCGACAGGCACGCTCGCGATCGCTTCCTGACACAAATTATCCCCAGGGCTGAAATGCAGGCGCCTGCTGGAAATTCTTTTCCCGTCCCTCCAGACGGACATTAGGACATACCACTCCTCCGGTTTGGGGTACACGGTGTGCCTCAGTGCGTTGTCCGGGTCGTACTCGAAGGCTACGCCTGCCGTGGGGTTCCACTTGGCGTGCTCCTTGCCAAAGCCCTTCTTGGCATAGGCTCGCAGTCTCAGCTCCTGGCCCTTCCGCAGCTTCACAATGAGGATGTCTGCGGAAAAGCACACGCCCGTCTGAGAAGGCTGCAGAGGAGAAGCGAGCGTGCAGATCACACGAGGGCAAAAGCAGGAATTTTTAGCGCCCAAGAAGATGTCACCAGAAGCCAGGGTTCGCTCAGATTCTTAGAGGGGCTCATCCGTGTCCCCAGAGTAGCTGGGAAACATCTTGCTAAGTGAAAAGGAGTTGCACGTACGCCCAGAGGCACAGCTCAGGCCCTCAAGCAACAGCGGACAGCACAGCATTTTGCATCTTTGCTGTCTCTAAGCTCTCACAAGGAGAGAGGGAAGCACTCTCTGACCAGGACTTCAGTTCTGGGGACAACCTTTAAGTGGCATTAAGACAAAGTGCGAACCCCGCTGATGCAGCGATGCTGGTGTCTCTCAACTGCCAGCTTTACAGCTGCCGTGCGGCTACACAGCCAGGAAAGGGAGAACGAGTTCAAAGAGCCTGAAAATAATTTCCTCCTCCAGCTCTCCAGTGAAACGCCGCTTACCGTCCCGCTCCACATAGTCATTGGGGTCGTTGTCTCTGCTCCGAGACGTTACCTGCAGAAGAACAAAACCAAGTGAATTAATGGCAAGATCAACTTTTCTCCCCACATCAAACAGCAGTTGCCTACAAGAATTGGAGGCTGCAGAGAGCCACTCTGGAGGGACTTACAGCAACAAATCCAGCCCACCCTACGGAGGGGAAATCGGGACAACTCTGGCAGCTGCAGCTAAGTACGGGATATCCCACTCCACACGCTCCGAGTGCTCGAGGCGAGGTGGAGGGGCTACGTCGTTTGAGGTGAGGGGCGCAGGAGGAGGCTTTAGCAAGGCCACACGGCTTTGACACGCCATCAGACAGCAAACGAAGGAGAACAGGGCGAAGAAGAGGAGCGCACTGGCACACGCCACTCTTTCTGCAGGTATTCCTGCTTTGCTCTCCCACTACGTTTTCAGTGGGGCTTTAGGCAGCGTGAAACGTGTTCGGAGGCCTTGTTTTGTCCACAGCCCACGCGTTCGCCACCCCGGCCTCAACGGGAGCGCAGAGAGGGGACTCGCTGACAAGCAGAGGGACGGCACTGACCGGTATGACCCGGGGGTTGTTGGAGATGAGATCGCGGGATGTGACGTGACGAGTCTGGTCTTCGTTGCACCGGACGTCGAGGGTGAACTCCACGGAGCACTCCGGACAGAACTCATCACACGTGCAGTCCTGGGACAGACACAGGTCAAGACCTTTATGTCAAACCTCTCCCAGCAAGAAATGAGTAGCGTTTCCCATCGGATCAGACACCCACCACCATCAAAATAAGCACCCATGACATTTTGCTTGACTCACTCTGGAATATTGCATCTTATCCACAATGTCATCGCTGGTGAGCGGGATGAGACCTGCGGGAAGAAGGAAATCGGGGGAATGTCCGAGCGAGACCGCGGGAGCACCAACCCTCCTGCTGAGACGGGCGGAGGAACTGCAGCCTCCTGACAAAGGTGCTCCGGCGTCTCCGGACTGATTTCGCCCACGACCTCTGCCTTGCTGCATGTCTTCATCTTCCTCCCCATGCCCGGCACTCACCCAGCCTGTGTGCAATGAACTCATCGTGGAGCACGGAGGAGTTGGCGTCTATCTGGACCCAGTCGATGGCTGCAGAGAGGAAAAAGTCACAAGCTGAGAAAGATTTCTGGGGGGGAAAAGCCGAGCGGTTCGCGAGGGCACAGAAAACCTCATGGACACTACAGCGAAGCCGAGACAGCTTCCGGCAGGACACAGCACTGGCTACGCAGGGGTAAGGCGAGCCAAAGGCAGCCTGGAGACGGAGGGGAGAACGGAGGGGAAGCGAGGAGAGCGAGGGGGCCAGCGGCGCAAGGACGGCGGCCGCCGGTCGGCGAGAGGCGCACCTATGATGGGGACTTCCGCGATGAACACTCTTCGGATGGAGTTTGCCACCCTGAGGGAGAGAAACACCCGTGTTTAGGCGCGAGGGAACGCGGAGCTTGGCCACGCACCGGCCCACCCGCAGAGACGCGCGAGGGGGCCGGGCCGCGCCGACGCCCGGGCTTTGCCTCGGCGGCCCTGACCGGGCCCGCACCGGGGGCCCGCGCTGGCCGCGACCCGAGCGGGGCGATCCCCGCGGCCCGACCCGCTGCACCCCCGGCACCGGCGGGGAGGCAGGGCCTGCTGGGGCCGCCCCCGAGCTCCGCCACCGGGGCCTACCGCGGCCTGGTTCGCCCCCGGGCCCGCCCCGCCCCGCCCCGCCGGCCCGGCCCCGCGGCGGTGCTCACGCCAGGTCCGTGTTCTCGATGATGAACTTGACGTTCTCGTCCGTCAGCTCGGTGATGCGCACGGTGGGCTGGTTGGCGTACGGCATGGCCGCCCCGCCGCGCGCGCCCCGCCGCCGCCGCCGCCGCCGCCCGCGCCCGCCCCCTGGCGGCCGCCGCCTCCCGGAGGACCCGCCCGGTCCGTCCCCGCCCCGCTCCCCCCCCCCGCCGTCGGTGCGCCCCCAAAAAGAGTCCGTGCCAGGCTGCGGTGCGGCTTTATTGGTGCCGGGGAAGGGTCGGGCGCGGCCCGTCCTCGCTCCCGCGCCGTCGGCTCCCGCCTCACCGGCGCTGGTTCAGCCCCGTCAGGTTCCTGATCTGTCGGGCAGAGGGAGAAGGGGTTGAGTACCGGTGCCCCGGCGGGAGAGGCCGCGCTCCCCGAGGCACGAAGGTTCCAGCGCTGCCGGGCGGCACCTCTCGCTGCAGAGGAGGCCCCGGGAGCGGGGCGGGGGGGAGTGTGCCCAGGAGCGGGGGTGAAAGGCACCGTTTGTGGGCCGAGCGGGGGGTGACGGCAAACGGGCGGGAGGAAGATGGCCCTGGGTGCAGCCGCAGGCATCCCTCGGACCCGAACTCGCTCTCCAGGTCAGAAGGTGTCAGCTTGGCTTGATTTCTGCAGCCACGCACACCCCGACGGTGAATTTATGCCTCGGGTGTTCAGCTTGCTCGTCCGTTTTGCAGAGACCTGGAGAGCTCAGCACACCCGCGCAGCACCCTCGGACGCGGGAGGTCCACCCCGGTTCCCCCAATAGCTAAGGCACTGGGGTTTTGCTCGAAAAGCAGCTGGCTGCAGCCCCGTCCCTCCTGCGCCGTGGATCTGCTGCACGGACAGACCACGCATCCCCTAACCGGAGCCCGCTCAGACCCAAACCGCAGGGATGCGATCTGCGGGAGAGCGTCGTGCTGACAGACAGGAGCACAAACAGC
The DNA here is from genome assembly GCA_009819775.1 of Phoenicopterus ruber ruber. Lineage (NCBI taxonomy): Eukaryota > Metazoa > Chordata > Aves > Phoenicopteriformes > Phoenicopteridae > Phoenicopterus > Phoenicopterus ruber. The sequence goes on from CM020227.1 coordinate 479,358, forward strand.
GCGGGGATTTCTGCGGCAGAGGATCCTTTAGGCTTGCGCAGGTATGAAAGCAGAGAGAGGCTGAGAAACGCTAAAGAGCTGAAATGATTCCACTGCAACTGCAGGGGAAAGGAGGTGGGAGAATTTCTTGAGAACTGCTTCATACGGTAAAAATTATTTCGAATTTATGTTCCAGCCTATTTGTCTTGTACTGGTAAGCACAAGGAAAACGTATTTCTGATAACGCGGAAATCACTTTGCTGCTGAGTGCAATGGGAGTTGTCCAAAAATACAATCACAGGGAGGCCCTGAAGCCCTTCAAAAGCCATTCCTGGGTACACAAAGGATCGTTTCGTGTCCCAGAGGATGTGCAGCTCCCCCTGCACGGACACAAAGCAGTCCAGGACGGTACCAAGAAGTGAATGAATTCTTGGAAGGACGCTGCAGTCAAGTGAAGCAGCTTGAGGACGTCACCCTGCCGTGGCTCAGGGACAGGCACCACATCCCGCGCGCCCGTGGGGACATGGACCCTCCGTCAAGATCTCCAGCGCAGGGACTGCCAGAGGAAAAGATCTCGTGCCAAGCGACGGAGAGCACCCGTATTTATTCTGATCGCCTGTCTCCCATCCCTAAAGCTCACCCTGCAGATTCAGACTCAATTTTTTACGCTCTATTACAAGTTCTTGCGTGTCCAGAGACGGGCAACGGAGCTGGGGCAGGGTCTGGAGCACAAGTGCTGTGAGGAGCGGCTGAGGGACCTGGGGGGTTTGGCCTGGAGAAAAGGAGGCTGAGGGGAGACCTTATTGCTCTCTGCAACTCCCTGAAAGGAGGTTGGAGCCAGGGGGGGTCGGTCTCTTCTCCCAAGGAACAGGCGACAGGACGAGAGGAAACGGCCTCAAGTTGCGCCAGGGGAGGTTTAGGTTGGATATTGGGAACCATTTCTTCCCCGAAAGGGCTGTCAGGCCCTGGCACAGGCTGCCCAGGGCAGTGGTGGAGTCAAATCCCTGGAGGGATTGAAAAGCCGTGTAGATGTGGCGCTTGGGGACATGGGTTAGTGGTGGCCTTGGCAGTGCTGGGGTAACGGTTGGACTCGATGGTCTTAAAGGTCTCTTCCAACCTGAACAATTCCATGATTCTTTCACCATAAAACAGTGAACTAACCCCAAACTACCCAGAAAATCATCCTTACATGTAGTTAAGTTATGAAAGACAATTCTTTTTCGTGCCATCCTCTAGATTTGGGAGGAAAACCATGCTGACATTCAGCATGGAAGGGAACAAACAATTCTGCCCTTACAGCCCTGCGGGTTTTGGCACTACTTACAGTAACTGCAGCTCCCATCAGGCCCTGGACAACTGCTTCTCCCGTGGACTGTACCTAGGGGACACAAGGAGAACATGACCTTCTGCTTTCTTCTGCAGTTACGCTTGCGGCCAGCCAAGCACCGAGACGTAATGCACGACAAACACATATTTGCTGCAGAAAGGTGCTGACAGAAGCCAAGCACTGCAGACAAACGACAGGCAGAGATAAGAAACAGGGACGAGATTTCCTGGGAATGTCTGTCTCCCAGCCATCGGGCCAGTCCAACAACGAGGGCGCCTACCTGTCATTTTACTAGAAAACATGTAAGCATTTATTGGTGTTGAACCGACGGCACGTATGCCATCACCCGCCGGCGTGAGGTGGTCTCTCCGCAGACGTGTGGTCTGCACGACTGAAAAGCCAGCTCTGGCTGCGCGTCTGTTTGGGGAGGAGGGGACTGCGTGTGTACCGTGCCCGTAACGTTACCTGATTAGCTGTATTGCCCATGTTCATGGCGTCAGCTACTCTGTTTTCCAGGAAGCGCCAAGTGTCCTCGAAGTCAGGGGATGAATCCTGCATCATCACCAGCTCGGTGGTGTTGTAGATGCCAGTGAGCACAGCCCGGCGAGTGTACCAGTTAAACTGCAAGGGCACGAAGTGAGAGAGAGAGAGAGAAAGGGGTGACCTGAAAGCAGATCGAGAATGCAGCTCATGAAAACAGACCAGAGAACGGCAAAGGAAAACAGCATACCGACAGCACATTCCTTCCCCACTTAAGCTGTATAACTCGTCTCTGCGATGCAGCGGGCCGCCAGCCAACACCGACACCTGACAGCACAGCTGCTCCCGCGGCACCAGGCAGAGGTCACAAGTACGGCGTCTAAAACCGCTGAACAAAGTCCCCGCCACCTGCTTCTGGCTGCAAGCAGGCACCTGCAGCAGGCAGCGAGGAATTCTCCCCTGCCCGCCTGGCCTGTGCGCATGGTGCAAGAGTTCATCGGTGCCTTACAGACTGCCAGCAGGCAATGCAGAGCTCCGATTCTAGATCTGATTAGATGAGAAAGGGCTATATTTAGTACTGAACTTGAGCTGCAGTTCGTACCAGCTACAAGCATGAAGAAAGGGAACGAACAGAGGACAGAACGGTGCAAGACATCACACAGAGATGCACCTTTCCCAAATCCTGTCACCGAAATCCCAGGACTGCCTGCTGAATCACTAGGTGCATCAGCACCCTGCTGGCAGCAGTGCTGCAGGACGCGTTACAGCAATAGGTTACACAATGCAAGATGCATAAATAACTCAAACTCTTCAGTTTTTCCAGTTGCACTTGCACCACTGGCAGATGAAATATATAAATGCTTTTAAAAACGAGTCTTCAACTTCATTTGCTGCTATTACAGTGATTAAACTATTTGGGTACCTGGAAACAATACTGGTTGTTCCATTCACAATTACAAAGCAACAGAGAAATGAAAACACTGGCCTCGATTTTGAAAACAACAGTTGGCTTGAAAGCTCTACTGTCTGCACCATGACCTTGACGAGGGGAGAAACATGAGGGATGTTGCCACTTGCAGCTGGATCTCTCAGGTGCCCGAGACCAAACTCTTTCTGTTGATTCTCCTGCTCCAAAAAAAATGCCTGAAGGGGTCTCTGAGGCATGGGCGTGCTCTACCTAGCTCCGGGCGCTGTGAGGAGGGCTCCACTGCGAGTGACGTTAAACCCCTTTGCTGGGAAAGAGCAAGTGGGCTCAGCATCGCAGCCTCCCAGGAAACCGGTCAGAAGGGGCAAACAAAAGACAAACTTCAGAACCTCTGCTACCCCCTGCGTCAGTGAGGAGCCTCCAGGAACAGCTCAGCGCAGACACCGACTCCCACATGTCAATTTGACTTTCACAGCCCCTAAGGGACTTGCAGTTCCTGATGCAATCACAGTCCTTCAGTTCTCTCCTGGTTTATTCCTTTAATTTTTCTGTCATCTTACTTATTTTTCACTGCAGTAGCTTCTCTTTTATACTCAGATAAAAGAAGCTTATTGAAGTGCTTTGTTAAAATGGTTCATTTAGCTTTTCCCATCTCTCCCTACATCTATATGAATGAAAGTAATTTATTAATTGCTTTAATTAAGGTTATAATTTTCTTTTATTTCCTGCCAGAAAGATGAAAGCTTTAATAAGCTACTGGTATTTTTAGGTAGGTTCTTTAATTGTTTTCAAGTCAAATCTGTAAATGCTACTGCTGGTGGAAGAGACAGCTGCTTTGACAGAGACACGCCGTTCGCTCACTGAATACTGGATCGACTTCTTAGTCTCAAAATCTCAACAATTTTGTCTGTGCCTTCAAAAAAAAGAGCACTTAAAAGAGCCTAGGAAAGCAGGCCCTTTTAATTTGCACTAATCCCATTGGCACTAATTTGCATTTAGTCCCACTGGCTCCTAAGTCTCTTTGGAAATCAGACTACAGCTTATAAGGACCCTTGGGTGCCTCTGAAAACGTCTTCCTCATTCGACAAACAGATCATTTCAAGAGAGACATGGCCCGATGCCTACTTCAACCCGTCATTTTGCTGAAGTGCTGAGGGGTAGAACCAGCCGCTCTGCAAAGCACAAAGACTTACGTCTGTGGACTGGTCTCCGGCATAGTGCCATATATCATCGATCATGCTGGTGAGGAGGTTGAGGCTGGAAGGGATGTTATGTGGGAGCAACAGGATGCTCAGAGCCTGCGAAGGAACCACACAGATAAATGGGAGAGTCGAAGAGAGAAGGACATAGCGTTAAAGCAGACCAACAATGCTCTGCTCTGTTATCTTTCCCCTGCTGCTGTTGACTTGCCCCCAGCTCCCAGTGACAAGTCCTCCCAGCTCTTTCCAGCTAGCACCGGCCTTTCCAAGCGGCAGGATTTGTGGGGAATGCACAGCGTGGCAGCCGAGCTCAGGCGGCGGCCTGTACTGGCGCCCAAAGCTCCCCGCTCAGCTCAAACGCTGCTGTGCTGGCTCTCCAGGCACGGAAGCAGAGCGCAGGCTGAGCTGACTCACGCTTGTGCTGTGCCCCTACGGGCAGGGAGTCAAATCTCTCATTTCTCTGAATTTGACTTTGAACTCAAAGCAGCTACCGAGGGCAGAAGCGCCAGCCATAATGGCCCTACTGCGATCCTGCAGCCTTTGAACGTAGTAACACAACGCCAGGAGAGTCACAAACCACCCACATCCTTCACAAGTTATGCTAATCTGGAACAAACCCATGAATCCTGTCTTCTCTCTCCGCAAGGAGAGCTGGATTCAGCTGCCCAGAGGCCGGCAGTGATTCCGCACAATGGAGGCTGACTTTGCAGCCATCTTTGCAACCCAAGGTTGGGAACTCTCTGCTTGTTACTGAGGCCACAGTTCAATTCCCTTCCCACCCTGGGAAGAAAGGCTGTAATTCAGACTTAAATCTGAATTTTGAAGCACGGAGCCCTCTCCGTTCACAGATCTATCCTCAGGTTGCCAAGGGTTTGTCCTTCGCACACTAGGCAGGCAGTTTCTTGTAACAAAGCAGTAGTTCTGCATTTCCAGGTGTCAGATGGTACCGGTGCGGCCAGAACAGTGCTGCAAGGAGCCCGACTTGCAGTGACACTGCAAACAGGACTGAGCAGAGACACAGGTAATCCCCTGGGGATCCCAGCGGGGTGAGAGGTTTGTCTTTCCAGAACTGCAAGAAATAGTTGTTCTAAGGACACCTTTAACTGCCTCCTTCCAAGGGTGCTCTCCCCTTGAAGGGTATGAATCATTTGAAACCAGCAAGGGTTTCATTTACAACCTTGAACTACTCTGGTGGAGAGACTATGTTGAAGGCCACAGGGTGTTTAAAATACACACACAAAAAAAGAGACAATCTTGATAAGTCATTTTATACCTGGGGCCATTTCTCAATATATGGAATCAGCATCCTGAGTCTGGCTTCCACAGCATCTCTCAGGAATCGATCTGTAGGCTTCTTCCTGGGTAAGGAAAACAAACCCCAAATATGAAGAACATCCAAGTTAAACTCAGTTCTGAACTTGAAAGATCGATCTCTTGCCTGCCTCAGCAAGAGATATGCAAAGTATTATGTATTCTTCGTGCCTCTGGTCCAACTCTCTATCTGGGAAGGTGGTTTTATTTAGGTAAATTACATTTTTTACTTAAAGTATCTGTGTCCCAGGTGGCCTCTCCGTCTTTCCAGTCCCCAAAGTCTGCCAAGGAAGATTTCTTTTCATACCCAATACTTACTCTGCTTCGCCGAGCTGCACTAGTTTTTGTTCCTGCTCCAGCAGCTCAGACAGTTTGGTGTTGCACTGAGACACAAAGTGCAGGATCAGTTCACTGCCGTCGCTGTGAAACATCCCTGCGGCAGCAGCAGAGAGACCCAGGGTCTGCAGGGAAGAAGGGAGAAGCACAGACCGGGTCATGCACTGCTAGCAGGATCCAGCTAGGAAATACGTTGCATTTAGTTCATGAACTAAGTTATGTGAATTTAAACAAAGCAACGCTGCATTAAAAAGCTCGTCCTGATCATGTTTTCCTCTCTTTAGGATCACTACTCTACATCGTGCCTCAGTTCAACAGGGTTATCCTGGGACGCATTCCTGCCCGGCACCATTTGCTGACTAGGGTGCATGGCCCAAGAGTATGTGGGGGAAGCATGCAGGCCTGGCTGTCTTTGGACTTCAGCTCCATCCAGTTTTCGACTGGTTCGTTGCTTCTCTCCCCACATACCTTGGCTCCCTCTGCAATGGCTTCTGCAGTCCAGCCATGTTCAGGCACAAACTCCAGCGCTGCTGTGAGGATTCGATGCTGCAGCTGCTCCTCGCTCTCATAGTCCTCAGACTCCTGGCCGCCCTGGCCAGTGTAACTATGAGAAGGTATTGTTTCAGTGAGGGGAACGTCACCATCAAACATCAGCAACCTGGACTCTGCCGCTCACTCGCTGCCACCGCTGTGAGCAGGCACGCTCTGAGATCCGCTTACTTAGGATAAATCTCACCTCCTCCTGTAAAATCCTTCCCTTTCCAGAAAAAGGCTTCTTAACGAACCTTTGCCATGAGAGGAGAAGAGAAAAATAAGGGAGGGCTCAATCTAGGTGCCTACCTGGAGACCAATCAGTCTCAGATTCCCTTCCCTTAAAAAAAAGCTAAACTATAAGCTTTTCCAACAGGGACTTTATAGTTATAGGCATATGGACAACATATTGTCCATATTTTGTGTAGATTTACACAAAAATCCAGAAGCGAAGGCTTGCACTTTGCAGACCAGAGAGGTTCCCTCTTGAAAGCAAGTCCTATCCTGTCTCCACAGCGGACAGTGGAATTTGCACTGTCACAGCAAACCAGCTGTCCAGCTGCTGCAGTCTGAGGCTCCATTAACTCTGCATCTCATTGCCTCAGAGCTCCAGATGCGAGTTTCAGGAAAGCAAAGCCTTCCGATCCCGCTGTCGGCAGGACAGCGCTAGAAATAGCTAGTGAGTTACCTGGGGCGAGGGCCCTGAGGTTCCTGTTCGGGCTGCTGATCGGTTGAATGTGAATCGAACTGCTGCTGAGAGGAAGACGCCAACGGCTCCTTCTTCTGCTCGTCAGAGACTCTCCTCAGCACGGCCGAGGCCTGGAAAGGACGCTGTGGTGGATAGAGCTGGCACCTGACCACTAAAAGGGAAACCGAGAGAGTCAGATGTCTCCTTCCAACAAGAGGAAGCACAGAAAATTAAGGTGAAGAAGAGAGTTGCAGTAAACACAGCTGAAAAGAACAGAAATTTGTAGAGACAGTCTTTTTTTACACTTCCGAGAAGCACCCCTCTCAGCCAAGCTCCCATTCACTTGATGAAAATAAAGTGAAAATGTTTTGTGAGGAAAAGAACCGCGCGGATGGCACGTATGGCAAATAGAAAGGAACTTCCCAATCTCGGACTGGAAACCAGGCACACAAAGACGCACTGATGCCCCTGCAGCACGCCCTCTCTCCTTTGCGGTCCCCGATGAGTTAGAGAGAGGTGCCGACCCCTGAGCTCGGGGCAAGAGGCAAGTAATACTGCGGAGAGCGAGCAGTCTTAACAGATACAGCGTGCTGATCACGATGTGTGTTTCTCAGATGACTCAAAGGCAACGCAGCTTTCAATTACGGCTACTGTCTGAGAATTTTTAATTTAACTGCAGTGAGGTTTGGGGTTTTTTAATAAGCTTGGGTTGCATGGCCCATACTTTAAAAAAACCACCACCAAACACCCCTCCCCCTAACCCCAACCCCCCTCTGGTTCCCTCGCATGTCCTGTGGGGCAGTTTCAGCGCCAGGGAGGCGTGAGGGGCTGGCTGGGCATGCTGAAGGGGTCTCCTCACACCAGGCCCTGCACAGCCTCCTTCACCCAGGCACTGCGCTCCCCAAAGAGACCCTCGGGGGCCAGGCTGTGCCCCTCCGGCCTCCCAGCCCACCCGGGGCCTGCAGCCGCCGGTGTCAGGCAGGCTGCGACCGGCCTCAGGGCCTGGGCCTGGGCCTGGGCCTGGGCCTGGGCCTCGGCTTGGGCCTGGCCTGGAGCCGCCCCGCAGCCCCGTGGCGCCCCCTAGCGGCGCCGCGCCTCTGCCCTTCACCTCACCTTCCCCCGCCCCGCCCGGCCCGGCCCCGCCCCGCCCGCCGCGCGCACGGACACGGGCACGGGCACGAGCACGAGCACGCCCCCCCCCCAGCCGCGCCCCCCGCCCCCTCACCCGCGCGGCCCCGCCACAGCCGCCAGCCCGCCCGCCGCAGGCTGCCCGCCGCCGCCGCCGCCATCTTGGAAGCGGGCAGAGGGCGATGACGTCGCGGGGACGGGACGCGGCGGTGACGGCGTCAGAGCGGGACGCGGCGAGCTGAGCTGAGCTGAGCGGAGGCGAGCGCGTCCGTCCGTCCGTCCGGAGGTGAGCGGGGCCGGGCCGGGGCCGCCTCTCCTCAGCGCGGGGGGCGCCTCCCGCGCCGGCCGATACTCCCTTTTTCCCCTTGAAAAGGCCCTCCCGAGGCCTCGCCTGAGGCGGCCGCCGCGGGGCGGGGGGTGGTGGGGAGTTCCTGTGGGAAATTCCTTCGCGTGTCTCGTTCCTGGTCCCTGGAAGCCGTTCCCGGCTCGGTGATTCGGAGGTTTATTCTGCCCTTTGGGCACGAGGGGGTGTGTTTAAAATCCTCGCCTGCTGCGGGGCCGCTGCCTGCAGCCTCGGATCGCGCCCTAGGCCGCTGGAAGCTGCCCGCTGTGCGTGGGGAGGTGCGGAGCGCTCAGCGGGCTTTCATGTAAAGCTCTGACGTGCTATACGCGGTAGCTTTTTAATCTGTTGAAGCTGGAAGCCTCCAATATTGTGTGAAGCTCCTTTCTTGCCCTGTTTCGGGCAGTCGTATTTCTCAAGGACTGTTAAATGTGTGTGAAATTAAGATAAGGTCCCTCCCCACGCCCAGCACGGCGTCTGCCCCGGATCCCGCCCTCGGGCCTGCTCCCCGCCGCGGCACGGAGCGGCCGGGGCCCGGCCGGCGGGATCCTCCGCGCTGGGAGAGGGAGAGGGAGAGGAGAGCCCAGCCCAGCCCTGTTCGCCATCTTCGCCGAGCCCTGACCAGCCAAGCACTCGGGTGGTTGAGCATGTCTAGGTCGTTGTAGTCCAGAGCTGGAGGTATTTGAAGGGCAGATGGCTGGTACACCAAATCTTTCATTTTAAATAAATTCCACCTTCTACTGGAAAATATAGAGGGAGAAAAATATATTCCCCCCCCCGTTGTCCCATCAAGAACTTGACTGCGCGTGCTTTGATGGTAACTCCTAGCCTTTACGCTGACTGAAGGCAGATGTAGTGTCATGTCTTTGAGGACTGCGGTAGCTTCCTCCTTTCTTTAGATTGCATCTCAAGGGATTGATGCAGGCTGGTGTTGCTGCTAAGGTAGTTTGGGCTCTGACTGAAGCCCCTTCCCTTACGCTGTGCTGCCATTGTGTTTGGGATCTGCTGGGATGTCTTGAGCCTGTCTGGAAAGGTCACAACCTGCTGTTCTGAGGGGAAGGTGTGACTTTGGATTATATTTTTTTTCCCCATTAACCCCACAGCTTATATATCTTTTGAGGTTTTCAGCCTTCTGCCTGGGAAAGGTGGCTTTTTAATGGGGTTAATAAATGTGTTTACTAGTGTTGCTGTCTGTTGTAGTTGCTTAGCTTGCGTTGCGTATGCATTCAAGGCCAGCTGTGAGGCGCTATAACCCGTAGCGTACGTCCAAGATCTTCCACTCCTTACCTGGTTGTCAGCGTGGGCTGCGTTTGCACTAATTCCTACTGGAGTAGCTCAGACAAGGCGCAGAGTTGTTTGCAGTTTCCAGGAGAGAGAGGTTCACGGCACATAGAGCCAGAGGAACAGTGGGTCAAAATCCCCTCCACACCTGACTGCAGGCAACTGAGTTAAATCTGGTACGGTGTATCCGTAAGCTCTGCTTTCGTGACAACACAGTGGCCATAAGGCATTACCCCAGATGCGTAATGTAATGATTTCTGGTAAAGACCTGGCTTACAACAGGCTCTCCCGAGGCAAGGGTGTGGCTTGCAGCTGGTTGAAGATAAACTGGGTGACTAGTGTGTGCACCGTGCTCTCTGTTCTCAGCGGTCGTGTTAAATGAGAAGGAAAACAGATTTGCGTTGGATGAGCAGAGTGAAAGAGGCTAGGTAATTTGTTTCAGTAGCCAGTGCTGCTATGAGTACAGGTGATAGTATGATACTATTGTGACACTTCTATAGTGCAGATTTTCTTCGGACTCTGTCAGGAATGCAATCTTTTATAAAACATTAGTGCAGACAGGTTTCTCAAAACTGTCACTTCACTGCACGTTCTGTCCCCTTCCTCCCTCCGCGTAAGTGCTCACTCAGCACCACCAATGATAAGGGTTGAAAGAGCCTCAATCTGGAATGCTGGGAATGCCGAAAGTTACTTTTTTTTTGTTTTTTTTTTTCCTTCTCCTGTACTGTGGAAGCAAGCTCTGCTAAGTCATGTCCCGAGTAGGAGAGACAAGGCAGTGTTTAATGTCAAATAGTTCTCACTAGTCTGGAAATCCAGAAGTCCTATGTATATCTCTATTCAGATCTTTAAGGAAAGCAGGTAAGTTTTTTGTCGGTTGGTTTGGTTTTTAAGCATGGCTTGGAGTCTCCCTGCAAAACTAGTCTCTGAACTGGAGGGAAACTGAATTATGCCCTTAAGTGTAGCTATTTCTTACTGCCATGTTAACGCTCAGCTTTTGGGAACTCTGTGCTGCCTGCGTCCAGTAAATAATCCCCGCTTATTAAAACAAGGCGATGCTCTGTGACTAAGTCACAGTCCTCAGAGGTTCCTGCTGCACTTGGCACTTACCCTTGCTCTCTGTCTCCCTGCGACCCGTTCCTCTCTCTGCCACTGTCAGGTTTGCTGCTGCTGCCGAAATGGGGGAGTACGGAGTCGCGCCAGGCCAGCGCGTGGCCATCATCTGGGACAGCTCCTCACCGGTTGAAGCCCTGAAGGATTTGGTGGATAAAATTCAGGCGCTGGTGGGAGCTGATAATCGTGTCTCTGTGGAAAACATTAACCAGCTGTCTCAGTGTAAGAATGAGCTTAATTTTGCACTGTTTTGTTCAAAGGGAGAGGGTGCTTCTGTGGTGTGAGCTGACATCTTCCCTGGTTTGTAAGTCAGCATTCAGAAACAACGATGACACCTACTGCTAACTCTTCCCACTGGCAGTACAGCAAAGAAAGCGATATACCCTGGTCGTGCTTCCTATGCCTGGTGTCTTTGATCAGCTATTGCTGTTGTATGCAAGCATGAGAGATGAGGAGGGAGGGTGGCACTGATGTATTAAGCAAAGCTCTGTGTGTACATGTGTAAAATTGTACCATCTTCCTCTTGCTTTCTTCTCAGCGGCTCACAGGGAGTCCAGTTTCGATGTAATTCTCTCTGGTGTGGTACCAGGCAGTACAGCGCAGCACAGCGCGGAGGTACTGGCGGAAATAGCTCGGATACTTAAGCCGGGGGGCCGTGTCCTCCTGAAAGAACCGGTGGTTACAGAATCAGGTGAGAGAATCCGCGTCAGCCTTGCTCTCATGGCAACATAGCAATTCTTGTGAGGATTAGGCTGAAATGGAAAGGACAGGAACCCTGACCGACATTCAGAGGTTTTCATTCTCCTGACACACTAACCTGAATAGCAAAGTTTTTATGCTGTGTTTAAGCTGTTTGCCGTCAGAGATGTTTGCAGTCACTCTCCTTCTATCAAAAGTGCTGGCTAGGCTTATTCCTAAGCTACGTTGAAAAGCTCAGCGGACACTGGTCTTCTTCTAGGGCGTGTAATGTTAAATAGTTGCAGATGTTGTGTTTCTGAGAAGCTTCTGAAGTGATTTTAAAAACAGGTGACAAATGCCGAGAGAGGCTGTCCCCAAAGCCAGCTGAGAAAGAGTTCTCCAGAAAAGGTAGAAGTGTTTGGACTGGGTTTTAAGGGTAAAGCCAGAGCACCTGCCGTGGGACAGCTGGAGGAGCACACAAGGAGGTGAACAAGAGGTTACTTCTCTGTCTTACACTTGACCTGCATTCAGACCTTGCTGGCACAGGGACCTGGTTCAGGATGGCAGTGGGAAGTAATACGCCACGCGATAAGAGCGGAAGCATCTGTGCTGACGGTGTTTCTGTTGGCACAACCTACGGTGCTGAAAGCGGTGGTGTAAGGGGCAGCAGAAACGCCTTCCTCAGGCTGGGAAGATTTGGCAATGTTTTGAAGCTGGCAGTGGCTCTGTGGTGCAAGTGGTAGCTTAGGGGCAGGGGGGAACTCTTCTGGGACAGAACAAAGCGCGTGCAAAGTCTGGAGTAGGTGAGGTTTCTTTATTCCAAAGTCACATCTGACAGGCTGGAATTTGGTGGACTTGGAATAAAGTGCAGTGGGACTAGTGAGAGAGGGCGAATGGATTCTGTTCGGCACAATCCTGTGCCCAAGTGAAGAAGCCTGTAATGAGTTTTTGATTAAACAGTGATGGTAACAGCTTTTGCCTATGAGAACAAGGCACTTAAATGTTACGTTTCTGAATGTAATGTTCATTTAGGAGTCCATGTTTTGAAAACTTCATGAGTTGTTCACTTTAATATGTGAAGATGTTTGGGGGGATTTTGTTGTTTGGGTTTTGGGGTGGGATGTTTGGGGTTTTTTTCCCTTTTTTTGATGGGTGTTAATTGGGTTGAGGAAGGTTTTGGCATATATGGAACAGATCTGGAGCTAGAATGGCTTTGTGATCCCAGGCTGTTATTTTAATGAAGAAGCTGCTTACACTCTTTTCTGGTTTCTTCCTGCTGTCAACTAGGAAGGGCCCAATTTTAAAGCAGAGGTTTGGCTTGAGTATTTCCTTCTCAAGCTCTTGCTCTTCCAGGTTTCTCAGTGACCTCTGTTCTTGTTCTTCCCTCCTCCTACCTCCTGCTTTTGTGTCTTCCAGGAAACAACAGCAGAATCAAGACAGCAGCCAAACTCCCCACAGCTCTGACTCTCTCGGGGTTGGTGGAAGTGAAGGAGGTACGTATGCGCTAACTGCTTCCAGAAACTCCCTCGTGCAGTTACCTTGAAATGTAGATGGCGATGCCTGGGGACTTGCTGGGTGACAAGGGGTTTAGCTACCCTGGTTTACTGTAAATGTGCACGGACGCTGCCTGCCACAAACTTTAGTTACTGCAAAGGTGGTGTTTTTCCTTAGGATTGAAATTACCGGTTGTCTGTGTTCACCGGAGTGCTGGACTGGGTGCTGAAATAAGGGGCTCTGCATGAGGTTAACCTAAAATCTTACATTCCAGCTGCAAAAGGAAGCGTTGACCCCGGAGGAGGCCCAGTCGGTCCGAGAGCATTTGGGTTACCAAGGCAATGACCTTCTCATTGTTCAGATAGAAGGCAGGAAGCCCAATTTTGAAGTGGGATCTTCAAGTCAGCTCAAGCTTTCCTTTGCCAAGAAACCTGGTCCTTCAGGTAAGGAGTGGTGCGTGCTAAATGGCTGGATTGGTGTCCCTTGGAACAGGGAGACAGCTCTGGGGTAGGGAGTGCTGCAGTAAAAACCTGTGAAGCGGGGCTTTCCGAAGTTATTTGAACACTCTGTTGGGAGTAGATGGGGCAAAGGCTGGAGTTACCACCGTTTCTTCCTTTGTTTTGGCTCCAGGGAAACCCTCTGTGGACCCAGCCGCTGCCAAGCTGTGGACACTCTCTGCCAATGATATGAATGATGAAGAGATGGTATCTGGTTTTCTTTGTGAGGCTTTGCTGTTGTTCCTTCTTGCTCCTCTTCTTTCCTATTCTGAATAGTTTCAGCCATGCCTCTTGGGAAGCTTTACAACTTAAGAGGTCAAAAATCATCCCCAGGGCAAAATACCTCCTCTACTGTGTGAGGTCTGGAGTGCCCAGAGGTGCTGAGGGTGGAGGGGAGGTGTGGATAAGAGGGCACAGCTGCAGCACTTCAGCGCTAGCGCTACAGATAGCACCATTTCTTTGAAGAACGTAACACAGCAATGTCATTCCCTGCTGACAAACCAGTTTCCTGCATGTTATTTTCCATGGTATGTTTTCAGGATCTTCTGGACTCTGATGAGCTGTTGGATTCGGAGGATTTGAAAAAGCCAGATCCATCGTCCCTCAGAGCTCCGTCCTGCAAAGAAATGGGCAAAAAGAAAGCCTGCAAGAACTGGTCAGTGCTGGAATTAGCATGTTGGCAAACCTTTCAACTGTAACATTAAACCCTTAGAGCTGGATGGATTTTAAAAAGATTGTAGACAATTTGCTGTTCTTCAGAGCATAATTCTCTTGGTTCACGTCCTTTCTTATCTTAACTATTTGAATGTAAATCCAAATACAATGAGAATTGACTAGCCACACCAAAACTGCTACAAATTACCATGCTGATAGGATCAACAGTCTGGAGGTGGCTGCGCAGTTTGTCCAGCCTTGACTAAAACCCTGGTTTCTCAGATTTCAAGGAGAGATAGCACATGTGGCAAGTGCCGTAGAGTCATTTCACACTCAGTTTGAACTTGGGGAGTGTGTTTCAACACTAGTTATACAAACCACGGTGTTGAAGAGCGTGAGAGCCCCAGAGTCAGCTGTGTCGTGTGACAGAGCGAGGGCTGTTGCGTGTGAGTAGGGCTGGAGCAAGTGTTGGTGACTCACAACCTTTAAGCAGAAAGGTGCAGGTGACTTCTTTATTTTTCTACAGCACGTGCGGCCTGGCTGAAGAGCTGGAACAGGAGAAGAAGAGCTCACAGCCCAAATCTGCCTGTGGAAATGTAAATAGTCATTTTTGTTTCTATGCTGCGGTTTGCGGTACGTGATCTGTGTCCAAGAACTGTGTTCTCTAGCGACTGCTGCCTAAGCTGGCGTCCTGCTCCCAAACACTGCTTGTGCAGCTTCTGCAGAGCTTCAGCCTGTGCCCACCTGCTCCGTGCCGGTGCGTGCCGTCTGTTCCAGCGCACGTGCCGCCCTTGTAGGAGTGGAGTGAGCAGCGAACCTTTACCTCCCTGCTCGTGCTAGCCAGTGGTGTGCTCGGGGAAGGTCACCTTACGGGAGCACGGGGCTAGGGGGTGGAAACTCGCTGCTGCCCTGTGAGCATGGTGCCCCGCACAGCTCGCTAGCCGCGCTAGCTAGACGTGTCGAGAGGAGGCAGAAGGGAAGTGGTTTCCGTGCTGATATGTGCTGAGGAGCAGGTCATCTCTTAAGCTGGAAAAAGCGTATCATGGGGGGGAGAGAACTGAAAGTTGCCCCTGATTACAGGAGGTGCTTTTCGTTCCCTTGGCAGTGCTACCTGGGGGATGCGTTCCGCTGTGCCAGCTGCCCTTACCTGGGGATGCCCGCCTTCAAGCCCGGGGAGAAGATTCTCCTGAAAGAGAACCAGCTGCACGATGCCTAACAAAGACGTCTCGGGATGTCCTGCAAAGGACTCCTCTGCTTTTCCATCAGTCAGGTTCTTCCTGCAGTCCTCCTCATCCTCTCAAACTCATGCTCTCCGGCCAGTACTCCTTGTGGGGAGGGACACTGTGGGCACTGACACTGCTGTGAGCTCATCACTTGTAATCAGCCTTGGGCTACCTGATAATCTTTGGCGACAAGCGATCTCGTGTGTGTTAAACTTCATATTACGCCTTGTTTTAGCTGGCTTGACTCGATGCTGGGACGCTGGCCGTCACGGCGTGTCCCACCGGCAGGGGGAAGTAGAATCAAGCGTCAGGTTGACCTCACGCCTTGTGGCAGGACCGGTGCTTCCCCGGGCCCCTGTCCTACAGCTCTAATTTGCCTTGATGTTCCCTGATGAATCAGCAGCTCTGGCTCAGCTCTCGGGGTGACACCGCGCTCCTGCTCCCTTTGAAACCTGAACCTGCGGTTCCTGACCGCGCAAAGGTGGCTCAGCAGCTCCTGTTGCGAGTCAGGAGCAGTGAGTACTCCTAGCAGCCTGGGTGAACTCCTTGGGGAAGTCTGGCAGGTGTGATGAATTTCCAAGTATTTTGGGAGCCAGCCCGCGATATCCCTTTGCCCCCACCTATTTCCACCATCAAAATGGCAAAGATTCAGTCCTGCTGAGAAAACTCCTGCCCTTAAGGCAGGCAGCAGATTAAACAAGGTCTGTCTTGTCCTCCCACGCCTTTCTGTCCAACATGAACTGATAACACAAGGGCGATCCGAGACTGTCGCCTCTCGGTGGTTACCAAGTGAGTTACTGCAGTGTCCAGTCAGTAAGAACATAGCAATAACTTAATTTCTAGATGATCTGTGGTCACCATCTGCTCCCGCTCCACGAGATATACTGACTACTCTTTATTTATTTCCGTAATTACCGCTAGTGAAGCGTCTGCGCAGATGCGGGATGAGCTGTTCACGTTGTGTGCCTGGCTTGCTTCTCACCCGGGGAGGGAGAGGAGGAAAAGCCAAAGCCAGCGTCTCGGCGGGGATTGCTTTGTTTGGAGCTCTTGCTCTGCAGGAGGTGACTGCTTCTTGTCGTGCTACCTGAGTTACACACTAAACTCACGGGGGGAGCTGGGATGAAAGGCTGTTCTGTTCTGGAAATAAAAGTGACCGATAGTAAAGCGTTTGTTTTAAGACTGGTAGTAGTGGTGTTCTAAGCGCGTCTCTCCTTTTACTCAGCTTCTCGGTGATTGCTGGAACCGTTGAAATGTTGGGTTGCATCTTGGAGCTCTCCATAAATTGTTCCACTGAAAACGTGACTCGAATACATGATGCCCACTGGAAAGAACAGAGTCAAGCTGCCTGGATTAACTTTTCGGTGTAGTTTTCAGAAAGAGGAGTTCTCCTGGTTGAGTAAGGAGAAGGCGGCTTGCAGGGAGAGAGGGAGGGAGTGCTCGAGGTGTGCAAAGCACCCTGTGTGCATCCCGGGGCAGGAGCTGCGGTGTGAGGAGCTGCGGTGTGAGCTGTCGTACTCGGTACTTACCTGGGAGCCAGAAGGGAATATGAGGGACTGGCGGGGACGGAGACCTCCGAGAGCTTGTAGGTAGAGGGACGGCCGATGTCCTTTGGGGGTTTTACTGCCTTTTTTCAGCCTGGCTGCTAGCTGAAGATCAGATCTCTGCGTGTCTCCATGTGAAAGGTCCCTGATAAAGGCAGCCCTTAACCTGAATTCTGCTTTCCTTTCAGGAGTAAATAAGATAAGAGAGGGAGGAGGCAGCAGCAGAAGCTTTTGTTTTACAGTGATTGACTCAACTGGAATTCAAACAAGCTGGAAGCACTTTCAGATACTGCTGAGTTCAGTTAATGATGGTTAAGGCTGTATAATCTTGTTTTCTTTGAGTAGTGTTACTCACTCTTGCTGTGTGAGAGGCCCTCAAAGGGTGATGCTTTGGCAGTGGAGCACCAGCTGGGTGGCAACGTGCTCCTATCGGGCTGGTTTTGAGGCGTATTTACCCTTTTAGCCCTCTTCCCTTGTCTGCTCCAGCCCCCAGCCCCCCTGCCTGCCCTCCCCTCGTCCTTACGTCTGGCTGCCCACCCCGCGCCCGGGAGGGCGGCACTTGTCCCGAGGCGGGGAGCAAGCTGAGGCTGTGCCTGGAATAGCTCAGTTGTGTGGTGGTTTGGCCCTGGCTGGACACCCGGTGCCCACCCAGCCGCTCCGTCCCTCCCCTCCTCAGCGGGGCAGGGGAGAGAAAATATAACAAAAGGCTCGTGGGTCGAGATAAGGACAGGGAGATCCCTCAGCAATTACCGTCACAGGCAAAACAGACTCCACTTGGAGATTTTGATTTTAATTTATTGCCAATCAAAATCACAGTAGGATAATGAGAAATAAAACCAAATCTTAAAACCCCTTCCCCCCACCCCTCCCTTCTTCCCGGGCTCAGCTTCACTCCCCATTTCTCTCCCTCCTCCCCTGAGTGGCGCAGGGGGACGGGGAATGGGGCTGTGGTCAGTTCCTCACACCTCATCTCTGCCGCTCCTTCCTCTTCAGGGGGAGGACTCCTCACACTCTGCCCCTGCTCCAGCGTGGGGTCCCTCCCACAGGGGACAGTCCTCCAGGGACTTCTCCAGCGTGGGTCCTTCCCACGGGCTGCAGTTCTTCGTGAATTGCTCCAGCGTGGGTCCCTCCCACAGGGCGCAGTCCCTCGGGAACAGACGGTTCCAGCGTGGGTCCCCCCACGGGGCACAGTCCCTTGGGAACAGATGGCTCCAGCGTGGGTCCCCCCATGGGGCGCAGTCCCTCAGGAACAGACGGCTCCAGTGTGGGTCCCCGCAGGGTCACAAGTGCTGCCAGCAAACCTGCTCCAGCCTGGGCTCCTCTCCCCACGGTGCCACAGGTCCTGCCAGGAGCCTGCTCCAGCGCGGGCTTCCCACGGGGTCACGGCCTCCTTCGGGCACCCCCTGCCCCGGCGTGGGCTCCTCATGGGTGCAGGTGGGGATCTGCTCCCCTGTGGGCCTCCATGGGGCAGGGGCACAGCCGGCCTCACCATGGGCTGCACCATGGGCTGCCGGGGAACCTCTGCTCCGGCGCCTGGAGCACCTCCTGTCCTCCTTCTCCTCTGGCCTTGGGGTCTGCAGGGCTGGTGCTCTCACATCTCGCTCCTCTCTCTGCTGCTGTCTCCTGCAGCAGTTTTTTTCCCTTAACTCTGTTACCCCTGAGGCGCTGCCACCGTCGCTGCTGGGCTTGGCCTTGGCCAGCGGCGGGTCCATCTTGGAGCCGCTGGCGTTGGCTCTGTCAGACATGGGGGAAGCTTCCAGCAGCTCCTCACAGAAGCCGCCCCTGTAGCCCCCCGCTACCAAAACCTTGGAAGGGACCTGCAGTGATCCCCTAGCCCAACTGCCTGACCGCTTCAGGGCTGCCCAAGAGCTAAAGCACGGTGTTACAGGCATTGTCCAAGTGCCTCTTAAATGCTGTCAGGCCTGGGGCATCGCCCACCTCTCCAGGAAGCCTGTTCCAGGGTTTGACCACCCTCTCGGTAAAGAAATGCTTCCTAATGTCCAGTCCGAACATCCGCTGGTGCAGCTTTGAGCCATCCCCACGCGTCCTATCGCTGGATCCCAGGGAGGAGAGCTCAGCACCTCCCTCCCCTGCAGCTGGGATGGTGAGAAGGGACCTAAAAGGACAAGCGGAAGGAGGATTAATTGCACTCAGCAGATGCGGTTCCGGTCCTGACGTGCTGTTGAGCCAGCCCTGCGATGGGGCAGTTCTACGGGAGCCTCCAGCAGACACTTTCAGCATGCCCTGCAGCAGAGTTAAGTCACCGTAACGTCCTTTTCAGTGAATCTTCCCCGATTTTTCTCCCGGGAGCTGACCTGTTCCCATGTTCCTCTGAACTCCTTGCTCCAGGCAGCCGAAGCCACCCTCTCTCCAAGTGACCCGGGTTGGACATGCCGTGCCCATGGGGAGGGCAGGACTGACCTGCACACTCCCACCTCCACCGAGGCTGCTGAGGACTAAGACTCGCACTGCTCTGTGGCACGGAGCGAGCTGTGCAGCCGCGTGTGCGCCGGAACGGGGCCTTGGAGCGCCTGCTGCCTTGGGCCAGACCCCTGAGACCTTGCTGGATCCGGCCATTGACTGTCTTCCATCGTTCCAGTTGTGGACTCGCTCCTTCATTTCCTATCATGCACTTTTTCACGTGAGATCTGTTACTCTTTGCACCATGGTTTTGAAGCATCATTGAGGTGGTTTTATTTCTTTTGGGGGATTGCATCATCCATCACCCCCTGAAAGTGTCCCCTCTGCACCGCTGCCTCGGGGAGTGGCTTACGGCACGGGAGGCAAACCGGGCATGCAAGGGCTGGGCGCTGGAGGGACGAGCATCTGCTCGTCCCCTTCTTGGTGGCTGTAAGTCACATCCCTCTTGCCTCGCTGGCAGCCTCATCCTCCCCGTTGTTCCTCCTCCAAGCCAGGGGCTGGGGCAGCCTGGGGGATCCCACCCGCACAGGACGGGACTGGGGGCTGTGACATCTACACAAGAGAGGCCAAGGGCACGGGATTCGGTCCAGGACAGCGCCATAGGAATTCCCTCACCTCACCTCTTCCTATTTCCACTTGTGCAGCACAAAGACGACAGATACAGGGGTTTTTTTGCAGCTGCAGAAGCGCAGAAAGCCGTCCAACGTGATGAACGCGGGTCCTGAGCGAAACTGGGTTGTAGCAGGAGGAGTTACAGGGGAGGGGAGAGGCCCTGGTGCAGGGGGGATGGATGTGCCTCTCCCACACAGTTTGCTCTGGACAGGCTGTTTCCCATCTCCAGCCATGTCCAAGGGGGTTTTTGCCAGCTTTTCTGCTCCACTGCCTCCCTCCAGCGGTTGCGCCTGCTCGGGATCGCCTGGTCCTCGTCCCCCCAGCTCTGCGGACACCGGCATGCAGCAAAGCCCAGTGCCATCGGCTCCTCCTCCCAGCACCGCTGGAACCAGTCCTGGTGGGCATCGTCTTGGGGACATAGAAATAGTCTAATTTACAAAAAGAGGGGAATAAAAGAATCAGGGAGGCTCCTCCAACCCTCCCCAGCAATAAAACTGAAACAGAGTGAACTGCCCCAGTTTTCCAGGGGGCTGCGAGATGCAGCCCTTGGTGCTGCAGGCCAAGTGCCAGGCCAAGCACTGCGTCACGGAGCTGAGCGTCTGTTCCTCTTGTTCCTCTTGACGGCTTGATCAGGAGCATTTTTCATCCTTCTCCTCCTACCTCTCTTAGCGTCCTTTGAATGTCCCTTTTTACCCTGGAGCCTGTTCAGGAGATGCTTTATGGAGCTGTTCATGGAGAAACCCCCCAGTGCATCTACCCCTGCCTCCATCCTCGCACCCCGGGATGTCCCCTTGCATGGCTTCAACTTGGGGAGCGATGAAGAGCCGTGGACCTCAGTACTGGCTCTGTGTGCACGCCTGCTTTCCTCCCCTTGAATTAGAGCAGCTGCTTTTCCTCCTGCTGGAAAAAGCATGGCCACGTTGGTGGCCTTCAGAGGCCCATTGGTGCAAAGACCAGGAAGCTTTTCTCTGCCCCTTTGCAGCTTGCTTTACATGCCCTACGCTCTTAAATAAATGTGATGCTGGTAACCTTCCTTGCTGGAGAAACTGGGTCTCCTGGGTGAGAAGGAGAAGCTGTGCTAGACAGGGAGGGACGTGTGCTCTCTGCAGAGCAGGAAATAAACCTCTCCTTGTGCCTGGCCCAGACGTCTCTGAGAGCTTCAGAGGTGCCAAAGTCCCATGAACTTGCCAGCAGAAATACGATTAATGACCCAAAGAATTAACTGCTCTTTTTCCCACAGCAAGGTGAGGTCGGTGCCTTCCTCAGCCTGAGCCATTTTCCTCCCTCAGTGTTTTCCTTCCCCTTCTGACTCTTCTGGTCTCTCCTCTCCTTCTCTTTCTCTGCTCCACTTCCTTCCACCTCTCTCTTTCTGTTCTTCTTTCCCTAATTCTCTTCTGCTTTCTCTCTTCTCTTTGCTGGCCTTTCTCCTTCTCTTTGTCACACCATCCAAGTGTACTACAGTCCTTCCCACTGCCACCCTCACCATCCCCATCCTTTCCCATTCCTCCTCTTCTGCTCCTTGGCTTGTTTTGTCTTTTTCCTCTTTGCTCTTTCTGAGTTTTCTCACTGTGACCCGGGTCATGTCCCTGTTCTTTCCCACGTGGATTCCTGCTGCTCTTCCACCGGGCAGGGAGCGCGGTGGAGGCCAAGCCTCTCCTGTGTGCTCCGGCATCGCTGCAGCTTTGCTAAAGACTTTGTGTTCTGCTGAGCCCTTTCTGCGGGAGGCTGGGCTGAGGACCATGCAGGAACCGGGCTGGCAGTGACCACAGCACTGAGGACTTGGCCACCAGCACCCAAAAGCACCATCACGGTGGGCGTGAAGCTTGGGCACCGCATCAGGCAGCAGCTCCCCGGCTGCACCCCCTGGCACCCCTCTTCTCCAGAGGTTGAGTGGCTCCTCCGCGCTCTCCCCAGGTGCCTGCTGGGGAGATTCTTCCCTAAAAAAAACACAAACTGGGAGAAGCAGAACTTCTGTTTCTCTGCCTGACTGAGGCTTTCTCCGTGTGGTGAGCAGATCTTGCGGGGCAGTGAGGACACCCTCCGTGCTGCTGGCACGGAAACCCATCACGGACGTCTCTCCCACCTGCCTTGAGCGCATACGGGGACGACGGGGAGCTCTGTCCATACGGAGGTGGCATGAACGCGTTTGGGGCAAGGAGGGCATTGCGTTTGTCATCGCTTTGTCTTCACACGCTTGCTTAACCGCTTGTGATAGCATCTTTCTGAGAACTGAAATTCAGAGGCTCAGCTCTTGCTGTAGCTGCTTCACCTTTTTAAAAACAGATGATGAACAAAGGCGCTGCCCCCACCTTCCTGCCTGCACTTGCAAAAGCCCTCGAGATCTCGAGAGATTGTCGCAGCTGGTTCCTTACGCAGCCCTGGCTGCGTTTCTTCACCTCTTGCTCACTTGTGTAACTGCTCCAAGGCTATTTCACAGCTTCTCTCCTGGTTCCTTCTTAAAAGCATTATCCCAGCTCTGATCCCCACTGATCTGGGGCCTAAGGGAGGATGCAAAAGCAGCACTACGAACGTCCCAGCTTTCTCCACCTCATCGGTTAATGGCTCTTTCCTGGTGAAGCAATGGGCCAAACTTTTCCTTTTCCTTCCTCTTCTTTTTAAGGCGGTAGCAAATGCAGAGCCCTTGTTACTCATAACTGATTTTGCACCTTAGCTTTCTGATTTTGCCTCTGCAGTTTAGCGATCATGTCAGTCTGCTCACGTCCTTTGTGTTTTTCCTTTCCTTGTGGCCTTCTTTTTTGACCAGTAGGATGCTGAAGAACTTCTCTGCAGCTGTATTTGCCTCCTCTGAAGCTTCCTCTCTTGCCTCTGCAAAGGATAACCGGCTGCCAAGGCAAGTCTCAGGTGTCCTGCTCAGCTCTTCTTGGAGTCACGAGCAGTCCCTCTTAGTTGACGTCAGCTTTTTTTAAACCCTTTTCTCCTTAAAATAACAACATTGGTCATTTTGTGCTGTAGGAACATGAAAAGGGCTGTGCTGGGCCAGCCCAAGGGCCACCCGGCCTGGCTATATAGAATCATAGAATTGTTGAGGTTGGAAGAGACCTTTAAGATCATCAGGTCCAACCGTTAACCCAGCACTGCCAAGGCCACCACTAACCCATGTCCCCAAGCACCACATCTACACGGCTTTTCAATCCCCCCAGGGATGGGGACTCCCCCACTGCCCTGGGCAGCCTGTGCCAGGGCCTGACAGCCCTTTCGGGGAAGAAATGGTTCCCAATACCCAACCTAAACCTCCCCTGGCGCAACTTGAGGCTGTTTCCCCTTGTCCTGTCGCCTGTTCCTTGGGAGAAGAGACCGACCCCCCCTGGCTCCAACCTCCTGTCAGGGAGTTGCAGAGAGTGAGAAGGTCTCCCCTCAGCCTCCTTTTCTCCAGGCCAAACCCCCCCAGTTCCCTCAGCCGCTCCTCACAGCACTTGTGCTCCAGACCCTTCCCCAGCTCCGTTGCCCGTCTCTGGACACGCTCCAGCCCCTCAGTGTCTGTCTTGGAGTGAGGGGCCCAGAACTGACCCCAGCACTCGAGGTGCGGCCTCGCCAGGGCCGAGCACAGGGGGACAATCCCTGCCCTGGTCCTGCTGGCCACACTATTGCTGATACAGGCCAGGATGCCGTTGGCCTTCTTGGCCACCTGGGCACACTGCTGGCTCATCTTCAGCCGGCTGTTGACCAAAAGGTGGCCAGCAGACCCCCTGCTGATCCCTTATTGGACTTCTGCCCCATTCCAACCTCCCTGGCTGCCCCAGCACCATGTCAGGAGGGTGCGGGATGGCCACCCTCACGTCCCACCCAAGCGCAAGCAATGGATCTCCTTGCCATGAGGATAGGGTGGGAGCCATGGCTGAGCAGTGTCTGCTCTAAACCAAATCTCATGGACCTCCAGGCATGTAGGCTGGAAACAGCCCCCAAGGAGTGAGATGTTCTGGAGATACTCCATCTTGCTTCCTTTCTGCAGCCAGGAGACCTGGCACATCCCTTCAAACCCCAGTTCTTCCTCCAGCTCCTTCAGGAGCTGCTGCTGAGGTTTTGGCTGCATTTCATACCTGCCTGTTTAACTTAGGCCTTCCCTTTCCAAGCTGGGGCACCCCTAGGGATCCTCCTCCACCTGCTCCCCCTCCTCCTCCATGGTTGCTGGTACCCAGGAGGAGGCTGGTGAGGATGTCCTGCAGTTTGGTGGAGCCTGGTTCTGCTCTGCATCCCTGGGCAGCATCCCCCAGCAACCTTGATGCCTCTATGAACCTCCCCGGTTCAACACTTTGACCCTCACATCCCACCCGCTTTTCCACTGGTTGGTCCCCCCAAATATTTGGGATTTTTCCTCAATTTTTCCCTTTCTGTAGCCCTTGCTTGTGTCTTCCTGGCCACGTGTGGCCTGAGCTCTGCCCCCAGGATGCCGGGAGCTCCACCGCCACTGCTTTGGGGATGTCTCCCACTGGTAGCTGCTCTGAAACTGGACTGAGTGGGGAAACCAGAAAGTCCCCAGGGCTCGGTGACTATTCCTGCCGGACTTCAGCTGGGTCTCCATCAGCAGTACAGAACTGGAAACACTGAGGGCAAAACCATCACCTTTTATTTTCTTTTTTTTCCCCCAAATTACAGGAAATCTCTACATGCATGAGGACACCCACCCACTCCCGCATGACGCAGATGCACGTAGATCACTGCAGCAGCACCCGCGTTGTACCTCTGTGAAGCAAACGATGCCTTTCCATCCTCCCTCCTTGTGTTTCAAGAGAGTGAACCAGAGCAAGGTCAGCCCATGTCACAGCAGGTGCCTGCTCTGGAGAAAATCCAATTGCTCCAGGACTTTTCCAGTGCTGAGAGGAGCTTCTCATGGCCACCCCACCCAGCATGTCCAGCACCGTGGGGACAGCAAGTGCTTCCTGGACCATGGTGGCCCATGCGGTGCACGGTGACATCGCTGAAACACAGAGTGAGTTGCTAGGAGAGCCCGTCGGTGACCAGAGACTGTGAAAGGAGTTGCCAAGGCTTGGCGGTGCTTGGGGCTGCGGAAAGGCAAGGGGAAAACCGGCTGGAAGAGCCCTGTCCTTACCGCGAGAGATGGCTTCTTCCAGGGGAACGTAAAGCACAGCGGTGCAGCCATTTGGGGGTAAATAGGTGGCTTTAGTCGCCAAGATTGCACTTCCGTACGAGCTAACGCCTAGTTTTTGGGGATGATGACCCTGCAGGCATACGACAAGCTGCTCGTCCCTCCCTTCTCCCTCATTTGCCCTCTCCCTCGGGGGAGACATCCACCCCTGCGCTGGCAGCCCCGGCATCCCTGCCACTCTGCTTTGGTTGCACTAGTTTGATCTCAGCGTAAACGACGTCGCAGGAGGTGGGGTTTGTCCCCTTCTTTTCAAACTCTAGGTTGGTGTAGATCAGGTCCTTGGTCCCTGTCACCAGGGCTGCCTGCAGGGGAAAGAGCAATATGTAGAGCCGTGGCTTTCCCTTCTCCATGTCCCCTACTAATATTTTTCCACTGGTACAACTATTTTCCACTGCCCAAGC
This sequence comes from Phoenicopterus ruber ruber, assembly GCA_009819775.1. NCBI lineage: Eukaryota > Metazoa > Chordata > Aves > Phoenicopteriformes > Phoenicopteridae > Phoenicopterus > Phoenicopterus ruber. The sequence goes on from CM020227.1 coordinate 504,639, forward strand.
ATTATCCAGCTTGCTCAGAGGTGCCACCTATTCAGAAGCTCATAAGCCCCTATTTAATAGGAATTAAGAAGTGTTTAGTGGCACCTTTTCAGAAAACAAAGCTGATTTTACTCTGAAATCCTTTAAATGGGTATTCAACATCCAGTGGTTTTTTTTACAGGGAGAAGGAAATGATACGTGTGAAGCCCTCCCTGGCTTACCGTGCTGAGCTGGTTACCCTCCGCCACTTGCCTGCTTTCAAGCTTTCCTGAAAAAGGAAACGTAGTTTAAATAGTAATTAAAATAATGACAATGAAGCAAACATCTGCATCGGTCCTGCTTTTGTTGCAGGAGAGGATGGGGCTCTGTGGCTGGCTGGGCTCTGAAGATGGCCAAGGGGCAGGAGGGGTTGGCAAGGATTTAAAAGCCCTCGGAGGGGCTGGAGACGAGCTCTGAGCTGGATGTTTCTGGAAATACGGTGATGTGCAAGACCTGTTGCACTTGCACCACGGCTTGTGCCATAACCAGGCTCTCACCGGCAGCTGGCCAGAGGGAAGGGAGGGGTGAACCTTCTCCCCACCCCAGGACAGCTTGTGCAGGAGGACAGACTCGTGCAGGGAACACGGAGTGAGCAGGAGCAGTAGGATATGGGAGATGGACATCTCCCAAGCCTGGGCTTGTCCAGATCAGCAGGTGAGGAGGAGATGCCGACCAGCTCCCGCGGGAGATGGAGGCTCGGCGTGGGCTCAGCCTTACCTTTTCTGTTCCTTCCGCGCTGCCACAGCAGAAGGGCAAGTATCGGCATGTAAATAAGCGACCCGACTGCTAAGCCGAAGGTGACACAGAGGAGGGAGTTGAGTCCTGCGCACACAACCATCGCAGAGGCACCGGTGAGCTGCTGTCCCACCGTGCAGGGACGCGTGCTGCCATTGCCGCTTTCGGGGGGGAAGGCTCTTTTCCAAACTTGAGCTGCCAGACCCCAAACCACCCGCAGCCCCCACAGCCCCGAGATGCCGACAAAATCCTGCGGGGAACCGTCTCCAAAAACTCAGTGGTTTGAGCATCGGAGCCCCTTCCCAGCGTCACAGCGTCTGATCCACCGGTGCCTACTCCAGTTTGCCAGCGGCTCCCACCCGCTCACAGGAAAACATCAGGATGTGTTTCCCCCCCTGCTGCTCCTCTTTCTCCCTGAGGACCCCTCCCGCTCCCCACCCTCGCAGCCACTCGGCTGTGGGGACTCACCTGTCCAGGTCTCCCTGATGACATCGGTCTGAGATGCCGCAGAGCCTGGAAGACAGAAACACAAGTGAGAGACCGCCCAGAGGCAGAGGCCACCCTGCTCCCTGCTCTGCTTTGGGGCAGGGACCTGGATCCCACAGCCCCGGCTGTGCTGCTCCCGCCACCGCAGCTCCAGCTGTCTCGGCATTCGGCTGACGTGCCACAGCTGGGGGATGTGGCAGGTCCTATTTCAAGGACCCGATGGCCAAGGACCTCCGTGGTGGGATGCATCTGCCGAAAGGGCCGCGCTGGGTCGGCCCCTCCGGTGCCCAGGATGCTTTCGGGGGCGATGGCGTGCAGGGGTACTGGGGGGAGCGTTCATCGTAGCGTCCTTCTCTGCCTGCTCGTCACCCCCCTGAAAAAGGAAGCGGTGCCACTTACTGGGCACTGTCCCTTACGTACCATTTCCAGCGTCTGTCAAGTTTGATCTTGTGACGAACACCCCACACCCACAGATTCCGGTGTTGGCTGCATGCACGCTGGGGCTGGTGAGATTGGCACAGTTTTCTCCCAGAGCCATGGTGTTGGATTGACTCCCCACCCCCAGACCTGCACATTTGTACAACTCCACATGTACCATGCGATTCTCTGACCATATCTTGAACGTGCACTCCGTGGTGATTTTTGACTCTTTTGGCTGGCTGGCTGTCCCTGAAGGAGACAAAAATAGTGATAAGTGAAATGTAAGGCATATATATTACCTCGCAGAGGTCATATCCCACTGGCACGTGTTGCTCATGAAAGACACGGTGAAGTAACTGTCCTTTCCTCCGGCAGCTGATGCTCTTTTCCAAATCCAGCTGCTAAATGTTCCTCAATATCGAACATTGAAATATTGCTCATTGATTAGTGCCACCCAATGCTGTGCAGCGCACAAGCATTCCTCTGTCTCAGAAAGGACTGAAAACGGGAGGATCAGGGGGAAGACACCTCCTCCTCCTCCTGCAACCCAGGCAGAAGGGTCTCGTGGCACCCGAGCAGGACGTGCCACCGAGGCCACAGGCTTAGGCTCCACCATCTCATGGAGGCGGGACTGGGGGGCTAGCTGTGGGGAAATGGTCAGCCCTAGAGAAGCAAAGAAAACATAGCAGACCCCCCCCCAGCCTCTCTGGCTTCATCCCATCCCCTAACGCTCACTCTGGAGCACTTCAGAATTGCTCCTGAGCCTCTGAGCTGAAGTCACTTCACACCTTCTCAGCAGAGTCCTCCCTCTCTTCCCTCTCTCCTCTCCCTTCCTCAGTCCTTTCTCTCCACTCCTGTGGGTGTTGGTGGGCTTGTGTCTCTTACCATCCCCGTTCCTTTTGACACGTACGTTCTTGGACACCTTCGTTGTGTTCCCCATCCTGCATGTGTACGTTCCTGTATGTTCTTTGTTCACACTGGTGAAGATGAGCTGGGTAGAACCATTTTTCATCTCCACATCACCTTCGTTCTGCTTTTCTCCATTGTTTCGGGTGCTATTAAACCATTTCACCTCCCCGGCGGTGCTGCTCAAGCCTGCCTGGAGCACACACTGCAAGACGAGATCTAACCCTACCGACACGTCGATCGTGGCTGAAATCTGGTGAGTGAGTCCTGCCAAAAAAAAACCAACCATGGAGAGTTGGGTTTGTCTTAAGGAATATCCACATCCTCCATGTGAAGCTGACCCCCTTGCAATCACCAGGCTTATAAGCATCTCTGTTTCCTTCCCCTCCCGCCTGTTTTCTCTCCCTGCTGCCGAAGGCAATGGTGGTTCAAAGCCCCAGAGCATGAAATTGGGTGCCTGTGGGCAGAGCCCGCAGCCTGGGCCCAGGCAATTGCAGGGGGGGGACCCCTCTGCAAGGCACATGGCGAGGTGCTGGTACAGAAGGGGCGGTTAAATGCTGCAAGAGGAGGGGAAAAAGCAGAGGCAGCCATGTCCCAAACCTCCTGCAGGCGTATGCAAAGACAGAAGAGTTCAGAGAGAAGGCAACTTACCCCCCCGACAATGTGGAGGACCTGGAAAAGTCGTCTGGACCGCACTTCGAGTCCCACAATTACACCAATTCCTGGTGCCGCCAGCTATATTAGTCCTGGGGCCTGTGCTGAACCACTGCAAACTGCTTGCACCAGCTGCCGCCCCTCTTGCCCCCCTGCCCTGGGCAGAGGCAGGGGCACGGAGCGACTCACCGGTGAGCAGCCAGGCGAGGAGCAGCAGCGGCAGAAAGCCACCGGCCAGCCAGACCTCCATGCCGTCTTCCCGATAGCCTTGCGGCGATGATGCTGGGGGGCCAGCGGGATCGGCTGGGAGGTTCCCGTCTCTCCCCGCAGCGTGAGGGTCACTGCTCAGCCAGGGCAAGCTGCAGCCCTGCCGGGAGCTCGCCTCCTCGCCGCTCGGCAAGGCAGTTCCCTCTGCGCTCGCAGGCTTCCCCTCTCTTCCCCTTCTCTTTCTTCAGCCTGATTTTTATCTTCCCTCTTCGCTGTTTGACTACTCCTGCAGTTTCATCCTGGCCAGGTGCTCTCGGCCTTGAGATGGACCTGAACAACGCAGCTGAGCAGCGCTGATGGCCATTTCACAGTATTTTAGGTCACAGCCCAGCAGCTCCCTGTCGCCAGCACGGGCGAGCGCAGGGGAAAGGCCTTCCCCAGTTTCCTACAGCACCGTCTCCCCGCACCACCCGAGTCCTTTTTGTATTGCACCAGGGAACGGACCCCTTGGTGACAGCAACGTTGCTGTGAGCACCCAGGTCCCGGCTCCTGCCCTGCGGGGATGGGGTGCTCCAGGCAGCCCCCCGCCTCCCCCTGCCACCTCCGCCTGGAGGGACGTCCTTTCCTCCCCAGAGCTGCATCGGCCAGGCCAGCCACGGCTTGTGCCACCCCTGCCACCGAAGGGACGCCGGCAGCATGGGCAGCGGGTGCAGGTCCCTCTGTGTCCCCAGCCTCCGTGGGTGCAATCTCTGCTGCTCCGCGCAGGCTCTCCGCTGCCGGCCACCGCCCTGCCGTGCTCGGAGCAAAGCCTGCTCCCCCCTGCCGTTTCCTGCCAGCATTTCCAGGAATCACCCCCCTGCCCCATTTTGAAGCCAGACCCGACACGCTCCCTTCTCCGCAGGCAGCACCCCCACATCCCCACGCTACATGACCCCCCCTCACCACCCACCTCCTCCCATTTTCTCTGCCCCCTTCCACCCATCCCTGTTTTCTCCCCATTTCCTGAGATGATGGAGCCCAAACTGAGCATGTGGGATGGGGGCCCACCTCCATAGCCCTCCCCAAAACAGAGTCTGGGGAGCAGTATCCTACTGGGACCATCTTCTATCACCATTGAGCACGGTACCAACACCACCTTCACCGCAGCACGGAGAGCAGAAGAGGACGGCAGAGCCTGTCCTGCAGGGATGCTCCTGGGTCAAAGACCGAAGGAGGGTTGCAGAAAGCAAGCGATGCTGAGAATATGGGAACGCTGGCGTGTCCCCGGGCTGGTCCTGCACCTCTCCACAGGGCGGGTGTGCTCCCAAAGCCCCATGGGCATCTCTGCCAGGGAGAGGGCAGAGTCCTGGACACTTGGCTTTGGCTGCACCGCGGGTCTCCCCTGGACTCCCCGTGCCGGGGACACGCAGCCCAGCCACAAGCGTCTCCTGGGGGAAAGGGTCTTTGCTGGGGCTTTTCTCCACCAGCTGAGGTTTCATCTGGGAACTGACCCACACGGAGAAACAGCAACATCATCAGGATATTTGCTGACAGGAGGGTCACAAAATGAAATTCTTGTGGTACAAGATGCACAAGAATGACAAGCGAGAGGCCCTGTGTCTCTCTTGCTCTCCCCTCTGGACTTCTTCATCTCTTCCCATGCTTTTTCTGATGTTCAGTTCCTCTCCGCACTCGAGTCTTCCTCTCCTCTCACCTCATGACTGAGTGACAACACGTACTTGTGGCTTCCTTCCCTTTCATTTCTATTCTCGTTCTCACATTCGCTAGCACTGACGAAGCCAATCGGACACAAGGTGAACTCCTTCGTGCTCTCCCCCCATCTCAGAGACGTCAGCACCAAGGATCCTGGAGTGGGCAAAGCTGGCGGCATATCTCTTGCCACAGGCGAGGCGGGCAGGACCACTGAGCCACAGATGATCAGCGCAGTGGGGAGGGATGCTACGTGCCCCTAGCCTTGCCCTGCCGCATCCCCAGGCATGGACACCAGCTGGAAACCACGGCCCGAAAGCGGCAGCAGATGTGGGTGCCCACGTTCTCCTATCCAAGACCTGCTGCAAAAGCTTCTACCAAGATGCTGCAACCCGAGTGCAAACACCAAGGCACCGAGCGTGGCTTTCCGTCCTGCTCCGTGAGTACTGCACATAAGTACAACCCTTCCATGGATTGCCCTTAACAAGTTGGATTCTCCCTGCAATTAGGACAATTTTCTACATCTCAATTAGGAGGGGGAGAGATGGGACGGGGACAGGGCAGAACGGGGACACAGGGAGACTGTTAACAGAAGCCTCATCGAACTCCCAGGGCCCAGGTTGGGTTTCCTGGCCTGGGGACATAAGAATGAGTCAATTTTAACCGTAACCTGAGCACATCAGCTGTGGGGGCTATCTGTAGATGGCAGACCAAAGGTTTCAGCTCTTTCTTCCAGGTACAGCCACCGCCCTCTTCACCCCGAGCCTTGCTGGGTCAGTGCAGACCTCAGCACCCCAAACAGTCACAGATCTGCAGCGGGAAAGTGCAAGAGCTCAGTAAGAACAAGTCAATGACAGCAAAACCCATGAGTCCTTCCCTTTCCATGCACAACCTCCTCCTCCCTCACGGACCTGCATGCATCTCACCGGGGACTGGGGCTCAGCAAGACCTTCTCCAGCAAGACCTTCTCCAGCAGGCAGTGCCTTCCCAGTCCTCCCAACTGCAGTGCTGACGGGACTGAAGGTTAACATCTCGCCTACTGCCGACTCCACAGAGCTCCTCTCCTACCAGAGCCCCTTCCAGCTCCACAGCAACATTTCATGGTGCTCTCTGCAAAGGAGAAAGGAGAGCAGGAAATTACGATGCTGTTAATAACACAGGGTGCCCCGTATTGTCATGCGTGACACAATATATAAAGCAAGTTTCTCAGCAGGTCCCTGCTCCTTTGCAGCGAACCAGGGAAATACAAAAGGCGCTCAGGAGCACCCGCCCGATGTCCTGCCGCTGAGGTCTCCCTCTCCTGACTTCTGCAGCACCGTTCAGCCTGTCGGGAGCGGGCGAGGAGCCTCCTGTGCAACGCTGGGCGAGGATGAGGAGCAGGGTCACCTCAGACAGAGCGCGGTGGCTGTATTTTGGGTATCCTGCTGCTCTGCCCTCCCCAGGGCTCTGAAAGCACGGCTTCGGGGGCCGAGCAGACTCCAGCCCTCAGTCTGCCCCTGACAAGGAACTTCCCTGAGCAACGGAGACTCGCAAGGAGACGCGGAGCCCTGAGCCGAAGGCGACACCCCGACATCTCACTGCAGACCTTCCCCGGGCGGCCGGAGGAGCTGCCAGGGCTCGGAGCCACATCGCTCTGAAATCCCACTCCCAGGACCTCCCACCCAGAGCCCGCACTGAGCTGGGCCGCGCAAGCACCAGCCTTGCGGCACGTCTCGGGGAAGCCATGAGCAGAAGCACGAGTGGAAAAGGCCCCGGGCGCTGGCGGGCACCGGGCTGAGCTGAGCTGCGAAGACTCGCGGTGCCCTGGGCTGCCTCAGGCAGCGCATCGCCAGGAGATGGAGGGAGGGGGTGCTGCCGCCGGCGGGGCCGCCCGGGGGGGCTGGCTCCGGTGCTGGGCTCCCCAGCACAAGGCAGCCGGAGCCGCCCCGCAGAGCGCAGCGTGGGGCGAGGCAGGAGGGGCGGCAGGGTCCCTCCTGGGAGGGGCTCAGGGGAACCCGCCAGGGAGAGGACCAGGCGCCGTACCGGCTTTCTATTGGCTGCCGGCGCTGTCCGTCTGCCGAATGCCCGCCCCCCGGCCCCTCTCCGGCCGAGGAATAGGGCGTCCTCCACGCGGCGGGGGAAGCCGCCCCGGGCGCCGCCATTTTCGGAGCCGCTGCCCGGCGAGGGGGCGGGGCCGCCGCGCCTGCGCCTGCGCGGGCCGGGCCGGGCCGGGCCGGGCAGGGCGTCGCCGCCGCGCGCTGTGCCGGGAGCGAGCGGCGGCCGCGGGAGCGCGCCCGGCGGGAGGATGCGCGGGGGGCGAGGCGGGGCGGCGCCGCGCCGGCAGCCCCCTCCGCCGGCCGGCGGCAGGTAAGGGCTGCTCGGGGCGCCCCGGCCCGGCCCGGGGCCGCCTGGCGGCGGGGGCCGCGCGGCCCCGTCCGAGGGCGCTGGGCCGGGCGCGGCCGGGGCGGGGCCCGGGGCGTCTCGGCGGGATTTCCTCCGCGTGGGCCGGCGTCCGGAGGGGAGGGGAGGGGAGGTGTGGTGTGGGGGGTGCCCGGCCCGGGCCGGGCCCCTGGGGTGGGGTGAGGGAGGAGGCCCTGCCCGAGCCGGTCCCGTGAGGTGAGGTGAAGGCCTGCCCCGTCCGGTCTTGCGAGGGACCCCGCACAAAGAGCAGCTGCCCAGGCCCTGCTCCCCCCGTGGGCCGTGGCGGGGGCGTCCCCGGCGCTGCCCCGAGCTTTGCAGCGCAGCGGTAGCGTGAGGGCCGCTTGGTTTCCACGGTTTTCCGGTGCCGCTGCCGCGGCGCGGCCCTCGCCGCCGGCTGTGACCTCGGGCGGCGCCCGCGGGAAGCGGCGCGCCGGGAGCGGGGCCTTCGCTGCCGCACGCGTGGAGCGGGAGGGACGGAGCCCCGCGCCGGCCGCGGCCGGGGGGGTGCTGGGAGCCGCCTGAGGCGTTGGACTCGCGGGTGTTCGCACAGCCTGCTTGCACCGAGTTAATCGCGCGTTTAGTAAAGAGAGCGCGTCCGTCTCTTTGACACCGACACGTCAACCGCGCGCACGTGAACCGTTGCCTGCAGAGCTCCGGGTGCGTGTGCGCCGATGAAGAGTTTCACAGGAAAAAATGACTTCGCGTCTTCCCAGGGTGGTCCAGTGGCGTTCCCCCAGCTCCGTTCCTGCAGAGACCTCGCTGGCTTCCAGAGTGACGCCCGCAGGCTCTGCCAGCGTTTCTGTCACCTCCGCTGGGGTCCTTGCGGCGCTGACGGTTCGGAGGCAGCACCTCTCTCCCCAGGCGGTCTCTGCAGTGCATTAATGTCACAAGTGTAAGAGCTCTGTGAAAAGCTGAGTAGTTCCTGTGTAGATTTTGTCACAGACTCTCGTGCACCCTTAAGATCCGTGAGGAAGTCACAACCAGTAACAACTTTATTACTTGTACAGCCCTTGTTACTTGTCTTTGCTTTCTTTGCAAACTCAACAGCAATGACTGACTGGATGAAAACCGTGCCCCTGCTGCTGGTGTGCTCCTCCACCACGTGCCTCACCTTCCTTGGAACCAAAATGGAACTTTTTAGGATGGGTTGGAGAAGCGTGAATTGCTTTCTCCTTCTGCAGAGCCAGTGTTACCCTCACCAGCGTCTTTCTGGACGCATGCTGTTATTCTTTTACTACCTTTGGCCATCTATAATGGTCCACAGCGGTTTCTGGGCGCTGTAGTCCTTGTACTATTTAGTTTTTGAGACTTCTGAACTCCCTGACTGCTTCAACGTGGAATTGAGTTGGATCCTGTAGGAATCGTCAGGTTTTTCGTTGCATTGGGCCACATAAATGCTTGTTGCTATGTATACCAAAAGAGTCAAACAGCTCCTTTCTGTGACTGTAGGATGGGACTTCAAACTAACCATGAAATTCGGCAAGAATGGAAACATTTTGTGGCCACAAGAAGGAACGGCAGCTAGCAACAAGATTAAAGAGCTTTAAGTGCTTCTATTTGAACATTTAAGTTCAGAATGATGTTGCAGGCATTGATTATTTCATCTCTCTAAAAAGGAGATGGATTTGTATCTCCTGTCATGCAAGATACCTGTTTCAATCCGGTTTTTGCTTCCAGATAAGAGCCCTGCCTGCCTTTTGGTGTTCCCGAGGGAAGGTCCTCAGAAAAGTGTTCATTCCCCTGTTTGATCACGGCAGATATCAATGCACGAGGGTTTTCCTTTTCTGAAAGATTGGCTTATAAAAGGCTTTTCATGATTTGTGTAACTAATTCTGTGAGACTTGTTTGAAGGTTTTAGACTCGCTGGGTCCTACAGCACATATGTGGACATTGTACCTAATTCTATGCTGGCAAGGCATTTCACGGCTTACCAAAGTTTGGTGCGAGGAGCCACCTCCCAGTGCAAGGACAAGTCAAATGGAGCTCAGAGCTCAGATTGTTTTGATCCTGCCTTCTCTGAGCTCCATTTGATTTGTTCTTGCATTGGGAAAAACAGTGAAAAATTGGTCTCGCCCCATCCTGAGCCACTCATGACTTTATTACCTTCTGTGACATCCCTCTGGCGCGTCTTTTCCGGACTGAGGAATCTTTGCTTGGGTCATACTTACGCAGAAGATGATGTATGCTTTTGATCACCTTTGTGTCATTTCCAGTTCTGCTTTTTTTTTCCCCCTCTTAGAGCAGTATCAGAAACGCGCGTAGAGCTCCAGAGAACGGTGCTCTGGGGACTCTTGCGGTGGCACAGAGCTGTTCTTTTGGGCTCCCTGTTCGGTCTTGGCTGACTGTTAATCACAGCTGCCTCTCTCCTCAGCTGCGGCCTTGTTCTGACCTAGTGGGATTTTGGATTGCTTCCCAGCGTGGCCTAGGCTGGAATGTCTCATCTACCAGCGCTTGAGTGTGTCTGCAAGGTGTGTGCGGGGTGCGGGGGTACCTATTTGTACCCCTTTCCAAAAGCTCTTGTTGAACCTCCTGATACAGCTCTTCCAGCGTTTACTCCAGTTCTGCCGGCACCACGTACGCTCTGCGACTTGCCCCGTGCAAGGACTGTGTTTTCGCTGCCCTTCAGCCTTCACATCCATCCTGCTGCGACTGTCCTGACAAACCAGGGCTTCCCAGGTGGTGAAAGGCTGGAGAGGGAATAAGAGGCTGCAGGCGGCTCTCGGGTGAGGGAAGAGAATCATAGAATCGTTTAGGTTGGAAAAGACCCTTAAGATCATCAGGTCCAACTGTTAACCCAGCACTGCCAAGACCACCACTAACCCATGTCCCCAAGCGCCACATCTACACGGCTTTTCAATCCCTCCAGGGGTGGGGACTCCCCCACTGCCCTGGGCAGCCTGTGCCAGGGCCTGACAGCCCTTTCGGGGAAGAAATGGTTCCCAATACCCAACCTAAACCTCCCCTGGCGCAACTTGAGGCCGTTTCCCCTTGTCCTGTCGCCTGTTCCTTGGGAGAAGAGACCGACCCCCCCTGGCTCCAACCTCCTTTCAGGGAGTTGCAGAGAGCGAGAAGGTCTCCCCTCAGCCTCCTTTTCTCCAGGCCAAACCCCCCCAGGTCCCTCAGCCGCTCCTCACAGCACTTGTGCTCCAGCCCCTTCCCCAGCTCCGTTGCCCATCTCTGGATGCACAAAGCGTGGCCTCTGGTCTGTGCCGCTCTCTGCAGAGCCTGCTGGCTGCAGTGTTCGGGGGGGCTCGCGCCCTGCCGGGCCCTGTAACTGTGCAAGCCGTGTCCTCGCACCCGGAGAGCGTGGCTGCCTTGCCAGAAGTCGCTGCTGAGGCTGGTCGGCCAGTTCCTGATTTGTTGTGGTACTAGTGGTGAGCTGGTGCCCTTAAGCTCTTGTTGTCATCAGGAGCTGGTCCCCACGGAAGTAAAACGCTAGTTTTTGTGGGTTTGTGCTGGTAGCTGCTAGTGACACCGATGCAGCAGCATGTTACGTTTCGGGAATAAGCGAGTTCAGAATGAATTCCCCTGGCTGAGATTTTGAATAGGCAGTTGGATGGGAAACAGAGAAAAGCAAAACTTAAAATGAGCGAGCGTTACAGAAATCAGCTTACCTGAGTAGCAGGAGTCTCCTGTTGTGCATGTTGCAAGCTACGGTGTGCTCTTAATGGCGTTTTCAAAGAATTAAAACCTTTTCTAAACTTTTGTCCTGTGTAATTTTGACATTGTTGAGCACGTCTGTGCGATGTGGTGCGAGCAGGCACACGCGCACCTTGTCTCTCTTCCACCTCGCTCCGTTTGTGTCTGTCCAAAAGAAGATTATGCTCTTTTTACTGCAAGCATTTTTTCTTCTTCCAGCCTGGAAACTGCCGAATATAGATGTGTGGGGACTTCAACAGTTATACTTACGGTCCGTCCAGTTGCAAGATTTCATTTTTGTTTGTGGTGTTTATAGCAGACACGCCTGAATACAAGCCATCCTTCCTGCCAGTGAATTACCCTTTTATGTAGAATAGTAAATATTTAAAGATCCTTTTGATACCGTCCTTATTTGAGTGTTCTGCTAAATGTCGGATAAAAAGGAGTTAATTCAAATTCAAATGAACTTTATTCATCTTTATATAAAGACAATGACTGTATTGCTGCAAACCTAACATGACACAGAATACGGAAAAATATACTGAATTAATTCAGTAAATATTTCATAAGGTGTTTTGTAGCATCTGTAAACATTAGCCTGTGTTTTGCAAAATAAATATTCACAAGTGCTGCTGTTCAGTGTCTATACTACAAAAATCGCTAGAAATTCAGTCGGGGCTGTGGTTTGGTTATGCCGGTCGGGGAGGGCACCCCCAGGCTGACGCGGTGCCGGCTGCGCACTTGCACTTGCGCTGTGGAGTTTGACTTGCGCGCTGGTACTTCCCGGTGCTGCGTCAGGGTTTGCTTTCGCACCTCGTAACTTAGCACGAGTATTTTAGGCTGGGGAGATGAGTAACTGGCTCTTTCCGAAACAGATCGTGATTCTGGTTGCTTGTGGGGATTTTTTCCAAAGGTGTTGATCTGGTGTTGGTACCAGTTCTCTTTTTAAACATGGTCTTTGCTTTTTCAATATGAGCTTCTGAAGAAAACCGAATTTGTCATGTCTATAAAATTAAGAAAGCTTTTTCTTCCTAAAAAAAAATCATTCAAAAAAGGTCAACAGTGGGTGTAGTAGATAAGGATTCAAAAGGGCACAGAACAAAAGCCAGATGGTAGGTTGCTGCGGTGTCGCAGGTTGAGGAGACTTCTGACGTCTCGAAGTTAGCGCTGGAGCGAACGCCAGAGGCAGTTCAGCAGTTGTGGCCAGAAACACTCTACGACAGGCTGCAAGCAGGGATCCGAAGGGACTAATTTCCCAGGAAATACTTAAAAGAACAAAAGAAGTGTGACTTAAGCAAATGTTTGTGTGTAGGGAATATAATAATTCTGTGCATACCCCTGCATTCCTGGATATTAAATGGCAGGGGCAGAAGGAGATATTTTTAACTGTCCCGAGTTAAGTAAAACTTTTCCCTACCCACAGTGGGCATAGGGGAGCGCCCTTTTCCTTTCTGAAAGCAGTTTCTATGTATTCAAACACTGACATGATCTCTCCTTGTAGCCTTCTCCTCCCCAGGCTAAGGCAGCTCAGTGAATCCGGGCTTTCCCCACAGGGCGTATTTTCTAGATGTTCTCTGGAGCGGCTTAACTATTTGCCATAAAATTGTTAAGCTCCAAGTAGTTGTTTTCAGTTTGTGTATTTAATGTGGAAGAAAGATTTATGTGCCCCAGAAGCTTGCCTATTATTTCCAGCTATCTCAATCACTCTAATAAAAGATATTACCTCATCTCACAAACCTTTATCTCATTTAGAGACTTACATCATCACAGCTACAGCAGCGCTGCTTTTAGTGCCGGTGCGATAGGCTCTATGTGCTGTCCTCTTGAGGCTTCCTCTCGCTCCCGCTGTGTGCTCACCGTCTCCGGTTTGTCCCGGCACGCTCGTGTGTCTTTCTGTATGTGCATCCCGAGTTTGGAAGCTCAGGAGATGCTCGTGACTTTGTGGAGCTGCTTTCTTACCATTCTTCCGCAATAGGGTTGTTAGACTTGTCCCTTAATACTCTTTTTCTACGGATTGCAAGTTTTGGGGGGGTTGCTTTTTCATTAGGATCTTTGAAAATTTTGAATGCCGTAGGAAGGACAGACGCTAGCATTCAGGCTAGGTGCGTTTGACGTCCAGATACGCCTTTTGTTGACACTGACTTGTAGCTTTTCACGTTTTAGGAGCTGTGGATGGAACGGAAAGCTGAGGAGCCAAACATTTTGTTGAAGGCCTACGTGTAGACCCTGATGCTTGAACAAACGCAGAATGAAAATGCTTCCTGGAGTGGGTGTGTTTGGAACTGGCAGCACCGCCCGGGTACTGGTACCCTTGCTGAGAGCCGAAGGCTTCTCCATTGAAGCGCTTTGGGGGAAGACCGAAGAGGAAGCCAAACAGCTGGCAGAAGAAATGAACATCTCCTTCTACACGAGTCGGACTGACGATGTCTTGCTGCACCAGGACGTAGATTTGGTTTGCATCAATATCCCTCCACCGCTAACTCGGCAAATTGCTGTGAAGGCTCTAGGTACCTTTTTATCTTTGGAGTTGGACCAAAAATCCATAGCTCGTTGGCAGATTGCGATTTGAAGCTGTTACCCGGCACAATTCTGGTTGCACCAACGTGCAAGTGCAGTGCTAAAGATTTTGTGTGGAATTGGTAGCGCCATCTGCGAGAAAGGTTACCTAGAATTTTTTGTAAAAATACTGTTGATAATTGCTTATAGCTTTGCGAGTCTTGAACCAAATGGGCCAAAGTATCTCACGTCTTCTTCAGACAGAACTTACAATGGGGAGACTTTAATAAAAACGAGGTGTTCCAGAGATGATGATGATGGGGTAAAATATTTCTATGCCCATTTAAAAAACCCCAAACAAACAAAAACAAAAACAAAAAAAACCCAAACAACTTAAGTTGCTTAATTCGTTTCAAATCTTCCCACGTTCTGCAATAGGAAACTGAGATTTGCCTGGGCTGGGGGAGTTGTTCAGCTCTGCTTTCTGTTTTCCCCACAGATAAAACCAAACTTGAAAGTTAAAAGCCTTTGAAAAAATGTTTGCATGCACTCAGTAGAATCTCGTGAGTTAGGACCTGAGTTCTCTGCAGGTGCCGCTTTCGGGCAGCGCGCTGTGACCCTGGCTGCCGCTCGGAGCTCTCTTTGGACACCCGTGTCCGTGGCAGGCTCCTGGGCGCAGACTGGAGAAGTCCTTCCACCGGACGCAGGAGGGCAGACGCGGGGGGAGGAGGGGACGTTGGGGGCAGCAGGCGGAATCCAGCGAGATGGGCTGGGCGACGTGTCCGGGAGGGAAGGGACGACTCCCCGAAGTGGCTGGGCAGGCAGGTGGGAGCCGGCTGCCCGGGCATCCCGACCGTTCTTAGTTCTCCAGCTTTGTAGTGTTAATGTCCTCTCGGCAGTACAGCGTGGGCGTGCGTTTGCGTGCAAGTCTGTAAATAACAACTGTGATATTTTTACTGTGTTTACAGGAGATCTGCATGAGTTAATTTTAGGACGGGTAATATCTCAAACCATGTGAGCCAGGGTGCTTTGTTGTTCTAAGCCTCTTTGCTCTACAGTTATTTGTTTTGGAAGTAAACAACTCCCTGCACAAACATTTGCGATGCCACTTAAATATGCAGAGAGAAATTTCAGGCTTTTTTTTTTTCCCCTCTTTTTCTTTTTTACATTGTTAGATTTGTTTGTTTGCCTTGTTAGAGTACTCTCCTTTGAATTTAAGGTATTCTGATTTTTGAGTATTTGAACTGTAAGTTAGCATATTTAAAGAGAGAAATTCTAAAAGTTCTTTTAAACATTTGTAAGGTAATAAGCGTTGCACTAGTTCTCGTGGCTCTTGATGATCAACTGGGCTAAAAGGAGGGGATTGGACTTTTGCTGGTGAATTATTAACTAAAATGGATTGAGATTCTTTCTCTGAAGGCTGGGAACCCCTAAGATGGCAGTGGCCAGAGGAGGAAAGGGAGATAAAGCTGGTGCGCAAGTACGGAGGTGATACGTATGCTTGAGTGCAAGTGCAGATGAGTGGAAAGCTGAAAAAGCCAGGGAGGCGAATGGATGAAGGGGTAGTTTATTCTTCACTTCTGTCTGTCCTGAAATGTTCTGGTCTGCGAACTGATGCAGGCATCTCGGACCCAGTATGATGCTGCCCTTGTCTTTCAGCTTCCTAGGTTCATCGCAATGGTATTTATAGATCCGCTACCAAGTGTGTCGTGACATATTTTAAGCCAGTGTCGGATGGCTCGCTGTGGTTGCGCGGTCTGAAGGAACACAAAACCAGGGTAGGGCCAAAGATGGAAAGTACGTTTTCTCTCAAAATTCAGATTGATACGGTGATGTTTAAAATTGGAGAATTACTGGCTGTGAATTGTGTATAGTAGATTGGTGTTCACTGGCCGAGAGACCGGGCTTTAGGGAAGGTCGGATGTGGTGCAGTGAGAAGATCTTGTGTGTTTAGTTTTGTCGGGGTTGGTTTGTTTGTTTTAAAGTGCTTACACTTTTATTACTTATTTGTATGCTTTTTTATACTTTTTTGTTTTTAATTTTAAAATGTGCTTACATTTTTATTTCTGGCAGAGAGGAGAGAGACCCAGTTTTTCCAGGCGGTGCAATTTGCTTGCATAAGTTCCTTACTGACAGACATCCGTAAACAAGCCTAGGTACAACTTTGGCATGACGGGGACAAAGCAGTAACACTGGATTGAGTTCATGAACCAGACAGAACAGATCAAAGCCCAGAGGATAATTCAAATTAAAATCAGTGTAATCTTATGGTTTATCTCCACAGCAGGCAAAGCAAGAAGGTATCCTAAAATTTGTGCTGCTTTTGATCTCAGAGGAACTAAATTAATTTCATCAAATGTCTGTGTTGTGGTTCGTGTCCCACAGCTGAAATGCATCCACCTTTGCATCAGGTGAGCACAGAGCGGAGTTACCGGCTGGAGTGGAATGTAAAATATGGGATGTTTGTGCGTGAGGCGAAGTTCAGGGAGGCAGAACATGACAAGGCCTCAGAGTAAAATTTCTTCAGGATGCTGAAGATAATGCTGCTGCACGTACTGAGCCCAGCCGTCAAACGGATGGTTTGTGGAGCGGCTACAGAGGAACCTTTTACTTGTCTCTCTTGGTTTATACTAGTTGATGACATCGTTTAAGGCATCTTTGTGACATAGATGTTTGACCCCCTGATTTTGTGGAGTCCCTACAAATTATAGCACGTATATGTTAATTAGGAAGGAAGGAGTCAGAAAGGGCTCTATCACTGCTTTGTGTTGTGACAAATCCAGATTTCCTGTTCTTGAAACGGGATGAACAAGCATGCTATGAGTGCTCTTTGCATATTGTGCTTCCCGTCTCTGTAACGAGTAGCATGGAGGTCTTTTCAAACCGTAGGCAAACAAGAAACGACACGAAGGAGTGTGTTTTGGAATGAGCGTTCATTCATTGGGAGGCTCCCAAAGCAAGTACGTCTGAAACAGGCGGTTATTTGGGAAGACTCCTCAGACGCTCCCAGCTTCTTGTGGTGGACAAAGCAATGGCCTGGTGTGTGTCAACAGCGGCCATCTCGTTGTACGTCTTCCTAGGTGCAACGTCAGGTATCCGACGTTATTCAGGGGAGTAAAGAACTGGGGCTTCAGCTCGATGGACATATTTACGTGGGGTAAATAGATTTAGTAGTTTGAGTCAACATTATA
Organism: Phoenicopterus ruber ruber; assembly: GCA_009819775.1. Lineage (NCBI taxonomy): Eukaryota > Metazoa > Chordata > Aves > Phoenicopteriformes > Phoenicopteridae > Phoenicopterus > Phoenicopterus ruber. The sequence continues at coordinate 521,480 of CM020227.1, forward strand.
ACTTGTGCAGAGAGAGGCGAGGCTGGGGGCTTCCGCTGTTTTTGGGGAGTGTGGGATGGGCAGCTGTGGCTGTGATGGGCAGCTGTGGCTGTGATAGCCAGGCAAAGCAGCAACCCAAGAGGTGAAGTGGTAGCTGTGGCGCTGAGAACGCTGCCCCAGTCCAGCCCTCTGCTCGCGCTGCCCGGGCGGGCTGTGTGGTGCGCGGCTGGTCCCCTCCGCGCCGCCCTGCGGGGACGCCTCTGCGCACGGCTGCCTCCGTTCGTTGCGTTTGCTCGTCTGCCCGTCCCGCCTGGGCCCAGGACGGCAGGACCTCTCTCTGCCAGGAGCCCTGGGGGGCTACCTCCTATTGCAGGCTGCTCGGCGGGCCCCCTGGGACGTGAAGGACCTCCCTGATGGAGCGGTGGGCCAGGCCTGGTCTCAGTGTCCTCCTCGTGGCCTGCTGGGGTGCGCCTGGCCTGAGGCAGAGAGGAGACCCCGGCTCACGCGCACATTGACTGCGGAGAGCACCAACTCTTTAAGGTTTGGGGTGCGCTTCTGCCATCTTTTCATGCAGGCTCCCCCTCCCAAGGCCCCACCAGGCTGCGGGGTCCCTTCTTCTTCCTCCTGCCCATGCTGGCACCCTCCCTGCCAGGAGGAAGGAGCAGGCTGGGGGGTCCTGGCAATTGCTGGGGCCTCTGTCCCTCCCCAGCACCTGTGATGGCTCTGGGCAGCGTCCACCAGGTAGCATGAGAAAGCAGCGAGTTTTCTGTCCTTGCATTTTGTGAACCAGGGCTGTAAAATACTTCACAAGTGGCGAGTTTTGGATGTGGCGTGGCTAAGCAGCTGCAGGGGAAGCCGATGCCTCAGTGCTGATGATGCCTCAGTGTGGATCTGACTAGAGACATAAGATGCCTTTAGGAGAAAATAGTCTAGTTTATTCTGCTGTCCAGTAAGTCTTGGCTCACCTGTTGTTTTTTTTGATTGCTTCCATAGGATGCGAACACACTTTAAATCTGGTATTTCATTGAGTGAAGCCATGATTTGGCTGTATTACATTAATGAGAGTCAAAAGACTTCTGTTTAAATGTTTACTTTATTTACTAAATCAGGAATTGGTTTGCAAATTCTTGGAATCTAGGAGGTACTTTTGCCCCTGAGCGTGGGAGTAGATGGTTTGTTTAAGGACTCCTGGCAATGGTGACTTTTTATTCTCCTTTTCCATCCCTCTTACTGCAATAACCAGTTTAATAGCCATAAATAGGAGGACTTCAGTGGAGCGATGGTCTGCAGAAGCTGATGTGCTCCCTGCAGAAGGGGTTCGCTCTGAGGTGTGCACAGAGAAGACCCTGAGGCGTGTTGTTAGGACAGCCTGCGATGGCAGTGGAGCTGCTGCTGTCCTGCTCACTGCCTCTGAGGTGGGGAAACCCAACTCCTCAGCTCCACCTCCTTCCTTCCAGGCGTGAAGCCCCTTCTGTGGGCTTAGGACCCCCTGTGAGCTGATTTAACCTGCCCGCTTGGAAAGAGGAAGCTTCCTTTTCTAAGCTGGGCTCAGTTGGTGAGCTGAACTGGCTCACAGAGGGCTCCGAGGAGCACCAGCGCCCGTGGCGGCTCTCATGTCTCCCAGCTGGTGAGGACCTCAACAGAACGTTTTGCAGCAGGATTTAAGAAAACAACATGGTACAAAGTTCAGGTTATTCATTATCAACATAATAGTAACAAGACGAGGGTTGTAAGTTGCTCTGTCTCAGAAAACAGAAGGCATGGCCATTACGTTGGTAAGGGACCTCGTAGCCATCTCCGACTCAGCCCTTCTCCTTGCTGCATGGCCATCTCTGTGAGCTTGGGGACAGCTGGGGGGATGTCCCGCTGAGGGCAACCGCAGGATTATCCCAGAGGCGTTACGGTGTAACCACGTCTCCGTCCTGGCGCTCCGGCCGCGCTCGGTGGGCTGTGCCGAGCTGTCAGTGCGCTGCGCTGACTGCCACCCCCAAAAAAGGCATCAGTCAGTTTTAGCTCCTCAAGCGGCTCAGCCTACGCCGTCGAAGAGAGCACAGCGCTGACGCAAGGACGAGGGCGGGCGGTGGGCGGCAGAACAGGGGCAGCCCGGGGCGAACAACCACCCGGCGCGGAACGGCCGGCCCTGGGCGGCAGGGGTGGGCTCCTTTGGCTCGGCCCTCTCCGCCCTTGGTCCCCCACCGCAGGGACCCAGCCCTTTTGTGTGGATGCCATCAGGCTCCTTGAAGTCCCAACTCGAGGCAATAACCCTCCAGAAAAAGAGCCAAGATGAGCGAATGTTCCCATGCTGGGTTTGTACCCTGAGCCGGCTCCTGTACCGCCAGGGACACGGTGCAGGGCGGTGGGGTTGGGCAACGGGGAGAGCCGTGCTGGCAGAGCGCTGACTGCAGAGCTGCATCCCCTGCGTACGCAGATCGAGAGTCGCTTTTATTTTCTGCGAAGTTTGAGAACTGCGGTCTGCTCAGGAGGCTGTGAAGATCCTTCTGCTTTTTCTTTTTGCTTGTATTTTACTGTAACCTGGCTTGAGATAAGTGCCGTTTAAACAAGAAGGCAGGTAGACCAGGCGCTGAAGCATCTCAAGATGCTTCAGCTGGCCCTGCAGAGTATTGAACAGGGCGTCGTGCCTCCTCTCAGCAGCAGGATGAGGGTGGGAGAGTCAGAAACGGTCCCTGAGGTAGGGGGTTACCAGTGGGCAGCCAGGGCGTCCCCGGGGAGTTTGGCCTTGCTCTTTGTTCATTAAAGCTTCTGTTGACTCACGTCTATTTAGGGGATTTCTTTGGACAAGCCCACTAAAAATTGTAGTCTTGTCGTTTTCTGACTGGATTTTGCTTGTGTCTATTAGAAATAGAGGTTCTGAGTTTTCTCTAGCTGTAGCTGTCCCCAGCTGAGTTGGGCACGGTGATGTGTCCCGGGGGCTCGCCGGCCCCCGGCCCTCCCGGACGGTTCCCGAAAGGCTTGCTCGGCACAGCCAGGAGGTGGAGCGCTGAGAGCGGGAGCTGCAGCGAGGATCCCGCTCCCCCTCGTGTGCGAGAGACCGATTGAAGCCCCCGTGCTGGTATCTTCTCATCAGGGAGTCGATTAAAAGCTGTCTGAGCAGGGAGCGCGGTCTGCTCCTGGGTACGGAGAAGTTTCAGAGAGGTGCCTACCACCGCGTGTGGCGATTCCTGCCGTTCTTAGGCAGAAACTGGGGTGTGACATGACTGACCTGCAGGTCTGACGTCACCAGTTAATGTCTGGAGGCTTCTGGGTGTACCCCTGGTTGTTACGTTGAAAAATGGTTAGATAAGTATTTTATCAGAACAGGCGTATATGGAAAAGTTAAGCCATGCCGTGAGAAAAGGGTGAAGATGGGGGAGGAAGAGGGAATACCAGCAAAGCGCCGAACATAGGAATTTGGTTGAAGCTTGCACTGGGATGCTCTTTTCTACTACTTTAGTTCTGCTTTAAAGTTAAAAAAAAAAAAAAAAAAAGAATTATTGACTGTCTGCATTGACTCAGGCTGAGCGCAAGATGAAGTGCGTCGGTAGGAATAAAAAGGCAGTGGGTCAGCTTGCGAGCGCAGCTCTTGTCGGTGTAGCTCACGGCCGCCTTTGCAGTCTAATTGTACGAGTAGCCCGTACATGCAGAGCAGAATGTTTCGCTTTCCAATTAGCGATGCTTTTAAAACAATCCTCCTACCAAAACATTATTTCTAATTCTTGTATTCTGTACACAGGCCACTAAGTATCTTGCATATCTCATTTCTATTAATCTATTTAAAATAATAAATTCATAGCGGTGGTGAAATACAAAGTGAAAATCAAATCTCCCCTTCGCTCCCGTCTTCCCTGCAGGGTACATGACGGTTTTTTCCCTCTGGCTGTACAGGCATTCAAATAATTTTATAGCTGCAACACGCAAATTGTGTCTTGTTTTGATGCCATGTGATGCCATTTGGCCATTTATCTTTCATGATGTAAAAATCCTCTCTTCATTTGGAGCCTCTCTCCGTGGGAGTTTGTCAGCTCTGCAGCTGGAAGCAGCTTCGAGCGCTTGCTGCACTTGGCGTTCCCATTTCGGTTCCCAGACCTTTGCCTTTGAAATTGCAGCAGGAAGGCCTGACCCTTAACAACCCCACTTCTTGACAACCTTTGGGGCATCTGAGCATGTTTCGCTCGTGTGTGCTATATTTTTTTTTTCTTCTTTGTGCTGCAGGAATAGGGAAGAACGTGATCTGTGAGAAAGCTGCTACCTCTGTGGATGCCTTCAGGATGGTCACAGCTGCCAGGTATTACCCCAAGCTGATGAGCATCGTTGGCAACGTTCTCCGTTTCTTGCCCGCCTTTGTGAAGATGAAGCAGTTGATAGAAGAACACTACGTGGGCAACGTGATGATCTGCGACGTACGAGTTTATGGGGGAAGCCTGCTCAGCCACAAGTACAACTGGATCTGCGATGAGCTGATGGGAGGAGGTGGTCTGCATACCATGGGGACCTACATTATCGACCTCCTGACCCACCTCATCAGCAGGAGAGCGGAGAAGGTCCACGGCTTGCTCAAGACTTTTGTGAAGCAGAACACAGCTATAAGCGGGATCCGCCACGTCACTAGCGATGACTTCTGCTTTTTCCAGATGCTAATGAGCGAGGGCGTCTGTTGCACTGTGACTCTCAACTTCAACATGCCTGGATCCTTCATCCATGAAGTCATGATTGTTGGGTCTGCTGGTCGCCTCATAGCTCGCGGGACGGACTTGTATGGGCAGAAAAACACTGCGCTCCAAGAAGAACTACTGTTTACAGACCCTCTGACTGTCAACAAGGGCCTTTTGGATAAGGGGTTCAAAGACATCCCGCTGCTTTACCTAAAAGGAATGGTGTACATGGTGCAAGCACTGCGGCAGTCTTTCCAAGACCAGGAAGACCGTCGGACGTGGGACCATAAACCTGTCTCTATGGCAGCCTCTTTTGAAGACGGTCTGTACATGCAAAGTGTAGTAGAGGCCATCAAGAAATCCAGCAGGTCGGGGGAGTGGGAGGCTGTGGAGGTGATGACCGAGGAACCGGATGCCAATCAAAACCTCTGCGAGGCGCTTCAAAGAAATAACTTATGAACATTATTCCTGCTTTGGAAGATAGGACAGTTAACACTTCTGGCTGTAATGTAAAAAAACTCTCCGTTTTTAAGATATGTAGATTCTTATTTAATAACCTGAGTTCCTTGGTTTTTTAAACGTGCAAAATGTGTCATGTTCTGATAGAAACTGTTCCGACTTAAATTGTTTAAAAGAGTTTTAAATGTTTCTGGTTTTGCAAACGTTTAATTTTTGTCTTGGAGACTGGTAGGAAAACTTGAATTGCCCTTTGCACTTGCAGTAGCTGAAGTGAAGCATGGGATCTCTGCCATCGCGCGGCTGGAAACGGCACGCAGCCCCGCTTGCACAGGTTGCTTGTTTTAACAGTTCTAACATGAGAGCACGTAGAGCAAGATCAGGGAGTATCTGTGGCTCAGATGCCTTTTCCTTCTCTCTTGGAGACTGATTAAGTTTTAGTCCTCAGTTTGTGTAATTTTATAAAAGAGTTTAGTGATGTAACAGGTCTCTAAACTCCTATAGGACAAAAAGTAGAAGGAACGGAATAAAGTTTGTAACAGAAGGATCAGCCTTTTGGCTTCCTGCATGTGGCAGATGTCTTTCAAATTCATTTGAACTGGTATTTTATTTAAATGACGCTATGAATTCTCTGCTGACGTGTCTCGGCAGGCAAATCTTCAGGAGGTCTGTGATGATTTGTGCTATTCTTCCATATCTGTAGACATTATTCCTTCTACTCAAGAGGCTGCCTGCAGCCAGCAGCTTTTTTCCATAAGCTCTGCGTCCAGCGGTTGTGTTTACTGCCTGGCAGCACCGGCGCCGTGACTGCGGGGCCGCGTTCTCTTTTCTGTGACCGTTAAGAAATGCCTCCCAGGTCACAGGATTTCCCCGGTGTCCCGGGGAATGAAGTTGTACCGCATTAACCTCCCAGGGACCTGAGGATGGAAGTGAGGAGGTGTCTCCTACCTCTTGCAGCTCTCTTAACGTGCCGGCTGGGTAATTATCACACTACACATGTCCCGAGAGTTGAGAGAATGGGGGCTGAACTGCCGTGGGTAAGCCTGCTCCTGTCTCAAACACTGGATATTAACCCTCTGGCCCTGCCGTCCTCGCGCCCTCCTGCAGCTCGTGTCCAGAGGAGAGGTCTGTTGGCAGGTCATGGGTGGAGGTTCATGCCGTTTGAGCACCGTTTCTCTCCGAGGCAGGTATGCGGAAGGGATAGTCCAATGTTACTACATTTATTTTGTGTACTTGAAAGCTTTTTTTTTAATGTATTTCCCACTAAATTGTAACCCTGTGTATTTATGTGTATTAACATGCAAACTGCTGTTTCATTAGCTGGTCCTTCCTGAAGAGTATCTTGTTTTCTACAGAAATAAAAAGTTGTGTTTGTTGAGGGCATTCTTTACGCAGCTGTGTGCTTGCGTTTGATTTGGTCAAGCTGAAACCATCCTCATAAATGTGAAGAGGAGACGTAGAGCTGGGGCTCAGTGCCTGCTCAGTCCTTCCCTACTTCTGCGCTCGTCTGCTGCCCGTGGGCAGCTGGGGTGTGGGAAAAGTGGGAGATAGCTCTGTGCTATCCTAGCAAGTGCCATCCATTTGACGCCCAGGGAAAGTAAGTCCCACCAGAAGGTCTCTTTCCCACCTCTTTGCTGTTTCCCTCAGACTACAGCTGTTGAGTAGCTGGTTTCAGAATCCTCTTGCCTATCTTGGACTTATCGTGTCAACTTTTGTGATTAACAGGATCTTTATTTTCCTGCCTGCAGTAGAAATTGCTGGAAGACACCAACTGAGAAGCAGAATCCCCACAGTATCAACAGGACCGCTTGCTTTGCTCAGTGTGTAAATCAGGTGCTTACCTTTGGGTGTGTATTTACTTTGACCACGTTACAACTGACCGAAACAAGTCTACTGACATGCTGTTGTCGGGGGTAGGAGCGTGGCTGCTCCTGCGCTCTGCGCAATCTCATCTCTCCTGTGAGCTGCATGAAGAAAGCAAATGGTTGACATCTATTCACTGTTCCCAGCTATAGCGGGCGGAGCAGTGAAGCTGCATCTCTGCAAACCTTCCTTTTCAGGCAGAGGAGTGGTGTTCCTGCCGGAGCTCTGAGCACCTAATGTCTGTGATGTCTATGTGCTATGTAAAGCAGGTGAGATAATGTCTCCTGAGCTCACCTGGAAGTCGCTGCCTTCGTTCACACAGAACAGCTCTGGCTTATTTCGTGCCAGTTTTGGATCTGTTTTGAAGCTGTCCTTGAACCGAGAACCTTCCTTTGTGCCTTTGTCAGTAGGTTTGTACTGGGCAGAAAAGTCTGGGGCAGAAGCACAAAACATCTCCAGATAGACTCAAGTGATCCCAGCGGAGGAAGGAGGGTGCCCAGACTCCTGGGTGAGCGGGCGGCCCGACTGCAGAAGCGTACAGAGAGGTGAAACGGGCTTCTCGTGGGCTGAGCCTCCGGCTGCCCCGCGCAGGCAGGGCGGGATGGTGGCCAGCGGAGCGCTCCTGTGGATGCGGCGGGTCCCTGGCCCGACGTCTAGATTCCCCCGTGCAACCCCTGTTCGTCTAACGCAGATGCAGTGGGAACACCCGCTGGTTAGCGCGGCTCCGGGAGGCGACCAGGCCACGCTGTGCTGTCTGCCGGGCTGAGCGGCAGCGCCGCACCGTCCCCTCCTGTGTCCCCCGCACGGGGTGATCCCCACCAGGCTCAAGGCTGGTCCCCAGGCTCCCGCTTTTCATGCGCGAAGGAGGAATGACAGCACATGCATCCTGGCCAGGTATATTTTTATAATGAAAAATTGCACTTTTTTCAGGCAAATCAGGTTCTCTGCAACCGGGGGGGGGGGGGGGGGAAACAAACCCAAAAAACCCAATAAACCCACAGCTGTTTGTATGGGGCGGGTGATGCTCACCACGCTGCAGGTCAGGCTGTAGGAGCCAAACAGGAGGCAAAAGCTGCGTGGCTATTTATACTGTGGAAAGAGCAGTGGCACCAGGTGAGCTGCGTATCTGAGCATCCTCTCAATGTCAACCTGCATGGATCTGTCCCCCACTCCTGGGGCTGGGATCTCCGGAGCGCTGCTGGCCCAGGTGCCTGCAAGAGGAGTGAGTGCAGCGACCGCCCAGCAACCCCCTCGGAGACGGGCCGAGGATCTGCACCAGCAGGATGCTGGTTCCCAGCAGCATGGGTGGGACGGCTGCCGTGGGTCTCCAGCCGGGCCTCCTGCTTGGAGCCAGCCTGCCACCAGCTCCAGCTCAGGCTGGCCACGGCTTTGTCCCACCGAGCCTTGGAAAACAACTCTGGAACCTGGAGACTGCGGAGTCAACTGAAGAGTGCTGTCCTAGGGGAAAGGGCCCTGCTCTGTTTGGCTGGGCCACCTCAGAGCTTCAAGAGAAAACCTAAGGGCAGAGCTGCTGCAAATGGTGACCCAGAGACATCCAAGAAGCCACTTCTCTAAAAGCCAAGGGTGGAAGAAACAGGATAAGGTGACAAAACCTGCACAGGCAAGGGCAAAGCCTCCGTTTCTGGGGGGATGAGATACGGGGACCAGCAGGTCTCTCTTTGGTCGCTGGCACGACAAGGCCAGCTCCCCGGGGAACACAGGAGCTGGGTAAACCTCGGAGCTCACCCTCCAGCTGTGGAGCAGTTGCCCTCCTGGAGGCTGCGGGGACCTGGTTTGGCTGTGCCCACCCTGGGACTTCATCTTCTTCTGCTGGTGGGTGCATCAGCTCCGGCATGTCGAAGTTGATGTACTGGTACAGGGGTCGCAGGCGCGGCAGTTGTCCTGGAGAGGCACCAGAAGAGCCCAGCGCTGGCAAGCCCTTCCCTGCCAGGGCTGTGCTGTAGCTCACGGACTGCAGCAGCCCTGGGAGGAGAGGAAGAATGTTCCTCCTGCCAGGAGAGGAACCAGGGGATGAAGGGGGAGGCAGACGCCCTTGCGCTGAGTCTGTCTGCTGGGATGAAAGCCAGGGATGCGTGGCCACAGCCCAGAGACAAACAGCAGCTGGAGGGAAGAGCCATGGCGAGCCTGCCTGGGCATCGTGGTGCCCAGCTGAAAACTCGCCAGTGGCAGAACCCCGTCATCACCCGACCCACAGGGATGCTGCCAGGTCTGGGAGAGGCAGAAGGGCTGGGGACCGCCCCGTTGTACTGTGGATCCAGCCTTAGAGCAGCGTCGCTCCTGAGACAAGCGAGTTACAGCACGCGCCGTGCCAGCCCAGCCCAGCTCGCGTGGCTGCGGCCACCGGCTTTGCTCACCCAGCGTGTCCTGGGACGTGGCCCCTCTGGGGGGGCGCAGGCTGCTCGCACGTCTCTTTTTCTTCCTTTTCTTCTGCTGCTTGGCAGAGAGACCAGCATCGCCCCCAAGGGCAGCCGGCTCCTTGGCGGTGGGATGCGCCCTCTGGAAATCAGGGTGCTGCAGCAGGAGCACTTGTGCATTGACCCTGCGGGACAGAAACCGGCTGCGGGGCAGGGCCAGGGCTCTGGCTGCGGTGGGGGACGGAGCCCTGCGGCGCCTCAGGGGGGTCCCCATGCCCTGGCACGGGAGCCATGCCCAAGCGCAGCCCTTGCCCTTTGTCCATCGCTGCTCCTGCCCTGGCCGTGCTGGCTCGGCTCCCTGGCTGGTCCTGGACACGGCTGGTGGTCACGGACTGTGGCTGACGGATGGCTCTGGGCTACCGCGTTGCCATAGGTGCCGTCTCCCTTTCCACCACGAGCCCTGTGACTCTTTGGGCTTCTCCCTGTCCACACTTCTCTGGTTTATCTGCTCTTTTAAACTCTAAGCAACTCTTAAAATTACTACAAACCGAGTTCCTTGATTCTCAACAAAATAAAACCAGAATGATGTCCAGCCACAAATCCTGGATACTAGTATCTTCCATCCCATGCTCATCCCTTCCTCCCAACCTTGTTTCACCCTCGCGCGACGCAGCCTGGCCGGGGCAGACCCAGGCCTCGCTGGCGACTGCTCCTTGCACGGCGATCCCAGCTGCGTTGCAGCACGAAGCCGGCTCGTGAAGGAGACGTGGTGACTTACTTTGCCCCCTTGGGTTTGAAACCATAGGCGAGGAGCCAGGCCTGCAGCGCCGCGACACAGCTGAGATCCGCCAGCTCCGGGAAGAGCTCTTTGTTCTTCCCCACCTCCTCCTCGTACAGGTCGGCATGGACAAGGACACCTCGCCCGTCCTCGGACCACTGCGGCGGACACGGGGGACAGCACTGACAAGCGACGCTCCCATCCTGCCGGTCCCTGCACCGCTCTCCGCGGGCCCTGGTGCAGATGACCCTGCCACCGTGGCTTGGCCCCTCTGCTGGCTGTTAATAACTGCCTGGATTTAGGGTTTTTACACCCAAAGTGGCCCCAGGGGCTCGGCGGCGAGCCCGGCTGGCTGACGAGCGGGAGCGACCCGTGTTACTGCAGTGGCTGTCTATGGTGGGTGGGACCGCGGGGCTGGGTGGCCCCATGAGTCCCGCTGACCCTCCCAGGGCTCTGGTTGCCACCTTGCCCACCCATCACCCACAGTGGCACTGCCAAGCCCCAGGCAGCAGCTGGGGACACCCTCGAGCGGGCCACCAGGGCAGAAAACTGCTCTACAAGGACTTGGCTGGAAATTATTCAGCTGCCATTTCATGCAGCTTAACTAGAAGCTCGCAGATAACTATTTGGGGTCATTTACTCTTGCTTTGAGGAAGACTTGGGAGTAAAATTGTGCCTTTTGTTTCTGGGGAGCAGACCCAGCCCCAGGGACACCCACCCTCTGCAGAAAGGAGCTTTTCCCATTCCTTCCCCCTCCCCAAATTTTGACACACATTGGGATCCCATGTTTGCGCACAAGGCTCGCGCAGGGGCAACGGCCGTGCTGGTGGCACCCGGGAACGAAGCCTGTGCTCATCGCAACTCCCACGTCCAACGCGGCATCGCCCTTCACCTCCAAAGCTTTGAGGTCTGGGTTCTCCAGGGCTGCAGACAGCTGAGCGAGGACGTGCGCAGGCTCGCGGCCGCCGCGCTGCCCCTCCTCAGGGCCCCTCACCAGGGCAGGAGGCTCCGGCACCGGCGCTGACATGGCAGATGCTCTAGGCCACCGGCGGGGTCTGCGTGCAGACCAACATCTCCGTGAGCGTTTGGTTTGGCACAGGGGCTCACCCCAGCGCACGGTGCTCTGCCAGGCCGCGGTGAGTCCCCTCTGCAGGGACATGGGCACCGTGCCGAGCCCCTGGGGCAGTGGCTCCCCCTCCCAGCCCTGGGTCTGGGTGGTGGCTTTGAGCGGGCTCAGCTCTGCCCACCACTAGGCCCCCACGAGCTGCTCCAAAGCAGCCGTCCCTAGGAGCTCTCCCGATACACCCGGGGACACAGGGAGGTGAAAACCTCCCAGCGCCGCGCTCAGCCATCAGCCCCCCACCTCCATCACCCCGCTTCTTCAGTAAACCTGTAACCGACCCCCTCCGCACCCCACCCTGAGCTGCTACAAGGCCCCAACCGCCCCAGCATGCCTCGCGCCTCAGCCTTGTACCTGCTTCAGGCCACGCATCGGCACCCAGCCCCTGGCCAAAGCCGTGGCGTTGCCTCCCCTCCCACCGGCAACGAGGCAGGGCAGCCCTTACGCAGGTTTAGCATCTAATACGGAACGTTATATTCTGGTATATTAAGGACTATCCCTTTCTGATATAACCTCCTTCCTGAGTTCACTCCCTGCTTGCCCGTTAAACAGACATCCAAACACGATTCCGCATTTCCACTGACCGACCGCAACCCCGAGAGGCTGCAGGTGCCGCCCGCCCGCCCCGAGCACCTCACCGCCGCTCCCCGCACGCGCCGGCTTCCCCGTCTGGCCACGAAACCTCCGGCGAAGCGGCCCCGTGCCCAGAAGGCAGCACGGGGAGGACTGGCACAGGCCACTGAAAGCCCCAAAAGCCAACCGCGAGTGTTTTAAGCCACGGTAATGGCATGAGCGGTGTCACTTCAAGCCTGTCCTCCCCCCACCTCTGCCCTTCGAGCCTCCCCCATGCCCCAGGCTCGGCTCTGGGGACGGTTTTGAAGGTGCCAGTTGGGCAGGAGATTCCAGAAGACCGTTAACGCCTGCGGGGCACACGCCAGCAACAGGTCCCGCAGATCTGGGCTCCTGCGTGAGAAGGGAGGTGGAGGAACCGGCGAGGCCCCAGTGGCTGGGGGACGCAGTGGAGCCGGGCCAACGGGGCTGGCCACGGCGGTGACAGAGGTTCAGGGGTCCTGGGGATGCTGCAGCCCTGGGAGGGGTCACCGGGAGGTGGGGAGTCTCCATCCTCGGGGACGGCAGGGCTCCGTGGGACATGGCTGTGGCCATCCCAGTCTGGCACTGGTGACAGCCCTGCTCCAACGGGGACGAGGGACCCGGGTGGTCCCCTCCCCGTGAACGCTGCTGTGGGGTCTACAAGGACCAGCACCAGGTCCCATCCCTCAAGCCAGCAGCCTGGAAAACGCTGGGATTTTGTTTGACTTTTGCACCCTGGAGCATTCAGGAGAGGCTGACTGCGAGCAGAGAAGTGGCCTCTGTCTCCCTCGTACCAGGGCAGGAGAAACAGGCTCTTGCACAGCTCCTTTATAAACACGACGGCATTTTATAGCCTGATGTGGCAATCAAAGGGGAGCTTCAGCAGGTGAAGGCTGGCCCCAGCACCTGGGTCTCCTGCGCTCAGCAATAAATGCTCTGAAATTTGTTTCACCACCCAGGTCCAGAGCAACGGCACTGAGACGTAGCGTTACGAGGGACAAGCGTGGTTACGGGCACACACATCCGCGCACGTCGTGCTGCACGTTGGTGCAGCAAACCTGGCTAGTGTGGCCATTCTGCTGCTTTTGGTTCGACCAAGCCAAGGGAGCCTGCTGCGCTCGCCCAGCAAATGACGGCCTTTCAGCTTGGTGGTGAGCACGCTCTGTCAGACTGACCCTGGAAAATAAAGAGTTCAGCTGCTTGACTTGGAAAGAAAATCGCAGAAAGGAGAAATAAGAAAATGTTTGAGAAAAATATACCTCAAGCCTCGTTCTGTAACTGCCTTTCGGGGTTTTCTTGCAAGACACGCACCGAGTTATGCACTGAAGTTTGGATACCGGGGAGCCCATTCCCACCCTTTTTGCGGGGTACAGGTGCTTTGATCCGCTGCACCAGCCGTGTTCGAGCTGCAGGGCAAGCGCACGAATAGAGACCGGCTCCAGAGACAGCCTGCCTCGGCCCTGGGACGGGCTGGGGGCCTTTGCGGCTCCTCCGGCCCCCAGCTCCCTCCCGCCCCAGGCCCCGGGGGCTCCTGCGGCTCAGCGCCCGGGGGACCCCCCCACGCCCGGGGAAAGCGGAGGCTGCGGGCGCGGCGGGAGGCGAACCCCGGCGGCAGAGCGGGCCCGAGGCCGGGCTGTGCTGCCCCGGCGGCGGCTCCGAGCGGCCTCGCTGCCCTGCCCGTCTGCCGGCCCACAGCGGCCAGCGCCGAGCGCCCCGGGCGGGGCCCGCCCCGGCCTCCCCCCCCCGGCGGAAGCGGCCGTTGCCGGGGAGCGCGGCGGGGCCGGCCCGGGCCTTCGGCTCCCGGCGGGCCCAGTCCAGGCCTCCTCGGCCCGGCGTTGGGCCCGGCCCCAGCCCCGCGCCCCGGGCCGCAGCCGGGAGAGCTTCTCCGCGGCCTCCCTCGGTGAGTCCTCTCGGGGGAGCCGGAGAGACCCCTCACGGGCCCCGGGGCCGCCCCTGGGCTGTCGCCAGGCAGCGGGGCGGCAGAGGCTGGGGCTGGGGGGGAGCCGGGCTGGGAGGCGCCGGAACAGGGGCTGGGGCCGCCATGCCCCTTCCAGGGCGGCAGGGGCGAAGCGCGGCCCTGCCCACGGCCGGCGGCCCCTGGGAGGGGGACGCGCCGGGGGCCCCTGCCCGCCCGCCGCCGGCCGCTTCGGGCTCCGCGGGCAGCCCGGCTCCGGCGCCCCAGCCCTGCGTCTCGGCGGCGCCTCCCCGGGCCCACGGGGCGCGGGAGGAGCCAAGAAGGGTTTTTCTGGGGTATCCAGCGTTGTTCGGTGGGGTCTTGGATCTCGGCGCCCGCCCCAGGACAGGCTTTGTATTGGCTTCCCAGGACAGCAGGGCCAGGGGAGACCCTCGGCTGCGACGCGCAGCTCCAGCATCCATCGTCAGGTCCCGCAAACGCAGCGCGTGGCTCGTCCTTGCGCCAGAGGGGAGCCCCACGCGTTAAGGTGCGGCCTCTCGCGTCGCCCTTCCTTGCCCTCCTGAGAGAGGCCTGGGCTGCAGCTCTGCAATGCCCGCGCCGGTCTCTGCCCACCTTCCAGGGCCGAGCACGGCCCGCGGTCACCTCCGGCTCGAGGCTGCTGCTGCAGGACACGGGTTGGACTCCTCGGGCAGGCTGCGCAAGCTGGCTTTGTTCTGAAGGGCTGGCGGTGGCCCAGCTCCTGGAGAACAGACGTCCCACGTGCAAACAACAGTACCGCCGCACCCGGCCCCCTTTGTCTTCAGAGAGGCAAAAGAGAAATAGGTCTTGGAGACCGGCAGGTGGGGAAGAGCTGGTGGTACCTGAGTGAACCCGCACGGGGGACAGTATTAAAAGGAGAACATTAATCTCTCCCGTTGCAGTGTGCAGAGGGTAGCAAGGGGAAGGCACAGGCACAGACTAACGTTGCAGGGTAGGTTCACAGCACATTGGCCTCATTTCCTGAGCCCCAGTTCTGCAGGAGGTGTGGCCCCGGATCCACGTGCGGCCCTGGGGCACGGAGCTTGTCCTGCTGCCACTTTCCATTTCAGCTAAAACTGCCGAGGGAGGAAGCAAACAGCCGAGACCAGCTGAACAGAGATTAGCCCTTTGATTTGCTGCAGGTGACTTGCTCTGCTTATCACAGCTTGTCACAGCGGTGGGAGGGGTTTTTTCCCATGCTTTCTGCAGAGGTTGGCTCATAAAGGCACGAAGCTGGTCTCGCTTCAGCTCTGTGTGTGGCAGCGGCTTCCTGGCCCGGGACCCAGGCACAGTGAAAATCTGATCTGCAAAGAAGAGGGAGTGTTTCAAAGTCAGACGCAGCAGGTTCAGGGCCGTGAAAAACACCTGCCAAAGCCTTGTCCGTTCCCATGTTTTGTAGTTTCCTTAACTACAGTGCCAAAAACAAGCCATGAAAGGAAGATGTGGTTCATACGGGCTCTGAAAGATCTCAGTTTACCAGGGAATAAGTCATATTTTTACCCCTTGGTAAGCTGGGGCAAAGGGCAGAGTCGAATTAGTGGTGCTTAAGTGGGACACTCTGGGAGAGGGGGGCTGGGGCCTGCGTTGCCTGAGTCCTAGAGCAGGATTAAGCTCCGGTCCTGGCGGGGAGGCGAGCAGCCGGCCGGGCTCAGGCTGGGTGAGTAAGCGATGCTGCAGCCGTTGGGTTACTCTGGCGACTGCGCTGCGCCTCTTTGGTCGCTGTGCTGATTTCAGGTGAGCAGGGAGCAGGGTCGGTGCAGCCCTGCGGCGAGGAGCAGCGTCGCCGCTTCCCTAGCGAGTTCTGCGGCCTGGCAGGGGGTTAAAAAGAGAGATGTTGCACACGTGTATATCTGTTTACCTGGACTTAACCAGACTGCGTTTGCAGAGTCTGCCTGCGTCTCGGAGCCTGAGAATGCTGTAAATAGTGTCTTTCTGGCAGCAACAGGTCGGATACTGTATTCTTGATGTTTAGGTTTCTGACACGGTGATAGAGAAGGTGCTTTCCTGGGGGCAAATGAGGCAGTGTGGCTGAGCCAGCGGTTGGGGCACTGCTGAAAAGGGCTGGCCCTGTTCCCTCGTCCTCCCTCCTCTGCGTTCGTGAGCACGTGCCCTGCTGTGTTTCCCTTGTACTTGCTCCAGTGCTTCTCTGATCCCCCCGTGGAGGTAACAGCCAGGTTACTTTCGGACAGAAGGTGCAGAAAACTAACGCAGCAAAAGAAGTGACTTGTTTCGTGCAGGGGTAGTGAGTTGCACCGGCTCGGCACAGGACTCTGTGTGCTACAGAGCCATCACAAGAGATGAAGCAGAAGGATGGGAAAGGCAGCGGAGAAGGTCCACGCAGAAGCGAGCCGTGAAGTTCTCTTCTGTGCCCCGAATACGCTCGTGGTCGGCAGGAGCAGAGCTGCAGCTTGGGAAGTCTGTACGGATCATTGGTAACTGAGGCTCGGCTGCTGCGTCTCAGGGCTGCGAGACTGATGCTAGGGGCTTGTGTCCCACGTAGGTGAGTTCGCTGTAGGTGCCTGGGTAGGCAAGATGCTTACTATTGTAATAAGGTCGTCTGATCTTGCAAGATCCCAATCCAGAGGCGATGTGACTTGCAAATCAGGGAGTGGGTGTCATTTGCAAATTCCCTGCAGCAGGGCAGGGTGCTGTTGGGATGTGAAATGTGACTCGTGTGAAGGTATGAAATGAGCCTTCCATCCCCCGCCTCCCATCAGCTTGCCTTTCCTCCTTCGATCCCCCGCAATAATTGTGTGCTCTGTTACAGGTCTTGATTTCAGCCTGCTGTTTTGCATGCAAATTACTGGGTTTGAAGGCGAGTTCAGATCAAGATCAGATGTGAATGTCAAGGCCAGTAGCTGTTCTGGAGTGATCTCATGGTGAACGCTTTTTTTTTTTCCTAGAATAAGAGCCTGTTCTGTCTTACTTGGATCCATTATCAAGGAGATTAAATAATACCAAGACAGTGTCCTTTTATCTCAGGCTGAGAGTCTGTGCCTGCTCCTCAGAAATAGCTTTTCCAGCGTGGCTGGCTACAGGCTGTACATGCATGCTGGTGTGCAGGAGTCGGCACCGCTGACATTGCCTCTGCAGTTGTGTCTGGGAGATGAATAACAGCTTTTTGCTAATGGGTCTCATGTCAGCAGGGGTGATTTAGCAAGGAGGACTGCAGTGCATTAGTTGCTATGACTCAAGCTCACTCAGGCTTGAACTGATCATTTATTGGTTTATAAATTAAACTGCAGATGCTGCGTCCCGTCAGTGCTGGCATGCTGAGGATCCTGAAAGGGGTTCTTCCCGTAGCGTTCTCTCAGAAACCTTTAAATTACTGCCTCGGGAGTCAGGGCATGCAGGTTGTAGCCCCGGCTCTTACAGCGGTGATGCCAGCCGAGCTGCCCTGGCGCCTGTCGAAATCACGGCGTGACGCTGGTGAGGCATCGAGGCTCTTGTGGCATCTGCCAGAAGCTCACCAGCAGTCCATGCCTGTTGGTGCGGCATCCTGCATCCTCGTTTTCTGAGTGGGGAGCAAGTCCCTCAAGTTTCTTCTAGGCAATAAAAAGCTGTCCACAAGATCTTGGTGAGCATCGCGGGGAAATAGATGCTGGCTGCTCCTGTGCCGGAAGGATCCGTGCTCCTCCTGTCGTGGGGAGGAGAGAGGCAGCAGGGACCGGTGTGGGCCAGGGCAGGGATTTGCGGATCTGTGCTGGTCCCCGTTGATCTGCATTGAAAAGCTATTTAGAAATGAAAAAGATGTTTGTCTAAACAGGTAACTCCATCCTCCTGGAGAGCTGAGAGACCGTCTCAGGGCTCTTCCCCGGAAATTCAGCTTCTGCCCTGCGCGGTCCTGGAGTGAAGCCTCTTGTCTCGGGTCCTTCTGAGGTTCAGCCCCAGCCCGCTCGAGGGCGGTGACGGCGCTGGTGTGTCCCCGCGGAGGGTACAGCCGAGGGGTTTACCTGTGCGGGGCAGGGCCTTCAGCTTGCTCTGGGTGGGTTGTGTGTGAACCGCGGGAGCTATTTAGAAAGAGCCCAAGGTGCAAGATAATTAAAATCTAAGGCTAAAATGTGTCAGATGGTGTCCAGCTACCTTGTGTTTCCTGTTCACTAAAGGCACTCGGGGCGGGTGTCGCGGCTCAGCTCCCGCTTGCATGTCTGCGTTAAATGTTCCCGTATGGGAGAGCAAAGCCAGGAAGGATTTTCTGTACTGAAGATATCGGTATTACAGCAACCACAGACGTTTCGGGTTCAACACTGCTAAAAATGCTGATTAGCCCCACAGTAGGGACAGTGCTGCTCGATCCCTTGCCGCACCTGCATGGAGTCCAATTTGGGGTGGTTTCCTACCTGCAGGTCATCTCTGTAGCTGGGCGTGAGCTCTCTAATGGTCAGAAGTTCACCTATATATATATATATATTTTAAATGTAGCTTTTCAGTGGCTCAGTGAGCCCCGTTCATTTCTGTTCGCAGTGGTGGTTGGTTTCCGTGGCGGAGGCAGAGCGACGGCAGGATGTGTGAAGGGCCATCCAGGATTTCTGGACCCATTCCTCCAGACCCTACGCTCTTTCCAAACTATTACAAACGCCCCTTCTCAGGTGAGTCCCTGATGCTTGTTACGGATGCGCGGTTTTGTGCTTTGGCGTGACGCAGCTTGCCCGTTTGATGTCTGTATTCTTTGGCGTCCTCGACGGTCTCCACTCACGTGGGTGCAGGTGCTCCTGCTGCCTCACGGTTGGTGATCCTAAAGGGGGTCTGGTTGAAAGATGGGAAAGCATGAGGTAGAGGTGGAGAGGGGGTCTTCAGCGTTGTTTGTAGGCTGTGGGTGAAAAAACCCACGAGGTGAGATCGTTGCCTGACAGTCTCCTTCTCTGTCTTTCTCTGTAGCTCGAGGGAGGCTGGAAGGGAATGCTCAGAAGCTGGATTTTACCTCTGGCCTCCTGGACCCAGTTCCCAACCCGTACCCCGCTTTGGGCAGTGCCCGCCACATCCAGCCAGCCCCTCGCATTCGCCCCAGTGGAAAGGACTTCCTAGAGAAGGGACAGAAGGGGACGCTCGGTCTCCTACTGCAGCTCGAAGGGATCTCCCTTGACGGGGGGCTGCCAGTCAAGAGTAAGTACGGCTGAGTAGCTGCTGGCCCGAGTTGCGTTTGGGGCCAGGGATGAAGCGTCAGGGATTTCGGTGGATTCCTCGGCTCTGCTGCCCGAGGAGAGCTTGAGCTTCGCAGGGCCGGTCGCCCCATCTCCTGCGTTTGGCCTGGCAGTGGTGTCCCCGGGCCGCCGACCGCGCTGGAGCCGGTGCTGCTGCCGCCTCCCTGACTCCAGTCTGGCCCCGGCCTGGAATGGGAAGAGGGACTGTGAAAAAGATGCTGTTTAATTTGGACTTGAGGAACTAGTCATGGATGAGAGACTGTTGAGAGATGCTGGAAATAAATCAAGCCCTTCTAGTTTGCTGCCTCTGAATATAACTCTGAATATATTTCTTTATAGTGGAACTTAAAGATGGATCAGGTGAAATCTTAATGTATAGAGGATGTTTAGCCTGGAGAATTCCTTGTTACTGAAGCCAGGCAGGATTTGGGAAGACTGTCTGTGTACGTGGATACTGAGAACATCTTTGTGAAAGATGTTGCCTTCTCCAGGGAGGTCGCCCAGAGTGCCTTCGGAGGTCCAGGGAGGAGATAAGGCTGAGCGCTGGGTGTCATTTGATTTACTTCATGTGCTGGCATTGCCCCTGGCCGTGCCGGGTGCCAGCGTGGTGGCTGCCACCACGCTGTGCCAGAGCAGGAGGGGAATGGAAGAGGGTCTGGTCGGGTCAGCTGAGATCTTCCCTGTCTTGGGGAGCCCAAGGAAGGATCATTTTTGATTCGAAAACAAAAATACAATCCGTAGTCTGATGTCCACTTGAATGCGGGACAATGTCCGACCCTGAATTTCCAGGGACAGTGCAGGTTTAAGGCCCTGCAGCTGCCATTAACCAGCCCTCTCTTCGCTTCAGAAGATGCTGAACTGGGAACTGGCCTTGCTCTCGAGAGGATGCTGGCGTGGCTTGTCTGGCATAGTCCAAAATGGGACAAGTGAGCCACGCTCTCTCAGAACACGGGAGTCCGTGACCACCGGTGATGTGCACAGACCCGTGCTGATGCTCATCTGGGCACTGTGGGATCCTCTGGCAGAAGAGGGTCAGTCCGGGAGTGTGCATCTAACACGGGAAAAATGCACAGATTGTCTAGGCTGCAGGAGAGGGGAGAGCTTGCTATTTCTACGGGCGGTTGGACCAGCTTTGGAGACGGAGCTGTGGGCTCTGGTGCCAGTGCTCCAAGAGCCTGCGTCCCTTGGCAGTGTCTGAGGGTGACGGCTGTGTCTCCCCTTGCTGTGCAGGGAAAGAGTCCAAGGACCACGAGAAGGAAAATGTGAGGCGAATAAAGGAGATTCAGAAGAAGTGCAAAGAGAAGGAGCGAGCCCAAGAGCGCAGCCAGCCCAAGCCTGTGAAAGCTCTGTGGAAATCCCAGAAATATGAAAACGTGGAGTCAAAGGTGAAGGCCAAATTGCAGGTTGGTACCCACTGAGCTCTTGAACTCTCCTGGCCTGGGATGTGGGTCAGGTTCTGTGGGATGGTGGAGATGGGGGAGTCCCAGAACCTACAGGTCTGGGGGCAACTTGGTGCTGAAGCACGGTGGGCAGATGTGACAGTGGGGCTGTGTGCTGAGCGAGAACGTTTGGCTTGGGTCTGGAGAGCGGTTGCTGTAATAATCCCCATCCTGCCTGACCAAGCAGAGTCCCCATGCAGGGAAAGCTGAGGAGAGGAAAATCTCATCACACCATCTGCCTGGGGGCTCCTACTTGGCCCTTTGGTCGTTGGGGATCTAAAGGCAGTTCCGGGGGGTGCAGAGCTGCCCTCACAGCCGTATTCCCTGTCTAGAGGTGCATCCAGCTGGCTTTTCGGCTTCCCAGTGTTTGGGGCAACGCTTGTCTGGGGTTTGTGCCAAAAGGCTGTGGTATTCTGCCCCACAGATCGTGGCCTCGGAGGTAGGTCTTCAGGCTGCGTCAAACCTTGGTCCAACTCTTACCACCTGTGGACCCACAGCGGGCTGTGTATCTCCAGATTCTTCTCCGAGTGATTGTCCTGGTGGATAACCACTGCGCAGTGGGGGCACACAGACACCTCCAGGCAGTCGGGGTGGAGGCCTCGTAGCTCCAGCACAACCTGCCAGGGCGTACGTACCTCCTGTCCTCTGTGTACGTGCTTGTGGGAGAAGGGACGCAGGGCCGTGCCTTGTATCCTCAGGCTTTTTCAACTGCTGAGAAGTTCATGGCTTCTGTTCCGAGCGGGTGTCTGGCTTTGTGAAGGTTTTGGATTGCTTTTGACTTCTTTCTTTTCCTTTCTCTGGATAATTTTTTCTCCCCTGGTGGGTTCCTGGTGTTTAAATGGTGCCTCTGTCAGAGCGCTTTGTAAAATGCACCAAAGTGGCTGCCTTGGTCAAGTGTACCTGTTTGTCCGGAAAGTAAAGTTAAGGCCTACTGGGAGAGGAAAGGAGAGCTCCATCAGTATCTTTGGGTGGATCCCTTGTCATCAGTCTGGATCTGGGACACCTCTGTGTTCGGTAGGACTCTTCCTTCATCCAGAAGTAGGCACAGCAGCTCCTACGGATGGAGTGGGATCCATCCCGCTCCACGCACGGCAGCAAGCGGAGGGGGGTGCTGTGCCCACCTCACCATAGTGACCCCCTGGAGGAGAGGCCGTGGGGCTCCCTTCCCGCTCAGCCGCACACGGGAGAAGCTCCTTGAGGACGGGGAAGCGCAGGGCTGCTGCCTTGGCTGGTAAGCCGCTGGCTCTCCGGAGTATCCTCGCACTGTTGGATCCTGCATTCCCGTCAGCCTCAGGGTTGTCGGCTGCCAGGAGAGGGCTTTGTCCTTCTGCGAGTCCCTGGTAGCCTTCACGGCCTCCGTCTCTGTTCTGTCTTTGCAGCCAGCCAGGCCGTGTGGGCAGGAGCGACGCAGCGAGCTGCTGCTTGTGCAGGCGGTGGGTGCAAGCTGGGTGACGCCTTGAGCGCCGCCACTTACGCGAGCCTTCCCTTGGTGCTCCCTGGCTGAGCTGGAGCCTTCGAGTTCCTCCTCATCTCTGCATTGCTTCCCTCTGGTCTGTGGCCCTTGGGCCAACTTTTGACACTAAAATTAAGTGTATTGATACCAACTGCAAAAATTGGCAAGCTGATTTCCAAGCCAGTGGTTCCAAATGCTGTGTCCCTCCTTCCCGGTGTGCCACCAACCTCTCTGACGTCCGTGACCCTTCCACACACGGGAGCAAACCCACGTGTGCTTTAGGAACACAAGCCTACGCTCTTGTTTGACAGATCCTCTGGGTTAGAGGAAGATTGAGATCATTTCGTCTTTTGTTTTGGGGAAAGGGGGTGGTCTCTGCGCAGACAGTTTCTGCGTGGTGCGTTACCTGTGCTCTGCGGATTCCTCCGGAGAGAGGTGGCAGGAGGCTGACTCACGTTGCTTTAACTGTTGCTGGGCTCTCCTGGAGCTGGGGTGTTCCCTTTGAAGGATCTCCATCCTCTGTGGAGCTGCTGCTCGGAGATTAAGTTGATTCTGTTAGGTCTTGATGTCTAACACGGAGTTTCTTTTCTCTCGCCTGTCCCTGAGGCTGTTGGTTGTAGCAGCTGCCTTGAAAAGGGCTCTGGCAGTCTCAGTGCTCCCGTGGAGGGAGACGGGGCACGCTGCGCCCTGCTACCACGCTCCGGAGATCACAGGCTTGCTTGACTTTGAACCAGCCGCGCTAGGTAAAGGCACTTCTCATTAACTTACTGGAGAGATCTGCGTCTCCTGGCTCCTGTTCCAAAAAGACTGATCATCTTTGGAGCATGATCAGTGTGGGCAGTGCTGAGGGCATCGCACACCCTGGTCCTTGCACCAAAATTACTGCTGTCAGTGTCCTGTCCCGCCTTCCGTCTCCAGGTCTGCCAAGCTGAATGGGCCAGGCAAGGAGGACTCTGCCTCGCGGGGACGGCAGCTCAGCTGAGACCTTGGGTACCTGTGACTGTCTGGAGCCTGCCCGTACCGTTCCTGTCACTTCCAAGAGCAGAGCAGTGCCCCGGTTGTATTTATTGTAGGGTCGCCTGCTTGCCGTAGTGTCAGCTTCCAATTTTCAGGGTTCGTTCGGGCACTGCCTCAGACCGTCTTGTTGCAGACTGCCTGTTAGACATCGAGCAGTGCCGCCTTGTGCCAGCGCTAACCGTGGCCTTTGAAGATGCCTCCTAGATGCAATGCCACCCTCCCAGCCTCCCTCCCTCTCTGCTCCTTTTTCTGTCTCGAGTAGGATAACCGCGGATTTGGGGTGCTGAACAGAGCAGCGCTTGAGAACAGCATCTACCTCGCGTCAGCTTCATGCCTACCTGTGCCGTTTCATTAGCGCCTGCTGTAGCAGCGCTCTGCAGCGTGCTCTGGGTTTATGGAGGTGGGGTGGCTTCTTCTGGGAGTTCAGGTTCTCTGTTGTTGCCAACAAGGGAGACTGACTTGTGCCTCTCGACTTTCAGCACACTTACTCCACGCTGCCATTTGCCCTTTTCACAGGAAGATTTCTCCTTTTTAAGGAGTCATGAGCATTGTCGGTTTGGACTGTCCGTCCGTTTAGATTGTCCCTAGGTCTGGTAGGTATCTCTGTTGGGATATCTGGTGTTGCTCTCCTTTCGTGCCTACCAGATTAGTCAGTAAAGAGTAAAAGCAGTAAAATTGACTCTCCGGTCAGTGCTACGCATGCATTTGATCCAAATGCGTGTTTCTGCAGATTTTTCCCTTTTTTTTTGAGCGTTTCTTTACCAAGTTCCGTGGCCAGGTCTGGGTTTGTTGCTGTAGGCAGTCTGTCTGCCTTTGCTGGCTGAGCACAGATTGGCTTCCCCCAAGAACTTCTGCCAAGTCATGGCAGAAAGAGCGTGCTGTCATCTGCCTGCTGGAAACTTGTGGTTGAGCTTGTGGTTGACCACCCAAACTTTGCTGGGTGGGTTTCTCTTTGCTCCAGCCTCCCTCCACTAGTGGATCTTTTCTTGCCTTTCCCAGGAGAGCTCCCCACCTCCAAACCCCGAGGCTCTGAAATTCCTGAGGGCATATTCTCGCTGTGGCCCTGGGATCAAGCCGTGCAGACCGCTCTCCCCGAGGCCTGCCAGAACGAAAGCTGGGGCAGACACAGAGGCTCCGGAGGTGCTGGGTGCTGAAACCAAGGTGAGTTGCACGCTAACTGCATGCTCCCAGGGGTTTCTGGCACTCGCCCATCCCAGGGGTTTCTGGCACTTATCCGTTGCTCCTGCGTTGAACTCTTCATGTGTTCTTCTGAAGCGTTGGGTCAGATGTGCTACGTGAACAGGGAGATCTGGAAATACTGTTCCTGGCTGAAGGGGAGGAACAGGGCCCTGGTCACTGGGGTGGTGAGATGCGCGTTCAAGGGCTGCTAATACTACCCTCTGGCTTCATCCTTGCTCATAGTTAAAGAGATCGTGAAGTTCCCTTTGAAAATCCCACCTCCTCGCTGTAGAAGTGCCCGTGATCTCAACTCTGCTCTTCCTAGGGCGTTGCAGGAGGTCTTGGATTTGGAGACTGCTCCCGCCTTAATCAAAGGAACTGTGGCTTCTGGACGTTAGATAAAAATTTGGGAGATGGGTGTGCTTTTTAGTAAGGAGAGTTAAATCAGTACTAACAATTAAACCTTTCAGGTAGTCTTGTCTGGGAGGCCCTAAACTGCTCCATGACTGATGTCTTCTTTCCTTGGCTAGCGTGGAGTTGGTTTGTTGGTTCCCAAATGCCATGGAGCGACTTAATTTAAACAGGACATAAACTCCTAAGGAGGAAAACCAAGAAAAGAAAACTTTAAACTCAAACCCAGCAACCTTCTCCCCTACTTGACCATCAGAGGAGCTGTGATAGAGGGTGCTGTCTCTCGGGAAATGCCCCCAGGACTAGCAAAGTTCCTGCTCTGCCAGGGGCTCTGTTGCAGTTACTGGTCTGGCAAGGGCCTGACCAGTTTGTCCCCCAACCTTCTACCTGCTCTGACGGGCTCAAAACACAGCAGTAGGAGCCATGTGGACTATGTCAAGCCTGGTGCTTCCCATCCTTCTGGCTTTGAGGGCATGGAGTCAGCTTGGGGACCTCAAAAAGATGGGGTTTAGGTTTTGCCTGGCAAGCCGTGGCACCCCGGGGCTTTCTGGCACTTATTCTGGCACTGGTTTCTTCTCAAAGCATGGCCGTCGCTCCTGCCGGTCTCTGCCTCCAGGAGGGTGTGCCCGTCCTGCTGCGGCACGCCTGCCGTCCTGTCTTGTGTGGGTGCCTCTTTGCTGTGCCCCTTGCGGGGACGAGGGCAGCGGCCTGCGTGCGTGTGCCGAGACGGCCCCTGCTGCCTCCCTCTCTCTTCTCCCAGATCCAGGTGGAGGGCAAGAGCGTTGACTTCGTTAAGCACAACGCCCGCAACGCCAAGCGGGCCCCGCTGCGGCGCTCCCAGTCCCTGCAGGCGCTGGCCGAGCTGCTGGAACAGAAGCACCGGGAGCAGGAGGAGTACAATGCCAAGCAAAAGGGCCACGTCCCCCAGTAGTACGTATGCCCCTGTCTGGTCCACGGGACTTTCTGTAACGAGCCCACTTCCCTTCACCACGTCCCCCAGCTTCTGCGTGGAAAGACGGGGGGCTGGGGACAGAGGCGCTCTCGCCATATGCAAGCAGTGCGATTTACTGGGGCCTGGGGAATAAATGCAATCCCTCCTGGTTTCTTGACTTAACGAGCATCCCGTGGCCAGTGTGACTGGGCTCAGAAAGAATTTTGTCTCCTCCTCCCTTGCGTGCTGTTGTACAATGATGCTGACGTGGGGGTGC
Source organism: Phoenicopterus ruber ruber (assembly GCA_009819775.1). Taxonomy (NCBI): domain Eukaryota; kingdom Metazoa; phylum Chordata; class Aves; order Phoenicopteriformes; family Phoenicopteridae; genus Phoenicopterus; species Phoenicopterus ruber. The sequence goes on from CM020227.1 coordinate 547,072, forward strand.
TCCGGGGAATGTGCTCCTGCCCCTTCGTAAGCCTTGCTCCACGTGACGTAGCTTCAGTGTTAAAAGGTCTGGCTTTGGAGAGGCAGATAGCTTGCTCTGCCTCGCAAGCGTTCATCCCGCCTTGGACCCCGGTTCTGAGGAACATCCAGCTAGTGACTTGGGTTTTGGGGTTCTGAGTGGAGAACAGTTCCTGGGCCACCCTGTCCGAGGACTGACCACGGTGTCAGCCCTTCGGCTCTGCCGTGCCTGCTGCTCTGCCCGCAGCCCCGGCTGTGAGCCGCTTTGTCCAGCTTCGTTCCGTCACTGGCCCACAGGCGGTTTTGAGAGGACTCAGTGGCCTGGGCCAGAAGCTCTGGTCTCCGAGGAGCTCGTGTCAGCCTCGGTGCGTCCCTTCAGCGCACGTGGAGTGTGTTTGCTAGTCCATGCACGCGGGCTAAACCCAGCTGCATCCCTCCACGGCAAGGGATGGCAGGGTGGGACTCTGGGGTGCTCAGGCAGTGACATGGGGACTAGCAGGGCTTGCAGGGCTCGATTCCCGGCTTCTGCCTGCCTCCCTGGGCCACCCCCTGCCAGATGTGCTGACACGTGCGTCCGTCTGCCTTGCCAGCCTGCTGGAGAGGAAGGAGCTGTGGCGCAGGCAGATGGAGGAGCGGCTGCGAAACCTGCCGGATCCCGACACGCCGCCTGGTCATACCCTGATGCCGGAGGGCCAGCGGCTGGAGACCCTCGGCAATCTGAAGCAGAGTAAGGGGAAAAGAAACGGGGATTCCGGCTCAGAAAAACAGGCGATCCTAGCCAGGATTAGGGAGAAGGGAGGTCTGGGGCACAGATTGCTGCCACTTGGAGAGTTGCCTGGAATAAGGCATGTAGCTGGGACGTGAGCTGTGTGCGTGGAAAGGGTGATCTCCTTCAGGTTGGTGGGACCTGCAGGTTACAGGACGGGCTCTGGAGCAGGTTTGTCCAGCGGATGGACCTGGTGTCAGGGTTACTATTGCTCTTAAAATCATAGCAAGATTTTGGTTGGAGGGGACCTTCAGAGGTCTCTAGTCCAGCCCTTGGTGCTTCAAAGCTGGTGCAGGTCACTCAGGTCCTCACCCAGCTGAGCTTTGAGTAGAGGGATGGGTATTCTCAGTCCCTGTTCCAGTGCTGCCATGATTTTCATGACTGAGGATGAGGTCATAGCATTAGGAAAAGGATGAATTTCTTTGCTTTTCCACTTACACAACTTGTTTTGTTTTGATTTGGTTTTTTTACAGGCCAGGAGCAGCTGGTAAAGGACCTGGTGATGCTGCCAGTGCGTGCAGACACCCTCAGCATGCAGAAGCGGCGGGTAGAGCTGGAGAGGAAGCTCTCCCAGATAGAAGAGGCCATCAAAATTTTCTCGAGGCCCAAGGTCTTCATCAAGCTGGACTCCTGAGCCGGTGGGGCTGGGTGCGTTGTGCTGCTCCGCGTGAGCGTCCTTCACCGCTGGGAAGGGACGATCCTCACTGCGGGAGGGATGGAGAGGAAAGCAAGTTCAGCACCCTGGGCCCGCGCAGGTGCTGGTGCAGTGTCCAACACGCAGCCGGCATCTCTTGCTCACCCTCCGGCGCTGTGTCTCGTCCAGGGAAAAGGGAGGGCGATACCCAGATTTACTCTCTGCCGTGTGGTCTTGGAGAACAGCGGTGTCTGTGCTGCTTGACTTCTCGGAGATCAGCTCTCTGCTCTGGATCCACAGCATCACCTCTTATTTTCCCATTTTTTCCCACTTCTAGGAGCTGGTAGGAAGTCTCCCATGCTGCTGCCTGTGGTGGTCCTTGTCCCCCTCTTTCTCCTGAGCTGGGCCATGGTCATGGCGCATTCTGGGCACCTGCAGACTTGTCTGCACGCAAACCTCGTGCTGTACGTCTGCCGTTCGTGCCCCAGCGCTGAGCACTGACCCATCCCACTCGCGCAGCTGGTGCTTCCGCACCCTCCGGCCTGGGGCTCGGCAGCTTGGGGACAGCTTGGGGACAGCGAAGCGGCGCAGAGCTTCAGTCCTTCCTGCCTGGGGGAGAGCTGGGCCGGCTGCAGGGGGACTGGCAGGTTGTCTGGAGAAGCCTTGGTTTGTGGGGCAGGACGTGCTCCAATAAAGCATTGTTTCCATCCTGCAGCGTGTGCAGCTCCCGGTGGGCTCCGCAGGGCCAGAGGGGGGGTGGTGGGCAGCGGAAACCCGCAGCACTGAGGTAGTGCAGGCAGGGGGAGAGCCGTGGGTCCCGGTCCCGCTTTCTGCAGAAGCCCGAAGTGGTCAGGGGAGTTAGGTTTCGTGGGGCTGGGGTGCTGGGATGTGGTGGTGGGCTCGGAGTGGAGAACAGGCGCAGAAGTCCTGCCAGATCTGGGTCTGCAGGCGGGCAGGACACGGCCGGGCCGGTGCCGTCGTGGAGGCGAGCTCGCTGCCTCCTCACCTTCAGGTGCCACATAGGGACCTGTGCAGACCTTTGCAGGGATCCTGCTGCGTGAAGCGTAGAAAGATTTAGGCTAGAAGGGATTGCTGGAGGGCTCGGTCCATCTCCTGCTCAGCACAGGGCCACCTCCACAGCTCGGGGCCTTGTCCAGCTGGGATGGGAAAATCTGCAAGGATGGGGTTGCCGCCACCACCTTGCTGGGGCTCTGTCCCCGGGCTCCGTCCCTGGGCTGTGCCGCCCTCAGGGGAACACTTTTTTTTCCCTGAAGTCCCATCAAAACTTCCCGTGTTGCAGCTTGTGCCTGTTGCCGCGTCTCCTTTCGCTGTGCGGGGCGGGGATGCTGCGCGTGGTTGCCCCAAGCAGGTGCCTTGTTGCGTGGGGTTACTCCATCCCCGGGCAGGATTTTGCGGGGTGGGGGTGTGCAGAGTGGTCCAGCCCTGCCCTGCGGCGCCCGCAGCTCTGCGGTGCTCTGGGACGTCGGGGGCTGACGCTGCTGCCAAGGGCTGGGGAAGCTTTCGGCGCTCGGGGGCTGGAGGAGGCGAGATGCCAACCGGAAAATCACCCCGTGCTCCCCTGGGGCCCTCGGGGCAAACACCGCAGGCAGGCTGAGCCGGCTGGATGAGAGCGGGGCTGGAGGAGCCGGGGGCCGCGGGCACCAGCCCCCTCGCACTTTCCTGCCCCGAACAAGTCTGGACCAGCCAGCCCAGCCGTCTGCTTTGCTCCCTTGCCCGCCTGGGCCCCGGCTGCGTGCCGGGAGTGTTGCCCCGCTCGGGAGCCCCGGAGCTGCCAGCCTCGGCCCTCGCTGCTCTCCCTGCCTGCCCCCGGCAGGGCTGGCGCTCCGGAGGGACAGTCAAAACCTGAACAGTTGGCGCTGCCCCTTCAGACCCTGAGAGCTGCTGGTCCTCCTCCTCCTCCTCATCCTCCTCTCCCACTCCCACCCCGTGCCCTTGGGAGCAGCGCCGGCGAGAGGACCCTGTGTTTGCAGGGCCCTTGGCAAACGGCTGGCAGAGCCGGTGCAGTCAGGCCCTCGGCACTGAACCACCCCAGCGGCTCCCGTGCGGCTGCTGGTGAGGTTTTGGCTACAGCGGCACAGGTGCCTTGGGACAGGGAGCGGCATGTGGTTTGGTTCTCAGGATCAGCGAAGGCAACGGGACGCGGTCCCCCCTTCCCTGCGGGAGCCAGGCCTGGGCACCATCTGCGCTTGCTTCCCGCGGGGTTTAATCGAGGGCCGTGAGAGAGCCCTTGTGCCGGGAAGGGCCTGGCACCGCGCTGTGCCCTTGCTCCCCCTGAGCATCCGTGTCCCGCTCGGGCGAGCGGGCTGGCCGAGCACTGCCCTGAGGTGCGCTCTGCCTGCCGGACCTTGTGCCTGGGCTGCCCCGCCAGCGAGCGTCGCCGGTGGCCGCGGAGGGTCGGGGCGGAGGTGCTGGGGCTGGTGCCGAAGGTTGGTGCTGCAGGAGAGGGGGCGAAGGACCACGGGACAGCCAGCCGTGATCTGGCCAGGCCTGTTCCCAGCCAGGACAGGAGGGCAGGACGAGGAGAAGCTGTCGCTGCCGTGGGTCCAACGGGGCCCAGCAGCCCCTCCCTGCTGGGGTGTTGCTCCATCCCTCCCCGCAGGCAGGAAGGTGCTGGCCCGGGGCTGGGCCAGGCCGGCAGCAAAGCGAAGGCCGAAACCAGCACCAGCCTGGCGCTTCGGTGCTGGGAGAGGGACCGAGGGCCTGGGAGCCCCAGGTGAGCCGGAGCGGTGGGTACGGCCTCCCCAAGCACGGGGCTGGAGGAGGAGGATGGAGCCTCGCCACCCTCAGCGGCGTTTACGGGGGCTGAGTGACAGCCACGGTGCTGCTGCCAGCCCGGGTGCCACCCGGCTCCCCGCAGATCTCCCCGGGGTGTCCCCTGCGCAGCGAGGGCACCGCAGCGGGGACAAGGGAGGAACCGGGGGGGCTGGGCAAGGCTCATTGCGTCGGGCCGCCGTGCCAGGCTCGCTGCCCAAAGCAGCCTGGGCGCGTGCCCTGGACGGGGCCGTGCAGGGGGAGGGACGTGCTGCAGCGTCCCTCCAAACCCCCGTTCCTCCCCGCAAGGGGCCTCGCTGGGGTCGCCCAGTGCAGCAGCGAAGCCGCGACGTGGGCGAGGGGGCTGCTCCCAGGCACTGCCTCGTGCACGCGGGGCCGGGGTCCCCACCTGCTGTGCCCCCTCCTCCCCGGGGACCTGCAGAGCTGGTCGTGGGGCTCGTGCTGGCCCACGGCACATGGGACAGGGCGCTGGGGCTGGGGGGGGGGACACGCCTGCCCCGTCCCGCGGTGCTGGGGCTGTTTGCTGGGCCCCCCAGCTGTTGGGGTCCGGCCCCTGCGGTGATGCGAACCAGGGACAACCGGGGCACTTTCTAGAAAAGGTTTTACTGTCCATTGCAATATATTAATCGATGATGCATATTTCGATAAAACAATTAAAAAACCCCACTTGTTTGGAAGGAGGGGGGTGGGAGGCGAGGGGGCTCGGAGGGGCAGTGCCCGGCGGGAGCAGGCGCCGCAGCGGGGCTCCCGGGGACGCGAGTGGCGGGAGAGGGCGGCGGGCAGCCCCGCTCCAGCCCTGCCCACCGGCCCCGTCATCGCCCCGGTGCCCACGACCAGCCCGGCTGCGCGGGAACCCGGCCGGCCGCCAAGGGTGGCGCGGGACCCCGCGGCTATAGGGTGAGGAGGGTGCCGTCCTCCCGCCCGCCGCCCCGGCCGGGGCTGCCGTCGTGGCTGCCGAGGGACTGCAGGGAGCCCCGCGAGCTGTGCGGGGACAGGCTCCGCTGGAGGGGTCCGTCCGCGGGGCCCCCGTTGGGGCAGCCCCCGGGGATGTAGTGGGACGTGCTGTCGCTCTCGATGACCAGGTCGCCCTCCTCGTCGCTCTCGGCCGTGCTGTAGTTGCTCAGGTACTGCGAGGCCGGGCTGGGGGTCTGCTGGCTGGGGGTGCTGTCCGTGGACATGCCCGAGCTGCCCGAGGCCTTGCTGCTGCGGATGACGTTGTTGCGCTGGTTGGCCGGCTTGACGGTGATGATGAGGTTGTGGCTGTTGGCCACCATCATGTCCGTCACCTGGTCCAGGGACTTGCCGGCCACGTCGATGCCGTTGACCTCCAGGATCTCATCGCTCACCGCCAGCAGCCCCGTGCTCTCGGCCAAGCCGCCCTTCACCAGGCGGGAGATGAAGATGCCGGGCACCTTCTCGACACCCTGCGGGGCCACGCGCACGCTGACGCCGTCACGGATGTAGAAACCCAGCGGCTTGTCGGAGCCGTGCTTGTGGAGCCGCACGCGGCGGTGGGTCTCGGGCAGGATGTCCACGTCGATGATGGAGGAGATCTGGCGGAAGTCCTGGGGCATGCCGATGAGGAGGTGAGGCTTGGCCCGGTAGTGCGCAGGGCGCAGCAGCCCCTTCTTCTTCCGCTGCAGGGAGTTCGAGGCGAAGACACCGGCGTCAGACTCCGCTGTGGGGAGCAAGGGAGGACACGGGTCAGGCACCGCAGCCGCCCACAGCGGCAACTGCGTGCCCTTGGCCCCACGTGTTAGGGGAGCCGTCGGGAGAAGTGCCCTGCTCACGGGTCTCACTGGCTTTTCCTCCCCGGAGCATCACCCCGGCTTTTCCTGCAGCCTGTCTCTGCTGGGCCCGTCTCCTGGGATTACCCAGCGTACACAAGGCCAGGATTAGTGGGATCGGGGCGGTGATTCAGCCTTAATCACACTTTAAGCCAAACTCTGCAGCTTAACACTAGAGTTGCCAGCGCCGACGGCCCGGGAGCCACAGCCGTGCCCCAGTTCGGGATTGGGGAGAGGGACCCCCCGGCACGAGGGGCTGCTGTGGTGGCAGCCAGCTCCCCGAGGGCGAGCCCAGCCCCGTGAGACAGCACCAGTCCCTTGTCCCCACTGGAGCGGGGCCGTGGCTGGCACGGGATGGGGATGGCCGCAGCTCTGTCCTACAGAGCCCTGCCATCCCCAAGGACGGGGACTCCCCACCTCCTGGAGACCCAGCCCGGGGCTGCAGCGTCCCTGGGGCCCCCGGACATCCCAAACTGTGATTTGTGCCACTGTCTCTTGTCCCACCATCTGGCACCGCCGCGCAGGGTTTGACTCCATCCTCCTTGACCCTGCCCTGGGGCTGCTCCGCGGGGCCCAGCCCCACCACGTCCCCTCCTTGGCTGCATCCACCAGGTGCTGGGGAGCATCCCCTGGGCCCTCGCCGGTTTCTCCCCATCCCTTTCCACGGGGGAGCCCAGATCTGGACGCTGCACTCCCGGCGTGCTCCCCACGCTGCCCCCACCAGCACCCGGCCCCTGCTCCAGCCGCAGGGGCGCTGGGGATGCCCCGAGCCCAGGGGACGTGGGGTTTCTCCCTAGCCAAGCCAGCCTGCCAGGGCTCCAGGGTTATAAATATCTCCCTGCACGCACAGCCTGGCGTATTTTTAGCTCGGGGAAGGGCGGCGGAGGCTTTCCCACAGCTATTTCAGCGCACGGCTCCTTTCCGAGGGGCGCGGAGCGACTGGGCCAGGCAGGTCCAGCACCCCACGGACGAGCCCGCAGGTGGCCCTGGGGATGTGCCGGGCTTTCCCCCTGCCCTTCCCGTGAGCCTGGCCCAGCTGAGGGGGGCCAGCGCTGCCGTCCCCGGCCAGGCTGCCCCGCAGGGACGGCTCGTCCCGATGGGGAGACGGCACAGAGAGGAACCAAGCTGCAGCCTTTGCTTTGTGACCCCCTGCGGCAGGACTGGCTGCCGCGGAGCCCACCGATGCGTGCGCACCCACATACACACGCGTGTGCATGGCTCCCCGCGCCCGGCGTGCGAGCGAGACTCTGCAGCCACATTCCTCACCAACCTGGACTGGTTCGACGACAGCCCAGCCCGGGATGACCTGGATCCATTTTAAATCAGCTGTGACTCACCCAGGGCTCGCTCCCAGCCTCTCCGCACACCTCCTGCCGCGCTGCCGGCCCCGCAGCCCCTCTCCCACGGGCGCAGCCGGGTGCCGGGGCTCCCTGGCGCTGCCTCCTCGCCCCCCTTACTGCGCTGCCCCTGGTGCCGGGGCTGTGGCTGCCTGCTCTCCGCACCATGCCAGCTCGGCACGGTCACCCACGGGCCCTCGCAGGCTTTTCCCAGCGGCAGACAAGGTGGCTCTGGGAGCAGGAGCAACGCTCCCACGGCAGCCCTGGCACACCCAGCCCCACGCCGGCTCCCTGTGCCGCAGCCTGGGTCCAGGCGTTGGTCCAGGAACAGGGGATGGTTCGGTGCCGGCAGCAACAGCCCCTGAGCACACCACAGGCTCTGGCTTCCTCCTGCCGGCAGCCTGGATCGCCGCTGCCGGCCCCCATGCCGCGCGGCCCCAGGGGAAACACACGTCCAGGGCATCCCGCATCACCCCGATGCAAGAGCCCATGAAAACTCGCACAGCAGCCAGGGCCGGCCACCGGCATCACCCCTCACGCAGGGACTTCATACCGACAACGCGAGCTGGAAACACGGGGTCGTGCTGGGTGCCGCGCCGGGGAGCTCTGGCTGTGCGCACTTTTGCTCGGTGGTTAGAAAGCCTTGGTGCTACTAAGCGGAGTGGAAGGGGACGGGCTTGTCTCTATCTCCCCGGCGAAGAGGAGACGTACCCGGCGTGTTTGTTACCAGGAGGCTTTCACCCTCGCCGGATGCTGCTCTCACGGCGGTTTCGCGCTCCTGTGTGAGGAAGCTGCTCTCCAGGAACGCGCCACTAAGGTCAGGGCGAGCCCCCGGGCTGGCGGGGAGGAGACGAGCCTCCTCCCACCACCAAAAACTCAGCGGCACCCGGCATCCCAAGAGCTCTGCCAAAACGCTGGCTGCCGCCGCCTCGGGGCAAGGAGCTGATGAGGCTCCCGGCGCGGCGCTCACAGGGGCAACACGGTGTTTTCCGGGAGCCCACGCAAGCCCGGCTGGAAAACACGACTTCAAAGGGGTGAATCGCGAGGATTTGCCTTTGCTCGCCAGGGCGCGCAGGGCCGGGGGCCCCTCGCCATGGGGAAGGGCTGCCGGGGAGAGCCCGTGTGGGCACCCCAGCCCCGGCGGGGCTCTGGGAGCCTCCCGGTGCCGCCACCTCTGGATCCATCCACCACAGTGGTGGCTGGCAGGTACGTGACTGGCCGCCACCACCGCCGGCACAGCCCAGACGTGGAACTGGTGGTACCGCGGGACGTGGCTCATCTCTCTCGATGGGGAGGACGGATCCGGCGCCCTTCTCCAGCTCCCGCTTACCCTTCTTCTGGATGATGACCCTGAGGAGGGGGTTGGCGGAGGACAGGGCTTTGTGGTAGTTGTCGTCGTTGTTGATGGGCAGGAGGTCGCCGTGGACGTCGGTGTAGCCCAGGAGCACGTCCACCCGCGGGATCTGGTGCACCGTCTGCAGCAGGCAGTAGAAGTCCTGGAAGCTGCCCGCGCTGGAGCGCTTCATGGCGAAGCGGCGAAATTCGGCATCGAACTGCGGGGGAGGAAGAGGAGGAGGAAGAGGGTGAGGCTGGGCAGGGCTGGCTCCGGCCGGCAGGACCGACGCAGGCAGGGCACCGCACAGAGCTGCCCCGGGACAGGCAGAGCCGGGCCCTGCCGGCTCCAGAGCCCCGGCAGCACCAAGGCACAGCACTCGTCGGCCAGAGCCCATCCCAAAGGCAAAATAAAAGGAGCGGAGCCGTTTTCCTGCCCAAGCACCGAAGCGAGGAGGCAGAGAGGTGCCCGCGCGGCAGAGGAAGGACCCTCTGGCCGTACCGCCAGCCACGGCGGGCACCGTGCTGCCGGGAGGCCCTTCCCTGCGACACGGGCGCTGCCGTAGCACCTGCTGAGCAACAGCAGCATTAGTGATTCCCTCCTTCAGTCGCGGCGAGGGGAAGCCAGGTAAGAGCAGGCTGAGGAACGCCGCGAGGATCGCGCCGCCCGAGGCGGGTCCCATGGATCCGGGGCAGGCGGCGGCCCGTGCGCCCCGGGAAGGAGGGCACCGCACACCCCGGGGGGCCCGGGCGGGCAAGGGCACAGCTGGGCGAGCACACAGCTGGACGAGGGCGCCGCGAGGGAGTGCGCACACCTGGGTGAGCGCAGGGCCGGGCGGGTGGGTGCAGCTGGGCGAGGGGGCACCAGGTGAGCACACATCTGGATGAGCACACACATCTGGAGGAGACCACATCTGAGCAAGCGTACAGCCGTGCGAGTGCGCACATCTGGGCGCACGGCGGGGGTTCATCCCTTGCTGGGGGTGCACGTCTGGGTGATGGCACAGCCGGGGGGGGTGTGTGCCCCGGTGAGCATGCACATCTGGGCGAGAGCACATCTGGGCGAGGCGCGCACCCGGGGTGACCGTGCAGCCAGCGCGCCCGCACCGGCGGGGCCGTACCGCACACCGGGGCTGCCGGCACCGCACGCCGGCGAGGGCGCGCATCTGGCGAGGGCGCACATCTGGCGAGCGCTCCCCGGCGACGCTCCCACAGCCGGTGCCGGCCGCGCCGAGCGGGCCCGCGGCCCGGCGGACCCCGGGGTGGCGGGACGCCGCGGCCGCCGGGCCGGGCCGGACCGGGCTCGGGGAGGCCCCGGGCAGCGCCGCCGCAGCGCAGGGGAGCGGAGCGCCCGCACCGCCTGGCTGCCGCGCCGCTGCCCGGTGCGCGGTGCCGCCCCACGTGTGCTGCCCGGCGCGGCGCGCCCGGCCGTGACCCGCCGGTACCGGTACCGGCGCCGGCATCAGCCCCGGCCCCGGCGGGCGCTTACCTTGCTCTTGACCTCGATGACGGGCTCGGCGGAGCGCGCCGGCGTGCGGTGGTGCTTGGCCATGCTGCGGGCCGGGCCGGGCCGCACCGGGCCCCGGGGCCGCGCCGCCGCCACCGCCGCTCCCGCGGCCACGGGGGATTTTCACCGGCCATGACGTCACCGGCGAGCAGGCCGGGCGCCGCCGCGCCATTGGCCCAGGCGGGGCGGGGGGCGTGGCCGGAGGGTTGCTGACAACGTCGCTGTGGCAACGGGGGCGGGGCCGGGCGGGCGCCAGGACCCCCCCCCGCCCCCCCGCCCCCGCCCCCCCCCGGCCCGGCCTCGCCGCGCCCCCGCCCCGGGCCGGGGTCGGCCCCGCCCCGCCCGCCCCGCCCGCCCCGCCGGGCGCGGCCCCTCTGCGCCGGGGGCCGCCGCCGGCCGCGCCGCCCGCGGGCGGGCTGGAGCGGGTGGCACCGGGCGCAGCCTGACCCGGGCAGCGCCCCGCGCCGCGCCGGTAACCCCGGGCCTCCCGTCGCTGTCGCTGTCGGGAACCTCATCGGCGGCACAATTAAGCCCAACGGGCGCGGGCAGCCGCCCCTCTTCGGGGCCACGGGGCTCTGACCCGCGGCCAGCATGCCTGCTTCGTCCCCACGTGTGTCACTGGTGGGAGCCCCGGGCCCACGCGGGGGTATTTCGGCTGCGGCTGCCCCTCCCGCTGCCCCGGGGCTGCCGCTCCCCGCCGCCACGGCCCCGGCGGGCTTTGGGCAGAGGGCTGGCCGGCCGCCGGGGCAGCAGGGGACGGTTTTCGGGCGGCCTGCGACACGCCGCCGCGCCGCTCGGCTCCAGCCTCCGGCTCTCGCGTTCCCTCCGGCTCTTCTCCCCTGTCCGGCGGCCTCGTTACCGCTCCGGAGCGGCGCGGGCCGGGGAAGGTCAGCTGTGGCGTTACCGAGCGGTGGGACAGCCGAGCGCGCGGAGGGGAACCGCTGGTCACCGGGGGTACGGCAGCCCCAGCGACTAAAGACGACTGACGTCTCGTCCACGGGTGGACGGGAGCTGCCGCAGCGGCCCAAGGGGCCGCGACAACGGCGCCGTGAAACGCTTTTTAAGGCCAGACACCCAACAAGCGCGGCGCTTCCTGCTGAATAAACGCGTTCAACCCAATCCCGAGAATCAGCCCGGCGTGTCTGCATCACGCCGTCCTCTGATCCTCGCGTGATCCCGGCCAGCGAAGCAACCTTCGGACGGCACGAAATTGCATCAGACCCTGGCATCACCGCAGCACCGGGCCCGCGCAAGCCAGGCTGCGGCCTCTGGCAGGCTCTTCCCCGGCGTCGCCGCGGCGGGGTGAGCAAGGGGAGCGCGCCAGGCTGCGAGGCCGCGGGGCACCTCCTCGCCTACCGGCAAATTCTCCGCCGGCTGCTCCTGCTGCGCCGAGGGATTGCCAGGCGGTGAAAACGAGCCGGACCACACACAGCGCTGTAAACTCGTCAGCAATCCCCCCTTCATTTTTTTTTTAAACAGAGTAATTGTGTTGAGGTCAGAGAGATAATCCTGATTTACACCGGGGTTAATGTTTACGCAGGCACCGGTGACAAAAGAAGCTTGCAGCCCTTCATCTCCAATTCTGGTAAATCGGAGTGAATTGTTCGGCAGGACGGGGGTGACACGCTGGTCACGCGCCGTGTCCCCGGCCCCGCGGCTACGGAGCGAGGCGTAAGCCCAGCACCGTCAGGGCAGGCGTTTGTTCTGCCGTAGCACCGGGAGCCTGAATCAGCCCCTGGGAGCGGAGCATGTGCCACCAAATGTCCAGCCGTGCCCACCGACCCCGGAGCCACCAGTTCTCGGCTGCTCGGGTAGGGCAGCGAGGGCCCGGCTCTCCGGGGGGCTCAGAACCCCTGACTTGGAGGGGGGCTGCCGAGGTTTGGCATCACAGAGACGTTGGGGGGTCGTGGGCTGTGTCCTGGGTTCGGCCGGGACGGAGCTGGTTTTGTCTCCAGCAGCTCCCGTGTTTCGGATTCAGTGTGAGCAGAGCGGTGACAGCACACTGATGGTGCTGGGTGCTGCTGAACCACCAAGGACATTTTGCAGTTTCCCGGGTTTTGCTGATGTGCAGGGGCAAGAACTCGGGAGGGGCAGAGCCAGAACAGTTGATCCCAACTGGCCAAAGAGAGTATTCCATACCAGAGACGGCATGGCCGGGATAAGGGAGGGTCGGCCGGTGGGCCATTTCCCTTCTTGTCCCTTCTTTTTCCCCTTCTTTTTTGTTTTTTGGGGCCTTTTCGTTTGTTCGTTCGTTTGTTCGGCTGTTGGTTCCCTCGCCTGCTCTCTCTGGAACTGGCTGTTCTGGGATAGCTGGGGGGGATACCCCTGCTCCCTGCCTGCTGCTCGGGACGGGCTGTATCGGTCGTTGGGGGGTGAGAAATTGTGCGTTGTTCATTTTATACATTCTATTGTCCTTATATATTATTATTATCATTATTAATATATGTTTATCTTTTTCTTTGCTCTCCCGGTGAACTGTTTTTATCTCAACCCGCGAGTTTTCCTTTTTCCCCGATTCCCCTCCCCACCCCACCGGACGGGGGGAGTGAGTGAGCGGCTGCAGGGTATTCAATCACCATCCGGGGTTAAACCATGACAGGCTGCAACCGAGTGAGCAGCAAAGTCACCTTGTCCTTAACGGGGGACATTGGCAAGGGCGGCCTCGGCCACAGCATTGGTCTTTCCCTCCTCCAGCGCTGTCAGGAGCTGGGGGACCCGGATCACGGTCCCCGCCAGCAGAGCAAGAGCGGCAGACAGCTCTGACGCGTCTGCTCGGCTTGGGGGGACGCAGAGCTGCAGGCGGGGAGGGAAAGCCCACCTGAGCGCCGAGCCGCGCAGCGACAGCCGAGGGCAGAGCGGGCGGGGAGCGCAGCCTCAGCTCTGGAGCAATTCCTGCCGCTGCGGTGCTTGTCCTGGGGAGGGATGCAACTCAGGAGTGGGCTCCGCCGGCGTTCTCCATCCCCCCCAGCAGCCGCGGAGGGTTCGTTGGATCAGATGCAGGCTCAGTTCATTTCTTGGTGATTTTATTTTGCCGGCTCCCACGGCAGCGATGCCCCGTGGCACAGCTCTTCCCCAGGAACCTGCGAGGCGATGCATCCCCGTGGCGGAGCGTCTTTGCCGGTTGCAAAATCTGGTGCTGGCTTCAAACTCATCCGTGCCTTTGGGCAACAGGTCTGGCTGCCAAGGAACACTGAGCAGCTAATGAAACACGCAGAGTAAATACGGGGTGCTGACAGACAGAACTGACTTCTCGCATTCCGACGATACTGTTGTAAAGTACGCTAAAACCCTCTCCTGGTGCATCAGGATCATTACCGCTGGGTTTCCCGGTGCCGGATCACGTCTCCAAGGAAGATGGGTATGAGGAGGAGGACGCAGCAGCTGCTGTTCTACATTTGTATGTTTGGGTTTTCTTTTTTTGGTGACAATTTCTTGAATTATCACCTTTCCCCAACACCCCTGTGCGCTCCTGTTGACCCCACGCAGAAGCGTGTTGTGTCCTGTCCCCACGAAGTCAGAGACAAGCCTGTGGAGGCGGCTACGCAGCGCAGGTGACACAGCCGTGTGACGAACGGCGACGCTTCACCCGGATCGGGCTGTGGATAGAATCAGAGCATCGTTTCGGTTGGAAGAGCCCTTTAAGGCGCAGCGTGCGCGGGCCCCACGGAGAGCCGCGCTGCTCCCGCGGGCGGGGGGAAAGGGACGGGCGAAGCCAGGGATCCCCCAACCCGGCCTCGCTGCCGAAGCCGGTGCGTGGGGGAGCTTTGGCCCGAGGTGACCGGAGCGGCAGGAGCGGGCGGGCGGGCCCGGGATGGGTGTCTGAAGGACAGAGCCCCCGTCGCGCGTCCCCCCTCCCCGCGCGGTGCCGACGGGGCGGCTGGGCCGGGCCCGGTGAGGCTGCCGGCGCTGCGGCCTGGCGGGAGGGCCGGGCTCAGCTCCCTCAGGCCCAGCGCGGCCCGGGGGGAGTCGGGCGGCCGGGCGGGCAGGGGCCTGGCCCCGGCGGGGTCAGCGGACGGGCCCCGCGCCCCGCAATGGCGCCCAGCCCCTCACGGCCCCGGCCCGGGTGGGGGAGGATCACGGTCGCCATGGTGAGACTGCGCCGGGCGCTGGAACCGCCCCCCCGGCACCGCCCAATCAGCCCCTCCGCCTCCCGCCACCGCCCTCCCGCGGCGCCGCACGCGGGGCTCCGTCCCATTGGCCCACGTGGCAGCCCCCGCCTCCGCTCCCGCCGCAGCCAATCAGCTGCAGCCACCGCGTCCCTGCAGCAGGGCGGGGCGCGGCGGGCGCCTACAAGAGGGGCGGGCGGGGCAGGGGGCGCCGCTGTTGCCGGTCCCGCGGCCGCCATGGAGGAGCCGCTGGCGCTGCTCGTCCGCAGCCCCACGCAGCGACACCCCGACCTGCGCCTCCGCGCCGCGCCCGCCTGGACCGTGCGCCGCCTCAAGGCCGAGCTGCGCCGCCTCGTCCCCGAGGCACCGGTGAGTGCGCGGCCCCCTCCTCCCCCTTTCCCCTCAGCGCTGCCCCCTCGGGGCGGTTGTGGCGGGGTCTCGGCGGGGCTCCCGGGGCCGCCGCCGGTTCGCCCGCCCGAGCCCTGCCGGCAGCTGCGCCCCTGGGGCGCCCCGCACCCGATTGCGTCAGCTGCCGGTCGGTGCGGGCGTGGGGCCCCCCCGGGGCTATTTTGGGACTTCACTTGGCTTCTGCCTCGGCCGCCGTTAAATATTAACTGCCCTCCCGGGACCGCGCGTCCCGCGGGGCCTCGGGCAAGGCCGGCCGCCGTCGGGGAGCCCGCTCGCACCAGCTCCCGAGGCCGCGGCTGAGGCCGGCGTGGGGCGTGCGGGTGGGCGGCGCCGGGGCATCTCCCCTCGGGGGCGGCGAGGGGGCTGCGGCGGCTCCGGGGCTGTCTCTTTGGAAGCTCGCTCCCGGCTGAACGAGGGGCAGCCCGGCCTGCGCGCAGCGAGGTGACCGGGCTCGTAGAGACGCTTGATGCGGGAAACGCAGAAGTCGGGCTTCCTTTGCGGCCACGGGCGTCGTGAGCGGGCGAGGCGCCCACGGGGCGCGGGGGCTGCGCCGTCCCGCCGCGCTGTCCCGCGGAGCCGGGCGGCTGCCCGGAAGGCAGCTCAGCGGGCGCCCCCGGCAGCCGCGCTGCGGTCGGGAGCAGCTGCCGGGGCTCATCCCACGGGGCGCGACGGATTTATTTGACACCAGTGCCAGCACTGAGCAGATTAGATGGTACCGCGAACCTCCGTTTCTAAGAAACACGCACGTTTTTGTCAGGACTGTAAAAGAGACGGCGTGTAACAAAGTTCTTGGCCAAAGAGGTGCTTCATATCCTCCTGCTGATTTAGACCTCAGTGTTGGAAATCCTGCACTTCGGTTGTTCTCATCTCATCAGCTGAACTTAACGCGCACAGTTCCCTGGGCACCTTGTTGCGCGGGGCGCTTCCAGCTGCTCGCCTCTGTCCATCTGCCTCCGGGCTGTGTCAGTTCATGCTTTCGTGTGCTTGGCAGAGCAAGTCATCCTGTTCTCTGTTTTCTCTCTTCAAAGCCTGAAGAGGACCAGAAGCTGATTTATTCTGGGAAGCTGCTGCTGGATCATCATTATCTGAGAGAGTTGCTGCCAAAGGTATTAAAAAATCTTTTATGCTGTGCTGAAATACATGAAGAAAAGTGACTTTTTTTTTTAACGTCTTCCCTTACATTTTAGCAGGGGGAGTTGCACGCTCTTCATTTGGTGTACAACTTCAAGACTCCTGCAAATGTGCAAGAAACCCATGCCGAGGTACTCATCCATGTTAACGTACTGCTCTGAATCTTGGGGTTGTGACTAAAAAAGGGAAGTACTGAATGGCTATTTTAAAGTTCACCAATACTGCAGCTTTTTCCTACTAATGCATTGGCAGTATTTGTGATAATGTGGTTAGGACTGTGAGAACGTATTTGGATTAAGCTAAGTAAAAAAAATTCTACAGTTCATCAGTAAAGATTCTCATGGTGTCTGTTAAGAAGTATCAAACCTATAATCTAGTTGTAACACACTGCTCAGGAGAAATGCTTTCTGGTAAATTCAGTTTTATTAAGTAGAATGTGACCTGTGTCCCAGGCTCCTCTGGACAGAGGCTGCGCTTGTGGGCAGGAGGCGTTGAGGTTAGTGTGGAAGCGGTTCAGATCTGTACGTCAGGAAGAAGGCTGTTAGCTGAAGGCATTTTATGTGCTCTCGTTAATGACTCAGCCTGTAGAGAGGAAGCCAAAGATGAGCCTTAGCACTGAACCAAGTACTTGCCTTCAGGGTAAATGGCCAGAACCAATTTTTACTTTCAAGTGGATGTGCTAATGTGTCGAGGGGTGTGTTTACATTGCCCATTATAGGCAATTTGAGCTTATCCTAACCATGTCTGGTGTTGGCTAGATGTGAGCCAGCGTCAGTCTGGATATTATAGAGACGTATCACCACCAAACTGCTCTTGAATTCTGCATACAGCAGTTTGTGTACGCAAGTACGAACTCACCATAGCTGAAAAGTCAAACTGTTTTGAGTGCAGTTCCCTCTGTTTCTTCCAATTACATTTTTATACCCTGGGGGACCTGTCTGCATGTGTAAAAACTAATAAACACGGGTGTAGATCTGGTGAAAGTGAAGAGTAACATCAAGTCAGTTTTATGTGCCAGTCACTTTTAAAGGAGCTTTAAAATACTGATGGAGGTGCTTGTGGCACGGTGCCCAAGAGCAGCAGCAGTGCCTAGAGGTACTGTGTGGGACAAAGCGTGCGAACTGTGTAGCCGTTATAAAATAAGAGCATATTCAGTGTGCTGTCACCGTTTTGCGTAAGGCTTGTGTGGTGTCCCAAAGAAACCTCACTAACTGCATTGCTGTCCCTAGGTTAAAGCTGATCAGCCAAAGGTATTGTCAGAAGCTGGTCAAGAACCATCAGCATCTTCCTCAAACGGTGAAAGGCTGAGATGCTCTTCTGGTGGCCAGTCTTCAGCTGAAGCCAGTAACAGGTAGATACAACTTTTATGGACATCGCTAAGATTTTTAAAATGTTGGTTTGGTATTGGATGCCAGCCCCATATGCCACACATGCTGTCTTAAGACCATAGAACGTGGGCCAAAGGTGATGAGGAGATAAGGCTTTAGTGGATGTGAGAGAAGCTAAAGGAAAATGCCTTGTTCTGTTGGTTGAAAATCTTCCCTTTATTCATGTGGGTAAAGAGATGCCTTTAGTACTCTAGAAGGAGGAATTAATTTTGCATTTGGATGTGCAAAATGGCAGAAGTTATTTACATTGTCCTGTAATAAATGACTCTTGCAGTTTGTCCAGTGTTTGCTAATGAATGTGTTCAAATTTTGACCAAGGCTTGAAACAACTCGGCATCCCTTCCAACGTGTGGCTCCTGGCTTCTCTGCTTATACAACCTACAGCATGCTTCAGATGTCCTGGCTGCAGCAGATTTATGCAAGACAATATTACATGCAATAGTAAGTTTTCTGTCCAAAGCTACCAGTAGAAAGTAGAAACTGTAATACAAGGAAATAGAACGCTTCTGGCTGTTCTTCCTCTTTTGATGTAGTGCGATTGGAAGACTTTTTTTTTGTTGTTGCAACTTACGCTGAATGGTGTGGGAATGTACCTCCAACTGCCGTGTGGTGCTTGGTTCGCTGTTTAGGCTGGTGCTTTTGAATCTCGAAAACTGCAGCTGTGACTCTCTTGGGAGGGCAGGTGTCTGGAGTAGGTGTGATCCTGCTGCTGAGCCTTAGCTCCTCACTGGTGTTTTACTGCTTAAAGTAGCACATGTAGCACTGACTGGAAATCGGTGACAGAGGTGAAGCTGAGACTTGTAGCAGCCTTCCAGGCTACTTTTAGATTGCTCTGAAGAATTTTTTTGCAAGGTATTGAAATGATTATTCATAAAGTGGCAGGTGCCTGGTTTGACTTGCTGAAGTCACTATGCAACTGTTGTCATGGGTAGAACTAAAACTTGTTTTTAACCCTTCTGCAGCCTCTAAACTTGATGCTTTCTACTTGCATGTGATCTGACTCTATACTTAGATGGACAAATTTTCAGTGCCTGTGTTAAGTGTGACAGGACTTGACTGAGCCTTTCTGTCCTCTGGTTTCAGCTTGGCTTCTGCTGCATCTGCTGACCCATCCCAGACACAACGTTCTCAGGAGATACCGGTGGCACCAGTGACACCCCCAGCTCCTCTCCCGGACCCATTTCCTGCACAGAATCAGCCTGGAAACCAGAATGCTGCTGCCCAGGTTAACGCAGCGGCCAACCAGAACTTGCGGATGAACGCCCAAGGGGGTCCCCTCATGGAGGAAGAGGAAGAGGGTGGCAATCGAGATTGGCTGGACTGGCTCTACTCAGCAACGCTCTTCTATGTTTTCGTCAACATTATCTATTTCTACTCCAGCGTCAGCAGATTCCTCCTGGTGATGGGTGGCACTGTGCTGATGTATCTGTAAGTGCACGGTATGAACATGTACCCTTGTGTTCAGAGACGTTCCGCTGAAGTGCTGAGCTCTGTACTGTGGTCAGCTTTCTGGCAGTTGAGCTTCACAGGACTCTGTACCTGGAAAGGGTGAACTGCTCCTCCGTCCTGCTATAACTCGGTATTTAGCAAAAATGGAAGTATAGCCTATGCCTGGCTTAACTGAAGAACGGGTGATAGTGGGTGATTTTTACCTGGTTTTTGTACTAATGCTTCTGGTGTGCCTGGCTTTTTAGAAAACTACTTGAACCGAAGTAGCTCTCAGTGTAAAGCCGCAGCAGCTGGGTGGTGTAGAGCAGACAGACCTGTAGGTTCAGTGTAGTAAATGCCAGGTGCTTGTAGGGCAAAAAGTGTTTGAAGTCTGTTGGGAAGAGGGTCTCGCACCTGCTACCTATGTCATGTACCCACGCGGGTTTTCCTGCTGTGTCGCCTCTCTGGAGAGCAGACCAAGCTAAACCGAGTGCAGTGTCCTGAGCTGCCTTTGAGCCTCGCTGGGGTGGGAACTTGGGATAAGTCTTAGAAGCACAATAAAGATAAGGAGCCCTCCACTGATGTGCTTGGGATGGCTAAGAAAGATAATCTGTCCCCTCATTCTTTGGTCACCAGTGAAACAAGTGATGCAGGCCTCTGAAGGCCTGCTGGTGGGTCTAGGGGTTGAAACTGGAGCAGCTCAAATGATTAGCTCTTCCAGCCTCTATGCAGACTTGGAGAGTGAAGGTTAATTGCTTCATTAGAAGTCCTTAAATTTTACTATTGATAATTCTAAAGTGTAACTTTGAACAGCTTATACTGTGGGTTACAAGGTGCAGGTGCTGTAGAGATACAGACCTTCTTAGAAGGCCTGTATGGCCTGTTTTGGTAAGATAGGGCTGTGTTTCGCATGTTTTGTGCCCTCTTTTAGGGTGAGCACAGAAGTTACCCAGGGGTGTACCTGACATGGTAAACAAGCAGGCTCTCTGTCCCTCTAGCAGTGGGCTGAGCCCTGATTAAGTAGCTACAAACCTGGATGTGGTGCTGCTTATTCTGAATGTGAGCAGATGCTCAGTCTTCCCCTCCTACCTCATGGTTTGCTGCTAATGGGAGGTTTTGAAAGTGCTTAGTCAGGGCAGAAGAGACCTTAATATGCTCCACTTGCTGAGCTCCGAGCAGTTGGTTGTTATTTGAACTGTGTTGGTGTAACAGGAAGGAGGAATGTTTAACCAGTACTAATAAAAATCTGTTGGCTTCCCCAGGCACCACGTTGGATGGCTTCCATTTAGACGAAGACCAGTTCAGCCCTTCCCAGGCAATGTTCCTCCTCAAGCTGCTATAAACCAGGACCAGAACAATAACTTACAGGTACTGTCTTGGTATTTTTTTAAACCATAAGCATGAAACCCTCTGAAGTTTTACTTTCAGTTTACTCATTAAATGTAGGAGCAAAAACTTTATTCTATAAACTCTCATCAGAAACTGTCTTCCATGGAGGAATAATTGCCAGTGTGCTTCCTCCTTTGTAGCTAATTCCTCTGTTCTACAGATTATCTCGGGCTGAATGTTACCTTCTAGTAGTTTCTGGCCTTTAGGATGTTGTAATGGAGTGGCCTGTCACAGGCTGAACAGGTTCTGCACCTGAAGACAGTGTTAGATTACTCAGTGCTAGAATTTGAGTATATAAGTAATCAGTCCTGCACTTTGCGCTGACGCTTCTGGCTGATGTCAGCGGAGGTCACTTAATTGTAAATTCATACATAATTTACCTCATCAGGTGCTTCATGTCTGTCCTAAACTGTTCTTGGACACACAGCATGAGTTAACCAACACCACGAGAGTGCAGCTGTTTTCTCAGCTTCGTGGCTGTCGGGATACTTGCGTGCTTTGTGCATTCTGACAGTGACATCTGGGTAACAAAGCGTGCTGTTTGACACCTGATTCTCCTAACTCATTCCTGTAATGATTCTCGCTTACCAAATACCCTTCCTTTCGGCAGGGAGGAAATGGCGGCAGAGCGGATGAGTCTGAGGCATCCCCTGATGAGGGACAAGCTTTACAAGAACTGCAGCAGGCCAGCCCCTCATTTATGAGCACAGCGTGGGTGTTTTTCAAGACTTTCTTTGCATCTCTCCTTCCAGAAGGGCCTGGCGTGACCCGCAACTGACTTGTCACCAGTCTACTTGTCTGAAACTGCAGTGGGATTTAGTCTTACTGGAGTGAATCAGACACTGACTCCAAGCCAGGGGTGAAGGTGGATGCAACTTTGGCTTTCACTGACCAAGCAAACAAAGCTGCAAGAAGCCTTAAGTCGTTACGGCCTAGAGACCAAGATGTTTGCCCTCGTTCCAAAGGACTTTGTTCTGTAGTGTTTATTAGGTACCTATGTAGAGGCTTGGCGTTGTAAACTTGTGCACTCAATGCACAGGCTCTAAGCAGGTGTGCAAAAATGTTAGAGAAGCAAATTGCTTCTTCTGTGCAATGTGATTCCTGTTGGAATGGTTCAAATGCTATTTAAGTTACACTGAGTGTAGAATCTCAAAAAAAATTGCTAGATATGCATTAGCAGGTTTTTAGGGAAGATCTATTGTTAAATTGCTTCAACAATAGTTTAAATTTTCTGTGTAAATATTTTCCTATGAAGGATGTATGGTGCAATTTCTGTGGTGAACCAAGTGTGGAGGACTGTGACAGTGACCTCTGAGGAATTACCTCAGTGGGGCTGCAGGTTAAACTTCATGTTGCCAAAT
Organism: Phoenicopterus ruber ruber; assembly: GCA_009819775.1. Taxonomy (NCBI): domain Eukaryota; kingdom Metazoa; phylum Chordata; class Aves; order Phoenicopteriformes; family Phoenicopteridae; genus Phoenicopterus; species Phoenicopterus ruber. The sequence goes on from CM020227.1 coordinate 568,456, forward strand.
TCAGGTAGTTCAAACTCAAGGCTTAATTTCCCCCCTGCCAAATCATGGGAGAATAAGCGTGTTCAGCTCTATCTAGCAAGAATTTATGCAAGATGTAAACTTCTTCACTGCTTTTGGATGCAAAGTTAAAGCAGTCTAATGCCTGTATTCAATTTTGATGCATTCTCACTCCAGAGCAACTCTTGTATTACTTCATTGTGTTCCCTTCAATTTCTGATACGGTTAAGGGCTTTGATTCCAATAAAATTTTCAGGCATTTATATCCATGCTCTGTACAGCAATCGGAAGGCTGCCTGTGTGAAGCACAGGCTGTGCTCTTGCCTTGTTTTTAGTGAAAAGTCGTGATAAATGAGTTGGGATATGAGGGAAAAGATGCTCCCAGAGCCTTAAACTTGGCTCCTCAGCTAACTGTATTTTTCAGCAACCAAGTGCCTTGGAGAGCTGGTAGCTTGTGTTTGCTCACTGAAAGCTGCTGGCGGAAAGGCCGAGGGCATCGCGAAGCAGGTAATTCTGCAGGTATGTGGAAAGTTCAGAGTGTGACCCCTTGAGCCCGGCGTGTGACTCCAGTGGCATTGCGATGTGTTCTCTTGGCTTGAAGTGTGCTGTGTCGAGGGAGAACAACCGCTTGCCAAACTTGTAATGCTCTTTCTCGGTGCTGCCTGCAGTTGGCACTCTGCCTGTTTAGGGGTGTCTCGTCAGGGCTAACATGCATGAGTTGGTACCACCAGTTGTAACATCAAATGGTAATGCTTGATCTTGCCACCTCAGATCAGACTAATGTTGGATGTGGTTTGTTACTGTTACCTGCGGTAGCAAGTTCAATCTTAGTGATGTTGTCTTGGCTTTGAACAAGGATTTCCTTTCCATGCCTCTTGCCAAGTAGCTTTTCTGCCACATCTTCAATTTGCTGGAGACTTGGGGGAGGATGGGTAGGACAAAGTGGTAAAATCAAGCAATAAAGTAATCTGTAATACTTAGAATGAAGTAATTTGAGAGGAGATGAGCTTTTACTTCGGGTATATTCTGCAGAAGCCTTTGAGGATGTTCTCGGCGGTAGTGTCCCCTCTCTTGCCTTGCTAGTGGTAAGTCGGTGCTCAGCACTGTTTTGTGGATGATGGATTTTTCCTACAAGGTGTACCTAATCATCACTCGGGTGTCTCAGCAATGTGCCTGAATCAACCGAGACGTGCCTGCGCCCAGGCTCGGGAGGAGAGGGTATTTCTTGGCAGCCAGAAATAAGCTGTTTTGGTACTGGTTTAGGCAGCGAGCATGAGGTGCTGGATTACTTGTGAAACTGCTAATCTGAAGTTACCAGAGATAGCAAAACATCTGTTGTTGTCTTGAGGTTTTTGCTACTCCCCCAAGCAGGCAGATTGGTTTAAAAGTAGCTGGAAAACTAATTAAGCATAGCTAATGTCACTGGAGGGATGTAGTGAGGCTCCTGGGCCTTAGGGAATGTTTCCTTAAGGGCATGGTGAAATGTGCGCCTCTCATTGCTGTTGGGGTGGAGGGAAGCTGTGACCACAAGTGATGTGAAAGCAAATCCTGCGCAATGCGGCAGAGACAGCGGCCAGCGCTGTGCCTGGGCAGGAGCGCTGGGAAGCAAGAGAGCAGCGCTCGGCTCTGGGCACCTGTGACTGAGCCAGCCTGGCGTTACGTGGCCTGGGCAGCGCCTCAGCTTTGCCCGAGAGCACGCGGGGGTGATGGGGGTGTGGGAGCAGTGGAAGGAACTGGGGCAGCTGGGCTTAGAGGAAGGGCAATGTAAACAGCGTGATATGTAAATACTGATGGCATGGGAGGGGATATAGCCTGTGTGCCAGCTGTGGGTGAGACAGCCTGGGCCTTAAATTAGCTGAGGGAAGTCAGGTTAGACATTGGGAAAAAATGAGCCTTGAAACTACCACAGCAAGGCTGCTGAAAGAGTGTACAAATCCCAGAGCTTTTCTGGGAATAACATGACCCTGTGGTGGGAGTGAAGTGCCAAAGTTGCAGAGAACAGAAAGGACCTCGAGGCTGTGGGTTTAGGAAGCTGGGTTTGTCATGGCTCGCATTTCAAGCTGTGTGATTCTGCTGCTGGTTTAAATCCTCTTCATGCTTGCAAGCCCAGCTGCAGCTAATGCTTGTTCAGCCATGGGTGTGCTGTGCAGGTGGGTGGGGAGGTGGTGATGGTCCCCAGGGTGGCAAAGTGAGGAGCAGAACAAAACCAGCTTCTCTGCTGCTTTGTCTCCTGAAATCCTCTGGCAGCTTCCTCCAGCTGAGAGCAGATCCCTGTCTGTGCTGGAAAACAAGTCGAGGAGAAATGTACAGTCTGTCTTCTCACGCATTTTTCTTCTCACTGCAGAAACTTCTGTCAGGCTGCTTGCTTGGAGAGTCACTGAAGTCCTGTTTGTCACCAAGGGTATGCCCCTGTCCTCAGCTCATGGCACACAAATCTCGTGAGGATGAGGCTGCTGCTGAGCAGACAAGCTGGGGGGGCTGACTTCCCCTTTTCTGCAAAGAGCTGCTTTGCTTACGCATGTGCTGCTGTTTGGTGTTCCCAGCAGCTGGGGACACCCCAAGGGCTGTGCGCTGGCCCAGCGAAGCGTTACAGCCTCCCTCTGGTCTCTGCTCTGCCACCCACTTCCAGCTGCTTGAGGCCAATGGGATTTGCAGAGCTGGGTGTCCCAAGGGGGTCTCTCCTCAGAGGCATGTCAGGCTGGCTGGAGGCTGTCCCAGGGCTGTTCCCCCATCGTGTTACCAAACATGCCAACTGTGCCTTCATCACCTCATCCCAGCCCCTCTGCTTCCTAAGAACAGCTCTTGAAGTGTCTGCTAGTATTTAATGTTGGCGTATCAGATGGAACGACACACTGGAGGTGAAACCAGGGCTGTCGTACACCAACCTGTGGTGAGGGGCTTGAGGCCCCTTAATGCTCACTGCGAGGAGGGCTGGGAGGTGCTGTGCCTGGGCTGGTCTTGTGTCTGCGCCTCGTCTGTGCTGCGGAGGAACCACCTGGAACTTCTCGTATTAGCACTGAAAGCTGCATCTGCTGCTTTTTCAGTCTGGATTTGGCAGTGCAGAACTGGTGCTGCAGAAACACCTGGCTGTGCTCCCAGGCTTCAACCTGAGCTGACCTAGGGCTGCCTCTGCGTGCCAGATGCTTTTTTGGTTTTTGGAGGTTGTTATGGGTGATTCTGGTAGAGAAGAGATCAGGCTCGTTTCAGGAGAATTTAATGGAAAACCATGTGAAACTTCATTGTTCAAAAAAACCCCTTGTGTGTGGTTTACCCTCCCACATCATAGTCTATTGAAATCTCACAATTCACCAACTGGACTATGTGAATTTATTTGCTGCCTAACATCCAAGCCTGTCAGGGTGACAACGTTTAACTCTAATAACCTCTCTTCAAAGCTGAGTCTCTCTTTAACCCAAGATTCCTGCTGCTGGGGCTGGACAGCACAACCCTGGATGCTGCCAGGCAGCGCTTGCAGTCTGGGTGTGTGGGATTGACGGTGGCCTTGTGCTGCTGAGCACTGGATCTGTGCGAGATGGGAGCAGCCGGGTCTGGGCTTGCCCTCCTGCCATCCCAGGGCCAACGGGCTGTACGAGCCCTCGAGGTGGGGCTGGAGCCTGGCCCGCTGACGGAGCGGAGCGTGGCCAGGCTACCTGGAAGGCTATCGCAGGAAGCAGCTGCAGGGTAACACCGAACGTGTGGGTCAGTGCAGCACAAAGATTAATGGCACTGTCATGTACCTCTGCTCTGGATAGCACGGGGAAAAACAACCCTGGTTAGAGGGCAATCCCCAGCAAGGTGGTGAGCACACGTGTGCGCGCGTGGCCTTCAGATAAAGCCTGACACAGCAAATGTTTATCAAAACATCTTCCAGCATTCCCTTTGCAAGCACTACACAGCAGCTTGGGCATTTAACCTTTCTGGGGTTTTTAAAGCCTGCCCTGCCTCAGGTTAGCTGAATTTAACCTTTCTTTGGGCTTTTAAATCTGGCCTGTCTCCTGCTAGCCTGACCTTGCACTGGGAGGGGGAGGGTGGGCTGCTGTGTCCCTGCTGCCATGGCCTCTGCCTGGTTACTCCAGGGCAGGGATGCTCGCAGCACCTCCATGTTCCATGTAGGCGGAAAGTCTCCAGCTTTCCTGTTCCTGCTGGAGGTCAATGCTCGGCAGTCCCCTGTCCTCCCTTGCCCTCAGCTCAGGTCATCTGCCAGCAGCAGCCTCTGAAGCACTGATGGGGCAGGGGAGCAGGGCTGTAAATGCACTAGATCTACCACGACCAGCACGTTGGCTCTGGGTTCTTGGCCTTTCTGCCCTTATCCACCCTTGGACACCAGTGGCAAACACCCCTGTATCAGAATGCCCTGGTTTTCCCTTTCCGTCATGCTGGTATGAATTGCTGCCCTGGGCAGAGGGGTGGCTGTGGCCTCCTGGGTCCTGCTCTGCTTTCATCTACAGTGACTGACACCAGCCTCAGCAGGGCCGCTTCCCTGCTGCAGCGTCTCCTCCAGATCTGTTCTGGGAAAACTTAAACTGCCTGCAACCCTCCTGAGCTTGTGTCCTGCAATAAATGGGAGTGTGTCCTTCCTCTGCCGAAAGCTGTGCTGAGGGTGCAGGCAGGTGTGCCCGTGTCACACCCAGCAGCGCGGCGTCTCTGCCAGTTTAAGCGCCTGGCTGCCTCCGACGTGGTTGCGCTGCAGTGCGTGGGGTACCCCCTCCTGCCGTGGCTGCCGGACTCCCTCAGCCCAGGCCTTGGCCACTGCGCCAACATCCCTTAAACCACGAGCTGCTGGGGGGGGGCTGGGCACGAGAGAGGCCAGAAAGGACAGAAACCAGAGGTGCTGCAAGGTTAAAGCCTCTTCAATTTAAATCCTTTTGTAACGCATCTGTGCCCTTTGCAGCTTCATAGAATCATAGAATTGTTCTGGTTGGAAGAGACCTCCAAGATCATCGAGTCCAACCATTAACCTATCACTACCAAGTCCACCACTAAATCATATCACTTAGGGCCTCGTCTAAATGTCTTTTGAATCCCTCCAGGGATGGGGACTCCACCACCTCCCTGGGCAGCCTGTTCCAATGCCCGACAACCCTTTCGGTGAAGAAATTTTTACGAATGTCCAATCTAAACCTCCCCTGGCGCAACTTGAGGCCATTTCCTCTTGTTCTGTTGTCTGTTACTAGGGAGAAGAGTCCGACCCCCATCTCTCTACAACCTCCTTTCAGGGAGTTGTAGAGAGCGATAAGGTCTCCCCTCAGCCTCCTTTTCTCCAGACTAAACATCCCCAGTTCCCTCAGCCGCTCCTCATAGGACTTGTGTTCCAGAGCCTTCACCAGCCTCGTTGCCCGTCTCTGGACACGCTCCAGCACCTCAATGTCTTTCTTGTAGTGAGGGGCCCAAAACTGAACCCAGCACTCGAGGTGCGGCCTCACCAGGGCCGAGTACAGGGGGACAATCACCTCCCTCCTCCTGCTGGCCACACTATTTCTGATACACTATTTTCCCTGCAAAACTGCCTGCTCGCCAGGGCAGCGAGGATGCTGCGGCGGCTGAGCGCGTGTCGCTGGGCTGCCGCGTGGGAGCTGGGCTGCTCAGACACCTGCTATCTTTACATGCGCTTCCAACATTTAGGTCGTTTCTAACGCAGTATCGGCTCGCAGCAGGCAGCCTGTCCCGGCCACCGTGCCGCTCGCCTGGAGGAAGCCTGCAGATGCTCGGTTTCCCTCGGCGGGTCAGTGACCGCGAGTGCCTCCCGCGGGGTACCCGAGGCCGTTCACTTTCTCAACTCAGGAAGAAAACAGGGCAGCAGGGTGGGGGCCGCCGGACAGCGGGGCTCCCGGAGGAAATCGGCTCACCCAGTGCAGGGAGGACGAGGCATCTGCCGGGGAGAGGAGGAAGGCTGGCACCCCTTGGGGGTGCAGGGGGACGGTGGCGTGCAGGGCAGGTGTGCACGAGGAGTGGATGCGACCTGGGGTTTCTAACGTTTCCCCAATAGCAGCTGAGAGGCTAGGAACATGAACAGCTCCACCTTAGCGGGTTCTTCCCCAGCTGGAAGGCGGCAAACCAAAGATGGTCCACAAACTCGGCAGAGAGCGTCCCAATCCTGTGGTCATGGAGCTCTCCAGGGATGGGGGAGATGTGGGTTCACCCAGCGGTAGCAGGAGGGACCCCCTTCCCAGGAGCATGCCTCAGTTTCCCCACGGTGCGCCCAATATCAGTGGAGGGGAGAGCAGTTAATAACGTGGGTACCTTTCAAACAGGGCTTTGCTGCGAAATTGCTGCAAGAATGCAAAATATGGAATCTTTCTGTGCAAAGAGCAAATGGTGACCTGGCTGGAGACAGAGCGCAAGGCTGCTCCCTTGATTTTATCCCCTCCCAGTCTCCATCTCCCTCCAGCTTTCTCCACCCGCCTCAATGCATGTCCCGAGTTAAAGCAATCTTGGCAGGAGAGCCAAGTCCCGCAGCCCGAGCCCCTGCTGTGGGAGGAAGGCAGCGTGTGACTTGAAGAGTGTTAAGGAAACTATAGGAAGATTAGGAAATGTGTGATGAGTTTTGATAACTGGAGGAAGCAGGTCATGTCCTGCTTCCAAGGAGGTCTGCTTGGAGGTATGAAAGCAGCCTTTGCCACAGGCAAGCATCAGTCGATCTCGTCGGCGCTCTCCGCTCTGGCCGAAGATGCTCTGCGCTGGCAGGATGAGGCTGGGGACCTTCGGGATCTTGCTAATGCTTGTCCACGCGTCGGCAGCCTGTGAGTTTGGGCCCTTCCCTTACAGCGTCACGGGGATCGTCTGCAGGATGACCAAGCCTGCGGCATTGCTGTGTAAGTGCCTGCTGTGCGGGGCTGCGTTTGCCCCCTCTCCATCGGGAGAAGTTAGTGAGAGATCAGCCAAGTGAGGGGGTTTCTTGCTTCCCTGGCTCCTGTGGAAACCGTTTATCTAGTCAGATGTATTAGTACGTGCCTGGGAGCGCAGGTTAAAGCCTGGGCACCTGAACTGAATAGGCACAACTTCTCAAAGGAGCTAGGAAGCGGTGCCCGACCCCTCTCCTTCGCCCAAGGCTTTAGCATTGTTCCTCGTCGGGGGCTGGCGTGATGGAAGAGCTAGAGCAAATGTGTGTTTGATTTCTCACCTCACTGCAATCTCATCTCTTGGGGCTGGTGTGCAGAAGGGGAGAAACAGGGTTGCTCTGCTGCTGTGGGTTTATTTGCAAGGATATGGGGGCTCTGTGGGTGGGGAAGACTAATTTTAGTGCTGGGAACAGCTCTGTCCCATCACCTCTGACAGTGGCACCTGCAGAGGAGGGTGCTGGGCCAAACTAAGAAAGGGTATTTCTGGAAGGAAAAAAATCCTACACAAGCATGCGCCTGAGGCCAAGGCTGGAATGGGCTGGATAACGTTCGGAAAACCCATACAGAAACTTCAGTCTCAGAAGTTTTCCTTTGGAGACCCAACAGCTGACTGCAATACAAGCAAGCAGCAACAGAGCAAAGCACTGGGGTAAAGTCAACAGCTCGTGCGGTGTAAGGACGAGGACAGCTGCAACCTTTCCAAAATCTGCCCCTAAGGTGCAGGTGAGGTGTGTGAAAGCTGGGCTTGGTTCCCTGCAAACAGCCCTGCTGGTGACCGTCGAGCCACGCACGCTGCTGTCCCCAGCTGCCATCAGCTGTTAAAGTTAGGGATTTCTTTCTTTCTTTTTTTTTTTTTTTTTTTTAATTTACTCTGAAGCTGCTTCTAGTGCTTCCCTAATCTAATGGAAATGCCTTGGATCAAACTCTTCCATAGTGCTTTAATCCACGGTGCGGCTCTGATTTTGCAGCCAGGAGAGATTGCGGTTTGGTATCTTTGCCCTTTTCTTCCACCAACAGTGAACCAGGAAACAGCGCAGGTCATTCAAGCAGCGTTCAGACATGCCAAATTCCCAAATATCACTGGGGAAAGGTCCATGCGGCTCCTCGGCAAGGTGGCTTACGGGCTGACCAAGTGAGTACCTGTGTCGCTGTGCCAGGGGAGGTGCGGGCTGACGGAGGGGAATGGAAACTGGCCGCAGAGGGAGCTTTGATCCAGCAATTCCTGGTGAAAGCAAAGGTCTGGCCTGGGGCAGGCGCACTTTCTGATCTGTGCCTTGCAGACAATTTGCACGAATCTGTTAATGTTTAGGCTGCTGATGTATTATTTAAGGGCTTTTCCAACTCGGTGGGCAGACAGCGAGGCAGCACGTCGAGCACACCTCTGACGACAGGGAGCTCTGTCCCTGGGGCTGGGGCTCCTGGGGCCCGTCGCCGACAGATGGTGCCCATGGCACACTGGGTGGCAGAGGGACCTGGCCGGGGCTGCCGGAGCCACCCTTGCCAGCAGGATGTCACTTGGCCATGCTTTGTGACAAACAAGGCTGGGCTTTGCTGCGTTACTAATTTGTATTTGGGAAGTGCAAATGCAAGGTGCAAACACAGAGCGGATTTCCTGCTGCGGGTGTGGCTAGCACAGAGCACTGCAATAAAACGGGGTGTTTCTTCAGCGTGTTGCTCTGTTTCCTGTTTAAAGCATCCCCCCGCCTCACATCCGACCATCGCAGGGGAGAAGCAGCGCGCTGAGGCTGAGCGAAAGCACCATGGACCTTGTGTGTGGCCCCTCTGATTTGCAAAAGCTCCTGAGTCCGGAGTTGGCACAGGCCCCTTAGAGACCGCACGTCCTCAGGAGCAAACCTGTCTCACCTGGTCACAGAAAACAGCCCTGGCGCTGGGGACAAACCGGGTTTCTGTTGTTTCTAGCATCCAGGTCAATGACTTGTCCATAGAGCAGAGCAAGGTGGAGCTCAAGGAGAATGACGCCATTCACATTGCCATTAAAAACGTGACGGCCTTCTTCAAAGGGACCCTGACCTACGGCTACGCCGGGGCCTGGCTGTAAGTACCCGGGGGCTCTGCTGCCAAGCACCACGGCCCCAGCTCCTGCTGCTGCCCGCAGGCAGGACTGGCCCCTGGCACGAGTAGATGTGGAGGGGCTGCGCTCCTCTGGCTCTCAAGCAACGGCAGCATTGCTTACTGTGTAGGCGAGACAAGATTTTATACGCTAGCAGTGCTGCTTGGCCCCATCACTGCTCTTCTCGTCTTGCTTTCCACCTTCTGTCCTCACCGTCACCCCTTGCATGAGGAGACAAGATGACCAAAGTGTACAAGTTGACTTCTTCACTCCCCTTCATCGCTCTATAAACTTTGAGTGGGGAAAAAAGAGGCTTAATGCTCCCGTTATCCGAAGTGCCGCTAAAGCGGTGCTTTGCGGTGATTTAAAGCCAGAGTATTTGAGATGGGCTGCTGCGTGCTGGGGCTTTGCACAGCGCAGCGCAAGGACTGACGTGAGAGGTGTTATAAAACCCACCCCGCGGCTGACGTGCAGTCAGGGAGAAGCTGCTCCCAGGACAGGTTGCTAAATGTCCTCTCTTCTGCCGTTACAGTTTGCAGCTCTTTCATTCAGTTGATTTTGATATCGAGTCTTCCATTGACCTCCAGATCAACATCAAACTGAGTAAGTAACAGCTGGGGATCGCTAGCTGCGGGAGTCTGTGTGTGCGTGCTTCCTCCAGAGCAGCGGGACGGACCGGGTGGTGGGCTCTGCTCACCAATGTGGGGATCGGGCAGCATCCAGAGGCTGGAAGGGGGTCGCTGCTGCCCTGTGCACGCAGGCTAGGAGACAACGTGGCCCTCCAAGACCTCATAGTTTTAACAGATCAAGCTGCTATAAATCATTTCAGCAAAGTAATGCTGATTTACACCAGCAGCAAGTGAAGAACGGTCTGGCCTTCTGGACTCGCTTCAGGACTGCCTTTTCACCTCCTGCTGTTCAGGATGACTTGAAAAAAGCATGGGGATGTTTCAAAAGAGTGAGCCCAATGAGGGCTTTGGTGCAGGAGGTTTGAACGTCCTTATAGTCCACTTTTTCAGCTGTCTCCAGGTCAAGGCCCAAGGTGTGCTCTGGGAAACGAAGCCTCTTCCTCGGGAAGGTCAATAGACTTAGACTAGAAAGGGACAGAGGCAAACTACACTCCTCCACCTCCCATAAGGGATGAGAGGGATGCGGGTTATCACATGTGCCTCAAAACACATTTTCCTGGTAAGCTCCCGGGGGAGAGCAGCATGAAGCTCTCGATGACCGTATATTGCAATTTCCAAACTTTTTGCAATACGACTTAATTCCCTCCCTGCTCTGGTTTGTGGGTTGCACATACTGCCCGGGTTCTCCTGGGTGATGTTAGGGGACAACCGAGTCCCTGACAACAGGAGCTAGCGAAGCTGGCAGGTATCCAAATGAAGCATGAAGAAGCCCGGTAGACAAGCTTGGCTCGAGCTGCAAGTAGAAACCTTCCAACCAGGTGCAAGGTAGCCCCATCTGCCCCGACTTGGCAGGGTCCTGAGTCTTTTGGAAACATCCCCCGGGAGGTGTGGGGAACCCTGGCTGCCCCTCTGCAGTGATGCCCTGCTCCAGGTCTGCAGTGTCTGCAAAGTGCACTCGCCCTCCTCGTCTCGGTAGCAAATTAGCTATTTTTTTTCTTTTTTCTTTCATCCCGTGCAGTGTGCCAGAAGGACCAAGTGGCTGCCGATGCCTCGGACTGCTACCTGACTTTCCACAAACTGACGCTGCACCTCCAAGGAGACAAGGAGTGAGTCTGTCCCCCTTCAAAATCGGGCTTCACTTGCTCAGCTGCTGGTCCCCGAGTCCTTCAGCCTGAGCGTTGCCTACCACGGGGATCGCTGGGTGGTTCCTCACCGTGCTCCCTGTCTTGCGCAGACCGGGCTGGCTGAAGCAGCTCTTCACAGATTTCATCTCCTTCACTTTGAAGCTTGTTCTCAAGAGCGAGGTAAGGTCAGCCACTGCCTGCGGCTGGAGGAAAGGCGGGTTTGTATGCTACGCACTCCTCTGCTCACGTATGCCCACAAGACAATAGCAGTACGCTTTTAGTGCTTGTGAAAAATAAGGCAAGTAAAAAGAATCCACAAAACCCCCAGCTTGGATGAGGTGGGAGGTTGTGCTGACCCTGGGATCTCTGATGGTGCCGGGCCCTGACCAACAGCCCCAGATCTCACCATGCGGCCCAGCTCCACTCCACAACCCAAAATTCTCCCCGCAACTTCAGTTTTTCTCTCCTTTCCTCTTGTAGGTGTGCAATGAAATAAATTTTCTTGCCCAGGTGCTGGCAAATTTTGTACATGATTTAGCAGGTAAATATCCTTGGTTTTCTGCTTGCTTTTTTTATATGCAACTTTTAACATTTGAGCCCCAGCAAGGGCAGTAGCCACATCCATTAAAAAAGTCCTTCGAAAATGTGTATGGGCTCCCAAGCCCTCAGACAACAGCAAAATAAACCTTAGCAATGGTATGCTCTGAATTTTCTGCATCAGGTTGATTTTTAAGGGTGATTGGACTGGTTGAAAGACACATTTCAGTTCATAAGGTATTTCTCCTTCGTTATGCAATGGCCAGAGGTGCAGGATAGCTGCAGAAGGACTGGTGTTAGCTAGAACAGGCGCGTGCATTGGAGAATTGGGGCTGAGATATTGCAGCATGTTTCTGCCTGCTGAAGATTTTCCCATGGTTCCCAGTCTCAGATACCAGGGAAAAGGAGCAGAATGTAAAACTGGGAGTAACTACCCCCATTTCCCAGTGGAGAAACTGAGTCAGTGAGCAGTAGCAGGATCAGCACCAGCACCCAAAGGAGTGGGACACCCCAGTCCCATCCCTGTGTCCTTTTATAACTCCCAGTCACGTTCTGCAGCAAGTCCTAAAAGCGACTGTCGCAAGCTCTGCATTCTGCAAGTTCTTGTGTGAGGTTTTTGTGTTTTCTTCCTGCAGCAAATTTTGTCCAGGATAAGGATATCAGACTTGATATCTCCCTTGCATCAGGTCCTTTAATAAAAGCAAATTACCTAGAATCACATCACAAGGTAAAGTAACCCGGGCTGCCCAGAGACCAAAGGTGTTCTGGTGGTGATGTTCGCTGGAGGGCTGGGAGGGGTTGGTCCCTGGGCTGCCACGCAGCGCTGCAGCCAGAGGTAAGTCGCAGCGTGGGCTGCTGCCAGCCTCTCACCCAGCCGAGCGGCTTGCGCTCTGCTCCGAGCCCAGCCAGCCAGGCCTTCGCCTTGCAACGAAAACGCAGGTATTGACATTTGGTCCTGTCTCCCTGCTGCTTGTCGTGGCCAACACGCCTGCTTTCCTTTAAAGGGCCTTGTCCTGTACAAGAACTACTCCGATGTCTTCAGTGACTCTGTTTTCTCCCCGTCGCTGCTGACCGAGTCCCGAATGCTCTACTTCTGGCTGTCCGAACACACCCTCGACTCTCTGGCTTTGGCAGCTTTCTTAGATAAGCGCCTGGTGTTGACCATCCGAGGGGAGAAGTTGCAGGTGATTCCAGGGGTGGTTCCCTCCTTACCTCATACATCAGATTTTGGGGAGAGAGTAAAAAATTCTCTAGATACTGTTTTTTTGGTGAGAGGTAGTTTCTGTAGAAAATAGAAATCTATAGTTAGTCATCATGTGTGATCCTGGTCAGAAATCGGTACCTTCTTAGCAAGTATGTGCTACCAGGTAGTGTTATCCCTTAGAGCAATAACACCAGCTGATGGAAAATTTGTCTTCTGCATTGTAAAGCGACGTGATTTTCCGTGGGAGTACTGAGGTAGAAAAGGGGTGAACTCAGAAGGAACTCAGCCACGCCTCTGAACTGGCCACAAGCCACACATCAGCGCTCTGGCCCATCCAGCCTGCATCAGGGCTAACTATAACCTTGCCTTTCATTTTTCTACAATCTGTTTCTGGTTTGTTTCTGAAGGCGCTGTTTGAAATGGAAGAATCGGAAGCGCAGCGGAAGGCGGTGCAGATGGTAACTCTTGGTCCTATTCAGAGCATTTTAAGTCAAATGACGAACTTTTCAAATGGATTCTGTTGCATTGTAACATCTCGTGTCCTTCCCTCGACAACTTGAGTCTTGGGTGGGCCTGATGGGGAAAACCAGGGACTGACAGAGAAACTGTTGTGCTTTGCAAGGAGGATTTCTCCCCGCTCCATGCTGGCACAGCTTCCTTGAAACCCAGCTGAGTTATTGGGCTTGTGTGAACTGGAGGAGGAATTGGGGACTACAAAAGGGATGCAGCTGTGTGGCAAGTTGGCATGAAACTGGGACATGGTATGGAAAAAGCCTGACTCTTCTGTTGCTCCTTACTTGACCAGATTTTTCAAGGCACCTCCTATAATGACTCTGTGGCCAAGGTGTGGAGTCTCGCCCATCCCCAAATCTCTCTTCAGCCTGAAGGGACAGTCGTGAAGTCCTTGGTAGCAGTGGAGGTCAGCGTCTTTCCCCCGGGAGAGGAGTCACTGGTGGTTCTGTACATGGAGGAGGTCAGTTCTTGCTTCTCCTGACTGTGAAGGCCTTGGGAGAGGCTCTGTCCCGAGTCTGGACCACTCCTGGTGCGCAGGGACAGTGGTGGCAGGGAGTCCTTTGGGAAGGGTGGGTGGCTACACCACGGGAGGTGGAAAAGGCATATCAGTTCCTTTTAACACTCCCATCTCTTCCCCTGGCATTTGAGGCTGGGAATGATGACAGTGACCATGTCGGCTCAACGCCTCCTCTATTAGGCCAGCCCATCACTGGTGTGCAAGGTGGTAAAAGCAGCAGAAAGCCCTGATGAGCCCCATTAACCTGTATCAGACACAGTGAAACTCCTGTAGCTGAGGTATTTTAGGAGAGAATGAAGGCACCATGGGAGTGTATTTATTTTGAAATCTCCTCATTCCCAAATTCTAGCTCTGGCCCTCACTTAGAGGATAGTTGTCTCTGAAATGAAGATACAGCTCTGAAGGATGCAAAGCTCAACATACAACCTTCTCCTCTATGTATGCCTGTATGCAAGTTCCTGCTTATGCTGTGTTTTACCCCAAACTGCTTTATACCGAATCTAAGGAGGCAGAAAAAAGAAATGCCATCAGCCTTGCTGCCATGGGTAACAGCACAAAAAGCAGTGTGTTTGTCCAGCCTTGTAATTATGGGCTGGTATGGACACTAAATACTGCAAAAAAGCAAATCCCTGCCTGAGGGTAGACTAGACTCTTTAAATTAAAGGGTTAAACTGTAATCGAGAATAATTCCCTCCTGCCCTCGTATCCCACGTTAGCAGAGTGTTACGGGGAAATACGCATGGTTGTTTTTTTGTGGTCCAGGTGACATCTTGAAACAAATTTCTGGTAGGACTGCAGAAGCACTGAACTAGAGGTGGTCCCCAAAATCGTGGCTCTCGGGATGCGATCTGCTCCTGGCCTGACAGTCCCCTGGTTGTGACCTGCAACTGGATCACAAAATGCTCCTTTTAAAAGAATGTTTGCATACAGGCAAAAGCAACAAAATGAGCCTAAATGGCCAGAATTCAGAGATTGCTTTCTTTTTTAATTTGGTTATAAATGCAAAAACTATGGTAAGACTACTTGTGGTAGCCCTGGCTACCCTGAGGCTGTTCTCTCCACATCCAGTCTGATGATCTTTCATCTTGAGATGGATGGTGATAGGAAAACAACACCCGACATAACCATTTCCTCCCTTATGCAGGATTTGGTTCACAAAATGGCAAAAGCATCAGTCCTGTGGATGAGCCAGTCTAGAGCCCCACAGGCTGAGGCTGTGGGCATCAGGGGGGAGTTCGTTGCATGCAAACGGAGAAGGAAAATGCTGACCTTCTCTAGTAATATCTGGAGGTAAAGCCAGAAGGGTGTTGATCTCTGGGTCATAGAAAGTAAACCAGAATGGCCAAATGCAACTCCCTGCTCTAAGGCAAGACGAGCTACGTCTCAACCCTGCTGTTCATCTCCATGCAGGAAATCACGGTCACTGTCCAAGCTGCCTATGTGGAAAAGAAACTCATTTTGCACCCTTTGGACTCCAGGTCGGTACTGTGGTCTCTTGTGGGTTTCATTGCCTCCTTTAGCCCACGTCTGAGAGCAGCACAAAAAGAGGATCTCTGCAGCCCTTAGTGACTTCCCCCCCCTTTTTTCCTTCCCTTCAGGATAGAGTTTAAAGTCTTTAAATGCACAGCTGATCCAAGTGGGGTAAGTCCTAAGAAAGTATTGTCTAGGCCATTTGTGGCTAAATGATGCATTTAACACCTTTTGGTATGAATTTTCTGGCTTTCAGAATGACCCATCCATAAGAAACTTCCTGGAGACAATGATCTCGGTTGTTGGGATCCCAGAAGTGATTTCAAGTGAGTTTTCCCTTTGGGGAAGTGCCAGCCTGCTCCGTAAAGTGTCTAACATCAGATCTCCTAAACCTAAGCACTGAAAAAATACATCATTAGTCCTGACAGCTGGGGGAAGACACCACATTACTGATGCGAATTTCTGCTGGATTCACCTGGGGAATGGGGAACCCTTTATAAATGGGTGGGACAAAGGAAACATGAGTTTTCTGTCAGGCTGAAGGTCGTGGGGCGTTGAGGCACAATTAGCTTTTGGCAACAGGCAGACAAGGTCGCAGTACCTGTTGAGCTGCAAGCCAGGACGGCCGTACCTGTAACTGGATGGGTTTACTGATTCCATAGGGATCGAACCAGCTTTGACCTCGCTGATGAACAGCAAAGGGCTTCATCTATTTGAGATCAGAAATCCTGAGATCATCACAAGAAAGGTAAGCAGAGTTCAGAAATACCTGGCTCCCAAAGCCCTTCTTTGGAGTGTGGCATAAACTAATGTAATAATTTTCTTTTTTTCTCCTCCCTTTTTAGGGATACATAATTGTCCAACTTGACTTTAGCTTCCCGAATCATTTGCTTCTTGATTTTCTTGAGAAAAGATTATAGAGCTGATCTCTTCATAAAGGAGCACAGGAACTTGCATACAAACGGAAGGATTGTGTGTGAATTAAAAGACAAGCGGATTTAAATCAGCTTTGGTTGAATTTTCTTTCCTTTTCCTGAGAAACGCTCCAGTTTCTGTGCAATTGTACTTCCACGAAGCCAAGCAAAGATCTTGAAGTCTGCACCTCTATGCACGCTGCTTTTTCGGGATCTTTAAAGGACTTGTGTGCTTAGGAGTAAGGGTTGGACTCTTGAAGTGCGTGGGCTCTGGGTTAGCACTCACGGGAGGCAGCAGAAACGGGCTTTGCCCACCTTTTGGCATCTCTGTTGTTACATTTTGAAACCGTAGCACCTTTTGTGCTGATCCTGGGTTTCATTTCTGATTTTCACGGGCTTCAGCAACTCAAATGACATTACCATACTCCAAGTAAGCTCAGAACCAGTTATGCTAACAGACCTGGGTATGGCTGAAAAAAGTAAATGGGGCGTGAATTTACAGTGCAGTACAATAATGGAGGGATCGCGTGCCCTGGGTACATTCTTTACAGAGCCTGTAGACTCTGTGTAGAGCTCTAGGCAAATTGTTATGCCCATGTTGTTGAGACAGTGGGAGCAAACTTGAGAAAAGCAGGGAAAATTATAAGGAAGCCAAAGAGATTCTAAGAGAAAGTGTAAGTGTCTAGTCAGAGAGCAGGTTCCTGTTCCTTCCTACTACAGTGCAATACTTTTTATCTGAAGTGGCTCAGTTATTTTCCTGTACTAATTCAAGCTTCCCTTTTCTTTTGTCTTTTCACTTGGAAGAGATCTCGGGAGACAAATCTAAGACTGTAATGGTGATCACATTAACAAAGGCAGAGGATTATGTTCTTCTCCCACACAAAGTGATATTAAAGTTGGGGCTTCCACAAAGAGCCCCGCGAGGCTGGGAGCAGGATGACCTCAGTTTCTCGAGCTCCCTGGGCATGGTGGTTGCTCGCTCCGCATTGCCATGGATGTCCTCCCTGGGGAATGAGACAGGCCCGTCTGACCTGCTCCTCTCCCACCCTCAAGGCCAGAGGCCACTGAGCTCCCCCACCACTTCCTTGCTCCACGCGACTGTGGGGTTTAACATCTCTTCAGTGGTCATGGTGCCAAGGCTGGTGGAGAAGAAGGCCAGGGCACACGGAGTGGGCTGAGCTTACAGGTTGCTCCATGGCAGCCAAAGGTTTCTCTTAGTGGGTCTCAACCAGCTGTGTCCATGACACAGCAGGAGCCAAGTGGTGTGAAAGGTGTGACACCATGCTATGGCCAACGGTGGCCTTGAAGAAGCCCTAATATAGTGGGCAACTTTCCACCTCCCTTCCCACCCCGTTCCCATTACTGCCTCCGCCGGCTGTTTCGGTACCGGCTAAGGGCTTGTCTGTGCTCCCTCCTGCTCCGTAGCCACCACTGCTGAGGGGACATTTTCCCTCTCTGCATGGCAATGTCTGCTGAAGACCATGGGAACTGGCTTCTGTCAAGCCAGAGTCCTCTGGTCCTCCTGAATGATACCCCACTAAAGTGATGAGCATTAATAACAAAGAAATGGCAGAAAAAAATGCCCTTTTCTGCCTTGGAGGTGCCTTGCCCCACTGGGGGGAGGGTGTCTGCTGGGGATCTTCAGTGGTGACAGGCTGCTGGGGCTGGGCAGGACAGCTGCCCTTGCATGGGGGAGCGTGGACTCTGCTGAAGGGGTGAAGAAGCAGGAAAGCGGCCAGTGGACGCCCCGGGGGGGTCCTGAGCTGCCCCCCCTCGCTCCCTGCGGGGCTGCAGCGCCCACCCCAAAATGGTGGCCAAGAGCCTGCCGGGCGCTGAGGGGTGCTGCGCCTCGCCGGGAGCCCCTTCACAAAATGGCGGCCCAGCCTCCCCGCCGGGCGCTGAGCGGCTTCGCCGAGGCCGCGTCTCTCGGAGCCTGGCGCGGAGCCGACACAGCGCGCTCATGTGATTTCCCGGCAAAGCTGCTTCGCCGTCGGGCGGTTTCGGAGCGGCCGCGGTGGGGCGGTCCTAAGGTCCTCAGGCATGGCAGCGCGCCGGGACCCGCGGCCGGCTGGGTGAGTGCCGCGGGCGGGTCGCCCCGGGCGGGCCAGAGGTGGGAGGGAGGACGGGGAAGTGGTAAAGCGCTCAGGGGTTTAAACCGCTGCCCCGTCCTCCCTTCCACCTCCTCCCCGCCCGAGACGGAGGCATCGTGCTGCGCACCCCACGAGGGTTTAGATTTGGGAGGGCCGTGCCCTTTGCTTCCCATGTTCAAGTCTAAGGTTGGAGGCGTTGCTGGAGGCCACTTTTGCTCCCAGGCACTGGGAGCAAGCCGGTATCGCAGCTGTGACTAGCTGGAGCGATGCGTGCGAGTCTGTCAAGGATGAGATTGGGGATTTTTAGGTACAGAATTCCTAGTTTGGCCATAAAGGGTTTGCGTTGGTAGTGCTGCGACAGCTTCTGGTCTGGTGGAAACACCAGTGGGTGGTGTGGTGAGCCAGATCTGCCCAGGGAAGGCTGCAAAATGGGGCAGAGCGCGGGAGTGGGTGCTGCCCGTCACCTCCCCAGCTGCTCCTTGCACCCGTGGTCCCCTCCATCTACCCCTGGTTCTCTCAGAGCTCCTCCTGTCCCCTGCGCCGTGCTTGAGGCAAGATAGCCAGAGCAAGCATTTCTATCCAGAGATGTGGGTGTTGCTAGACCCATTCATTTTTTTTTTTTTTTTCTGATAAACAAATTTTGAAATGGTGCTGTGTGCCATCTTGCCTTACCTGGAACTCAGCTGCAGGCTGTATCTGGTTTTCTAACGCAGCTTCTCTGGCATGTAGAGAAATATTAATTCTATTTCATTGTTTGTTGCACCCTATCTGGCTACATCAGGAGATCTCTGTGCACACAGTTCTCTCTAGAAACCTGGAATTTTTCCTCAAATCATTCACATTTACTACATTCTCACTTAAACCTTGTCCCCGTTCCAAGAGAAAGGCAGGTTGCTTTTTTTCTCTTAGATTTAATGGAAATGGTAAAAAAATATTTCCCCATGTGCGAGAATAATCAGACGTATGCATATGAATGAAAATATTCCCATTGCAAGAGCCTTAGCCACAACCAAGTCAGTTTGCTTCCCAGGGAGTGTTTGCCCCTGAGTCCCATTTCTTTGGACCACTCCTCAAATGCTTTACCTAATTTACCATCTAGCTACAGATTTTGGAATAGGATAACACTTTTCTGCTGTTCTGATTGGGTATTTTTTGTCATCTCACTGTTTTTGCTACAGATGAGTTGCAGTTGGGGAATTCCTAGCTGTTTTTACTTTCATTTTGCTCTGTTCTTTGTTTATTGGATCCCAAAAGGCACCGAAGGACTGTGTGCCTCGGGAGAGCGGTGGGTGAGCAAGTGAAGAAATCAAGACAGCAGGCATTGTCCCTCAGCTCCTTTGTTTTGTGATCCCCACTTTGTTTTTGGTGCTGCTGCTCTGTTTCTGAGCTTTCGGTAAGTAGCATGTGCTCCTCGGAGTGTGCAAGAAGTTGGTAGATTTGCAACAGGGAGCTTCACGTTTCAGTTTTATTTTTCGTGGCTGGGAATGGCGTGAATGCCAGGTTGGGGAAGGGAGGCGAGGTGTATTTTTGCAATGTTTTAATGGTGTTTATGCGTTTGAAGGGCTAGATCAAGGGTCAAGGCTCAAAAGTTTTCTGGCTCTTCTTGGGAGGTTTTTGTGCTTCCTTTCGAGCTCAGAGGCGTTTTACT
Organism: Phoenicopterus ruber ruber; assembly: GCA_009819775.1. Classification (NCBI taxonomy): domain Eukaryota; kingdom Metazoa; phylum Chordata; class Aves; order Phoenicopteriformes; family Phoenicopteridae; genus Phoenicopterus; species Phoenicopterus ruber. The sequence continues at coordinate 588,009 of CM020227.1, forward strand.
GTGGGCCACTGCCCGTTGTTTCTGGTGGTCTTACGTAGCAGAGTGGTAGTAGTGTAGGAGCTGTACAGTATCGCCTGAGCTTTCATCTAGCTTTTCAGTGTTGTTTTGTTCTTGAATATGAGTCTTTCGTTAATTCCTATGAGTGCAGTTTTTGCCTGAATGGCTTTCAGTCTTCATTGGCATTAAGGTCTGAATATTTATTTATTTATTTATTTAATATGGTCTTATTAAGTAGGCAGTTCTTGGTCATCGGGGAATAAAGTCATGGCATTGCTGTCCACGGATGCCTGTTTTTTGGCTAGAGAAATGTAAAATGAAAGTCTGTAAAGGTTGACTGATCAGGCTACTGAGAAATGAAGTTTTGCAGAAAGCCCTGTTATTTTGCAGGTTTTTTTAAAATTTGAAATGTTTAAATGTTTTCTTTTAAGCTTTCCAGTTAATTGAAACATCATTTCCTTTGTTTTTAATGCATACGTTACTATTAGCATTCTTTATTTGTATAATTACTAATGTAAAATGAATTTCATAATAAAACATTTTGAATTAAAACTTACAGAGTCCTTTCCAGTAAGGGTCAGAGTTTCAGTTTTTGGCATCATGGAAATAGCCTGAGGAGAAAACTGATCCTGGGTAAGCCCAGTTTTCTTAGCATTTCACCAGGAACTTTGTTGTTGTTCTCATTGGAACAGTGAATGACAGGCATTAGAGAATTTTTACAAACTGAGGGGTTTACCCACATTTTGATGGATCCTGGAGCCACCTCACTTTTTATGTAACGTGACCCGAAAGCTTGAGCTGGACTGGGAACCTGGGAACAGTGTTTCTTGCAGTGGTACTGTATCGTAACAGGATAATGGTGATGCTGCATAATAACCACCTTGTGGCATGGTTTTGACCTGAATAGTCTGAGATCGGTAAAAGAGCAAACAGTATCACCAGCTTTGCTCTCATCAGATCTCTGCTTGGCTTTCGGAGCGCAGGAGCAGAAGAGACTGATGAGGTACTTCCCGCCCAGTCCTCTGCTGTAACACTCAGTCAGGTCACATCCCTTTGCTGCGTTAATTTGGCTCAGTCTCAAAACATCCAAGGCTGTTCGAAGAAGCAGTACAGATTGGGCAGAGAGTTTTGCTGGGTTATGGGGGAAGGGGTGTCCTCTTAAACATGAGCAGGACAAACGTCTCGAGCAATTTTCATAGAATCATAGAATGGTTTGGGTTGGAAGGGACCTTAAAAATCATCTAGTTCCAACCCCGCTGCCGTGGGCAGGGACACCTTCCACTAGACCAGGTTGCTCAAAGCCCCGTCCAGCCTGGCCTTGAACACTTCCAGGGATGGGGCAGCCCAGCAGCGATGTGGGGAGGTGATATTCTCTCCATGCATTGTGTCCCAGGGAGTGGCACGGCTGTGCTGTGAGCTCACTCCAGCACGAGCATTACTTTCTGATGAATTAGGAGTTGTCTGTGCTCAGATGGGAAGGTCTTGGCTCTTTCCATCAGAGCACCCTTCTACCTTCCACTTCTGTTTTGAGTTCTTCCCTTGGCTCCATAGAAATCTCCCACTTTCCTCCTTGGCCAGATCAAGAAGGTGGCAAAAGTAAAAAGCCTGAAGGCCTGTGGCTTACTTTGACCGTAGATACCCGAATGGTCAGCGTGGAGGAGGGCATGGCTGGGGAGTGAGGGCTGAACGCTAGGGAAGGTGGGCCCGCGGCACGACTGCCCCGTCCCTCCGCCCTGGTGGCGGTGGGGTGGCTGCTGCCGTTGGCTTGGGAGCGGGTTTGCTCAGAGAATGGCAGTTACTGGGGAATGGCACCGTGTGCACCAGCCTCGTAGGGGATGAAACGGTTCTACCCGACAGGATGCTTCCACTCAACAGTGTTACCGGCTTTGTGCTGAACTATGCTGGTCACTGTCCCCATCCCACGTAAACTCGGGTGTTACAGCAACTGTGGGAATTTTTCCCACACCACACACAGTGCAGCAGTCTTGGACCTGGAAGGACGGAAGGACTGTCCCCTCTAGATGCAGGACAGGTAGTTGGTGGCGGAGTGGAGCATGGAGGCTGCTCCCTGTGGTTTCCATTTCTCAGTCTTTCTGCAAACATGGTGATGGTAGTTGTAGTTGGAGCTGGCTTTCAACGTCCGTGTAGGCAGCTGTCTGCTGGGGACAGCACAGTGGCGTGGTCCTGATGCTGCTGTAGCCTGGGCTGAGGTCCTGCCGCAGGATCTTTGGAGGCATGCAGGATGGTAACCGCTTTCCTCGTCCCTTTGCCTGTGGTAGGAGTGGTTGGACACCAGCCTGCGCCAGCTGCGGTGTGGGGAGAAACTATTCCCTTTGCCATCTCTGCTGAGAGGCGGGGGGCTGGCACTGGCACTGGTGGTGTTTTCAGCTCCCCACACCTGAAACTCTTGCAAGAGCTGTGTAACCTCAGAGGAACAGCTTTTCACAGTTTTTCTGGTGTGACTGACTGCCTGAGACTTGAGCAAGCTGCTGCTTCTTCTGCATCAACTTTCGTGGAGGGGATAAGACCAGCAGGTTGGTGTATAAGACCAGCTCAGGTCAGGCAGTGACACCAGGAAAGCTGTGATTCCCTTGAGGTGTTTGTGTAAAGCCTGTCTTCACTTGCATCTTAGGGCACAAGGCTCAGTCCCGCATTTTCATCACACCACTAGTGGATCCTCAAGCGTCCAAACTTTGTGGTCACTGCTGGTTTGAGTTGAGGTTGCTGCCTAGAGACGAAAAGCTCCACAGCTGACTGCAGGATCAAAGGCAGAGCTTCTAGATCTGGAGCCCGTGTAATTGCCTGTGCCCTTTCATGTCGACATCCTGCTCTGTTGTTGTTATCCGTAGGCATCTGCACCGTCAGAGGCAACTGCATACAGCCATGCGCCGTGCATCGGGGTGTCACTGTGTGCTGAAATGCTGCCGCTAGCAGATCAGTTCTTCATCAGGGTATGGAGCAGAAGCCACCTTTGCATTTGACAACTGAGAGGAGGCTGACCACACAACAATGCAGGTAGGAGACCGTATCTGCATGACTTTGCTCTGGGAAGGAAGTAGAAGTGGACGGTTACACTGTCACCAAAGCAGAAATGAGTTGTTTGTCCCCACAAAACGAGCAGCAAGAACAGCTGCCTGAGCTGTTTGTGCAGGGAAATATCTTGCTCTTAGAGTCCCATGCTTCCCCAGAGGTCCTGCGGCATGTGAAAGATGCCCCATATGTTATATTTGGCAGATGGCCACCGCAGCAATACAGGCATCAACAGAACTTCTCCCTGGCTGATGCCAGAGAGACTGACTCCTGCTGTTTGCTCCTGTCCCTTGCACTACGGCTGCATTAGGCACTGTGCAGGCAAGCACTGCGGTCCTTGCGACATATAATGGCTGGGCTGGGATTTGCCACACGGCATGGTGACAGTAAGGCAGATAAGAAATGCTGGGGTGGACCAAGGGGTGGAAAAGCAGATCAAGTCATCAGGGGCTGTGCTGGCTGCTCGACAGCAGGGCTGTGTGGGTGAACATCTCTCATTCCTATGCCCATTGCTACCCTTTCTGGTTTCATCCCTCTAGCCTCCATTTCAGAATGAGCTGGACCTGGAAGCAGCCATAGCAAGTGCCCGCCCGCAGCTAGTGGACTTCCTCAGTCACCGTCCCGACTGGCTGCTCACGACCTCCCGGTGCTTCCTCCCACGGATGGCCCTGGATGGTCTGGATGGCATCACCGACCACAGAGAAAAAGTCTCAGTGCTTCTTGACCTGCTGGAGAAGGCTGGCCCTGCCACCTGGAAAGAGTTTGCACAGTACCTCTGCATGGAGTGCAACCTCCCCTTCGATCTGGAGATACAGCTCATGAGTTCTGTGGGAGAAGGTAATGGAGATCGGGCCAGCTTCTTCTGACCGTCTCCAAACACAGCCAACGCCTTGGCCCCCCATAGCCAACAGACCAGTCTAGGCAGTGAGACCACCAGTGCCCTCACTTGCGCGGTCAGTGCCTCGTCAGTGGGAGGCGGCAGTCCTCTCCATGGTGTCCAGGCAGCTACAAGCCTTTTAACCAAGCCACTTGGTTTAAAAAATGATCTGACTTTGCTTCTGGTTCACCCTGTCTGTCTTTCACCATAATCTCTGAAATAAGATCAGTCCCTCCAAAAATAGTTATTGCCAGCAGACAGCAGTAGTTCACATTGTGCTTTTTTACCAGTGGTGCTACACCTTGCTGGTGTTGGTGGGCACTTTTCTTGGCTCTTTTTCAATACGAGTTGGCATGACTTGAGGATGGAGGGTTCTGTGGACCTTGTGGGAACCTGCGTGGTCATATCATCTGGATTCCTGAATTGGAAGTGTCCCCAAGGGCAAAGTCACTTTGCCCAGAATAAAAAGAGTGTTCTTGAGACTCTAATCGAGTCTGTTTGAAATGTGGGGAAACAGGTGTGCTGTGCTGTAGGGATTCCCGATTGCTTTTTGTGTGAGTACAGAGCATCACGATAGCTGTGAGAGAGAAAACGTTGATGCAGTAGTAGCTCAGGAGTTTCTTGAGGGCAATGATTTTCTTAATCCGAAAATTTAGCTTCAGCCCATGTTTCTTGGGGAGAACGTTTATTTTGCCAAGTTTTCTCTTCCAGATGTCTTGAAGGAAGGTTTTGAAACTGCTGAAATTTGTCGTGGTACTTTTTTCTTGGGAGCACAACTTTTGGCTTAGAAATGTAAGTTGAGGTAAAAAAAATTAGACATAAAAAGCCAAAAACAATAAAAATTGGGCACCCCCTCTCCAATAAGGCTGAGATGAAATTTTTTGATAGATTTATTTGAAGAAGGAAAAAATACTGCCTTTTTGTTCCATGGATTTTTAATGGCTATTTTTTATTTTCCTGATGCAGAAAGGCAAGAAATGCAAAAGTCCTAGAATACTCACGCCACAAGAAAACAATTTCCCCGTAGCGCTCATTAGCAGTTGGAGGCAGTGGCTTTGGAGAAAATCAAGTGATCCATAAAGAGTGCAGTCAATACACTGCGTGTCGCGTGGTACACTGTACACACAGTGTGCACGCGCTCTCCTTTAGGAATGCCTGTGGCACCAGCTAAGTCCCTTACTGGATTACTTTTTCTGGTTATGGATTCTTTTCTGTTAACATCATACTTCGCCGGAAGACTTCCACGCTGAGTCCTTCTCAGCGGTACTGTCTGTCACGTCCTGCTTGCAGTAACTTGTCGTTACTTGCATCAGTCGGACAAACGCACCCTTTGGTAACCAGCTGCAGCAGCAGTTACTTTTGCGGAGATGAAACGGGGGAAAGACCAGACAAGCAACAGGGAACAAGGACTGATGGGGACTTTCTCTCGGGACTGAAGCCAAAACAGATTTCAGCCTTTTTATGCTGTGGCCTATCATAAAAGAAGATGTCTCTTGAGGTTTCGGAGTTGACTTCTGCTGGTTTAACTGTAGTATCAGCAGTTTAGCATCGTTGATCCTTGTGAAGATGAATTGCTTTTGGTTTTGCTCTAGGGGTGGCTTTCAGTTGACCCTGACCCTCTGGTAGCTGTGTGGTTGCAGGGGCTGTCCCAAGCGTGTAGGCAGGAGTTGGTGGTCTGGAGGACGACGACACAGGACCACGCTTTAGAGTAGCGAAGCAGTCTTAGGTTAGGCAAGATTAACCGTTAGATTGCCTTAGCTGAAGTGACTCCTGGGGAAAGGAGTTTCTGTCTGCATGGTGAGCGAGGCTGGAGAACTGAAGCGGGCTGAAACCAACCTGAGGGGCAGCCCAAGCAGTGCTTGGGATAAGTAGTGGAGAAATAGCGGGATTGAGTCTTCCAACACCGGAACTGGCTTACTTTGCTTTACAGGGCACACAGCGCAAGAGTCAGGATATTTGAGCTGTTGAACAGATTTTGTGTGAGGCCGTGGCGCTGCACGTGTGCCCATTTGGAGCGTTGTTTTTTGTTGCTTCGTGCTGATGCTAGTGCTAGAAATACCAGACTTACTATAAATACCAGAGCCTGCACTCCCAGCTGGGAAACGCTGGAAATTACAGTGAGAGGAATTACCGTATGAAGGCTTTCCATCTGATTTTGGAGAGCGATGCTTTCAGGCATGAGTTTATCTGAACAGAAGAGTCCTAGTGGTATGCGGACTCCTCTTTGGCCTGAGCAGGATCTCCCTCCAAAGCTCTGAACGTTGTCTGTGGGGCTGGCTGTGCTGAGTGGGGTTTTGTGGCAGCTTGAGGCGTGCAGTGAGTCAGAACAGGACCTTGACTAGGCTGCTAGCTGACTGCAACGGTTTAGTCACAGAAACACATCCTTTGCGGGATTGGGGAGGGGTAGGGCTTCCCTTTTTGGCTGCAGTCACATCTGCCCACACTCCGAGTTTGTTTCTATCATAGTGAAAAGTTGCTTCACTCCTCCCTTAAAGCAGAGCTTAACTGTATTTTAGAGCAATCTGAAAGGAAAAGATCAGAGCCTTGAAACCTAGCTGTGTTGCATCAGCCCTTATACTGAATCTTGGTTTGTACCACTGTGTGTGTTGCAAGCTGCTTGCCCTTTGACTTTGGCCAGCAGCACCCCCGATTTCAAGAGCAGGACACTTGCAGTAACTGTATTTAATTTCCAATCCAACTCCTTTAGGTAACTTAAGCCAGAAACAAGAAGCATGCACAGATGTGAGTGCCTGGTCGTCTGTGCCGAAAGGTAAGGCTGGAACAGACCCTGGGGTGCTACGCTCTTGGAGTTTATCTTCTCTGCCCATGCGCTGGGCAGGGCTACACATGTCTCACATGCTGGCCACAGCGCTGGCAAGGTGTGGAGAAGCCACTGCAACTTCAGGTTTGACTTTTCTGTTCTCTTTGCTTTCCAGATGAACCTCCCCTGTTTTGTTTTCTCTCCCTGAATTTCAGAAAAGCCTTGTTGGCCCTGACTCTGCTAAGGAACTCGCTCATTTTAGTTTCTCTAGCCAAGGGAATCTCCCACCCACTCTGCAGAATCCCCGCTTTTTGCGCTTTTACTGTGGTTGGCTCATTGGTAGGTGGAGGAAGTTGGTTTGGCTTTTAAAGGAAGAGCAGAAAGACTATTCAGGAGTTGATCCAGCAGAAACCATTGCACAGTTGTCAGAATCAGAGCTTAAAAGAACCAATAGTAGTAGTTCTAGGGCTTTCTTCAGGGGTGAATTTGGGACTGAGGCCTTCCTACTCAGTGCAGATCATAAAATGAGGGATTTATTTTCAAGATCCTTCCTCTTCCCCTGGCACTTTGCAGCAGCATCCATCACCCGGATGTCAGTCAGAAGCCTTTGGTGCAATGTGAAAATACTGAAGGTATGTGCCACCGTTGAGCGATGTCCCTGGGCCCTCGTGTAACAGCTGCTGTAATAACTGCAAGATGCTAAATTCGGAGTTGCCTTCTTAGTCACCAGGTATTCAGTTTCCAGAAAATGAAACACCAGCCCAGGTCCTCCCCAAGTGAAGAGTCTCACAGCAGAACGAGAGAGAAAGGATGTGATTCTGGCATCCAGCTTTGAGAGAGGATAAACGGTGGAGGTAGTGGCAAAATAAATCCAAATTGTCACAGAGAGCTGCTGTCAGTTTGCTGTGTCCTCCTGAAACGTGTGCTGGGGGAAAAGAAAGCAGGAGGAAGTGAAGCCTTGCGTTCTGCAGGCTGCAGCGTAGAGGAGTCACTGAGCCGGGACCCTGGCAGTGCAGAGAGCCGAGTGCAGGCCTTGTGTCCTGCAGAGGTGCTTAATGTTGGTGGCAGGGAGTGGGTTTGGTGCTGGATTGCCCGTTGGTGAAAACAGATGGAAAGGAAAAGCTGCTCTTCATTTTTTTCCTGCTGTGTGAATTTGGGGACTGGCTAAGGCTCACACTCACAGCCACCAGCTGGCTCTGGTTCTTGCTGAGGTTTGCCAGTGCCCGCAGTACCTTATAACTTGTGTGCTTGCATCTGCTGTTTGCCTTCCCTGCTCCTGGCCAGACAGAGGCAGGCTTTTAGCACTGCGCTCCCTGAGCAGCGAACGCTCCCTGCCTTGCCAATCTCCGCTGATGTTACCCACTTTAAATCGTAGCTCCCAGCCTACCCTTTGCAGTTCCAGCTGTTTGTATGGTCACACAGACACCTTTGTCTCTGCTTTTCACTCAGAGACTGCTTCTGAGACCTGGCACTGCAAATACCGTATCTTGTGTGTCACGTCCCGTTTTCAGATCTTGAAAACAAAAGTGACCTTTCTGTTCTGCAGACAGACTGCTGCTGCTAGCTGCTGTGCTGCCCTAGTGAGTAGGTGGTTGATCTTTAAACTAGATTTGAAGGGGGAGGGGGATAAAATCAGCCTCGCTGGAGATAAGCCTGGGGTTGGCATGCCAATGTATGAGGGACGGCGTGCTAGCAAGGTCCTTTGGTCTGCTGTCTCGGACAAGGTAGGGGAGGGAGATCCATGCGGCAGCAAGGACACGAGGGTCATTGATCTGTTAGTAACCACAGAAATGCCTGAGAATGGTCACATAGGAATTAGGGCTTCTTCCCCCAGAAAGGTGGCAGGATCAATAGCCTGACTGAAGTGCATCTACGCCAATGCCCGCAGCATGAGCAACAAACAGGAGGAGCTGGAAGCCGTTGTGCAGGAGGAAAACTATGATATAATTCCAGTCACGGAAACATAGTGAGATGACTTGCACAACTGGAGTGCTGCAATGGATGGCTCCAAACTCTTCAGAAGGGACAGGCAAGGAAGGAGAGGCGGTGGGGTAGCCCTCTATGTTAGGGAGAGTCTGGACTGCCTAGAGCTTGAGGACGGTGATGAGAGGGTTGAGTGTCTATGGGTAAGAATCAGGGGGAAGGCCGCCAAGGCAGATACCATGGTGGGAGTCTGTTATAGACCACCCAACCACGATGAGGAGGCAGATGAAGTATTCTACAAGCAGCTGGGAGAAGTCTCACGATCGCTCGCCCTTGTTCTTGTGGGGGACTTCAACTTGCCAGATGTCTCCTGGAAACAGTCTAGGAGGTTCCTGGAGTGTGTGGAAGAGAATGTCCTGACACAGCTGGTCAGTGAGCCCACTAGGGAAGGCACCCCGTTGGACCTGTTGTTTGTGAACAGAGAAGGTCTTGTGGGCGATGTGACGGTTGGAGGCCGTCTTGGGCATAGTGATCATGAAATGATTGAGTTTTCGATTCTTGGAGAAGTAAGGAGGGGGGGCAGCCAAACTGCTCCCTTGGACTTCCAGAGGGCAGATTTTGGCCTGTTTAGGAGTCTGGTTGGCAGAGTCCCTTGGGAGGCAGTCCTGGAGGGCAAAGGAGTCCAGGAAGGCTGGACATTCTTCGAAAGGGAAATCTTAAAGGCGCAGGAGCAGGCCGTCCCCATGAGACGAAAGACGAGCCGGCGGGGAAGAAGCCCGGCCTGGCTGAGCAGAGAGCTCCGGCTGGAACTCAGGAAAAAAAGGAGAGTTTATGACCTTTGGAGGAAGGGGCAGGCAACTCAGGAGGACTGCGAGGACGTCGTGAGGTCATGCAGGGAGAAAATTAGAAGGCCCAAAGCCCAACTAGAACTTAATCTGGCTACTGCCGTGAAAGGCAGCATAAAGTGTTTCTACGAATACATTAGCAACAAAAGGGGGGCGAAGGAGAATCTCCCTCATTTATTGGATGCAGGGGGAGACATAGTGACAAAGGACGAGGAAAAGGCTGAGGTGCTAAATGCCTTCTTTGCCTCAGTCTTTAATAGCAAGGGAAGTTGCCCTCTGGGCACCCAGCCCCCTGAGCAGGAAGACAGGGACGGGGAGCAGAATGAAGCCCCGTAGTCCAAGGGGAAATGGTCAGTGACCTGCTGCACCACCTGCACACACACAAGTTTATGGGGCCGGATGGGATCCACCCAAGGGTGCTGAAAGAGCTGGCAGAAGTGCTCACCAAGCCACTCTCCATCATTTATCAGCAGTCCTGGCTAACTGGGGAGGTCCCAGTTGACTGGAGGCTGGCAAATGTGACGCCCATGTACAAGAAGGGCCGGAAGGAGGATCCGGGGAACTACAGGCCTGTCAGCCTGACCTCGGTGCCCGGGAAGGTTATGGAGCAGGTCATGTTGAGTGCCATCACGCGGCACGTACGGGACAACAGGTGATCGGGCCCAGTCAGCACGGGTTTATGAAAGGCAGGTCCTGCTTGACCAACCTGATTTCCTTCTATGACAAGGTGACCAGCTTAGTGGATGAGGGAAAGGCTGTGGATGTTGTCTACCTGGACTTTAGTAAAGCCTTTGACACCATCTCCCACAGCATCGTCCTGGAGAAACTGGCTACCCCTGGCTTGGATGGGCGTACTCTGCGCTGGGTAGGAAACTGGCTGGATGGCCGGGCCAAAGAGTGGTGGTGAATGGGGTTAGATCCAGTTGGCGGCTGGTCACAAGTGGGGTTCCCCAGGGCTCAGTACTGGGGCCAGTCCTGTTTAACATCTTTATCAACGATCTGGACGAGGGGATCGAGTGCACCCTCAGTCAGTTTGCAGATGACTCCAAGCTGGGCGGGAGCGTTGATCTGCTTGAGGTCAGGCAGGCGCTACAGCGGGACCTGGACAGGCTGGATCGATGGGCCGAGGCCAATGGTATGAGATTCAACAACGCCAAGTGCCGGGTCCTGCCCTTGGGTCACACCAACCCCAGGCAGCGCTACAGGCTTGGGGGGGAGCGGCTGGAAAGTGCCCGGCGGAAAAGGACCTGGGGGGGTTGGTCGACAGCAGCTGAAGATGAGCCAGCAGTGTGCCCAGGTGGCCAAGAAGGCCAACGGCGTCCTGGCCTGTATCAGCAATAGTGTGGCCAGCAGGACCAGGGCAGGGATCATCCCCCTGTGCTCGGCCCTGGGGAGGCCGCCCCTCGAGTGCTGGGTTCAGTTCTGGGCCCCTCACTCCAAGACAGACACTGAGGGGCTGGAGCGTGTCCAGAGACGGGCAACGGAGCTGGGGAAGGGGCTGGAGCACAAGTGCTGTGAGGAGCAGCTGAGGGACCTGGGGGGTTTGGCCTGGAGAAAAGGAGGCTGAGGGGAGACCTTCTCGCTCTCTGCAACTCCCTGAAAGGAGGTTGGAGCCAGGGGGGGTCGGTCTCTTCTCCCAAGGAACAGGCGACAGGACGAGAGGAAACGGCCTCAAGTTGCGCCAGGGGAGGTTTAGGTTGGATATTGGGAACCATTTCTTCCCCGAAAGGGCTGTCGGGCCCTGGCACGGGCTGCCCAGGGCAGTGGTGGAGTCCCCATCCCTGGGGGGATTGAAAAGCCGTGTAGATGTGGCGCTTGGGGACATGGGTTAGTGGTGGCCTTGGCAGTGCTGGGTTAACGGTTGGACCTGATGATCTTAAAGGTCTCTTCCAACCTCAACGATTCTATGATTCTATGATCTCGCCAGTTGCTGGTGGAATCGAAATTTGAAAATAGTGCTGAAAGTTACTAGGACCAGTTAAGAAAGGAAAGACTCGTGCCTCTCTCAGCTCTGCCCATTCTCTCCATCTCAGAGCACACCATAAATAGACAGGGAATGAATCACCATAAACAGCCGTGGGAATCTGTGGACTGTGCGTTCCCCAGGGTACCAGAGCAGTTTCTGCATTCAAAGCAAGGCAGATGCATCACCCCACCTACAAAAAGACTCACCAGTGAGGTAGTTGTGGTCAGTCCCTTAAAATGCAGGGCAGCTTTTCACAGCAGTATGTGTAGCTCCTTCACACAGTGCTCCCTGGCCAGCTGAGCTCGTGGGGGCTGACTTAGCAGCTGGCTTTGCTCACAAGGAACTTTCTGTGGAGCTGAGATATGTCTAGTCATTGATATTTCCTGCTCCTGCTTTCTTTCAGGTCCATCACACGGGCTTATCCTGCTTTGGGTGGACTTAAATCCTGAGGAGGAGTGGAGAACAATTGAAAGAAGTTGGGCTGTGGGCTTTGCTACAGTGTGTAGCTGGGATATATGGTATTGCTGTTTGGTTTACCTCTGTCTTAAATCTGCCAGGCTTGTTTCGTATGCCCAGAACCACTTCCTCCGTGCCCTACTGAAGTCTTTGATTAGGCTGCCTGTAGCCCTAATGATCTCTCTACTTCTGTGTGCTCCTCCAAACCCAGAATTGCACATACCTCATTTTTTTTGCCTTCCAGCAGCTGTGCTGCCGGTAGGGGCATTTCCTAGGATGCTTTTTGATGGACTGTTACGATAGTTTTTTGCTAAGGTTCTAGCACTACTTAGCACTGTGCTTCTAAGCAAATGAGGGGATTGAGCAAAAGGATCTGAGCATCATTTGCTAAACCTAACTCATTTCTTGCAAAACATGCCTTTTAAAATTCATGTTGTTTCCTGCAAAGATTTTCAAAGCCAGGCTTCCACCAGCAGCTTGTACCTCCCTATTTCTGATGTCCCAGCTGCTGTTGGCTGAGAACGGTAAGATTTGCATATTAACAGCTTTGTGAAGCGCAAAGTCACATTCCAGTATTAGACAAATGTTGAATCCTTGTCGCTGATCATGTGTCCCAGGGAGGAGGAAGGACCTGCTTGACTTCTCTGCAAAAACACTCAAGTAGATAGAACAGGGAAGTAGCAGATCACATTGTGGCAGGCAAGATTGATGTCATCTGTTAGGAAGATCCGTATAAATAAACTGAAGTGTTGGAGTGAATTTCCTGGAGAAGTTCAGGGAGCTCCATTACTGAAGGTCTTCAAACCAGCCCAGACCCCTAGGTCACTCCTGAGAGCTGTAGCATATTCGGAGTGGGACAAGAGGATGGATTAGCCTCATGAGGACCAGCCCAAGCTGTCTTTCTATAGCTAGCTGCACCTCTGCTTTTACTTCAACAATTGCAAAAGCAGTTCTGTAAACTCAGCCTGAATTTGCAATTAGTTTTGTCTCTCCAATTTTGCCTCTTCATCTTCCCAAATGCTTTGCTGAATACTCTTGCCCAGCTCTAATAAGCTGCCATTCAAAATGCTCTTTTGACATGTTTCTAACTTTTCACTTTTCAGGGTTTGCTCAACGTCGCCGTCCCAGCAGCTCTGAGAGTGATAAGGAAGTTAAACAGCGACGACTAGGTATGTAGATGTTCCAGGAGCAGAGTGGTGGTGTGCTTTCCTCTGAGGAAGGACCTGTTTAACTTCTTTGCAGAAACATCCGAGGAATCAACCTCCTGCACTGAGGGAAACTTTTCTTTAGTAGCTGCATAAACTCTTAATGCAACAGGTTATAAAATATACAGGCAATGGGACCTGGCAAATAACAAGAAACATCCATTTCCATTTCAGAGATGTATTAAATCTACCCGAGGAGAAGAGATGCAGATGGCGTAGGCTAAGGACTCCCTTGAAGTGTGATATGCTGGTATGCATGTATGACTCAGCTGTAGGTCATCCCTGTATTTGTTTCTTTGCTTTTTTAAAACCAAATCAGGACACATACTGACAATTTAAAACCCACTAAAGGCTCCACAGTTTCTCTAGCACATTCAGAACTCGTATGATTTCAGCTCACCCTGAAGTAGAGGAGTAACTGAATAGATGCGTGATGACAAAGTTGAGGCAGAGTAATTCCAGGCAAGACTGGGTAGCCTGAGCAGACCTGCGGGCTGTATAACACCAGTGTCCACATCCTTTCCTTCATCATCTGCCCTTCTTTACCCTTCTCTACCTCTGCTTTTAGCCTTGCAATCCCCATGGTCCAGCGCTGCGCAGTGCCTGGTGGGGGAGCACGGGGAGCATGGCAAAGCTGGCAGCTGCAGCTGGGCTGGAGTCTGGTTTTGGCTGAAAGTTTGCCTACAGGAAAGTTCTTGAGGAGGTGCTCCCAGGAGGCCAGGTCTTACCGCCTGACCAAACTCAGCAAACTTAGCAGCGAGGATAGGGTTTTTCACACGGTGCCGAGCGCCCTTAATCATCACTGCTATTCTCTTTGACAAAGAGATGCTGATACCATCAGGGATCTCAAATTCTCCGAGGAAAAGGTAGGTCTGTTCCGAGGTGCAGATAGCTGAGCAGCACAAGGCCAGCATGGGTGAACAGGGAGCTAGTGAACAGGGAATTATATGCATAATACGCCAATACCTAGTTCTCATCTTAAAGAGATAATAAGATTAAGTTTTTATATAAAGCTGTTTCACCTTTTCCCTGAATTTTCTTCTTCTTTGGCCCCTGTGCAAAAATAGGAAAAAATAGGTTTTTTTTTCACGTGTTCAAAATTTGTCATCCCTACCTAGCTCTGTGGAGCAGCTTCTGCTCAGGGCCGTTGTTTCTCTGTGTGTAAGTGGTAGTATTTTGGATCTGTCGTGGCTCAGAACTAACTTTTTCACCCTCATGCTCACTCTGTTGTCTTCTTTCTCAGATTCAGCTGAAAAGTACCGGCATCTCCTCATTGATTCTGTCCGCCAGAGATATGGAAGCAGTAGAGCAGCGAGAGCAGCAGCACAGGAACAAACGCAGCCACTGGCTTTCAACCCGGCCTTTGTCAACCTGGTCATTCGGCAGAGCAAAGCCTCCCGCTTAAAAGAGAGAACAGATAAACCCCGAGAGGATGTGGCAGGTGCTCCTGAACCAGAAGAATGTGTGGATACAGCCGTGAAAGTGTCAGATCTGTTTCGTAGCGTGGTCCAATTGAGTGCGACAAAGGTGATCTTTTTGTTTGGTAAACCAGGTACAGGCAAGACCATGCTAATGCACAGGATTGGTCAGAAATGGGCAGAAGGTGTCCTCCCTCAGTTTCTCTTCACTTTCCTGTTCGAGTTTCGGCAGCTGAATTTATTAAAAAGAAAATTGACTCTGAAGGAGCTTTTGTTTGACCTGTTCCTTCAGCCAGAAGACAGCCCTGATGCGGTGTTCCAGTACCTCCACGAAAATGCCTGGCATACACTGATCATCTTTGATGGGCTGGATGAGTTTGCAGCTAACATGGATGTGTCATCCTCTTCTAAGGGAGGCTCAGCTCTTACCTCCCATATGTCCATATCTGAGCTCTTTGCAGACCTCTGCCATGGGAAGCTCCTGCCTGGTTGCACAGTGTTGGTCACCAGCCGACCTAGGAGACTACCTGACTTCTTATTAAACACAGTAGATGTGCTAGCAGAAATTTGGGGATTTGACCATGAGAAGGTTGAGGAATATGTCAGCCACTATTTTCGTCAGCATTCGTTCAAAGAACAAGCCTTTGCTCACCTGAAGAACAACCCCAAGCTCCTCAGCATGTGCCTCATCCCTGCTCTGTGTTATGTCGTGTGCATCTGTTTGGAGTATTTGCTCCTTAAACATCAGATGAGTGTGGAGCTTCCTCAGACTATGACACAGTTTTATATCAAAATGCTTCTCATCTTCATAAACAAACAGCAGGGAGAGCATGCAGGTGGCGAGGTGACTCAGCTGAACTGTAACAAGAAGGCCATTTTGGGTCTGTGTGATCTTGCACTGAAAGGCCTGGAAGAGAAGAAGCTTGTATTTTATGTTGGTGATATTCCAGAGCACGTGAAGGAATTTGCGTCCTTACATGGATTGCTGACTGTCTTCGAGGTGAAGACGAGTGGCACTTGCCCAGAGGCTGGCTATGCCTTTGTGCACTTGAGCTTGCAGGAGTTTTTTGCAGCACTGTGTCTCATGGTAAGTAAGAGCGTGGACAAGAACTACCTGAAGAAGAAGTTCTGTTTGAAGTCAAAGTGGACTTTAAAGAATGAGGCAAAGACCGAGTTCATGGAGAGTTTTCACATCTTTCTCTCAGGCTTGTCATCAAAAGAATGTAGGACCTTTCTCATGCTGCTAGCTGAACAAGATGAAGCTTGGGTGCAGGATAAGCAGGACGCAATCCTGCAGTCTCTCAAGAAACTAGCAGCCACTCACCTGACAGGGCCTAAGGTCATTGAGCTCTGCCACTGCACGTTCGAAACACAAGACCTCGAAGTAGCCCAGCACATTGGGAGCCTGCTGAATTTCAAGTACGAGTTTAAAAACTTTAGGCTGACACCTCTGGACATGTCAGCTTTGGCTTTTGTCATAAACTCGGGCCAGGATTTGACTCATTTGGATTTTGCAGGATGTCTCATGGACATTGAATGTTTGGAGTTTCTGGCCGGCTGTAAAAATGTAGAGCACTTGAGGTAAACACACTGAGCGCTGTGAGCTGGTGGGTGGGGAGAAGGGCTGAGGGGTTGGAAGGGCAAGTCGAGTATTTATGTTTTGAAGGGAGGGGAAGAGGATGTGAGAAATTCTAATCTGAACAGCATAACTTTGATACCAAAGAAATTTATGAAATAGTGAATTTATGAGTGATTGAAGGATATTAAGGTGATAAATCCATTCTGGCTGTGTTTTTTGTTTGTTTGTTTATTTTGACTAAAACAATCAAACAGCAGGGTGATCAGTCTAGTAGATAAGAGAGAAAATGATAGGTGTTTCTTGACACTACAAAGGCAGGGCGAATCCTTCAAGCAAATGAGAAAATTGTGATCTAAGTGAAATCACCATAAACCAGATGACAACTGCACTCTAAGGTGCTCTCTGTGAGTGCTTTGCTGTAATGCTGGAAGGACATTTCATGGAGGATCTCTTGGGATCCTGCTGTGGGATGGGTCTCATTCCCTATTTCTATGAATGACTCGGAGGAATATGAGTAGAGTTCGCTGATGTGGAGAAGATGGGGAGCAGCCAGGGTGAGAATTACCGTGACCTGAAGGGAATGGCATTGTCTGCTGTGAAGCAGAGGAGCATAAACAGAGACGTGAAAACTGCTATTCCTGGAGGTTGAGATCATAGTAAAAAGGACGGTAATCGATTGTTCTCTGCCTCCATTAAGAAGAATAGGAATACCATTTAATTTAGTCAGGAAAGCTTTCTCATGATGCATCCAGACTCTAAATTGCTAATGCAGGCGCAGGGTAGTGCACGGAGTCCTCTGCTTTCAAAGAGCAGATGAGGCAGATGCCCGAGGATGGTCGGGCTGTTCCCTTGCATTGGGAGAATGCAACAGGGGATTTTTGGGGGTTCTTCTTCAGCTCATACACACTCAAGTCCGTGCCTGCTTTCAGTTATGGTCCGCGGGATACGAGCACTCTGAGCACTGTCTGTTGGAAGGGCGGGCAAAGGGCAGTGGGACCCCGAGCATTTCAGCTGCATGTTGCTTGTACAGAACCTGTCTAGAGCAGAAGCATTGCCTCAGACGCGTTCCTAATGACCGTGGGCCATGTCCGTCATGCCACTGCACCTCTGCAGCTTGTTCCTGGCTCCCTCTGGTTTAGGGGAAGGTGGCAGAGGCACTGAGGGCAACAGGGCCGTAGGTGGGATTCTGCTCTCGTGGCCCCCAGACGTACCGTGGGAGACACGCAACGCAGGGGGCTCTGTGCCGGTACAGCCCGTAATCAGTACGTCCTGCACCTGGTTCACAGGAGAGCTTGTGTGCCTGAAAGCTTACCTCTTTGTTTATTTTTTCCACCACCACCAGTTCCTTCTGTAAAAGAGGTACTTTCCCTAAAAACCTTGGGTCTTTTATATTTTGGATAACTCTGGCTACTCTGCCACCCAAATTTAAAGTATCATCTGGCCTGAAATCAACCCTTTTGTAACTCAGCAGCTCATCACGCAGGAGCTGTCAGACACTCTCTGTTTGAGTTTGGTTTGCCCCTGTGTGACCTCCCTTGTCCCCAGGGTCCTGACTCTGGTGGGACATGCAATAGGGCTGACTCTTCTTCTGTGGCAGCAGTTACATGTGGTGTCACCGTACCAAAAGGCAGAAGCCATCTCTTGAGGTATTTGCAGTTGATGTGCAAGTTTAATTTTTTTTTAAAAAACAAATGTGTGAAAAGATAAAGATGCTGCAAAAAAAAGAGCATGATACGATGGCTGTTAAGAAAGAAATTCAACACTTTTTTTTCTTTTTTTGAATCGTGTTCTAACCTGCTCTGTGGGCTAGATCATTTCGGTTGTTGTTGTGTTTACATTTTTCCCCTTTTCTTCATGTTTTAGCTTTCGTAGTAGGAGATGTGGTGATGACTTTGCTGCTGCTCTTTCAAAGAGCTTACGAGGAATGGGGAGCCTGAAGAAACTAGAGTAAGTCTTTGCTTGTAAAGTCAGAGCCTTCTCTCTTTCTGTCTGTCCTCTGTTTCTGTCTTGCAATTTAATTACATCTGCTCACTCGAGGCTGATCTGCTCTGTGCAGCACTGTATAGAAAGTAACGCCGTGCTATGCAGAGCGGCACGGATACGTGTGGTGCTTGCTTTATGCTGGTGTCAAGAGGAGCATTGCGTTGCCCCGGTTGAAAAGGAGCATAAAGCTGGTTGCAGGTGGCAGTCAGGCCACCTCCTCTCTGCGTTGGTGTGCTGGGAGTGCGGCGCAGGCACACATCTGAGACAGGCCTGCCACGCGCTGCACGGGATGCTAGTCCTCCCTCTGCTCGGTTTGAATGATTCGTTCTTTTTCCAGGTTGACAGGCGGGAGCATCACAGCTGAGGGGATGACTAACTTGGTCCAGGCTTCATCCCAGTGCCTCCAGCTTGAGGAAATAAAGTGAGTGTGTTGTGGCAATGACCCTCAAATCAGCTGCTCGTTCCTAGGGGGGCTGGGGTGCTAATAAGAATGAATCTGTGTGCAGCTTGCAGGACAATCGGATACGGGATCTGGAGGTGAAGAGGGTGAGGGACCTGTTTTCCAGAATGGAAAAGCTGAAGAAAATAGAGTGAGTAAAAATGGCTTGAACCTATTAAAAACGATAGCCGCTATGAAGCCAAGCATAGCATTAGAGTTTAAATCCTCATCAGAGCAGAGTTGCTGGATGTCTCTGTAAGGGGTGACACTCGCTCTTAGAGGTGCCAGTGGGGGACATGTGAGGCACTAAGCTGAGGCACAGACATTTAAGTGCAGGCAGGGCTGTGCTGGAGGCCTGGCTCAGTTTGAGATAGACTCAGCCTCACAGTTCTTACCCAGGTGTTTTAAAATAATCTGAAGGGAGTCCTGGCACCGCTGACACCTCTCCAGGAATTACAATGCATGTGCTCAACTTGGCGCCTGGCATGACTTTTTCCTCTTCTGCTTCCTCACCTCTCTTCCCCTTGGTCAGGCTCAGGTTGAGATGCCTCACTTCTGCATAAGAGAGGATGGCTCCGTCCCTGTCTTCCGAGCCTTTTTGTTCGCCCTCTTCTCCTGTACTCCTCCTAACCCTCCTGTAACAGCACAGTGCTGAATGGGAGGGACTGGCCGCTAGGAAAGCTCCCAACGTGGATCTGCTTCTTTTTAGGTGGAGAGAACCAGCCTGATTTGTGAAGGGATTTAAAGCCTTTGAAAGCTAGCAGGGACAGTGTAAGCAGCAGCAGGCAAAGCAGAGCAGAGCAGAGCTGCTGCAAGTGTTGGAGTTCGGTGTAGTTTGCATTACAGGAGAGGGGTAGCCACAAAGCCATGCTGCCCCTGTGGGAAGTCAAAGCCACAGCACTGCCTGCCCACCCCAGGTAAAAGGGAGCGACTCTGCCTTTAAAGGTCTTCCACATAGCCCTGGGCGCAAGCAGGTAAACCCAAAATACCTGCAGTTACTGCTGGACCCCATCCCGGAATTAATGACTGGCTTTGCAGTATGGCTAGAAGTGTTTAAAAGCATGCTGGAAAGAGGGGGGAAAGGGGGAGAGTACCTGCTCCTGCTTTCCTGGGCACACTGGATAACAGCTTGTGGGAAGTGCCAGCCTGTCCCCAGTGAAGCAGCTATGGAAAAGGTAGGAAGGCAGTGCAATTTGTAAGCCTCGTTCCTTCACACGTTTCTATTACACACATACAGTGGTGGTGTCATGGATGATTCCTTTGAGGCTCGCAGGAATGGTGCTCTGTGGCCCTGAGATCAAGCAGAAGATTTGTAGAAGCAAGACCTTATGTTCTATGTTTAATGAGGTCCAATAAGTAATGAAACAGAATAAACATGCAATTAAAGAATAAATCCTCAGAGGCTGCTAGTATTGTGTCTTCAGGGATGTTTTAAATGTGAGGGTTTAGACCACACTACTTTAATATGCCGTGCTTAAATTGGATTTGTTACAGGAAGAGTTTAACTGCACTGTGAGTCGGTTGTGTAATCATACAGGTATAAAGTACATTCCCTACATAACCCCAAACCAGTAATTGTTCTTCTGTTGCACATAGAGAAGTGTCTCTGATTCTAAATTCATGGGAGCTGTAGCTTGCAGAGAAGAACTATGACCTGTAGTGCTTTTGTTGGGTCCTAAAAGCAAAATTCTGAAGTTTTGGAGAAATCCCCTAACTAAAAGAATGTGTGCTTCAGGGTGTTTGGGTGCAGAGCAGAGGGCATTTGCATAACAAAAGAGTGTGCTGTTGGGTCCGGCACCTGAGGTTGTGTTCTTCCTCATGTTCACAGTCTGAGCAGCAACGATCTTTCCTTGAATGCTGTTCTCATTTTGGCAAAGGAAGTCATCGCGTGTCAAAATGCTACTGAGCTGCGCGTCAGGTATCAATGCATGAGAGCTGTTACAAAAGCAAATATGTTGTCTCTTTAAATGCTGACTTTTTAAATGGACAGTGTTTTACAGCTTAATTGTTGGCTAATCAAAGCCAACAAAAATTAATTTTAATCCTTTTTGGCTTATGTTTGAAACAAAATTTGAATTCATCATATTATGGACTTTCTTTTTGTATTTTTTTTAATGGGTTATGTTATTCTTGGTGTGTAAATTGATTTGCAGAGTGTAATATTTCTTCTTGTATAACAGAATTTCAACTTACTTTTAAGCTCTGCAATATATCAACCAGGAAATTCTTTACTAGCTAGCATAAATTTGCTATAAATCAGCTAAGTTTACTGAAAAGGTGTGGATTTAAGTAGCTCTAGCTCTATGTTCCCTTAAATTAAGAGTTTTGGTGTTTTCATAGGTCCAGGATGACAGAGAAAGGGTAGAATTTTTAAATCCTGGCTCTTACGAATCATGGAATCATTTAGGTTGGAAAAGACCTTTAAGATCATTGACTCCAACCGTTACCCCAGCACTGCCAAGGTCACCACTAACCCATGTCCCCAAGCGCCACATTGACACGGCTTTTCAATCCCTCCAGGGATGGGGACTCCCCCACTGCCCTGGGCAGCCTGTGCCAGGGCCTGACAGCCCTTTCGGGGAAGAAATGGTTCCCAATATCCAATCTAATATGGTTGTCTTGCGTTGTAGGTTTAACAGGCCAAATTAATCCTTGGTGTAACTCAAGGGAAGCCAAATTGCATACAGATTTTTCTTGTTTTTCTTGCTGGAATGGCGTTTCTACTGAACCTCTTTCCAACAAACTGCTGGTCTTGCAAAAAAAAAAAAATCCCAGCCCAATCTTCTTAACTGTGTTACTCTCTTGTCTGTACTGCAGCCCCAGTTCAACATGGGGGGCTGCTGCTCTTTAGCCACATTGTGGCTTGATTGCTCGAATGTGGCAATGTGCTGGCATGGCAGATGTCAAGGCCCTCTTTAGCAGCCAGGCAACAGCTTTGATCCCTACTGAGTACCCCTACTAAAGAAATGGCATCCTTCCACCTGTGCCCTAACATTGGCTTGGATCTCTTTTTCAGGAAGGACACCGTGATTATATATTTTTCTGGCTCATTTGGGAAAGTTCCGAGGTGAGAAACTGCACTTGGGGTTATGCTATGGTCAGAGTTGCACCGATTCAAACCATCAGCTTGGTGTCACTATAAACCACTCCAGCAACAGCACTGGTTGCCTCTGCCCTTGCATCTGGCAGAGCGGGATCCACCTGAGCAAGGAGAAGGTAACCAAAATAGCTGGTCTTTGCACGGACCTACCAGCCAGTTCCAGACAGGCAGCGCCTCAGTGCCTGCATAAGCTTGAAGTGCTGTATTTCTATTGCAAAACTGCTGAAAAACAGTTGAATGTGAGGATAAATAAAGGAAAAGCCTTTGCTCCTTCTCTGGCTGGCGCCTGTGTTCTCCCTGCTTGTGCCTACTTTCGAAGGAAGGGTGAATTTGACCTTAATTAAGAAACTACGAAACAATCTCTTGTTCCTTGATAGGGAACTCACTTTGCCCTGTGTTGTCCAGTCCTCAAGGGACCACGCGATATTTGGCATGCATGAGTGAACTGGCTGAGCCTGGCCCCGAAACAGCTAGAAACTGCTCCTGTTCAGGCGCCTGAACCTCCATCTTGTGCTGTTGTAGGCAGCCTGGTGCGGGCGGGTATGTTTATCCCTTCCTGTGGTGGCACAATCCCACATGGGGGGAAAACATCCTGCATCTTAGCAGTGCCTTTGAATTGGGGCTCAGTTATCGAGTTGATTCAAATATACAGTGAAATCCCTTGCGGACACCCCCTGCGATGACTGCTCCCATCCCCTGATGGAGCTCTTCAAAATCACTTAACGTTGCATGGAATGGTTGGACAGAACACAGACCTTGTGGTGTCTTCCAGAAAATACTAACCAGCTCCCAGGTCCTCATATTTTCTGAAGGCATATTAAAGGCCAAATATTTTGCTTGTTTGCAGATCTTTGGATTTGAGGTGGGAAGAGAATAAGGAACATGTAACTCCAACTAGATTTGTGAAGTTAAGGTAAGAGAAAGCATTGAAATTCCTGCTGGTGAATGTGATTTGCAGATGGCAGGTACTGCAGAAGGACAAGAGTAGCAGCTGTGTTGGTCCTTAAGGACAGAGGATATTTCCACATATGAAAAAGTTTGAAATAAACCTGAGTCAGTAAATAAAAGTAACAATAGAAATCCCTATCTGGCCCAGCCAGTGGCTTTATTTCTTGAGTGTTGGGCTCTACAGCCCCGGAGAGACAGAGTTCCCTTGATCATGCCCATCGTGCCATATGTTCTTACAGCTGCCAAAGGCACGAGCCATATAGTTTTCTTTCTTGCCTGGGCTCCAGAAGAGAGTAGTGGCTTTCTCAAAATAGGAGAACTTGGGC
The DNA here is from genome assembly GCA_009819775.1 of Phoenicopterus ruber ruber. Lineage (NCBI taxonomy): Eukaryota > Metazoa > Chordata > Aves > Phoenicopteriformes > Phoenicopteridae > Phoenicopterus > Phoenicopterus ruber. The sequence continues at coordinate 610,862 of CM020227.1, forward strand.
ATGTTATCTGAGCATGTTAAAGCCGGGAAATGGCCCTCCCTTCCCTGCTCCTCTTTCCCTCACTGCTCTGTGCAACAGGAACAATTAAGTCCATCCCCTTCTCATGGCTGGCAGTGCCAGCGCTCTGACACAAGGCGTTGCACTTGCGCAGCACTCTGCAAGTGCGTCCCTCTTTGCTCCTTTTGCAGCGCCGGCTGCAGAGAGACACAGTAATATGCCCAAGATTGTGTGGCAGAGCAGAGGGTAAAACCTCCTTCTCTTGGTACAGCTTCTGTGTGCTCTCATTTGGAGAGAGACACCAGGAATGCCTGGGCCCCACTGTCCCCTGGCTGCTCATTAACCCTTCCTGTTCGCAGCTTGCAGGGTCGCAGCCTGTCTTCCCAACATGCAAAGGAGATTGTTGCCCTTCTCCAGAGCTGCCCCTGTCTCTCTGAAGTGGAGTAAGTGCCTCCTTTCCTTCCTGTTGAGTGGCTGCGGGTGGGTGGTGGGAAGCAGGGGATGTTCCATGTAGAGGGCAGCGAGACATGGGTCCTGACCCCAAGGAGGGGTCCCAGCACTCTGTGATGTCTGGTAGGATCCTGGGTAGGGATTTTTGGTGAGGTTCAGCAGGAGATGAATGCTGAGCAACCTCTGATTCCTGTGACAGCTGCAGCCTCTGGCTCCCTGAGACTGTAACCAGAGATGCCAGTTACAGAGCAGACCCTGCTAATGAAGCAGCGCTGCACGCTGGAGGCGTCCCAGAGGCACAGCTCCTCTGGCGAATCCTCTGAGCCAGGAAAGGGACACAGATTGCTTCTATGTGTCCCTTTTATCTTCTAAAGCCATCCAGCTCTGTTGGGAGAAGTGAGAGGAGGAAGGCAAAAGATCTGCTTCATAACCTACACATTGTAATGAGTATCATCCCTGCCTTTCCTTATTTGCCTATATATGAGGCCACCTGGATTTGGCTGTAAAGCTCTCCTTCTAGCCTGTCTGCCCTGGAAAATGCAGGAATATCTGTTCCGAGACAATTCAGTCCTGACTGTATCTTGAATTTAGCTGCACCTGAAACCCCAATTTTCTAGCTCAGTGATTTGAACTGGGATCTGGAGATCTTTGTCATCCAGTATTTTCTTCCTTCCTTTCTTCCTTCCAGGAGGACAGTAAACACTCACTCATTTGGTTTCTTGTTTTGTACTCCCACTTAGGTTTTCTAAAGTAAGATGTTTTGGGGGCTAAAGCATGAATCATGTTGTCCTAGGACTAAAACTCTTTGTCTGAAGCTGCTTCATGCAGAGGTAAGCAGGGAAGATTGATCTGGGACAGAAGAACAGTCCAGGCAGAAAAAAAGCAATTGTAGGAAAAGGAAAGCAAGCAGATTTGGAGGGCTTTGTTGTTTATACTGTGCAAAACAGTCCTCACTAACTGGAAAATGCTTCAGTTTATCAGGTAACAAGCTTGGAGATGAAGGCTGCCGTTGCCTGCTGGAAAGCCTCCCTCGGATATCAATTTCAAAGCAGCTGGAGTAAGTGTTGTACAAAACCAAATTGCCCTCTTTTCTTGAGCCTGGCGAGGACCGTACAGAAATGCTGAGCAGGGATCCAGGAGGCAAAGGCCTCACCCAGGCCAGTGCTACAGAAGCAGCTCTGAGCACTCTTAAGGAAGGATGAGACTCAGCCCCTGAGACTGTTCAGGCTGAAGTTGATCACTTACTCAGAGCATCACGCACGGAAAGGGGTCTAAATGCATCTGAAGTGCCCTTTCATTAAAACCCCTTCCTCAGGAGCAGCGGTCCTGTGTGTTTTCCACCATGCCACTTCTGAAGTGAAGTGGGTTCAAGCATGCAGCACGCTGGTGGCCACTCCCAGTAGGACAGTCCTGTGTGATTTCAGTGACCTGCTAATTGCCTTTTTTATCTTTCTTAGTCTCAGTCAAAACCACCTCTCTGTCAATGGCATTTGCAGTCTGTTGAAGTCAGTAAATACCTGCCAGAAGGTGATGGAGGTTCAAGTCAGGTATGTAGGTCTTGAATCGTTCCTGAGGTTAATCCCAATATGCAAGTCTGAGAGTTAGTTTCTGAGATTTTTGTTGAGTCACCTCAGAAGTGGAGCAGGTGAAGAACATGTCCAAAGGTGATTACTAACACTGACACTTGGTAATACATTGCTATAAGCTGATTTTATCTGAGCCATCAACCAGAATTTGAGAAGGTACAGAACTGTGTGTCCTTTCATGCATGGGGACAGTTTTACACTCTTTCCTGCTCTCTGCCCTGGGATGTTTTGGAGAGAGGGTCTCTATGGAGTATGAGAACTGGTGCCATCTCCTGGAGTGGAGCTGGAAGTTCTCTCCTAGTACTTTCCCTTGGAAACCCCCTGGAGTTCAAGTATAACAATTTTGTCTGCACTTCTGCTAACGGTTCAGAGACACTGGGTCATCTGATATTGCATTGTTTGATCCAACCAGGATTTACAACTAATGGAAATTATTTTTTGCTTGCTTTGGGAGTGTTTTAAGTGATTGGTGTCACCAAAGAGTTTTGCAGAGCAAAATCAAGCATTCTTAAAAGAAGTAGTCCTGTAAAAAAACCAAAATATGACATTGATTGATTCCTTCTCTTCTTCACAGCCTTGGTCGTGGGACTGCAGTCCTGAGGTTTGCAGAAGACAGAGGGTTTGCTTCCCTTCCTCCTAGGTAGAGTGTGTGTGCACAAATGGTGTTTTCTCAGCATCTCATGTAGTTCTTACGTCCTGTTTAGGTACCAAGGGTAACGCTGCATCTCACAGCAGTTCTTGAATCTAAATGTAGTACTTTCTTCTGTTTTTCTTAGCCACTTCGGCAGTTGTCCGCTGCCTTCTGTAGGGTTTGATTACGTTTTGTGTCTCTAGGGGGCATTTCAGCCCACAGCATCGTAAGCAAAGCAGGCTGTTTAATGACAGCTGTGCTATCTGATAATAGTGAACAGTAAAAAATCAAGTGAACCCCACACTTCCAAACCAAATTCCCAAAAGATTCACAGAACCCTGCATGTTTAAAACCATCTAGTTCACTACACTATGCATTGTGGATCGTGGTACTCCTAAATCAAAATAAGTTCGAAGTTTTATTTGTCCCCTCAGAAAATTATGGTCAAAACAGCTCAGCCCAAATGTTTCGACTGAGAAATGGTTTCCTGTTGCTCCTGGAGCTGTAGGTTCATTTATTTATGCCCTTGTTCTCCATGGACTGAGCCCACTGTAAAATAGCATTTCCCACGGTACACCTGCATCCCACCTCTGAGCCAGGGAGGAACAGCAGGGCTGTCGTGGGATGCAGCCCAGTCGTTGTGGCTATGCTTGAAAGAGAGTGACAGCCATGAGACACATGATCTGTGACTCCTTTAAGGCACAAGGTGACATTTCAAACTCAGATATTTTAGGATCTGGATGTTCCATTTATTTATGAATAGTCAGGTTTTTGCCCAGACGTGGACTCTTTTCACAAAATATGTTTAGGCAAAAGCTGAATTCTCCATCAGACTGTAGCTTAGATGAGAAATCTGTCTTTTCCCCTTCTCCCCAGTTGCCTGCATGCTCAAGTATTTGGTTAATCACTGAAAGAAAGAAGAGCTTGCTGTTGGCAAGATACGGGCGTGCGCTAGAGCCAGGGTAGGCCCCGGGACCTGCCAAATTGCTAAAGCGTAAGTGTTTTACCCTTGTCTGGTTTTGTGCTCACTTAGGGAAGAGCCTGTGTTCTCTACTGATGACCAACAATATGGAGAGGAAAACCAGACACCTACTGCCTCCCCAAAAATAAGGTACCATGGCAGATTTTCATTGTATTTCATGCGTGGCCTGTCTCTGGATCCTATAGTTGATGAAACCTGCATCTCCAGTTTGAATGATGAATCACAAGAGAGCTGGTAAAGGCCTCTTCAGTCAGTCATTTGTCACTGTGTTCACATTCCCAGCTTGCGGCACTAGAAGCTCTGTGGTTAGCGTCTGCGGTTTTCTACAGGAGTCAAAATGGATTGTGGGTTGTGTGTCTCAGTGAGAGAACAGTGGTTGTGCATCAGCTCCCTTGTGCGAGCCGGGGGAGCTGGTGGTGACAGAGCTTGTGACATTGCGGGGGGTCTCTGCTGATATTTGGAGAAATGCATCCTAAGCTGGACCCGTGTTCGGAAGCGTATCAGGTTGTGCTCTTACTCCAGCGCAGAGTGCGCCTGTCTGTTTTGTAGGCTGCAGTGAGGAAGGAGGAAGTTGTGCCTGAAGCCTTCTAACCAGGACCTTGGGGACCTGGTTCTTTGTTGTGCCGCAAGTTTTCTTTACCTTGCCTGTTTATTCTCTGTTTGCAGACAAGAGCTGAAAGTATAGATATTTCAAGGGGAATTTTTATTTCATTATTATCTCCTCATTTATTCTCTGGTTTTCTGAAAGAGTGAAGTTTGCAATCTTGTTTGCAGTCCTGCAGACCTGCACTATTGATTTCTCTTTCCCCCTAGACTGACAGACAGTCGTTTTGAAGCCAGTGACCTGGAGAAGCTGTGTGCAGTCCTGAAGGAATGTAGAAGCATCTCCGAGCTGGAGTGAGTCCTTCTTAACTCTTATGGTCTTTATCTGCAGTTCTTTGGGGTATGGAGAAAATGCTGCTTTTTTTGCTCTGCAGTGTTGTACAGAGAACGTGGTAGAGACACAGCCTTATGAAGGGCATAGCTTCACATGGGCTGATACCCTTGCCAAGGAGACACACAGTTCTAGTGCTCTCTTAGGGCAAAGGTTGCAGGATATAAATCTAGAAAGGGGCTGTTTGATCACTTAGCCTGACTTCACTTATTACAAAAGCTGTAAAACCTTGCCTGGTCATTTTTGCCTTTGGGCCATTTGGGAGCAAAACCTGAAGAATCCCACCTAAAATGAGGGTGGCAGCCTGTGGTTTTGCGGGTGATCCCACATATCGTGTGCAAGGACCTTCAGCACCAACGTACTTTCTTCTGTTAGCTCTGTGTGTGGGGAGTCATCCTGTTTGCTAACACCGAGAGGTGAGTGGACCCAGCCCTGAGGGAAAGGCACACCAACAACCAACACGCACACTCACATCTAGGTTTTGAGGACGGAAAAAGGACCAGCACAAGCATGTAGTCTCTGGAGCACCACCTGAGGGCTGGCTATTCCCTTAGGCCTGGAGGCCTGTGGAAGAGATTTTTAACCTTTGCTTTTCATGAGCAATCGTGTCTCTTGATCTTACGTGGGCCGTAGCCCATTGTAATCCTTAGGCTCTAATACCAGAGGAGTTCCCTCTTCGGGACTAACCCATGGCTCCTCTGTTGGGCCTGTCCAGGCTGATCATTTCTCAGAGCTGTGGGATTCTGGTCCCTGGTAACTGCATTAAAAAGCACTGTCAGTCCAGAGGGGTCACTTGGTGCATGTGGGAAAAGGATGAGCCCTGAGCTTGGTTTTTGGCTGTCTTTTGTTGGTTAATTCCAGTCTCTGGTTTCCCCGTAGGCTTTAGTTGTCAGTGGAGAGGGGCAGTGCATGTGTTGTTTGGATCAGGGTGCCCGTGTTCTGCTTTCAGAGCTCTTGTTACTAAGAGCTGATTGTGCCTATTGTTTTCTTTCCATGAAAATTAAATGCCTTTCTTTAAATCCTAGCCTATCAAATAATTATCTGGGAGACGAGGGACTTCTGAAGCTGTTTCAGTTCCTCCCGAATTTGAAAATGTTAAGTTCTCTCAAGTGAGTAGCTCCGGTTTCTCCTTACTCATGGATGGGGTTTTGTGGGAGTATTGGTCGTGGAAGCACAGTCCACATTTGGGAAGGGCTCTTCAGGATCAAGTGCAGTTACATTCTGTGTCTGATGAGGGTAGGTCCACTGTGCTGTCTGGGCTGTCCCCACCTCTAGTCCAGAACAGATTGACTCCACTTGAAGCTTGATTGAGATCAGTGCCCAAGAGCCTCTGTACTCTGTCCTCCATGAAGGAGACAGGTCTAGCACCTAGTTTCTAAAACAGGCTGAGATCTTTAGCAGGCCACTGAATTTTTCCTCTCCCAGTTCCTCATCGGGAGGGAGAGCAGTCCTTCCTCTCCTGAGGTGGGCACCTTTGGAAGGTAAATGCTGGGGAGCTCCAGCTTCAGCAGTGGAGTCTGAATTCAGCCGCAATGGTGGCTTATGTTTATCTGGGTCTTTTACCCGGCACTCCCATTGCAAGTGCACTGTACAGGCCTGGGGCTTAAGGAGTATAGCCCCATTCTGCTTTATTGAAGGAGATATTTATTGTTCCTGTTGGATTAATTGAACTGTTCTCAAGCCGAGACTGTTCCAGTTACTGACAGTCTGCAGCTTCTCTTCACGTCAATGCAATGAAACACACTGCTGTTATTTATCTGTTTTTTTTCCCCAGCATCAAGCACACTGCCCGTGGTCACGCTAGATACTGTGACAGACCTGATAGACCTGAGCATGATCTTAGTTAGCGTGGGTTTTGTACTGCCACAACTGCACTTACAGCCAAAGAGTTGGTTTTGCCTTGCATCGGTGTCTTGAAATACAAGGAATTCCATTTAACCATAAGAAAAAACTTCTGTGGTCAGGATGGTCAGTCACTAGGACAGGTTGCCCAGAGAGACTGTGGATTCTCTATCTTTGGAGATATTCAAAACCCAGCTGGACAATGTCCTGAGCTCTCTGCTCTACTTGACCCTGCTCTGAGCAGGAGGGTTGGACTAGATCATCTCCAGAGGTCCATTCCAGCCTCAGTTATTCTGTGATTCTCTGAACTCTAAAAGTGACGGCTGAATTTAAAAAATGCTGGAGTGAGTTGTGTTTGCAGAAGTGTAGTTGGAAACACAGGCAGAAGGTGGCAAAGAAGCAGTCCTCTGGGAGTGCTGGACAGGATCGCTATTACCGGGTGACGCAGTGTACATTGGTAGTTGTTTTGCTTGCAGCAGCTGATTTTCTCTCTTCTTCCTGTAGGCTTAATGACAACCAGATCTCCCTGAAGTCTGTGTTTTTCTTAGCTCAGTCCTTACCTACACTGGAACACATTAAAACAATGAACCTCAGGTATGGCCAGGAGTACTTTTCCCATTTTTTGCTATTTAAGACCTCAAGCTCTGTTTTTTGAGGAGTGATACAGGAGCACGTGTCTTCAAACTCCATCCTAATTATGTTCTTTTCTGGTTACAGCTTAGGACACACACAGGTGGTTCATCTAACCTTTTGGGAAAGAATCAGGTAAAATCATACTGTCTAAGCCTTTCAAACCCCTCCTTATGAGGTCTTATATAGACGGTGACGTGTGAGTCCCTGAGGTGTGCCCATGAAAGAGCCATTTGGCTCCTAACTCCAGGCAGGGTGGTGGAAGCGGGGTGAGCTGTTTCATGGCTGATTGATTGACAGCGGCTTGAGGGTATGGAGCAGACGGCAGTATCCCACCGCTGATCGGGGCTGCAGTCGTCTCCCTGCCGGGCCAGCACAGAGCAAGTGCCCAGAGTGCCCAGTGGATGCAGAACTCTCGGGAGGCTGGAAGAGGGATGATAAGGCCCTTTTTCTTCTGGGGATGACGTGAACCTAATTCTGGCAGGTGGTGAGAAAAGGCAGACCGGAGCGTGAGGCCACTGCCACCTCACCCTCTTCCCTAGCTGCAGGGTGGGGAGTCAGCTGCACGGGGCAATGACATCAGCACAACTCATGGGGTAAACTGTTCTTTCCCCAGGGTCAGAAGTACCAGCAGATGGAGAAGCAGCTTCCTGGCGCATCCCAAGCACGCCACAGAAGGATGGTGCTTTCGGTATGGCAGCCCCAGCTTCCTTTTGTCAGCCAGGAGGGTAGGCAGGGATGGCTGTGGGGGTCTGTGTCTGTAGCGTAATGTGTGGAACAGACCCCTCCGTCTGCGTCTCCCCAGAGAGCTGGCCTGGGCCCTGCCTGCCTTCAGAGGCAGACTTAGCTCTCTTGGAAAGCAGGTGTTTCTTTCCTCTGCTTGTATCCCATCATAAGACACCTCTGGAAAAGGTCCACCTCTAATATATCTCTTTTCCATCCTCTCCCCTGCTGAAACTGGTCAGGGAGGCAAGCCTCCAAAATAACACTTGGTTACAAGGGAGAAGGAATTGGCTGGTGTAATTTGGCAAAGCCTTGAAGAGATTGGGCCAGCTGGCAGCAACCCAGGCCAAGAGGTGTTTGTGCTTTGTGGTCACTGGAGGGACACAGTGATATGCCAGAGGTGACTGGGTGAATAATACACCCTCTTGGGATGTCTGCTGCTGCAGGCATATATATGAAAATAAACAGCACATCTTTTGCTTGGCTAGGCTCGTAGGGGTTGTCTTGCTTTCCTGCAGGGGAAGCTTCTGCCCATAAATAATGAGATACAGATCTGACTGGCTACTACATTCGTCCCGTGGACATCTGCCAGGTTGTCACCCAGGAAGGTTTCTGTGATTTCCTTCTTGGAGAAGGAGTAGGAGGCACCATTCACAGCCGCCTTCTGGGAGAGCTGAGACGATGCTGAGCAGGGAAAGATGCCGTCCAGTCTCCTGAGACCATTTAAGTACCAATGATGTGGCTCTAGGGAGGCAACACCCAAAGTAACATTGTATTTTGGTGGACTGGCTCTCTTGAATCAGCTCAGAGCTGGTGAAATCCTCTGGTTGTCACAGGTTTTGACTTCTCAGTCCTAGATTGTTGGTAGCAAAATACATGTAGTGGAAGCGAGAGGGTTGCTATGGGTCTCGTCCTGAGATGTGAGGCTCTGGGATATGAAGGGAGTGTTGCCATACCATGACCATGGGAAATGTTTAGCTCCTGAGTGCTTTGTTTCTTCAGTCTCAGGGACTGCAGTGTGGGTCCTGAGGACGTGACCAGGCTGTGCCAGATACTGGCTCAGTGTCCCCAGCTGACAGAAATTGAGTAAGTGTTGTGCACTCAGCAACCCTATCTGTTTGTCTGTCTCTCCAACCCGCAGATACAGAGTCGGTGTTCGGGTTAGCAGCTGGTGTAAATCAGCTCTCCTCTCACCGCAGCCTCCTAGAAACCCCCGCAAAACTTCACCCGGATGCTTAGATAAACCCACACCTTCCACTGTCCTCTCTGTGTCAAACAGAGTTTGGCCTCTCCTAGGTCTACCATGTCTGTGTGTAAACACCCCAGAACACTTATGTGTTCTCATAGTCTTCCTCAATCATTTGGCTAGACACAAGTGGTGTCATCTACTCCTCGAGACCCTGGCTTGCAGTATAGCCAGAGCAAGAGCGCCTGGCCCACTAAGCCCTAAACGGAACTCCTGAAGAGCTGTTCACTTCAGACAGGGGCTGGGCACTGAGGAAATTAGAAGAATACTGCTTAGGACAGAAACGGAGTAATGATAAATAAAAATAACATAATACCCATATTGCATGCAGGAAATACATCAGTAGCATCATTTTATAACTTACAGTAATGGAAAAGCAAGACTCGTAAAACTGGAATGTTAATTGGCTATAGGATGTAGAGAAAAACTTATATGGATCAGCCTATAAGGACTACATCTCACCCAACTTGCAGGGCATTTCTGGGCATGTCCTTTTTCAGAACTTGCCCCTAACACCCCCATGCATGTGTGTGTGTGCATGTCTATGTAGAGTTTATAGAAATACTTAGAGATTGTCACAGTTTCTCTTGGAATTTGTTTCCTTCCATGTTTTACAGCTTGTCTGGAAATTCATTGAGTGAGCAGAGCATTGAGAGATTACTGAGCTTCCTGCCATACCTCTGTCATCTGACACTACTGAGGTAATGTTTGGGGTCCCTGCTTTGATTGCTGCCATGAAACATGGGTTTGGAAAGTGTTAATACCACAACATATCTTAGGAGCATTAACCAGGAATTGTAGATAAACAAGCTAAGCAAAGAAAATGCAGAAACTCTTTCACATCCATTCCTGTGTTGTTTCTAGAACCAAAGCAGCACTGAACCGTTTTTCTTTCATGATGTATAGAGGGGAAAAGAAAGGACAGGAGGAGAAATACCTGCCCTAGGCACAGCATCCCAGATAATCCTCACTTAGCAGGTCCCATGGAACATGACTTCCAGCATCCATAACAGATGTAGGCCTTGTTGGTTAATGCACGGTGACAGCACCCCACCCGTGTGTGTGGTCAGCATCTCACAGCCCTGCCCCTCCAGGGATCTGGCATTCTGCCATACTTGACACCAAAAGTGTTTCCTGGCAGCATATCAGCTGTTTAGGCTGGGAATTTAGGCTAGAGACCTGCTGTCGGGGGCTAGGGCACTCCCGCCATGTGGACAAAGAACCCAGAAAGAGCTGGGCCATCTTTTGCAAGATGTTGTAGCATGGAGGAGCTGCAGCGTCTTGAGAGACTGAATATGCTCACTCAGGAGGTTGCTTCCAGGCTGGGTTCTCTCTAGTCCAGTCGCCCGCCCTTCATCGCCTGAAGAGGAGTTGTTCATTGTAAACCCTTAGTCTGTACTCCCTTTTTAGTCAAAGGAGACTAAAGGAGACTCTGCCTTAGTCAAAAGAATGCTGGATGCTAATGGTCAAAACTTTAGCTCCTCGGTCAGTGATCTTGAGTTAAAGGATCCAGGCTTTTGCATCTCAAAGGAAACAATGGGAAAATTGGGCTGTGTGTATCGGAACCTTTCTTCCTGGAAGCTGATTTCATTCTTTTTTCTTTCCTGTCCATTTCAGTATTAAGAACAACACGTTTTCCCCACGTTGCACTGTCTTACTCATCAACTCCATCAACCTCTGTAAGCGGATCAGAGTGGTAGAAGTCCGGTAAGACACTCAGGCTGTTTGGAGCCCAGCGGCTCAGCCTTAAAGAGACTACAAAGCTCGTCATCTTTGAAGAGCATTGCTGAAGGACTGTCTTTTGTGTTTGCTTCAGGTCAAGTGAAAATGCTTTTTTGCATTTAGGAGCCAGCGTGCGAAGCCAAAGGACATCCTGCAGGTACTGGCATACGACACTTAATTATAATTCACTTGTTTTGATTAAGTTTGAAACATTAGTGCAGGTAGCCAAATCTCCTCTTGTATGAAGAACTCATGGGCTGGTAGTCAAGGAGCTTGGGCTAGTAGTTGAGGCTTTGGGGCTCAATTCAGCTACCGAGTGCAACTCAGTACCATTTGGATGCATTGGGATGGCAGAGGCCTGTGCCTTCCTTGAGTGGCCACTGGACAACTCATGATCATCTTGAGTGGAACCAAATTCTGCTGTACAAGCAACTGAACTGAGCCCTAGCCACCGCATTTGCCAAATGTGTGCCTCAAATTCTGGGTGATAATCTCCATATGAGCATCAGTGTAATGTGTGTGTGATACGTGTCTGCAACCTCTTTGTGAGTGATGGTTGCTGCGTGCCTCTGTAAAGACGACTGTAACATGTCTCCAGTTAGGCACCGAGGAGATGGCAAAGAATGTGAAAAGATGTTTCCCACCTGTACCGTGGGATTTGTCATTACCAACCTCAGGGAGGTGTTACGAGGAGTATCAAACACTGGCGCAGCTAAGGGCATTCATCTCCGTGAAGTTTGCTCGGAGACTGGTGTAGAAATGTGACTGCTGATGGGCAGTTCTCCCTGCTCAGGCTGAGCCGTGCTTTAACTCTCTTGCTGTCTCATACGCAGGTTGACGGACTGTGGCATGGGTCAAGGGCAGATAGATGAGCTCTGCAGAGTCCTGGAGCAGCATGGGTGGCTGGCAGAAGTAGAGTAAGTGGGGCTTGGGTTGTTACCATGACCTTGAACAGGAGTCACTGAGGGAGAGCTGGGTTGGCGTGGTTCAGCGTTGCCTGGGATTTCCCAGCCTGTCTGCGTGTATATGTGTGCTCATTCAGGCTATTTAGAAACAAAATTGATTAGTAATCATACAGGTCCTTTATATATACATTTTAAGAGGGCTTGAGCTGGTGGGACACCTTCCTTGGGATTTTTGCTCTGTGGCTGTTTTGAGGCATTTGTTGCTTCATCTGAGCTCTGCTCTGAGCTTGTGTTCAGAGCTCTTCATTTGAGCTTGCTCTGGAGCTTATGCATGAGGTAGTTTTGTGTGGCAGCAATTTGTTTTAGACAGACCTTTAATGGCTGAGCTGGGATTTAAGTCGAGGAAGTTTGGCTTTTTCCTTCAGAGCTTCTCAGAGGAACGTTGCTGCTTAAAAGGCTGAGTTTTGGTTGGCCACCTTGTTCTTCTGCCTTTCAGTCTCTCCAGGAATCAGCTGGGAGATGAAGGCCTGAGGTGCCTCTTGGACCACTTGCATCGAGTGCCCATTACCTGTTCCCTCAAGTAAGAAAACAAGCTGTGAATCTGGGGTGCCCTAGCAGAAAGGTGTTCACACGATCCCTCCTGAAGCTGGTTGTCATGCTTCTTGCCCACTCCTGCCTTAGGAGGTAAGGTCTGAGTGAGCCATGAGCACAACTCAAAGACCTCCAGGCCCGAGTGACTCAGGGTCTGATCCAAAACCTGCTGAAGTAAGTAAAAGTCTTTCTGTTAGCGTCAGCAGGAGATAACAAGGCCCGGAGGGGGGTAATGTGACGCAAGTTGACCCAGTCCCTTGAGTTTTCAGTTCATCACTTTTCTGTGTACATTGTCCTCTTTGAATAACTGAAGGCACATAGGTGCTGTGAGCTCAGCTGTGCCCCGCACCAGCCTCTCCCCTTCCCTTTCTGGTGGGGAAGCAACTGCTCCAAGCAGTCGGCTGCCTCTGTAGTGCAAGAGGCAAGCTGGAAGTCGGCTGCGTCACCCACGTCATCAGTGCTGTGTCGTGGAGGGGTTTGGTGCATTTCGCACAGCCAAAGGGGCCAGCACCCCACAGACTGCTCTGCCTTCGGCGCCAACTTGAATTTCACCTCTGTGACTGAGGAGCCTGGGGACAACCCTGACTCTTAACACCTGAAAAACCTTCCTTCTCTTCTGCGCAGTCTCAGCCATAATAGGATTTCTCAGGATGGAGTTCTGCACCTCATAAATGTCTTTGCCACATCTGGAAATACCACAGAAGTTCAAGTCAGGTGTGTGTTTCTCCTCACTAATCTCCAATTCTTCCCTGCATGTTTTCCTCTTATCGTAAAGTTTGTGATCTTCAGGTAATAATGATGAGGGCCACGTTTTCAACTACCTTTATGTATAAGTGCATGCAAAGCTTTTGTTTATGTCCGTTTCTACTGGGCAAACATAGCTGCCAAGGAGGGAGCTAGCAGAACAGTTATTCCACAGGACCAAGTCATTTTTGTGTATAAAGACGCAGGTACTAATTGCTGTACTAATTGTTGTCATGTGTGTATCCGTAAATGGATCTCTTCAGGGCAGGAGTCAGCATTTGCTCTCTGAAAATGTGGTCCCTAATTCACTTCAGTGTGTTGAGATTTCAGAGTGAGTCTGTTGAAAGCAATTTCCAATGTTCTTTACTTGGATTTGTGTCTTTATCTCCTTTCCCCTCTGGCAAAAATAGCCCATCGGTTCTGGGCTTGTTGCACTGGCATGAACTGCTTTTTCTCACGGATTCTAGTCGCAAGGCTGGGCTGTGCTGCAGGTCTGCCCTTATCAGTGTTTGTGTTCACGGAGAGCAGTTGGTCTGTCATGAGCCATATTTAACCAGGGTCACTTCCATTCGTTCCTGCAGTTAAATGTGGGTGCTGAATCTTTTGGCTGGGCTATTTTAAAGCAGATCAGCCTCCTGTTTTAGCTCTCTCCAGAGCTTGCCAGAAAGTGCAGGGACAGGAGGAGCCAGACAAAAGCAGAGCAGATCAGGATTGCTTCTCCAGCCACCAATGCTGCCTTGTGCCAGTTTCGCATTAGCGAAACCTTATTGAAGCATTTTCCTGGGCTGGTTTATTGTAGGGAGAGGTCAGCTGGGCCCGGTACCTCTGTCACTGCTGCGCTGTGTTGCTTTGTGCAGTTTGATGTATTGTTAAATTCTGACCACTGGGAAAAATAGTCATTTTCCCTCCAAATCTTAGACTCACGTGTCTTCTCTGTGCAGTTTGTGCTCCAAAGCAACTTTAATCATCAAGTTGACAAGCAGAGATGACCCGAGAAAGATTTTGAGGTAACGCTACAGATTTTTTTTGGTGCTTTCTTTGACAAAGATGGTGTCCTTTTTGTAGGGACAAGGCAGACAAAGCCTCTTGTACCCCCTAGCTCCTGGCACAGTGATATTTTGCACTAACAGATGATAAGATTCCTTTGATTCACTTTCTGAGAAGAGGTTTCTCACGTCACAGAGAATCCCACATCCCTTTCTATCACTGCTTCCCCACTGACCATTCCTTGCCTAGGAACCTGTGGGTGTCCCTACAGTCCCTGGCACAGGACAGGGTGCTGCGAAGAGCTGCACCGTTAGCATACATGTATGCTGTATCAGAACATCCCAACAGATGCTTCTGAAGTGTTGCCACAATCTTTTTTGGAAGCCCTGCAAGGCATTTAAGGTTTGGTGCCATCCTTCTTTCTCTGTGGGGAAAAGACGTGATGCCTGAGGTTTATGGGTCAGAAAGCCTGAACTGTTTGTACGGAACCGTGACTGTTCTCTTTTGCGTCCTTTCAGACTCGCGGAGTGCAACTTTCTGCCAGAGCACTTGGAAGAGTTGTGCTTGCTCCTGGAAAAGTGCACTGGTCTGACAGAGTACATGTGAGTTAATGGCTGCTGGGACCCATTTGGCTGGGCTCGTTTGTAAGCTGGTCATTACAATGACTTTTGGTTCTAGATCCTCAAATAACAACGTGACAGTCCAAGCTGCAGAGAGACTTTTGCATTCACTGGGGAAAAATCCGGGTCCTCTGAAGATCAGGTACTGTGTCACTGTGCTGGTTTAGATACTGATCTGAGGCTGGTATGATCATCTAAGATCTCCTTTCATCAAAACCAAAAGTGAACTGTGCTTCTTCCAAAGATAGGTAGTGTTGGCCTGAGAAGTTCCCATGGGTGAATCTAAGTTGTTGGCATTTCAGCTTTAACTCCTTGATTCCTCCTAAGCATCATGTAAAGCTGGGGCCATAAGCTGTGCTGTCTCTGTAGACCTCTACCTGCCCTGCAAAGCAGGTTGCTAATTCTGGTGAGCACATTCCTACCGTGTCCTTAACTCGGTCTCGCCAGAGCATCCCGTGGTTCACGTGGGTCACCAATTCTTTACTTCTCCCAAAATACGTTGCATTAGAGCACAAGGGCCAGGCTCCCTCTCATTGCTGTCAGTGGTAGGCAGGCAGGAGGGAAGTTGATGTTTGTGTCTTCCTCTGCAGGGAAGCTGGGCTGCTTCTCTGTTTCCAGTTTCCATCCTGTTTCCTATGTAGACGTTACTCTGATGAGCAAAGCAGCCTTCCCGTGTATGTTAGAGTGCTGAGCACTGAGCTGACAGAGGCAGAGATGGATCTGTGCATGTGAATAAAGCAGAGCTGCCTATATTCTGCTTTGCAGCATAGAAGAGCCATGGGTATGTAAAGAAAGTGTCATGAACCTTCTTGAGCTGGCTGTCCAGGCCTGTGGAAACATTACTGAGATCACGTAAGTAGCACCTCAAGTTCTGGTATCTTTTAGATATTTTCTTTTAGCCTGATACTTTTAAGGAAATGGGATTGAAGCCAGCACTTCAGCTTGCTCTTCTGTTCTTTCTTCATCTCCAGCGCATTTGTAAGCCATTAGCCAACCTGAAGCAAGTTTGACCTAACTGTCTGGTGGGTAGAAGTGCTTAGAAGGTTTGTGGTCGCACACCTTAGTAGGTCTAATGGAAAGGAGACTATGTTCCTGGTCTCCCTTGGGAGAAAGGGTGCCCAGATTAGGCTGGCTTTGGAACTAGTTTAAATATTGCAAACCTCTTCAGAGATGGGTGGTTAGCATTCATGCACCAGCATAGTCCCATGCTATCCAGTCCTCCAGATTTTTCTTCTGGAAAACAGTATTTGGTCTCCCTCAAGAGTTCACAGGCTTATGATCTCTAATCTCTACCTTTCTAGGATATGTAAAGATAAAACCCTCTTCCAATTAGGCGTCAGATTCCCACACTGCCTGGAGAAGGTGGAATCAGTCGTCAGCAGGTGAGAAAGTGACTATTTGTCCTTATTTTCTGCTTGTTCTGCAACTCACCATGGGATGAAAAATGTCTTCAGAGTTTCTGAGGCTCTGGTTCAGTCTCGGAGTGCCTCTGTGCCACACACATGGAAGAAACCTTATTCATGTGCACGTGTCTTTTGGGCCACCCTCCTTCAGGCCTATACTGGACCTGCACGAGGTAGAAGAATCTGCCTACCTTCCCTGCAGGACCAGGAGCGCTCAGGAGACATGAGCACTTTGAAGACTCTTAAGACATGCTGGCTTCTGCATGAATGTGTAGAGAGAGAACAGCATTAGTGTCTTTTTCCCTTTGTGGAGCTGAAGAAGGCGGCAGCTATTTTCTTGTGCAGTTGGGGAAGGGCTGGGTTTCTCTACACCAGGCTGTGGTGCAGACGGAGCATAGCAGGAGAGCCCAGGGTGGGCACTTGCAAAGCTCTGATCTATTCCTAATCCTGGTCCTAAGGGGCACCAGATGCTGCAGTGGGCATCTGCCGATCATCACTGATAGTTGCGTTGTGTGTTTGTAACCTGCAGATTGAATCTGTACAAGCCAGAAATCAAGCATGATTACTTCTACCAAAGGGTTCGTGAAAAATGTGCTCAGCTTCAGGAACTGAGGTGAGTTGCCAGGCGTTGTAGAGGATTTTTTTGGGAAGGGAGTAGCTTGTCCTTGTGTGTGCAGGAGAGCATACAGCAGAGCAGGGGAGAGGCCAGTGCAAGGTCCCACTCCCTGCCCTCTGGGTCCCCTACTTAGAGTGTTTGGATGGAAAATAGAAAAGACCCATAGACCTAGTGGCTTCCTGGGGTATCCTTTGAAGGCATCTAAATCTCTCCCCTGTGCCCAGATAACCTGTACTCTCTTATCGTGGCTGGAAGCCCCCGTGGGACCTTGTCAAGTATCAGTGTCGTGACACTTCTTCAATGTCCCAGCACCATCGTGCTTTAGTTGTGGGCTTGGTACAGACCTTTCATCGTCAGTGGACATAGCCCAGATCTGTTGCTCTGTTCTTGCAGGTGGTCTCATGTTGAGCTCCACAGTGATGAAGCAGAAGTGCTAGTCAGGATTTTGCTACCTCTTCCAGAGCTGAAGAAGTTTGGGTATGTCCTCAGCTGTGGTCTTTTCCACATCTTTATAGTTTGCTCAACCCTGTACCTCACCCTGATCCTCTCTAAAACACTCTTTGCCTGGAATATGGCCGTGAGCTCCTGGGCCGCGTCTAGGTTGCAAACTCAGCAGCTCTCTGCGGTTCGTGCTAAAGGTGGTTATAGGGGCACTATGTGCATGTCTTGAGGTTTTTTCCTCTTCCCCTTTTGGAAGTGAAAGCAATTTGAAACTGAGACTTTGGCTCTTGTTTACGTTGTAGGTAAGTTTATACCACCCTACCACGCACAAGAGCTTTTTCTGGTATGAGTAGCGTTCAGTGCTTTTCACAGACCTCTTCAGCTGCCTGTGAGTGGCAGGCTGATGAAGGGCATCTCTGCCCGGAGAAATGCTGGGGGTTGGCTGGCCCAGGCAGACTGTGCTGTTTGGTACATGTACGTCCTGCGTTTCAGAGATCTCTCTGAACTGCCCAGTCCTTGTGCGATGAGATGTGGACGTCTCTTCAGCCTCACCGGTCCCTGATGTCTGTGCTGGCTGGAGTTTGGGACAGGGCAGTGGAGAAGTAAACTCCTCTTTCTTAGTGTGCTGAGACCTCACCTTATTTGATCCTTGCTGTTTTGCAGGCTGACCTCTAGCAGTATTATGGCAAGTGAAATTGATTACGTGATCACAGGCTTGCAGAAGTGCCATGCCATCGAAGAGCTCAAGTGAGTGTGGTGTTATCAGGCTGTCCAGAGTCTACCAGGTCTTTCTAGAAGCCTTAGTTAAACTGCAGCCTCTCTTCTGCCTGTACTGTGGACAGAGGTAGTTTTCCTGATGGCTGAAGGACTTCAGACAGGGAAGAAGCAACAATTCCTTTTTATTTGCAATGAACAATGAGTGAGAGAGACAGAGATCAGTAGTCTGTGGCAGGGAATGTCCAGCGGAGAAATAAAGTGGTTTGGTAGCTGGTTTTCGCACGGATCATGTCCCAGCTGGGGGGGGGGGGGGCAGTGTTTCCCGTGCAGCAATCCCAGAGCCAGCATTTTGCTCCTGGACGATGATCTGGTGGCCTGCATGCAGAGGTGGCTTTTCCAGGCACCTACATGTAAGGCATCCTTCCGTTATGAAGTGCCGCCGGATCGCGTGCGTGTCGCTGTTGCGAGAGCTTTGCCATCTTGTAGTCACAGTGGCACCTTCCTCCATGAGGGGCTGGGTTCTTGCTCCAGAGATTTGGGATTCTCTTGGTATTTTATTAGGATCCAAACACATCCAGTAGAATTGCATTAGAGAACAAAATTGAAAACTATTCACAGGGACTAGAATACACTCCCACTTCTCTTCCACCCTTGTTCTGCTCTCCGTTGCCCTGAGTGCTTGCACGACTGCCTGTGGGTGCTTAGTTGTTCCTGTGTTATTTCATCTTTTAGCCTGGGCCACATGAAACTCAGCAGTGCTGCCATTCCTAAGCTTGTGCTGGGGCTGCGTGGAATGCCGTCTCTGAAAAGGCTTATGTAAGTATGTGACTGCAGCTCGCCTCTAGCCCAGCTTCTGATACTGAATAACAGGAGCTTAACGTCCATTTTCCTGGCGATGTTGTTTCCAGCTTGAACCATAACAATATTGGTAACGATGGCTGCTCCAGACTCGCAGAAGCCTTGAGGAATATGCACTACATGGAGGAAATCAAGTAAGTTTCTCCTTTCTTGCAGTCTCTCATCAGCAGAGAGGTGACCACTAGTGCCAACGTTTGGAGAGAGCCAGATGTGCTTATACACGATGTTGTAACAAAAGCAAAGGTTGCAAAATGCTCAAGTATGAGGTACCTTGGGCTAGAGGAAATCGGAGCTTGATGTCCAGAAGTGGAGAATTTGGTCTAACCCCGCTCTGCTGCAGTCATGTGGAAAATGGATTGAACAGCCTCTGGATTTAAATCTTCTCTGGGATCCAGAACAGGGCCAGAGGCCCCTTTCTCTCCTGGGAGAGCCTCGGACCCAGCACTTCCCTGCTCTGAGAAGATCTGAATGTAGAGCCAACCCCAGGCTTGCTCTGCTTTTTTTCCTCTCTCTCTAGCCAGATTCTGTCCGTTCTCCACTGTAGTAGTTTGGAAAATAATAACCAGCTGTTGCCTGTCTTGGTGTTCTGGCTGAAGTAATTTCCCACCCATTAACAAGATCCAGTGATTTTGATTGTTCTTTGCTTTTTTTTTTAAAGCCTCATTAACAGCTATTAGTCTTTCATGAGATAGTTGAGACAAGCAGCTCTTTGATTCTGCTGCCAAGGTCAGAGGTGTCATCCAGCAGATGGGAGACATTAAATAAGATCTCATACTTTGCCTGACGCTTAGCATTTTCCTTTACAACACAGCCTTTCTTCTCTTCTTTAAAGTTTAAGCCACAACAAGATTGGAGATCCAGGCCTGATAAATCTAGCTGCTGTCCTGCTGGAAATGCAAAACCTGAAGAGAATCGAGTGAGTCCCTTTGTTTTGTTTGCAGCCATTGCAGTTATGGCCACGGTTGGTGGGGAAGCCTGTGCAGAAAGCTCTGTGCCGCCTTCATTTATACAATGTTCCACCTTCCAGTGTTTTCCATGTCATTGAAGACCTGATATAAAATCTACCACACCAATGGAAGGTGTTCCCTCTCCTGCCCTCCCCAGCTGGGCCTGGCAATGACTTTTTCTGCCAGTGCAGAGACTCTCTCTGAGGGTGAAGGTTACGGCCACGTTCTCGTGCAGTCAGCCCCAGAGCCAGCCGTGGGCATGCCAGCCTTCGCTAGCTGTTTGAACGGGGAGATCTCTGGCTCCGTTGTGTCCTGGAAAGTAAATCTGCAAGCTTGCGGGGAATCGTACAAGTCTCAGAGCCACGCAGCACCTTTCCTCGGGCTGAGTAGGGTTCCCAGTGTGGTGGCCCACAGTGTTGCTACACTGCTCTCTTTTGCTAGTGGAAGTAGAGGTGAAATGGAGGATGTGTCAAAGTGAGGACAGTCTCTAGACAAGGCTCTCTCTCAGAGACATGGATTCAAACTGTCCCTCCTCCAAGGGAACAGAAATGAGAGTGCCCAGGTTGTTTGTTAGGCTCAGCTCTGGGGTATGCCTTGTAATTTTTTGAAATTAAAAACCTGCAAATGACTTGAACAGGAAAAGGAAATGCGCAGTTCTGTCTGGGAAAGGGAAAACCGCTCCTTCCCCCCAGTACCTGCAGGGGCAGGAGTGACTCAGTACTTGACAAAAACGCACTACAAATCCCCAGGCCATTTTCCAGAGGCCTGTGTCCCTGGACACACCACTGCAGCCCTGCGTGGCCCATCGTTGCAGTGACCCAAGTCTCCCATCACACCAGGCAAACAGCGAAATATCTTAAGCTGGTACATTCTGGTTCTTGTTCAGTCACTGAGAGTCTTTCGTGCTTATTTTAGCCTTTCAGGGAACAGTCCCAGTCCTGCTGGAGCGGAAAAGCTGATGGAAGCTCTTGCCTATTGCAAGCGCATCGAGGAGCTACGGTAAGTGTATCATTTCCAATGACCCTTCAGGAAGCTGGGCAAAAATCAAGGCATAGAAACCAAATCTAATCTGGCTCCAGTAAAGCCAAAATAAGTTTTACCACTGATTCTTATGAGAGCAGGGTAAAAACTCACAGCAACATGGGATAGGAATGTGTGGTGCTGGGTGTGGGAGGTTTGGGGTTGCTTGTTCACTGCAATCTCTTGGAGATTCCCAAGAACCGTACGGACTGCATCAGTGGGGAAGAGATGAATCTGCAGTTTAATAACCAGTGTCACAAGCATACGGGCTGTGCAGTGCCTGTGTTGCCTAAGAAATCAGCATTAAATCAGCTGCAAAAGTGGAGGGAAGATGACAGACAGAGGCTTTACTCAGCCAGATTTATTATCAGTCATTCCATTGCAGACCAGTTTATAGAACAAACGTGCCCCTGCCATATTAAAAAAATAAAATAATGACAAATCAGAAAAAGTTATTTCTGGTACAGTTAAGATGCTGGAGCTATTCATATAACCTTCAGATTACAGCATACTGGACTAAGGGCACGTATTAAAACGTGCAATTTTGGTGTAATTCCAGCTCAGGACAACCCAGTCAGGAAGGGAGATCAGTGTGCTCCTGAGAAGTGCGAGTCAGTTTTCTTTCCCTGTTTAACCCCTGCTGCAGGATTACAAAACCTCGTTGTTCTTTCCTCCCGCTCCCAGTGTCCTTTGAGTCCCGGACATTAGCTCCTTTCAGCATAGTCCCATGCACATGTGGGTGAGGAATGGGGGTCACAGGCATGTGCGGGTGACACACAGGTGAGGAATGAGGCTCTGGAGGTCACTGCCAGTAACATTTCATTTCTGCTCCTTCCAGGCTGTCAAGGAATGTTTTTGGAGACAGGACAGCAGTGAAACTTGCCCTCTGTCTGCCTCACACGACCAGCCTCAAGATCCTGCAGTAAGTGTCAGCCTCTGCCGCAGGATAGCTGGATATCCTGGGAATATGTGGGGTGGTTGAAAGAAGGCATGGAAGCAGGCATAAACTGCAGTGCTTCACTGGTCTCTTGTTTAGACGTTATTTTAAGTGTCTCAGGATTGAAAAACCCTCCACAGTTACTCTGCTGCATGAAGTCACGTCAACTATTCTTGCATAATCTCTTGCAGCGTTAACTTTAGAGATGAACCAGACATTGTATATATAGTACAACAACCCTTAAAATTGGTTTTGAGTATGTTAGCTTGTAATGCCTCTGGCTGTCCTCTTGTTCTGGTGTAATGTAAGCATAAATATGAGCACCCTTTGTGGTCCCTCACTGGTTTGTGCACGCACCTCTGAGCCATTTTTCCCCCTGAACTCAGTGTATTATATTATTAAACCTTTTATGGGAGTCTTTCCAGGGCTCTTAACACGTAGGACTTTCTCATACTGTTTTACAGTAGCAAAGCAAGAAATTGGTGAGCTACAGGAGCTCACTGGGCTCGGTTAGCCTAGTGATGTGTCTTCCAGCCTGTCTCTAAGGTGTCGTCAAAAGATAACTT
Organism: Phoenicopterus ruber ruber; assembly: GCA_009819775.1. NCBI lineage: Eukaryota > Metazoa > Chordata > Aves > Phoenicopteriformes > Phoenicopteridae > Phoenicopterus > Phoenicopterus ruber. The sequence goes on from CM020227.1 coordinate 632,957, forward strand.
AGAGAAGGAATCACAGTGGTGGGAAACTTCAGTCCTCTGGGTGGGTTCTTGTCTTCACTGGAAAAGTGTTGGAATATCTGCAGACACGAGACACTCGTCTCAAACCGTTCCCGCGTGCACAGAGCTGGAGACAGACTCCTGGCGATACTATGCAGCCTTTGCTTTTGCAACGACCGGCTGACTGTGCTCCTTCGTTGTGAGCACGGGCAAATCCACTGAACTTGCGTGTCCTTAGGACTAAGTGTGGTTGACAGCAACAGGAGCTACGTGATGTGCTAGCCACGTTGCTGGCCCCCACTGCTGCCTCCCCGTTTGCCAGGCTCCTTTGTTAAGACTAATCCACAAGGATCCCAGGTTATTACCAGCACCAGGTGCTGATTCAAAAGATGTAGCAGTTATCTTCTTGGCAAGTTAAATATGAGTTTTTTGTTACAGCTTTATTCTAAAATAATCCTCCAATGCTCATGTGTCTTTTGTTAGCTTGCAGAACAATAACATTGGGCCAGCAGGAGGGATGGAGCTGGCCAGAGCCCTGGAGGCATGTGGGCTGCTAGAAGAGATAAGGTAGGCCATGGCAGGTGCACTTGGGATGCTGCCAGACATGTGCCTGGTATCACTCTGGGGGTGGGAATCATTTCGGCTCCCAGGCCTGAGGCTGTTACGTAGGCTCTTTCCGTACTCAGGGTGACTCCGCAGAGGGCAATCCCTCCACCCGTCCTGGACACTGTTTGTAGAATCAGAGGAGACACTCTCTGAAGGTCACTGCCTGTGGGGCAGCTTAGATCACTCTAGATGTTAAACATTGTCTGCCAGTGCTGTTTGCCAGGCTCTGTGTAGCCACGTGCCTTTGAACTACTCTATGCAGTAACCGGGGGAGCGGTAGAATTTCTAAATAAGGAACTGAAAGAATGGAGGTGATGTGGGTTAACTTCTCCTGCTGCATCCGTGATGCCACCATTCTTTGTTACGTGCATATTGTTAAATAACAAGTTGAATTAGGGTGTTGGTAATTTAGGTGTGAGATATGTTAGAGTAGGGGAGGTGGTGTCTTGGATTGTGTTTGCTGGTAGGTGAGAAGAGAGCAGCACACGCTGGTAAAGGCTGGAAGGCAGTTACTGCTGCCCCCTGAGCCTTTGAGAGCAGTGTCTCCTTCCCACTCTCCCTTACCGTCATTTCCTCTCAAGTCACACCAGTCCCTAACTCCAGTATAACTTCTTATTTCCAGTTTCCCATGCAACACATGACGTGCTGCAGTCCTGTCCATCTTGGCCGCTGGTATAACCCCACGTTACTGTCTGCAAGCAATTCACTGCTGAAGGGACTTACCTTGCAAGTTAGAGCAGGGCTGTCATTCCCGTTTTACCACGCAGGGAATTGACCCTGAGTTGCCGTGTGCCAATCTGACTTGTCCCTGCTGTCTGGAGTCCTCCCTTAGTCTGGGTACTAGTTGCTGACTTGCTAACTCATGTAGTTACGCTTTTGTGGTGGCTTTTCTCTGACTGTACCTGCTTTTTCTGCGGCCACTCAAAGCTTTTCCATTACTCTTACAGTTTATCAGAAAACGAGCTGGGGGAAGGAAGTATCCATGCCCTGTCCAAGGGGCTGCCGTGCTTTGAACACCTCCGGAAGATCGAGTGAGTACCAGGGCACCGAAGGCTGCGGGGCAGAGCGTGGCTGGCTTTGTTTGTGGCACTGCCAGGGCAGGAGTGCAGCAGGCGGATGCTGGTGCTGTATCCTCCACCGGTTCTGACACCAGCACATTGTGCCCTCTGTTTTTTTATCTCCCTGCTGCTTCAGCTTGAAACTCTGTGGAATCACTGACGAGGCTTCAAAATCACTTTCTCACGGCTTCCGACAATGCCCTTCCATGGAGGAGATAATGTGAGTATGGGAATGGAGGGGAGACCCTTCAACACACGGGTCACTCTTGTTTTAATGCCTGCTCCTATTTTCGACTGCAGTACACTTCTGATACTGCTAAATGCTTACTGATACTTACCACTAAGTACTTTTTAGTGATAAATTTACTAATAATTTGCTAATTGACGAAATTCACTGCTAAAAATTTCCTGGTATAACTAACAACTTATTGGAAGCTGAATGTGAAGAGCTGAACAGAATATGGAGGAAAACACTCATCTTCAAACTCTGCCCATTGTCTTTGGTCTTCTGGCATCTGCTTTGTGAGGCAGGACAGGCTCCCCATCTTGTTCTCCATGGTCCGAGTCTTGCCTCCATTATTTTACAAGATGGCCACAGTTGGCTCGCAGAGCAGAGCAGGGGCTTCTCTCTGCAATTGTAGCGGCTGAATTGAGAGCTCAAAGCAAAGTGAATTCAGCCTGTAGATGAACAGGGTGTACCACCAGCTGCAGTCTCGCTCTCCACACTGGAGTGAAAGGGGTTGCTCTGATGCGTGGATGTTTAACGTATTTTCAATAAACAGCATCAATGGGCTAACTACATTCTGACATGTGTTCACCTGCCCAAGAGAACCTCAGCAAGAAGCCTGTCGGGAATCTGCTCCAGCTTATGTCTTTTTAAAAGCAATTTGCCCCATTGCACTAGAGAGACCTTAACTTTAATTGTAGTACACAAGATCCCATGGAGTCAGCAGCCGCCTCATCAATCCTGAGCTACCTGTAGCTTTAATGAAGACTAACACTGCCTGAGGTGCTGGCAGGGTACAGCCCTCCTAGGCTGAGGTCACTCCTCTATCAGCATATAGATCTGTGAGACCTAGGCTCTCTGGTCATCTCTGCTGTGGCCACCTTGGTTGTCACGCTACTCTTACGTGCCTCGGTTCTGCAAGGTACTCATGGATGGTTTGAGTAAAAGGATGCGTGGGTCGTAAGCCCACCAGACTTTCCTCTCCCTCCCCCAGACGGTATTTGTGTGGAGATCACAGATCTCTTGTGACTCAGGGCATTAGGTCCAAGCCAGGATTTTATTGCCAGACCCATGAGAGGTCTGGCAATAATCCAGTGGAGTAATGGGATGGGTAAAGCAATATCCAGCGCATAGGTGTGTCGTTGCAGCATGGCACCAAGACTAGTTAACCATGTGGGGAGTTACTACTCCTGGACTACTAACAGATAGGCAGATTCTCCTTTAATAGTGGTGTTAGGAGGGGTCTGGTCTTGTCAGTGGAGGCACATGTGAGTTCTGCCATTGGGAAATCTGAGTGACACAGCGAGCAATGTGCTGATACGCATGAAATCCCACAACAGGCTGTGAACCTGTATGGTGGAAGGCCTCAAATCTTGAGCTGGATCCTGTCCTGCCTTTCCTTTTTTTGACTTCTACACACAGTACAGAAATTCTGGAGTTCCTCAGACTTGGGTAGAGGAATGGCTCTGTGGGGTGGCCCCAGGATCATTCAGATGAGTGAATCACCATCTCTTCATTCAGATGAGTGAAGCACTGATGGTGCTGTGCTAGGTTTCTGTTTTCCAGGTGAGAGGGAAATGGCCAGGCTGTTCAGCCAGTGGCAAAGAAAGGATCTGAAGAATTTTCTCACTTGCTAATGCACCAGAGAGTGAAAAACCCAGCCTTTCAAGAGCCCTGCAAGCTATCCTTTGAAAGAGCTCGGAGTCAAAAGGCGGCTTTAAGAGCGGGTCAGAGAGGCACCTTAGCTGCAGCAATAGTTTAACACCATCAGCACAAGGAGGAGCTGTCCTGGGGTAAAGCTGTGTGCTCAGCAGTCTTTTCCATCTTTCGCATCTCATTCCCTGGGCCTGCAGGACTCTGGAGAAAACCACAGTCCCCACGCTCTGTGGTGACACTCCCTGGTGTCTTACCATACAGGAAAATATGTGGTGAAACTGAGGAAACTCCTCAAAATTAAGCTTGTAAATCAGAGGAGCGTTTACCTGGCATGATAAGAGGCGATCAGCTCTTGTAAACAGGCTAATCTGTGAGGGGGTGTATCACAGCACTGCTGTTGTTCCCCTTGTGTTTATCGACTGACTCACAGTTGGGATTTCTTGTCTGTCTTAGACTGTCTTGGAACACCCTTGGTGACGGAGGAGCCCGAGAGCTGGCCAGCGCTCTCCCAGGGATGGAAAAGCTGAAGATGTTAGAGTGAGTACATCCCTGAGAGCAGCCCCGGGAAGAAGACTTGTTTTCTGTCATTGAGCCTTCAACCACAGCACTTCCAAAAAGGGGACGGATGTTAGGAACCACAGACAGGCTTTTGCAGTTCAAATTCTTGCTTAGCATTCTTGCTGCATGCACCGAGGGCCAGCCTTGCTTGGGTGAAACGCAGTGTAGAGAGGCATTTGTTATTTGAGGTGTTTGTGGTGTAGGTATCTAAGCAGAAGCTAGTCTGTGAAGGCCTCCTGTTTGAGTTAGGGAAGACAAACTGGTATTTCTAGGGCATGAGTCATATCATCTGATGACCTCAGATGAGCTGCTTCCTGCAAGCTTTTACTTCTCTTCAGTGCCTGGGATGGTCTGGACGGGTGCTGTGCTCAGAGCGCCTGCCTTTGTGGAAGCCTGCAGCAAGGCAAGCAGCCCATCCCCAGGCTGGAGCGGCAGGAGTGTGGGTGTTGGCCACAGGAGCTCCCAGGAAGCTCAGATGAAGCTCCTGGGCTGGATCTGCTGTGCAACAGCAGCTGGGCTCAATGTCACCAGCTTGTGCGCTGGCCCGGTGACACCACAGCCCACACTATTCCATGGCAGAGACTGTCATCTTCTGCTCAAGAACTGTTCATGGAGCTTTCCTCCCCTTGGCCCTTTGGAATACATGGTGTGTGCCTTCCATCTCTCAGCTGTATGAAAATATTAGTCTGGGGGTCATAGGGTCAGGAACGGAGTTTTGTTTGTCTTGGGCAGGGAAACTACGTAGTAGAGCCTGGCTGGTTTACAGGTGCAAGCAGGAAGGTTGTGTCTGAGGCAGGAGGGGTTGTTACTGGCATTTTTTGGCACCAAGTTCGCAGTGGGATCTGTTAGAGTGCTCCAAGGGCAAGAGATCTGCTTACGAGTCCTGTTGCTAGAAGGGGGTCACAGGGAGCAGTGCACACACGCTTCTTGCATGAATCGGGCCACGGTGTTAAAGATGAGGCTGATGTAAGTTCTATGGCATTGCTGTGCTTGTGCAAAAGTGTAGCTCTTCTGCGACAGGAGAAGGAGCCAGTGATTATTCAGCTGTTTTCCACTCTTGATTTGGTATTGGATTTTAAAACTCTTTTTTTTGTTTCTAAAACAGTCTGGAGAAAAATCGCATTGGCGCCTGTGGGGCCACAAAGCTAGCAGAGGAACTTGTCAAGTGCCCGGGAATTCAGTTTGTAAGGTGAGCAGGTACCGCGGAGCTCGGTGGCTGGGTATCGGCTCAGCGAGGGGAGGTCGGCGTGACCAGTCTGGGACAGATGTGACCCATGCCAGCCTGCTGCCCCGGGTTAGCTGGCGTGGAAGAGGATATTGCAGGGGACGCAGATGCAAGCCAAATAAGCTGAGGGTTTTCTAGGCCAGCTCCACCCCCTCAGAAAGTCCCAGGACAAAGGGACTCAGGAAGTTTGTTGCATTTTTTCCTGTAAGTTTTCTTTCTCCCATTACATCTGATTTCACTTCTGAGATACATTCCTGCCCTGTCCCACTCTGTCCTGGGATCCGTATCTTGCAGATACTTGGACACCTGATTTTTCCCACTCTTTGTCATTGCTTCTCCAAACCCTGTGCATCAAACTCCACTAGAAACCTGCTGTAGGAGAGACCCACTCATCCTTCACTCCTTTGAAAAGTCCCTCCTCTGAGAGCGCCTCTGATAACTTTCTGGTAACACAGGTCCAAGTGTCTGCTCCTGCCTGAGCTGTTTCCTTGGCCCCAAACAGGCTCTGCCTTCCCCAACAGTGAGAGCAGCCCGAGAGCAACCCCTGAGGAACATTTCTGGTCCCGGCGGGAGCCTGGGGCCCCTGTGTGCTTGCTCGGGGCACAGCGCAGCACGCAGTCCCTTCGGCTCCTCGGGGCACTCTGCTTCGCATGGTAGAAGCCCAGTACGGGCAGCTTTGGGGTAGACTCCACCAGATAAGGCAGATGAAGAAGGGTGGCTCACGTAAATCAGGTTACTTGGGTGTAACAGTTCTTCCTCCGCTTTCTGAGATCCTCGTGGCCTGAGGACTTTTCAAAGCCTTAGTCTCTCTCCCAAGCTCGATAAGTGAGTCCATCGCAGCGGGCAGGCAGCTGCTGGGCTGCTGCTGTGTCGCTGAGATACGGCCATACCTCGCTCCTGCCTCCCTTTCGGACCTGCTTTGACGAAAACCCAAAGCTGCCTCTTCCACTGCCGTTGGCGTGCCCCCTCCTCGCTCGCCGTACTGAGTCCTACAGTAACACGTTTGCTGTCGTTGTAGGCTGTGGGACAATCCGGTGCCCAAGGGCCTCGCTGAGAATTTGACAAGCCAAGACCCAAGACTGTGTTTCTCCTTCTACTAGCAAAGAAGAGCCTTTGCCTGACTGGGAGTTGCTCTCCGTCTCCCACTGCCCTCAAAAATTGCACTGAAGAACCTAGGAAATCAAAGTTCCTACAATTAAAAACTGTAACTATTAGGTCTTCGTTCATCACACTGAACCAAGCACGGACACTTAGTGACGTTTTGTTTCTTGTGAGCTTTTATTGTACAGAAAAGCAAAAGACTGGGAAGAACTGCTGCTGAGCAGGCAGTGGCGTTGGTGTAAATACGTCGAAACTCTCCTCAAGAGGATGAGATGCATCTGCTCAGGCGTTCAGAAAGCCAGCGGAGTATTTCATTATTTTTAATCCAGATTACAACACGTGAAAGAATGCATGTTCTCTGGGAGAGGATGCAAAATTATCTACAAGATTGTAAAGTGTGGACCCTGTTACAAATGCACTCAAACAGGCTGTTTGAAAATTGTGTATAACGCTGTGTGAAATACCTCTATGATTTTTAGGCAAAAAATGGTAATAGGTGTTTTTGTTTGCTTCGCAGCAGGCTCCTTTTCATACAGAATTGCCTGTTTCCTAGTAGAAACTTCAGGACTTTTGAAATTTCAAGCCATTGCCCCCAAATTATCAATATTTATATTGTGCTAACGTGGAAAGGCAGATATCGTGATGAATTTCAGTGAGAAACTTTAACGTACTGCGTTAAACATTTTGTTAGAAAACTCTGACTGTTCTGCGTGAGAGGATGTGCACTACTGAGTATTTTCACGTGAGGATTTCTAGACCTTTGTGAGTTTTTGGAAGACTCGATTGCACTGATCTCTTTGAGGTGAAGCGAGGCGTCAGTGAGCTTGAAACGTTGACCACGTGATAGATCCTTCGAGCCTCTGCTGTCCCCTGAATCCCAAAGCCAGCGTGTCACTGGGCAATGGATGTCGGAGCCGTGAGAATTGGAGGGAGAAGATCCCAAACACGGAGTTTTCTGCTCAGCGGAGGAGACGGACCACAGCCGCCCCTTGCACGTATGGAAAGACAGTTTGAGCTGCAAGAGTGTGGCCACGTCGTTCTCATTATTTATTACGTCATAATGTTTTCCTTACATGTTTGTGCTGTAAATATTTAATCCTTGTCGTGGATTTATTTATAGAGTTTTGTTTGCAGCAGCGTTTGCCTGGGGAGACGCAGCTGATCTGATTCGGGCAGGGCACGCGTTCGGAATGAGAAGGTCCAGCAAACCTTTGGGCAGAGGATGTGGACAGCTGGTGGAGCCACTGTCCTTATTTAAAGATCAGCGCTAGGCTCTGTGAGATGCGGCATTGTTGCGTAGAGGTGGGACACGTTTTGCAGAGTCTGTACTTTGAAAGCGCTTTAAAAGCAACAACAAAGAGAAAAAGGTAGTGAAATTCCTTATCAGGCCATAATCCAATGACGTAATCAAGTACCTGAGATTCCAACAGTGGAATTTAGGAAAAGCTTCACCAAATGTGGCTTTTATTTTCATTCTGTATTTTCAGATCTAGTTTGCAGACGCAGATCTTCCTAGCGCCCGTCAGAGGAAGAGCGTGGCGCAAAAGGCAGTGTGATCACGTACCGAAAGGGGTCTCGGTGCCGTTAGCTCTTCACGGCTGGGCTCTTCTCGGGCCCTCGTCTCCCAGGACTTCTTTTGGAAATACAGGAGGTTGGACAGAGTTTGCAGTACCCGTCCGTTTCGGTCCGGACTGTGAGCTGAAAATTCATTTTTTCCTGCAGTTGAAACATCATTTTAGTAGGACTGAGTACTATGTGTGAGAAAGAATAGGGGCTGTATGAAGAAGGAAGGTACTGGGACTGGACTTTTTAATGCCCTTTGTCATGGCCACTTTGTCGTCTTCGATAGCGTCCGTAGCCAGAGCCCGTTGCTGTTACCACAGGCCCGTGTACCGGGGGAAACCCAGGCAATTATTGCTGTCAAACAGATCTTTGTTCAGCTCCGTTGTATCGTCTCCTGATGCCACCCACTCCTGCATTTGAATTTATTCAGGTGTCACGATAATTTATTTTCCACCTTTACTGGTGTGAAACATGCCTTCTTGCTTACTGTTTTTCCTCCTTTTTTGATGAAGAAAAGTGTGGTTTAACTGAATAAATAAGAATGCCGCTTTGATGAGTGCTTGGCTGTCGAAGTCAGTTTTGGGTTTGGGTCTTGGGTGCTAACTCTCAATGGCTGCCTTGGGTAGAGCAGCCACCGTCGAGAGGTCTCTTGGGGTTGAATCCCATCGTTGGATTGTTTTCCCTTGCATAGAAATGCGCTGTTTAAAAATAAATGAGACCTGAGATTCCCCCTGCCGTTCCCCTCACTCCTGACGTTAGGAAGCGTACATCTACACCATGAGGTCTGCAGTAACGTAACAAGGCTTGCTGCAAATACCGCTGCTGCGGCACTTGTCTTGCCTTGAGAGGTTCAAGAGTGCCTCTGAAATCTAAATGCTCGCCTGCGTTCCTCCGGTTCCTCCCCAAATTCAGGGTGAGCTCCCGGACACCCGTCTGTCTGACCTGAGAGAGCGGCCCCTCCAGCGCCAGCCGGGGAAGGGACTTGCGGGACGTCAGAGCATCTTTTCCGGAACACCAGGTGTCAGCAAAACCCCAGAAACGGGAGGCGGTTGCCTGTAGTCCAGCGATTTCGGCTGAAGCCGGGCTCTGTGCTGTATTTTGAGTGCGTGGGTTGCATTTCATAAACCTGAGGTTTGGATCGAGTTGTCCGTGAAACGACGACGCAATCGGTCCCTGCTTTGTTTCTTCCACCGAATGCCAGGGACTTGTAGGCCGCCCTTCCCCAGCGTGCCTCCCGTTTTCATTGCGCTGCTGATGTCCGTGTTCCAGCTTGCGGTCGTGTCTGAAAGTTTCCGAGGGGAACCTGGAGGCATTTTGAGGGGTTAAATACATCTTCTGGCATGCAGGAAGACGCGAGGCCGTTGGCGATTGTGTGTGATGGCTGAACACCAAACCGATTCCCAAATAGATAATTAACGTGGGCCATTTTTAGAGCTGTTACTATTAGGTTTCAGATTTATCGCCGTCCAAAAATGGAAATGTATCGGGACGCTCCGCACACCCCTATTGTTTCGGGCTGCCTGCAGTCTCCGGAAGACAATATCTGAGCTAGTCAGTACTGGTTTCATACACAGAAGGGATTTTGCCCCCTGAGACCAGATCTTTAGAAAGAAATACACTGCTGTAAATAAACACACTGCTGGAGGGCGGTGAGGAGCCTGGATTTTGTGCTAGGCAACAGCCGGAGCCAGGCTAGGCCGGGCTTTTGCGTGCGATGGCTGCGGTTTCGTAGGGCTGGAAATGCAGCCGCCGTTTCCCTCCGCTAAAACCAGTTCCAGGTAGCGCTGAACCTGCCGTGGCGTGGAGGCATCACGCTGGGCAGGAGAGAAAACGCGGGCGAAACTGATTTTGGAGAAAATAGGCACATTGGCATTCATGAAATACTGGCTGCCTCTCCCTTTTTCCCCCAAAGTGACATTTTAAGCCACGGGCATGGGGGTAGGAGGGAAGGTCTGGCCCAGATCCCACTTCTCCCACTGAATTCCTCCTTCAGGCACAACCTCGTCCCTTCCTGTGACGGTTTCTGGCTGGGTTTACGCAGAAAGAAGGGGTTTGCTCCTAAAAACTAGGCTCCGCTTTTAGTTGGAGGTTGCCTGTTGTGTTGCCTGCATTCGTGGCCCGTGAGCCCGTCCTGCGTCCCCTGCCCCGCTCCCGGGGCGCCGGGAAGGAGCGGGGCTGGCGGCGGCGGGGACCTCGTCCACGCTGAACCCTGACTCGGTGCCTTGAAACTCCTCCACATTTAACAGCTCGAGGCGCAGGAGAGGGAAAGCTGGCCGGGGGGAGACGGGAATTGCTTAATTTGCCCGTGATCTTTAAAAGCAGGAACAGAGCCCCTAGCAAAGGGATCTGTACAAATAAAAGCCGGTTTATTTAATCTGAAGCCTCGGAGGGAGGCTTCCAGTCTTATTGCCCCATCTCCCTATCAAAAATATCTCTATAAATATCCCTGACGCCCGACGATGTGTCCGCCGAGCGTCAGGTGAGGCTGCTAATGGCACGTTGGGCACAAACCCCGGCGGGACGGGGCTGGGAGGGAAAGCGCGACGGCTCCTGGGGCGAGCAGGGGGACGGGGGGGTGCGATGCTGGGCGGCCGGGGGGCTCGGGCTCCCCTCGCTTCTGGGGCACGTGTTTGGGGCAAAAAGAAGCCACCGTGGGGCACAGGGGCCTGACCCCCACCCCGCACTCATTTCGGCAGGGTGCTGCCGGCACCGGGAGCACCCACGCCATCGGGGCAGGGGTGGCACAGAAATCACTGGTTTTGCTTAAAAGCGAGCAATATTAGTCCAACAAAGTTATATTTTCATTGTAGCCGGGCAGATAACACGGAAAATCATTTTTCCAGCCTTTCTACGCGTTGTATTTTTTTTAATTTTTTTTTTTTAATTTTTCTTTTTTTTTTTTTCCCCCCAAGCTGTTTTGCGGAAGAAGCCAGCTGGCAAGTTTTGGGGTGGATCCTTTGGGGGTTTTTTAATCCGAAACGCGTGATGCTCGTCCGGGGGGGGGGGGGACGACACAAGAATGGCCGCGCCCGCCGCCCGCCCCCCGCCATCACCGCCCACCCGGGGGGGGTGGGCGGTGATGGCGGGGGGCGGGCGGCGGGCGCGGCCGTGGCCGTGGGGAGGTGCTGAGCCCACGGCCCCGCGGGAGCTGCTCGGCCCGGCCCGGCCCGGCCCGGCCCGCGGCGGTGAGTACCCCGAGGATGCCGTGGGGATAACGGGGGGGGGGGGGGGGGGGGGGCCACGCGGCTTGACACGAGTGGCTGAGCCAGTCCCACGGTGGGATTGGGGTCACCGTGGGGCGGGTGGGTGGCGGTAGCCGTGGGGGGGTGCAGCGGCGGTGAGCTCGGATAGCCCGGCGGGGGGGTGGCACAGCATAACCCCCGTGGCAGCCCCCGGAGAGGGGGGCCTTCAGGGCAGTGTCCCCACGGGCTCATCCCGGGGGTGCGTGGTGTCCCTTCTGCTGTTCATCCCCTGGGACAGACCCCCCATCCCCTGGGACAGACCCCCCCCATCCCCTGGGACAGACCCTCCATCCCCCTGGGCAGACCCCCCATCCCCTGGGACAGACCCCCCCATCCCCTGGGACAGACCCTCCGTCCCCCTGGGCAGACCCCCCATCCCCTGGGACAGACCCCCCCATCCCCCCAGACAGACCCTCCATCCCCCCCGGACAGACCCCCCATCCCCTAGGACAGACCCTCCAACCTCTGGGACAGCCCCCCATCCCCTGGGACAGACCCCCCATCCCCCCAGACAGACCCCCATCCCCTGGGACAGACCCTCCAACCTCTGGGACAGCCCCCCCCATCCCTTGGGACAGCCCCCCCATCCCTTTGCACCCCCCCATCCCTTTACACCCCCCTTCCCCAGCCCGGGCCCCTCCGTTCATGCACGGTGTAAAAGTTGTCCCTCCCGTCCCCGCTCTCCGTGCATCCGCATCCACTCCTAAAGACGCCAACCGGCCATGCGACCCCCAGGCAAACGCCGGGGCCTGGTGGTGTCGCTCCCCGGGGCTGGGGACGTTCCGTAGGGGTTTTCCTGGCAGCTGCCGCCAGCGCCTCTCCTTCTCCTCCGGCAGCGAGTCACGGGGGAGCGTGGTGAGCTGAAGGCTGGGGAAGTGCCGAAGCGCTTCTTCGGGAGCTGTTTGCAGCCCGATGCTGCGCCGGCGGGTGGTGATACCCTTCGTGCAGCGCGTTTAGGGGGGGACCGAGAGGGTTTGCGCTCACGGATGGGCTGCCCCTCTCTCCTTCTCTGCGCCCGGCAAGACGCCTCGTCCTCCGAGATAGCGGCGAGCGGAGCGTTTCGCTCGGCAGCGCGAGGCTGCTCGGAGGATGGCAGGCAGGGAGGCGTTTTCCCGTCGGCTCCGCCAGCCTGAGGACCTGATGCAATAAGTCTCCGGGTGAGTAACCCTAATGTAGGCAAGCGGCTGGGTTGGAGCCAGCGGGGCTGGAGGACTTGGTGGGCAAACACGCCCTTCGGAGCTGGTCGCCACAAGGAGGGTGGAACGGGAGATAGAGGTGAGCCAAGAGCAGAGCTTTGGTGGCAGAAACGTCTCCGAGGGGCTGAGTCCTGGCTGCCGACACCCCGAGAGCCTGAGCTGCTTCACGGGAAGGAATTGGGAGGATCCCCATGAACCTTGAGCCCCAGGTTTGGAGCCTCCTGGAGGTGCACTTGGACCTTGCTGGAGAAGCTGGAGTCAGAATCGGGCCGGTGCGAGCACAGCCCAGGGGCGCTCAGTTCTGGTATCGCTCGGTTCTGGTATCGCTCAGTTCTGGTATCGCTCGGTTCTGGTATCGCTCGGTTCTGGTATCGCTCGGTTCTGGTATCGCTCCCCTGTCGCCGGCATCAGCCTCCTCCTGCCAGCCCAGGTATCGGGGGCTTCTATGCTGGCCTGTGATACCACCGTGCTTTTCTGGGGTCAGAAAATGTTTTATTACGGGCCAGAAATCGCATCCAGCTGCAGCCCGTCGGGGGGCAGGGAGCAGAGCAATGGGAGGAGGAAGGCTGGGAACAAAAGCTCGTGGCGTGTGGAGAGGATCTGTTGTGAAGGACTGAGCCGGTGGAGGATGTTTTCCTGGAGTAGCCTTGGGGAAACGCTGCATTTGCTTTGGTTACAGCTGCGTGACAGCCTGGGACAGACGCTTTCTGGTGATGCGTGGTTTTGTTTCTCTGCTCTCGCCTCCGGAGCATCCCGGCTGGGATAACGTGGAGGGAGGGCGCCCGGTGAGGCTGCCAGGCGTCCCCAGAAGCGCACCCGCCTGCGGTGTAGGCAGCCCCTGGCACTTGCCTTGGGTAGACCGGCAGTCCTGGAGCTGCGCTCCGAGAGCCCGGCAGCCCTCACCACCCCGGGGACGGGGCTGATGGCAGCCTGCCGCCGCCGGCACCGTCGGCGTGTGCCACGCCGTTCCCAGGCCCTGCTTGGTCGGGGTCGCGGTTTGCGTCTGCAGACATCGCGCTGTAGCCGTGTGGACAGGGTCGTAGGACTGCTGAGACGCTTCTCCCTCCCCGCTGCCTCTCGGAGCTCTGTCTGAAGAGAAATGAGATCATCCAGAGCCGCATCAGCGCGTCTCGCCCCGGGGACCTCCTTGCCCCTGGGGTCTGCGCTGGTGGGCAGCAAGGGACCCTGTGCCGGCTCCTCGCAAGCCGATACAGTTTACAAACCCATTGCTTGCGGGCGGCCGGGGACCCCGGTGCCCGGCCAGGCTGTGCTGGCGGCGAGGGGCATGGGCCCCGCGCACCGGGGCTTCCAGTGCGGAAAAATCCTCTTAGGGATCGGCCGCCGGAGCTCAGCTGCGGGCGAAGATGCTCTTTGCCCTGGGGGAACGTCTCTGCCGTGCAGCCCCCGGCAGTCCCCGTCTCCGCTCATCTCCCCGCGATCCAGCTCCCTCGCCCCAGAACAGCGGGGTTATGCGGTGCTGGAGCGGCTGGTAGCTACCCCGTGATTTACCAGTCTGCCCAGTCGCGTACTGGAATTGCATCGGCTTTGTCCGCCTTTCGGCAGTCTGAGTGTGGCGTGTCAAGAGTCTGGGACGAAGAACTTCTCTTGCTCCCGTTACGCTCGGTGGAAAGAGTTTCCCACTGACTTCAGTGGAAAGCTCTGCCCGGGGAAAGCTGGCCGGAGTCGCTCGCGCCACCGTAAATCAGGGCTTGTTCTCCGGGAGCCGTCGGCGTGCCGAGAACGTAATACCCGGTTAATTGATGAAAAAGCAACGCTTGCAGTCTCCTGTCCTGGTTCGGGGTTGCCAGCTCTCATAAGGAGCTCTTTATGCGAGAGCCTTGGCTTGCGTTCAGAGGCAGGGTGGGGGGAAAGGAGAAGAAAAGGTAAATTTTCTGGCACGGTGGAGTAGCCAGGCGTTAGAAACGGTGCTCCTGGCAGGATGCAAAACCGCGAAACGGCGTGAAAAAAAGGAATTGAACGCTTTTTCCCCCTCCAAAATCTTACAGTTTGTCTTTTAAACCTCTAAAATATCTGTTGAGGGACCTGAGTCATCACTTTTTGCTGCTTTGGCTCAGTTTCCTGGCGGCTGGCTTTGCGAGGTTACTCGTTTGGATCACAGGAGCAGGGGAAAAATTAATTCCCGGGAACTCAGGTGAGTTTGGAGATCATAACAACGTCGTTAAAACACCAGAAAAACCAACAAATGTCGTATTCAGCAAGAAGGGCTCCACTTTTTATTTGCCTGCTGCTTTTGCTGAGGCTTTGGGTTTGGGAGCTGCCGGATTTTCTGCCTGTAGCCAACAGGAAAAAGCTCACGTCTAAAATAGTCGCCTTCCCCCAGCCCCGGATTTTCCGTCATCACAGGATTCCAGAAGCTGAGGATTCAGGAAGAAACATCAGCCGTCGTGAGGCTGATGTTAAAAACGAGACGAGCTGGGAACGCAAAAGCCGTGCTGTTAAACAGCGAGTTCAGAGCTCTGCAACCATTTAAACCGAGTTTCATATTCCCTCGAGCGGTGTCTAAAGCTGTTGGGAAGGGGTCGAGAATTCATCAGACGTAATCCTCGTTACAAACCGCCGCATTTTTTGCATCGCCGGCGTACAAATCCGTCTCGGGGTGAAGCTTCGCACGTCAAGCGGCAGCATCGCTCTGCTGCAAAGCGGGCCGATAAAATGCAGTTCTTTAGGAAAAGCTGGGGTCGTAGCGACGCGAGTCGCCCGCCTGCGGCGTGAGGGCGGGCTCCGGCCCCCGGGGACGTCAGCGGCGCTCTTTGCGGCTCGGTGTCGGCGTGCCGGTGCGAACCAGCGTGGCACGTATCTACCTGGGTTTAATGTTTATTTTTGTTATCGGGGAAGGGCTGGAAGCTCTGGCTGCTGCGGGATGAGGCGGTGCCGGGGGGGGAAGGACCTGCCCGCTTGTCCTGCCGCGGGGCTGCTGGCGGGGCCTGGCCGGCACGCTCCTGACGTCGGCGCGCGGTTGCGTTAGAAATCGGTTACAGATATTTCTCGTTACCGAAGCGATGATATTTTTTTCCCCTCTCACTTGTGATACATGGTGTTGGCTGGAAATAGGAATTCGATTAAAATTCAGAAAGCCGGCATTGTTGTTCTCAACAACTTAGAAAAGCCTGTAGTAAGTTAAACAGGCGGTATACAGTCGGTGCAGTGAACATGCAGGGGGTTCCCTCTGCACCTGCGAGGGAGCCCCTGGCTGCACGTCCTTCACGGCCCAGCCGCCCACCTCGCGGGACCTTTCATAGGGTCTGGCTTTAATTAAGTCACCTTTTTCCTCCAAATCTGGTTCTTGAAATAGATATTGGGGTGGGAAAGTTTCAATGCAGTGGCTGGAAGTTAAAATCTGGCCAAAATCCTGCAAGTGCCTTGTCCTCCCTCCCGGCCTCTCCTGCTTCGCTTGTTTGTCCCACCCGGAGCACATGTCCGGGCTGAGCATCGCTGCCACGGGGAGATAAGAGATTCGTGTTTGGCATTTGCCTCTCTTGGACGGAGCCTCCCACGGGTGCTGCCTGCGCCGGGCTGCCCGCGGCGGTGCTGCTGCCCGCAGGACCCAGCCTCCCGCTTGCCCGCGGCCGACGGGCAACGGCGTTTGGTGCTCCGGCACGGCGGAGGGCAGCGGCTGCCCTGTGTGAACGCAGCGGCGGGGAGCTGGCACATAAACCTTTTCCTTGGGTCTGCTTTGTAGGGCAGTTGTGTAAAGGGTTTGATGCGATCGCCAGGATTCGCAGCGACATCACGATGTTTTCTGCCCTAAATCACAGATTTCCCTAAATTGAGCCCCGGAGGAAGCCTGTAGTCAAGCGAAAACGTGCGATCTTCTCAGCATATCTGAGCCAAATACGCACTTGCCAGCTGAGACTGGAACGGGGTCGGTCTGTGTGGCTTGGCCGCTGCCGCACGTCCTTAACGGAGGGCGCTGCTACGCTCTCGTCTTGCCCTGCCCCTCGCTTGCCCTTTCTCCATTTCTGAGCAGCAAGCCCAGAGCTGCTCCCGCTCCGGAAACCACAGGCGGATTTGCCAGCAGGACATGCCATAGGTGCAGGGCATGCAGTGAGCGCAGGGCATGCAGTGAGCGCAGGGCATGCAGAGAGCACAGGGCATGCAGCGAGCGCAGGACTTGCAGCGAGCACAGGACTTGCAGCGAGCGCAGGGCACGCAGCGAGCGCAGGGCATGCAGTGAGCGCAGGGCATGCAGCAAGGCTGGGCTCTGCCTCTTGCAGAGGCACCCGTGCTGTGGTTGTCTGGTAGCAGCCATCAAAGCCCGTCTTTTTTTCTCTCAGGTTTAGAGGAAATACTTTTTGTTGTTGTTTTTTGCCACTTTCTGATTTTCTGAGCGCTCTCCCGAAACGTGCTCAGTGTGTGCAGCTCCTCCAGACCCCCGTCAGCTGTGGTGCTGCCTCCCTCCGCACGTCACCGCTGGGTGTGGAGGAGCGAGTTTTGCTTTCGTTTGCCAGGCTGGAGCCCTTTGCTTTCCGTGGGGGGGAGAATTACGAAAACACCTTTGCTGCTGCGAGCCCGAGCGCGCTGCCCTCTCCGTAGCACTCGGCTCCCCTGCTCTTCGGGGCTCGTGATTTCTTTTGTAAGTGGTTTTAGATACTTTGGGGACAGTGTAATGACATTTTAAGATTTCACCTGGAGAGGGCTGGAGAACGAATGCCGT
Organism: Phoenicopterus ruber ruber; assembly: GCA_009819775.1. Taxonomy (NCBI): domain Eukaryota; kingdom Metazoa; phylum Chordata; class Aves; order Phoenicopteriformes; family Phoenicopteridae; genus Phoenicopterus; species Phoenicopterus ruber. Next base: position 650,060 of record CM020227.1, read on the forward strand.
TCCCTTCGCTCCCGCGGCGCCAGGGCAGGCTCTTCCCGAGGGCGCCGGGTGGGTGCTGGGCGCAGGCTGCCTGCACGCTGGGAGCACGTCGAGGTGTTTGGTTTTACTCGCGCATCCCTGGCTTACTGAGGTCTCCGGTTTTGGTGTCTCTGCGGGTGTGAGCCCCTCTGCCAGGACGTGGGTCCCGTCCTCTGGTCCTGCAGCAGTGACTGGGCAGTGGCCGTGTCCCTGCAGTTGCGGGGGGACCAGCCTCCACCCCCGAGGGAGGCTGGTGCGGGTGCGGGGCCGCTGCAGGGGCTCTTGCCTTTCCCGATGCCCTCCCGGGGGACAGCAGCTCCCCTTGGCTGCAGGGCGGCTGCTCGGGGCAGGGCAGCCCCAGGTCCCCCCGGGTTCTGCTTGGCTGGGGAGGCAGCCGGGGTGGCAGGTTTGGGTGGTGCCAAGGGGAAACACGGGGGGACCCTCGGGGACGTCGTCGGGGCTGCGTGGTGGTACCGGGAGCGGGGCTGCAGTAGGAGGGGGGGATGGCGGGCAGGGTGGGACTGCGTTCTTCATCATGAAACAGTTTCTTCGCGGGTGCCGCTCTCTCCCGGAGTCCGGCAGCCCCTGTGCCGCAGCTGGGGATGGCAGAGAGGCGGCTGGAGGTGGTGGATTTGTGCCTGACATCTGCGGTGGCTGCGGCAGCTCCGGGCTGGGCAGGGGAAGTGCTTTGGAGTCGCTTTTCAGGTGATGATGTTTTCAAAATGAGACGAGCAGCGGATGGTGCTGACGAGCCCCGTGCTTTGTGGGCAGCACAGGGAGGCCTCCACGCTCGCGCGTCTGCGCGAGGGGAACGTTAGTCCGTCCATCCGGCTTCTTCAGAGCATCTTCCCTGGCCCCGGCTGCCGACAGCCCTCTTCATGGTCTTAAATCCCAACAGGCGGTGGACAGCCTTGGGTTGGAGCCTCGGGTGGGGGAGAGGGGAAACGGCACAGAGCAGCGAGGGGCTTTGCCCAGGGAGGTCTGTAGAAAACAGAAAACGGTGGTCCCGTCCTCTCCGGCTGCGGCGGGACGGCTGCGTGCCACAGCCGAGGTCGGGGCCACGGTGCACGAGCAGCAGAGGAGCTCTGCCGGCGTGATGAACCATAAATAATGACATCTCCTAATCCCCTTTCCCTTGGGGGTCTTATGTGCCACACCTGTAATGCGGTGACACTGCTACGACGGTGCGATATGTTATGCTGTTACGGCACCTGCCAGGGTCCCAACTCCACCGGGCACCGGGGAAGCCGATGCTCCGGCACCTTTGTATGGATGAAGAGGTGTCCCTGTGTGTCCCACGGGATGCCCTGGGAAATGGCAGCCGGGCAGGGGATGCTCCCGTCCCGTGGCCTGGCACGTGCCCGCGCCCCCACGGCGGGTGCTGCCCGCTGGCCCCTGCCTGCCCGCTGGCTGCCGGGCTCAGCACCCGGCCGGGGCTGGGCTTCCGAAGGGCATCCCCGGGCCACCCGGCAGCAGCACCCATGGGTGGGACAGGCTGCATCACGGCCCCTCTGCGCACACCGTGCAGCTCCTTGCGAGCCAGCCGGCTGCCTGGCAGGGTGCCGGAGGCTGCAGCGTCCCCTCTGCAGGGAGCAAGGGTGGCTTCAACCGGGACATCCCGGACAGGGGCTGCTGGAAGATCGCTGGGAGGTTTTATGGCTGCCACAGGTTCCCTTTCACCCATCGCTCGTCCCGGGCAGGGAAGCAGCGATCTTACCTCTGCATCCAGCTGGAGAAGCTGGATGGGGCTCCCGAACGCACGGGTCAGGGGTGCGTGTCCCAGGGCTGCAGAGGGAGCGACGAGCGTCCCCACGGGCAGGTCCTTCTGCGTGGGAAGCGCTTCTTTCTTCAAAGTTACGATTCCAGGTTTGTCGATGCTTGGGTGCGGCTTAGTGGATTGCATCCCCGTTATCCCTGCGGTTGCTCTCTGGAGACGGTGAAACTCCCAGCGTGGTCAGGGTGGGATCCCGGCATCCCTGCTGCCCTGTGCTGGGCCCGGGGTGCCGGGATCAACCTGACCTAACTCCAGCCACCTAATTGCCGCAAGGCTGATTGCCACGGGTGCTGTGTGAGCTGGGGGAGAGGATGCTGCGGCCTGTTTGAGACCCCACACGGGGTGCAGGTACCCCCTGAAGACGCCAGTCTCTCTCTGGGCACTGCCGAGGGAGCTGGGGCTTTTTCTGCCTCGTTTTTCAGCTGGGATCTGCGTTGCCCATCCCACTCCCTGCCCAGTCCTGCTGCAAATCCTGGCTCTCTCCCTTCTCTTCTCCTTCACCACCCTGGCCTTGTCTGTCCTGGGTGCCACAGGCGGTGCCTGGCCTGCTCGTCTCCGTCCCTCCCGGGGATGAGCAATGGTTTGAGGTGGGAACTTCATGGGAATGTAGCTTTGGGCTGATTCAGAGCAGTCCTTGGAAACTGGTGCGGGGTCTCGGTGAACGCCTGGGCTCAAAAAAAGGTTTCGCGTGCTGACAGAAGCATGATGGTGTTCCCGTCCCCGAGCTTCCCAGCTTCTGTTTCGGAGAGGCATTTTGCAGTTACGTCGCCTGTCTGGCCCCGAATCCCGGATCCCTCTAATGGTGTCATTATGGGGGTGCTGCGACTTGCGTCTCTGCTCGTCCTCACTGCTGACAGCCGGGGTGTACAGCTCGGTAGCCGGTGAGTGGCCCCGTGCCCAGCCCTCGGGCTCTGCTGCGTCCTTGTCCGCGGTGCCCGGAGTGGCCTGGGTGGATTTATTTGCACCAGGGAGCAAAGGAAGGGCTGGGGCTGTGCTTGGCTGGTGGTGGCCGCTCTGCGGTGTCGGTGACGGGGGGACTTTCCCCATTCCCTGACACACCCCAAGAGACCGCCTGTGGCTTGGCAAGATCTCAGGGTGGGACCTGCTCTTTGATGGACACCTGAGCATCAGGGGCACGGGACAGGTATGGGCTGCCCTTTGCCGAGCGAGACCCTCCAGGGCAGGTACGCGGGAGGATGAGGCTGCCTGGGTCAGGTGAGGGAGCAGGATCAGTCCCGCTTTCTCGGCCAGCCCTGCTCTTGCTAAGAAGTGCGATTCGCCCCCCCGGGGACCCCAAGGAGTTGGTGGTGCTGCCGGCTGGGCGAGGGCTGGGTGGCAGCCGCCCTACGCTTCTCGCTTTCACCATGTGCCTTTAGAAAGGGTTTTGGGGACGCGGGGTCAAGCCTTGCGCTATTCCTCGCTGGACGGCCCCAGCTCCTTGCACTCGCCCTACCTGCCAAAGCCGACCAGCCGAATTGAAATTGACTTGAGCTATCCAACCGCAAAAAAGGTGTTTGAACCCTTTCCCAGACCGTTAAAGCTGCCTTTCACTCTCTTCCCGTGATAAATTCATTTAGCTGTCGCCAAATGGCATTGTACCGTACTAGAGCAAAGCAGAGATCGCAGCGAGACGGCGGATGATGGGACAACTCAACCCACCAAAGTCCCCTTTCCCTTCAAAGGGCCTGAACGCAAGAAGTGCCGCTGGGATGGACTTGTGTTTGGTACCTTGGTCTGGGACTCCGGCTCATCCTCTATTTCTGCCTCAGTTTCTCCCTTGGGCGTTTATCCCTGTTCCCTGCATGAGCTGCGGGACTCGGGAAAACTCCCTTGCCCGCCCCGGCGCGCTGGCTGGGAGGTCGTGGTCTCCGGCGCAGCTGGGTACGGCAGCCCTCTTTGCGCAGCGGACACAGCCTTTCTGGAGGGGCTGAAACGTGAAGCCACGCCGAGGGGCCAGCGCTGGTGCCGTGGGGTTTGCCTCAGGGTTTTCCTGCGATTTGTGACTCCCAGGACACCCCAAGTGACTTTGCACGGCTCTGCCGATCATCACCCACCGGAGAAGCTGCCTGCGTAGCCGTTGGCGCGGCTGCTTGGGGGTTTGCCTACGCCGGCACCAAACCGTGCCGAGACCTGGAGGACGAGGACTCTTCTGGGGCCGGTGGCGGTCTGAGAGGAGCTGGACGTTGTGGGTGACTATTGCCTGGGCACGAAATGCAGAAGCAGCTGCTGCCGCACCGAGGTGGCCACCAGCCGTTGTCACGCCTCGCTTGGGACGGGATTTCGCAGCACCAGTGTGAGAAAACTAGCTGTCGGCACGAGCAGCGTTACCTGTTGAAGCATCGTTAGGCACGGTTTCCGTCAGGAAGGGTTCACTGGGGAAGTTACTTTATTATGGTGTCCTGAAACCCTTTTTCCCGCTGTGTCAGGCCCCCAGAATACCTCAGTACAGTCCTCTTGGCTTCTTCCATCAGGCAGGACTGTGGGACTCGCTCACAGCGTGCCAGCCTGGAAACCAGAGCCCAGCCTGGGCATCCCCCTCTGCCGGGTCCACCCCGAATCTCCGGAAATCTGGGAGAATTTGAGCTCGGTCCCAGCTGTGCTGCCCGCGCGGGGATGCTCGGAGGCAGTTTTCAGCCTTTCCCTGCCTCGCAGGAGAGATGAAGATCCTCCGATGGTAGCGGGTGCCCAAGGCACGTCCTTGCGGGGAGTTTTCACGCGCAAGCATCCCCTCTCTGCCTCCCCCAGCCCGCTCGCCCCGGCAGAGGCGTTCGGTGGTGACACGGCAGCACGGCGCTGCGTACATGACTAATTGCACGTGCGTTCAGAAGGTAACGAGGCTGTTATTAAGACCAGGTGCCGGCTGGTGGATCCACCGTGTTGCCTAGGCGAGCCTGAGAGGCAAACGCTTTTGCTTTGCAAAATAACTCTGGAGATGACTGTGTTTGTTGACAGGAGGGAGCAAAGCGGCCGGTGCGGGTTTTGACGGCGTGGGGAGCTGCGTCGGGCGTCCGTCCCGGTGCGTCCCGGCGCTTCCTGGCGTGTCCGGCTCCGTGTGTGCTGCCTTTCAGCTTTGCTGCTGCTCTGGGCAACTGGTTTCTGTGTCCTCCTGCTCCTCTCCTTTGCGTCAATCTTCCGACAACCCGTTTTCACCGGCTCTTTGTCCTCCCTCGGGTACTGCTGCTCTCCCGCCGTGTCTCCGCTGCCTGTAAGCTCCGATATGTGCTTTATAGGAGCCCGAATTTACCTGCTTGATGGTCCCCTCTCTCATTTTCCCCTTCCAGAAAGGGAATTTGCTTCCACAATCGCAGTAGGGTGTAGTGGGGCAGCCCGAGTGGGTAAACTGAGTCACGGGTGACTTCTGTGGGGTATTACAGGAATCACGGATCGTCCCAAAGAAGGGGAGGGACGTCCCCGGGAGGGACCCAGAGGGACTTTGCGTGGTATCACTGGTGGATGTCGGTACTTCTGGGGCTGTTTCAAATATGCCTGGTATTCCCTGTGAAAATAAATCTCATTTCTTTAAGGACAGGAGATCACTGAAGTTTGACGGCACTATTAACATTAAAAAAAGCCCCCAAAATGTTTCACTCAAAGCAGAGCTTTATTTTTTTTCCTCTCTTTTTTGCCTGTTAATGCTTAAAGCAGGGCTCTAGCGTGGCCCGAGCGACTGCTTCTCGTGGGGCTTCTCTTCTGCAGGAGGGAAGGGGAACTTCCCAGGGCAGAAGTGAGTTTGCAGAACAGGTAACTCCTTCCCTCTGCCAGACGAGAGAGGAAGAAAAGGTCCCGGGGCTTCCAGCTGACCTTTCTGCACGTGCTTTGGGGATCTGCTGTAGGGATCCGGGGCCATGGGGTGAGGAGGAGGAGGAGGAGGAAGGGAGGAGGAGGAGGAGGAGAACATCCGTGTGCATTGCTCTGGGGCTCCCAGATGTTCATCTTGGATATTTTGGGTGGCCCCAGGGCTTGTGCGTGCCCCAGCCAGCGAAACCCCTCGCTGCGGGATGTTGCGGAGGTGGCCAAGTCATGGAAGAAAAAGCACTTGAGGGTTGCGAAGCGCAAAGATGCATCTGGCTCAGGAGGTCCTGGAAGCTGGACCCAGAATTTGGGGACCGTGTCCCTCCACCCTGGTCCTGCTCTTGTGACTCCTCTTCGGGCATCTGCTGTGGCTGATGGCAGGCGGGACCGTGGGGCAATCGGACCTTCGCGCTTGTCCCCGACCCTCTCATCGGCAGCCTGGCCGTGTTTCGGCAGGAGACCACGTCTTCGCGCGATCGGCACGAAGCCGGCAGCTGGGATTGTACGTTGGGAGAATATTTGGCCGCAGATGCCGAGCGAGTCGCAGGACTTCGTTCAGGGTGGCGAATGCAAGGAGAGGAGAACAAAAAAGGAGGACAGACTGGAATACAGATGATGGCGAGCCGGCTCTTTCGCTGCCAGCTCAAACCCCCCCTGCATTTAAAGCATTTGTGGGGGTTAAAATGCTGCCGGCTCGCTGAAGCCGGTGGTGCCTCAGATGTGAAGCCCCTGAGCCGGGGGGACCCGTGGCTGCTGCCGAGGCTGCAGGGGCCAAACCCCTGCCCGGCCCCGGGGAATGTGCCGGGTCCGTGCCGGATCCGTGCCGGCGCAGCGGGAGGAGAGGTGGCTGGGGCTCTCCGGCGGGCAGGAGGCGGCTCCCGGGACCCCTTCCCGGGGCAGGATGGTGCGCGTGGGTGAGCGACGGTGGCACCTACGGACGTGGCCGTGCCCTGGTGGCATGACCACCTTCTGCCTCTGGCACCTCGCTGAGTGTTACCCTTTCCGCGGGGTTGTTTGGGGAGCCTGGCTGGGAAAATGACTTTTTCATTTAAACTAGTCACTTTTTGGCTGAATTAGGATGGTTACACTCCCCAGGTTTTTATACCAGGACTGGAGCTGGGGGGAAGGAGCAGCCCGAGCTGTGATTCGGGAGAGCTGCCCATCTCTTTGGCATCTCCAATCCCTGGTGAGCTGGCTGGACCAGCAGCTCCTCGGTGGAAAAATCATCTTGGAATGGGTGGAAAGGGGTGGTGGCATCTTCCCACTGCCTCTTGCCTTCTTGGGGAGGGGGCAACCGCAGGATTTTGTGCTTGGCACCCCTGAGATGGCATCAAGCTCTCCAGGCTGGCACCTCGGGGAGAGGCTGGTGTCCCGGTCCGTCATTTCGGGTGCCCGGGTGGGGAGTGCGTCCATGCAGGGGACGCGGGTCGCACCAGGTCTCTGCCCTCAGCTGGCCCCGGCCGGCGCTGGCCGCCTCTCCTCTTCCCCGTGCCCGTTTTGACCGGGCGCTCCCCGGGGAGCACGGCCGGCTGAGCGCAGGGGCCGGAGCACGGGCGATGCGATGCGCAGCACGCCGAGAGGATGTTTTGGTGCCTGCCAGCCCTGGGAAAAAGCTTTTTCCACTGAGTCATTTGCTGCCTCTGCTTTTTGTGAGACGGCGCCGAGATTTGGGGGAAGGGGAGATGGAAAAACCCAGCCCAGATCTCCTGCTCTGGCAGGACCAGGTCCACGCCAGCACAGCTGCCCTGTGTTTGCTTCTCAGAGGGAGCAGCAGACAGACAGCAGCATAAATAGAACAGGCTCGGCTATTTTAAGACATCGATTACATGATCTGTGCATTAAAGGAAAAAAAATAAATAAAATCTTTGTTTTAGCTGCAACGGGCGACATGGGCTTGAGAGGAGCAGAGGCAGCTCCGGCGGGGACGGGCGTTTCGGAGCCATCGCCCCAGCGGCCGCAGGGGCTTTGCGGTGGATGAGCCATGAGGACTTTTGCTTCTGCGTGTGTTTCTCCTCGACGTCGCGGTAGATGGATGGTTGCCCACACGTGCCACCGTTTTGGTGTCACGCTGCCGCCGTTTTGGTGTTGCGGTGCTGCGGGCGGGAGTGACGGCGTGAGACGGGCTCGGGTTAGGCGAGGGGAAACGGCGCTCGGGGAAGGGACACGGGTGCTGTTTCGGTGAGGTACACGTGTGTGCAGCCAGGGATGGGGATTGTCTTCTTCTGGAGATGTTTCTGGGTTCCTGTGGAGCTGAAATGATCGCACCGCTCCTGCCTGAGCAGCAGGCTGTGACGAAGAGCTCGCATTTACTGTTGGGGGTTAAAATCGGGCTTGTTTCTGGTGACTTAGGGCCAGGCAGGGATCTTGGCAGGTAGGAGAGGAGGGCTCAGAGCCTTGGAAGCGGGAGCTGTTTTCCGCTCGGTGTTCATCGCAGCGGCCAGCCCGGAGCTCCCCGTCCCGCAGCCGTGCTGGGATCGCCCCATCCCTGTCCCCCATCCCCGTCCCGGCTCGGAGGCCGAGCTGCGAGGGAGGAGGGCAGAGCCCCAGCTCCCAGCAGCGCGAGTGCTGCTTGGAAATACTCGTGCCCGGCCAGACAAACGGATGGTGTTGATCAGGGTTTCAGTGCCCAACAGCAGCAGTAGCTCATCAAGGTGGAGGAAGGTGATGTGTGGGGTTTTCAGATGAAGTGGATGAGCCAGGAGCCACTCTTGAAAAAGAAGGCGAAAGGTATTGAAGCAGCTGCTGAAGAGAGCACTCTCTCCACTGGCAACCCCAGCCGCAAAGGTTAATTAGTATAAATTAATCTGAAAATGCTTTTTCTTCTCCCCCCCCCCCCCCCTTCTCTGTTGAAGATCTTTGGTGGTTTTTGCCGAGTAAACTGCACATCAGAAGGCAAAACTGTCGTGCGGGATGGGGTTTTGCACTAATAATGGTATAAACCACATTTATCTCTGCAAAATGGCTTTGGTAGCGCATTTTTGGTAAGCTCTTCTTCTGTCAAAGGGTTGTTTATCAGGGCCCTGTAAATCATCCCGTGCAGCAGGTCGCGCAGTGGATGGTGACCGGACAGGGAGACTTTGGAGCCAGGAAAGCCTCATAACTTACTGGGTGTAACTTAGAGCACGAGGCTCTGGACGTGGCCGCTGCCTGTGCCCGGCCCACCGGCGCCGACAGAGCGTTTGCCTTTCCGCTCGCGCTGAGGTTTCTCTCCGTTCTCGTGTCCCACAGACTGCCTGGAGCTGCTGCCGCTGGAGTCCATGGCGTACACCGTGACTCCCACGCCGGCGGGGCCCGTCGGCTCCCAGTACTGCGTCTGCAAAGTCGAGTTGTCCGTCTGCGGCCAAAACCTTCTGGACAGGGATGTCACTTCCAAATCCGACCCCTTCTGCGTCCTCTTCATGGAAGTCAACGGGAAGTGGGTGGAGGTAAGTCCTGAAGTCGTATGGATGTCCTCCTCCTGTGGTCTGCCCATGCTGGTGTCTCCTCCCTCTGTGCTCCGCTACAAGGCTGGTCCTCGTTCCTCCCCGAGCAGAGGTGGAAGCTCTCCTGGTCCTCCCGAGGCTGTGTGCGCGGTGCCAGTGGGTTAATTATTCCGTGTTTTGCAACCGGTCCTTTCCCCGCCGGTGCTTTCTGCTTTGTGCTGGGGTTGGATTTAACTGCAGATCTCAAAATGCCGACCTCTGGCAAGGCACGTGACGGGCGTGAAGGGATCTTGCCACCTTCAAAGTGGTCCCAGCCCCTTCTCAGTCTGCTGTAAGCTGGGAGCGCTTTGGATTTGGGTGCTGGAATGCCGATCCCACGTGACAGTGAGATGTTGTGAGGTCCCGCTTGCAACGGGGCGTGTTTCGAGGTGGGTCAAGATAAGCTGGTTCTTGGATCCTGAGTTGCACAGGAATCTGGTCTTTGGGTTTCGCTTGACCAGGGTTTCGCTGGCGACAAGGAGTGTGCTGGAGGAGGGTCTGGCAGGTCAGTCCAGCGGAAAAAGGCTATCCAGGGCAGCTCGTGCTCTGAACACCTGTGGCCTCCGTCAAGAAGTATATCAAGGTCCACAGTCCTTGAGGTGGGCATTCCATGAACTGGTTGTGGAGACGGCAGGACCGTGGGACGGGGAAGGAGATTGTTGGGAGCTGGTTGCGCGGGGCGTTGGGTCAGTGCAGCGGCAGACAGACAGCAACCGGCTGGCAAATCCCCAATGAACTCTTTGCAGACATTGGTCTTTCCTCCTTCCCAGAAATCTCATAAATACGTGCCTCACCTGCCGTATTTGGTACCGGGAGGCCCTGAGAAGAAGCTGCAGATGAGCTTGTTATTTGCTTGGTTTCAGAAGCCGAGTCCTTACAGATGAGAAAGGTAATTCCTGCAGGAAGAGAGGAGGGGAGGGATCATGGCATAGGCAGCGGGATGGAGGGCACCCGCAGCAAGTTTGCAGATGTCTCCAACCTGAGTGGTGTGTTGATTCGCTTGAGGGAAGGGATGCCATCCCGACGGACCGTGACAGGCTGGAGGAGTGGGCCTGTGCGAATCTCCTCAAGCTCAGCAAGGCCAAGTGCAAGATCCTGCACCTGGGTCAGGGCAGTCCCCGGTACCCGTACGGACTGAGGGATGGACGGATGGAGGGCAGCCCTGCGGAGAAGGACTTGGGGTGCTGGTGGGTGACAAAATGGACATGAGCTGGCACTGTGCACTCGCAGCCCAGAAAGCCACCCGTGCCCTGGGCTGCATCCCCAGCAGCGTGGCCAGCAGGGCGAGGGAGGGGATTCTGCCCCTCTGCTCCGCTCTGGGGAGACCCCCCTGCAGTGCTGCCTCCAGCTCTGGGGCCTCACCACAAGAAGGACGTGGACCTGCTGGAGCGGGGCCAGAGGAGGCCACAGAGATGATCCGAGGGCTGGAGCCCCTCTGCTGTGGAGACAGGCTGAGAGAGTTGGGGTTGTTCAGCCTGGAGAAGAGAAGGCTCCGGGGAGACCCCATTGTGGCCTTCCTATATATGAGGGGCTTATAAGAAAGATGGAGAGACTTTTTCCAAGGCCTGTGGTGACGGAACAAGGGACAATGGTTTTAAACTGGAAGGGGGTACGTTTAGGTTGGAAGAAATCCTTCCCCATGAGGGTGGTGAGGCCCTGGCCCAGGTTGCCCAGAGAAGCTGTGGCTGCCCCATCCCTGGAAGTGTCCAAGGCCAAGCTGGACGGGGCTTCGAGCAACCTGGTCTAGTGGAAGGTGTCCCTGCCCATGGCAGGGGGGTGGAACTAGATGATCTTTAAGGTCCCTCCCAGGCCAAACCGGGCTGTGATCCTATGACTATCGTTGCCGGCTTTGGGTGTCCCTGTGGCACTGGGACATCCCACCCAGCAGATGCGCGTGGCTGCTCGCAGCCCGTGGGCTGTGGGCCCTGAGGCCGTGCGCAGAGGAGCACGCTGGCACGCTCCCACGGCTGGGGGGGACGTATTTTTATTTTCCTTGTACGCGCTAAGGAGCTGAGAGCGGCGTTCATCTCCCCTGCCTCCCTACCCACTCCAACACAAGCAGGGCAAGACCCTGCTGATGAAAGGCTCTTTAAGGACAGGACTTTCCGTGGCTGCGCCATCCCTGGCACTGGGTGAACACGGGATAAATCCGGCCGCTCTGAGATGCCAACAGCGCACAAGGAGCCCTTGTGTGTGGTTCCCAGCCCTGCGCTTCAGCGGGACGAGGCTGCCGCTAACCAGGCTAATGGAGCGCGAGGGAACTGACCCTCAGCAGCTGTCTCAATTATTTTGTAGCATAAGTAAAACGTTGGCTTGATCCCAGAAGCTTGCTTCCCAGCGTACCCACCAACTGGATGTGTATTCCTTTGAAAATCCCCCTCCTACAGAGAAGGGGCGCAGGGGTGCATCCCTGCTGCAAGCCGCGCCGGGGACTGGATGTGTGCGTGCTGCTGGCACCACGCTTCGTCCGGAGATGCCCCAACTGGCTTTGAGCAGCGTGGCCTTGGTCATCACCAGCAGCGCTGCTGCAGCGGCAGGAGGTCTCACTCCGGTGGGTCGCCCAGGCAGAGGCACGGCTCGGGCTGGTTTTGCAGTCAGGGCGTGCGCAAAGTGGACCAGGAGCTCCTAAGGATGGTTTTCATGGTGCTTGATTGACTGTTCGGCATCTCACATGGAGAAACTATAGTTGTCACCTCCTTCTGTGGCAGTGTGAGTTGGACAAGGTGCCGTCCGTGATAAAATTGGTGTCATGAATCCAAACTCCAGACTCTGTGCAAGAGCATTTAGCTCCGTGCCTAAGAAAAACTTTTTGGCTGCGGGGGAAAGACTCTGGGCTAAAACGCCTGGAGAAAGAAACGGGAATTTCATTTTACAACAGTTGCAGACCTGACAACTGCAGTTGTAAGACCTCCTTTCGTTGGCCTGGGAGGGAGCAGGTAAGCAGAGCATGGGGGTGTGATGGATGGACACAGGCACCGGTGTTGGATGCGGCACAAAATGAGCAGCCGAAGGGTGTTAAATCACGTAAGCCAGACACAAATCTTCCCAATTCCTGGGAAATTAGGTGGCCTTGTTTTTTAGATACTTGGACTAATTGGGCAGCCTTGAGCGCTTGGCCAAGGAGCTGATGAATCAACGGGCATCACCTACGGTGTCCTGGAGCTGATCTCCTTGCTGTCAGCGGGAGGGTGTGGGGGCAAACCTCACCTTACCATGGTCTGCAATTAACTCTGCTCAGCGGCCTGGATGAGACTAACGAGCTTTCCAGCCTTGATAGGTGTCATCTCTTTGACCTGATTGTACTTTCCAGGAATTTCTCTTCCTGTCAGTAACGTCTCAGTCCAGCAGTTTTGATTCCAAATCTTCTTTTACAATACAAATGTGTGATCTGTGGGGTTTTTTTTTTTCCTTTCCTCTGCTATTTTTAGCTTCTTTTTAATTGGCAAGACGCGAGATAGGCACTGGACGTCAGCCGTGAGCGGCAGATTGCTCGGCGCTCCGCTGCCGTGGTTTCGGTGGAGGTCAGCGTGTTGCGTGAGCTGGCACGTGGTGTGGCGTGCTCGCAAGCCACGGGGCTGGCCCCGCTCCACCGGCACGCCGGGGCGCAGCTGGGACCGAGATCCCCCCGCACCCACACGTGGCGGTCGCGGTGCGTGGGTTTGGCTGTGGCTGGGTGCTGGGGAGAGGTGGGCTCGCCCACGCGAGCCTCGCTGCATGGGGCGCTCGGTGCACCCTTGGCAGCTCGTGCCGCCGTGGCTCAGAGCTTCCCTGGGGCTGCCTGCGTTGTCCTGCGTGGGTTCTGGCCACGCAGATGTGCCCCTTGCCCTAAGACGTGCCTCCTTCCCATCCACAAGCGGTGGCCTTAAGAACGTAGCTGGAACGTGGGGGATGGATGGGGACGCAGCAGCTCCGCGGCGTCCCACCACGCTGCCCCTGCGTCCCCCGCGCTGGGTTAGCGGCAGGTCCCAGCTGTCAGACCTGCTGTAGGAGGTGGGTCTCCTCCGCCAGGACCAGCCCAGCCGCGGCGGTGCCAGCGCCTGAGCCGGGCGGTGGGGCTGAGGCACCAGCTGATGCCGACAGAAAGGTTTCTGCTCACTGTTCCTTCTAGCTGTCACATTTGTTCCCAAATACAATTATTTTGTCTCGCTGAGCTTAATAGGAATTAACAATCTTTGTGAATCAGCCTTGGAGGGGGTGGAGGAGGGAGGGACAATAAACCACAGGCTGAGAAGTGACATGAAGATGGGTGATGTTTGAATGTTCTGCCCGGTGACGTCATCTCGCAGGAGCCACAAAAGACCTGGCCTGCGATGCCAGGAGCAGGGACACATGACTCAGCCGTGCCGCTGCCTTTGTGCCGCTCTGAGTCATCTGGCCAGCCCCGCGCCTTCTGCACGCGCTTTCCTTGGCGCTTGGGAGAGTGTTGGAGCACCAAGCATCTCCACGTGCTGGGGATGCTTGAAGGTCTCCAGCCAGCCTCCCTTCGGACGCTGGAGGACTCTCCGGCTGCGTTGGTTGAACGCAAGGGCTGCCGTTGGAGATGATTTCCCGGTTTCATGCTTGATTTGTAGAATCAAGACTCTTATCCAAACAGATATCTTCAATTAGCCTGGTTGCCTCTTAAAAGCCCATGTGCTTTTCTGCTCTTGGGTGGCAAAGCCGCCTCTGCTCTTTACGGGGAACGCAGACCTCGAGCGCTGGGCGCGAAGGGGAAGGCAGGAGCCGGCGGCATGCTGGTCTCCGGGTGGAGGTGGCGTGAAGAGGCCTCGCACGTCATGGTCACTGGCAAGGTGACTGGTGCTCACCAAACCAAAGACCAAACCATGTGCGGCAACGAGCTGGGGCTTGTGACTCCGTTGTGCTTCACACTGACGTAGGCAGGAGATTAAACACTCGTTTAATCTGGGTGTTGAAGGAGGCCCCATCGCTCCAAAGGGTCAGCTCAAGACACATTGGCTGGGTTTTCTTCCCCTTCCCTGGGCCGCCCCTTCCAGGGCAAAGCTGGAGACGGGACCTCAAGTTATCTCCTTCGAACTGGTGCCTGGGAGCGAGAGGACTGGTTTCCCTTGGTCCTCAGCTTCCCAGTAGTTCGGAGAACATGGAGGGAGCTAAAATCCATCTCTGTGGCCCTCGCAGTCTCGTCTCGCGGGCTTGAAAGGGGATTTGTGTGTGTTGTGCTGCTGAAATAAGGTAGAGCTGGTGGATGCCCACTGCCCTGGTCCACCCCGTCTCTGAGCAGACGCCTGGCGTCCTGCGGTGCGGGACGGCAGAGAGGGAAGGCTCTGCGTGAAGCTGCGTGGCCCGGGCCAGCGTGCAGCCCACTGGTGTTGCTGTGTTTGGTTCCCCGGAGCGCAGCAGGTGGCTATTCTGGGAACACAGCCTTTACTTTAGTCGTTTCTTGGCAATCAAGACAGACGAAGCGACCAACTTCAGAAAACACTGCGATGGTTGGTATATATAGCAAACGCACCACATTTCCACTCAGTCTCTCCAAAACCTGCCTCCTGTGCTGAATGAGTTTCTTTGCGACTAAGGTATGTGTTTGCTTTTTTTTTTTTGGCTTTTTTTGGGGCTTTTTTCTGCTCTGCCGTACTTATTCTTGGCTCCGCAGCTCTGGCAGACATCCCGCCGTCCCGCAGCCCGGCGCTGCCCGGGGATGCTGGTGCGGGGGCTGCTTTCTGCAGAGGTCTTGCCCTGGGAGCTGGGATGCACGGGCGGCTCAGCCTTGCCCGGGACCGGGTGTCCTGGCTGCGAGATGAGGCAGGATGGTGGCCGGGGCCACGGCATGGCCGGAGGCTCCGTGCTGTCCCGCGGGCAGATGGGATGGTCTTTCCAGGCAGCGAGGGCAGCAGCTTTTGATAAAATTATGCTGGTGAGCGCCTGCATTTCTTGCTCTTTTCATAGCCCCTGTTACCATATCCTGGGATAACAGGGCGATGTGGCAAAAGGCGGACGCTGCCAGCTCCTCTGCCAGCTCTGGCGGGCACGAGGCTGTTCCAGCTCAGATGCTCGGAGCCATCGGCGCTTCCCGTGGGGCTGCCTGGACGGGACACCCTTCGCTAAACCGTCTGCCACCTCTTACGATATGAGCAGGGTATCACTAGCTGCTCTCCTGGCAAAGCTCCTGCTCGGTTTGCTTGCGGGAGGGTTTGTCCCCAGGCTGCGGGGGCTCGCTTCTCGCGCAGCGCTCGGGCTGTGCCGCCAGCTGCAGCGTCAGAAGGGAACGTTGCGTGTCGGGCTCCGAACGTGCCCTTTCCTGCTGCCCCTTGGGATGGATGAAGGCCTGGTGGGGATGGTGGGTCCTGGCATCAGAGTTCAGACCCTCCTTGGCCACTGACTTCCAGAAGTAAATACGCCAGATTTTCTCAAGCCTCAGTTTCCCAGTTCCCCCAGTTTCTGCCACTCTGGCTAACGTTGTGGGCTGCTGTCTCTGTGTGAGCCCGTGTCGGGAGCCCGGCTGGTGCTGCCGTCCTCCCAGCCCTCCTGCGGTCTGAGTGACGGGGTCTGGGACTGAAGCCCCGTTACCGGAGGGCAGCGTCCCGGGATCTCCGGTGTGACTGTCCCTGGGGGTTCTTTTTGGCTCACGCGAGGCTTTCTGTCCGCCTGTGCCGTGCTGCGTCGTAAACCCACACTTCCACCGCCTGCTTGCCAAGTTTCCTCTGCTCTTATCGCTGCTCTTGCTGCGGGATGCTGCAGACCGCCGTGGTGCTTCCCCTCTGACGGCAGGTTCCCCACGCGCCCTCCAGTTTCCATCATCCTCTGCGCGCTTGCCCTTCCAAGCCGATGGAGACGTCATTTCTTCCAGCCTGCTCGCAATAGCTCGGGATGACAAAGCCTATTGAAGTCTTGTCTTCTGGGTCCTTCCAGCCTCTTGTTTCTCCTAATGCTTGACGAAATCTATGAAAAATGGCCTGCAGTGATTTTTTTTCTCTCTTTTTTTCCATGGAAGGCCAAGAAAGAAGAAACCACACGAATGTTTTGGTTTGAGGTCTAGAGGGAAATGCTAGAGGGTTGCTGTTCTGGCCCGTGACACTTTTTCTTGTTTTGCCTGTCCTTGCTGTTTGCACAGCCTGAAAGAAACAAGTTTGGCATCGCAGCTGTGAGGGTCTGGTTGAGGACCAGAGGCGTGCGAGAGCTTCAGCTCCTGGGAGAACAGGGCTTAGAAGCAAATGAAATGGCTCTGGCTTCAATGAGCGTTGAGTCGGCGCCGAGCCTGGGCTGGGTGGGCGCTCCTGTCCTGGCTGTTGGCTGGGGTGGGCTTGTACAGCCCCGGGCACCCCGTCCTTGGGGATGCAGCTCTCGGCATGAAGCGCCGTTACCCGTTTGGACGGATCCCACCTTGCGTACGCGGCGTATTACGGCCTGCGTTTAGGGATAGCTCCGCTGAATGCCTGGTGCGCTCGCTCTCGGATGGTCACTGCAGGGTTCCTGGGTGGCTCTGGCTGAAGTCAGAGAAGAGACATGGCAGTGACAAAGATGCACACGCCTAAATGCCTCTTTTTTTTTCTTTGCAGCTCGACAGGACAGAGACAGCTGTGAACAACCTCAACCCAGCTTTCGCCAAGAAGTTCATCGTCGACTACCACTTTGAAGAAGTGCAGAAGCTCAAGTTTGCCCTGTTTGACCAGGACAAGTCGAGCATGCAGCTGTACGAGCATGACTTCCTGGGGGAATTCTCCTGCACGCTGGGCATGGTGAGTCTCAGGTCCCTGCACCTCACTGTCCTCCAGCAAAGGGACCCCAAACCACGTCAGCCACAGGGACGTGGGGGGATTAGAGCTGCTACTCTTATCTACTGTGAACTTTGCTGGGTCCTTCCTGGCAAAACTAATTTAATTTGCTTGTCACGCTTCAACTGTTGAGGTTGACCTGTTCCACGTTAGGGCTGTTGGCTACTTGCTGAAGTCTAAGCTAGTCATAGTGTGGGCTTCTGCTGGTGCCTGCAGAGAGGCATCAGCCGGAAGCTTTTGGAGGTACCTGTACCTCACCACGGGTTATAGTAAGAGCCCTGATGACCAGCTTGGATTTGGACTTGGGAAACTTCCAGATGCATTGGGTTTATGATGCATTGCGGTCTGCCTTTCTCAGTTTTGGTTTTCTTTTTTTTTCTTTTTGAAAGCTTTGTCCATCGCCGTTGTGTAGCAAATCATCTCTCCCACTTTAGCCTGTTGGTGCAGGAATGTGTCTTCTGCTCTTCCTGTGGAAAAGCTTTCAGGTCGCAATGTGATTTATAAGCCTTTGGAAGGTCTTTGCATTCACGAGCCCAGACCCTCTTAGAAGTTGGCAGCTACGTTCTCCAAACGTCTTTGTCCCCTGAGCTTGCTCTGACTCAGAGGCAGGGAATGAGGGGGATTTTTTCCATTCTTCTGCAGCATCCGGCTGCTCGGGGCTGCTGTGGTACCTGGCACGAACGCAGGGGCTGGGAGAAACTGTGTCTGTTGTGCTGGGAACCGGGGGGAAGCAGGTGGGTCGGCGTGGACAGCCAGCCCGAGGTGTTCGGGGGGCTCGTGAACGCAATCGCTTTATTACGCGGGCTGCAATGTGGCGCTGCACTTGGCAAGGGCGCCCGGGCGACCTCACCGTTGCCAACGCAGGAGCTTGACGTGTTAGAAGAGCACTGACATTTACAGAGTGTGAGGTTTAACATCTGGGTTTTTGGAAGTGCTCTGCGATGACCTAATTCTGCTCCTGACGGAAACGCAGCCACCTCTGGCGTGGGGCAGTTCAGCAGCGCTCGTGGTGAAGGTAACGGTCTTGGTGGAGGCTGCAAGCGGGGAATTTATGGTCGTAAGGAAACAGAGCTGAAACCTTGCTAACCGTGGCCGTGCAGAAGCTCTGCAGGCTCGTGCCGGAGAGGAGCGGTGTCCGTATGCGCTGGGGAGGAGGGGGCAAGCGTCTGACCTGTCTCCTCCTGCTTGTTGGGTCTCCCAGACGAGCCCAGCCCTTCCCGGTGCTTTGCAAGGTGATCAGCGCAGAGCGGGGGACTGGACGGGCCGTCTGCGCGTGTGGTAGCGGTGGGGACGGGCAGCGGTTGGCGGGTCTCGCATCCGAGGCGCTTGCTCAGAGCAGTCGATGGATTAGCCGCGGTGGCTGACGGGCACGGCGTAGCTGTGCGCTGTGTCCTTAGGCACAGCTGGTCGTCCTGGTCCGTCAGGAAAAAAAACCCACGAGCTCTGAACTTCTGTAATGTCGTGGAAGCCTTTACACTGCGCCGAGGAGAACTTGGCTTACGTGCGTGCCCAGTTTTTGATGAGTTTTTGCAGTGGTTCCCACGTGAGCTTCTTGTGACCTTTAGCCCACAGCGAGACGCCAGCTTGGACTGATCTTCCCATTTTCCCTTTTTTCTTGAGATTCTCTGTTAGCCTCCTCTCCCCGTGGCCCGCGCGGGCCTGCAGCAGAGCCCGGTCGCGGGGCAGAGGTGGGCCGGAGGGGTGGCACGTGAGGGGAGAGGCCGGGCGGCCGGCGGCTGCGGGTTCAGCCACGCTGCTGCGGGTTTTCTGACGGCTGGATTTTGTCTGGTGAGACGTTTTCATAAGCCTGCCCGGTTTTGAGGCACGAGCAGCTCTCGGAAGGGAAGGAGAGCAGCCGTGGGCAGCAGCAGCCGCACAGCGAGCATCTGACGCTGCAATTCTGAGCCTGCGTCGGAGCTCTGTCAGATCAGCCGGATTGTTTTATTGCAGCTGATTAGGGCTGTGGTAAGATTTAAAAGGACGGTTGGATCATTCGCGGGCCGGTAACGACCTCTGCGGCCAAACGAAACGCAACAGGGATCCAACTGCAGGCGGGAGGGTGTCGGTGGCTGCTGCTCGCCGGGGCTGAGGAGGTTCCGCCCGCCCGTACAGCGTGGCACGGACGTGTGGTTACGCTGGCGCGGTTCCTGCGCGCCGTGGATCAGACGCACCGGGACACGGCTGGCTAGCCTCAACGAGAAAGGGGGGTTGCCTTGGAATTGCAAGGATCATAGGAGTACAGAAGGGTTTGGGCTGGAAGGGCCCTTTCAAGGCCATCCAGTCCAACCCCCTGCCATGAGCAGGGACATCCCCAACTAGATCAGGTTGCCCAGAGCCCCGTCCAGCCTGACCTGGAATGTTTCCAGGGATGGGGCTTCTACCACCTCTCTGGGCAACCTGGGCCAGGGCCTCACCACCCTCAGTGTGAAAAACTTCTTTATATCTAGTCTGAATCTCCCCTCCCTTAGTTTAAAACCATCACCCCTTGTCCTGTTGCAACAGGCCCTGCTAAAAAGTCTGTCCCCAGCTTTCCTATAAGCCCCCTTTAAGCATTGAAAGGCCGCAGTAAGGGCTCCCTGGAGGGAGGAGAACACTTCTGGGGAGCAATGGGAGGAATCCAAGCGTGGCTGGGTCACCTGAATGGCAGGAGCAACAAGTTAAACCGTTTCAGTATGTGGTTTTTTTAATTGTTATTATTATTTTCTGACTGCGTGACATAGGACCAAAGGCGGAGGCAGAAGGATGGGTAGGACTGCACTGCTAAACTGCAACCCCTAGGTCTCGAAGGGGTCCCCACTAGGTAGGGAGCAGAGCACAGATAGTTCCAGGAGGTTGCTGGACCCCCATGTGGGGGTCTGCGCCTCGGGGGGAAAACTTACGGGATCCCCAGATCTGAAGGCGACCGAAACTCAGTGAGCTGGGAAAAATCTCCAATTCAGCTCCCCGGTGGTCCTGTCTGGCCTCTTGCAGCCAGAAGTGAAGGGGAGAACTTGGCCTTGGGGGGTGCTGGCCCCCATGCCGGGCCTGGCAGCAGCTGTGCTGGGGGTCCGGAACGATGCTGGGGGGAGCATCCGACTTGTGCTCAGGATTCACCCATGGGCACGTGGCCTGAAAGCAAGGTGCTGGCAGGGGTCGTGTTACAAGTATTTAAAATGGGGTTTGAAAGGTTGAGTTGTGATTCTGCCGGGAACAAATGGCGGTAGCTCTGACTGCGCGAGTCCCGCTGGCTCCTCCACACAAAGAGCTGGTCCCTGGGTCCAACGGGAGGGGATGCTTCAGCCTCTTGTGCCATCGCTGCTCGGCACCGTGCAGTGCTGCCCTGCGCCCCACGGGCCGGGGTGACGGTGGTGATGGTCACAGTGTCCCGGTCCTCCCTGAATATGATGTCTGTCTTCTGCTGTTGTGAATGCTCAATCTGAATTAACTAACATGAGCAATGATCAGTTGCTTATGAGTCTGCTTTTGATCACTTGTACAATCATGACTTTATTTTCTTTGGCTTCTCTAGATCGTCTCCAGCAAGAAAATAACACGGACTCTCCTTTTGGGGAATGGCAAGCCGGCTGGGAAGGGGATGATAACGGTACGGTTACTCCTTTGCGTTACCTACTAAGTGTGTGTAATAACCTGGGGGCGAAGCAGGACACTCACCGGGGTCCAGGAGGCTGGGCTTTAACTCATGAACATTTTTCCCTTTACCTCCCGTTTTCCTGCCCACTTTGGTCTGTTTGGAGGACGATTTATTTGGGGCAGGGACCATCTTGCCCGGTGTCTGCCTGGCGCCCAGCGCTGTGCATCTTCAACCTCTGCTTCGGTCGCTGAAGTAAGAAAACCCTCCATCTGGAGAAGTACAAAGCAGCTCCGTGCTGTTTGTCGCGTGGTACCAGACGCCTGCTCGGCCCCCGGCGCAGCGGGACGTCAGAGCCCGAGTCCTTTGGCGATGGGTGGTTCTGTCTGTAGGAAGAGGAGGGGAGCCGTGCCGTAGCAACGACTCTCATAGCAACAGCTGCTGCTCCCGATGCAGACCCCTTCGGGCAGCGGCCTTCCCGCTGCGGAGCTCTTTAGCGATGGGTTTTTTTAAAAAGAAAAGACTAAATTTAGGTGTGTTTCCCTCCTGCCACATCTCCCGTCCTTTTTGGATCTCTTCTGTGTTACGGGTTTTGTGAGACGCCCAACCGGGCAGCAAAGGTGTGGAAGAAAAGGCCAGCAAGGAGTTAAACTTCCATCAGGTTTAAAAGCCCTGGAAGGTTTAAAAGCCCAGGACTTGGCTGCTGCAAGGGCATCTCCATCGCTGTTTGCTCCAGAGGCTGGGGAGATGCTGCCAGCTTCGCTCTCTTAATGGCTGCAGTTAGTCTCTGAACGCAAGAGGAAAAGCCGCAGTGAAGTCCGCAAGCGGCGCCTGATGCCGTGCGCCGTCCCCGAGGAGCGGGCTCTCCACACCCCGTCCGACGCCTGAGTGGGAAGGGCTGGACCAGATGAAAAGTTTCCAGTCAAGTTCAAAGGTTACAGGCTTTAAAAAAAGGAAGGTCCTGATCTGTCATTAAAAATCAAAGGGTCTGAGACGTCTGCTTCATTTTGTACCATTGATGCAATTTTCTGACCTGTTTTTTTTTTGCCCTGGCGTGGTGACCACACCAGGGCCATGTGTGGTGGGCACCTTTCCTCCCTGCTGGGCACGGCGCAGGAGCACGGGCTACGGACACCACCCAAGGAGCAGGCTCCTGCTCTGGACTCACTCATATAAAACATGGAGTTTGGAGCCAAACCCTGCCTTCCTCACCCCCATCTCCTTCCATTTTGCCCACGTATCCTTCTTCTTAACTGAGATGCCAGAGGGGCGAATGCAACAGAAGAACCTTGGCTGGATGGACGGGATCGCACGGGGGTCCCTAGGTTTGAAGAGGTGGGGAAAATCCCAAAGCGAGCCACTGTGTTTGCAGAAATCAATCCCGAGATCTTGCCGCACGCCTCTGCCAGGCCCAGCGGTGGGATGTTGTTACTGTCCATGCTGGCCAAGAGAAGACGCCACTGGCAGCACGGTACAAGGATGTTCTTGGCTTGTCTGCACAGTCTGGCTTTTACGTGAGCCCTAAAATGCTGGACACCAACCGGGTGTGCTTTCGTGGGGATCAGCAAAGGCAAATTTCATCCGCTTCCCTACAGCTCCTCTTCCTCACGCCGGTGTTGGTGACTGCGCGTGCCCACCGAGGACTAGGTGGGAGAGAAAACCGATGCCGTGGCTTTGCGATAGGGAACTTCCAACTTCACGGCTACACGGGGCAGAGGGGAAAATTTGGTTTTGCGTGCGGTGAACACATCCTCGGTGGACCAAAGAGCCGTGTCCTCCATGGAAAGGCCGGGAGGTTGCTGGGGAGCTGCGGCTCATCCCCTCGCCCAGCTGCCCAGGAGGGTTCAAAAGCTCCATCTCTGCCTCCTCGTCCCTGCAAACTCCCCCTCTCCCGAGTGCCGGTAACGCTCTGATGGCTTGTTCTGCAGAAAATCGTTCCCTTGATTTCTGCAAGTTTCTCCAAAAGCCTCGCTGTCGTTGCGCTGCGTATCGCCAGCGAAGGACAGCCTGCTTGTGCGAGCCAGCCCACGGCCGCGCCTGCGGGCACCACGCGAGGGAAACGTCCGCGCCGTGCTCCCGGCCGTGCTGGTGCCGGCTCCTGCCCGGGGAGGATGCTGCTGCCGGGGATGCCGGGGAGCGGCTCAGCCCGCCCCGGGGAGCGGAGGAGGGAGAGGTGGGGAGCAGATGCCTGGGCAGGACACAGCCTTGAGGAAAATAATACAAGTGATTCAGAAAACGGCTGGTAACAGAAGTGAATAAATGTGGTTTTTTGTTATAAACATTCCCTTTCTTAAAATACCAAGAGACTCATTAGACCACGTTCCAGACAAAACTGGCCCACTGGTGGTTGGCAGCCGAAGCCCTTCTGGAGCATATGTGAATAAAGTCTCTTAAACTGAAGCAATCGGGGCTGCGCTCCTGCCCGCCGTAGCTCCTCAGGAGCAGCAACGGAGTTTTCATCCTTGGGGCCGTCCCGTCGGGTGATCGTGCCGGACGTGGCTCGAGCCCTTGGTGCCGCCGGGGTCTCCCCCGAGGGATGGGGCAGCTGCTTCTTGCCCTGCCCAGCCTGGGACATGGAGCACAAGGTGGCACGTCTTGCTGGCAAGGGTTTTTATGGCTCCTGCTTCTTCTTGGCTTGGTCCTTGGAGGCTTCACCAGGTCCCGGCACGTGAAAAGCCACCTGAGATCGGCTCAGGTGCGACACCCAAGAAAGGAGATGGGTTTGTTCCCAGAAGCTTCATTTTAGATCTGATGGCACAGGGGAAGGAGGCTGCTCAGGGCGTCCTGGCACCTCATTCTCCCTTCGGGATGTCCGCTCAAGAAGCTTAACTGTACGTGTTGACTCCCAGCCCTGCAAATGAACGTGTTTCACGTGGACCCAGCCCCAACGATGAGGCTGTGGCGGTCGGTGGCTGTCACGGGGGCTCCAGCTGCAGCACCGGCGCCAGGCTGGTGGCCTGCTAAGGAAAAGCGCATCCTGTTTTGTTTTAAAGCCGGCGTGTCGCTGCCTGGCGCAGGGTAACTGGCAGTGCCCGTCCAGGAGACGTTTGGGCTTTTTCTCCATCCTTCTCCGTTCCAGGGAGAAGGCGGCTTTGGTCCCAAATTGATCTGCAAAGGTAAAATCAGTTTAACTCCTCAGAGGTGAAACGCTGTGTGCATCCGACCGTCCAGTCCCTCAGCTGGGAACCGGGTTTTGCAGGAGTTGTGCAGGTGTCTTCGGAGCGCGTGTCCTCAGGGTCTGCATTCTCCTCTGGCTTGGTGTTCGCTTTCTTTTCGTGCTGAAAATGAGTGCAGCCCTCCCTTGTCTTTCAGATAGCCGCCCAAGAGCTCTCGGACAACAGGGTGATTACTCTGAGCATGGCCGGCAGAAAACTGGATAAAAAGGTGAGTGGGGTTGGGTCTGGGGATGCCACGTTAAACTTCTGTCCTTCGCAGGCTAAGGGATCTGAAGAAATCTCTGCTTTTGGGTATAGCAGTGGCAGAAAATAGTCCTACTGGAGAAAGCGTTAGGGTGAGACTGGAGGGGTTCAAATGCTGGCGGTGCCACTGGTGCTGGGCCCGCCCGTGCCTCAGTTTCCCTGTTGTCACGGTATCGCTTTCTTCATCGTGTGCGTTGAGGTGGAAGGATGACGTGGGGCACAGGATCTGTGTACTAGCATGTCTTAAAGACGGCAGAGTTACTACTCGAGTGGCTGTCGTTTGGCAACGTCTCCTGACGGGGCCGGCAGTTTTGGTGCTCCTTGAGCCCGTATCTCGGCAGTGCTGAGAGCTCCTGGCTTGTCGCCTTCGGCCCCTCTGGAAATGGAGGGAACATCTGCTTGTACATGAAGCAGCAGGGCCCGTCCTTTCCGAGGAAGAAGCGTTGACCTCACGGAGGCAGGTAATGCGTGAGTTTTGCTTTGGATGTGGTACGTAGGAAACCGTGAGCCTTTCTGAACGCAGCCGTCTGACCTTATTTACCAGGCAGCCGGAGCTATTCCTCTTAAACCAGGGCTGTTGCTAGGCGATCGATGGGAATATTATTTTTTCCTTCTTCCTAGTCTCTCCAGAGCCTGCGTTATTGGCAGGATGGCCCTCAGTTTTCAAACCAGGGTAAAGCAAGCATCCAGGCAGAAGGGTATCTGCTGGGGCAGAAGACGTGGTTTGTCCGGTCCCGTTGTCCAAACCGGATGGATGCCTGCTTTATCCAAGTGTTTTTCCGCCTGTTGGGAACGGCTGTTTTCTCGCCCTCCTGCTTACCCTGCCTAGTGCAAGGAGCCAAGTGCCCCTGTTAAGAAATCCCCAAATAACTCCATTTCATAAATGGGCTGGAAGATGTCCTTGGGCTGGTGGCTTCCTCTGAGACGCGGCCGAGGGTCAACCCCATGCATGTCAACGAAGACATTCCTAATGCAACAGTTTTCTTCCAGCGCCCCAAGAAAAAGCCTCTGCTCCCTCGCAAAGCAAGGGACGGGATTTCGCAGCAGGCTTGGCGCCCTTCCTTCGTGCTTCGGGGTCCCTTTGCAGCTGTGGCCATTGTGAAGAGCAGGGCCAGGGACCTGGGTCCTCCCTGCAGCGCTGGTACCTCAGGCATAGGTCCACTTGTGTCGGCAACTTCATTGGTGGCATCGCTTGCTCCATGGGCAGGAGTTGCCTTTCTAGACTGGTTTGCAACCCAGTTCCTCTACCAGGTTATGCAAAGGTGACGCCTTTTGATGTTCTTCAACTAGGACAGGATACCTGTGGGTCTGCTGCCCCTTCGGACCCACGGTCAACGTATGGAAATTCATCATCTGCCTGGTTACACTGGCATAGGGACTGTGAATAATCCTGTTCTCTCTGGGTCTCCCTCCAGTTTATCAGCAGGTGTCAGCAGAAAGCTCCTTCCTCGGTGACCGCCTGCCGTCACCAGGAGCTACCGAAGTTCCTTTGCCAGTTCCCATAACACCGCGCAGCGTTGCAGCGCTCACGGGCAAAGGATGTTCATGTCACTTCACGCAAATTAAAATGGTCTCTGAACAAGGCAATTGGATGAAACACAACATTTTTGGGTCATGGATGAAATGCAACTGTGAGAGCTGGGTAAAACTCGTTTAAGCTTAGGAAAAACAGTGGAAAAGCAAAAAACCACAGGGGTAAGGCTGCAGCCTGGGGGGTAACACCCTCCTGCGCCACACAGCACGTAGCTGGGGAGCAGGGCCGGAGGCTTGGACATCACGTGCAGGGATCAGATCTCCCAGGATTTCGTGGTGGGGCCAGGGGATCGTCTTGCTGCACACGCTGAGCCGAAGCTGTGAGCATCCCTTACCGGCAGCTGTGCCGCAAACCCGGCCTGGAGCCGTGCTCGGCCCCAGGCAGCTCCTCCTGCCGTGCGCACCCTGAGGCTGGGACCTCTCTCAGGCTGCGGGCACGTCCTCCTCCCCGTCGCACGTCCGTGATTTCGCCCCCCGCCGCTCACTGCCTTGCTTTGAATGCCGAAGCTGCACAGCGGGAGCATGTCAGCAGCAGAACCAGCTTGCGGCTCTTGTACCTTATGTCAGATCAGCTCCCGGGAGAGCTGTTTTAAGGAAAAACATCTTGCAGAGAGGAGGTGTTTTCACCTGGGACGAGCCCTGGTGACTCGGCCCCAGAGCCGTGTGTGCCACCGCAGCTGCGGGGACGGCAGGAGGGCAGCGATGCTCCGGCATGGCTGGGGTGAGCGAGTGCTGCGAGCCAGGATTGGTGCTGGAAGCTGTGGTTTGGGGAGCTGCATCTGGTGGAAGTGCCACCTCCGCCCTCCTTGTCCATGGTGTGCAAGGACCAGTTTGGATGATTTAGATTCTTGGACCAGTTTGCAGATCGATCTGGTCTGCTGAGCTCCTTTGGTTGCTCAGTTTCCATCTCCCGCCAGGCTTGCAGGGGTGAGATCTCTGTGGTTTTGATGTTTTAAAATAGCAGCCCACAATCCTGTGGCTTGGAGGCATCTCCCACCCTGCTTTGGATGGAGCAGGGCTGACCAGACTTGCTAACCGGGCTGCTCCGCGTGGGACGGCAGCAGGCGTCCGTCAAAGCTCCCCGCTGTCCTCTGAGCCGGCGCCTCCACCAGCCGCGCTGGGCTGGCGCTGGGGAAACCGCGCTGGGTCGCGGGTTAAGCCAGCACAGGCAGGGCCAGGTACCCGCCGCTGGGTCCTTAATCCATCAGCGAATGTGCCACCTCCAGGCTGTGGGTGAGCGGGATCAGAGCTGTGCCATAACCGAACGCTGCAGAAAGAACGGCTTGGTTTTCTCTCCTACAAACATGTGAGAAAGGGTGGGGGAAAAATAGCGCCTTCACGGTCTGCTCTGCTGGCAGAAGAATCTTGACTGAAGCAGGTTATAGTTTCTCCAAGCCAAAACACTTTGCAGTGATTTACTTTTCCGGCTGGCTTTGGAAACAGGATTTGGATAGAAACATCAATGGGTTTTCTGCTGGGGCATCACTCGGCCCTGTGTCTCCCCGGGGAGTCCCTCCCGGGCTGGCTGTGGCCAGGGGCTCCTGGGGCGTCCATGCGTCCCCCTCTTTTAGCCACTTCTTAGTTCTGCTGAATGGGAATTAAGGTCTGCTTAGAAATGCTGGGGTTGTCGGGGTTGCCCTGTGTCGGTGCCGCCAGCGCCGCCCCCTCTCCGGGCTGCGGGCGCCCCGACATAGCCCCCGTGCCGACACCCAGCAGGGACGCGTGTGTACGTATGTCTCATAAACCGGCAGCCCTTTGTCGGGGGATCGTCTGAGGAGACGCTGGCAGGAGAGGCAGCACACGCTGACTCAGGGCTGCGTATCTCGGAGGGTGTTACGTGATCTCTGTCAACACCAGGGCAGCTTGCTCCTTAAAGATTTCCTCTGCTCATGCTTTACCGCTGCGTGTAGGAGGGTGTTTTTCTTCCTTTTTCCCCCAAGACACTCGTGCACTTCATAATTCTGTTTTTCCTTTGAAGCTTTGGATGTTTTTCCAAGCCCAAACGCAGCTGCCTCCCAGCGGGGGTTGTTTTCCGTGGCATCTGTGTCCAGAGAGCTCGTGGCATCTGTGTCCAGAGAGCTCGCCGGGTGGCGGGCGCCCGCCGGCAAATCCCACGGCCGCGCGCCGGGGTGCCGGAACGCGGTGCGAACATCAGCGGGATTCGCGTGACTGGGACACGGAGGGGTGGCAGGGTGCTGCCCGTGGGTGCTGCCTGTTTGCCGGCGTGCCTCAGCCGGTCTCGTGGGGACGTGAGGGTGTCGGCAGGGTTGGCACTGGCGGGGGAAGGAGACCTCTCTTGGACCGGCTGTCTCGGCTTGCAGAGCACTGTGTAACCCCTCCCGTTCTTCTCTCCCAGGACCTGTTTGGAAAGTCAGACCCCTTCTTGGAGTTTTATAAACCAGGTGACGATGGGAAATGGATGCTGGTCCACAGGACGGAGGTGAGCGTGACTCTAACCTAGCTGCTGAGACACCACCATCCTTACCTCAGCTCCTCCTGCCCTTCACGGCATTATCTCATCAATCACCCATACAGCGGGATGGGATCCAGGGATTTCAGAACCTTGCGGCTGCCTTCCCGGTGTCCAGCTGAGACTGCTGGGCTCCAGCGGGTGAAGATTCACTGAGGCCAGCAAGGTCTTGAGATCTTTTCTGTCCTACTCACTACTGTATCTGCCAAGCAGAGAGGGAGATGGTCTTCTAACCCGTGCTAAGCTCTAGGCTCAGCCTGGGCATGGGCTGAGCCCTGGACCACTCTCCCTCCACTTGCAGGAGCAGCAGGATGAGCTGCACCCTGGGGAGATGGTGGTGGGAGGTGGCCCAGGGAACGGTAGTGGGGAAAGGCTAAAATGAGCTTTTGGGAGGATGCTCGGGCATCTCCAGCTTCAGCCTCGTGTCTAACGGAGCCGGAGCCCCGGCCGAGGAGGCAGAGACGGGTACCAGGGTCCCAGTGGGTACGGTCAGGGGCAGCTGACCCCTCCCTGTCCCTCATTTATACCCGCTGCGATGTTTTGATCTGAGCTCCCTTCTGGTTGTTCTCAAGCTGCTGAAGCCAGAGGTATTATGGATAAGAGGCACAGCACGGGCAGGCAGAAGCAGGCTGGCTTCTGCTGGAGCACCGGGCTAATAAGCACTTTTCAAGGGCTTTTTCTCCCCTCCTCAAAGCTTGTTTCAAGGCGGGTTTTTTTGCACGTAGTTGCTGGCAGAAAGAGGAGGGGGTGGTCACTGCAGGAGGGGCTCACAGCAGCCTCCGTGTCGGAGGAAGAGGGTTCCATCACACCCCATCTCACACCCCCTGTTCCCACCCCCATCTCACACCTCTCCTTCTCTTGTCCCCTCAAGGCTTGGTTAAGGAGCCCGTTGTCCCACTGCAGCAATTGCTGTAACAAAACACAGGGTGAGCTCCCGCGGAAGGAGAGGGTGGTATTTATTTACAGTCTCTCCGTACGTCGGGTTTTACCACTGCTGTGCAAAGTCCACAAGGATTCCCTTCTCTCGCACCCCCACGGGCACATGAGCACCAGGCCGTGTAACACCCTCTGTCCTGGGGTGTCACACGATCCGGGCCGTCCTTTTAACCCTAGCTCTGCTGTTTATTTTTCCATGCTTTCCCACACACGTCTCCGTGCATATTTAATTCATACCAACCTTCATATGCCTCTTGTATTTCTGCGGGAGCAGGCTGGGACCTTGTTGGGCTGTTTCCTCCTGGTGTAGGGTGGGTAGCTGGGCTTTGACTCACCGTGATGTGTTTCTCAGACGTGGGGATTTTGAGGGACCTCCAGCCCTTCCTCCTGGAAGAGGTGTGGGAATTGGGAAGGCGGCTGTGCCCCAGCCGTCGCTGGGATCCCTGTAAGCGGGTCAGGTTTGTGGGGAGCAGACGTATATACTGATTTTTCCTCTGGGCTGCTGCCCAGTTCCTCCACTGTCCCGTCTCGCTGGATAAGGGTCTAGCCAGGTTTTCTTTCAAGTAACGGGTGCTCCAGCAGCCTCCTTGCTACCAGCCGGAATGTATCCCGCTGCCCTCGGAGGAATCCCGTACCAGGCGACAATCTTTGTGTGCTGAGGCCGGATACGAAGAGACGAGGTTCGCCATTCTTGCAGCTTTCGGTGCGGGAACATAACCAGCTCTCAGCCCGGCGCTGGCATTTCTCATGCCACACGGAGGTGTTGGCAGGGAAGGAGGAGCGCGCTCGTTACAGCCTGTTATTTAAGCGCAAGCGTGAATGCCCAGCTGGGCGCCGTGCGATGGGGACGCCGGATCCTTCCCCACCCACCCTGGGGACCCGGCGGCTGGCAGCGTGCGGGCACCCTCTCGGGGTGCGTGGGTTCCCTCTGCTCTTCCCGGCCTCCTGGAGGAGGTGTTTACAAATTCTTGACTAAACTGTGCTCGCAGTGTCAGGATTTCCCCCGGTCTCGCGCAAGAGCCTGTCTGTAAAACAAGATGCCCGTTCCAGGTCCCGCGCGGCTGTTTGCCGGCAGCAGCCGCCATGGGCCTCGTCCTCGCTGGGCTGCGCTGCTGCCGCTCCGGCTGCAAAGGTCCAGGTCTTCCACGCCAGATATCCCCGTATTTACCCTGCACAGAGAAGCGTTGATCTGCTGCCCGTGTCTGACTTGCCTAATATTCACATGAATCTCTCTTTTTGAGCACCACACCTTTGTGAAAGAGGGTCTTCGCCTGCCCTGCAGGCATCTCTGATGTACGCAGCGTGTGCCTGGAGCCTGCTAGTGTTTGCTTAGGTGTCCACCAAGCGATTGCATTCTCTCAGGAAATGTCAAAAAGCATCAATTAATATTTCTCCGGCTCAGGCAGCAGATGTTACGCAGGTGAGGCGAGAGAGCTGGACGTGCCCAGGGCTGTTCGGCTTCCCGGCTGGTTGCGGCATCCCACTGCTCCGTCTTCTCGGTGGTCAGACCCCAGATGGATGTAGGCTGTGCTGGGGTGCTGCAGGGAGTAAGCTACGAGTAGGGCACAAGCAATGGGATGCAGAGGACATAACTAGTAGTTGCTGGCCTTGAGCTGGTGGGGTAAGCGGTTGTGCCCGTGCTCTGGGCGTGGTTGGGCCCATGCTGCCCAGTCTGCTGCGGCTGTTTTCTCAAGCAGATTTGTTTAATTGCCTCCGGAGGTGGCAGATGAATCTGTTGTAACAACTCCTGCGCGCTACAGCCTGAGACGCAGCAGCTGGGGAGCTAGCTAAGGAGGCAGAAGGCGGCTGAGACGGGGCTTTCTGCAGCTTGCCTGGCCTGCCCCGCTGAGAACCTGGTCCAGGGTCGCTCTTGGAGACGTGTCCCCGCTCTGTGCCAATCTCCCCCTTCGGGCATGCCCGCCGTAACGGCATCCCGTCGTTCCCACCCTGCAGGTCATCAAGTACACGCTGGACCCCGTCTGGAAGCCGTTCACTGTGCCTTTGGTGTCACTGTGCGATGGAGATGTAGAGAAGCTGATAAAGGTAACGGGCGCCTTTGGCTTGTGGCGTGGTGGTCGGCCTCTGGGGTTGGTCATTAAACATCTAAAACCTTATGGTGTGTTTATCAAAAAAACCCCAACAAACTAAACCAGAACCACCCCCAAACCCAAAAACCCCCTTGTTTGGGGTCTCCAACAGGAGAGGTCGGGAACGCCAGCAGGTCTCCTCACAGGAGACAGTGGCTGCGCCTGAGGCTGGTTTGTGCTCCTTGCGCCCTAGGTGACGTGTTACGACTACGACAGTGATGGGGGACACGACTTCATTGGGGAGTTTCAGACCTCGGTGGCCAGGATGTGCGAAGCCCAAGATGCCTCTCCGGTAAGCGCCGACACGCTTTCGGGGAGGAATGAGGAAAGGGCTCCTCAGGGCTGGCGGTGGATTGTGGTACTTGCACTGAGCCCCTCAACCTCTGCCAAAAAGAAGCCAAGTCCAACCTCCTTTCTCCTCCCACCCGCACTGTGAGTGGCCCAGGCCGGTGTTGCAGCTAAAGCGTCTGAGCTAGAGAGAGGGCTAAGGCAGTCTTGGCCGAAAACGGAGCTCTGCTGAGGTGTTTGAAGCAGCACCCGTGATTTGGGGGATGCCCTGTGATTCGGGGGGTCAGATGGGGAGGTGTGACATGCTGCTGGGCTGTGTCTGCAGCAGGGGCACCCTGGTCCCCAGGAGTGCCAGCTCCCGCGCTACTCCCCACCGGTTTTGTGGCCAAAGGTGTCCC
Organism: Phoenicopterus ruber ruber; assembly: GCA_009819775.1. Lineage (NCBI taxonomy): Eukaryota > Metazoa > Chordata > Aves > Phoenicopteriformes > Phoenicopteridae > Phoenicopterus > Phoenicopterus ruber. The sequence goes on from CM020227.1 coordinate 681,534, forward strand.
CGTCTTCCCCCCGAAGCGCTGGCCAAAAGCCTTGGCAGATGCCACCTGATGGAAGGCGTGTCGTGAAGACTCCTGGATAAGCAGAGTTTTCACTGCTGTCACCGCTAGGATTACAAAACCCAGAGGAGGTCTTGGCCGAGCCGTGGGGGTGTATAAAACACCATGCGTGGTACAATGAGAAAAGTTTCCTGGCTGGGGAAACCGAGGCACAAAGGCATGAAGTGTCCTGTCCAGGATTGCGTGAGCTGATGGTGCCAGGGGCAGGCGTCGAGCCTGTTTTCCCACCGGATTTGTAAACTACCAGCCTAGCAATAAAACCTTTTTTTCTCTCCATGGGACCCCGAGAGATGCTGGTTAGAAGAGTAAAACTCGCCTTGCTGCGTGCCTGTGCTGCCGTGTCCCCGTGCAAGACATGGCTCCAGCTGGGGACGGGCTCTCTCTGCCTCCTGCCCTTGCCTGGCTTGTCGCGAAAGGTCGGCGCCCTCCCTTCCCCAGTAGAGCTGTTCCCACTCTCCGAGTGGAGCTGCCGTGGGCTCTGGGCAGAGGAAGGTGGCTCCAAGAGCAAGCGGCCGCTGCTGGCCACCGCTGGCCACCGCTGCGCATTGCCCTCCAGCATCCCTTCTCCCTGGGGTGGCTCCTCGTGCCCTGTGTCATCCTGTCGTGTGGCCACGCTGACGAGGGTGAATACCGAGGCGGGGACAGAGATGCTCTCGCTGTAGACCAGGCACCATGTGCTGGTGTGCTTGCAGGTTGGGAGCAGCACTGTCCAGCCGCAGCCTGGCCGAGGTGGGGGGAAAGGCTCATTGCCATCTCCAGGGCCATCACCGGGCTGGTCTGAGCAGGTCCGGGGCCATCACTGGATGGTCTGACCAGGTCCAGGGCCATCACCGGGCTGGTCTGAGCGCACCCAGGGCCACCACCAGATGGTCTGAGCAGGTCCGGGGCCATCACCGGGCTGGTCTGAGCAGGATGCTGGGGGAGGGGGCACAGACTGGCCACCACTGTCCCGCGTGGGGCCCACGTGGACCCATGTGAGAGCTACCTGCTAGTGGGTCTGGGCTGGACCATCTGCTTGGGTTGATTCAGAGTCAGGGGATTTTGTCAATAGATCTGTATTTCGATTTTGTTCAGTCAGTGAAACGCAACATTCACGTTCAGGAAACTTAAGGATTTTAGTATTTAAAGTGTTCCCATTTTTCTGCAGCTGGAAGAACGGACGTGACTTTCTCTCCGTGCTCCCCCCGCCCAGTCCTGCCCTCTCCCCCAGACCAACCCGCATGTAAACCTTCTTCTTTGACAAGAGTTTTTATTCAGTTTTAGATTTTTTTAAAAAATTGAAATATTGCAGCAGTTTTCTGAATATTCAAGAGGCATTTTCTTTTCCCAGAGCTTTTGAGGAAAGGTGGTGGCCTGCCCTAGTTATTCATGTGTTTGACCCGTCCCATCCCGTGGACCCCCGTAGCCTCACTGGGGTGTCTCGGCTGCCACGCGCCAGGTCCTGGGCACGGTGAAAGCCCCTGGAAAGGAAAAGCGGCCCCTTCCCAAGCAGGTCCTGGGCCTCCAGTTCCATCATTAAATACTAGCAGCTCGCCGTGGTTCGTTTACGTCTCTTCCGCACTTTGAAGGGCATGGAGGGAGGGTGCCCGCAGGAGGTGGTCGCTGGTGGCACCTGCAGGCACTGGGCGCAGCCCAGCACCCGCTCACGCCGGTGTCTGTCTCGTGTTGCAGCTCGAGCTAGAGTGCATTAACCCCAAAAAGCAGAAGAAGAAAAAGAATTACAAGAACTCCGGGATCATCATCGTCAAGTCCTGCAAAGTGAGTACGACGCCGGGATGTTTCCTTCTGCTCCTGGCGGAGCTTGGGTCTTCCCGAGCTCCCCCATCCCTTCTGCCTCCAGCACCCTTGCGTTCCCAAGCGCAGGCGCTGCGGAGCGGGAGTGGAAGCGTGATGTCCTTTCTGCTTGGGTTTCTCGCCACTTGGAGCGCCTGGTGTACCGAGTCGCTGGTGGCCACAGACCCAGGAGAGTTCAACAAGGGCAGCATCTGCATGAAGCCCAAGCTGTGGGTGCTTACCCACTGCCTGGTGTCTCCTTGGGGGCAAGGGCTGGGTGCAGGTGGGAGAGGTCCTTCTTCTGAGCTGAGGTGTTGGTGAAGTCCTCCCTTCGTATGGCAGCAGCACAGCGGGGAAAGCGCCAACGCGGCTCTTCCCGCACCAGATCTGCAGGTGGTGTGAGACCGTTTTGGCCATGGGGAGAGGATCTTCCAGCTCTCAAGGATCCCTGTCCAGGCCTCCCACCCCAGCTTTGGACCAACACGTGGCCCTGCTTGGCCCCACGTGACTGTGAAGTGCCAAAATGCTGCCACAGGAGACCCAAGTGGTTCTTCACGTTGCGTTGCCATGTGGCTGAAGGTCCCCGAAGGCCCAAACTCACAGTGACCGCAGGCTTGGGCGCTTTCCCTGTGTTTGGTTTTTTTTTTTGTTCTGCAATGGTGAAGGTTGCTGAAACACCTTTTTTGGGTTTTCTTTCAGATAACCAGAGATTTCTCCTTCCTGGACTACATCCTGGGAGGCTGCCAGCTGATGTTTACTGTAAGGACTTTTGCTCCTCTTTGCCCAGTAACGGTAACATGTATGGAATGGTCCATGGGGAGGGAAGCTCTGCCTGAGATTTGGCACCAGCTTGGGTGGCTTTTCATGGCAATGAGGAGCTGCCCCGTTTTGCTGTTAAACCACGTGGGTTTGGGGTTTGGGGGGTCGTTACTGTGATGCTCAGGTGCTTCCAACAGCACGGAGAGAGCTGGCTAGATTTTGGCTGAAGGTCAGACTCGCACAAAGACCTTCTGACCCTTCATGAAACGTTACCGACTTCTCCCCCCACGCAGGATTTAACCACCCCCCAGTCTTCTATGGAAGCTCTCCTTGTTTTGAAGCCAGCTGAGAGGCTTTGGGCTGTTAATGAGATGGTTTTCTGTATTTTTACTGGCATTTCCACCTTCTTTCAAGCTGGACCACGGCTTGGCAGGAGTAACTAGTCGAGGACATTACAACCCCGAGTGAAACCGCCACAGTGCAGAAGTGGGGTTTTCAATTTCTGCAAACTTTTCTGGTGCAGTATCCGGAGAGCTGCGGACACTCGCAGTATTTCAGTTTGTATTTTGTTGTTTCATCTAAAAACATGATGGGGGGAGAGTAGGAGGAGGAGGAAGAGTTGCCATAGGAACAGGAGCGATGGGGAGAGCTTTTTGTGTGCCGTTCTGCCGCTGCATGCTAAGGTCTTGGTGCTGGAGCGTGAACAGAAGAGAAAAATCATTAAGTGTATTGGTAGCACGGAGCTCTTGTGTGAATTAGGCTTGAATGCAGAAATCTTTACCCCGTCTGAAGATCTGCTGGTTATTGGAGGGTTTCTCCCCCTCCCAAGGCATCCTTGGTCCAAAAACCCGGGTGGGTTTGTGATGGCTGCCACGCTGCGGGAACGCCTGAGCTGGGAGGAGGACGCTGCCGCATGCACCCCTGCAATTCGGAAGGGCCGCTGGTGTCCTCCCCGCCGAGGGAGACGGTGGGGAGAGAAGGGCTGAGGCCCCAGAGAAGAGGGGCGTTGCGCCTGGCTGCGTGCCTCGTGCTGGAGGCAGACCAGCTGCGGCCCTCGGGAACCTGTTGTCCGAGCGCTGCCCTTGGTGGCATTGCTTGCATGAACGGGGCACGTGCCCGTCTGATGCCCCTGAGCCACCTCCCTGTGCCTCAGTTTCCCTCTTGCTCTCTGCCCGTGATGGCTCGGCAGGAGCTGGGCATATGGGCATGGGTGTTACAGCTGCGAACCACAGGTTGGTAAGGCTGAAAGGTTGCTTGACGAAGAAGTTGGGTTTTCAGAGAACCATAGGATGGTTTGGGTTGGAAGGGACCTTTGAAGACCATCAGTCCACCCCCCTGCCATGGGCAGGGACACCTTCCACTAGACCAGGTTGCTCAAAGCCCCGTCCAACCTGACCTTGAACACTTCCAATGATGGGGCATCTACAACTTCTCCAGGCAACCTCTTCCAGTGTCTCACCAGCCTCATCGTACGTTTCTCCCTTATCTCCAATCTAAACCTACCCTCTTCCAGTTTAAAACCACGTCCCCTTGTCCTGTCAAGCCTGTTTTACCAGCCACCCTGGCGCAGGGTGGTGGCATGTCCTGGGCCGTGACGTCTTCTTGCCCCAGCCAGGCCAAGGTCCCTTCTCAGCCGGTTTGCGGTTCATCCTCTCCCATGACGGATACGGAGCAACATCCCTCGCGAATCCCCTGAGCTCAATTTAGCCAGCGGAGCTATTCTGGGGTTTGCCTGTTTGCTCAGCAAACCAGGGAGCGCAGCCACGCCGCCCGCTCGCCTCTTCCCAGCTCTTCCTTCCCTGTCGTTTCAAATCGGGCGGCTCAGCCTCTCGCCTCTCCTGACCAGATGTAACTGGGTCTGAGACAGGCTTTTCTACAAATGTCTTTAAATAGAAAGCCTAATTGAGGAGGGAGAAAAATGAGTGTCTTGCTGACAAAGTCCCCTGAGAGCTCAGCATATATTGGTCCCTGGGGAAGCCCGGTGAAGAGCGGCTGCAGGGAAAGATCTGCTCAGGGTTGTGACTCTTTGGCCAAAGACCTTGAGATCCAAATGCTCGGGCGGCCCTGGCTGCTTTGGTGTCCATGGGGCTACTCAGTTCCTGAGCTTAACGCCTGGGAGACGGGCGGCCAGAGTCCCGAGCTGGAGGCGGTGGTGGCTTGCTCCAGGAGCAGGGGCTGCTTCGGGACACCTGACGTGATGCTCGCTGGGGAAAAATGTAGGTGTAAGAGTGAATGGCTTTGCCTAACCTAGTATTTAATCAGCTTTTTTTAAGGAAGGTGAAGAGCTGGATTGTGTTAAACTTTTTCAAAAGTTTGAGGTTTGGGTCTTGATGGGACTGTGTGAGGACCTCAGAGGCAATGGAGGCTCGGTGGCCAGGTCTGTGGTGGTGCCTGCTAACGGAGGACGGGTCTGTGCTTCTCTCGTCCCCCAGGTTGGGATTGACTTCACAGCCTCCAACGGGAACCCGCGAGACCCCTCCTCTCTGCACTACATCAACCCCATGGGGACAAACGAGTACTTGTCGGCTATCTGGGCTGTCGGCCAGATCATCCAGGACTACGACTCGTAAGCACCGTGCCCTTCTGCCTCCACCCCGCTTTGCAGGTGTTTCCCGGGCTTCCCGAGGGGCTGCGGGGACGTACGTGCCTTGGTTTCCCATCTGCAAAGCCAGGGCTGAATAATACCTTGCTTTCGAAAAGCGCCTCGGGAGGAAATTACCAGGTACATTGGGACGCAGGAGGAGGAGAGGGTAAGGGCAGGGTTTCTCCTCTCCCCGCATCGCCGCTGCGGAGAGGAGGGGTGTGTTAGCAGAGGTGGAGCATCCTCTGCTGGGGTGGCCTGGAGAGCAGCCGCTTGGTGCTTTCTCGGCGCAGCGGCAGATGCCCTCAGCGTGCCGGTACCTGCCCTTGGCAGCGCCACGGCCGGGCTGCCTTGTTCCCCAGCCGCCCTGAGGCGTGCCACGCAGAAAAAGTCCTCTTGGGCATCGACAGAGAACACAAAACAGAACTCTGTTGGTCTCACCATGCTGGCTTTTGTGACCAAAATGGATAGTTAATTTTTTTAAAATCCCCAGGGTTACACGTCTGCAGGAGACTCAGATGTTTGGGCAAGAGGATGCTCCTGATCCCTGTGGGTGACGACGCAAAGCTGGACTCTTTTTTCTCTAAAGATCAAAAGCCAAAGGGGAACATCTATGCGCTCTCTGTTCGACTCTCGTGATTTTTAAAGGCGCTGTGTTGTTTTGGGAGAAGGGACGGCTGGCACCTCTTTTAGCCGGCACTTTCACTGTAGCTGGGCGTTGGGCAGCTGGTAGCACGGGGAGGCCGTGGCAAGAGCCGTGCCAGCCTGCTTCGTGTGTAAGTACACCCGTACGCTGTTCTGCTCCTCTTTTAGAGACAAGATGTTTCCTGCTCTGGGATTCGGCGCCCAGCTCCCGCCGGACTGGAAGGTGAGGTGTTGTGGCCATCTGCGCGTGTGAGATGGGTTGGTCCTGGCATTGCCTGGGCGGGAGCGGAGCTGCCGGGGCTTCCCAGCGGGCTTGGTGGGGGAGAAGCTGTCGGGAGAGCGGGAATGGGCGGGTGCGGGATTTCAGCTGGCGGAGAGCGAGATGTGGCGGTGCGGGTGGGCGGCGAGGCGGGGATGGGGCACGGGCAGCCCGTCCCTCCCTTCTAAGCTGGCAGGAAAGCAGCAGCTCCCTGGCATTAACGGGCAGAGCCAGGCGTTGATTCGTTTTCCTGGCAGGAGGCAGGAACAATTCTGGGCAAGGGAAAAGGCCCCTGGATGAATTTGTCAGACGGCAGCAAAGTCTGGAAGGGGGCTGGGAGCTGGGCAGCCTCGACGTGATGTTGCACGGGCAGGGCCTCCAAGGACTGGAGCAGAGGGGCTTTCCAAAAGCCACCTTGATCTTCTGTTGGGATTAGGCGCCAAAGGGGCTAAAGGCACCTGGTCCTGCAAGGGCGTGAGCTGGAGCCTCCTGCTCGTGGGAGCTGGGGCTGCTCCTGCAGCCCGCGCTGGCTCAGGGGGAGCAGCTCCTCACGGCTGAGAAGATGTGCCGGGACACCACCATCTTTCATTACTGGCTGGGTCTTCTGGCTGCCCTTTGCTCGTGCCCTTAATGTGCATTTTCTTTCTGCTCGCCGGTTTTGAGAAGTTCCCAGCTTCAGGCTGGGGCTGAATCTCAGTGAGCCTTTTGTGTTCTCTGGGAGGGGAGCTTTGCTCTGGGCTGCGCGCGGCAGGGCACGTAAGTCATGAGCGGCCGTGAATCGGGCTGGGAAGCTCATCGCTGCCAGCCCTCGGGGCTGGGGATGTCCTGCCCGCTCCGGCTTTGCGCTTTTCTCCGCTCTCCTGGCAGCCAAAATTCATATGTGACTCAAGCGGGAGCTCTCGCTGTTCACCAGCCACAGGAGGAGATCCCTCCGTGTGCACTTTGGAGCTGATTCATCCTCCTTGGCCGGCAAATGCCTCTGGTCTGTCACTGCACCGCTTTTGGTGGGAAAACTCTTGGTAGGCAGCTTCCAAGGACTAACAGCCAGCTGCCGTCAGGGACTTACCGCTTGGGGAGAGGAGTGGGAATGGAGAACGCGGTGGGGATGGAAGGGGTACGGCGGCTCGGGCTGCTGGGGAGTGGGTGAATCGTCATGGCGAGCAGCCTGCTCCGCTGCCGATGTGTGCGGGTCAGTGCCCGTGGGAACGGCATCGCTGGGCTGGAAACGGCCCTGCCGGCACGGCTGGAGGTGGGTACCGGGTGGAGGATGCTGGCCGGGGCTGGGGGGCAGAGAGATGCTGCTCCTCTGCCCGCCCCGCGGCTGCCTCCTGCAGCCTGCCGCAGAAGTATTCCCCACTGCTCCCACAGGCCTGGGGACGCTCCAGGAGCGCTACCGGAAAAAACACCTCGTTTTCCCCCAGAATGATGTCTAAGCCCACGTAAACCCGAGTGGGGAGCAGCTCTCCCTCCCCGGGCGCTTGGCCCGTGCCTAAAGGTCACCCACCCTAACGCCGTGAGACCCGTCGGTTGTCTCACGTTAGGAGCGGGGCAGCCCCGTGCACCGCCCCGCACCGCTCCAGCCTGGCCCTTCGTCCCTCCCCGCCGCGCCCGGCCCGGGGGCTCTCTGCATCACCGGCTCAGCTCACTCGTTAAAGATTTTTTGGCCGTCAAGGCTCGTTGGGCAATTTCAAAGCCAAAGCGGCGGTTCTTCGTTGGAACCCGCGCCCTGTATCGCAGCGGGCAGGCGGCGGGAGCAGCGTGGCCGATGGGGCTCCCCGGGGGACACGACGAGGGGCGGCTGTTGTACCCACAGACTGGGGTGAAAATGGGGAAGATTGTTAAGAGATGAGAGTCATATAAATGGCGCTTTGTGCTCCCGTTGCCATGGCTCCCCAACGCTTCCCAGGCGCCCGTCGGAGCGAGATGTTTTGCACACAAAAGTCTCGTTGGAAATGTCAAAGAACATCTTGCCGTGTAACAGCTCTGTACGGAGCCTCGAGCGGCTTCCCAGCAGGGAACAGGAGCGGGAAGCAGATGGGTTGCGGTTTCTGGGGGATGAGCAAAGGCAGGGCGGCAGCGGAGAGGGTGGTGCTGAGCAGCGGAGCCCCACCGGTCACCCAGGGGTGCGATCGCTGGGGGAGGTGGCAGAGGACCCTCTACGGGGTCGGTTCTCCAGCACGGGCTCCAGCCGTGCGTCTGCGAGGCGCGTCCATAATTCCTGGTGGGAAAAGATGGAGCTACGGCCGCCCCCGTCCAGGACTGGCAGAGGACACAGCCTGGCTGCAGATGGACGTCTTACCCGTTGGGTGCTTGGAAGGGTTTCCCTGTGGGTTCCCGTGAATGTCATACCCATAGGTGCTCCATATACACTTAATTGGACTCCAGAGAAACTGTTTTTCAAAGTACAAGCTGAATAGGGAATGAGATCCTTTGCTGCTGTTGTTATTTTGAAGCCCACCTGTTGAATTTTCTAGCAGAGCGATATATATAAAATCTGTAAAAACTCCAGAGGAGGTTTTGCAACACTTCTGCCACGCAGGGGGTCTGCTCTGTTGATGGTGAGGAACACAGCTCCAAACTGTTTCGCTGCTGCTTAAGAGAAAGAGAAACCCCTCTTTTGCAATGCAAAACATGGGAGTATTTTTGCGTGCCTTGTCTATAAATACTTGTATGGCAGAACTTTGAACATCTTCTTAAGGAAAAAGAAAGTGAGCCCTTTACAACTGAAAATCCAGAAATTTGAATTTGGATATATTGCTCAAAATTGAGGCTTCTACGAGAACGGGCGCGTGCGAAACGCAGTCGCGCGTTTCAGGCTGTCGCTAGCCCTGGGGCTACCGGTGGCTGGGAGCGTTGCCGGTTGTGCTCAGCAGGCGCGGAGGGACCCGAGGAGGCTGTTGACATTCGCCGGTCCGACAGCTCGTCAGCTCTGCAGCACGGGGAGGACTTTTGGTCGACCTACTTTTGTTTGGTTGCCGCTTCCCACCCCACAGCCTCTTGCAAAAATAGTTTCTGCTGCTTTCGACACAATGCCCAGTATAATTGGAAAGTCTGAATCAGATGCGTGTTGCTATCGCAGTCTCGGGAGGAATTCTGCTTCACACGGCGCTTGAGAGGACAGTCGTTCTGCCCGTGTTGGGAATACGCGTGTCCCGAAGCGATCCGCTGGCTGAGAAGCTCAGCGAACCACCACCCTTCTGGGAGGGAGAAAATACCCTTGTTTTGTAACTCTGGCACGAAGAGAGTGGGAGCTTTTTGTTTCAGAGCCCTTGAGCTGGTAGCCTTGAAAGCCCAAATCACCCCCTTCCACCTTAAGAGGTGCTGGAAGTGGCAGTCGCGTGTCCCGGGAGCTCCTGAGACTCTGTTTGCTTCTTAAGGTGCCTAAAGGTAGCAGAGCGAGGAATTCCTAAGCCTGATCTGAGAGTTGTTCCCCAAGCACGTGCTGACCCACGCCAACACTGGCAAGGTTCGTGCTGGGGGCCAGGAGTCCTGACCCTCTCTTGCCCCCGGGCCGTTGAGCTGCCCTGCCTTTGCTGGCAGAGACGGGTCCAAGGCAATGGTTGCCCAAGGTTTTGCGGTTTCTGCCTGCAGGGTCTTCCCGTGGGAGTAGATGAGGAAGGTTTTGTGATTCGCAGTCAGCGCTGCTGTTTGGTTTCTCTGGCTGGGCAAGTGCAACAAGCCAGGGACGGGGGTGTGCAAGGCTATCTGCTGTTGCCCGTGTCCTGCAGGACCTCCTCATGAGAGCATCTCCCTCAGCTTGGGAGGAGGTGGTGGAAAACCTGGAGGATCTTGCACCTGCCTTGGAGGATCTTGCACCTGCCTTGGAGGAGGGATGGTTTCATGGTCAATGAAAACCAGCCCACACTGTGCTGGGACTTGCTGCCCACCACACCTGTCACCCTCATGACGGCCCAGATGATGAAGCTGATCACCTGCTGGCTTTGTCACGGTAGCTGACATGCCGGATCAGGTCTTCGGCCCAGCTCGCTCTGTGCCTGCCTCCCTCCTGCGGCACGGTGCCACTTGCAGAGACACGGGGAGCCGGGATGCTGCCGGAGCTGGGGCTCCCTGTGGTGTCAATGGAGTTTTCTCCCGTTATGACCTGCAATAGGATGAAGTCATTTCTCCTGGTGACCGGTGAGATGGCCCCGCTGGCTGAGAGCATCCCTTCTGCGTGCTTTCCCTCCGGGCACCAGCGGGAGGCCGTGTGGACAAACCTGCTTTGATAGCTGTAGAAGAACGTGTGAGGTGATAACGTCAGGTGGCTGCGTGGTGGGGGATGAAAGGCCCGAGGAACCGGTCCATCCTCAAACGCTGCTCAACCCTGACCACGTTTGAATTTGCTGCTCCTTGCTGTTGGGGTGGCAGAGGGCTGGGAAGTGTTGCTGACCCAGCAGGGTGGACCATAATGTCTGCGGCCACCAGGTCCTGCCCCAGGGGAGCGTCAGACCCAAACCGGCCTTGCAGCATCGGCTGAACTGGCAGTGACCGTCCAGCCCTGCACTGGCCCTCCCTGTTAACTTGGGTCTTTTCTTCTCCACAGGTATCCCACGAGTTTGCCATCAACTTCAATCCCACGAACCCGTTCTGTTCAGGTGAGCATCTGCCGGGTCTTTAAGACTCCTACCAGGTCTTTAACACGCCTTAGATACCTTCAGTGTCTTCTGTCCTTTCCTCTGCGCTTCTCCAGTAACTCATCTTGGGACTTTTTCAAGGTCTGCTCAGAGACAGACAGTGAAGCAGAGCAAGTGCTAAGGGTGCTCGCAGAGGAGAGCAGAGAAAATGGGGGGGGGGTGCAGCCAGGCCCAGGGTAAGATGCAACTGGATTCAGACAGCGCAAAATCTGCCTTTGCGCTGGTGTCTGGTGTGTCCTACCAGCCGTCTGCTCCTCCAGCAAGCCTGCAAGGAGCACCAGGCCTGCTCAGCAGATGGGGAATTCAGACTTAGTGCTTCCTTTAGCAGCTGAGAGCTGGTCGCAGTCGTGGCTGAAGAACTGCTCAAACCGTAAGCGGTAGGGGCTACCGTGGGCTGAGACGTCGTCTGGTCTGACCTCTGCTTTACCCCAGAAAAACAGGGGCTCGGGCAGCCTCCAAACCTCGCTCGCTGGGTCACGAAGGCTTGCTGGGAACATCTGCTTTTCTGCTGCCTTTGCCTCCCTCAGTGCCTCTCCGGTAGCTGAATCATTGGACCTGATTTACTGCAGGCGTTACGTGGTGCAGAAGCCACCATCCTGCAGCTCTTATCAGTGACACAACCCTTATCAGTGACACAACCCTTATCAGTGATGATTCCTTCCCAGAGAACGGATTCTCAGCCGATTAATTGTGGAATTGGTCAGTTTTGAATTCCACACCCATGCATCCTTTCGGGAGAGCAGCCGTTTACCCCGTGCTGGTCTGGCAGAAGCAGAAGGGTCTCCGATGACCTGCGGGTCCCACACACAGTTTGGGAGCTCTGAGAGTGCTTCTGGGGTGGTTTTGCTTCTCTCCGCTACCTCTGCTCCGTGCCTGTCTGGTTTTTGGTTGTGCTCAGAGCCCAGGAGTTGCTTTTCTTTTCTCTCCTCGTCTTTGGCTGGTTCTGAGGTTTGCAGAAACGCGAGGAACGCCGCCTTTGTGGGCGCTGCGAGGGCCCTCTGACCCCAGAAGATCTGAGCATCCACTACAAAGCGACTAAAAGCAAAGCGCTGGGTTTAGAAAATTTGAGTTAAGGTGGATGAAACTTGTGGAGCTGGATGAGTTTGGGGGGAAAAAGTATGTCTAACTTCAGCTGCCATGGCGGCGTTAGCTAATGATGCTTAATTGGACTTGTGGTGGGCCTGGGCTGTGGCGCGTTGTAATGCCTGGCTTCTCTGCTTTCCCTGAAGGTGTGGAGGGCATTGTCCAAGCATACTCGGCCTGCCTGCCCCACATCCGCTTCTACGGACCCACCAACTTCTCCCCCATCGTCAACCACGTGGCCCGCTTCGCGGCTCAGGCCACCCAGCAGGAGGCTGCATCCGTAAGTCCGTGAGATCCCTTGATGCCATGGCAATCCTGGTGATCTTGGGTGGGGGAAGCAGAGCCTGAGCGTGGTTTCGTGTCTTTCCCGTGCTGCGGGCAGGGAGGCAGAGTCCTCCCACCAGGACCATCCCCGGGGACCGTGCAGCTGTGGGCTCTCGCCTGGCTGTCGTCACTTCGGACGGAGAATGTAAAGTCATTGCAGATGCTTCTTAGGAAGAAAAAAAATAACTCAAAAACTTGACAACAAAACTGCAGCTGTGGGAAATCAGAAATTATTGGGGAGAGAATTGAGATGAGGGTGGAATGCCATGAGGTGGGCATCCCTTGGATTTATACAAATGTCTTGAGCCGCCATCTTAAGTGTTGATCCCCTTGTCTCAAAGAGGATCAAACAGCCCTGGGAGTGGTAGCGAGAGAGTTGGCCAAGACACGCAGCGGCGTGGAGCAGCTCCCGTATGAGAGCAATAAGGCTGGGACCTTCTGGCCTGGGAAGTCACCTGGGAATAGCAGAGGTGCAAAAAATCCTGACTGGTGAAAAAGTGATTGATTTCTCCCTAATTCTTACGGGGAAGGCCTGCGAGGCGCCCCAGGAATGGCTGGGTGACGGGTACCCAACAGGGCAGTGTGCGGGGAGCTGACACCACCCCGGGACGGTGCCGGGGGCTGAGGACTGTGAAGGTCCGGAGAGGGAAGGGGTGTGCTCATGGCAGACCCAACCCTCAGGGCTGTTCACCACCGCACCAGCGTGAGCTCGGGCTCAGGAGCCCCTGACACGTGTCGGGCAGCAGCTGGCAGGAGACAGGAAAGGACAACTTTGTTCTTTCCTGATTTTTTTCCTAAAACATCCTCTGCTGAGCTCCAAGGGGCTTTGCTCTGAGGAGGCAACCTCTGTCCTTACGGATAAGTGGGGAATGATAGTCCTGAGGAGCGCAGTTCCCGCTTTCGAAACAGCCTCCTGCTCCTGCGTGCTGCAGGACTGTCCTGGGGCAGGACGGACCGGACCGTCCCGGGGTCCCCGGGGGCACCAGGACAGCGATGCTGCTGCCGTAGCGTGGGTGGAAAACACGAGCAGCAGGGAAGAGGTTGAGCATGACATCAAACCTTTGGCTTATTTCCCTTCGACACCCAACAAACAGCTGGAGGAAGCATCTCCCTCTCCTTGTGAAGATCTCCCGGGGAGATCTGGGGGTGCACATCCAGCCTTGCAAACAGCAGAAGGAGAGAGCAAGCCCGTGCCGTGGCGTAAAGCATGATGTTTCGGCTGATGACCGAATCTGAACCTTTTGCCAGGAGAAGACCCGTCTGCTATTCCCCTTCGAATAGCTTTTTATATTTGAGGGGGAATTCAGAAAACCGTGGGATGGCTCAGTTTGATCATTGCTTTCCACGTCACTCGGACGAGCAGCAGGCTCAGAGCCAGGCTTCGGGTTCCCGCGCAGCCGCTCCGGCCGCTCGGCGCTCCTGGAAGGCCCCGTTCGTTAGTCATCGGACCGTTCGCATCCGTATGTCGAAAAGCTGCTGGGTAGCGCAGGGGCCCCGTGCAGCCACGCTCAGTTGTGCCGGGCCACGAGGGAGCCGGGGCCAGCGTGGCTTTGGAGCGCGAGGCTGGTGGTTGAAGGGATGCCGGGATGCCTGCCTGTGCCGGGAGCTGCAGCCGTGGGTCCGGCCTTGCCGGTGGTGACCGGGGTGTCCTCTCAGGGACGCGAAGAGCGTCTGAAGACTGCAAGCTGGAGCTCACCCGGGGGCCTGGGGCAGCGGGCTGCCCGCAGAGGGCGGCAGGTCTGGCCCTTGGCGTTTGCAAGCCGAAAGCTTGGGCGTCAGCACGTGCCTGGCAGGAGCTGCCTCGGGGTAAAAGCTTCCCTGATTCCTGCTTGGAGCAGACCTGGATCACACCCGAAACCTCCTCCCCAAGGGGACCTTATCCAGCCTTGCCTTGAGCGCTGTTGCTCTTCCCAGCTCCAGGCACGAGGAAATACTGAATTCGGTTTAATTCAGCACAAATCCAGGTCGCTCCTCATTTTTTCGTTTGCTCTCTCGGCGTCAGTGGGGGAGGAGAAGCCCACAGGCTCCGCACTGAGCAGAGGCGCTAATCGTATGCAAATTGCACCCTCCGTTGGCACTAATAGTTTAATCAAGGGAGATTTTAAATAATGGGCACTAATAATGCCGTCAGAGGCAAGCTTGGGCTGGCTCGGTCTTTTTTTTTTTTGGAATCACAAAGTGTTATTGATGAGGGATCTCGCTCCCCTGGGGTCTTCTCCTCTTCCATCCCATCTTCAGCGCGTGCAGCAAAGCCACCCCTGACGCTGCCGGCTTCGGTGGCCACCTGGACCTGCCCTCCTCTTCCTCCCGCTCGCGCTTGCTCCCAGCATTTCAAATAAAACCCGAAAAACCCCGTAGTTTTTCCATGGCAACGCAGATCACAAACACCAGAGCCGTCGGCTCTTAGGGGATGGGAGGACTGAAACGTGTTGGGGTGGCGGGGAGACACAGAGGGATTACACACGATTGACTCTCGGGGAAGGATAAATAAGCTTTGGGGAATTAAAACACACCTTTCCAGCAGGGTCCCTGCATCCAAACCTCCCCTTTTCTTCCCGCATGCTGGTTAATGCTGCCTAATCCCTTCAAGTCCTGCTCACGCGCGTGAGCCTAATTACTGATATCGTTAGCAAACGCTCAGGAATCATCCCCAGAGCCCTCGGTGGATTCAGAGATCGGCCATTTTACCAACAGAAAGAGGAGAGGGGGGAAGGTGCTGCCGGGTTGGTGTGCCACGGGAGAGCCCGGCCCGGGGGGATCCGGCCGCGGGGCCAGGCTGGTCCCTGCCCCGGCAGCTCCGGTGGCGGCTCGGCAGAGCGGGCAGCCCGGCTGGGTGCCGCGGCTGGAGCCCGGAGGTGCCGCCAGCACCCCTGCCCCGCTGCCGTTTACCGACACCACCACAACTGTCATCGCTCCTCGGGGCATCTCCCACGGACGCTCTCAGGCGGTGCCCGCTGCTCCCTGGCTCGTAACGATGCTCCTGGCGAGCTCGCCCCACCGCAGCCCCCGGGCTTCGAGGCTCGCCCCCAGCATCAGCTCTTGCTCCACCTGGCCTCTGAAATACGTCGTGATAAACATTTGATGAGCTCTGCTCCCCCCTCTTTTCCTGCATACTTTCCAGCATTTTCCTCCGATCCCGTTACGGATTTCACAGAAAAAAGGGAACAAAGGGAAACAGTCCTTGCTGGATTTCCTCTTTTGGCCACGCACAGAGGCCCGGGGAGGAAGGGGGGGATCAGCTTAAAGTCGCTCCCGTTATCGGCTGCTCTCCTCAAGGTTTACTCCCTCCCGCACTGGTTCCCAGGCAGGGTCAGGCCCCGGGCACTTGTCCTGCTGCCAGCGACGAGCAGCGCTGGCGCCTGCGGGTCTTCTCCTGGAGTTCAGTCTTACCCTCCAGACTCGGATGTTGGGGTCCTGCTCTTCAGACCTATGTATGTCTCCCCATGATTTGTTCTGAAAAGTTTGGATTTAGGGAAAAACTGAACCCTGGGCAGTGCCCTGCAGGCAGGGCTGACGCATCCAAAGGGGTCGGGGTCGGGAAGGGGCTGGCTGCCTGCCCTGGCTTGGGAAACCCTCCTCACCCGCCTCCTCGGGTTCTGTTTGAGCCCGACCCAGCCTTGTTTGTGCTGGGAGGTTGGCGCTGGGGAGTGTCGAGGGAAGCTGATGCTTAGGGAACGTTTCAGGAGATGTGGGCTGGAGGAAGACCAGGAAAATGGGCTTGGGGCTGCGTTCCCTCTCTTGCTTTTCCAGGACGGCTGCGCTAGTGGTTTTCAGAGGAAATGGAAAGAATGAGGAGAGGAACAAAGGGCTTTAATGCGCTTAAGTGCTTGTTTTCGTCATTGCTCCAGCACACGCAAGCTGTGTAATGTGCCAAAATTGAGCCATTACTTTCCCTGGAGGCGGAGGAGATGGGCTTTTCGGGGGTCCACATGCCCCAGATTTGCTGAGTCCAGCAGGACGGTCTGTTTGTCCATCCGTCCATCCTCCCCCAGCTCTGCAGGACCAGCCCCCTCGCCCTCCTTTCCCCACGGGAAGGGGAGCGGGTGGTAACGCCGCTGCTCTGGCATCCCCCCAGCTTGCCGGTACCCTCCGCATCCCCCCTCGGTGCCTCCGAGACCCAGGGCTTTGTACAGGAGACGGACAAGCCCTGGGCATGGGACGGGCCCCCCCCGCCCCGCAGCCCGGCACTGGGATGCGGGAGATGCTCCCCATCGGCGCAGGGACGTGTCGCTGGGGACTGCCCCGAAACGCGCCCCGCTGTGTGCGGGTAGGGGGGAGCTTTCACCTCCCAGCCGGGCTCGTGTCCCGGCCCCAAACTCCTCCCGGCCGGGACACAGAAGCTCTGCACAGGTCGTGGGTTTTTTTTTTTTTTCATCATTTAGTGCAGTAAAGCAGCAAAGCAGCAAAATATTTTGGGGTGGAAGTTGGTTTGTGGTTTGGTTATGATCTTTCAAAACCCAAGGGGAATGGGAGCACCTGACATTTCTGGGTGCTGCTCAAGGGGGTGATGCCGGCTGTCGTGGGAAGCGGTGAACCTCACGCTCCCAAATCCCCGGGGGACCTGCCTCCCCCTGACGTCTGGCGCATCCCGGCCGCTTGCACCCTGCGGGCTCTGGCTGCGGTGTGGGGGTGCCCCGGCACCCCCCCGGGTCTGACCCTGCACCCTCCCCTCCGCAGCAATACTTCATCCTCCTCATCATCACGGACGGGGTGATCAGCGACATGGACGAGACGAGGCACGCCGTGGTGCAGGCGTCCAAGCTGCCCATGTCCATCATCATCGTGGGGGTGGGCAACGCCGACTTCGCCGCCATGGAGTTCCTGGACGGGGACAGCCGGGTGCTGCGCTCCTACACCGGCGAGGAGGCCGTGCGTGACATCGTCCAGTTCGTGCCCTTCCGGGATTTCCGCAACGTGAGTGTGGGCAGCGGGGAGGGGATCACGGGCAGAAGCGGGTTCTCAGGCCTGGGAACGTCCCTGGAGCAGCCCCGGTAGAGGCAGATAGAGGCAAAAGGCGGGATGGCACCCGCCTGCCTGGCCCTGGCCCTAAGCTCCACATCCCGCGGTGATGCTCTGGCACGGACCACGGCAGTCAGCGCTGCAGGCAGGGGCAGGCAGCGGCAACAGTGCTCTGCATCTCCGTAGCGTGCCCTGTCTGAGCATCCCCCCGTCTCCGCCACCCCTCGGCAGAACAACAGTTAATTACAGCAGGGTCATAGCAGCGAGCTGGGGTGGTGCTGGGCTCGCGTCCCTCGCTGTGGTCCCGTGCCGGTGTCTCCCCCTCAGGCCTCATCCGGCACCCGCAATGTGCCACGGGCCGAGGGCTTAATGCTGAGTTGCCCCGGCCCTGGGGGCGAGCCCCGAGCCCCCCGTCCCCTCCCAGCGCCTGCAGAAAGGGGCAGTGCCGGCACTGGCCCTGCACGCGTCCCCTCTGCGGGACGGCTGCCCGCTGCCTGCTGCCCGGCCCACCGTTGGGTGTTGGCAGATAGTTGATGAAAGAAGAAAAAACAAAAAAAAAGACCAAAAAAGAAAAGACAAACTGAGACGCAGTTCTCTGCCCATCTCGGTCGGCCGGAGTCAGCCCTGGGGCGGACGCTGGTGCTGGCACAGGATTGCCAGGGGGTGCAGAAAATCGGCCTGTGCTTATCTCCCCTCTCCTTGCAACGAATCGGGGTATTTCCATTTCACCTGCTCTTACTCAGTACCTGTTTTTTCCAACCTACCGAGGATGTTTTATTCCTCCCTACCAGCGAATTATCTCCCGGAGGGCAGGCGTAGTGTAGAGTGCCGTAATCCCGGGTGTATAAAATGCCGGCTGCCGGTAGACTCTAGGGGGTATTAAATGAAAGGCCACGGTCTGGAGCTGGGGACAGCGCAGGCACGTTTGCCCGGTCGTTCCCCTACGGCGTCTGTTCCCTGTCGCCCGCAGGCGCCCAAGGAGACCCTGGCCAAAGCTGTGCTGGCAGAGCTGCCCCAGCAAGTCGTGCAGTACTTCAAGCACCAAAACCTGCCGCCCATCAACTCGGAGCCCGCGTAGAGAGAGCTCTGCCAGGCTGCGCCCTCTGCATGTTGCCGAAGCCTGTGGGTCCTACCGAAAGCGCATGTTCCACATGCTTTTAAGAGAAGAATACCCTCCCCGAAACACTTTGTACTTTTTAATTTAATTGCCAAGTTCTTAAAACTCATCCCAGAGAAGCGTCTGGATTCATTTTGTACAGCCCCAGCCCGAGGTAACACTAAGCGGCCAGGCCGGGCCCCGGCCCTGCTCTGTTGAGTTACTTTTCAGTATTGAATGTACTTTGTATAATTTCAGTGGAACAGGATACAATTTTTACAATCAAAACTTGCTTTTTCCAAGCAATGAAATGCTTAATATATTATTATCATTCAATGAACTGGTCATTGTATAGTTCATGTATCTGTGTTGTACCTGTACATCTGTCACGCTCTACGTTCATTTTTATACTGTGTACATGTTATATTTGTTATACTCAGGTTAATAAAGAAACTTGGACATTTAAACCCCGGGTCTCGTAGCTGGTCTGGCCACGGGAAGGTCTGGGAGCCCCTGACGTGGTCAGCGGTGCCGGGTGTTTGAGAGTCGCCCGGCGGGGGCTGTCCTGGTCCCCCACCGCTCGCCGCACCCCGCGCTCGGCCTCGCTGCGCCCCGGGGGCAGCCCCAGCCGCCCGCGGCAGCGCGCCGGAGGGCCAGGTACCGAACGTGGAGCTGAACACGGGTGTCCCGGGGAGGGCGGCAGCCCCTCGCCCCCGTCAGCTCTCCGCGCCCACCGAAGCCGAGGGCAGGGGGCTGGGGTGCGCACGCACGCGCTTGGGAAAACACCAGCGAACCCACCGCAAACCGGCAAAGGGAGCTTCAGGGTTCGTTGCTGCTTTGTCTCTAGACATTTTTCCCAGACTGAGTAACAAAAGCTCCCCGCTGCCTGGGAGAAGAGGGGCTGGGTAACGAAATCCTGCTCTCCAGCAGCTCCTTTCAGCTGCTCATCAGCAAGGCGCTATCTTCGGCGCTAATTGCTGCTTTCTTCTGCCGTTAACTAGATTAAGGCCTTTTGAAGCTGGCAGGTAGGAACTCGAATATACTGCAGCGATCACCAGCGATTCAGCCTTCCTCCAAACGCAAGTCGACTTGGCTTCTCACTCCTCAGCAGCGAAAGCGCTTGCGGCGGGAGGCTGGTGTCTCCACGCAAAGCCTGGAGCCAGTTTGCACGCGCGTGTGCTGCTGGCCGGGCTCGTTGCCACCGACCGCCCCTAGCGAAGGCGTGGGTGCCGCTGCGGCCACCGAGCCGCCACCACGCAGGCTGCCTCGTGCAGACCCGCGGCTCGGCCAGCGCGCGCAGCCAAAGCTGACGGCGGGGCCCCGAGGCAGCTCCGAGCGCAGCGCTGCGTGAGGCCCCGTCCCTCGGGGCCGTGGGACGGCTCCGTGAAGTGTTTGCCGTGCAAAGCCCCCTGGAAGGGGAAAAAACCCAACCAACACCCCCCTTTTCCAAACGGAGAAGCAGCCTTTGAAGGGCGGCTCGTTTAAAAATAATGCTGTGTACAGCTCAGCTTCCCGATCAAAGCCTGTGGCTCTGGAAAAATGTCTTTTTTTCTTCCTTTCCATAAGAGAACCTCCCATGCAGCTGCGCTAGCTAGTAAGCTCTGCTGCTAGTAGAGTGTTTGTGGGGGTTTGTCGTTTTTTTTAACACCTCTCTGAAGCTTTAACAACTAGCACAGACAACAAGCCGTTTATGAAGCTGTCCCTGGGGAGGGGATGAAGCATACACTATGCAGTCATGGCAAAGAGAGAATAGTCTTCAAAAAAGGAAAAAAAAACCAACAACAAAATCTAAATCCACCACTAAATGACAGAGTTGCCGGAGCCAGCCGTTCTTCTCCAGCACGTCGGCCCCGGGGCAAGGTTACTGCCACAGCTGCCGTTTCCAGGTCTGATTTATCCTCCGTCCCTCGCACTCCTCACGTCCCAGCATGTCTCTCAGTGCACTTCAGTATGTTAATGTTGGATGACTTGTGACTGCAAGAAGGTAAACGGGACCAACGGATGGAGTGACGAGCTGGGACAGCTCTGCAGCCTGTTTACACGGGCCCGGCCATGAGAACAGCAGAGGTGACTCACACTCCAAGGCTCGCGTGAGCTAAAGGCGTTCCCCAAGTGCCCTATTCCTGCTCTGCTGGGAACAAGCGGAAAGCAGGGGCTCTCACGCCTGCTTTTACCGAATTACGTCTCCTTCCTGGCCTGGCTTGGGCCAACATAACCACCATCACCCCCTCCTGATCCCACCTGCAGCCCCCGAGGACCACCACCACCACCACCACCACCACCACCACAGCTGCCCGCAACTGGCTGCCAAATCCCACTATAAATTTCTGTCTAAATCAGCCATTTTGGCTGCAGTTGTGCAGAAGACCACTCAGGAAAATGGCCCCAGCGTGCTCACAGCCGGGCCAGGCTGTTCTGACCCGAGAGAGATTCCTGCTCTAGCTTAGTGCCAGGGCAGGACACCTACATCTCTCACTCCAACTGCTCAAGGCTCTTACAAATGCAACTTTCAAGAAAAACGGGCGTTTTTTTGTGCACCACTTCCATTTCACTCCACAGCTAAGTACGATGAAAGCCATCAAAAGCAAAGCATTAGGGAGGCAGCAAGAGATCCAGCTATTTTCCACCTGAAAGCGCCATAATTACAGTAGCTGGAGAAGAGGCAGGAGCAGCTCCGGAGCAAACACAAGAGGGGCCAGGCAGCCCAGAAGAACAGGGGAGGAATTACGGTGTGTTTGTAAGGAGCCGACTGTGCAAACAGAAGGGGGATTGGGCTAAGGATAGCTTCAGCCTGAGCTTAAGTCTCCCTGTTTCTTTGTGAAAGTTCAACACTCAAGCTAAGGCACGAATCCTGCTAAAGGCCTCCAGGTTTCACTGCTCTTATCCCGGCTGCTCTCTTACAGGTTGCTTAGCGTCACGTTCAGGTAACTGCCCTTCGGCACGCTCAGATCAGCCGTTTCCTCAGAAGCTCGTACGCGTCGGAGCGCAGTACGTGGAGCGGGACTGCTGTGAGGGAGACTGTCACGAAGACATCTCCACCTCCGAGCGGTCGAGCCGAGCTGCTCCAACCCACCGACCTCCCATTAGCGCTGTTTGCACAGACGAAAAGGACGGGCCCTCAGCTTTCACAGCCGACTTCTTGCTCCTGCCTGGCTCCCTCGTCCACACCACCCACAAACATGCCCACGTAAGGTTTCTTAAACCCCGTACAACTCCAGAAACCACTGCAGAGGATGGTGGAGTTGTCCAGCTTCTGCACAAAGGGGCTTGGCTGAACCAGGGTATCCCACCCGCTCCGGATTCACGCTCTTCAGGACACCGCTGCAGAAAAGCGGAGTGACCTGACCTGTCAAGCGCTGGTGCAGGAGCAGAACAGCCAACGGCAGCTCCTCTGAGCTCACTCGGAACAGGAGTTTTCCATCTGCACCTCTGCACTTGTAGGAGGCTGGCTTGCGCTTCTGGATGGCGGTTTGAGGAAGGGGCAGGCTGGGTAGAGCACAAATTGCTTAATGGAATGGGAACAATTATGAATGGCACAAGCCGAGATAAAAAAATGCATTCAGAATGTCTTTAATCATGTAACACTAAAACTTCTTTACAGTGTCATGGCAATCTACACTTCACCATCTGCTTGATTTTTGTTCTGCCCCCATTTCTCAAATACAGAATAAAAATGACATTTTAAAACAGAACACATGGCTGTTTCTACAAGACTTCACTGCTTCAAGTGAGTATTTTTTTGCCTGTTAGTCTTGTATAAACTTCTTAGATCACCAGAATTCTTTCTTTCCGTAAGAATTTTAAAAGATAAAGCTCTCTCCTCCCTACCCTCAGACCTTCATTACATTACTAGGTGTGCCTTCTGGTTTAGGATGGCAGCCTCTCTCCCAGGCTCAGTATGCACCCCAGAAATGGAAAGTTGGGGGGGGGGACCCAAACATATAATGAGTTATTTTAGGAGTATCTGCGTGAATTAAAGTTGAGAGGTTAGCTAGAAAGATTATACGTGGGGCAGAAGGATGCATCAAGCATCCATTGGGGCTTTGGAAGATACTCTGCACTACATTACACACGGAGGGGTTTCGTTATGGACCATCAAAGAAACTGTTGCTGCGAAAGACAGAAGAGACGATCTTTCCAGTGGAGTTAATAGTGCCTTCGCTGTCCGAGCTGGACTCCGAATCACTGCTTCCCGAGTAGGCGCCCAGGCCAGGCAGGATCCCGATGCACACGGCTGCCGAGGGACAGTGCACTGCAGAGCCTCCCACGGAGCTGCTCCCCAAGGGGACGCCGGATGGCTTTTCTGAAAGAGAGGTACCGCAGTCAAAAATGAGTGCGCAGGAAAGGGCTTTTCATCAGCCCGGGAACTGCCGTGTGTCATTCACCTGCTACTGCCGCATCACCGGTGGATGATTGCAGGATTCAATTAAAGCACAAGGCGGCTTTATGCTGCAATAAAGCTATTCTGACAGGAAGGACTTGCTACCTCAGGGGATTTTTTTTTTCTCATCACTAGTTTAAGCCCAGCTCTATTCTGGCATTACAGATTTTTATTCTAAAGTTGTCAGTTTGATGCTTGTCAAATACCAAACCCACTAAATAAGAATAAATATAGCTCTGCTTTGTGTAATTGAATATTTTTTTGTAATATAACAGCATAGTTGGGGAAAAGTTTTATTCCATCGCTCTGCGAGTCAACGTCTCGCATCTTCCACGGCTAATTAATTATTTCCAGTGTTCTGAAAGTTTACTGAACAGGAGATTCAGGAAGCGCCTTGGGTTGTCGTTACACAATCGCAGCTGCCCCTGTTTGTGTCAGAGTACCCTGACAGCAAATCAACTGCAGCCCTGACAGCTAAGGCTGAAACGCAACTTAATTTTTCTTCTAGTTCCCCATAATTTCCTGAAACAAATTGGTTTCGGGATGGACAAGATCCCTTCACAGCATGAAAAGCTAATAGCGGAGACATACAAATACATCAAACGCTGCTGCGAAGAGGAAAGGGACGATCCGTTCTCCAGGTCTCCTGTTGGCAGGACAAGCACTAGGCTCCAAATGCAGCTACGGAGACTCCTACTAGTTGTCAGGTAAAACTCTTTAAGGGTAAAATCAGTTAAGCATTAGAATAAACTGCCTAAGGAGGGCGCACAATCTCTCTCTGTGGAGATTTAAGAGCAGCTTAGACAAACATCTGTCAGGAGCGGTTTAGGCAGGGGACAGAGTGATGGCCTGTAGAGGTTCCCCCCAGCCCCATTTCTACGCAGGCTGTCAGCGCCTGCCGTTACCATTTCTACTGCTTTGAGAGAGCACACGCCAACCGCAGCCTGTGCTGTCTTGCATAATGAAGGAGCGGAAAAGCAAATCCTCTATCGGATTTAACACCAAGTCAGTTGCTGTTCAGGTGAGAGACAGACAGCGTCCCACATGCAGAAATCAGGACATACCTTGATTCTTTTCGTCATGATCAGTATCTAGTTTCAACCTCTTCACACTGTTACCACCATCTGAACTGTGGAAAAAATAAGAAGTGTCTTGTTCCTCATAAGCAACCACTTAATTACTGTGAAGTTCAAGTCACATCTTTGCCTCAAATGCTACAGCAAATGCCAGCAGGGTCGCCTGACGACCGTCACCACTTCTAACCGCTGTTAACTGGGGCTCCTCGGGGAACACGCAGGATCCTAGAAAGAGTCAACACCTACACGGCAAGTATTGCCAGTAAACCTGGGAAACACAAACACGCCTCCGGGAGTCCAAGGCAGACCTCTTGCGCAGCCACCCAGAGCTGCCTACTCAGCCCAAGCACCCCACGGGAGATCAGGAATGATGACCTGAGCTTCAGCCGTGGGCTCGCACAGGGACGATTACCACGCTTGCTGGTGCGACATCCGTGTCTTTCCGCTTCCCGGGTTTCCTTCCCCTCCTTCGAGCACCCAGAGAGCCTGCTCTAAAACTTCTAGAAATCTTGCACCCAGGAAGGAGCCCGGTAGGTTTTGCAGCAATTCACACACAGCTGCAGTGCCTGACCTAAAAAGGAAAGGGGTCCTTTTTGGGCCCAAAGCCGTGTTGGGGGAAAGGAGCGGTAGTTGGACTTCTGACTCTTCAGAGCTTCTATAGCTCTTCCTTGTCACTGCTCGGTTTCTTTTTCCCCCTTTTGCATGTTCCCAATCCTAAGCCATCCACACAAACAAATGCTTCCCAGCTGTGACGAACTAAAGTGATGAAGTATGAGCATTATTATGCATTAACTCTTTTCTGTCCCTGTCAGAACATGCAGTTCGGATGAAAGGTTATTCTGTGCGGGGAGGTTTTAATAGTAGTAAATCCTTTACAGGAAACTACAAAGCTCAGAGAGCAGATGTTGAGCTCACGCTACACTTGGTTTTGGCCAGTTTGCAATAAAAGATAAGACGGCAAAAATAGAAGACTGCAAAGCAAGTCTGTGATGGCACTGACATGTCAGTTAAGATGCTCTCTTCAAATAGATGCCATCTGCAGACTTTAGATGTGCCATTAAGCACATGCCAGCTCCTTCTCTACATCCTACTGGGTTAAGTACTAGTAGTTACAAGAAAAAAAACCATTGTTGGCTGCTTGTTATCAGTTCAGGGTTTTCTTCTCTGCCTTCCAAAAACCCAAACAACTACCCAACCCCCAGACATTAGGTGGTGGAAGTGCTTACTTCAGTTTTCAGACACGCGATTACTGCTGTACTGGGAGCGAAACATCACCCTACAAGATAAGCTTCTAAAATAATCTCTCATTCTCTGGGACAGATTCAAAAACACTGACTGAATTTCGAGATGTCAGTAACCATCTTAAGTATTAGACGACTCATCTGTGGGAAATACGTCTGGTCCCACATGCCTAGTTTCTCCATAACCTGTAGCACACCAGCAGCTGCATCCGCAGGCCAAGATCAAAACAGCAAACAGATCACAAACCCAGCGGCCATCTCCCTGGCATGGAAAGGGCGTGGATGCATCAGTGCAAATCAGCAAGGAACAAGGGAAGTTTGCCCGATGCCCTCAGGATCAAACTGATACACAAAGCTCTTCTCTTGTAACCTATGTCTCCCCCATGCTGTCCCCAGCAGCAATTAAAACAATCCATTTTAGACTTAGATAAAATTGGCTGATAAATTATGCAAACCTGAATGAAATTACATGAGGGAGGTGACATTGATATCTACAAACAGAGATGTAAAACAGATTCCCTCTAGATCCCCATGCAGGATTGCCCAAGCCTGGCAGGCTAGAATGAAGAGTCTACCCACTTGCTTTACACACGCGTATCTATTTGAATTGCTTCATGTTTTTCCCACAGTTTGTGAGAGCCTATAGAAAACAAGGCTGGTCTTTTCTTATACCTCCCCCCATTTTTTCTTTAGGGCTA
This sequence comes from Phoenicopterus ruber ruber, assembly GCA_009819775.1. NCBI lineage: Eukaryota > Metazoa > Chordata > Aves > Phoenicopteriformes > Phoenicopteridae > Phoenicopterus > Phoenicopterus ruber. The sequence continues at coordinate 707,100 of CM020227.1, forward strand.
AGGTTCACACCTCACTCTCTGGAGGCAGTTTTGGCCTGCCTCCCTTTGCACTGCTAACTGGGTTCCGTTCCTCATGAATTTATAGAGGTGTGAAACTAACCTTCTGTGTTTCACAGCTCCTGCCAACAGCTTTGCCTGAGAGAATTTGTTCTTGTTTTCCACTGACTTCATGGGCAATTTCTTCTCAGTTTCCTTCTTTGGGTCCATACTGACTCCCACCTTGGTGAGAGTGCTGTGAATTAAGGGTTAAGGATCAACCGGGAAGGAAGGGAGAGAACAGACACTTCCTCACTGATATATTTAGCCAGCTCTGCTGACAGCAGCAACCAAAGTTCATTCACATATTCTATCAAAATAAACTTATTTGTAATGACAGTTAGCTGGCACCTTCAGCCAAGACAGGAGGGACTTCACCCTCTGGGTTCGGAGCTCTCTCGGGCATCGATACCAGCTCTCCCTGTAAAGACGACTAGGAGCTGCTTTTCTGAAGTCAGAAAGGCGCAACACACGACACATCCAGCACCCGTAAACATACCCATCGTCCTGCCTTTTCCTATTTCCTAAAGGTCTTAGAAAAGCAAAAAGGTCAGACTGGACAAAAAAAAAAAAAAAAAAAAAAAAAAAGAAAAAAAGAAAGAAAGAAAAAGGCAATGCAGTACTTCCCCCTTCTATGGGGATCAACACATTTGTAATTCAAATTTGCTGCTTCAACGCTAATCCTTACCAAAAAACGAAGCAGCAGTATGTGCACTCACTTCCACTCCTCAAACCCTCCTTTTGCTGAGCCCAGCAGACTTCAGCCTACCAAAGCAAACCCGTTCCATTTTCTCTTTTGGTATTCATCACTCTAACTTTTCCGCTCACCTCTTTGTAAGGGCCACAAGGCTATTACTGCCGGTTTGAACACCAACCCAAGAAGGAAGAGACAGATCTGATTAAGGGTGCATGAGGTCCAAGATTCGCCCAAAAAGACTGCGGCTGCACAGAAAAACTAAGCAGCTTAAAACAGTGTTAGCAAGGTGGGATGCAGCTGAAACCTGTAAGGAGGTGGTGAAGCTTAAGCAGGTTCTCAGATGGGATAAGAAGGAGCTTGCTCTCTCTGCACACACACCGAACAGGTCTCCTTCTGTGGCAGGACCCAGTCCTGTCCCTGGTAACGGTGTCCAGCTGTATCTCACAAAGCCACGTCCGTCAAAAGATCCTGTTTGTTAATGAGGTGCCAGCGGAGTCACAAAAGCCGCTGCAAAACTTTTAAACTCCACGTAGCAAAGGCAAATCAACCTAATTTAAATGGGTATTTGGTTATAACCCTAAACGTACCTTTCTACCAGTTCCTTCTCTGACTACAATTCCGCTCATCAGGTGACGTAACCACAAGCTGGAGTTTCCCAGGTGCCCCAGTTATTGCAGACAAATACCGGACAGTGAATTTCACATTGATGGACCACGTATTTGAAGTCATAGGGTTTTTCCCCCACCGAACATCTGCACATCGAGAACTCTTACACCTTCCTTTGAAGTGACGCACTCAAATCACTTTACAATTAGGACTGTTCAGATGCCGTTCCTTATTTGATTTTCCTAAGTGTACAGCAGTAACCCAGGCTGCTCCCTACCTCAACCGAAAGTCTTCTCAGCCAAAACCAGACTGTTCATCTATTTATTTCTCAAGGTGGCACAGGAGTGCCATCCTGTGGCTACCAGAAGCAATCTGAAAGCTCGTGTGGAACGCGGTTTGATGTTGCAACACACGATTCCACACACCGCAGCGTCCAACTTCCACATTTAGGTTCATTACCTTGCTATATTCTAATACTGCACTACAAAAGCCTGGCTGAGGAACCCAAAGACTTTTCTTTTAAAAAATATCAAATTACAGGCTTTTCACTTACATCCAGGATGCCATCCTCCTAACACTCCTCAACTACCAGACACACAGCACATTTTTAACAGAGATTTTATATGTACTGCTGCCATTAGCAAATGGAACACTCGGGAAGACTACATTAGAAATAAACCTCTCAATCTTAAGTATCAACTGCGTTCCAAAAGCTGTCCTACAGAAAAGCCTGCTGCTTGGAGGGGGACTTTTCCTACGTTTACATAGGATTTAAGACAAGAGGATGTTGTTCTCGAATGCTTCTTGGAACTGGCTTAAAAAAAATATCTGTAAATCTTTAAACACTGTCGGACCAGTGGGGTCTGGATAGGGTAAGGAGCAAAAAAAACTAGTTGTTCATGTAGGAGGAAGTAAAATTCCTAGGCATCCATGCATATGAATTTCTTATGCTTGAGAGCACATTAAAATATTCCAAGGCATGTTTATCCTTAAGATATATGATTTCACGATTGTTCAACCTAAAAAATGAAGAAAAAAAGAAAGAAAAAAAAGCTCTGTACTTGAATATTGACGTAGGTTTTACCATGAAATTAATGCCTCGGGGCAGCTGAAATTGGATGTCATACCAGGAAAAAGACCAAACAATCAGACCCACTGGGCTGACATTCCTCTTACTAGTTTGGAAGAGCACTTGAACAGCACCTATAGGTCCAGCACGTTTACCTAGTACCCACTGTTTTCTGTCACTGTAGTGATAAAGTATTAGTAACAACCTGCAGGTGCAAAAACACCAAAAATTTCAAACACAGATGAGTCATTTTGCAAGTTGCTCTGAGGTTGCTTGAAATATTATGGTTAAATTAAAAAAAAAAAAAAAAAAAAAAGGAAACAGAATGGGCAAAACTACTCAGTTTCTCGTGAGATGAGGTGACTATAAAACGTTCTCCCTCCCTCCACGCCATCAGCAATAAGTTCTACAGTTTAATTTACAGCAAGACTTCAGATACAGAGCCAGATGATATTACTAAGACCGCAAAGACAGAGGTTACACGGCCTGTACGCCTTGAACAGGCCCTGCTCAGTAAATTCAGCAATCAGTGTGTTATGTGGCTAATTCAAGACAACAGAAGATTCCCTCTGGGCTGGTATGGTTCACCCGAGACGTACGTGACCTAACTAGAGCTGTCAGCTGCTTCCACAGCACAATCTTACACTGCACATCTCTGCATCAGCCAGACCCGCAAGCAACCATCACCAAAACTAAATATATCCCATGAACATCCCATTATTAGATCCAACAAATCAAGAAAATATTCCAAATCCATCAACCAACTACAGCCTATTTCTGAAGTAAAAAAATGCATCAGTATTGCTTTTTCATAAACGCGTTACTGAGAGAACTCAGATGCTCTTCACAGAACACACGCTTCAAGTTGTAAATCATGAACTAATACAAGGTAATGCAGATCTTCGTAGCGTTGCCACTACTCAGCTTTATTTGCTGACTGGTGTTGGTCACCTCCTTGTGTCCACAAACTCTTTCATTGATACTAAAGCATCCTTGAGAACTTGTGCTTTGTTCACTGATGACTTAAAAGAAATGGTTTTCATTAGGAGGCAAAGAAACCATCAGGTTCTGCACAGATTCAGTAAACCTCAAAAAACCAAGAGAAATCCTCAAATCTTTCCAGCCTCCCTTGACCGGCACTGATTAGAGAGAAAAAGCATCCTGTATTATTTTCTAGCACATCGTCATGAAAATTTGGCATGTAACAGCAAAGCCAAACTGCCCTGCTCTTAGCACTGCCTGAAAGTCTGTATTACCCAAAGGAGCTGAGTCTCCACGGGCACTGACTTCCCAGAAGAAAGTCAGCGCATCTGCACAGATGTATTTAATTTCTCATCCTGCAGTTATCAGCAAGGGAGAAAGTAGCTAATGCTTCAAGAAGAATACGAGAGAGACCAATGCAAACATTATTTCAAACAGGTATGTTAAAAACAGCCAACATGCAGTTAAAACAACCAAACAAGAACATTTACTTTTCAGTAAGAAGACAAAAGCAAAAGATTAGAAGTAATACGCTCGTTCTCTTTTTAGCTACGGTATTTCATGCCCTCAATAATGGGGGAAAAAAAAAAAAACAAACCCCCAAACAATGAGGAGGGGGAGAAGGAAAGAAAAGTACCAAAGACATGTGGGGGCTGGGGGGGAATATAAAACATTACAGTGGGAGATCCAAGCCACAATGAAAATATTGAACTTTAAAAGTCTATCATTGTACACATTCTGTAAAGCAGTTTTATAGAAAGAATGTCAATGACAGAATAAAACTACAGCCCAGTCTCTCCTCCTCCTCCACATAACCGCCAGCCATTTTAATGCAAAGGATATTCTGTATTCATTTAGTTCTTTCAGCTCTTCTTCTCTTCGTTGCTTTTCTAGTAGCTCTTGCTGCCGAGAAACCTCATCAAGGAAATGCGTCTCATCTTCATCTAAGCCTCTTACCATATTTTCTGAATAAAGGAAAAGAACACATATTGATAAGCCAAAACCACTTAGGGAGCAGCCATTTATTTTGCGTTACTTCGCCACTGTCTTAGAACATTTTCCAATGATACCAACTGCCCCATAAACGTAGGTAAGCGTCCACGTCTCACGTGTGACATTTCTAACACTGCCAAGGTAGAACAACTTGCACAAAGTCACTGGGAACGCGGGGAGTCGAGTCCTGGGTGACAGAGTGAACTGGGTACTCCAGCAGTCATGCTGTTGGGCCGAGAAAAGGGTACAAAGCAAACTCCACAAGCTATCTGCTGGGTTCTGTAATTAAGGAGTGAAAATACTTCCCGGTTAATGATACTGCATGCTAACAAGCCTAAACTCTTACACACTGAAGCAAACAAACTACAACAAACTAACACAATTTGAACACAACACTATTACTACGGAGAAAAGCAAGACACAATTCAGAGGAAACCGTGAAATGCTATTGGACTTGCTGATATAATTAAGGAAAATTGACGAGTTTTCACACAAGCAGCCTTTCTGCCATTCTGAAACGCCATTTGGAACAGGTTACACAAAACAAGGAATAACCACATTAAATTGATATATTTGTTGTTTTGGTTTCAGACACGGAGTTTAAGCCTGTCTCCTCAATCTGTTCTTAAACCAACCAATAACTGGAAAAGACCACATTACTTCTCCCCATAAATCTTGCCTCAAAATAGGAAGTACATTTTCTTAAAGCAAACAATTAGTAACTTAACTGAGATTAACATCTGTTTAAAAGAAAAAAAGTAGAAGCAAGACAATTCCTAGCTTCCAAATAAAAATAAATTCTTTCTAAACACGCTACCCTACATTAAGGAAAGTCACGCTAGTGCAGCAGCGAGGTCTTCTATTTTCTGTTCTGCAAATGTTCAACATCTCTCAATCAAACGATTTAGTTAGAAAGGTAATAAAAAAAATTTTTTAGAAAGACCAAGTCTTGCTGTTTGTAGTCATCAGAAATCTTAACCCAGACATCACCTTTAGCCTTCATTAGAGCTTAATTCCGTAAGAGAATTTTTAGGCTTTTACATGGGGTCACCATATTTTTTTTAATCTTCACCCACATAGTCAAGTGCCCCTCACTTTAATGGCAAGCTAAGAAATGCACTTACACTGATAATTGGCAAGCTTCTGTCTTTGACAGAAAAGCTCTAGAAATCAATTATTATTGGAGGTTACTTTTTAAAGGCCAAGCCCTGCTCCTTCCCACTCTAAGAATGCAGAGCTTGTTCCTAAATCTAAACAGTAACTTGTAGCATTCACTACTGCTGCCGAGGGCCCCTTCAAACAGACAGCAAAAGCAGTGAAACTCCGGGCATTTTCTGAAGCGAGTGACATGAATTAATTTCATTCTCTGCCTGCCTGATCTGCAAACGAAGAGAAGCCGCCATGGAGATCCTTACAGCTGACATCACCGAGAGTCCCAGCTAAATCGGCTGGAGCAGGTTTTGCTCCCCGGGTTAGCAAGTATCTGTTACTCTGCAAGGGTTGCCTCAAAAGCAGCGGCTGGTTTACTTCTCAGTTACCCCCTCTCAGGGATGCTTCTCATTCCAGTACTTGGTTTACACGTTTCCTGAACCAAAGGGAAGATGTTGCAGACGTAATATAACTGGGCAAGGAAACCATTCATTTAGACAGTTGTTAGAAGCCTTTCCCATCCAGGTTGCCAGCAGTCACTTTTCTGGTGGCTACTTGGACAAGAATTGCTTAGTCACATCACCAAAGATGACTTTGATCAAAAGTCTACTGAAGTAACTGGAAACTCTCCAGCTGGAAAGAATCCTGTAGGTACAGTTGGAGACTTCAATGCATTAATGCTGCTATCTGTATTTCCCACTTTTCACCACTAGAAATACAAGCGAAACTTAAGGGACAGGAAATAACTTCCACTTATCCTTACTTTGGTTACCATAAACGTTCAGAAAGAAAATGTCAAAAGTTGCATTTTAGAGAATACTAGCATTAATTTTCATTTAAAATGCTATAACGTTCTACTAAAATTATTTTACTTTGAAAAGGAAGACATTCTTGCAATGCTGACTAACCTAGCAGAGAGAAGAGCTGCTAGTCTGTACACCAGTTCTTATCAAAAGGTTGAGTAGCTAAATTTGTGTCTTTATGCACACACAACTCTTCAGCATTAAGGTGTTTCTCCTCCCAAGTCCATCATCAATTCTGACCGATCAGAATGACAGTGCACTCAACTCGTTTTCTACTCCTCCAAAATTCCCATGGATAGAAAAAATACTTATGAACATTTTAAGGCAAATTCAAGCATATTAGGGGACAAATCTTGGGCTGAACCTCGATGAGGTAAACTAGCGGTCCACAGTCTACCCAACACTGGTCTTTAGTTAGTCAGTTCCTCCCACTTACCTCCTCCCAAAGAAATTTGGCTACAGGAATGATTCTAAAAGCACCTGCTACAAAACTGGAAAGGCAATCGCGGTGATCAGCAACGCGCTCGAGGGCACCTGCAGGAGCAGGGAGCGTTATCTAACCGAACTCAAAGCTTGTGCCGTAGTTAAAGGTAAAACATAGTTTTGTCGCGTCGCAAGTACAAGAGAAATTCTAGACAGAATCCAGTTAGGCCAACTGGAGCTTAAAGAGCACAACAGCCTGAGGGTAAGGCTTCCAGCTAAAGAACCAAAATCGATCAGAACCCACCTTAAAATGGAGTCCCACAGTATCATCCTCACTTCTCTTTAGATAGAGCCAATAGCTCCCTTTTTCCCAAAATGGTTGACTAATAATTGTCTAGTTCTCATTATCATCTTTGCACTCAGCAGCACATATACAGGTGATACAATGCAAAGGATTTTTCTATAAAACCAGAAATTCAAACATCAGTAGAAATTAGGTTACCATTTCATTAGAAGAGTTAAACATCTACTTTTTGAAGAATCAACTCCTGTATGTTTACTTCTTCCAAATAGTCATCTTGAGCCTCAAATCACTTTTGCATCAACTAATTACAGCTTGGAAATGTAACAGCTGCTGGAACAGGATTTCTTTTTATCGATTCAGATGGAACGGTCTTGTGTTAAAGCATGAGTTCCAGAGTCACAACACCACGTTACATTTCCACTTTTCCATGGATTGGTATCAGGGCTTTTTTGATTTAATGTGCAAAATAAGCCTAGTATTCCACACTTTACAGGAATGCAGCTTCACAACTGCAGGCAACTTTTGAGTTTCACACACGTGCAGTGCTGTCTCGGTGCCCAGAACGATGTGTTATCTGCATCTGCAACATCTACCATCCTTGAAAAATACGAGATTTCAATAATACTTTTCTGAAGCCTCTGTTTATCTCTCGGAGGGGCAGACAAGACACACAGACATGTCCCTTAGGTGTTGTATACAGCTGTTGCACACAAGACATGCAGTTTGCTAGGTTTTCGTTCAAAATAGTAACTGCTGGCGCTTACTGAATTTAAATTGCTCCTCAAACTCCTGCTGCTTCTTTTCTCTCTGTTCCTGAAGCCTTTCATACAAGGAACGTGGGTCATACGCCTCCTCTGGGCATTCTGAAAGGAAGGAACGAATCAGGAAATGAGACCATAAGTTAGAAATACTAAATCACCAACGGTTCTTAGTTCCTTCATGTAAAAACCTTTTGAAATTGTAGAATACAAACTATTACCTTTTATTTCTGTTTTCCATGAAAGTGAAATGTTCTTGGATCTCTTTCTGATAATTATTAAAATCTATCCCATACCTTCTGGATCCTCAGGTTTTCGGACCTTTTCCCATTCCTCTTGCCTTCTCTTCCGTCGCTCCTCTAGCTCCGATTCAGACACAAACCTCTTGTTAATCACAAGGTCAGCAGTACCATCTCCCCCATCCATTGTGGAACAGCCCGTCCTAAAAACACAGTAGGAAAGACATCAGGGGCCCAGTTTCACTTGTCAGTGCGTGAGACATTACTACACATCCTGAAAAACAGACCTGCTGCACATACGTAATAACTTCTGTTCTCTAAAGACCGCTACACAGTAAGTACTGATGGAGATACCTACTCACTGCATCACTGCTGAGACTAACAGCACCACCCATTACTCCTTCTTTACTCTTTTTTGTACTTATGTCTTCCCATTAGTTGTCTGCCTCTGGCTGCTTTTCTAAAAGTCGTATTTTAATGGAATTTTCCCCACTCCACTTTGGATTTACCTTGCATAAATAAACAGTAAAAAGAAATAAAAATAAATTAAAACCCCACACCTACACTCACATCCTTTTATTTCAGTTCTTACACACCTGGAGAAAGGATTCGACACTTTGCCCTCAAGAAGAGGGAGAACCTAAGTTCTTTTTGCCCATCCTGTGAAAACTCGAGAAAGCTTGCCTGTTTTCACTGATTTGAATACATGTAAGTGATTAACAGTGAGATTTCAGAAATTAGCAACTGATGTCTCTAACCTTCAAAAGCATTCCGCACCTCTCTGCGGCTCTGTGGAGAGCTAGGCTCGGCCAGACTCTGCTGGGGGGCTGTCACGGTTACGCAGAGCGCAAGAGGTGAGCGAAAGAGGGGATTCCCCCGGGGTGAAACAGGGCTGGGATTAGACAACAGGAGGGGCACTTGTGACAGCGAGCACCGCCCCTTCTCACACAGTACAGCCGCCCGCCTGCCGCTTCAAGAGATCCGAATAGTGAGGACGGGCCAGGTCCCCATTTCAATACCGGGTGGAGATGCTCCAAGGAGTCATCTTCCGAAGGAAACTCATGGTCTTGACACCTGTAAGCCCAGGACGAAACAAACTGTTCCTGCAAGTCTTAGGTGGCTCCTTTCAAGATTGATTCTGCCAGCTCCATGCTACAGAATGAAGCATTAACGCCTATTTTTGTTTCTTACATCAAGCCTGTATAGGCAGGTACAACATAAACACAACATAAACACAGCTGTTCATTTGAAGTCATGCTAACCTCACTTTTTCCTAGTTTCTTGTTATTTCCTTGGTATAACTTCAGCAAGCACCTCAAGGACGACAGCTAATTGCCCCCAGTACTGCCAAGCAGATCGTTCAGGATCTCACCCTGCCGGCATTTCAGCGCTGGGAGAGAACCCAGTACATTTATTCTTCCAGGGAGGGAGGGATGCAGTAACCCAAATAACAGAAGGAACCACTTCATCATCCTTCCCTCGTACCACGAGGAACCACCCCTGCAGGAAGCAGAGCCCTGAAATTCTTACAAAAACTGATGCTTTTGTGGGGTACTGTTTGCAACACAAATGACAAATTGAGGTCTCGGGAGAAATCTGGGTTAGAGCACTGGACAAATATTTGTTACAGGAGGATGCATTCTTAAGGTGGGAATTATCAAAAGAAGACAAAAGGATTCTCCTAAGAACTGGGGAAAGCAAGGACAGACCAAGGGCTGGTGATTTTCTATTTTTTTTAACTTTTCTTTCTCTTTTTTTGTTTCTTTTTCAATGTCTAACAAAAATCCACCCTAAGATGAGTCCACTTTCCAGAAAGCATGGAACACCTGCCCTTTAGGGTCATTTCTGAAGGTGGTTCGAGCTGGAAACCTATGGAGAAGAAGAAAATTGAATCTCCCTCCTGCACACAGGTCCTAATCACAAGGCCAGCTTTCCTTCCCAAGTGCTGCATAAACAAGATAACCTGGTTCTCCACTTGTGTCCTCTAGAGAGGAAACAAAAGGTTCCAATACAATGGTGGCAGAGAGTCATAAGAACAAACTGAAAGAGAGGGATTCGGCAAGGGCACAGCATCATCTGGGGACTTCTGGATTTCCAGTTCGCTTAGGCAATATATTTTAAGATACCTGAAGTGGATTGAAGTTTAATTATGTGTTAACATACAGCTACGGTATTTTCACCACAATCCTGGAAATTGGTGTCTGATCAAACACATTTCAGCAAACAACAACTTTACTGACAACCACATCCTGGGGCACAAAGATGTGGGGAAAAAAAATAAAAATCAAGCAGCAGCACATTTACATTCACTTGCACTTATGAAGTTTGCTAATCTTGCCGTATTCTTTGCCCTCCCCCATCCGAAACACACACAAAATCTTCCAGACCAGACGAAAGACGTGTGTTTGGCAACCGTCCCCTGCCCACCTATGGTTTTGTCTGGTGACCGCATCCCAGCGAGCGATACGCTGTCATTGTAAATGAGAGAAGTTTATGTCGCAGCTGCAAACTGCACCTTTTGATCCTGCCAGATGGTAACGTTCCCAGGATCAGAAAAATAAGGCTTCCCAGCCCTTGCCACCGCCTCGGCTGGAGCAGGCCCAGGCCCAGGGCAGAGGCAACGCCTGGGGGCCCCTGTGCAGCTTCCAGGACCCCCAGACTCCCGTTAAATAACGAGCCCCTCTACTCATCACTGCGACTAACTCGGGCAGCGCCCAGCCCGGAGCCACCGCGGCGGCGAAGAGTCGCTCCCACCATGGCGCAGTCCGCCTGAAACCCGCCGCCGGGATCCGGCACCCGCTGCTAACGGTGCCCGCGTCCGCCCGGAGCAGGCGAGCCTCCCGGGCGCAGGCCCGGGCGTGCTGGGCCGGGGCCTGCTCCCAGCCCGCGCCGCCCAGCCCCCACCGCGACCCCCTCTCTCTACCTTCCCCCCACCTACTCGCTCCGGGAGCCGCCTCCCCCCGCGGCCCGGCCTCCGGCCCGGCCCGGCCCGCCGCGCTCCCAGGGCCCGGGCCCGGCCCTCTCCGCCCCTGCACCCCAAGGGCCGCGCAGCCCGGCCACGGCCGCTCTCCCCGCCGCGCTCGCAGAGCCCCCGAGCCCTGCCCCGGCCCCCCCGCCGCCCCCGGGGCTCGGGCTGCCGCCACCAGCACGTACCGCGGCCGCCGGCCCGTTACAGCGAGAGGCGCAGCCCGGCCCAGAGCGCCGCCATTGAGCCCCTCTCACAGGCCCGCCCCGGTTCGCTCGCCGCCGGCGGTCGCCCCGCCCCTTCCGCCCGCAAGAGCCAACCGAGTGAGCTCTTCCTTAGGCGGTCCCTCCCTTCCGGTAGCCAATCCCCGCTGCTCTTACGGAAGGCAGAGGAAGGCGCGGAACGGCCGCGCGCACGACAGGCGCGCGGGAGGGTTGGCTGACAGGCGACGTCAGGGCGGCCCCGCGCCTCGATTGGGCAAAGCGCTCGGGCCGGGGCCGAGGCCGAGGCCGGGGGCGGGGCGGGTCGCCCGGGAGACGGCGGGGGGCGTGGCCGGGCGGGGCGGGGCGGGGCCGGGCGGTGTGTGGCCTCCATCTTTCCGCCGTGCGCCGCCGCTTCACAAAGGAGCGGCGCCGCCGGGCCGGGCCGGGGCAGGGGGCGCGGGCCCCGCGGCGGCCCCGCTGCGCTCCCGGTGCGGCTGAGGTGAGGCAAGGCGGGGCGGGCACCGCCCTCGGGGCGGCGGGCGGGCGGGTGGGTGGGTGCCGCGGGGCTGAGGGGGAGCGGGGCGGACGCTTGGCTGGCGCCGAGGGGAAGGGGCAGCGCCGGGCTGGGCTCTGGTGGCGGCGGTGGGCCCGGTGCGGCGGGTGCCCGCCGAGGCCGGCCTTGGGTTAAGGAGGAGAGGGCGCGGTGCTCACCCCCGCCCCGCCCTCCGCTGCCCCGGGAGCCACGCGCGCCGCTGCCACTGGGGCAGGGTCCGGTTGGGGTGAGGGCCGGGAGGCCGCCGGGGCCGGGGCCGGGCCAGCGCAGCCCCGCCAGCCTGAGGCAGCGGCCCGCGCTCCCGCGGGCGCTGCTTGTTTGTGCAGGTGCTGCCCTGGCTTTGGGGGAGTGTGCTGCCTCGCCGGGGCCACCCGTGCCCCCCGGCGGGCAACCAGCGAGAGAAGGCGGGGGGCCGCGCTCCAGCCCCGTGCCTTGCGCCCGGGCGGGCGGCCGGCACGCTGGGTTCTCCCGGTGCTGGGCGTGGAGGCCCCGGCGCTGTGAGAGCCGAGCTCGGCTGGGAAGCGAGAAGCTCGCGAAGGAAAGCGGCAGAGCTGGAACGAGACGGGGGTTTGCTGGCGTCGGGCACCCCGGTCGCCGCTGTTGGGGCGCTGAGGTGTTACAGCTCTTCAGCGGCGCGTCCCCGGTGCTGGGAGACCTTCCAGGGACTTGTATGACTTGCAAAACAAGGGCTTTGCCACGGCGGTTTGGTGCGGGTTGGGTTTTAGTACGCAGGGGACAGCGTGACACGCTGCCCTGGGACGTCTTGGGAGCTCAGAAACACTCAGAAGGATTTTGTTGAGCCCTTGAATATTTCTATATTAATGTAAAAAGTAAGAATCCTGAAAACTTTACCGCTCTCAATGTAAAAGTATTTCCGGGGAGCAAGTTTCCTCTCTTCTACAGAGAAAACATGAAGATGTGGGGTGAGCTACCAAATGCAGTTCTTTACCTAGATCTCATTTTGCATACTTGGGCAATAAATTGGGCAGCGGCACCTTTCCTAGTAGCCTGGTAACACCACAGTACTCTTGGTTCCGTGCCTGTAAAGCCGATCTCTTCACTGCTTGTATTATGCCAATATCAAGTGTGCATTTCTCTTTTCAGCCCCGTGATTCTGTCCTGCTGATCACTGTTCCTATCTTGCATATCTTCATTTTCCCCTTTTTTAATGTTACTATTTCTTCTCTTGTGTTGTGCAGCAGTAGGTACAGTGTCCCCTCTGGGTAGAGTCTTAATGCAGGTCCTGAGAATAACTGTAGTCTTCTGGGTTTTCATTTTCTGTTTTGTTACTGCAAAATCTTGCTCTGAATCTCTCGGTATAAACCCCGAGCCCAGAGTTCATTTTGGTGCTCAGCCTGTGTTTATCAGTATTTCTCACACAGTGGAACTTTGGTCCATGGGGAAGCACGGCCGTAAGAGCTGCCTTTTCTCTTCAAAATTTATTCAGCCTTCTAGATACTGCATTGTTTTCTGAATGCTGATGTGTTTGGTTGTTTTTTTCCTTTTATATCTGTGTCAGTATTTGTTTTCTTCAACATAAGCAAGAGATTTCTTTCCCGCTTAGCACTAGCTTTGTCCAGGTTTTTAATTTTTCCTGTCCTTTGTCTTGCGATGAATGGGCTTTTGGGTGGTTTTCTTTTCTCATTCTGGTCCTCGGTTCATTTCTTCTGCTTTACTCATAATTTTCTGTACATCCATCAGTGCTATGAGGTTATTGTCATGTGGAGACCTACATACACTTGTGTACTGTGACTCTTCGCCCGTTTACTTCTCAGTATTACAATTTCTGCTATTTCCCTGCTAAACTATACAAATCTTAACAGTGTATGTTCTCATCACCTACGAGCCATCTGAAATATTCCCTCGCATCTCATCTCCTCTTGGACTCCTGTATTTGACTGTGGATTTCTGGAGGACTATGCATTCTCAAAACTTGTCCTATCATTTTTAAGAATCTCGGATGCTGTTAAATGTATTTTTCGTTTGCATTTATCCAAATGCAAAGAATTGATCTGTTCTTTGCTCTGATCTAAATCTGGCCCATTCTTCTGCAAGTGCTTTGTTCTCCTCTGCCGGAGCCCACTCAGCAAAAGAGGTCCTCTCTTCTGCTGGCACCCGTTCCTGCGTCCCTCCCGTTAGGATGTTACTGTTACTGCTTTGTGCCCCAGTCTCTGCTGTTTGTTCTCATTTCTGAGTCTGGTTGAATAGGTTGTGTATTTCTCCTGGTGTGTTCTTTCTCAGATGTGTGAAGTTATGTGCTCTAGTTACGTGATCACTTCTCCTCTCTCCCCTTTTCATCCAAACTCTCTCCAGGTTCCTGCTGACTCTCGGTTTCCAGCATCCGCTGTCCATCGCTTGTGCAGGAAGCTCCTCCAGCATATTTTAAGGCAGTGTTTTGCATTGTTCACAACTCTTGTCGTTACTCTTGCTATCGCTGACTGTTTGTTAGCTTAGTCTCGGTTATTTACCTACTCTTAGATTGCTGATGCGTCTAATTCAGCTGGTCCACACGCCTCCCTTATCTTCAGCTGTGATATCGGTGTGTGCTTCCAGGTAGACGGGGTTATTGATTTCCTTGAATGTTCCTTTTTGTTTTCCTTCAGCCTCCTGTACATGGAGTTCGACTGCAACGCTCCACGTTAGCCCCTCTGGTATCCTACTCTCTGGCCTCGTAATTCAGTGATCGCTCAGTGGCTCCCTTAATCTCACTGTTATCTTGTTCTGTGCTTTTCTTAATGCTCCTTTTTTCTCTTAGGAGGGATGCGATGGTTTTCTGCACAACTTCTCAGCACTCTTCCTTGGTACGTTGTCAGTATTTTCACATCGGAGGTCTTGGCTCTCAGCACGTTTCATTTGCTGTGAGCCTTGTGGATGGGCTGAAATAGATTACTTACAATGTTTTGGTTCCCTCCTGTAAAGTAGAACATCTCTCATGCTCTGCCCGTCAGGTGATACCAAAGTCTATTTCCCTCAAGCTTTTTGCTTGTTTGTTAAAATTAAGGAATAAAAGGGAGATGTTTAGTAGCCTAAGCAGTAAGTTAGCGATAAAGGGGGCGATTTGTCGTGTACCGCTTACTGGCCTGTTACTCTTTAAGCTTCTTTGTTCAAATTTCCTTTTGCATCAATATCTCCTAGCTGATAACGTATTGTATTTTGAAATGTCTCCTATTGGTCTCTCTAAGTTACTTAGATCCGTGGTGGTATCTTCACAAGATGGAGCAGAGCTCGCCGTGTGCACTGCTAGGTTTCCCCCTCGACACAGAGGCAGCAAGTTAAAATGCTATCACCTCGTAGTAAACTGCAGGCAAGCTAACGTGATGAAGTTCGTCCCGTTCTGCTCCATTGTCAATATGTTGTGTTCAGCATTTTAAACTGTTTGGTTTTGGAGGTTTTTTTCCTCTCCTGAGTTTATGATTGCTCAGTAGACTTTGAATTTATTCCTTGCTTTGAAGTAGTGCAGGCAGAGGTGCTGTGCCGGGGTTCATCGTCCTTCCAGAGCCTCATTAGAATCGTGTCGTGTCATTTTGTGCTTCGCGTTTCCTTCTGTCCCGACAATATATTTTGTTTTCCCTTCCTGGTTTGTATGCGCTGACTGTAAAGTTGGCATGGCACGGCAGCGGCTGTGCCAGCATGATCTTTATTTCCTTTTCTCTTCTACATTATGTCACTGAGGTCTAATGTAAGTCAAATGTTCACACGTGACTCAGAAGGTTGTGTGACTGACCGGTGCATCATGATCGCTCTCTTCAGCTGTGCTTGTAGCGGTCTGGTACCTTGATCTACCGCTACTGTGGCCAAGCTTGTGCTTTAGACGTTTGCCCGACTCTGCCAGGAGAACTTTGTGTATTTGGTAGGTTTTGCCCCTTCGGTGGGGATACTTGCTGGCTCAGAGTCTGGGCTGAGGCACTGCTTATCGTTTATTAATGCATGTTTGTTAACGGGGGTTCAGCGAGTCGCCATGAGTAGTGACAAATCCCTCCTTTTCCTGATCCGTCTCTCCCCTTGGAGAAGCAGAGGTTTCTAAGCATGCAAAACACTTGCAGCTGTAGTTATTTTTCCCCCTTTCTAAGAATTTTTTGGCTATAGGAAGCGCTTCACTTCAAGTTTCTGAATATCCGAGTGTTTTGCTGGACATGAGGAGAAGGACCAGAGTTGAGGATATTTTGATCTGAAGTATTGGTGCGGCTTTTTGGATTGCTGGCTTCAGTGCATGCGCACAAACTGATAGTGATACAGCTTGAATTGTAGGTTAGAGGACAGCCGGTGAGCTACATGCCAGAGGGCTGTGCCATTTGTGTGCATTTTATACCTTCCCGTAGACCGCGGGGCGTGCTAGAGAAAATGATAGTGAAAAAAGAAAATCCAGCAGGTATGCTGATGCTCTTTTTTTCTAAAAGCAAAGCTGTCTGGTGGCGTGGAGAAAGCTTAGAATTCTTCACTGCTTTTTAAAATGTTCACCTAATGGTGAATGAAGAATGATGCGTGTGTTTGCGCTCAAACTCTGGTCACTGTATCAGTCCTGGAGTGAAAGATGAAAAAAAAAAATTAACAACAAGTGAGTTGTTCTCTCTTTACAGCTTTACCTCTCTGGAACACTTAGTGAAGTAGTATCTGAATGTAATTATCAAAACAGTTTAACCTTAATTCTCCTGAAATTCCTGACAAAGTTATTTAGGAGAAGCCCCAGATGACTCTGATTTTGTGTTCCTGATATCATTACAGGTCTTTGAAAGCTGCTTAAATTGTTTTTGAGCTTTCTGCCTTTTTTGCCGTGCAGCCATAATGAACTAAAATGGGTGCGCACTCTTGGTTAAACCACTTTTAGACTGCCTTGTGAAACACGTACACGTCTTGGTCCCACTTCCTAACCCACCTGCACTTGTCCGAGTCGTCTCTCGGGCAGTCAGTCCCCTTCCTCTTTTCGGCCACGGGAGCTCTGAAACCCATTGACCAACTTCCTCTGAGTTTCTTCATGCGGGCAGGGGCCTTAAAATACTATAAACCCCCCAGCTCAGTGGTTGGAGCAGGATTCCTGTGAGACCAACTGGCTCTGCTGCCGACAGGGCTTATAAGAAAGATGGGGACAAACTTTTTATCAGGGCCTGTAGCGATAGGGCAAGGCGTAATGGTTTTAAACTAAAAGAGGGGAGACTTAAACTAGATATAAGGAAGAAATTTTTTACCATGAGGGCGGTGAAGCACTGGCAGAGGTTGCCCAGAGAGGTGGGAGATGCCCCATCCCTGGAAACATTCCAGGTCAGGCTGGACGGGGCTCTGGGCAACCTGATCTAGTTGAGGATGTCCCTGCTCATGGCAGGGGGTTGGACTAGATGGCCTTGAAAGGTCCTTTCCAACCCAAACCATTCTATGACAGAAGCACTTGTGTTACACGTGGTCGCCTACTCAACACCAGGATCTCTCCTGCAGCGTGCTTTCCTGGTAGACTTGTAGCGGGGCAGAAAGAAAAGGTCCTCAAGGCAGAACCTGAAGGGACAAATGGGGAGAACCGAAGCTGGGTTGTTGTGTGGGTCTGGTTTTCTTTTTAATAGGTGAGATAAAGGGTCCAGTGACCTGCCCAGGGCTGTGCAGCGAGTTCTGTAGACTTCAGCTCTGGAAGCCTCGGATTGGGGATCGCTCTTCCCGTGAGTGCCTCTGAGGCAGGTTTGCTAACCTAGTGACCTACATGTTATCTTTGGCTCCGACGGCAGTCTTTGAGCAGCTGTCGCGGTATCCACTTTCAGGAGGAAGGAGAATCAGAAGGACGTCTCCTGCTCTGCCAGTGCAGTCCTGAGCTTCGGCTGGCAAAGAAAGAGCTGCTGGCTTTCCATGGTTGGCAAGGAAGGTCGCAAAACCAGCTCTCGGCTACTGGCACCGAAAGATTGGGCTATCCTCCGATGCTGCTTGAATTAACAAGAAGTGGAAGTTTCTTTAGCCTGTTTCCTGCCACGGTGTTAGGTTTTTCCATGTTTGAGCTGATAACCAGTGTCATAAAGTGACAAATTTGGCGAGGCTGAAAATAGGAGGGTCTAGACATTGCCTGCTCCGTGCTTTACTCTCCGAGGCAGTTGTCAGACAGCCGACAATGCAAGCTTCGAACAGAGGCATCGCTGAATTTTTCAGCAATGTTATCAAAATCTTTCACACATCCAAAACTGTTTTCAGTGTATTTTATGCATTTGTAATAGCTTAGTCACGCCGTCTAGCTGGGCTCATTTCTGTGGTCTACAGCAGGAGACTCTTCTGCCTTCTACAGAATAGTTTGTACCTGACCTTCCTTTGAAAACGAGCCCAGCTCTGGCTTGGGAGAAACAACAGCACTGAGATGAGTTGACAGACAAGAAACAGCACAACTCTGGGATTTCACCATCTCGACTCTGTTACACAAAGCCAGTGGTTTGCTGACACGAATCTGCCCCTGCTTCCAGCAGTCCCTGCTCGCAGCATCTTTCCATAGCCCACGGTGCGATTGCTCGGCTGCCTCTGGGCGAGCCCTATGTCTAGTTCCCATGGCAGGACTGCACTGTGTGGCTGTTTGAGATGATCGGTCTCTTGATTTGTCCCTCAAAATGCTGTTGTAGTTTATCTTTTGTTAGTGTATGAGGTGCTTTAACCTGTGTATTATTGCAATGAGTTGATCTCCCTGTAATTTAAGAGAACTCTTTCATTGGTTTCTGGATAGTAATATAGGTAAAGCCTTATCCTTTCTGAAATGGGCTATTATTAAATTTACTAGAAAAAGCTTAAAAAAAATGCATTGGGTGTTTTGTGTTGTTTCTTTGCAATTTTGCACCTCTGCTTGGTACCCAGAGTCCACGCTTTCCTCCCAGAGCTGTCTGTTCTGGTATTTTTGGTTTGGTTGTGGGTTTTTTTGTGGTTTTTTTTGTGTTTTTTTTTTTTAATTTTGAATCCTGATATCATCAACATTTTTGTCAAAATTTAGCAAATTCATTTATTGTTGATAACGTCTGTAACTTTCAGGGCAGCGAGGAAGATTAACTTGAATTAATTGAAGGATTTATTTATAAGCCTCCAGATGAATGTCTGCACCAAAACATAATACGGTATAGCTAATCAATTTTATTCTGCGTGCTTGTATCCCTTCAGTTGGCAGGATTGGTGCTCCCTGCCATCTGCAGGGTGTTACCCTTATCTCCCTGCCACTTCTGAAGCCGTGCCTTGTACTCTGCTCCGTGGGCAACTGCTGAGCTCGTGCAGCTCTGCCACGTCAGCCTGCTGGAGGCAAGTCTTGTTCAGCTTCCCTGGAGCTGTCAGATACCACTATCTTTTTAAAAGATAGTTATCTCAGGAGTGTATTCATCTGCCTCAAAGCATAGCTTTGTCTCTGAGAAGAAATGTAATGACCCAGCTACAGTTTGGGGAGAAGGGAACCGGGAAGTCATGTTCTGCGTGACTGATAACAGCGTTGAATGGGTGGTTTAGATGTTCAGAGCATTAAAGTGAAGCTGAGGTTTTCTGAAGGCTGTGGTACAAAGGATAGTTCCACCTAAATGATTGTGAGATGAGAAATGATGACCTCTGAGATGGGGAAGCTAGGAGGTAGTAAATGCTTCAGTTTCTCTTTCAGAAAGAGCTGTAGCAGAACAGTCCGTGATGCTTGAGGAGCCCTGAGCTCTGGTGTCTCCGTATCTGGAGGTAAGGGAGATCTGGGCAGGAGTCTCTTTACCAGCCCTCCTTTGGAGACACTAGTTGAAGTGAGAAAGTGAAGTTCACTTTAAATCCATGTTGCACTTTTAGCATTCTTGCGTCAGCTGAAAAACAGATTTAAGGGAAGAAAAAAGACAAAGTAGTCCAATGTACAAGTGACTATAAAATCTGACTTTCATAGTGAGTCTACAGAAAAAGAAACTACTGTGGTGGTAATTAGTGTCTGCTGCTGCTTTCTCGTTTGACTTGATGTGATACCAGTCAGAGAAGAGATCAAGATCCTTCAACTGCTCTGTGTTTCTGACAAAGCTGGAATTACCCAGAGAAGACTGCAGGGTTAAAGCCCAATTTTTTTGTGTAAGCCCTGCACAACCCGGGGGTTTTCACTGACAAGCACTTGGGCAGAAGCTGGAAAGTTTTGAGACATGATCAATCTCTCTCCCTTTCTGTGAAGCAGGCGCACTCAAGGCCAGTCTGCTTTCGGTTTAGGGTGCTCTCGCTACAGCAAGAAAGCAAATGACTGTGGCAATGGCTTTGTCCTGCGGATGGTGCCGCGCTGCATGCCAGTAAATGCTGTTTCCCATAGAGTTTTGACGTTAGTCTTAACCCTCTGGGATATTTTTAAAGAAAATAGAATTGAATTAGGGGTTTGCTTCAGATTACGCAATACGATGCTTGGTTACTACGTGCAAAAGAACCGGCCCAGCATTTACTCGCTCCTCCTGAAGCCTGCGGTCCACTTGCTGTGTGCGCTGTGCGGTAGCTGCACTGGACGCCAAGTAGCTCTTTCTCTTTAGTTGCGCAAGTCCTACAGTTGAGAGGTTGACCTCAGACCTCAGTATGATCTCCTGAGAGTCTCAATTTCATTATGTAATTGTATTTAATTTACTGGAAATTCTTGGTTTTCATCAACTACCCCGATCATTTCAAAGCTTATATCCTCTCCACGTTATAAAAACTTGTAGTTGCAAACAGGCTTCTTCCCCGTCTTATTCCTGTATCGAAGTTGATTATCTTGCAGCAATTCATAGCTGTGTTTCCTTCTTGTGGTAGTTTGAACTTTTCATCCGTCTGGCATCACAAGTATTTCCATCTCTTCCTTTTTAGGAGCATCATTTCTTTGGGAAAGAAATGCTAAGGAAATATTTCTAATTATTTTATCTCCTTAATAGGAAGCTGCTGCCCAAAACTCTGTTTTGCATTTGAAAAGCTGTCAGCTTTATTGTGTGGTTTGCTGACTGAGCTCCTGTGTTACTCTCCTCTTGAGAGGAGAAACCGCTGGTCTTGCTCTTGTAACGGTGGTAGAAGCTGGAAAAGTGGTTCTAGTAGCTGAACCCCTTTCTACTCATTTATGTGCATGAGCGTTTTTTGTTTGCTTGGCAGTGC
The DNA here is from genome assembly GCA_009819775.1 of Phoenicopterus ruber ruber. NCBI lineage: Eukaryota > Metazoa > Chordata > Aves > Phoenicopteriformes > Phoenicopteridae > Phoenicopterus > Phoenicopterus ruber. Next base: position 727,930 of record CM020227.1, read on the forward strand.
ACTCCATTTCATGGAAAGGAGAGGCATTTTCCATCATGAGGCACTATTATGGTTGGCTGTAACCGAATATTTGAGGGGATGAATCACCGACTCTTGGGCTACGTATTGCAGAGAAAATGAGCCTAATGCCACTTGGAGCTGACTCCTCCATTGGCGTGTTCTGTTGGACGATCGGGAGAAGGCCTCTCTTGGGTAGGCTGGGCATCCGCGCTGCCCGGCAGGTGCGAAGCCGCTCAAACAGCATTCGTTTCAATGGCTGGTGATTTCTTCTTTCCCACTGGGACTTCCAGCTGTGGCAGGTCGGTCTGTCTGTGCAGCTGGCAGCTCCTTTCACCCGTGCACGTGCTTGAGCCTGCCAGGAGAGCGGCTGCTTTGCTGTGGTGGGGATGGTCCCGACGGCCGAGCGCGGGGGCGCGGAAGGCTGCTGCCGGCAGGGCTCCGGCCGTGCCCCAGCCGGCCGTGTCCCAGCGCCCGCTTTTCCCCTGTGACGGGCACGTGTCCGGCTCAAACGGCGTCTGAGCCTGGTGCTTTGTTCAGGGGAAAATGTGCCAGGGCGGCCGTTTGGGAGGTGTCCTGCGGGTGCTCTCTGCACAGGAGGAGGTGTCGGGCACTGGCATTCTCTGCTGTTCCCACAGTATCCGTTCAGAGTGAGAGGTATCCAGGTACTGCTTATAGAATAAAAGCTTCCATTTTGGTCATACGTTTGGCAACTTCGTAGTCCTGCATCCCGAAGTAACATGTGATGGTCAGAATTCAGTACTGGCTGCTGCCTTTACCGTTTCCTGCGCTTAAAAACATGGGGTCAAGCTTTTATTAAAATACCATTTCAAAGTAAAATAAAAGCGGTATCACCTTTTATAAATCTGGCTGCTGTTGTGAACAGCTTTCATGGTCTTGTTATCACTTTCTAAATTTGCCAAAGAATATGCCGCAGGCAAGTGCAGAACTGGTGGGATGGGGCTTTCTGGCATTGCAGCGTGTCTGAGGGACACAAAATCTAACTGGGGGGAAAGGGGTCACAGCTTTTAACGTGGAGAACCTGCTTGCTTTCTGTCCTGTAGCTTGGCTCTTGCTGGTATTTTCACATGCAGTTGCTTCATCTGAAGACTTTCAGTTCTACTTTGACTTGCGCTAATTGTTTAAGAAAATGGTGCTTGGATGATGTCACTGTAGCCCGGACAGGAGGTTTCTGTTCCAGTGGCCTTCCAGGGAAACTTAGCTTTATTCTTGTGCTGTTCCTTAGGTGAATCTTAGCTGTTAGCTCTCAACATACTTGGGTTAAAGAGTGTTTTGATGGGATATTAAAACACAAAAGGTAAAAATCACAAACCACACTAAATTCTCCAACAAGATCACTAGTACGCTTTAGTTGACAGTTGGTCGCGGCCTTATAATGGAAAACTACTAAATTTTAAAAGCAATTGCAGAGACTCTTAGCTGTGTAACTACTGAAAAAGAATTTAAATGGATTATGAAAGATTAGTTCTCTTCCTTAGCTGTGTTTTAACAGCAAAACAAACTGCGGCCTTTGTCTCGGGAGACTGAGGCTTGACTTTCCTGGTGCCCTAGGAAAGAGCCTCTCCGTCCGTTACCGTATGCTTGCTGTTACGCCCGGCTCCAGGTATCTCCTGCCAGTAGGACAGGAGGCTTATCTTGGCCTATCTCAATACTGCTGTTGTGGTATTCTTGGTTTGCACCTTGACTTCTTCTTTTTAGACAAAGTCTTTAAAAAAAACCCAAACCTTTCTCTTTTATTCCCACAATGTTTGCAAGTAGACTGTCACGTATTTTTGGAATTTAAAAAACCCCATATTTCTGTGTCCGGGTTTTGTTGAGAGCAGGGATTTGCAAAAATTAGGCTTGAAGTTAAGTTTTAAAATTTCTTTCCATCTCTGTATGCAGAGATTGTTGCTTCTTATTGAGACAATATATTTCATCTTTCATGATGTGCAAAATCTTTTGGGTTTGTGTTGGTTGTGTCGCTGAGGTCTCTGAGTTTGCAGAAGCAGAGTTGATCGCTCTCATCACTTGCCTCTCCCTTCTCTACTGCATTTCCCTCTGCCATCCTGCAGCTGACCTGAACTGAAGTTGGATGTCTCTGTCCTCTTTACTTCAGCAGTGAGAGCGAGGGAGGTGGGACAGCCACCAGCAGCCTAATGCTAAAGTCACAGTTAATTATAAAGTTGTAAAGCTGTCCTTAAAAAATATGCCAGCTCAAATGCAATCTACTACATCACTGGTTTAAAATACTTTTCTTAAAAAGCTTTTCCTTTGTACTTCAGAACCTCTCTTCATGCATTCGTATTCTGTCCAGACAAGCTGGTTTGCGAGGTGGATCTGTAGCAATCTCTTCTTCTGCCTTATGTTCCTAATTATTTAGCCTTTCAGTTTGTTTGAGGCTTGACAATGAACTCCTTGTACGTGATGGTAAGCAACAGCCAAGTGAATGCTGTCAAACTCGGCTCTTTACTAAATAAGGGGAGTTTATCCTGTCATTTCTCTCTTCCCTTTATCTAATCAACTTTTATAGTGCAATTGCTTTTATTTTCTGCTGTCCCTACTTGAGGGTGAGTTGGAGCAGATGCTGCTGCTTCCCTTCTTCCTCCTGTAAGCAGCAATTTGAGGGGAGGAGGCGGTCGCTGCTCTGCACTTGGTGCTATTGTGTCTGGAATAGCAAGGCTGTAAAAACAGATTGGGTTTTCTGTCGCTGCGTCTAGTCCCAAAGCTAGTAGGTGGCAAACTGGTTTTTGAAGCCTTGAGAGAACTTCCCCCGTAGAGGCCGAATGTGGCTGAAAATAACAGTGTGGCTTGATGTCATGGTGGGTGTAGGGAGGCGGTGGCATACGTCTGCCTTGGAGGCAGTTTCCCAGTGAATTGTTCTTTCTTTTCCCTCTGTCTTCAGGGACTCTTCAGCGTAGTTCCTAAAAGTGAAAGCAGAGTCACCCGTAATGACTCACTGCCCGCGATAAAGGCTTGTAGAGCGCTGCTCTTCCGGCTAGAACTGCGTCTGTGCCCCGAAGAAGTACAGTCCGCTTCTGTTACAGCGCTCGGTGAGCAAGCCCAGCTCTTCCTGAACCAAACGTTCTTAAGGGTGAGTTGATCGTAATAGCTTGTTTTTAATCACGCTTTAAGTTGTCAAACACAAAACCTAGGTTTCAATAATCAGTTTTAATCTTGACTTATGTCTATTTTTGTTTCCTTAGGTAGGTTCTTACTCCTTGCTAATCCCTAAAATACAGCTTTTCCATACTTGTTTTGATGACAAGGTAGATTTGCTGTGTTAATGTTTTCGTAAGTTACAGAACAGCTTAATTCAAATTCTAAATCTGTAACAGTTTTACATTTTAGTATTATGTTACTAAAATGCCCTTAAGTGATACGGATTCATAAATACATGTGTATTTTTTCCTTAGGAGGACATGTTTTGCATTTAATATAACTAGCTCTTTTTTAAAATACATAAAAATTAAACACACGCACACACACAACCTTTTAAAGTCATTTGAACCAGTTGTGATCTCACACAATTCTGTTTAAGATCTATGCAATCTGTACTGGCACCCTCGTGTCTACTTTTTACTTGCTGACTGAGAACAGCTCTGGCTCAGATGGCAGAACTCCCGAGCCTGGTGTCCCACCTCTTGTTGTGGTCAAACTGCTTCGAGAGTAGGGCAAGCATGTTGTGATGCTGAAACTCTTTTAATGATCTGTGGTTTAGGACTTTCATAGAATCATAGAATAGTTTGGGTTGGAAGGGACCTTTAAAGGTCATGTAGTCCAACCTCCCTGCAATGAGTATTTCTTGAACAAGAAGTCAAGATCTTGTATTTTTTTGCAATTAATATCCCATGAGGGATTTTTTTTTTCCTAGTTAGCCTTCAGTTAATTTCACAATACTGAACTTTTCACTGTGCTAAAAGAAGATAATGTACTTCCAATTACAGAAGGGTCTGTGCGAGCTTGTTTGCAGTGCTTGTTCAGTGACAACTGTACAGCCAGAGACTTGCTCATATGACCAGTGTCTGGCTTCCCAAATAATGCTGTTCTGATCTTGTCCCAAACGGCAGCCAGCAATTGCACAGTTGCCATTTGGCTCTGGTGGTAGGGAGCCTTTCATATTTGAAAGGTGGCAACTCTCTGTGACTTTCTTTTAATTTTATGGTGATACATGTCTGCTGTTAAATAGATTGTTTAATAACTGTAGAATAGTAATAACCTGTTACAGGATATTCACCGTAATTTCTAGCTTAAATGCTAAAATTGATTCTTAATAACATGAGCTTCGTCTTAAAAGTTACTTATTTATTCTAGCATGCTTGAAGTCCATAAGTAGTGAAATGATGTCTTTTGTAGGGCTTTATTTTAGCTGAGACTTCTATATAATGTTCTATAGAAATATACCCTATGGCTTGAAAAATAACTTGTAATGAGGCAGAGTTGTGAATCCTTTTGCTCTTGCTAGCATTCTCAGTTGGTAATTCTGAGGGATTGTCCTACAATCCCAGTTACTAGTGGGCCTGTATTTGATCCAAACTATTTGAATCAAGAACAAAAGAATGACTGAAACAGTCTTGGTTCCCAAGAAGGGAAGAGTAGGTTGACACTAGATCCAAACAAGTGTACAACCTGCACAGAAAACACCCCTTTCAAGATCCCAGTTAGGTCTGTAGGCATTAAAATGGGGTCTGTAATTCCTGTTTATTTCAGGGTCGGTACTTGGTGCTTCCTTGGGTGAGAATCCAGTTGATGTAGGCATGGTCCAAAAAGCCATGTTTACGCGCAGTTGGACTAAACAGTTCAGTGTTAAATCTATTGCTTGTCGAGACAGGCCATAACTGTAAGGTTACTTCTTTACAACTTTGGCTATTTTGTAGAGTCTGTCTGTAAGTGATACCGAATATTGCCGATGTGAAATGAGAACCCTAAATGTGCAGCCTTTACTTGTGTGGCTTGAGCAGTATGTCTGTATAAAGGGTAAAGAACAAATGAAACTGCTAATATTTACCACTTAAAGGGTGGCAGTGTGCTAGATTTAAGGCCAAAGTTGTTCCTCTGCATCCCAAAACCATGGAAGAACTGGGAAATGATAGGTAGTGTAGAAAGGAATAGTGTGTGGGTGGGAACTGCTTACCCAGTGAGCTTCCTACTCCTCCTCTTCCTTCCTTTCCCCTTCCCTGCAATAGACTTCGGGTACAAACCTTACATTTCCTAGGTGCTTTATCCACCAAGACTGATTCTGTTTTCTAAAATAGGAATTCTTCTGTTATTCATTAGAAGTAGTAACACTGACTCTTGTTTTGGGTTTGCTTTTTCAGACCTCCTTCTGGATGACCAATGTGTATTATAACCGATTATATCGGAAACTAAGTCTCCAACTTCCCATTCATTCCAGCTGGTAGCAACGCTTATAATGCAAAAAAATCACAATTCAGGATCACACAAACATTACTCGTAAAACTTTCTAGATGATTGTAGTTGCTTTGGTTGTGTTCTATGCTAGCAGAAGCCTTTTTCAAGGTTTACTGTTGACTCTAGAGCACCACATTCCCTGCTTACTGGGAGCCTTGGGGGCTAGCAATATGGGAAACTCATGTGTTTGCCGCGATGACAGCGGAGCAGAAGACAACGTGGAATCTCGGAGTCGGCAAACAGAGCACAGTAGAGTACACGTACCTGAAGCAAGAAGCCACCCAAGGGACTCTGTCCGTCCACCCAGGAGGGGTCGAGGGCCTCATGAACCAAGGAGGAAAAAACAGAATGTGGATGGGCTAGTACTTGACACACTGGCTGTAATTCGGATGTTAGTAGATAAGTAAGTACCTCCTCAAGGAATAATTCAACATGAATGAAAATGTTCTTGTCTTCTCTCAAACTGTGACTCCATCCTCTCACCGATCTACACCTGACCCTCCCTGAAGCAGCTGCGTGTTTCCATCTGGAGGCTTAGGAGAGCAGCACCTTTCCTAGGTAAAAGAAGTAGCTCCTGAGTGCCCAGGTACAGACTCTTCCAGGAGCTGAGGAGCTTTCTGACAGTTCCTGTATGGGCCTACACCCAGGTGGGATGAGGAGTGTGCTCAGTATTTCTTAACCTGGTGTAGATTAGGAAGCAATGAACACTCCAGAGTTTGGGAACTTCTGTCCTAAAAATTGGTTGTTGTGTAAGATTCCTGTTTTCAGGCTGTATTTACTTCTTTGGAAATGGTTAAGCAAAACTGAGAGCTTTGATCTTTGCTGGCTTGTATAAACAGACTGAGGTTTTCTTTCCAGTTATAAGTCTGACTACTTTTTAAAGACCGCATGTTGTGACTGTTCAACTCATGATCCCGGTATTGCATTCCTTGCCTGCTCAAAGCATCCATTAAGGGTGTGGGGGATATTTATGGCTTCATCCTTATTTTTTGGTTTTGCATTGCTTCCTACAGAGCTTTAAAAGAACCTTCAAAATGATGGGTTGAGTTAGCTCATCACCTCTTGGGTTAGGTGCAGGCGAGGAATTGGAAAGGCCAAAACAGGAGGGAAAACGCTATCGTAGCATCACAGCTGGGGTTTGAGTTTAAGGTGGATGAGGCTCAGGATAAGTGAGCCTTGATTCGTATACCTGCATCATTACTCTGGAATGTGCCTGCAGAGGAGGAGTTTGCCTTCCTGCTGTAAAATGCTTTAAATGGAAATACCAGGACATATTTTTTTCCTGAACATTTAAATCTAAGTTGTTTTTTTTTAACAGGTTTTATTTTGTGGTCTGTCTTCAAATCATTAAGTTAGAAACATGGCAAACTTTTTTCAAAGTCTCTCCCTAATCGCACATGCCTTCCCCTTTCCCCTAAGTTCAGCTCCTTAAGCTGTTTCACAACGCTTTTGTGCTTTTGTGCATAGTTGATCCTGTTCCTGTGGGTCTTGCAATCAGTTTTGTAATCTTGTAAGCGCTTTCCTATGCTACCGAGGGACAATAAGCATAGTTATTTCGCTGATCCTGGAGTCCTGTTTCTGACAAATTCCTGAAGCCACTGTATTTTTTTTCATATGGACTCCAGTGAAATAATTCCTTAGACTTGCATAATCACATAGGTTGGAAGGGGCCTCTTGACGTTCATCCACTCTGGCCTCCTGCTTCAAACCCAGGTCTAGTGGGAGCAGGTGGCTCAGGGTCTTATCCAGTCAAGTTGGAACGTCTTCAGAATATAGAGATTCTCCTCCTCTTTGGGTCCCAGGTCAGGTTTTGACCACCCCCATGGTTTAAGTAAGTAAATATTTTTAAGAGTTGGAATTTCTCATGTTCCAACACATCCCTGTTGCCTCTTGTCCTGTTGCTGTGCACCTCCGAGAAGAGCCTGCAGACAGCAGTTGCAGACAGCAATATGATTTCTCCTCCTTTCCACTAACCCTCCTTAAGGATGAGCAGACCTATTTCTCTTAGCTTCTGCTTGTATGTCGTGTTCTCCAGCCCTCAACCATCTTGGAAGCCCTCTGCTAGACGCGCTCCCTTATAGCAATGTCTGTCTTGTCCTGGAGAGCACAAAAGTGGGCTGTACTGGTATGCTGGTTTCCCTTGGTTCATATCAAGGCAGTTGGTAAGACACCGCCGGTTTTATAACACAGCTACGTATCACAAGCTGTTCCAGATAAGACAAAGACCTATGTCTATGAATAATGGAGGGGTCTGTTCATGAGGCAAACGATCTAAATGTGTCTGAAAAAAAGGAGTCTTCCCCCTAGGCTTGAAGCTAATGATAGCCCTTTTAGATTAATAGGAATGCTCACTTGGGGGAAAAAAAAAAAATCCACGTCTGGAAATCTTGGTTTTCAGTGTAAGTGAGAGACTGTAGGAATAAGTGTGTTCCATTATCACCTGTTCCTCCTAGAGCCTGACTTTTCAGTTCTGAAAACACCACAACTGAAGGAAATGGTAGGGAAGCTGACAAATCTCTTTTCATGTCAAAAAATGTGCAAAAATAAAGTCAAACTAAAATGAAAATATGTAAGTAACAGCAGGTTGGAAATGCAGGCTTCAGTGTGATAGGACAGCCTTAAAAAGGGAAAGATAGCAGTCTGAAGAATGGCAGGCAAAACCCTTTTTCTGACAATTTTTTTCCAAATTCTATACTGAAAGCTAATACATGGGGCCAGTCTGAGATGAATTGTAAATTCAGTTGTTATACTGTGATCTGCAATGAACAGTTGCTGTTTGTTTGGATTTCCTTGTTGGGTTTTGTTTTCTTTTACCAAATCTCAAAGGTCGGACCTAAAACACATCTGACAACTGCTTTTTTCCTTTCGTATCTAGAGATATCTCCTTTCTAGAAGGAAAGGAGTTAAGTTTCATTTCCTAGCCTCTGGAGGATAAGTACTAATTTTTGGAGTTTATATGAAGTGCTGCTTTGCAAATTAAGAAATTAAGAAAGTGACTGGTTTGTTTCCAAGTGAGGAGGGTGCGTGCTGGAGGGGATGTTTGGAAATTAAGCGGTTAAAATGGCAGATCAGGAGGGCGGACACTCCTTTGCCCAGTGCCAGTACTGCCAACACCTGCTACCCATGACAGAATCGGAAATCTTGCTGATAAAAATGTTATCTCTTTTTTATCATAGCCTTTACTTGTACTTACGGGGTTTTTTTCTTTGAGTCTTTACATCCTTTCTCTTGAGGTAATTCTGCTTGCAGCTTTGCACTGGTTTTTCCTGCTGGTGAGATTAGTTTCCAGAAGAAAGGCAAAGAGATGCTTGGAGGGAAAAAAAACCCCAACACTATTTGTTTCAAATGTTATGGCAATATAAAAATGGGTTAAACTTCACTTTAGCGTTTTCTTGTGGAAATATTTTTAAGAGTGTGTTATTTTTTTGGTACGAAAAGCATGTATTTACATCATATATTTTTAGTCAAAACTGAGATTTTTCTCTTCTTTTATAATTAATCCCTCCAAAGTAGGTAGTTTTATTACCTGCATGATTAATCTGTGTTGAAAGATTCTAAAATTCATCTGTATTTTTGCATTTCCAATTTCATTTCAGAGCTGTGTGATAGAAATTGCGTGTGGAACATCTCATGCTAAGCCTGGGGTTAGCTCGCAGTGCGTAAGCAGCGCTGAATAAAGCACTTAGGACATGCTGCTGCATAAGCTTTTTCCGGACCTGGAGGTGCTTACTCCCTAGGATTTTGAGACCTTGCTTTAGGAGCTTTCCATGGCAGTGCCTGCTCAGGTGAACAGACCTGGCCGTAGCTGCTTGTCCGTGCTCCAGCAGACAGACTGAGGAGCTGATCGAATTGAACTTTTTGTTTTTCATGTTGGAAAGGGGATTGGGTTAAATATTTTCTGTTAAACTGCCTTAACTGTTTCTTACAGCTCTTGTTAATGAGTTTGAAGTCTATGATGCTTTAGGTGGCTTGCCTTTCAGTTTTGTGTTTGGGGTGGTTTTTTTTAATATTTATATATTTAGCAGAGAATTTCTGGGAAAAAATCATGTTTAAGCTCTGTCCCTTGTGTGCTGCTCTTGGTTCACTTCGTAACCTCTGACATACAGTCTCTTGTTACGTACTCTGAGGAACCCTGCTAATGAATCGCACTAAGCCTAAGCACTATGCTCAGCTTTTAGATGTGCAGATATGGATCACCGTTTCACTTGTCAGCTATTGTAGATATGCAGATGTTGACTTTGAGCCAGAGAGAGGCTCAAATCCCATCTGTTTCAGATTTGAGAATGGCATGAGCACTCTGCAGCCTATGCAACTTCCTTTTGTTAAATACTTACTGGGTTCATTTTCTGTCTGTTGTAATACACTGAATAAAATGATAATACGTTGATGGTTGTGCATAAATTTTGACCTGTGTAATATCTCTTTCAGTGACCAGGAGCCTCCTTATTCAATGATCACGTTGCATGAAATGGCAGAAACAGGTATCAAGGCACTGTGTTGGGCATTTCAGTTGTGACTCCAAAGCAAAAAAAAAATTAAAAACCAAACTAAAGCAAAAAAAACCCACTCTCTTCTTTGCAAAGAGAAACACACGCTAGCAGTATGTATTACGAGTTGCTGTAGCACTAGGGATGTGGGATCCAAAACACAGTCCTGTCCTTCAGAAGCTTCACTGAGCTCATTGCATTTGCTTGAGTTTTTGGAAATCTGTGAAACTTCCTACATGAACTCTCCAGAAGCGGCCAACGGATGGCCACAAACACATTGTAATGGCGTTAAACCGTAAGCCACAAAGAATGTGTGTTTGCAGTAAGGCAGAAACAACCCATATATGTACGTAGACATGGTTTAAACCCATGTGCTCCAGAGCTGGTAAATAGTACATACATTTTGTCTTGGGTTTTGCTGTCCTTAGACCTCTGCTTTATTGATGTAGTTGCTCCAACCCTGTCCCTAAGTACTCCTGCAAGCTGAGCCGTGTGTGTGCAAGGGCTGTCTTATCTTTGTTACGGTAGGAGAAATTCTCACAGCTCAAGACCTCCACCAAATTTCTGGCTTAGGTGAATTTTTCTCTCTCTTAGTAGAGTTGGTACTGGTCTCGGGAAATGTATTGCTATATCAAAATAAATTAATCAACCTGGTTAGATATTACAGCAATTCGGTAAAATGTTTTTTCGGGGCAATGTGCTAACAAAACTCAAAACTCGCTGTTATTTATATTTACTTGTCATTGTCGAAGGGAGTGCTAAGTCTCTTCAACCTTACTTGTATGCAGATACAGGCTCTGTCTTTATTTTCACTTGTAAGGGAACTAGTTTCTTATAAATCCAAATCTGTTTACTGTATTAGTAGTTTAACGTCTTACATGGATTGTTTACTTGCAAGTAGAAGCCCTTGTCTACTCTTTAAACAGTGAGAGCTGTTCCTTAGGAAAGCAAATTTTCTTCAGACCACCAGGCATGGGACAAGCCAATGCAGTTCCTCTGAGGTCCATGTTACTTGAGGGAACTCAAGAAGAGTGCTCTGATTCTGGCCAAAAGAAATAATTCTTTAGTGTCATTGTGGATGCGGCATTTAACACTTAAGAGTTGACATTGGACACTGAACTCTTGAGTATCACACTGGAACGAAGGGCTTGTCCGTACTGGTCATGAGTGTTCCTTCCTAATACCTGGCGGAACTAAAGGATGCTCTGGCCTTGGCAGGGCTGCTCTCCAAACTGTAGAGGTGTTCGCTGTTAGCCAAGCTGCTGTAAACTTTATTCCTTCTTGAATTTAAACTTCTACTGCAAACTAAGACATCGATGTAAAAAGTAAACTGTGTGTTGGGGGGGGGGGTGTTTGTTTTTTTCTTTTTCCTAGCGTCTGTAAACTCACTGGGTAATCTTGAGGATTTTTCAATTTACATTTATGGATGTATTTTGAACACTTGAGAATTGCAGCATTAATTCTGAGTGTTACTTCTGTTTTGTGGTTGACAGATGAAGGCTGGTTGGAAGTTGTCCAATCTCTAATTAGAGTTATTCCATTAGAAGATCCCCTGGGACCAGCTGTTATAACGCTGCTACTCGATGAATGTCCGCTGCCAACAAAAGTGAGTCTAAATCATCTGTATTTATCTGGGGCTGAATTTCAGTTACTCACGGCTGCCACACCCATGATAGCTTCTGGGTGGGTTTCACCAGTGATGCAAGACTCTTAGTTGTTCAGCAAATGGGTGTAACTCCTAACTTTGAGTAATTTGTGGTGACTTTGTATCTAATTGCTGCTTAATGATAGAAGCACTGTAGGGAAAAAAGGAAATATATATAAATCTCATCCATGGGGAAGAACAAGAGGTCTTTGGTCTTTAGCTGCTTTTATTGCTGTCCTCCCCTGCCACGCGGCATGTGCACGCTGTGTGGCGGGGGCGCACAGATGCTGCAAAAGCAGTACAAGTTCTGCCGTTTCGCTCTCAAGTTCTGAAAGCCGCGCATTTACAAGTCACTAGTGAATTTGTTCCTGCCCTGCACATAAGGAATGCAACACAAGTGGGTGTGTTAACTTAAACAAAAGTCACACTTTTTAACTACGAAATATCTAGATACAGTTTTGGCAAATCTGAATACTGTTTGGTTTGGGGTTTTTTCATACTGTTTTGGTACAGGTGTTGTAGTGAGACCCTCAAGTGCTTCAAGATGCTAACCATTGTTGAATCCTTTTAAGCGTGATGATTGTACAGAGAACTTGGCTGTCTCCAAATGCCTGTCGTTATCTCATTTCATCAGAAATGGATGATGACATCATTGTAGTTTTCATTTATTAATCTACTTATGCTGCCAATTTCAGTTTTCAATTTATATTGTTAAGGATATAAAAAGCTGGTAGCTTTTTGTCTTACGTAAATGCGTGAGTGGCTGGAGAGGAGCTAGTCAAGCTCTGTAACCACTTAAAGTGGGTTTTTTTCCTCTAGGCTATTGATTAAAGTCAGCTGAGACTTTTGAACGAGTTAAATGTTGTACGATGGCTGTCACATAGACTGCAAAGTGGTTTTGAAGCTATGACTAGAAATTTTGCCTGCTTTGAAAAAGAAATCGGGAAATGGAGACCACTGTGAATGCGCCACATGAAGAGTGATTTTGTATTTTTTGTTCAGCTGAGCAATGTACTTGGCAACCAAATGAGTTGTTTTTTGCAAAGCCGCATCGCTTTTATTTAGGTACTTTAAGGAGTTAGCTGTGAAATAGTTGACCTTAACAAGACTAAAAGGAATAAGATGCCTGTTTCTGGGGTGCACAGAGGCTTTTTTTCCTGTGCAATCTTTTTACGGCACAAGGAGCTGCAGTTGCGGGAGTTGCTGGTCACGTGCAGCCCAGTAAAGTGTTTGCTGCTGTTCATTTTCTTTCCGTTCAGGGTGAGTTTAAGTTTTTGGTCTTACGGGTTTTAAGTCAGTGCCCCACTGCTGTGACAGCTGGAGAACAGCAGCAGGCTGTATTTCATTTTCTGTTATTGTAGGCTAAAAAGTCCATAAAGTTAAAATGGCAGTGCAGTAAACTGTTTATTCTACAACGTCTTTATTTAACTCAAAATAGTTGACCTCTGTGACAGTTCTAATAATGGCTAAAAGCATTATCAGAGTATGTCAAGAGTCTAATTTTAGTGAGGCTTTTCCATCCCAAGTCTGGCTCAGTCATCCTTTCTTTCTCTGTTCTTTCCACTTAGTGTCAGTCCTGTTTTGCGGCTTTTCTTTTGGGAACATAACTGCTTTTCAGTGTTATCTTTGTACAAACCTCAGACTCTAGTGCAGTAAATTGATTTGAGTGTGGCTCAGACACAATTCAAAATAACATGTGTCCAACTTAAGCAGTACTAATTTTTTCTCCAAATGGCCTGCTGATGACTTCAGGACGAAGAGTTCTTCTATTTTAATTAGATCCTAGCCTGAGATTGTGCAGTTTCAATCTGAATCAGCTGAAACTTTCATGAAGTCTGGAAAGTTCAGGGGGATTCGGAGCTTTGCAGGGTGGGGTTCTCCCTGTGGGATAACTTGTTCTGGCTCTAGGTTAACCCCCAATGACTCTAAAAACAAGGGTTATGATCTAGATCTATCTTGCATTTTATCCATACCATACTGCCTGAGTGAAGCAAGTCAAAGCACTGCATTTTAGCTTTATTACCCTCATTGGTTACTTCCTAAATTAGCACAACTACAGAACGCCAAGCTCTCCAGGATACCATTTATGACGTCCTGTAAAGTTAACAGCATCCTGAATTTATGATGGGCTTGTGGGCTGTTTTTTGGGGGTACATCTCTTTAGTCCTGGATTCTGAAGTCTAAACCAGCCCTTCTATGTTTTTCTTTTGGAAAGGGAGTGAGCTGTAGGACACTTGAAACAGATTAGATAGCAGTAGTGCCATATGTGCTGATTGGTATTGTTTGCCGTTGTCTACTAGTTCTCATTCTATAGGGAGCAATGTACATCCAGAAGTGTCCTGAGTTGTAGATCGCAACAATGACCAGCAATCTGGTGGTAATTTTAAAGTTACAGATCTTGGGTATGCTGAACTTCTCTTCCCGTCTGTTCTTTATTTTCGTCTTGTCTTAAAAGATAGCCACGCTGCCTGTAATATGATACTGACTTTAGTAATATAATGTAAAAATAATTTGCCGTACTATATGGAGTTAGGGGAAAACTGTATCTGTCAGTAATGTTGAAGACACTTCTGATTTCTCTGTTTCAGGATGCGTTACAAAAGTTAACTGAAATATTAAACTTAAGTGGAGCTGCTGCCTGCCAGGATGCTTGTCACCCCGCCAAACACCGGAACACGACCGCAGTGCTGGGCTGCTTAGCAGAGAAGCTAGCAGGTAAAGCGTGGGACTCTTCTGAAAGCTTGCGCCGTCGCTGAAGCACCTTCTGTGCTTTAGCGCCGACAATGCAGACTAGCTCAGAAATGTTTTCTTAGAACTGAAAAATGTTCTGTATTGAGGGAAGACCTTGTGTGACATGTGTGACCGAGTCTACTGCTCGATTAAAGTGTTGCACAGTCACTAGCTTGGGTCTGAATGAGCCGTTCACAATCCCGGATACTTAAAGATCAAATCTTCTGATGCATGGTTAGCGATTGTTTGTGGATCGATGTTTGAGTATGGTATATTGCCCTAGCACTGGCAGTCAGGCTTTTCTCTAGACCTACTCTGGCTGTGTGTGAATTGCTGAGAACAAGCAGTTCTTTAGCCAGTAGGCAGGAGTATCAAATTAGTAGTCTTGGAGGCTGTATAGAAACAAAAAAGAAAGACGCTCTTTCCACTAAACATGTATTGTTCTGTTGCAGTTAGCTGAAAAGATTCTCTCTTCTGTGTTACGTAAAATAAAATCCCAGAAATTTTCTTTTAAGGCGACTCTTCGTATAGAACTTTTTATTCCCTGTCATTTCTAGTACCCTGCTGGAAACTGATGATTAAGTTTCCTTCCTGCTGATGGTTGGTTTTGTATCAAGTTTTTTGCTCCTTTTCTGAAAGCGGATAGGAAAAGGAGGAAAAAGTGATTGTCCGGTATCACCTAATGGTTACTAAAAAATAATTTCAATATTTCTGTCAAAAAAAGTAAAGAACAAGGACAGGAAGCATTTTTGTACTATAATACTTCTACCCTGTTATACTACATCAAAATGAGATCCTGTATCCACTTTCGTCTTAGTGGACACGGATCTCATTGTATCAGCTCAGGCAGCAAATCTGTTAATGCTGTGTGGGAACCCATCGCAATTTGTTAGCGTTCGTAGAGGCCAGAGTTCGATTCCCTTCTATCTCTCTCTTGATTAAGCAGAGTATTTCAGGGCATTTTTTTTTTTTTTAATTGGCTGCATGCTCTGGTGCTGCTGCAAATTGTGTGATTAACTATCAAGTAGGCTATATTTGATGTTCCATTTTGCTTATTTTGGGCTACTGATAAATGGAGCTGGTCTTTATGCTTTGGCTCTGGAAGTAAAGGGGAGCTGGTCTCTTTGAAAGTGACGAGCATGGAAATGCTCAGCAGAGGCTGGTGGAGTCTTACTTCAAATCTCAGCAGTGTGGCTAGAACTCTGCCCCCATTTACAGCAGGTAAACTGAATGTGTTTGTAATTTGCCAGTAACTGTGTGATTATTAAATGTGTAGCAAATATTTGGGAACAATGATAATTGTCCTATATTAGAGTTCTGCTTTGTTGCGAAGTTCTTAGACGTTCTTTAATTTGTTGCCTTGTGTTTAAAAGATCTGCGCTATGATGAGTGTATGGTAGTTCCCAAAGACGGATTTAACTTTTAATGTTGTTGTAGGTCCTGCGAGTATAGGCTTACTCAGCCCAGGCATATTGGAGTATTTACTTCACAGCTTGGTAAGTGTCTTCGATCTTTTTGTATGTATCCGTACATAGCAATTATAATGCATTTTTTATTATTGTTATTGTGAAAAGTTAGGGTCATGTTTGGTCAATACTGGTAACGTATGTTATAGAAAGCTGAGATTCCAGAGAGTCTGTGGGATCTCCATCTTTGGAGGGAATTAGAAGTCGACAGGACAAGGCCCTGAGCGGCCCGAGCTACTCGAACCACCTCTCTGCAGAGTGTGGACTAGAGGAGCTCTGGAGGTCCCTTCCAACCTAAAGCATTCTGTGACAGACTAGCAGCTTTTCCTCTCCACCTGGGCTGGGTATTTATTAACTAACTTTTCTTACTGCCCATGTTTAGAACTTCCAGTCCCATCCGACAGTGATGCTTTTTGCACTAATAGCACTGGAGAAGTTTGCACAAACGAGTAAGTATTAGCCTGGCACTGCTCTTAACAGCCAAACTACGGCTTCTGCTGCATGATTGTCACTTGCTTCATCTGATAACACTTGTGAGCGTGAGAGACTGGTGGCAACACAAATATAGAATAGAAATGGTTGTCCACTTACAGGCAAGAAGAAATATTTATTGCTTTAGTGACATCCCTCTACCTCTCAAAACCCTTGAGATATTTGCTGAAACTCAGTGCAGTCCTTCCCAGTTAGAAATTGCTATAAAAGGACTTATGACATGAGGCGTTTGTCACTGAAATAAATCTGTATTAGAGATGGAGAACAGCTATGACTGGGTATTTGCAGGCAGGAAAAAATATTTATTGCTTTAATGACACCCCCACCCACAAACCCTTAAGAGATTTGCTGCAACTCAGTCCTTCTCAGCTTAGAGACTGCTACATAAAGACTTATGAAACACCACCTTTGTTACTTTAAAAGAAATAATTCTGTGTTAGAGAGATGGAGAATAGCCATGATCTAATAGTGTCTTGATGATGCGGTTCTGTGCTCAGAAGTGGCACATCTGAGTGCGAAGGGGAAAGAATTTCATGCTGTTTGTGATACTGAGGTTTAAAGGTGGGGGGGGGGTTCTACGGCACTTGTAGAATGTTACTATTTCTAACTAAACTTATCCCCAGTTTATAGCAATTATTCTTTTTTGCTCTTGAATTGCAGGTGAAAATAAAATGACGGTTTCTGAATCGTGCATTAGCGACCAGCTGATCTTGCTAGAGAAATGGACAGATAATCCAGACTACTTAAAACGCCAGGTTGGATTCTGCGCGCAGTGGAGTTTAGACAATCTGTGTAGGTATAACGAAGGGATGGACTCATTTAAGATTAATCACTTCTCCAAAGAGAGGGAGGACTACTTTGTGTTTGTTTTGTATAAGCACTTACTGTAAATATACCTGACTGCATTTGTAGTCACTCTCCTTAAAACAAACAAACCAAAAATGGGAAATAAATCCAATGTAATTGCATGGAAAGGAAATTTTGGCAAGGAAAATGTTTGCGAAAGGAAGTGGTTTGTACTCTGCAAGTTGCGGCTGCAATGAAAATTCTTCTTTGCACCGTATTTCCTGTAACCCACGCTTCAGCAGATGTGCTGAGTAGCTACAGTGTGCAGCTCTGTGTTTCCGTGGAACAGCTGGATTGCTGACACATCCTGGTGACAGTCACTACTGCGCTTGTACCCCAGCAGTGCACAGTCTCAAAGAATGATTAAAAACTTCTTAAAGTAAAGGTATAGTCTTGTGATTGAAAGCAAAGTGTTTGACAAAGCACTTTACTAGATCTGTCCTTTTGGATGGCTAACAGTCATCAAATGCGCTTGTTTAGTTGTGATTTCGAGGGTGCAGCAACTCTAAGGACCTTGTAGTTTCTAATGCTTTTTAGATAAATTTGGGTAAAAGCTCTTGTTGGGCTTTATGGGGCTTTAGCCAGCTTATGGAAGGCCAATGTCAGTTGTGTTTAGTAAGCGTCTGCGGGTGTTGTAGCAAGTTTGGGCTATATGAAGGGTCCTAAGATAAGATCTCTGATTTGTAAATTAACATGTGTGTGTCGGCAATTTGACACCTGGCAAGATAAATGCTGCTGATCCTTCCGTGTGAAAAGGGGATGCAGCAAGAAAGAGCTGCTTTGGCTCGGTTCAAGTTCATCACCTACCTGAAAATGAGAGGGGGGAAAGACTTTAAATCCTTATTTTCCCCTTCGTCCCCATCCCCAAAATCTTTTCCACTGTGATGAATCAGAAAAGCTCTGCCCAGCTGAACATACAAATACAATGGTAAATCCTGAAAGAGTGGCATCTTGGTTTGAACGTGGATGCCTTACGTTTGCCTGTGGGTTTCCTGAAAGTAGTAATGAGATTGTAGGAGCTCTAGTCAGAGGTATAGGTCGGGCTCTCATGTTTAGAGGATATTTAACGCACAGCAATTGGAAGCGATGCTGTTTTCATGCAGGCAGAATGTCAATATTTCATTCAGTTCTGCCAAAAATTAACTGGATCCTAGAGATTGATTGCCACTGCGTGAAATATTTAAAATAAAGTTTTGCAGCAGCAGTGATTAAAACTAGTTTTATTTTGCAGTTTTAAAAGAAGGCAGGCAGTTTACATACGAGAAGGTTGACTTGACCAACATCAGGGCTATGCTGAACAGTAACGATGTCAGTGAATACCTGAAGATCTCGCCGCATGGGTTAGAGGTAGGATATCACTTCATGATGTCAACCTAAAAAGGAGTCTGAAGAAATGGTCAGGTTTTAACTGTCATTGTTTGCTACTTGCTCCTGTGATTTCCTAGAATGAATCAAAGTTCTCTGACAGCTTTGTATAGAAAACTTGCTTTGTCAGAGGGTTGTACCGTCGCTACGCTGATCTCAACTGTAGAAATGTTCACGCTAAAGTAACGCCTGTGTCTGTGCCCCCAAAACTTCAGAGAAGTGAGGAGGATGCTTAAGAGTCAGCTGGCTTTTCACTCATTTTGACTAAAATTGTGCACAAAGTATAATACCTATTGTTTGTCCTGTCTAGTCTCGAAAAGCCCATAGCAGTAGGATTTTTGTCTCAGCCATGTGGGTTTTTCTTCCTCTGTTACTTTTTAGAAAAACTTGTTTGCCTGCTTACAGATGAATTTTCATGAACTAACATTGAATACCTCTGTCCTTCATACCAGGAGTCAGCTAACAACCAATGACCTCCTGTCTTAGGTCTCTTACTCTTTAAATCCTTAAATTGACTCTGCCAACTTGCTTTTTTTTTTTTGCTGTGGCTTACTACTGAACAATTTTCAGTCTTGCCTACTCGCTAGTTTGCGCAACAATTACTGCTATAAAGAGAGGTCGCTTTCTGTCTGAAGTGCCTCTAAAATTATGTTGGTGTATTCTTATGTGCAAGAAACTTGATCCAGGGAAGAAAGGGGCTTGTTTGAATGCTAATTTTGTAGAAACTTAATTTTTGGTTTGGTTTTGGTAGGCTCGATGTGATGCCTCGTCCTTTGAAAGCGTTCGATGTACGTTCTGTGTCGATTCTGGAGTTTGGTACTATGAAGTGACGGTCATTACTTCGGGAGTGATGCAGATAGGATGGGCTACCAAAGACAGCAAATTTCTCAATCATGTGAGTACACGTAATGTCATCTAGCCGATGATGTAACTTCAGTATTTTTCTACTTAAACCACCTATGAAAATAGCTCCGGTTATTCTGTGGTAGTAACTGAGCGCTTGCGTGTTCCCTTCAATTTTTCTGTACTTTTGTAAAGCTGTTTTTGCTGAATTTAGTGGTACAAGAAAAGGCTGTATTGTCATTGCTACAGACTGACACTGTTCGCACAAGTCATGCGTAGCTGCTAGCAGTGACAGCTTGTTGTCTGCTTGCTGTTGTCTGGGAGCTACAGGGGAAATATTTCATATTTCTTGTGGCTTAGTCTCTTCTTGGAAGTTCTTTAGGTAACAGCGGTGGTTACTGTCTGTTGGTTTTGGAAGTAAACAATTACTTAGTAGGAACTAGCAAATTATCACGCACTTGCTTTTACACAGGTCACCAAGCAGCCATTTACCCTCTTTAACATCCTTTCCTATTAAATTAACTTTCACAAGGGAAATAATTATTTAAATGGCCTCTGGGATAGCATGGTATCGTTGGATCTGCTGGTAGCAGCAATATGGTACGGTTTAGGTATGTGACAGCTTCTTTTTAATGAAAAATAAGGATTACAAAACGATTACACCCTCTACCTTCTTGCCTTTATTCTGATAATATAGAATAAGTACACTCTCTTATTTTATAGTTTGCTTGGCTCTCCCTCTTATCCAGATAACTTAGTATCTTACTCTTAATTCTAAGTATCCTTCTTCCTACTATTTTACTTTTAAAATTATGTACTTACTAGCATTAAAGCAAAATGTGTCATGTGCACATGGAGTCCAAACCTATAGTCAAAGAATAATCCCGAATGTCAGTAGAGATGTAACTGGGACTTCTTTCTTCTTAAATCTTCATGGTAACTTGGTATGGCTGTTGTAAACTCGGTGTGCTGTAGCATGATTTGCTTCAGTATTTCTGTAATACTAAAAGTGGGATGACTACTACCCAAAAACCTTGTCTGCTTCAGCTTAGAGAGGACTTTCCATATTATCAGCCTTCCAAACTTCCATTAAAGTTCATTAAAGCGCAAGCTAGAATTTTAGTACAAAAGGCGTGTGTGGCCTAGCCTTTCGCCACTGACCAGAATGGAAATACAGCGCTGGGATTTCAAGTTGACACTTCCACCAGCTGAGCTTGAGTAAGAAATGTACCTGTAGCCTTTCTTTATTGTTGTAATTGCACAGCTTTCTGCTCCTACTTGGAATTTAATTTAGGAGAATTATTTTTATACATATACACTTAATGTAGAGATAAGCAGTTGAAACTGCTCATTTCTGATTGTTATGGAAAAAGTCATTCTACAGCTGAGTCAAATGCAGAATCTAATATGAAGATAGGCCAAATACATAGATGTGAGTAAATACTGATGGTGGGGGGTATGAGAGAAATACATCAGAGATGAAACAAACACCGGTGGCAAGAAACCCAACAGGAATGGGAGAGTAGCTTTTCTCACTGTAAGTTCAGTGGTCTTGCTCCATTTCTTCTAATTATTCATGTAAATAACGTTGTCCTCTGCTGGTGCATAACACGCATATATCTCTACATGGCATCGGAAGTCCAGTCCTGCATTTCTAGCATGGAATTGCAAGCGTGATTTAAATGTAAAAAACAACAACAACAAAACAAACACACACACACAAAAAAACCCAAACCCCCACAAAACCACCCCCACCAACACACCCCCACCCCCCAAAACCCACAACAAAACAAACCCAAAAAACCCTAACCAAACAAAACTACCGTGCAGACTTGTCCTGAGCGCAGGCATTGCAGACATGGAGTGTAATGGAAACTGTTTGAGATAAAAGGCCGCGTGTCTGCCTTTAGACTGCTAAGAGGCTTAAAAGATTTTTCCCACTTGCTGTTAAGGAGCTTGGTGTATATGCGTTTTCTGTCTGTGCTTCCTGCACGAGGTATGAAAATAGGAGATGTCGCATCTCTGAGCAGGATGGCTTTTCTGTTGCTGCAACTGTTCTGCTGGTGCCTAAATGCTACTGTTTAAGTTCATCAGGTGTCTCCCTGAAACACAAGGATCGTATCTTCTGGGTAGGTCACACACACAGTCATCGGAGTAGCCATATGCTCTTTATTTACAGCATCTGTAACAAAACGACTAGTCCTAACTATGACATTAAACACCCATTAGCTGCGCTTAGCTTTAAGTTGGGACATGGGAGGCTTGTGTAATCAGACGCTGTCTAGTATTTGCACTCCAGACAAACAGTGCTGAGCACGAGGAAGTTATCTTCCATAATGCTTTCGCGTTTCGTGTTTGGGCTCTCCTACGTGACAGATTCTTCCCCCACTCTGTGAAACTTTTAGTTTTGTATTTGCGTTGGACCTTGGGACCATCACTTGATGACCTTTTCACAAATTGAGGGAGGGTGGCACTGGGAGGGACACAATACGCAACAAATTTGGTGAAGGGACTATGAGTTTGTTCTCCTACTGTGCACTGTGTGTTCTGGTGGCACTTGGATGTCTTGTGGGGGGAGGCATTGCAAGTCTGGTACTGGGACTTCAAGATAAGAGAGCGGTTACACTTCTATGTTGACCCTTTAAGATGCAAAAAGGTAGCTATTTGGGTACTAGCCTTCTGATTTTAAAATATTTTAATAGACAGGAGTGATTTGAGCTCACAGAGAATGAAAAACACTTTGGAGGCAATATCCCCTTCTTCCACCCTCCTCACCCCAACAAATTCCTTTTGATCTGAAAATGAAACTAAGAGTAGTTTGAAAAAATAATTTTCACGGAGGTGGGAGAAACCCTTCCTGCTCTTGGATGAATGGCTTAGTTGAATAGAATAAACTTCAGCCCTTCTGTGTGAGGAATGGCTGCAGACTGAAATGCTTTACTCTTTTTCTAAAGGAAGGTTATGGCATCGGGGACGATGAATACTCCTGTGCATACGACGGCTGCCGGCAGCTGATTTGGTATAATGCCAGAAGTAAACCACATTCCCACCCCTGTTGGAAAGAAGGTATTCCGTCCATCTTCTGCTGTTTATCCTAACTGGATTTCTGCACAGGATTTTTTCCTCTTGCAGGTGTCTAGAAAACAGTTTGCTAGTAGCTGCGAACGGAGCAGTTGCTGTCTAATCCTGATGATACTAAATGTTTAATAATTATTGTGCCTTGACTAGTATTTGCAATGGTTTAAATGTACAAAGTGGGCACCGCGCTCTTGTTCCGCAGTCTGTGTAAAGAGAATCTGGTTGGTTAAATGCTTTTTCTTTTCATAGTCAGAGTACAAATCATAGCACTAATTAACGTTGCTGGACACTTAATCATAAGACTTTTTCTTAGATGTTCATAGTCCTACGAGCAGAGTTGAAATGAACCCCTTTCTGGGTTGAAAGCGTTATTTTAGAAGAGGAAAAAAACTGTCTAATTTGGAGACTGAGGTTAAGGGGGAGTTGCGCTGTCTTGCTTACTTCAAATTCTTTGATAACTACTTGGACAGCAAAATCCTGTTCTTGATCTCAGCTTTGAAATCTTAGTAGGAGGCTGTGCATGCCATGCTTGTGTGAACCGTGCCGCCTCCTCTTCTATTAAAAATTTCTCCCAAGGATGGCTAAATTAAAATGCCTCTTAAAAATATGCATATGCACCAGCATATTAGAGACTTAGACTTTAGCAAGTATGTGTTCTGAGGATATCTCCAACGGGTGCAAAATAGCCGAGGAGAGACAGAGTGCTGCTTTTTCCTGGCTTTGGCAAACACTCTGCAATACTTCTACAACTGTGTAGTATTAATGCTCTGGCAGACTAAAATATTTTAATTTTTTACTGTTTTGTCCGGTTTTTTCTTTAATTACTGTCTGTATCAATATTTCGTCCTTTATGGTTTTGCACAGTTACTTTTAAGTGAAACAACTCATAGAGATATGAGATACTTAATAACTGTTTCAGCTGTTGGCATTTAACAGAAGCAAAATCTTTAAATTGTCTTTATTTTGCATGTAAGGAGACACAATAGGATTTCTACTAGACTTACAAGAAAAGCAAATGATCTTCTATTTAAATGGAAACCAGCTTCCTGCTGAGAAGCAAGTATTTTCATCTGCTGTGTAAGTATGTGCTCATTTGGAAGGAGAGTGACCTGTATGGATAATTGGTTTAATTATAGGAAGTGTTTCCCATTTGAGATGTAAATTCATATTTGCTTACCTGAAGCCATCATTAGGCGGGTTTTCCACCTGAAAGTCGCTTAGTGAGAAGATTATAATCGGTGAGAAGGATATAATTTTGCAGGTGGATTTCAGGGTCCAAAAGAAATACTTTGGACCTTCCAAAGATAGGTTCAACTCGATGTTTTCTACTGTCAAACTAGCATAGCACTGAAATAGAATGAGGCTGCAGCAAAGATGAACAAATTTCTAGTAGTGCTTGAGGATTTTTTGATCTTTTTAAAAGATAAAGCCTCAGTCCTGGAAGCGCTGAAGAGTGCGTATTAACTTGCTGCTGTTCACTGGGGCCAGTTCCTGCAGTAGCACATTGAATGTTCAGGGAAAGACGTCTCTTGGGAGCGTTACAGAAAGGTGTCAGGCTTATGTTGCCAACTCTGTTAAGTTACACACAGCTGATTCCTCTGACTGGCATGGAGAAGCTCAGCCATTTAGTTCTGAAAAGATAACAGGTGTGATACTTGAGAGAGAAGCTATGCAGTTTAATTAAATGTTACAATACTTTGTAAATGAATACTACTGTGCTAATAATCTCGTTGATATTTTCTCCTCAAAATGAAGTTCAAGATGCAAGCAAAATAGTTCAACGTGTTGCAGAATATCTTGTCTATTCAGCTTGCAGTATGTGGAGTATGTCACTTATATACTCAACAGACTCTGTTACTTGGTTAGAACTCGGGGTGTTAGTCAAGTTGGGCCTTTTCAGTAAATAAAACTGAAAGAGGTGATAGTTGTGGTGTTTTCTTCACAGCCCCAGAGACACCTTGTAAAAAGACAGCTGTCCTGAGGTAATCCTGCAAGGGCGAGGAGGAACAGATGGGCATTGTGCTGAGAGAGCTCAGACCTGGATTCCTCCTGCACGGGTCCCGCACGACAAGTGTACGAGTTGCAAGTTCCCCAGATCTGTGCCCGCTCAAATAAAGCAGCGGGAGCGGTGGACGCAGGTGTCCCTTGCAGTTGGTACTGCTCCCCACAACTCTGCTGAACAGCAGTTGTTTGGAAGAAAAATACTTTTTCCAGTGCTGAAGGAGAGATCTGAGCTGATCAGTGTAAAGAGGATCAGGTTGTAGGCTGTTTAGATGTATCTGCTCTAAGTGTAAGTGTGACTAATCCTAGTTGTAGAGTAGGCAGCCTTTATTGGCTGACTCAGTTGTAAATTCAGATAAACCCTGGTAGTAAATTCAGAAGTTGAGAACTAAACAAGGAAAGTATGTGTAGCTGAAACGGGATGTGTTAGAGGTTTTTCTCCCACTTAGCTGTAGGACACTTCTATCGAAGGAACTTGTCCTTTTGTGTCAGGGTATATTTTTGTCTGGTAATAGTAGTAACATGTCCGGAAGGCTCTATTATCGTTTAAGTCATTCTAAAATGTCTCTTGTTCATCATATTGCAGATCTGGCTTTTTTGCTGCAGCTAGTTTCATGTCCTATCAACAATGTGAGTTCAACTTTGGGGCAAAACCTTTCAAGTACCCACCATCAATGAAGTTTAGTACCTTCAATGATTATGCCTTTCTGACAGCAGAAGAGAAAATCATTTTGCCCAGGTAATCCTCCCGTCTAGTTTGAGTGTGTTTGCATACGGAGAAATAAAATGCTTCACGTTCGAGTTGCATAGTCTTATGTTGTACTTAGCAAAGTTAATCTTTTATGGGGTCACGCCTCCATAGGTCTCTCTCAGAAAAGGATTAGACCATAGGCTCCAGTGCCGCTTAATGAGTAGGGCAGGAGATATACAACCAAAATCCATTAAATTAAAATAATTTTTTTAATATTAAGCTAAATTAAAATTAACTAGTACCGCACCGTAAACTGTTTTTGCTAAAAAGTGCTTCCCGCTGTCTAAGAATGATTAGGTTGGTTGAGGACGTATAGTCTTAATTAAAAAAAAGATGGCTTATTTAAAATTGACCTAATTTGTGATGTTGGCAGCACGGAGGTACTGAACGATTGTAAGACTTGGAGTCGTCCTCTTTTCTGATCCAGATGAAAATTTCTCCATTTGTGAATGATAGTACTGACAAAGGTTATTCAAATTTAGAAGTGCTTTCCCACCTAAATATAAATCAAGCCAGATAGAAACAGGTTTGGATACGTTTTTCCTTAACTTAGCAAATTTCTGGCAGGAATGAAAACTAAAAGCTTTTCTGGTTTAGGTCATTAGTAATAAAATAACTTGCTGGAACACAAACAGTAACAGTGTACAGTGTAATCTGGGGTATGGCGTACCCCAGATTTGCAACGTTGTCTGAAGATGGCCTTCTAGAGCGGTCCTCATGCGTGTGGCTGAAATAAGCTCCTAATCAAGTGAGGGCGGTTTGTTGGAGGTGGGTACCCCTGGCTATAGCAACATTGAGGCTGGTTTTGAATTATCTAGCTGTTCGATCAAGTGAGTTAGGTACTTAAGTATCTTAATGTTTAGAAAGAAAACAAAAAAACACATTACTCCTGGATCCGAGTCACACGTTGGCAAAGTTTGAGGCTTGCGATACTGTATTTATGCAGAGAAAATTGAATGCGACTTGCGAGGCCATTTTGTACTTGCATATAGCCAGAGTAACTCACACCTGCCTGTGGCTGCAGGCGCTTTAAGTGAGAGTCTGATTTAATCCCTTGAGCTGATCTGTTAGTTATCATTCTTGGTCAGCCCCCTTTCAAATTAAGTGTTCTCCTGTCTTCAGTGTCATGCCCTAGATGAGGGGTTTGCAGTTTTTAGCTGATGATCAGATGTGATTGTTACTGATGTCATTCTGGCACTACTCTCGCATGTGTAAGCATTAGCTGTGAGAGCTGTTACTCGATTGTGCCAAAAGGTGCAAAGAGAAACTGGGGGAAACTGGTTTCCTGCTGGTGCCTGACTGGAGAGACTCGCTCTCCTGCGGTAGAGCCGATTTAATACGCGATGGCACTGAAAGGCTCCATTCAAGGTTGGACACTGTTGCTCTTTGTTTACACAAAGATCAGCCCTGCCCTACAGCCTCAACTGTTTGGAAACAATAAAGCGAATCCTAAATGAAAACATAGGTTTGATCTTAAAAGTGACAGGAAGAAAAGGCAAGGGCCTGAGTGGGCCCTAATTTTCCATCACAGGACTTATCAGGAACTCGTGCAGAGTTGTGCCGAACTTAATGCATCGGGTGTGGGGCATGGTCTGGGCTAGATACGTCACCCTGCCACTGACCAGTTGTGGTGTGGAGTGTGTGTCCCAAAGCTGAAATGGCTTACTTCATCAAATGGGGGATTTTTGTCCATTTACTCTCCCTTGTGGCAGTTGCCATACTGGGCTGTTGATTTTATTTTCAATTTCTATTCTTCTAAACTGTGTTACAGCATTATAGGGTATCTGAATTTTGTTGATATGTGGGTTTGTGTGGTTTATTTTCATTTTTTTCTTGACTCTTAAAAGTACATGGATACTAAAGAACAATTTTTTGAAGTGTTCAGCTGTGAGAGCTAGAAGAATTGTAGTCTAACACCCTCTCTGTCCCTTTCTGACAGACCAGAACAGGGAGTTGAAGACTGTTCTGAACATCTCTGGGTGTGTTAAGCCTTTTTTGTGGGAAGTTACGATCGATGTTTATCAGCAGTAGTGTTGAGCAGCACAGGCAAGCGTTGCATCGGTCTTGATGCAATACTCAGAACAGTTACGAATCTATCGTTTTGAGTCAAACTAACGTGTGGGGGGTATCTCTCCTCAGACACAGGCGCCTGGCTTTGTTGAAGCAAGTGAGTATCCGAGAGAACTGCTGCACGCTTTGCTGCGACGAGGTAGCAGACACAGAACTCAGGCCGTGTGGACACAGGTAAAACCTTAAAAACAACCCAAAACAAACCCAAACCCAGAGAAACAGGAAAATGTGTGTGTTTGATGTTCAGCTTAGGTGAGACCAGCTGCAGTCCCTGCTTATCTTGATTGACTCCCCAGCATAAAGGAAATAACCCCTCCTTTTAAGGATGGGACAGATAGAGGTTAAGCAGAGTATTCCCAGCATCCCCCTCACCTAGACCCGAGCAGATTTAATCCCTAATTCTGTGTGTGTTTGGGGTTAGGGAAGTACCGTGGCTACCAAGTCTTAATGCCCGATATCAAAGGTTTTACTTGTTTAGTACTGGTACTGTGAAATCCAGATCACGTGAGGAGAGCAGAAAATTCATCATGTACTCGAATACTCATTAAATGCTCAACAAATGGATTGTCTCAAGTCACAAATTCATCTAAAAGCTAAAAATGGGGCAGCAGTATGAGTAATACCATAATAGCACTTTCCTGCATTTAAGCAGCCTACCAGGAATTTAATCCAGTTAAGTCCAGTTCGTTAGCGTTGTCAGAGCGCTCGTGGAAGCAGTCTCGCCAGGGGTCTTCTCTCTGGCTGCTGCAGAGATAGAGACGTGCCCAGTGTGCCTCACCAAGACGTGGAGACAGCTTCACGCAGGGCGCGGGGGCTGCTCTTCTCCAGACCGGAGGAGCGTTAAGGTTAACAAAAGCGTGTGAGTGTGATCCCGACCGGCTGCAGCAGCAGCTTCAGCTCTGCGAGATGCTGAGCAGCAGGAGCTCCTCTCAAAGCCTGTGCATCCACGTCACCTCGCTTGCAATTCCTAGTCTCCACACTAGAAGACTTACCTTGACCGTGTTTCTGTCAGGCTCACGAAACTGCTTTGTGCTTGGATTTTTTTTTTTTAGTTTTTCATACTGCAAAAGTCGGCTTTAACTGATTTTTCTTCTCCTTCAGTGACCTGTGCATGGAGTGTGCCTTGCAACTGGAGACCTGCCCTTTGTGTCGACAGGAAATACAAACCCGAGTCAGACGGATCTCTCACATTTCATGACACACGTGGAGAAATACCACAGACTTGTTTTTAATGAACTCCAACCAATGCTGAAAGGGGAAAGCATCTCTAACCAATCTTTACGCACATAGAACCGTAGCCATGGCCAGATTTCATGCTAAACTGTAATCTGTTTATCTTAAAAATGAAATCTTTAATAAGCTATTTCAAGTTGCCAGCGATGGGAACTGGCTTCGACAGTAAGGGGAGCTGGTAGGTCAGCGTGCTATGGCTGTCGGTTCTTCCAAGCAAGACCGTAGGAGAGTGTCTCTCTTCCCCCTTTCCTTCTCGCCTGTCGCAAGTGCTGAAAAAATTTGCACTGGAAGTACACGTACAATGCATTTTAGAAAAGAAGAGAAAAGGAATCTCTCCTAAAACAGGGCCGTTCTGTCTTGTGCTCAAAAGTCTCTCTTTTTGGCAGAAGTCAGTACTAAAAAGAGAATGCCAATGTTTTCCTGTTCAATGTAGCCTCCTGCTGGTCAGAGACTCTGTATTTTCCGACAGTGGATATTAAACTGCTCAAAGACTCGATCTGTACACGGACTGATTTGAAAAGACAGTGTGGAGACTGTAGAGAAACTCACGTGTTTTAATAACTTGGTGATTCCAAAGAATGTTCTGATTTGTTTTTAAATGTTAAAAGATCGGTGGTATTTTCAAGTACATAATGTTTCTGATGCTTTTAACTTCAGTACCCACATTTTTTTGTGAGGATATAATTTTCAGGAGGTATTCTTAACTAATTATAACGCTGGACTGGAATTAATTTGATATTCTGGGTATTTTTTAAGGTATCATCAAACATCTTTTTTAATCAGTGTTGTTTTTGAAAGTTCTGTTCACTTTGGAAATATTGAGCTATCTTAAAAGGTTGGAGGAGAATTTTGGGCCAGTTTATTTAAAAAAAAAAAAAAAAAGAAATGTTATTTGGATAGCAAGTTCGGTCTTATTCTGTAACTCTTTAAAAGTGCACCTTGCTTGCCATGTGTCAGTCCTGCTCTGAGCAGGTTTGGGGCCACACGTCATGTTTTTGGTAGGGATCATACAGTGGGAATCTCTGCTCCAGTTAACTACACGCTTGTGATGTTTGTATGTTAAGGATGTCTTTCAGCAGGCAGCTTTTGACTGTTTTACTAGGTTTCTACAAGGAATCAGGGTTCACAGCTGGTGTCGGTGAAGCAGCACAAAAATTGGTAGAGTTATGCTTATTTTGCACCAACTGAGGATAGGACTCGGTCTCTTCCAAGACTCGTACAGGTTGCTTTTTTTTAAATTATCTGGCTACATAGTAGAACTTTACTAATTCACACACACAACTTACACCAAAACCATCCCACTGCTTGGCAGTGATTCAGCAGCAGAGGCTGTTGTAGTGAATTCTCATGTTGCAATGTATCTTTATTTTTAAAATCGTGTATTGTACCGTCAAGCATTAACAAAGCAGAGCTGAGGCTGCAGCTTCCTGCCGAGCGCTCTTGCTTCCTACTGACCTAAGTAGGAGCTGAGCTCTGCACACAGGTCCCAGAATCAAGCTCTCCAGCAACTCCTTTCACCTTCTGCCTTTGGAACTCAAGGGTGCTGAATTTCATCCAGAGGTTAAAAAAAAAGGAAAAAAGTGTCTCCATGGAAGCTCTGGAGTACAATGTGTGAATTGGGAGAGTTCTGCCCATCATTTTCTTGTTGACTTTTTTCCAAATATAGACTGAATCCAAGAATGGAGTGCTGGTTAGTCTTTTCGCTGAAATGTGAATTCTCTTCCGCCTTGGATGCCCGTTTTGATTAAAGCCGGACTGGCAGACCTGTGCCACGGGGACCTCCTTTCCTCACTGACCGTGCTCCGTGGTGTTTCGCTGTACTCCACGTTGCCAGTCAGGGCCGAGTCCCTTCCTGCTCGGTGCTGAGGGAGCAAATGCAGACACTGTCACTGCCACAAGGATCTTAGAATTTCAGAATCACTTGAAGTTTTAAATGCTTCCAAATGTAACGATAGGTTTTTTTATCCCTAAGGTACAAGATACAAACCGTACTTTAGGGAGGAGGTGGGACAGAACCATTTTGAACTCTGCCTTAATAGATTCTAGTAACTTCAGGGCTTTGGTTTCCCTGGCCAGGATTAACTGAGGTAAAATTTTCAGAAGTGCCTAGGACTCCTGATTTGTATCAACTGCTGTACGAGATTAAGCTCTTAAGGCCCACGTCCACAAAGGCTTCTGGGTGTCTCTCGCCCCCTTGACAGGGAGGCGACCCAAGCGCCTCGCCGCCTTTGCGGACAGGGGACTAAGTGCCTGCGCTCTTTGTTGAAAAGATGTGACTGCTTTGGAAAATTTTGCCCCAGACCGTCTTCCATGCAGCTGGTGCCGGGCGGAGGAAGCCAGCGGCGCCGGAGGAGGGAGCTGTGTTGCAGAGAACCGTCCCGATCGTTGCACAAAGGGAAAGGCTGTACAGCGCGCCCGGCTTTCTGCCCGCAGCCCCAACGGCGGCCGCTTTGGAAGCCCGATCCTCCGTGCCCGGCTCAGTGCCCGCCTCGGCCCCTGCACGCCCCACGGCTCCGGGGCGGGGAGGCGGCGGCTCCGCGGGCCCTCGGAAGGGGAAATGGCTTGTAGCGACGTTGCCCCTTCAACAATAAAAACGTCCTGAAGGCTCGTTGTTGTTCTTTAATTCTTCCACAAGCGGTGCGGGCCCGCCCCTCGGCCGCGCAGCCGGCTCTGAGGTGCAGAGGCGGCCCGGCGGGGGGCGCCCGGGCCGGGCCCCTTCGCGCTCCTCCAGCGCTCGGGGCGCTGCGCTGCGCGCGGAACGGCCGCGTGCGTGGAGCGGAGCGTGTCACCCGCTTTCCTCGGGCAGCCGCCGACGCCCGGGCGCGACGCTCAGCCCGGGCCGGTGCCCCCGCGCCGCCAGGCCCCACGGCCCGCCATGGCGGCGGGCACCGCCTCCCGGCCGGCCCCGCCCGCGCTTTCCCATTGGGCCTTCTGGGTGTGGGCGGGCCCTCGGCGGCCGCCTCCGCTCTCCGATTGGCTGCGGGCGGGGCGGAAGGAAGCGTTGCCCTGGAGACAGCCGGGCCGGGGGGGAAGGGGCGCGTGCGATGGGGAGGTGGCGCTGGCCGTGACCGGCGGTAGGTGCGGGGCCGGGCCGGGCCCTCGCCGGGGCGGGGGGCGGTGGACACGGGCCCGACGCCCCTGTTCCTCGGGAAGGGGGGACTGGTAAGGGCGGGTCACCCGGGCGCCTTGTGGAGAGAGGGGATGATGGCAGCCGGGCCCTGGGGCCCTTTGAGGAGGGGGAGGCGAGGCGGGCCGGTGCCCGGGTCTCCCGGGAGGGACAGGGCTGGGGGCTTCGCTCGCCCCAGGGGCCGGGGCCGGGCGGGGGGGGGCGCGGAGGTTCATCCCTCCCCCTGCGCCGCGAGGCGATGCCGAAGAGCCGGCGCCCACCCTCGCAGGCCGCTCTGAGGGCGGGCGTTGGGTGACCCCGGCACGGCCCCCGCAGCCACCCGGCCGCTCCGCCTCGGTGGCCCCGGGCGCTGTGTGCCCTGGCCGGCGCCAAGGGCCAGCAACTGCTCGCGGCCGCGGGTTTGGCCGGACACGGAGCAGCGCTGGCCGGAGTCCCCGTGAGCTCTCCGGGACGCGCCGGGCTGGCGTGGCGGCGGCGTCTTACCTGACTTCGTTTCCTTGTGTCTTAGTAGCAGTCGGGTATAGATGCTTCGGGAGGAAAGACGTAACGCGCACCTGAACGCCCGTTCCAGAGGCTCACCGCAGGTGCGTGCAGTCTTGAGCCTGTTCTCCAAGTAGGCACAGAGAGTTCCTAGAGAATTTGAGTTATCAGGGAAAAGAGCAGTAACTTTGGAAACGCGATTTTGAAATTCCTCTGTCCAAGAGTTAAAGATTCTCTCCTGATTTGAGAAGCGCATGGTAATTTAACAGTCGAGTTTGTGTTAATGCCAAGTCACGTGTTATTCCCTAGTACTTTGTCCGAAAAGAAGAAATAACCCCCAAGAGCAGCAGTACAGCAGCCTGGTTATGCAGCAAGGATGGAGACTTCTGATGAAGAAAGCTTCGGTGTAGCCGTGTGAGTATGCTGCATTCTGTGTCAGATTTTCAATGAGCTAATTACTAGTTAAAACATCTTAATAGGAATATAATGACATGAATGAATTTACACTACACTGATTAGCAGGTCCTGCCTCTTAGGAGAAGAATGCAAAGCCCCAGGAGGGGATAACGTCAGTTCAGGGTTTAGGTGAAGTCAAACTAAACTGCAGCGAGCGTAGCACCGGATAGCTCTGGCTGAGGGATCGAAATAAACACTGCAGGGCTGAAAATTGTGGGAGGGTGTTCATTTTAAATTCAAAATTTCTCTCTCCTTTTCAAGAGCATATGTTGTCTTGTATCGCGGGCTCTAAGAAGAGACTATTCCTCTGTGTTTGAATGTGCTCACAAGCTTAAACTGGGATTTAAATTAATGTTTTACATTTTCTGTTGCTGTTAGAATAAGCTATAAAACCAATAGTAGCGCTGTTTCGGAGGGGAAAAAAGAGTGGAAGTTGTCCGTAGCAAAGTCTCTGGTCTTTGCATGTAAATGGAAGGCGATGAGCCCTGGTGCTTGAAGTCCAAAGTGTGATGCTCAGGGTGTGTAACGCTCCGACTGCACGGTGCCAGCTCCTCTCCTGGTGGTGCTGGTGGAAGCACACGCTTTTCCAGTCCCTTGGCTTGGCTTTGCTCGTCTCCCGAGGCTTAACAGATCACAAATGTTGCTAGAACATCACTTGGTGATCGGACACCTTTTTAAATCAAACCTTTTCGTTTTTCCTGGTCAGAATGAGTCCTATGGCTCATTACAGTTAA
The DNA here is from genome assembly GCA_009819775.1 of Phoenicopterus ruber ruber. Lineage (NCBI taxonomy): Eukaryota > Metazoa > Chordata > Aves > Phoenicopteriformes > Phoenicopteridae > Phoenicopterus > Phoenicopterus ruber. Next base: position 761,143 of record CM020227.1, read on the forward strand.
ACTGTCAGTTAAACTGTCGCCGGATTAATTTCACTGGACTACTATTCAGTAGCGAAATAACTTTAATGAGTTTTTTAAAACTTAGTCTGAAAGAGTGTTCTGCTCTGTTTACTAAAGAGAAATTTGAAAGAGAAATAGATGTTTAATTTAATTTAAATGATGCTTTCGCTGATCAAAGCTAACGTTTTTCTTAAAGACAAACGTTCTATGAGGCTTGTTTCCCTCATGCATGAGAAAAGTCTGTCTTTCATCTCCTGGAAGAGTTCAGATGAGCTCTGAATGCCAAGGTCAAGGCGATCCTGTGGATTATCTAGTGTGTCTGAACAAGCTGCGCGATAACAGATTTAGCAAGGGATCCGGAGTCCTGACGTGCTGGTACCAAAGGTTTCTTCCCTGGATGACCTCAGATCCATAATGGTGCTTAATATTTGCTCGTGATCGAATGGCTTTAGGAGATTGTGCCATTTATTTGTAGCACGCAGGGATGTTTCTTGCATAAGAAAAATATTTAAGTTTCTTCAGTTATAGAACAGTGTGTATACATTGAGTTTAAGTGGTTCCACAAGACCAAGTATTTCAAAATATTCTCGAGAGCGTCTGGAGTTCTGCAATGACCATGCAGAGTTACGGAGGGAAGAAAGCAGAAGGAAAGCTTGGGGTAGCAGCTGGGGTTTGTGGGTTGGAAAATGCTTCACTTGCTGTTCTAATTACGCTCTTTGCATCCTCGTGCACCAGGACTGGAATTACCTCGACAGTAATGCCAGTAAAACAGCATTTAGTTTTTTCAATTAGGCACCTTACTGGGGGGGAATACGGTAGAGGCCTGATGAGTCCCCACGAAGCAACGTTATCATCAGTGTCGTGGATTATTTTGTAGGTTGAAACTAGGAGATTATTCACTTACCTTGTAATTACTGGCCGTGTTTGTGCTTAGGCTTTTGTTAACACTTTCTACTTTTACCTTCTATTTCCTCTGTGGTTGAAATACATATTTATGCAGTACCGTCCTTCTTTGCTTTCAGCTCCTCCCCTTCTGACGCAGAGTTTGATGCGGTTGTTGGGTATCTGGAGGACATTATAATGGGTAAGCTCTGCAAGGAGTTACGGACAACAAGGCGAGTGCTAAACGTATTGCAAGCTGCTCTTCTGTTAGCAGGCGCGCAGAGCCAAACCAGCCCCTGCCCGCTTCGCGGGGGCTTTTCTTCCTTTGTTCCCCTGCCCCCTAACCTGGCAGCGTAGTAAAAACATACACAAAAGTCTTTTGTGTGCTGTTTGCACAACAGCGTGCTTATGAGTCTGGAAGATTATTCTCTGTACCACTGCAATACGCTCCTTCGTAAATAAACAGTAAAGACGCTTGTAATTCTCACATGGAAGTCAAAGCTTTCTGGAATTTTTATACCCTTTTATAAAGGGGGTGGAGGAGACTGGGAGAGGTCGCCTTCCCTTCCCCAGCTCTGCCCCAGCCTCTCCTAGCCTGTTTGTCAGGATATTTGCTGCTTTTTGCAGGTTTGTCCAGGCCGTTTGCTGCAGCGCCCAGCTGTTGCTGCCGCAGGCAGCCTTCCGTAATCTGTAACGTAAAGTGCCTGTGCCGCAGTTTAAGCGTGGTGCTCCCTGGCCCGGCCCTGCACGCACAGAACAGTTTCTTTCTTCTGTCTGCAGCAGCATCGCACGACTGGAGATGGGTGTTGTCAGGTCTTGCCGCTTTTCGCTTTTTGAGACTATCCTTCCGAGCTGGTTTGGTTGCGTGTACGCGTACAGATGTAACGTGGCAGGGCCTGCTCACAGCAGGGATGTTGAATGGCGCCAGCCTCATTGTGTGAGCTTGGGCAATAAAAGGTGCTAAATTCTCGGCACCGTAATTTTAACTGAGAAGTCAGTGTGTGCAAGGAAGCAGTTTGCAAGATGCCAAGACAGAATTCATGCTAATCAGCCATCAGCTGCTTCATACAAGCAGCACGTGTAACCTCTTTGACCACATACGTCCCAGAGAGATGTGGATTCTCCAGCCTCGGTTTGCCTGGTGATGTGGTTGAATCTGGAGAAATGCTAACTAAACTAATTTTGAACGTGTTAGGGTTTAGAAAGCTGAGACTGGTGCATTTTAACACAGCGTATAAGTAAACTTTATACCTGTTTGGTTGAATTTGGTGGTGACCTACCATGTTCATTTTTCTTTCTGTTTTTTCCAACAACTGGGGAAAAAAAAATCCTCAGCGGCTGAAAAGAAATGTAGGAGTTTCACTAATATTTTGAATTCAAGGCAAAAAAAAATATTTTGAATTCTCGTAGGGAAGAGGTGATCACTTTTGCTGACTTGAGAGCCTGAACAAAAAGAGGTTCAGAATAAATAACCTTACTATTGAAGTGTAAAGCAGGAGGAGTTTTTTGCCAATACTGAGTGTAAATGAAACTTCTAAGGAGTAGTTGTAGCCCTTGCTGGGTGGCTGCGTTCATCCCGCCCCATTCCGAACACGCAGCTGCTGTCAGAGCCAGGCCGACGTGCTGCTGCTCTGCCGGTCCAGCTCCCGCGGCCGCAGCAGCGCTGCCCTCCCCAGCAGCCTCCGGCCCCTCGGACGGGCCAGGAACGGCGGCTCGGCTGCAGCCGCGATGCTGGGGCCACTGACTCCGCACGTGTGCGGGCCTCCGGGGTTGCAGCAGGCAAGCGGAGGGCTAGTGAATGCGGGGATTGTGCTACATAAAGAATGACTAAACTCGTAACTGCATGATGCGTTTTTGTTGATGCCCAGATGATGATTTCCAGTTAATACAGAGGACTTTTATGGAGAAGCACTACCAGGAGTTCGATGACTCGGAAGAAAACAAGCTCATCTATACTTCTATTTTTAATGAATATGTAAGATACTCGTTCCTATTTTTTGCATGTATTGCTTTTTGGGTTTTCTAAGGCCGGTGTCAGGTCCTGTACTCCCCCTTTATAAAACACTGGGTTCACACGGAGCAGAGCCGACAGAGTGCCTGCTGTACTGCCTACCGTCTCTTTCATGGTCTCTGAGCAAGAAAGAAGTTTTCTGGAGCTCTAGGTTCCTTTCTCTTTGTTTCACCTGAAAACTTCTACAGGTGTGTTGTTCTCACCAGTATTCCAAGCAAAAACGTTCGGCTCGGTGCCTCGGCGGCCGTGTGGATAATGGAACTGGCGTCGCCCAGCGAAGGGCTCCGCAGCTGTTTGCCCAGGGAGGGTGGCACAGAGTGTCGGTGTAAGGAAGACGCGCTGTTTTGAAATCTGCTCCTCAAATTTGTTACGATGTTGTTGGGGTGGTTTGTTTGTTGTTTTTTTCAGATCTCTTTAGTAGAGAAATACATCGAAGAAAAATTGCTGGATCAGATTCCTGGTTTTAATATGACTGCTTTCACAATGTCGCTGCAGTAAGTCTCTGCTTTGCTTTTGGTTGGGGGCAGGTTATGTGCTTCTCAATTAACTCTCTCTACCTAGATTGAAACTTAGGTTTGACAGTTCTGCCTTTCTAAAGAGCTTCCTCTTTAATTAAAAAAAACCCAAATGTGTTCATGCGTGCAATGACTGACCACTTTTCTTCCCTTCAGCATGTTGCGCTACTCCAAATTTCTGAACTGTTGTGCTGAAATCAGTTGGGGTTTAAGGGGTAGAGCAATCGGAACGAGAACACCGAAGGGTTTTCTCCATCCTTGTCACTTTGAAGCCAGACCCGTAGAAGGCTGGGTCTCATCTCTCTCTCAGGCTCTGTGTTGGACACTTAAATAGCCTCGTAGTCTTTCAACAGTCGTGTGATGTAATGTCTTTGTTGTAATTTTTGTAGAAAGTGTTCAGAGAAAAGTTTGATTTGTCCTAAGCTTTTGCATTTGGTCACTTTAGCTTAAGCAGCTTTATGAGGGGGTCACTTTTGAAAGCTCACTGGCTTTCCCCTTGAATAAGAAAATCAGGTCTCATTGGGAACTGAATACCTTACAGTATTTGAATCTATTTAATTTTTTAAAATAAAACATTGGGAAGTTACTGTGAATACACACAGTACGCTTAAAAGATAAACTGTTTAAAGTAAAGCTCCTTCTGATAATAATTAAATAATTTAAAAAAACAAAACAAAAACCAAACAACCCAACCCTTGATGGTTAAGAAAGTCTTGTTGAAATATGCCGATACGGGAGCACAGAGTCTTTCTCCCAAAATGTTTTCATCAGAAGTCCTCTGCCAAGTACTGTCGGTACAGTGCCTCGTTCTTAGGGGATGTGTGTGTGCATTCTGCGCCTCTCCCCAGCCTTTCTCGCCTTCCAAGGGACTGTCTGGCTGTTTCAGTGCTCGAGATAAATAAACAGCTAAATGCTAGCTGAGTGTTAGTTCTGTTGACTTATAGGTCAGTTTCTTGGTCTGGATTTCGAGGACTGATGTGATACTCTTACATCTTGGGTTTACGTAAATGTAATATATTAACGTACTCGGATTGGGAATACCGCAGGGTAATATTTGGGTAAAGTTTTGCTTTACGAAAGACCCATAATAACATTCTTGTTTAAATTTTGATATTGTTCTACTTGTCCTGGTATCCCTTTGACTTCATACCATTTTAAAATAAGAGTTTATTTATCCCACAGTTTTCTAATTCCCCGACTTCTCTCTACAGACAACACAAAGATGAAATGGCAGGTGATATATTTGATATGCTTCTCACATTTACTGACTTTCTGGCTTTCAAAGAAATGTTCTTGGATTACAGAGCTGTAAGTATGTCACGTTGCTTATTTTCATCGGCATAATGGCTGTTGGTTTTGTGTAGCTCTGCCCGAGAGCGCCAAAGGCAGTGTTAGTACAGTAGGTAGCGGCATTCATTCAAAGGCTGTACAGGGTCAAAAGGGAAATAACTTCACTGGGTGGCTATTTGAACTCAAAATGCACATGTAAGAATTCCTGGAAAACACGAGCGAAGCTGGCGTGTGGAGCAGTTCTCCAGAAACACACGCTTTCCGCATCTGTGGACGTTGGTTTCCACCTGAGCACAGGGGAGCGTTTCTGTGCTGCGTGGGTGACCGAGCGCTGGCCCAGCTTTCCCAGAGAGGCGGTGGAGTCTCCATCCTTGGACATACTCAAAATCCGCTGGACGTGGTCCTGAGTGGCCCTGCTTGAGCAGGGGGTTGGACCAGGTGACCTCCAGAGATCCCTTCCCACCTTGACCGTTCTGCGATTCTATGATGCGTTTTTTTATTTTTCTTTTTTTTTCTCAGCCAATCCAAAATTAGCTTTTTAAGCTTATTCCATTTGTCTCTCTCCTCCTCTCTGGGCTGGAGAAACAAACAAACAAAAGGATTAAGGTTTTTCGATGAGCTTTTTCCTAGGGAAATGAAATACCTGTCAACGCTCTCCAGTGTCTGTCCAGTCACACTTAACAAAGGAGCAGAAGAGTCAAAGTTGCTGTCGGAGTCCCGTCCCCTGCCGCCTCCCCCCGCCCCTTTAAGCTTTGTGAAAATAGGGGTGGGCTGAGAAGAAAGAGACGGTCCGTGTTTCGGTTGGGGTTTGCATTTTTGGGGTCACCTGAGAGGCCGACCACAAAGCTGGACTTCCAGTTCCTTGGGCACTGAGTCTTCTTGACCAGATGGAAGCCAGACTCTGCTCTGGGCTGGGCGTACGGCTGGCAGAGCGGCAGCGACCTTACGCCAGGGATTCCTGCACAGTGTCTTGTGGGAGTCTGGGTTCACCTACAGACAGGAGTGGGAGAAAATAAATGCTCTGCCGGGCATTTCCAGGTCTCGCAGCAAGCTGCGTGCGATCAGAGATGCTCAGGCAACGTGTAGTTTTATATTGGTTTGATGTAACAAACGGAACATGAATTGCTTGTTTCATTTTTTTTTTAACTGCTCACTCTAAAGCAGCATTGAGTCAAGGATTTCTCTTTCTTCCCCTTTTCTAGGAAAAAGAAGGTCGAAGTCTGGATTTAAGCAGTGGGTTAGTGGTGACTTCGTTAAACAAATCATCAATATCCTCCTCCTAGAACAGCTGATGCACTACTTTCCCTCTCCAGATGAGTGCTGCTGCTTTCATTTGGACATTAAAACACTAAAGGTCATGAGAATCAAGGTGCTTTTACGTGATGAAAACTCCTTCACCCTCCGGACTAGACCTTCGGAGGCCTGGTCCTACAAACATCCGCTTGTGAATTCTGGTCGGTGTTCAATGGCCACAGAGGAAGAAATTTTCAACTCGACCAGAGTGATTGTTTTTAATAAATACACAGTATTTGCTCCCCAGCCTGACCGTTGCGTGCGCTGAGAAGCCCAGCGCGCTGAGAGGACAGTAGATGGGAGTGTTCCGTGTTATTTGGGGTGGCGTCTTAACCGCCTCCCCGAACTGCAGAACCTGTCAGCATCCAGATGACAGCGTAAAGAGAGTGTGTCCCACCAGCTCTTTAAGGACAGGTGTGAATACGTAACCTCCGAGTTCCTCCCTGTCAATGTTTTCTTGTTTGGGTTTTTTTAAATGCTTTAATAGGATTGTAAGCGCTACAGCTTTCTAACGGCAGAATATGTTTTAGTGTGGGGGTGTTGCGGCACGAGCCTGCCTTTCGGCTCTGACAGTTGATGTGTTAGTGCGTAAATCTGTCTGCTCTCTGGCTTTTGTCTCATCCTTAATGTGCAAAGTTCGCTGGTTCACTTTTGTTCAGGCCCCAGCCATTCTACATCGGGAAAAGTAACCGTGATAAACCGGAATCTGGACTGTGTGTGTAGTTTCCGCCTTTCTTTTCAGCAGTGGCACAGCTGCGTTAGTTCTGGCAGTATAAGCTTAACGGTAGGTTGGGCACAGACGTGTTTGCCACTGTCTCGTTTACCGCTCTAAATAGCGTGCTGATGAAAAGGTGTAGTTTTGCTATTAACCTGTTAGTAGTGTTGCTAGTAAACTGTTAGCAACATCAGTGCAGCGACGCAGTTTTCGGCATCTGTTGAAAAACAGCCGAGTGGCTTGCTGGTGGAACGGGAGCCAAAAGCCTGTCGCAAACCAGCGCGTCTCTGTTGGCGGCTGGAATTAAACTGCACTTGGAGCTACAGGGACCCTCTGTCCTTGCGCTGTCCAGGCGCGTTAATCTGCCGCTTAAGGACGTGCTCGGGCGATGCGAGTGCCGACAGAAGCCGACGGAAGCACGGGATGGCGAGCGGAGCCCTCCGCCCTGTCCCGCGGCAGGCGGGTGCAGCAGGGCGGGCGCCCTTCAGCCGCGGGGGAGGCGTTGGTGGGCGGCTGTCGCCTGAGGAGAACCTGGCCTAGACAGAGCAAAACTATGCCCGGGCCGTGACAGAGCTCGGTTTGTGGACAAGAAATGTCTTACGAGAACAAACGAGATAAAATCCTGCTCCTGTTGACGTCCGACAGCGATTTCCACAGCACTAGGATTTTGTTCTTCAGCTGAAGCAGTTTTTGAACAGCGGTCAGGACTCCCGGCCACGCACAATATGGTAACATTAAACAGGTTTGTGGCCAGACCATAACGGCTCTTTAAAGGCTGGCTAGCGATGCCAAGTGTAGCGTCCCAGTATTTTGACTCTGCGTGTACCAAATCTGAGTGCCGCAGTAATTAACCTCAGTAGGTTTCTCGTCTGTTGTGCTCGTGGTTCTGCGGTTTTTTGTCTGGAGTTACTCTGGTATGTTGGCATCGCACCCAGATACGCACGCGCTGCCTGAAAAGAAAATACCAAACTATTCCTTCAGAACTTTTTTTAACCTCCTTCGATATATTTTTGCTTGCCAGATTTGGATGAGAAAAGCCAGAAGCTGAAGCAAAATTAAAAATTGCAAGAAATGGCTTTGGGTGGTTGTTTTTTTTTCTTTTAAGGGGGTTAGAGATCCTTCTGGACGTGTTTTGATCAAAAGCAGTTCTGTCGGCTTTCTGTTCTGGCGAGCCCCACACGAGCTCATTTTGGTTCTCCTTTCAGCAGCAGTAACCCGCTAAGGCAACGCGCGTCCATCCCTAAAACCGCTAAGCTGCGGCGCCGTGGTTTGCCGTGCGTGTTCGGAGCCGCCTCGCGGAGCCGAAGCTCCCTCAGCTGGGGTCGTCCACCGGGATTCTACAGCTCTGCCTGCGCCGTAAAAGCAGCTTCTCCCGCGCGCCCCGTGCTCGGGCCTGCGCGGGCGGCTGGTGAGCGAGCGGAGATGGTGCTCCGAGATGTTTATTCCCAGAAAAAAAAGTAGGAAAACAGTGGGTGTGGGTTTAATGCAAACTAGATGCCGCTCCCCTGCCGTGCGAATCCTGAGGTTAACATCAGAGAAACGTAAGGCTTAAAACCTCGTTGGTTTTCTGCTGGCGGAGCATGGGCTGGAGTTCTTCATTTACCGTCTCGTCTGTTTATATAATGTTGAGTTTTTAATGTTGGGAACAGATTTTATCAAATTTTAAAAGAAACCTGTTGATATTTTGATTGTTAATTGTTGAGCCAAAATAATTATTTGCAACTAAAACTAAAAACATCCCTGTCTTTTTTTTTTTTTTTTTTTTACTGAAAAAACTTTTCGTTCTTTTCCTATTACAGTTGTTTCAGTTAATCACTTAAGCTAACGGCAGTGTGCGTGCGTACCTCGGGCAGTTACTTTCTGGGATTTTCAGCAAGGTCCCTTGTACAAGGCACGGCTGGGGACGAGTTCTTACGTTGATGGGGAACTGTATCTCGGGGTTTCCTGCAGTCCCTTTCTGCCTCTGGCCGCTCTCCTCTCCATGTGTCCTGTGTCCTGCTGCTCCAGAGCAGCTCGTCCCTCTGCGACACCCCTGGGGCGCATCCCTGGTTCCATGCATTTTCCATCAGGCAAAGGGGCTTTTTAAAGCCATTAAGTTGCTCTATACGACAGATTATCTCTCTGCAAGTCTGACTGCACATTCTAAGAGTTTTAACTTCATCACCACAATGCAGGAAGAGGCTGATTTTCTTACTCTCACTGATTGTTAGCTATATATTCATAGCTGTGGAAACCTGACCCTTCGTTCAGCTCACTTTTCAGTTCACACCTTCCACTAACGCAGTTGCGCTTCCCGAGCCTGCCGCTGTCGGCGAGCCGTTAGCAGCGTGCAGGGTATTTTGCAGCGTAGCTCGCTGCGCTCCCGCTGTCCTGCGTAGCAAGATCCGGGAATAAATGGAACTCACTTCATCTATTTTTATTAGCTTGTACAAGGAGGGTGCGAAGGGAAGAGCTGCTGCGTCGGGCAGGGCATCGCTTCTAGTTCTGACAAACGCCAACGCCCCTCCCCAAGAAATAAAAGCTGAATTTGGCGTCTGCAGCGTGGGGGAGCGGCGTGGTTCCGCGCTCTCCTGAGGCACCGACCCCGTGCGTGTTCCCAGAGCGCTTCCAGACTTAATTTTTGAAGACCACCTGTAGGCAACGGGCAAAACCGACTTGCTGGTGAATGGGTGCTCCCGTTAACCCCACGGTGCGGGTGGTGCTGAGCCCGGAGGGGGGAGCGCATCGAAGCCTCGGCACCTCTCCCGGGGTCTTGGGTGCGCGCTCTGTGTGTGTGCACGTGCACGTGTGCGTGTATGGAACGCGAAGCAAGGCGCGCCCTGTGCGCTCGCCCCTGCTCCCTGGCCCGCGCTGTGGAGCCCACATGCGGCGGGAAGGGGCGGTCACCTCTGCCAGCGGCATCGCTGCTGCCCGCGCCGTGCCGTGCGTACCACCTTCTCGCGAGACAAAGCTTTTTCTTGACAGACTCCAGTGCTGGATTTAGGAATATTTTTATTTAAAGCATAAAATTTGTGCTTCAGATTGTTAGAAATCAATACAAGAAGAGTTTAGACTGCTTCCTTTGCTTAGCCTTCATCCTCCAGCTCTGCCACCGTTTATGGATCACGTTAATTGCAATTACTTACACTGTATCTGCGAATGACCAGAGAGCCAGGAGCCTGGGCTTGGTTTAGTGAATTTTAGTATTGGAGTGTGCGAATTGGCGGAGCCCCCTCAGCGGAGCTGCTCCTGCGAGGATCTGGATGAACCCCAAGGACAAGCAGGAGCTTCAGCCTCCAGCGAGCCCGTGCCCTCCCAGCGAGGCTGTGGGTGACGGCTGGTTTGTGCTGTGGGTGCATCAGCTGGAAGCATCATCGGAGACCCCAGAGCAGCGTCCGTGCGACCCGGTGCCCGCGGCCCCGCCAGCACAGGCTGCTCCAAGAACGAGAGCTGGCGGCACGCGAGGCTCCGAGCCACCGAGCCCGGCAGGAGCTGACCCGGGGTGGCCCGTGGCTGGGCTTCGCTGCCCGCTCCTTACGCGTGGTCGCTCACTTGGCTGGTGGCCGCATTGCTGCCCAGTCCTTTCCAGGCGCGGAAGCTGAAGAAGGTGCTCACCCCGTAGGTGATCATCACAAGGCAGGCAAAGAACTGGAAGAGGAGCACACCCTGCGCGTCAGCGCGGCGGCCGCCCCGGCCCCGCGGCCCTCGCCTGCCCGCCGCTACTTACGGACGCCGCGGCTCTCCGGTTGTAGTCCCACTGCCGCCAGGACGTAGGCTGGACGGCGGCCGCGCACGTTACGAAGGCGGTGACGTACAGGATGGTTGCCGCAGCGTTGAAGATCATCAGCTGGGGAGGGCAACGAGGAGACAATGAGGTCTGGGCTCAGACTTGTGCGCGCTGGGATGAGCAAAAGGCTGAGTTTCACATTCCTCCCTCTTCCCCAGGAGAACCAGAGGAAAAGGCTCCGGCCCCTCACGCTGGAACAAACCCCAGGTTAACGTCTCATTAAATGCACCCCGGGCTGCGCCGGGAGGTTTCTGGTTGACACCGCGACTGCAGCAGTGATGCGGGGACTTAACTTCCCGGATTGATTCTGAAAATTTCCTAAGCAATTGAGGGGCAGAATGAAACAATGTCATTGTGCAAAGCGTGGGGGACTTTGCTCCGCCAGCCCAGAGAGCCTGATGGTCCTCTCAGAGCATCTCCCCAGGATGTTTCCCGCTTGGGACCCCCCCCTCGCTCCCTCTCGGCTACATACCACGAGGGGCCAGGGGATCATGTAGAACCTCAGCTGAAGCTGCAGGAGGTAAGCCACGAAGAAAAGGACCGTCAGAATCCAGAAGAAGATGGACACGAACATCACCCAGCCGTATGCCGCGTGGAGGTGGTACGTTGTGTCGGCGATGAGAGCCCACACCAGTAAGCCAAGCACCTGTGGGGTGCAACGGGGAACGCGCTCCGGTGATCGAACGCAGGGCATCGCCCACGACCCTGGGCTCGCCAGCACCCGCGGCAGCGGGGTCACCCCGGCTCCAGCGAAGCAGGGACACGCGAGAGCCGCAGCGCAGGGCTGGGCGCTGGGGACAGCTCAGGACAGGGAGCCCACCTGGGACCCTCATTGCTCGGGGTGGGCTCAGCCCTGGTGCCGCTGCCCCTGGGGCCGGTACGGGGATGTCCTGCAGGGCAGGACGGGTGAAGCCCGGGCATCCTCGCCACCCGAGGTCCCTTCTCAGCCAAGAAGCCCCCAGGGCCAGTCTCTGCAGGTGCTGACTCAGCATTAGGGACATCTCATGGGCTGGATGACAACTGGACGTGGGGGCTCCTGGGGTCCCAGCTCAGCCTTGACCTCCAGGTGCAGCATCATTTACAAAAAGGCAAAGCAAGCTTTTCAGCTTCTCTCCACTGTTTGGTCAGGGCCGGGCTGGGCTGGTTTATACCTCCTGCGTGCGCAGCTTCCAGGGCTCACCTTTCCCCGTTCAGCAGGTTTAACTACACAGCAACCGCAGCACCGTGTGCCTGCAGAGGGATCCGCGAAAAAGCGGGTGGGTGAGGCTGCTCCTGGGTCTGCTCAAGGAGAAATAAGCCGAGCCGTTCTCTCCCCTCCCTGCCGCCCCTGGCAGAGCCCGCAGGGCAGGGGCGGCGCAGGGAGCAGGTCTCTGCCCTCGGCTCCCTGGCAGGCAGGGATGGAAGAGCCCAGCCTGGGGTGCTGTTTCATTTATTCTTATTTTTTTTCTTTCCCTTCCCTGTGCTGTGTCCACGCCTGCTCTTTGGACTCTGGAGGAGATGCTGCCCTGCAGCGATGCGGCCAGGGAGCAGCCGCCTTCTCCACCATCCCCTCCCCAGGGAGCTCCCTGGAGCAGCCGCAGCAGCAAGTTTGCAGGTGTTTGTTTTATTTTGAAGGCCCCTGGGCCATGATGGAGCAAGCAGAGGATGGGCCACCAGCACACAGTGATGGGGCCTGGAACAGAAAGGCTGCTGCAAAGCGACCGGCGCTTTCTGTGATTTGCCTTGTTTGTTCTGCAGCCTCAACCGCAGCCCGTGCGCCGGGACACAGAGCCGGGGCTCGTGGGCTCTGCTTCGCCACCCGTCATCTGCTCCCGGCTGGACCAGAGCAAAGCAGGGAGCCTTCGCACCCGCTTCCCGGGGAGCAAGGAGGCTCCAGCCCTGCACCCTCCGTGTTTCCCAGCACGACCGAACGGCCCGGGGAGATCCCCATGGCAAGGCTGGGGTGAGAACGTGCCCCAGATGCAGCCGTGGCACATTCTGGTTCCCAGCTGGGGTCGGGATCTGTTTGGGCAGAGCTGGTGAAGCCGCCAGCACCGCCCGGCTCCTGCGCTCACCTCAGCCTTGGCAGGGGAACCGCGGCGTCATCTCCCACCGGCGGGGAGAAGGGCTCTTTGGCAAGTGGCTCGGCCCCTGCGTAAGCCCTCATTGCTTATTGTCAAGGCAGAAACACAACAGCCTTTGTCCTGCCCCAGTACAACGCCCTGGCGCTCGCTGCCCCGACAATGCCTCCTTGTCTCTCACGTCCATTTCTAACACTCGTGATCGCAAAATATGTGTTGGGGAGCAAGTTGTATAGGAAAAAGCCCGGTGTGCTCCAGGAGCGGGAGGCGGCACGTGCGAGCTGCCCTGCGCCGGCTGCTGGGGGGGGGAAGCAGGAGCCCTTAGGAGAGAGGCTTTGGGGAGCAGCGGGTCTCGGTGACGGGAGCTGGGCGAGCACGTTTAATGCTGCTGCTGAAGGAAATGGTACAGCCCGACATGCGGCACTGGTGGGCTGGAGCGGTGGGACGAGGCGCGGGGTGGAAGGGTCCCTTCTGCTGACCTTGGCTCCATCTTTCCTTCCTGATGCTCCTGCAAGACCCCCAGCAGCGTCCTTCCCCGCCATTCCCCGAGTGTTTATTCCCGTGTCACAACCAGCTCAGCCAAGCCCAGGGGTCGAAAGCTGGAGCAGGGAGCCAGGTCTACGCCGGGTGTTTCGCAGTGGCTGCTCAGGGCACATCCTGCTGCCACCCCCCCAACGCTGCCCTGGGAGAGGACACGAGCAAACAGGCCCCCCACCGCGGCAGGGCAGCACCGCGGGCAAACACCGGGGCAGGTCACGCGTGGCCCCGTACGCAGCTGAACGCCCACACGTTGCACCCCAGGTCCCAGGAGAGAGCAGCAGGAGTTTATTCTGCAGTTGCCTCCGATGCTGAAGCAATGGGGAGGTGATGCCGCTGCTCGTTTTGACTATGCAAAAACCCTTGGGCTTGTCTGAAAGCAGCTGCCAAAGCCTGACCGTGGGGGAGGACAACCTGGAGCGGCCAGGGAACGTGAGAGTCCCACAGGCACCCCGGAGCAGCCCCAACGCAGCTCGGTTGGGGTCACCGTGCTTCGTGCAGCCCCCCGGACCCGCTGGCTCGTGCCCCGTGGGGATGCCCACGCAGATCAGCCCGTGCCCTGCGCTGGGAGCTGCCAGGCGTTGAGCCGAGTTGCAACCGGCAAAGGGCGCGAGGACAAGCAGCCAAATTTTCCTCTGGCTCTAGGAGGGGAGAGGGGGCTGCGGTACCTCAGGGCTAGGGGTGAATTGGGGCTGGAGAGCGAGGGTGGGGTAGGGATGGCAGCCAAAGGGAAACCTGCCTGCTCCCAGCCAGGGCGGCGGAGAGAAGCACTCAAGGCGGGTGATGCGCTCGGACGGCCGCCCCCGCCGCCCCCCGGTGCCGCCGCCCCCCGGTGCCCCCTCCCCGGTACTCACGGCCTGGGCGCCCATCAGCCCCCCGAGCGGCGAGCGGAGGAAGGCGCCGTCCAGGGCGGGCAGGGCGGCGGAGGGGCCCGGGGAGCCGCTGCGGCTCCGCGCAGCGCCGGGCAGCCCCGCCATGCCGCGGGCACCGGCACCGGCCCCGGCCCCGGGACAGCCCCGGCACGGCCCCGGCACGGCCCCGGGACGCCGCCCGCCCCGCCCCGGGCGGAGCGCAGGGCCGGCCCCGCCGCCTCCCCCGGGCGTCGCGGGTGGGTCCCCCCCATCCCCACGCTCCGGGCTGAGCCCCCGCGGCTGCCCCAGCCCCTCCCGCCTCGCCCCGCGCTGGGGAGCCCAGCACCGGAGCCAGCCCCCCCGGGCGGCCCCGCCGGCGGCAGCACCCCCCCCTCCATCTCCTGGCGATGCGCTGCCTGAGGCAGCCCAGGGCACCGCGAGTCTTCGCAGCTCAGCTCAGCCCGGTGCCCGCCAGCGCCCGGGGCCTTGCGCCGTCCCCAGCGTGTCCCAGTGCCTGGGGTTGTTCCTCCCCAGGGGCAGGACCCTGCCTGTCTCCTTGAATCATGGAATGGTTTGGGTGGGAAGGGACCTTTCAAGGCCATCTAGTCCAACCCCCTGCCATGAGCAGGGACATCCCCAACTAGATCAGGTTGCCCAGAGCCCCGTCCAGCCTCACCTGGAATGTTTCCAGGGATGGGGCATCTCCCACCTCTCTGGGCAACCTGTGCCAGCGCCTCACCACTCTCAACTTCAGGCGGTTCCTGCCAGCCCATTTCTCCAGCCTGTCCTGGTCCCTCTGGACAGCAGCACGACCCTCTGGAGCATCAGCCGCTTCTCCCGCTTTGGCATCGTCTGCCAACGTGCTGAGGGTGTGCCCTGCCCCATCAGCCAGGTCACTAACGAAGACGTTAAACAGGACTGGAGCCAGCATTGGCCCCCGGGGTACACCGCTAGCAACCGGCCTCCAGCTAGACTTCGTGCCCGGACATCAACAGCTTGTCTAGGAGGATCTTATGGGAGATGGTGTCCAAGGCCCTGCACAAGTCCAGGCAGACACTCTCTGCTGCTCTCCCCTCGTCTGCCAGGCCCATAATTTCATCGAAGTTTCTCAAGCTGGTCTCCTCCCCCGGGAGGAGCAATGCTGGCTGCTCCTGATGGCCTCCACCTGCCTGGGGATGGCTCCCGGGGGGCTCCACCACCTCCCCGGGGGCGGAGGCGAGGCCGATCGCCCGTAGCTCCCCGGCTGCCCTTTGGAGGCCGGGGGTGCCGCCCGCTCCCCCCCGGGCACCGCGGCCGCGCCGGGGCGACCGCGAACGGCGGCGGCGGAGGGGGGTAGCTGCGCGGGTCAGGATGGCCGAGCGGTCTAAGGCGCTGCGTTCAGGTCGCAGTCTCCCCTGGAGGCGTGGGTTCGAATCCCACTTCTGACAGCTCCCTTTTGCGCCGCCCGGCGGCCGCTTTTTGCTGGGAGGGGGCGGGGGCCGAGAAAAAACCAAACACGGCGCAATTAAAGCCAAGTAAGTGATTAAGTCATTAACGCTAAAAGGCGAGCGTGGCGCCAAAAAGTCGCGACTTGTCAGAAGTGGGATTCGAACCCACGCCTCCAGGGGAGACTGCGACCTGAACGCAGCGCCTTAGACCGCTCGGCCATCCTGACTCCGCTGCGCGCCGCTCTCCGCCCCGCGCACACGACCGGCCGCCACGGCGAGCGCCGCTCCCGCCCCCGCGGGCCCCGGGCGGCGCCGGCTGGGCCCCCCCGGGGGTTCCGCGGCCGCCCGGGGCCGCGGGCGAGGGGCCGGCGGCCCTCCTGCACGCAGGCGGCGGTGCCGCTCGGCAGGGCTTGTACCTCACTTTGTCTGTGCCTTGGGGGGTTGCGGCAAATTCTCCCCGGGCAAAAAGCTCCCCGAGGGCATAAACCTGCTGTCGCGGCCCCGGTGAAGTCTCACAGCCCCGCACAGAGCAGGGCCGCCCGCGGCTGTGCCCAGGGAGGCCGCGCAGCTGGCTGGAGCGGGAGGGCGAGCGAGCCCACCCGCCGCCGTCGCTCCCACCGCCCGACAGAAATAGCCCGGGGAAGCCCCGCGGCGGCGGGGAAAGGGCCGCAGCCCCGGCCGGGGATGGGGCTCTGGGCAGCGGGGATGGCCGCGGCCCGGCCGCACAATGGTCGGAAGCGTGAGTCAGTGTCCTGCGCTGGGCCGCGGGAGGAGGAGAGGAAACCCCGCGGCCCTTCGCATCATACACCTGCTATTTATGTATTAAAAAAGGGACCAGACATAGCCGACAGTGTCCCTCTGAAGGTGCGATGGAGGACGACTCTTGGCTACGTGGGCCAGTTGCAGAGAAGTCAGCGCTTGGATTTCTCTACAAACACAAGTCCGCTCAGTGCCTCGCGGCAGCTCCTGCTGCTTCTCCAGAGTATATTTCACACTGGTTTTATACGAAACGTGGTGTTACATGTTCTGGAGAAGTGAGGACTGCCAGGGCACTGAAGGAGGTGCCAGGACATCTGACACAGGGGCCCGGACTGTGCCGGGATGGAGACTGGTTGCACGTCCCACCCAGAGCTGCTGCAGCTGTGTCCTGGTTTAGGCCGGGATGGAGCTGGTTTTGTCTCCAGCAGCTCCCGTGTTTTGGCTTTAGTGTGAGCAGAACGGTGACAGCACACTGATGGTGCTGGGTGCTGCTGAACCACCAAGGACATTTTGCAGTTTCCCAGGTTTTGCTGATGTGCAGGGGCAAAAACTTGGGAGGGGCAGAGCCAGAACAGTTGATCCCAACTGGCCAGAGAGAGTGTTCCCTACCAGAGACGGCATGGCCGGGATCAGGGAGGGTCGGCCGGTGGGGCACTGGCCTTTAGACCCTTAACTTGCCTTAATCCTTAAGCTTCCCTTCGGGTTGCTTTTGGTTTCCCTATTTTTTACCTTTTTGTTTTTCGTTCGTTCGGCTGTTGGTCCCCTCGCCTGCTCTCTCTGGAACTTGCTGTTCTGGGATAGCTGGGGGGGATACCCCTGCTCCCTGCCTGCTGCTCGGGACAGGCTGTATCGGTTGTCGGGTGGTGAGAAAGTGTGTATCGTTTGTTTTATATATTCTATTATCCTTATATATATTATCATTATTATCGTTATTAATATATTTTTATATTTTTCCTTTGCTGTCCCAGTGAACTGTTTTTATCTCAACCCGCGAGTTTTCCTTTCTCTCCGATTCTCCTCCCCACCCCAGCGGGGGGGGGGGGGGGGGTAAGCGAGCGGCTGCGGGGTGTTGGGGTACAATTTGGGGTTAAACCATGACAAGCTGAAACCCCTCAGCTGCTGCTCGGCCCCAGAGGGTGACCCGGGGCCCGGGTCTGGCCGTGCTCGCCAGGGGCCTGATTTAACCCTTCCCCAGAAATGGCTTTTCCTTGAAATACTTTAGCTGGTGATTTGGAGAAAGATCTGCACTGAGTCTGCCTGCAGCTTCCTACCCTGCCTGCCCACGGTTACGGCTCGGAGTTGTTCTTGGCTGTCTCTGCATGAGCTGTCGCTACGAAAGCGAGCTGGGAGAGCAGCCAGAAGAGGGAGAAGTGAAGGGGGGTTGGAAAGGGAAAAAGGCACATCCAAAGCAACGTAAGTAGCCAGCAGAGAAAGCTATTTTTTGAACTTTTCGGTCATCCCATTTTCCTGCAGTGAAAGTCCCGTTGGCCTCGGAGCGGAGATGTTTATCTGTGTGCACATGCTGTATCTCAACGAGCGGGAAATGTTACAGCAGCGCTGAAATCATCTCCTCCACGTGGCCCCTCGAGGTGTGGGTCCAGCTCCGGCATGGGATCCGTGGGAGCCTGGTACCTCCACGGGCTGGGCTTGTCCCGGGAGGTCCCTCTCCAGCCCCGCGGGAGAAGCCCAGCCTCTGCACGTGCCCAGGACCCGCAGGGAGGTTGGCGTTTGGGAGTCCTGGTCCATCGATACCAGCGCCGAGTTACCAGCACCCAGCTAGGGGATCTCCTTGTGGAGACACTTGGGCAGGGCAGAGGGGTTTGCTGATTAAGTCCGGGGTGAAAGTGGCAATTTTTAGCGTGGATGCTTCAGCCGAGGAAGTAACAACCGCCGCACGATGGCATTGTCTGCTGCAGCAAGAGGCAGAGGCCCTTCCAGCTCAGGAAACTTGGCGGGAGCCTTCCCCAGGAGCAGAGTGCGGTGTGAGCTCCCCGGGGCGAGCGGGACCCTTTCAAAGAGCAGGAAAGGACGCGTGTCCCTTCCCGGTGGCCCCTGTGACCCTTGGGCTGGCCGGGCCGGCGAGGGGCCCTGGCTGCAGGCCAGGAGCCAGGGGCACCTTGGGTGTTTGGGGTTTTTGTTATCAGCCGTCTGGTGAGCGCCCAGGGGAAGCGGCGCATCCTTTGCCGACGGGGGTCTTTCCTCTCGGCGGATGCCTGTGGGTGGTGGCCGGGGGCCACGGGGGCCGGCTGCACCGCTGCCCGCACCCCTCCCGGAGGGAGCCTTTGCTCTAGCACTTGCCGGTGCTCCCCCATCCCCTCTGTCGCAGCTCCAGGGGCCTCAGGAGGTCTTGCTGCCTGCAGGCAGGCTGTTCCCTAAATTTCCCCCCGCGGTCCGGGAGCGGGTGAACGCGGTGCTGTGGAGGTGTGGGCCGGGGCTGGACGTGGAGGATGCCCACAGAGAGGTCTCCGGGCTGCGGTCCAGCTCGGCGCAAAGGGGCACAGGCACGTCAGCTCTTGCAGCAGACGGTTTGCTTTGTTTTGGCACACAGGTTGGAGCAGGACTGCCGTCGGTCACAAGCCCTGGTTTGAGATCGGCTCTGTCCCGGGGGGCACTTGTTCCCTAAATAGCATTTTGAATCCCAGACATGCCTCATCTCTGCTTGCTTCAGTTTTCCCTTGCTGCCCACTTGGGGTAAATAAGAGGAATCATAGCCCAGGGCAGGAACGTGCCTTGCCCTCACACCCAGCAGCCCCTTTTTTAACCATTCCCAGCCAACACTGAAATGCTAAAGGCCAACACCTGTAGGCTGTTGCTCTTTTAGGAGACGAGACAGCTGCCTTGGCCCTAAAAACACACCCCAAGCCACCACAGCCATGTGGGAGCCCAAGGAGCTCTTGCATCAGGTGGTGGGGCAGGTGTGATGCTCCCAGGGAGAAACTTTGGGTAAGGCAAAAGCGTGTTTCCCTGGAACCAAGCCATTGTGGGGCAGGTCACTAGTGGGGTCATAGCTGAAACCGAGCGGGAGCGTGGAGGCTCTGGGCAGAAGCAGAGGAGAAGGAGACACCCTGTTCTTACAACGTGGGGTGCAGAAAAGCTGGGGTGGGAGAGGGAAGGGCTCTGGTGACTCACTGGTCCCTCAGTTGAGCCAGCAAGGCTTGACAAGGGTTAAGAGCCTCCGCAGCGAAATCTCTGTCTGGGTTTGTTTTCCTGCCCAGCCGTGTTTATCGTGCTACTCCAAGTAAAGGCTTGCTGGGTGTTGGAAGCCCTGCGGGCTCGCGCGGCTCTTTGCTGCCGCTCGTGTGCATCCCGGGGCACCGTGGGGAGCTCAGCGCGTGGCCGAGGCTCGGCAGAAAGAGCCACTTGAACAAGCGGGTGACAGCTCTGGTCTGCAGGGCTGTGATGTCCCATTTCTACAAGACACTGGGAGGGATCTGAAAGCTTGTGGGGATGGGAGGGCTCAGCTCAGACCAGGGGGTGTCAATGGCCCCAGCGTTGCATGTGGCAGCTCCTCTTGCCCTTTGGGACTGGCCCGCAAGTGCCACCATCGCTCATGGACACACTGTTGGGGGTCAGCTCCAGCAGCACTGCCAAGAGAGGTTTTCTGGATCTCTCCTTCACCCACCATCACAGCTTTACGATAAGCTCACGTCAAACTGGTCCTGCAGCCGCTGTTGGAAGGCTCACAGCCTTCTCCTGCCCTGAGGAGATGGGAAGAGGTGAGCCTTTCCGAGAAGGCAATAAACACAGCTGCTTCTGGTAAGGTCCTTTCTTGGAGACTGGCAGCATTCATGTGCGAACACGTTGGACGGAGAAGTGGGCATGTGGAGAGGTGATGATTGCGCTGGCCCTCGCGCGCTGTTGGACGGGGCCGCGGTGGGCAGGATCTCCCTGCGCCCCTGAGCCAAGGGCTGGGGCGAGGACCTGGCCATTCCTGCCAGGAGAAGGACCCCCCGGGACAGGGGGTTGCTGGCACAGGTGCTTGCTGCCCCTGCTGCCGCGGGAGGGAGGGACGGGGGCAGTACCTGGGGCTGCTGCAAAGAGGCCCATGCCTCATCCTCTTCCCCAGCCAGGGCAGCGGGCACTAGCTTGGCCCTGGGCTCTGGCAAAGACGAAACAGCAGAGCCGCAGCTCTTTTCCTGCTCCCCACCTTCTGCCGGTTCCCACGGTGGCCCTGGTAGGACCCTTCTCGAGGATGCGAAGGAGGGGAGACCCCCCTGCACCGCCCTGGGCTGAGGCACAGCACAGCCCCTCCTGCGCCGAGGGAAAGCCTGGCACCCGCTCCTGTGGTGCGAGGTTTCTGTCATGCCCGTCCTGACCAGGCCTGCTGCCGCTCTCCCCTCTCTTCCCTGCAGGGCAGTGGTGAGACATCGCCCTTCCAGGGATCATCTGGCACTCCTTCATCGTACCAGCTCCTGGAACTGGCCCTCAGGGCCTGCAGCTACGCAGAAGGATTGCAACATCACAGGAGGCCAACGGCGTCCTGGCTTGTGTCAGCAATAGTGTGGCCACCAGGACGAGGGCAGGGATCATCCCCCTGTGCTCGGCCCTGGCGAGGCCGCCCCTCGAGTGCTGGGGTCAGTTCTGGGCCCCTCACTCCAAGACAGACACTGAGGGGCTGGAGCGTGTCCAGAGACGGGCAACGGAGCTGGGGAAGGGGCTGGAGCACAAGTGCTGTGAGGAGCGGCTGAGGGACCTGGGGGGTTTGGCCTGGAGAAAAGGAGGCTGAGGGGAGACCTTCTCGCTCTCTGCAACTCCCTGAAAGGAGGTTGGAGCCAGGGGGGGTCGGTCTCTTCTCCCAAGGAACAGGCGACAGGACGAGAGGAAACGGCCTCACGTTGTGCCAGGGGAGGTTTAGGTTGGATCTTGGGAAACATTTCTTCCCCGAAAGGGCTGTCAGGCCCTGGCACAGGCTGCCCAGGGCAGTGGTGGAGTCCCCATCCCTGGGGGGATTGAAAAGCCGTGTAGATGTGGCACTTGGGGACATGGGTTAGTGGTGGCCTTGGCAGTGCTGGGTTAACGGTTGGACTCTATGGTCTTAAAGGTCTCTTCCAACCTGAACAATTCCATGATTCTATGATCAGGACGTCTCTCCAGCTCTGTAGGGAGTTAGCAGGACCCAGGGGCCCGATGTGCTCAGGGAAGCCCATTCTGGCGGAGTCCCAGCATGCTCCTTGCCCGTATCTGCAAAGCTGCCCCGATTTGCTCTGTGCCATCCAGGCACGTCTCCCCAGAAGAGCCTTCCCTGTGCCCTGCAGTAGGGAAGAGCTTGCGTCCGGTGGCCGCGTTCCTCTGCGGGGGACGAGTGACTCTTTGTTTAGGAAGAGCTTAACTGTGTTGCAGTCTGTGTTTGTTTCTTTGCAGACTAACCAGCTCTGCGTTTGTTTCTTTGCACGCAGTATTTTCAACCAACTTAAGTCTTGTTTATTGCAACAGCCGATGCAGTCCTTGGCAGTCTCCGTGGGACAGCTGCCGAAAGACTTTTGGCTGCTCCGGCTGCCGAGGAGAGGCACGAATTCCCACTGCAGGTCTGCTCCTTTCCATGCAACGGGATCAGCCACCAGGTTGCAGCTCGGGTGTGATGCTGCTGGGGGAAAGAGCCGCGTCCCGCCGCCTGGCTGCCTCGGGATGCTGACCGGCAGCTGTGGGCGGCCTCACTGTGGAAAAATACAGAGCATCAGCGCTTTGCACTGTGCGCTGGAGCCCAAATTTCTTCTTATTCACAAGGAAGGAGGAAGCCATTGTGTTCAGAGAAGTGAAAGCCTGTGCGATGTTCTCTGCTATTTTTGCAAATGTTTTCTAAGTAAAGCAGTTTCTTAAAAACACAAACCTCGCACTGGTCAATAGTTCCCAAATAGGAGTTGTTCCGTCCGACAGCCCCAGACATCTGCTCCGCATTTCCTGCCCTTTTCTTTAATGTGAGAGAGTCCAAAGTCGTGCAGTGCCAAACAGATCTTCTGGATCCCCTGACATTTAATTCTCTCCCTTATTACACTATCGGCTCAAGAGCTCTACATTAAGCGTAGGCTGAGGGCATCTCCGCCATGAGAGGCCACCCTTGGCTCTAAGGAACTGTCTCCTGAGTCTGGCACTGGTTGCCTTGGCTGGGAGAGAGGAGGTGGTTGGGTCGGTTCCGGGCTGCTTTGGGCCATGCCACCCAGTGCCGTGTCATTGGAAAAGCCATCGGGGTTTCTCCAGATTGAAGTCTGGGAATCTGGTCCCACCCGTCGGGGACCGGCTGCACGTGCTGGCTTCGTCTGCAGTACATGCACCACCAGTCTGCCACGTCCTGGCTCCCGGACCTTGCTGCGTGTGTGCTCCTTCAGAGAAACTGGAGGAGCCCGGTTCTGGTGAGCGTGGAAGCTCTGCCGCAGTGGTGGTGCTTTAGGTCCCTTGAGCCTAATGCTCTTGGGCTGCAGTAAAGGGGGATTGTATGAGAGCAGTGGCCGAGCTGCCAGCCCCGCTGAGGAGAGGTGGGTGTAGCGCAAGGATGAGCTGCCAGGAGGCAGCTCGGAGCCGGGAACGTTAGCAGGGGAAAGAGACTCTCATCATGTGTCTGGAGTTGGAGTCCTGGGTGAGCCTGTCTCCCTTGCAGCATCAAGGCTGGCTGGGTCTTCCCAAAAGCTAAGTGTTCCTGCTGTCTCTTTCCAGCAAGCCTCCAGGAGAGAGATCATGGACAACATTGTGGACAGCAAAGGATGCTGTTAATGCCTGCTACCAGGGGTTCTGGGCTTCCCTGCTCCAGGAAGACCACCTCCTGAGGTCTTGGGAGCTCCTGACCAGACCATGCAGTGGAAATCACCAGCATTCTCATCTGATCACTCTGGTATCTCTTTCTTCCAGGTCACGTACAGCCTCCTAGCTCTCACTGACTTTTTCTCCGGTCACCACCTGATTTCCAGGAAGACAAACCCACCGTAACCAACAGCACATAGTCCTTCTTACACAAGAAAACAAGAATAGCCAAGGAGCATAAATTTCCAACATGGAAACACCCTGTAGGAGACAGGGCATGTTCTGGGGCCGTTTCCTGTTTGCTTAGGACACAGCCCTTGTTCTCTTTGCATGTTGTTTTGCATATTGCCTTTGCGGGGTCACATCGCTTTTAGCCTTCGGGAGCGATTTCCCCGGCTTCCTTCCACCTGTGAGGACCTTGACCCTGTGCACAGCTCAAGCACCTACCTGTGAACAGCCCTGGCAAAGCTGCAGTGGGTGGGAAGTGCTGGAGCTGCTTTCGTGTCTCTCACGGGGAAGATGGAATCTGGCCCTTTGGCCCGCGGTATCTGTGGTTTGGAGCAATAAGCCACACTCTTGGCTAATGGTTGCCAGCGAGCAACCAAAGGTTAGGGGCATGGCATCAGATCAGGCTTCTGAGCATGCCTTGTGCTGTCACCACATCCAGACCTTGTTGTCCCTCTCTCGGCAGCAGAGCCAGCGTTTGAGTAGCAGGACACCCATCCCGACAGGAAACTTGCCTTGGAGCAGAGCAGGACCTAAAGCCAGGCAGCCCGGGCTCCAGCCTCGACCCCGAGCTGCCTGGCATGGGCCACAGAGCCCTTTTGTGGGTGCTGAGGATCAAACCTGGAGCTGTCTTAGATGTCCCAGAGGCTGCGGTCCCAGCCCCAGCAGTGCCCCGTGCGTGGTCCCTCTGCCCACACTCGACAGCAGGTGCACGGACGGACGTTTGCTCATGTTTTTTTCACTGTCCATGTTTCAGATCAGCCTAAGGGCCTTCCTCGTTCATACTACAGTTGAAGTTATGTGGGGGGAAAAAACCCAACCCTCTTCCTAGTATCTTCTGCTTTTCTTTGGTGCTACACCACCCCTCCAGAGGACCTTTGGGTGCTAAGGGCAGCCTCAGGAAGCCTCCTGCCAGTCATCCTAAGTAAGAATGGGGAAGGGCTGTGACGAGCCTGCAGCCTTTGCTGGAAGGATGTGACGTTCATGGTGGGCTTTCTTCCTCCTCAGCCTTGGTCTGCTTGGTTTCATTTTTATAGGATCATAGAATAGTTTGGGTTGGAAGGGACCTTTAAAGGTCCTTCATTCATTTTCTTAGCACAGTCTGTGTTCCCTGGTTCCGGTTACTTGGTTTTTCTTTGTTTTCTTCCAGGCTGGTTGTCCCTGACTCGCAGGGTTGCACACTCCGTTGCTTGGGTGTGGTGATGTGTGTTTATGGCCTGGGATTGCTGGTGTCCTCCGCTGCCTGCCCTCATCCACATCACCATTTCATCTCCGGTCCCAGACCCACGCTGAATAACTACTTGCTGTTCTTAGAAACTGAAGCAGAACTAAACCAAATCAAGGCATTAGCAATTACCCAGACAACTTCTGTTGTAACTAAAGAAGGTAAAATCGGCCGAAGCCAAGACGAGCCAGAGAAGTCCCGAGATCCTTCACTGTCAGATCAATACAAGGCCTATGGTTTACCACTCGTTACAGCAGAAATACCTCCCGGGATGCAGCGGGGCCTCTGACTTTGGGTTTTTCAATGCTGCAAGACCTAGAAGGAGTGCAGCAAGCGGCTGGTGCTGGTGTGCTGGAGGGGCAGAGGTGCAGTGGGACGGGGAGGGTGCTATAGGAAGCGGGTTGGGACCGACGGTGCCAGTTTTCCGCCAGCTGCAGCCCAGGTTTGTCACCAGTCGTCGGAGCTGCCCGCGCCTGTCGGAGCTGGTTGCTGGGCCTCCGTGTCCCGCTTTCAGGGGGAACCGCGGGGCTTGCGGCGACCGAGACCTGCGTCGCTGCCGGCACTTGGGGGTTTGCCGAGTCCCACAGAGCCGTGCTGAGGCGCAGCCGCCCTCCTGCTGCGGGGTTTCCTCGCGCAGATCCCACCTCCAAATCCAGCTGCCCAGCACCGGGAGGTCTCCGAGAGTGTCCCGGAGGAGCCCCCTACCAGGTGAAACACCACGAGCCCGGCCTGTGCGGGAGAAGCAGCTGCCTTACCCCCCCCCCCAGAGCTGCTTGTGCCCGAAAACCAGCAAGGCCTGCGGCAAGTCATGCACTTAGCAAACAAAGCGGCCACCCTCCCGCTCCGTGAGGCTGCTGGGGCCCCTCCTCAGCCTCACCCTGCCTGGCAGCGAGGGAGCCCTGGGCAGAAGCAGCAGAGCCTGTTTGCTCAGGGGAGGCGGGAGCGGCGCGGGCCGTGCCCGCTCCCAGCAGCCAGGGCGCCCGGCGGCCTCGGCCACGCCACGGCCTGGGATAAGGATTCCCTGTGAGGCTCTGCCGAGCCTGAGGAAACACCGTTTGGGGAAGGGGCCAGAAAACGTCCCAACAGATGCAGCGTGTTCTGTTCTGGCTGCATCAGACTATTTCAAGGTCTTAATTTTTGGTTTATTTTACTTCCTTGACATGGGTTTCATGTTCTGTTACAATATAAGCAAAAGCTGAAGTTACAGGCTGGGAGTTTCACCAAATGTTTTAAAAATGCATCATATGGAAACCTGGGGTTTTTCCCTGTTTAGGAATAAAATCCTAACTGGAACTGTTGGAATTTCCCACAGCACAGAGAAGCCAGGTTTCCATCAGCCCTAAGAAAACTCTGGGAAAAATAAGATTTCGGGGGCAGCCACACTGTCTCGGTCTTGATTTTATCTTTGCCTTTCAGTCAGGGGAGCTGACAGGGGAAAATTGTTACGTGTTCCGCTGGGACCTGAGATGAAAGAGAAAGTAAAGGTGCAGGATGTGGCCACTGTGTTGGTATGTCCGCTTTGGACCTGGTGCCAGGAAGCCCGCCAGCCGGCCTGGCTGCTTGCAGACCTGGGGGCCTCGTGCTCTGCTCTCAGGTCCCCGATGGCCGAGACCCTGCCGTGTCCCGAAAGCCAGGGCTGTAGTAACAAGCACACGCTGCAGACAACGTGCCCAGGGAACAAGGGGCTGCCTGGGGAGACCACCGGGTCCCTGCTCGCCCCTTGCTTTGGTGATGCTCCTAAGAGGCAGCCTGAGCCCACCAGTCTAGCTGGTGAACTTGTGATCCTGATTAGCAAATGCCGCCTCTTTTGGCCTAACGACCGGCGCTGCTGTTGTAAGATGGCTGCCAAAAAAGGAAGGGAATACCTGCTTTTGCACTCGCGGTAAATAATGAGCTTAATGTGCATCGGGGAGCTGCAGGTTGGAGGTTGGGAGAGCTTCACAAGGCTAAGGACGGACAGTGGAGCCTTAGCACAGGCTGTCGGGCCAAGAGACGCGTCCGTGGGGGGAGGAGGAGGATCAAGCACCTGACTCCTGAAAGTCCCTGCCTGAATAATTTACCAAGGAGGCTGGAGCTGCTCTGCGTGCGCTAAGAAAAGCTGACGTAAGCGCGGCTGGGGAATTCCAGAAGCCGCCTAGCTCTGGAGCAGGCTGTATTCCCTCCCCTGTCCCGCTTTTCCCTCCGCTTCCTGTTGTCAGCCACGAGCGGGGGAGTTGGAATGAGCTGCAGCAACCGTGTTGCTCCAGAGGATGCAATAAGTAGCCGGGAGCAGGAGATACTGCCCGTAATCCCTCTCTGCGTGCCCTTCCGACTGCCAGCCGCGGGAACATGAAGGCTGTTTCTCTCCAGGTCCTGCTTGTGCTGAGGGTCTTGTGCCTGGTGACCCTGGCTGGAGGTGAGCCGCAGCTCCGCTTGCCACCCCTGGGCTCCGCAGGGGAGCAGCGACGTTCGCGGGGGGCTGGTGAAGTGTCGGGGGGGGGGAGGTGGTGCTGGATCGGGCTGTGGGCACCAAGGGACCTTCGTGGGCTGTGGGAGACCTCGTAGCAGGATCAGGCTGGGTTTGGGAGGGGTTGGGGGGAGCCTACGGCAGCAATCCTGGCGGCAGAGAAGTCCGAGCAGCCCCCTGACAGCTTTTGTCACTCCCGAGGGTAGGTGGGGAGAGTGTCGGAGAGACTTTCTGATGATCCGTATTAGAAAAGCAACGTAATGCACTTCTTTTCCCCCTTTTTCATGTCCCCTAGGGACATGCCATGGGGGCAGACCGCAGCCTGCCCAGGGGTGGGTGTCTGTCTGCACAGGCTCCCTGTCCTGAGGATGCCGGTGCTCCCACCGCTGCGAGGCGGGAGGGTGCTGTCGCCCGCAGCTCCAGCGCCTTGCAGCGTGTACGTGCGTGTGCGCAGGTGGGGAACGCTCTCCTGTGCGCTGGATAAAGATCTGTGCGTGCTCCGGGGTGGAGCTGAGCAGGGCCAGGAGCGGGAGGAGGTGGGCACACCTCTGCCTGGGCTGGTCTCCGTTTAAGTTGTCTGTGGCACGGAGCAGTGATGGCTGCCCAAGGCAGCAGTTGAGCAGGGTTGGTTGCCGGGCGGGCAGCTGCCTGCTCAGGAGCACAGGCAAAGCTGAACTTCGCCCAGGACAAAGGGGTGATCTGCTCCCACCATGGGAAGGGAAAGGAGCAAAGAGCCCTTAAGATCTGTGCCTGCTGCCACGAGATGGGAGGAGTGAGGACAGCAAGAAGGGCAGCTGGGGATGGAGCTTCTTCCTCTCCTCGCACCTCCGGCAGGTTCTCCAGGGCTGGCCTGAGTAAAGCGGGCAACGGGGACTCTGGGCAGCTTACCCTGCCCTGGGACCCTGCTGCCTGCTTCAGCGCTGCCTGGCTCCGCGCGCGGCGGCCAAGCATCCGTCTCCTCTAAAGTGATGAAATCAGGCCAGCTCTGCAGAAGGGAAGGCTGGTGGTGCTCCCTGGCCAGGGTCTCCTGAGGAGAGAGCCACTGGTACCTGCTTTTCAGGAGCAGTGATCCCAGGTAGATAAACTCCCAGATCCCCGGTGTCCCTGCGGTCCCTTTGGCAAAGACCCAGATGCAGCTCGGAGAAGCGGAGGTGCGTGCCCCGGGAGGAGGAGGACCATCAGGGCTGGCTCCATGCTCCCCGTGACACCCCTCGCTCCTTGGAAGGTGCTTTCCAAGCGCCTCCACTCTGGGAAAAACACACCAGGAGTTCAGCTCGTTGCAAACCATTTATTTGTGATGCCAATCATTGGAAAATTGGTTAACGGTTGTCAGAGAAGGGCCTTTGAGAGCAGTCCCCGTCCGCTCCCTGCCATGCACCTCCCCAGCTGTCCACAGGGAATGATCTGGCCCTCTTGTTGCTGTGCCTGTTTTGCTGAACAGGGCTCCTGAAAGCAGATGACACCAGCGGCACGTCCTATGGCTAATGAGAGTTAATTGGGAAGTCGGTCATTCCTGAGCGGGTATTCTTGACCCTAAAGTGCCTCAGAAGACATTATTGTGTGAACAAAGAGTTTTGCTTTAACGTTACAGAGACCTAGAGGTTGAAATGTGCTTCTGTAGAGGGGCCACAGGAGTGTTTGCCTGGGATTTCTTTGCAACCATGGGTTTCCCCAGTAAGTGGGTTGAAAGAGCTGAGGGTGCTTCTGTAGCGATGCTCATTCTTGCACCCAGTGGCTGGATCATTCCCAACTGAACTGCATCAAATTCACCCAATTCATTTGGGAATCTGAGACAACATTCTGTAGAGACTGCATGACCTAAACGAGATTCCAGCTCCTTTCTTCACAGGGCGCCCCGGATAAATCAGGACTTGTTTTTCTAAGTCTTTCCCCACTGGGATGTCGGAAACAAATTGCGAGGCTGCGTCGTGCAACCTCCCCTCACTTGGCAAATGCCGTCGTGGGAGGTGGGGGTGGGTGCAGGAATGGGTGCTCCCAGTGGTGTGCCTGGCTTTGCCTCTTGAAGGGGTCAAGTGGGGAGTTATGTTTACACTTTGCAAAATGAAAACTGTATTTTCCGGTGGAGATGGAAAAGAGATGTTTGGTGAGAAACTGTGCAGTGAAGTTGGGCCGCCGAGATATCTACGGGAGCAACGGATCGTTCACCAAAAGGTTCTTTCTCTGCACCCTTTCTCTGAGTCCAAGTGGCGTTCAGAGACCACATACCAGCAAGCGGAGAGGCAGGATGCTCGCCTGGAGGGGAGCTCCCGCGGGAGGAAGAGCTGTGACTGATCCCGATAAGGAGAGGACAAGCATCCTGCCCTCTGACCTGCACCACCTCCACCAAGAGCCCGTTGGCGATGGTCGCAGCAGGTCTCTTAGGGCTGAAAAAATGGGCACCGTGCTGAGAGCAGTCCAAAGGGGAGAGGACCTGCAGGTCCCGCACAAAGGGCCTCCAGCCAGCGCTTGCACGTCCCGTAAGGCAAGCTGCAACGGTGTCCCAAGAGCCCCACAATTTTCCCAGTGCTTTTTTGCAGTTTTATGGGTGTCATATCACCTGTTTGGGTGACACAAACAATCGTGGCCCTGATGGGATTTGTCTTCATAGAAGCATCTCATTTTAGCAGGGATTGGAAATTTCCATGACAGGCTTCGGACTCCTTCTCCCCAGAGAAAGGGGAAAAAGAAAGTGCTGGGTTTTATTGTACCTAATAAAAAGCCAATGTTTAATACGTTGAAAACTTTATTTCAGGGCAACCCAAAGCACCTCTGAAATGTTTGACAGAGTGCAGACATTTTGCATCTGGGATAGCGGCGAGGCAGATAAGGAGCTACCGCAGGACCGAGCCCCACTGCAAGAAACAAGCCGTCATGTAAGCCCTGCCGCGCCACCCCCTCCCTTGCCCCGCGCCCCCCGCGCCCGCTGAGCGTTGACCTGCCAGCAAATGCCCTTGCGATGAGCAAGGAGCAGTCCGGAAACAGTGAACGCTGGTATTTATTTGAAGGGTGGGTGGAGTTTTTTCTTTATTTAAAGACCAACAGCTTCCAAGCGAGATCAGGGGCTCGCACACAGAGTGAGACGGGGGTAGAGAGACGGGGAAAGGGACTGACAGACGTACGTGCTGGAAGAACGGGGCAGTGGAAGCACGCAGGGCGAGAGCTCATGTGTTTCTGCGAAAGCAGGTATTTTCTCTGGAGACAGATTCAGACTCGTGAGCTTGACTGGATGAGAAAAACTGCATTTTTTTTCCCCAGAATAATTGTTGGGTTTGACTTACTCTGGAGGGGAGGCGCCATCAAGACCCCTTTGGTGCAGCCCAGGAGGTTGCTCCAAAGTGAACCTGCTGGGCTGACCCTGGAAAGTCTCGTCTCACTCGGTGAAAGAGAGGGTCGTGGCTTCACGTCTGCTTGCCCCTGGGCAGCTGGTGCCTGCGGAGCTTCTTGCTCCGAGCACTGGAGGCAAACACTGCGTCCAAACATCAGGACAGTGCTTTCGAAAGAAAGACTTCTGACTTTCACCCATGAGTCATGTTCAGCTGCTCCTCATTCAATCAGATCTCAGGGGCACCTGCCCTTCCTGAGATAAATAATCCGTCCAACCCGGTGGTGTTTACTATGGGCTTGAGGGAGTCAGTGTTGCTGCCTGCATGCCTTCCCTAGCCTGCTGATCATCTAAACCTGTGTTTTCTTTATCCAGTAAATGGTCTCTTTTTATTTTCAGATTTATTACTCTCAAGTCCAGAGAGATTTGTGCAGATCCAGAGGCAAACTGGGTGAAGAAGATCGTGGTAAAACTGGACCAGAAAAAGGCCGCAGCCTCCCCACTTCCACGTGATGCCACCTCAGCAGCGGCATCAGAAGAGTCCGGTGTTTTTCAAAAACATGTTGGTCTTATGGTAGCAGCTCCATCTCAAGCCAGTGCTCCAACTAGGTTCTTCCAAGGGACTGGCACAACAGTTTTGGAGAGAATACATGTTCCTGCTGCCGGGACGGAGGCATCCAGCAAGTCCCCATCCGCCGTGCAGAACACCACACAGCTCCCTGCAGGGTCGTCCCCTGGGATACGGGAAGTTGCTGCCCACTCTGAAGCTCCAGAAGCAAACAGAGATTCCTTAAAATCTCCTGCACCTTCAACAACTT
Organism: Phoenicopterus ruber ruber; assembly: GCA_009819775.1. Lineage (NCBI taxonomy): Eukaryota > Metazoa > Chordata > Aves > Phoenicopteriformes > Phoenicopteridae > Phoenicopterus > Phoenicopterus ruber. Next base: position 792,017 of record CM020227.1, read on the forward strand.
TTGCAGCAGGCATGGTCTCCAGCCAGCCCACCCCATATCCCACGGCTCTTGGGCATGGCTTTGACAACACCATAGGATCTACAGAAGAACGTGTGGGACATACTGCAAATGCTGTGGCTGATGTTCGAGACGCAACTTCTCCTCGCTCAGATTCAGACCCCGTGGCCATTACTAAAGGATCAGACCATCCTGTACTTCCTACAAATGAATCCCTGGACCCTACAAGGGCAGGAGCCGACACATCAGACACCGCATCTAGCAGTTTTAGTTCAGATCTCCCCTCCATCCTGGACAGCATGGAGATCACCACAGTCCCAGCCACACCAGTTCCACCAGACACTACTTCAGTTTCTTCTCTAAACCCCACAACTGCCACAGACGAAGGTCCTTCTGTCCATGCCAACAAGGTTTTCAGTTCCTCTGCAGATGCTTTTGGTACTAGAACATTTGATAATTCATCACCTGTAGGAAAGCAAGATCCTTCAGATATGCTAGTTCTTACTGGTCAAGCATTCTCAGGCCAAGCCAGAGCACAGATGACTACAGAAAAAACAAACGATCTGCCTCTTCCCAGCTTCTTGTCAAGCTCCCAAATGCACTTTGTCATCCCAGTGTCTCTGGTGGGTGGTCTCATGGCTTGCAGTGTTGCTGCTGTGTGGCTGTATCTGAAATTTGGAGTCAAACCAGAAGAAATATCAAGAGAAATGGTACAGGGCTTGCTCTACCAGAAGCAGCAACATCAAAACAACGTCTGTCCAATGGAAGTAATCTGAGTGCTTTATGGCGTGACCATTTTTGGCCTAAACTGTATGAGTGTTGCTGCAGGAAAGCTAAGTTTGTGCTGAACTGGTGACCAGCAGGAAGCAAGGCAGGAAATAAAAATACCAGATTTTTTTGCAGAGCAGAATGTCCAAAAATATATCTAAGTCATCATTGACCAATGACGGTATTTTGGAAATAAATGAGATGCTTTTTTTCTTTCTGGCACCGTTACGTACAAAGGCTGTGGCTGTTCTAGAGCTGCTTGGTGGGTCTCTGCCAGGTGCTGGGCAGGAGTGAGTTTCCAAATCACTGTTGGGAATTTTTTTCTGCGTTTCGTCATGGCCCAGCCGAGAAGCCACCCACTCCCTCATGCTGCTGGACTCTAGCTCTGCCACCTTGAGCAATCTTCACACCAAAACCACGCGATTTGCACTTAACGAGCTCTCTGTTGCTTCTTTCTTTGCACTTCAGGTCGCCGCTCTGTCAGACCAAGACCGATGCTGGTGGTCAGCCGGGTGCTGGTTCTCCTTGGGCTGAGCAAATACCCCGTTTACTCTGGCTGGAGACACGAGGGGTAGTCTAGCTTTTCAGACAGAGGTGGTGAAAGCTGCATCTGATTAGGGGACGGAAGGTCAGTGCTACAGATTTCTCGTTCAGAGGAGCTGGCGACCCACAATCTGTCTCCTCCTCGAAATCAGACCGCCTTTCTCTCCAACAGCTGTGGGCATTTCTTCCTGCAGGCTCAGTCCGAGACCCAGTTCTTGCCAAATCAACTGCGATAAAACCCTCCTGCCGGCTGATGCGGCGGGTGTCCGGCTGCGTCCGGCACCAGGGCAGGATAATATAGATGAGCCTTTGCAAATGAGAGAAAACAAGAAGTCACCCGGTAATGTTGCTATTCCTGTGATAACGTTGGAGGGGGTTTGCTGTTCTCTGCAAGCGCAACCCCTAGGAAAGCCTCTCTTGGAGGAGCTAAACGCAATTCTGGATTTAGTCATATAGGAATGGCTCCACCACAGCAGACGTACCGTCCTTCTGGTCCCGTATTCTCTCCAGAAATAAGCACGTTCGCTGATCCACAAAATGCCTGTTCATGGTCCTACAGTTCAGCCGCATTTTAGTTTTTCTTTTTTGTACAGCACTGATCACCAGGCTGTTGAAGCACCATAACAGTTCTAGGTGCTTTTTTAACCCAAATTGTTTTTGATTTTTACACGTCTAGACGTCGCTGTATGTAAGCCCTATCTTTTATCTGTGGTCAGCTCCTGAAAGCCTGTATTAAACATTGATTCCAGTATGAATTTTGCTGGAGCACGCAAAGGTCTTCATGATACGATGCTTTGTAGGCAGAGATACATATCGAGGGTCAGATCCTCCTCTAACCAACCTCAGTGGATCAGATCCCAAAATATAAATATGCATGTAGAAAAAGAAAGCAAAACCGCGTAATAAGCAAAATAATCAAAGCAAAAATGATGGGCCAGCTGTAAAGCAGAGCTAGAGGAAGGCAGAGGTCCTGGTTTAGCCCCAGCCGGCAGCGAAGCACCACACAGCCGCTCGCTCACTCCTTGCCCCAGTGGGATGAGGAGGAGAATCAGGGAAAGGAAAGGCAAAACTCGTGGGTTGGGATAAAACCAGTTTAACAGGACGGCGAAGGAAGAGAAAACAGGGGGAAAAACCCCAATAACAATAACAGAATATACTAAGTGCGTGATTCACCGTACAGATTGCTCACCGGCCGGAGCCTGGTGCCTGGCCCGCTCCCGAGCAGCGATCCCGCCTGGCCAGGCCGGGTCAGCCGTCCCAGCTTCTTGTGAAAATCAACTCTGTCCCAGCCAGAGCCAGGACTGCAGGCTAGTAGATCCACCAGATCCCACCTTCAGGGCATCCGTCCAGCCCTGGAGGTGGAGAAGACAGACTGAAGCGGTGTTTGTTTTCTGCCATCACGCAATCCCTTATTTCTGCGTTTTGCTGACTTTGAGAGAGGGGAGCCAGGGACTCATCTCAGGCTTTGCGCGTACAGAATGCAGATTCGTTGTAACGAGGAATTTGGGGTGAAGCCCCTCCTCGTGCAGCAGCACTCCCGTGCAGCCCAGCTGGGTAACGCCGGCCGGAGGGTAAGTCGGGGGCTGTCAGCGCTGCCTCCCCGTCCGCCCCGCTCGTGCACGGCTGGGGTCCGTGGCACTTCGTGGGGCGGTGTACTACGGCATTATTTTTATATGAAACACTAGAAATGTTATTTTTGTAGTAAAGTTTTGTAGCTGTTTGAATGTATGCAATGTCCCGTCCTTGCTACTGGAGCATCACGGAGTGAGACCTTTCTGGGAACACTGGAAAACACTGTGCCTTTATTTTCTTGCTGGTCTTGGATGGCTTGTGCACGTCCGTGGGAGCTGCGTCGCTCTCCAGGCACTACAGCAAACGGAGGGGGCACTTGTCTGGCTACGGATTAAGTCCTTGGCCTGGAGTGATGCTGGGGAGATGAATGTGTACCAGGCAGACCTGACCACGTCGAGTCCCACCACGGTGTTTTTAAGGACACTGGGTTCGGCTCCACGGCCGGCTGCCACCGTCTTCCAGCTGCCGTGGTCACGCTGGTGCTCGTCGGGAGGAGCTGCTCCTCCAGCCTGGATCCGGATCCGTCCCTGTGCCCGCCTTGCTCCCCTCTCCTGTTGGCAGGGCTGTTGGCAGGCAGGGCGCTGGCCCCGCTCATGGGGGGCCGGTAAAACCCGGGGCAGGAGGGGACCGCTGCTCCTCCTCGCCTCACGCTGTGCGACGGGCAGCTTGGGAGGGCAGAAGGCGAATGCCGGCTCTGGAGGGGGAAGCCTGGGGGGTCTCACCGGTTCCGGGGCTTAAAATGTCATTTGCTGTAGTGCACAGCGACTGTTACGAGCTCTGATTCATTTGTGTATTCAGTATATATGACTGCGTGTGCGAGATATATGTTCTGTACCCTTTTTAGAAGTATAAGTAATAAAGTCCTTATATTAAAAACTCTTGTCCTCAGGGGGTTCAGCGCAGGGCTGGGTGGCCAAGCCTGGTGCCTGCAGAGGGGCAGAGATGAATGCCTGTGATTAAGCACCATGGGGGAATCCCAGCGTCACCGAGAGACAGCAAAGCTGGCACAGCTCATGCAGCTGGGCTGTTGCTCCACATCTTCACTGTTTATGGGCTTCAGGCTTGCCAAAAACTTGCAGGGAATATATTTTCTCACAGGGAGTTGCATTTCCCATCCTGCTAAGGCAATACTGAAAAAAAAACAGACAAGTTTTTACTTCGTTTAAGCAAAGCCACAACCAAACAGGGACCCACAGAAAACAAACGTTACGCTCCAAGTCGGTTCTGTAAGGGGACAAGAAGCCAAGAGCTGAGCTAGGACCTCTCCCACCCCAGCCAGGGCTTTGGCTGCCCTTGTGTGCTCCTCTGTCGTGCTGGGGAGGAGCGGTGGGAAAGGCAGCACAGTACGAGTCAGTGCCTGGGGCTTGCCTGGAGCGGGGAGCTGGAAAGAGCAAGAGGGTCAAGGACGAGCATCTCCCCTGCATCCCAGGAGCCCTCGTCCCCGCCGTGCCCCGGCCCGGTGTTGCGCGGCCGCCCTGCCTCGTGCTCCGGCACCGCCGGCGTGCTGGGAGGATGGGGCGGTCAGAGAAAACTGCCCCCAGATGAATCACTGCGCCAGAAGGGTCGTCTGGGGGATTAGAAGCTCTGTGGAAAGAAAAACACTTTTTTTCCCTTTTCTTTTCTCCTCCCTGCTATGGGGAGAGGGCGGGTGGGAGAGGGGGAGGCTGCGTGACCAAGTCAGCCCCGACAGTGGCGAAGCTTTCCAACATGCAGAGCAAGCGCAGGCGCCGGCGAGGGGCCGTTCGGGGGCTGCGTCTCCGGGGCGCTGGAGGAGCTTTTGGATGCCCGGTCCCTCGGTGGGCTGGTGGCACACGCTCGCCGGCTTTGCTGCTGCTCCCTGGCTTCTCTGTGTCCAACAGTGCAAAGAAAGACCTTGTGTGAAGGGTGTCCAACCGTGCACCTTCCCATCCTCCTCCTGGAGGTCCGTGGGCTGCCTCAGGTGTAGAACGTGGCCCAGGGGATAGCTAATGCCATGTCTGTCATGCTCAGGTGGGACAAGGCTTGTCTTCTGCACCTAGCATGCAAGACACGTGCTTCTGCCTGGAGGTCTCCCCCCAGCCCGCAGGACCCACAGTCATGGCGTGCCCCTTCGGGTCCCTCGCTGACCCACGTCTTTGGTTTCCAACTCCACATCAGTGCAGACCCTCTCCACCACTTCGTTACCTGGCTGTTTTGATTGAGAACAAGGGACTCCACACAGGCTCACTTCCATGCCTCCACATCCCCAGAGGATCCATCGGATGGTGCGGTGGCATGCCTTGAGGGCACTAATTGGCCTTAATCACCCTGAGCAGCCTCACTTGTGGATGAACTCACCCCACACCCTCTGCCCAAGGCCCAGGAGCCCCATTTGAGCTCAGGCCTTCAGTCCCTGCCTTGGGTGTGTTGTAGCAGTGCTGGTCTGATGGCTTTAGCCCTGTCTCTTGGATAGACCTTGGACCTATGCTGTAGGTATGTTATCTCCTGGATGGACCCTTTGGTGTTGTAGCCCTGTCTCTGTCCTTGTCCCCATCTCCTGCTGCTGAATGGCCACCCCCTAGCCCTTCCAAATGGATCCTGGATCTGGGTCTTCCCTTTGGTGTGTCTGGGAATGTTGATGGACCCTGTGACCAGCACCTGGCTCTGCCCCCCTGTGCTCAGACCCGGTGGGACCTCGCCTCACCGGTGAGGGCACTGCCTGTGCTGGGGTCACCCCTGGCTTCTCCCCTCTCGCTGCTCCCTGCAGTCTGGACCTGGCAGTGAGACACCTCTGCCACCGTCTTCTCCGAGCCCTGACGTCTCTCCAGGGCGATGTGTGAGGGGCACGGTTATTCCTGTGAGGCAGAGACCCTGCAGCCTCCATCCTCTCTGGTTGGAGGCTTGGATTGGGACTTATGAAATGTCTGTCCCCGCTCAGCATGGTGGTTTTTCCATGAAATGTTGCGTAAGCACGGTCATGCTTAGGGTAGCCTCTGGTCAAGCTGACATACAGCCACTTTCATAATGCTGGCTCAGCAGAACGCAGGGTGTCCCCTTGGCTGCTCTGGCTCTCCGCTCGCACAGCTGTGGTTCTGCTGTGTGGCTGTGGTTCTTCCACGCTTTGCGTTTGCTAAACCTCCGCTTATATGAGGATTGTGTCCCTGCTCACGTCACTGCGAGGGCTGCTCTCGTAGCCGAAGTCCGCCTTGGGTAAACACAGAGGTTGTATGACCCCGAGAGTCCTACCTCTTCAGCGGCCCTCTCGCGTGATGGGGCAAGCTTCATTGCTGAAGCACCCTTGAATTCTGCCAGATGAGCTACAAGGCCACAAAGCAAATAATTTTTAAAAATAACAGAGAGAAGCGAGAGGAGCCCTCCAAGACGGGATGTGACATCAACTTGTCAGCTCAGCCCACAGTCGGCACAAATACTTTTTTATTACAGTATCTAGGGACCTTAATGTATTCTTCTCATGGCGTTCTTCCAATTGAATTTATTTTTCTTGAGTGCTGGGTGTTATCCTAATCAAAAACTAAGGAACAAGTAAGTTCATAACTTGTTCTACTGCCTTCCTGGAGTTATCGGAACTAGTTCTGTTCAGAATTAAATCATTAAAGGTTTCCTAGCTCTGGCTGAAATTGCTTCCATGTCCCATGTTATCAGAGCTTTGCTTTAAAAAGCTGAGCTAAAGCAGCTCCTGTCTTCAGCTAAAGGAGCTCAGAAAAGGTCAAGGTTGAAAAAAGGAAGCCAAAGTCCCCCGCAAGCATCGCTCCCCCGGTTGCTACCGAACACAGAAGCCTCCCCAGCGCAGAGTCTCCCTTGGGAGCAGCAGCTCCTCCTGACACCCCAGATCCATCCTTCACTTAACCTCGAGGCAGATGATCAACCTCACCGGAGAAAAGAGGGAAAATGTCTCCTTTTCAGTGCGTTGAAGAAAAACTGGCATCCAGTTTCTGGTCCAGGCGCATCCACCCCTGCCTCTCTGCTTGGCCATCGTGGCGAGGGTTCCCTCGATCCCCTGCGCCGGGGGGTGAGCCTGCCCGGTGACTCCGTGCAGATAATCCCCTGGGAAGGGCTCCTGGAGACATCCTTCCCGCAGCCTCCCTACCTTGTGACACCGGGCAGAACTTACCGCACAGGATGCGGCTTTGATCACCAGCTTCCAGCACTGTGTGGTCCCCGGTGTCCAGCTGTAGGAAGCTGCCTTCGGAAGAGACTCTTGGTTTCCTCTTTTTGAAGTGTCTTTCCAGGCTGTGGGTGCCGGCGTGGTTGTACCTGGAGTCACGGGGTGAGCGCTGGCTCTGGGAAAGGGTGAGGAGCGTCGCCCTCAGCTTGTGATTGTATCCTCGGTCAGAGCTGCACAGCGGAGCTGGGGAGACCTGTGAGCGAGCACCCCACAGAAATGTGGAGGGGCTTTACACGCAGAAAGCTGAGGTTTTAACAGAAGAAAAACTAGAATGTTTCATACTGTAAACGGAGAAGAGCCAACATGTGTGGGTGGAACAGAAGATAACAGGGAAAAGTCTGTTCCTAACCCTCCCGCTGCCTCCTCGGAGGCAGGTGCCGGGCGCTCGGCGATGCTCAGCCACCTCCATCCTCCCTGGCAGCCCAGCTGCTTTTGCAGCGCCGAGCCGGTGCTTTCCCGAGGGGCTCCGCGACTGCGCGGCTGGTGTTCCAGCGGAGCTGGGTGTGCTCGGTTGTCTGCTGAGACCCCGTTTCCAGGTGGGGGGGCTTGTTCTGCCCAGCTCCTTCCTCCCCACACTGGCGTGTTTTCTGGCCAACGCTGCACCTGAGGTGGCCCCAAGCTCCCCTCCTCTTCCTCTCGCAGAATCAAGAGGATGCTGTTTACTTTTTATGTGAACAAGCAAATTCTCCAGAGCCCATTCAAATTAAAAGGGAACTCGGGCGAGCAGTGGGGCTTTCCAGCACTCTTCAGTTTTAATGACTGCACATCAGCCTTTCCCTTCCCAAAAAAACAGAAGAATAAACATCAAAGGGTCTTCAGGGAGTTGCAAATCATCTGGCTGCAATAACGATGTCTCAAAAACCTGAGAATGGGGAAGCAGAGCGTCCCAGGCCAGATCTTCTGCCCGATAAGCAAGCACAACGCTGCAGAAGCGGGGCCCCACTGGCCTTTTTACTGCTGAAGGTCCCGTCCACCCAGAGCAGACTCTTCCCTCTTCCCTGGCCGTGGCCCTGGCTGCCCCTGTGCTTGTTCAGCCACCAGCACCGTGTGCTGCCCTGGCTGCCCGCCCAAAGCACCCCACTTGGCTGGGGAAGCCCCAGGGCTGGGGGAGACATGCCATGGACTTGCAGCAAGACCATGCCTGTCACCCCCAAGGTGCTCCTGCGCTGCTCAGGGTTCAGCCGTGGGATGGTGGCTTTGCCCCAGGCGTGGTTAGGGCTGTGCGCTCCCTTGGTCCGTGGCTACAGGGGAGCCTGCGTTCCCCCTGCTTGAGGACATCTGCCATGGGTATGACAGCGTCATGCCACCTGTGCTTGGTGGTCCTGCTCCTGTGCACGTCACAGGCAAGACAAAACCGCATCAGGAGCAGCGGTGTGGCCCACGTCCCCAGCTCGGCATTGCTGGCTTGGCTGCAGCTTGCAGAGCGTCGCGGTCGCCAAAAGGCCGGCTGCTGGGTCGATCTCCATGGGCTGGGAGGCTGCTCTGGTCCCAGCAGCCGTGGCCGATGTTTGGGGGAGAGGCTCCTGGAGAGGCATGTGAGCCTGCAAGAAGGGGGCCTGGGGCAGAGCAGAGGTGGGGAGGTGGTCCAGAAGGGAAGGGAGCACCCACGAAGCTGTGGGAGAAAGGAAAGATGCCAGGAGGGCTTGGGGAGTTTGTTACAGCCCAGGGCCACACTGAGTCACTGGGCTGAACACACACAGGAAGGGAAGGCATTGTCCTTAAGGGCTGTGGGACCTGTTTGGACATGCTTTATTTTTAGTTCTCCAGTGGCTACACAGCATAGGTGGCCTCGTGCCAGCTCCTCCTGGGCCAAGGCGTGCTTTTGAGACGTAGGGACTCCATCTCTCCACAGAAGCTGAGCCAAAGCACAACAGCTACAGGGTCCGAGAATGTACTTTAATCATTTCTACGAGGCTGGGAATGGCCGTGGCATGCCCTGCCTGGGCTCCTCCTTGAGCCATCGTCAGCAGGAGATGCATCTGCTACTGCAGCTGGGGTTGAGGAGACGAGCAGTTCTCAGCATTGCGTAGTTTTCTCCCAAGTTGTTTAAAAGGTACCGAGGGATGAAACGGTCCCAGGCATAATGTCCTGCTCCGAAGGGGCAGAGGGTGGCCGGGGGTGCCAATGTGAAGAAGGGCTTGAGGTGGCCCCTTGGGTGGCTCACAGCGAATGAGGGGGGATCCTGGTGCCCCACGGATCTGCACGGGACCCTGCTGCTCCATGCAACCATTAATGCCTGGAAAAAAGAGAGGGGAGGGAATGGGGAAAGAATAAGGTTCAGGACAGGGGCTGTGCATGACTGGCAGGGACCTGCAGAAGGGTCTGGTGGTCTGAGTGGTCGGGTGAGGAAGGGGGAGTCAAGCACAGCGGGGAGAAGCTGTCCCCAGGTTAATACCGAGAGGCTGACCCCCCTCTGCAACACCTTTCTGCAGGCTTCGAGGCTGCGAAGGGAAGGGAGATACTGGAAAAACACCCCAGGACTGTGAACACCAACTTTTCCTTCCACTTCCCTCGGCCTGATTCAGCCTCCTGCCCTGAAGCCAAGGGGCTAAGCCAGCCTCATCTGCGAGGGAGGACTTGGCTGCACCCCCTTCTCCTTCCACCCCACGCTTCCCAGCTCTAAACAAGGATTTTTGGTGGAAAACTTGTGTTCCGCTCCCTAGGAACAGCCTGCAATGTGACGCAATTTCTGGCAGTAGTTGACATCTTGCAGCTTTCGAGCCGCAGAGGGCTGGTGGCAGCAGGGTCACCGCGTTTCTGCTTAACGCTCCCCGGGAGTTCACAAGCCATCCAGTCGTCTCCAGCGCATTTGTGTTGGCTCTGGGGCTGAAAAGTGACTTTGCACAGAAAGCCGGGCTTTGCCAATGCCCTCTCCCCGGGTCTGGGAGCCCTCAGGTTCTGTGGAGGTGGATTTCACTTCCCTCGTGGACTCTGCAACTTTTCCACAGACCCGTCTCGATGAACGCAGAAGTTGTTGCTAAATCTGTCTGGTCTTTCTAGGTACTGTCTCAGTCGGTGACCCTCCAACGTGACATGGAAATCCCCTTGGCTGAAGAAAACCCTTGACCAAAGAAAATATACAGGGCTTTTGCTTGAATTTTGCTGAAATTCTTTGGAAAAGGGCTCATGTGGGGAGGGGGTGGAGAGGATAAATTGAGCACCTCCTTGCCCGAGCTCACAGTTGAGCTCCTCCAGAGAGGTAGAGCAGCACCCTGCGAGGAAAAGGCCTCACGCAGCCACCATGCTCAGTGCAAGGACAGTCCTGGTGCTCGTGATGCTCCTCACCCTCTCCCCACGCTGCGATGCAGGTAAGGCACCTCCTGGGCCACCGCTGCGGGTCAGGGCTCGGGGTCATCCCCTTGGGGAGGTCAGGCAAGAAACCCCGTGTGGAGCGGGGACGGGGCTGCTGGCAGGAGGAGCAACCCCCTGGGCAGGGCAGGGCTGCGTGTCCCGGGGTGCAGAGAAGGATGGAGACGGCATCCAGGGCTGGGCGGCTTCGGCAGAGCCGGTTCCAGGGCTGGCAGTGCTGGGGGATAACCTGGAGCGTCATCCTGTCCCGGGAAGGAAGGAGGAGGTCCCCTGGGGCTCCTCACGGCAGCATCTGCAGAACTTGGGGGGTGTTGTGTGCATCAGCCTTGTCATGGGGGGAAGGTCTTAAAGACTGCTTTCCAGAGCCAGCATTCACCGTCTCTCTCTTCTCCAGGGCCTTACACACCGTTGGAGTGCTGCTTCAGTTACGCAAAGGCCCGTCTCCGGCTGACGAACCTGAAGGGTTTCTACATGACTCCCAATGAGTGCTTTTCCAAAGCAATCGTGTAAGTCCTGGTAATTCCCCCACTGCTGTGCTGTCTCCTGAGGACGACGTTGGCCACGAGTGGGACTATAGCTGCTGTTTCTAACCAAGCTTCACCTTTCATCTCGGCAGGTTTGAGACCCTGAATGGGACCAAGATCTGCGCAAAGCCAGAGGTGGCTTGGGTGAAGAAAGCAGTTGAGAGTCTTCAAAAAAGGAAGGAACTTCATGCCCCGTAATGTAGAGCGGGTGCACCGGTTCAGGCTACCCGACATCCTGGTGGGAAGGCTTACCGTCATCCTCCTGGAAAGGGCTGCGGAGGTCCCCTCCTGGAGAGGGCTGCGGAGGTCCCCGCTGCTGAGGGGAGGCACTGACTCCCCAGCGCCCTGCGCCGCATCGACCGGCTGGGCACCAGCTCCTGGGGTGCTGCCGGCCCCGCCAGCACCCGCCCGCCGAGCACAGCCACCAAATAAACCTTGATTTCGCGTGGTACTGGAGAGTGGTGTCCTTTCTTCTCCCAGCCCCAGCAGCTGTGCTGCTGCCGGATGGTTGAGGCATGGAGCTCGCCAAGGGGTTGGGGTGGGATGGGGGCTCTTCCCACGGCCTCCCAAAACCTCCCAGGGCGGGCAGGGAGGGGGACAGGAGGGTGCTGCATGGATGCGCTGGGCATTTGGGTACTCAAAAGGGGCTGAAGACTCCTCTGAGGGCTTTCAGGTGCAAAAGTGCCTCCAGTTTTAGGCTTGGAGCTTCCTGCTTGTCCCTAGCATTGCCCCGTAAATCCACCTTCCCCAGGGCTGTCCTGGGTCTGATCGGTGCCGCAGAGCAGGGATTTCTCTGCAGAGCTCCCTGGGCAGGCGGAGGAGCCAGGGGGTGCAGAAGCAGGCGAGGGCTCCCCTGGGCGTCCCCTCCGTGCCGGGGGCTGGGGGCAGCTCCCCCCTGAGCCCTGCGGGGCTTTTGGTGCAGGGGAGAGAAGCGGAAGGGCGAAAGTGAGAAAACTCAGGGCTTGAGATAAAGACAGTTTAGTAGGTAAAGCAAAAGCCGGGCGTGCAAACCGAGCGAGAGAAGGGCTTCGTCCGCCCGGCAGGCAGGTGTCTGCCCATCGCCAGCAGCGCAGGCTCCAGCACACGTACGGTGACTGGGGCAGGCAAATGCCCCCCCCTTCCTCCTTCTGTCCCCGAGACAGTTTAATAACTAAAGGGGAAAACAAAGAAAACCAACCAAGCCCAAAAAGAAAACCACAAAAACGTCCCGCCAAGCGGTGCAAAAGCCGCCGCTCAGCGCCAGCTGGCCCGTGCCCAGCCAGCCCCGGAGCAGCAGCCACCCTGGCAGCCCCGCTGCCGGCGCTCCCAGCTCCTGGGGAACGGGATTTCAGCTGCTGCACCTCCGGGGACGCTTTCATGGCAGAAGCAAAACCCATCCAGAGCCGAGGGATGACCCTGACGCGCTGCGGGTCTGGGATCAGAGGTCCCATGGGCACCGAGAGGCTGGTGCAGATCTCTGGGGTGCACCGGGAGATGCTTCGGCTTGGGGAAGCCTTTTAAACTGTTGCCTTTACTCTTCAGGAGCCTCCAGACCGTGGAGACGCCCTGTTTGCTTGGTCCTGGTGCCCTCTCCTGACAGCTGCGGTGTGGCTGCAGCCCAGGGCTCTGGCAGGATGGCGCGGTGCAGCCCGGCACGGCGCGGGGGTGAGCGCCGCAAGCCCGGGAGCCCAGAGCCGACCAAGGAGGCGCATCCCATCGCGTGAAGGAGCCAGCGCCCGGCCGAGCAGGGCCTCACCTCCATCCCTGCCCTTCATCTGCCTTCCCCAGCGTCGGCTCCCAGCAGAGACCTGCCGGCACAGAACCAGCACCACCGTGGCCTCAGCCCCGGCTGAGCCCATCGAGAGGCCTCCTGCCCCATCCCACGGTGCGTGTGGGTCCCTGCCAGGCCCCGATCAGGAGCTGGTCCCCGCAGGGCTGGCCCAGAGCATCCCTCCGACCCGTCGACGCGTGCTGGCGGTGCCGCCCCAGCAGTGCAGGGTGGCCCAGGCCACCAGGAGCAGGAGGAAGCCGGGGCTGAGGAAGAGGAGGCAGCTGGTGCCCTGGAACAGGGGGAGCCAGCTGTGCAGCACCAGCCCCACGGCATCCAGCATGGGGGGGCCGGGGCCAAGGGCTTGGGCCATCCTTTGGAGCTGCCTTCTCCAACCAGCACAGTCCTCTGTGGCTGCTGTTTGCCTGGGGACAGAACCGAGGCGGTGGGGTCACTGCCAGTGCTGTGATGCCATCATGTGCATCAGAAACCCCTGGCAGAGGGTCCAGACCAAGGACCTGCGAATGGCGCCTGGTTGGGACAGCAGTCGCGTGTCCTACGGGGAGGTCTGGGTAGCCTGGGAGCGGCTGTGCTGGGCGAGCCCTGCCCAGCTGTCAGGAGAGGGCACCAAGACCAAGCAAACAGGGTGTCTCCATGGTCTGGAGGCTCCTGAAGAGTTAACAACAGTTTAAAAGGCTTCCTCAAGCTGAAGCATCTCCTGGTGCACCCCAGAGATCTCCACCGGCCTCTCGGTGCCCATGGGACCTCTGATCCCAGACCCACAGGGAACAAACCGGCCCCACAGACACCCCACCGCTCATCCCCTCCAAGCAGGGTCCGTGGGACCGGAGAACGGACACCGCAGGGACGCTTGGGACCCCAGGGCAGCCTTTATACTTGTATATTAAAGCGTTGGGCTTCTTCTGCTTTAATTTCTTTTTCTTTCCCATGCATCTGCATTGCCACAGCTTCTCTCCCGCTGGGTCGTTGCCCGCTGCTCAGACACAGAACCTCAGCACACCCAGGCACTAATTGACCAGACGCGCAGGTGACTGGTACAGCCATTAGCCCCGTAAAACAACGTTTTAAGTACGTTTCCAAACCATCCGCCAATGTCTGGTGTCCAACCCCACCCACCAAAAGGGTTTTTTTTTCGTTTTATGAAAAACCTTTAGGTGCCTTTGGATGGTCATTACATCTGGTTCTAGTCTTTTGTCTTGGTCTACACAGAAACAACAACTGGTGTTAATGAGAGCACAGACCCCTCCTGTGGCCTCCGGTACCTCGTCTCAGGCTGATTGGTTTTGTATCAGCATTTCAGATCTAGGTTTGAGCTGTTTGTAAGGGCTTTTTGCAACCTGCCATAGCGTTTGTAATGTTATTCCCCTCGACACGTTTACTATCGCCTTTTCCAATGCTGTTATTCCTAGCCGTGGCAAGAAGGCTCTGGTGAATTTGAGAGAGTCGGTTATAGTTTCGCCTCTTCCTTTTCAGCCGTGGTTGATGGTGATGAAGGCTCCATCACCCAGAGAGGGCTTTGGTGGCGTCGGTGTCGGGGACCAGCATCCCCAGGGTGCAAGAGCCTTGTGCTCTTCCATTGTATTTGGCATTTATCATATGCAGAGGATTCACACACCCTGTTAAACTATTCGTTTTTATGGTTACGCACTCAAAAAATGAAACATTGCATGAGTCGGGCAATATTTCCCATCTCTACATTGGTTGTTTTGTCTGTGCTACCCATTTTAATTTCCAAAGTAGGATTTTTCCTCCAATCTGTATTTGAACAATTATAAATTATAGTGAGGTTGCAGATGGTCCGGACACCGATAAAATCATGTCCACAGTCCGTCCCTCCTCTTTTCCCTGCACGGATGGTGCCTGTCTCTGAACGTCCCTAAGCGGGGGGAGGCCCTGGAGCTCCGCGCCTGGAGAAGAGGCTGTGCCGCCGGCGGGGATGGCCCGGGAGGTTGCCGGGATCACGCCGGGCACAGGAGCTTTGAAGGGGCAGGAGGAGACTAAATCCAAGCCCAAAGGTCCGTTGCTGGGACAGGGACACAGAGGACAGCCCAGTCCCCCAGAGAGCCTCATGGGGCCTCTCCAGGGCTTCGAATACCCCGCAGGCACCGATTTGCTTTGTGGAGAGCAGCTGGTGGAGGCACCTACTAACGCTTCTGGTGGGAGTGGGGACGGGATTAGTTAGCTGGGGAAAGGAGGAGCGACGGTGGCCTCAGACAAGCCTTAAAAGGGAGCTCAGGGCTTGGCACGTGAGGTTTTCTGCGCGAGGACACGTTGGTTGGAAAGAGCCATGGGCTCAATTCCCCCTCACTGCAGGCCTTTGCTTTTAACCGGTGCCTGGGAGGTGATGTGGCCCTGGCTGGCTCGCGGGGGCTGAGCGTCGGGGACGTGGCAGGAGCTGCAAAAGGGAAGGTGGGAGAGCCGGGGGCAATGCGGAGACTGTGGAAGGGGCTCAGGGGCTGTGTATCGAGTGTCTTCTTCCTGCAGAGCCCTTTCCCGGGGAACGTGGCATTAGAAGCCGGCGGTGCTGTGCCCAGCTCTCTG
Organism: Phoenicopterus ruber ruber; assembly: GCA_009819775.1. Classification (NCBI taxonomy): domain Eukaryota; kingdom Metazoa; phylum Chordata; class Aves; order Phoenicopteriformes; family Phoenicopteridae; genus Phoenicopterus; species Phoenicopterus ruber. The sequence goes on from CM020227.1 coordinate 807,183, forward strand.
CATGGCCACCCTGCCGCCGTGCCAGGCCACCAGACCCGATGTCCTGCAGACCACATCTTCCAAACCAGAGGTGTCAGCACATTTGATTTGTTTTCTTCTCCTTTCTCCTTCCAGAGAAGTCACACAAACATAAGTTAGTCTTCAAGGAAGTCTGTTTCCACCTTTCTTCTCCTCTGAGAAGCCCTGCCTTGCCCCATCGCCAAGCCACAGCCAGGTCCCCTCTCGTGCTCCCACTCACCGTCATCCCACGTGGGGGTCCTCACCCCTTGCAGGCAGACTGCAGCTGCATCTTGCCTTTGCAGGAGCAGATCTCTGCGTGGGAGCTGGGCTGATGTCCACCAGCACCCCGTGGTGCTGCAGCTGGGGTCTGCGCCACCCGCCCCTCCTGCCCTCGGGGTCCTCCCTGGGGTCTGGGACGACTCTCTCGGGGTTGTGGCAGGGTTTGTCCCATCTCCCTGCCCTCCCCACAGAAATGACCCGTCTGTACACCGATGACCACAAGCCCTCATTCCTCTGACCCTCTCGCTTCAATCACAGTGCTGGTGTGGAGGCCGGGGCAACGCTCGGGATCAGACCCAGACGCTCCTCGGATGCCCGGCTGCCGTTGCCGCATTTCTTCCCCTTCTGTAAAATCTCCTGAATGCAGCAAAAGCATCTCTGCCACCCCCTGCTCTGGGGTCCCTCCTAGTTCGGTCCAGTGTGGCTTTTTCTGCCTGACAACATCCCGTCCCATCCCATCCCATCCCATCCCATCCCATCCCACCCCATCCCATCCCATCCCATCCCTGCTGAGTGCTTCGCTGCCCAACCCGGTGCCCTCGGCGTGGCCCGGCTGGTTGGGGAACCTGCTCTGGGGTGACTTTGCTGACTCAGGCAAACCAGCTAAACCCGCCAATGACCTTTTCCTGCCCAGAGATTTTGGCTTTTCTCTCCTGTTAGAAATAAACAGGAAAGTATTAGACTTGGTGTCCTACCATCACAGAAAGTTGTTTTTAATCATATCTGCTTTCCTGGGTAAATTTCAGTTCCCCTAAAGCCTCCTGGAAGCCCCTCGCAGCTCTTCTGCAGAAAGCAGAAGTGGCTGCCCCGCTCCTCGGCCTCTTCCACTCACCACTGGATGTGCCCCCAAAATAAACAATGACAGAAATCCCCTCGTCCCTGGGAAGAGGCTTCTTAGAACAGGTCAAAAGTTTTTTGGAAAAGCGGTTAATGTGGGTGGCGTGCAGAGGATAAATTATGGTGTGGCGAGAGCCCAAGCCACAGACACCAGGCAGAGCAGCACGAAGCAGGACGGAGGAAGAGCCCTCGCGCAGCCACCATGCTCACTGCAAGGACAGTCCTGCTGCTCACGATGCTCCTCGCCCTCTCCCTGCACTGCGCCGCAGGTAAGGCGCCTACTCGGGTGGGACAGGACCCCCAGTGTGGAGCGGGACGGTGCTGCTGGCAGGAGCAACCCCCCGGTCGGGGCAGGGCTGCATGTCCCAGGGCGCAGGGAAGGATGGAGAGGGTGCAGAGGGTGCCGGGTGGCCTCGGCAAAGCCGACTGCAGGGCTGGCGGCGTGGGGTGAGCCGTGTCCTTATGAGGTTCCTCTGCAGAGGAGACCTCCGGGGCTTGGGGAGATGCTGCAGGAGCTTGGAGGAGACCGTGGCCGCTGTTGCCCAGGTCTCAGCTGGATGAGCAAGTGGTTGGAGCGGGGAGGGGAAGCACGTGTGGCTGTTTGGAGCCTCCCAAAACACCGTGCAAGTTGTGCCCCCACCTTGGAAACCCCCCAAATCTCATCCCCAGACCGAGCACCCCGACCTCACCACGCACTTCGGCAGCTGCAGCGATGCGGGCTGTGGGGTGCCGGGTCCCTCGCCGTCCCCCTCCCCACCGCTGTCCACGTTTCTCAGTCCCGTGCTTGCTGCCGTAAAGGGAAACGAACCCCTGCCGTGGGATGCTGTGGGAGCTGCTGGGAAGCTCCAGGGCCTCCAGCCTGTGTTTGACACCTTGCGGTGTCGTTGTCTGGCAATGCAATGCAATCGGTTGCAAACTGCTGCCAAGGGCACGCGCTCACAATGCCTCTCCCTCCCCTTCACAGCCTACGTCCCGCCCAGCGAATGCTGCTTCAAGTATGCGCAGAAACCCATCCGACACGTGAAGAGTTTCTACGAGACGTCCAGGGACTGCTCCCTGCGTGCAGTTGTGTGAGTACCCCGGGCTTGGCCTCCCCCCGGCTCGGCAGCGCGGTTGGGGGCTCGGGCAGCTCCCCCATCCCGTCCTGCCCCACGGCCGGGCTGGTCCCAGCTGGGAGCTCGTGCCTGGGAGGGGCTGCGGGAGGAGAGTAGCTCTGTGGGGTGGGCAGAGGGGGGAAAAATTAGGGTTTGGTGCTTTCTGCTAATGCCAGTGGTCTGGGAAGACTCAGACGTGCACCATCAGCCCTGCAAGAGGAGGGCACGGGCCGCTGGAGATCATTTCCAAGCCTCCGTCCAGGATGGGGCTGCACACAGGGAGGGGAGGAGTAGTGCACGGGCAGGGAACAGCTCGTGGTTCATGTTTTCACTCTGTTTCCTCACTTTCTTGCTGCAGGCTCGTGGGTGGCAGCGGTTCCGAGGTCTGCGCCGACCCCAAGAAGTCCTGGGTGAAGAAAGCCATAAAAAAGCTTCAAAAGAAAAAATGAAATCCTCCTTCTGCCATCCCCAGTCCGACCTGCACGCCCAGTCCTCCCGTCTCCAGAGGGAGCAGATGGCACTCACAGCACTTCTCCAAAGGGTCCCGTGGCGGTGGGCGCCGTCACCGCACGTGGAGCCAGCCCGTACCCAGGTGGGACCCGGTGTCACAGCGGTGCAGACCAGCCGGCCACCGAGTCCCTCCTGCCGTCACTGCCCTGCCAGGATGTGCCCAGCGGAGCAAATTTTTATAATAAAGACTCATTTCCACAAGCTGCTCGTTGTTTTTCCTGGTTCTTCAGCCCAAGGAGCAGATCCTACAAGCCCGGGGCATGGTGCAACTCAAAAACCCCTTTGCCACAGGCACGTGTTTCTCCAGGCTCGGAGCAAACCGTGCCTTGTCACGGCGTGCTTCATTGGGAATGTGATAGTGGGGCCAGGTCTGACCCAGAGGTCAAGGACCCACAGGAGAGGTCACCCGTACGCATAGGCACGGCTATACGTCCTTACAGCACGGTCGCAGCCCCACGGGCTCTGCAGGCGTCCAAAATCAGGCGGTCAGGAGTAGGGGGCCCAGGGGGAATACACTGATCCGCCAAACCCTTAACACCTTGTCAGCCTCCAAATATGCTGGTGGCCCGTGCTAACCAAGCGAGGGGGCTGAAAAACCCCGTCCACAGTGCCAGGAGGGTGAGGACACAACCCCTTCGGCTGGCGGGAGAAGGGGTGCCCGGCTGCAGACCCTCCGCAGGGCTGGGGAGGGGTGGGAGCAGCACGGGACCCTGGCTGAAACGTGAAAACGTTGAGGAAGGCCAGCAGGTCACCCAGGAATCGCACCCACTATGAGAAAGGTGGTGATGGGAACATGGACAAACGCTGTCTGCCTGTATTACAGAGCAGCCTCTGATGAAGAATCATCACGATGATGAATTTGCCAGTCCCTTACCCCTTCATTAACAAAACGACACTCCACCGGGCACACCAACGTTATTCTCGAGGCTGTTACCACCCTGACAGCCTGGGTTGGGCGATGGGGAAGGGGGTTGTGGTGACGTTCAGGACTCACCCAGGCCCAGGGACCCCCCGTGTGGGGACCACTCGTGTGAGCTGATGAGTGAGATGCTGCCAGGTGGGAACGCGACCGACCACGTGGCCTCAGGACCCAAGATGCAGGAGGTGGGCAATGAGTGGGTGTCAATCTCTTCTCCCAAGGAACAGGCGACAGGACAAGGGGAAATGGCCTCAAGTTGCGCCAGGGGAGGTTTAGGTTGGATCTTGGGAACCATTTCTTCCCCGAAAGGGCTGTCAGGCCCTGGCACAGGCTGCCCAGGGCAGTGGGGGAGTCCCCATCCCTGGGGGGACTGAAAAGCCGTGTAGATGTGGCGCTTGGGGACATGGGTTAGTGGTGGCCTTGGCAGTGCTGGGGTAACGGTTGGACTCGATGGTCTTGGAGGTCTATGAAAAAAGGGCACCGATTAATAATTTCCAGGCTCTGCCCTACGGGTTTGACCACAAGTGTGTGCTGGAAGTGTCCCTTGTCCACTATCTCTGGCAGCAACGGTGCGAGAAGCTGTTTTGTAAGAAGTTCTGGAGAACAGCCATCACGTGCTTTCCGCTACGCTGAGAAAATGGTATAGCAGATATATAGGTGTCGGTAGAAATACGTATAGGTGTCGGCAGCTGCTGCATCATGAACTGCCCCATAAATACCCTGTTCTCAAAGCCGGGTAGGACTTACCTGAAGGTCTTGGCGATAATTGTGTGTTTCCCTCCAACAGTCGTACGGGAGGCAGCAGTGCCCGACCGCCGAGGGAGCTGCGCCACGGCAGGGACGCTTATGCTGGCGTCCACTCACCCCTGGGCGGGGAAAACTCATCCGGGGCCGGCTCATCCTTGCTGGGCAGAGCCCAGCTCCTTCCACCCAGCCGTCCCAGGGCCGATGCCTCCCGAGCCGTGGGGCACGGCCGCCCCAACCACCCCACCGTCCCGCCCGACGGCTGCCCGCGGGCCGGTGGCCCCGCTCCGGCCGGGCCGGAGCCCATCCGTGTCGGAGGGGACATCCGTGCCGCCTGCGCCGGCTCCGCCGCTCACCTTGCCCAGCGTGACGCCAGTGAGCCGAGACTGACAAAGCACACGGCTCCACGCTAGCTCTTGCACATGGATGTGTATTTTAATAAAAATAATTCTGTCAATATACAGCAGAACGTCGATTTCTTTACCATATTTCCAGTATATTTTCATAGGCTTTTTCTCAGTTAAAATCCCCCCCTCCCCTTTTTGAAGTTTTCATGCGAAGCATCAGATAACTTAATTCACAAATACTAAGCTTAGACCGAACCAATGTGCACAATTTGTGTAATGTCCATTTAGCCGATGTTGTACCACAGAGGAGCAGCCTCCCCTCTCCGAAGGCGACGAGAAGTCCGGAGCGGCAGAGGGAGATCTGCTGTGTCGCAGCCCAACGGCGGCCGTCCCTCCAGGGCTGGTTGGAAACCTGCAAAGACCTCGCGCGCCCTGCTCCAGCTGAGCATTTCATACCTGAGTTTTGAGCAACCAGCAGCAGAGAGTTAACTGCGTGGTGGGCAGGTCCCGGGGCTTGCACCGCCAAACCGGCCGCGCGCAAGAGCTTCAGGTGCCGGCAGCCGCCTCCTGCCTCCCCCGGCCGGAGAGCCGTGAAGAGCGTGCACAGGTAGGACCGAGAGAGAAAAATCCCAATCAAACGCCTGTGCAGAGTCCTTGGTCTGGAAAAGTCACCACACTTGTATTTTTAAAATTTTCTTTAAAATCCTGATTATCCCCAGAGCCACTGCTGCTTCTCCTTTCTCCACGCTTGAGCCTGTGAGAAGCTCAGGCTGCAAAAGCCCCTGTGCTCCCTCCCGGGGAAGGATGCAGCCAAAGCCCCCCCGAGCAAAGGGGTCAGAGCATGTGCCCGGCCCCGAGTGGGGTGACCGGAGAAAAGGCGTCTGCCTGGCCAGGGCAAGTTCGACAAGGAGCAGAGGTCCGCGTGGCCTCCAGGAACGTTTCTGCGGCGATGTGAGTGTCGATCCCACACGGGACTCGGCTTCCTGCGAGCAGGAGGAGTTACGCCTCCCTCTTGGGAATAACACAGCTGGCAGGACACGCGCTCCTCAAGCCTGGATGAACCCTCGGCTTGCGGGGCACTGCTACAGCTCAGCGCTCTGGTGCGGGACGCAGGGAGAGGGACAGACATGCCACCTTCACCCATCCAGCACCTGCCACCTCCTGTTGCAGGGAAGGATGGTGGAGAGCAGCTAGTGCTGCCTCTGGACGAGGCCTCCAGGCTCTCAGCCGCTCCCCTTTCCTCCCCAGATCTGCTGTAGCTGCCCCCACATACCCTGCCAGCACTGCCTCCAGCTCTCGGACCTACGCAGCAGATGGGACATGGCTCACAGCCAGCTTTTGGCTCTGGGTAAGAGCTGCTGGACTGCAGTTCCCTCCACCACTCATTCTTCTGGGGCAGAAGGGTCCCAGCAGCACACAGCACATGTCCCCTGTCGTGTCCCCCCCCCCAGCCCTTCTGCAGAAACATCTAAGGACAGCGATGTACAGCTGGAGTCCCAACACCAGCTCTCTACAAGAGACCTACTCCCCTCCGCATCCACCACTCACACCGCTCTAGCACGGGCAGGGTTTGAAGGAAGTTGCTCCTTCTGCAAAGGGGACGCCCGAGTGGGCCAGGAGCACCTTTTCAAGGAACATGTTCCTTCTCTCACGCTGTGACCAGCTCCACGGGGCCTCGCTGCGCCCAGGACTGACAGACCTCTCCGCTTGCTGCCCCATGGGGCAGTTGAAGACCGCACACTGCTTCTTCACGGAAAGAACTTCCCGACACCGTGTTGTGCACCATGCAGCTTTGTGGCATTGACATGCTGATACACAGCCTGGCTATCACGGTTCACCTTCTCCATCAACCCCACGACGGCAGAAGGAACTCAAACTCGCGCCTAAGCAACGCGTGCTACGTGAGCATTAAGGTACCAAAGCACAGCGGCATCACGGCAATCCCACAAGGTTTGCTTTGCTGGAGAAGGAGACATGCCCGATGCCTAAGGAGGAAAATGATAAATTCAATCCCCAGAGCTGGTTATACCAGCTCTGCTTGTTCCAGTTGTTCAAGGGAGCCTCAAGAACAAAGCTATTTAAAGACTGGGAAAGATGCCTTCATAAGACCACGTGAAAAATAAGGACACAGCTTGAGGACATGTAGAGATGTCACTGTGAAAAACAGAAGGACTAAGGAAGGAGATGGGAAAATCCTAGGTGTACGCAACCACGAGGAACGGTACTCCCGAAGGGGCGTGTTCCCCACGCCAGGCACAGCTGGTGTCCGAGCCAGCAGCGCGGTGAGCACCACCAGGAGGGTGGAGATAGAAGCAGGCTGTAGCGCCGATAACCACGTCTGCCACGTGTGCCGAAGCAAGGCGCTGCAGGGCTGGTACACACGGGGGGCCGGAGCGGAGGGAGAGCAGCCACCGGACAACCTCCCCCCGCAGCCGTATGCCACGTACGCAGTGCTTCACTCTGGGGGTCCCTCTCCGTTCTGCTGGCCACACGCAAAGGCTTGATTTCTAACCAGACTCCAAAGAACGGCAGAAGTGCTCCAGCCAGCCCAGCTGCGGGCTGGTGGGATCCTGTGCGGTGACAAAATGGGATTGCACACGCAGATCTGCCCCTTCAGGCCAGCGCAGCAGAAGCAAGCCCAGGAAGGGCAGTTGGATTTGCCACGTCCATGCTCGACAAACGCGTTGTTGGCACGAGCCACAGAGCTGACCCTGGTCCCAAAGCAGCTCCCGCAGGGCCAAACACTGCAGATACCCCTTCTGGTCTTCACACAGGTGGGACAATACTGGGATTGAGGGAGGCAAAGGAGCGAGAAAGGAGACCTGGTAGCAGTAAGAAGTTTTCCCAAGACAAGCTGGCTCTGAGACCACATCTAAGGATGCACGGGAAACAGACTGCTGCCCTCCACGCTTGACTTAGAGCTCACCGAACCCTGTACGTCTTCAATCAGCTTAAACATCTGCTAGGATAGGATCACGGAGCAGCAAGAGGAATCATCTGGAACAAGATGGTTCCAAGAGGAACAAGAGGAACAAGATTTGGCTCCCCGGGAGAGGAGAGATGTCCACAAACTGGAATGCATCCAGCAGAGGCCACTAAGATGGTCAGCGGCTGGAGGGCAAGGTGTACGAGGTGGATACACCTCCCAGAAACACTTATCCCAGCTACTCCGATGCCTCCAGCTCCTGAATCAATCCCACATCTCACTCCAAAGTTCTCCCATGTTACTGTCAATGTGACTGCTCTCACTCTTTGCTCGTGGGGACAGCATGAACCCTTGTCCATGGGGAGCAAAGCCTGGTGATGTAACGCAGCTCTCTCCGCAGAACCCCCGAAGGACACTTTAACCAAGGCTCTAGGTCTGGAGTTCCCAAAATGCTGTTCTCAAAGGGCCACTTAACAGGCAGGGCATAGGGCTCAAAACCAAAGCCCGTGGTGTGCGGGGCTGCGGTTCACCACCCTCAAAAGCAGGTTTTCACCAGGTCCCTGGAAATGTTATCCTTCTGAGAGGCCCTTGCTGCTACGCTGAGTTTGAAGGAGGCAGGTGGAGTGGTCAGTGTCCACAGTATGCAGCTGGAGGGTGCCTCCCACCGCGCAGGTTACAGCTCTTGGGTGGTGACACTGGGCTGATCAGCCGAGAGCTGAGGCCCTCTGAGTGTGCCGACACGGCAGAGCTGGAAGAGGTTTAGTTGTCAGAGCTGCAGCATTTCGCATGTCCTGGGACGGACGCCAGAGCTAGAAAGCCTCTCTGGGGGCTGCACGGTGGGAAGCGTCCTGCGAGCGGTGTCTGGCTGTGGGCTGGACACCCCTCCTCCAGGACCTCAAGTCAGCCCAGCAGAGCAACCTACGTGTCACCCTCATGGGATGGAAGTCCTGCATCCAGTGCCATCAGCATTATAACCCAGGGCCATAGCTCAGCCCTTGTCACCCTCACCAAGACACGGGAAGCCAGCAGCTTCTACTACGGGCTACACAATCGTTCAGATGGCTTTACTGAAGGACGCCTGGGAGCAGTGACACTGAGGGACTGCCCAGACGAAGCAGCCTCAGCTGAGGTGTTCTGAGATCCTCTGTTTCTGAGCAAAGCGTGAGGCACTTGGAATAACAAATCCCAAATCACTTTTATAAAGGTAATTTTTAAACTGCATGTAGCTTCTGGTTAGGTGTACAGCCACATTCAAAGTTAAAGATCTCAACTCAGTCTAGTTCTGTTTGGTTTTTACAACGACCGCAACAATTCAAACCAAGCCTCAGCTGACACGAACCATCAAGGAGCAGCCAGGGACACTCAGAGACTTCTGAGGCTTTGAAAAATAGCCTGGGAAAACCAAGTCAGAAATCTCATCTAGGAATCAGTGGTAGGCTGAAGCCTATACCTCCACCACACACCACAAACACATTTCTCTTCCCCACACTGAGTCATGACCATGTCGGTCAGAATCCAAACACAACAAGCAGAAACCACTAGTGAAACCGTAAGAACACTTGAAATTAAAAAAAAACAAACCCCAAGCAACAGGTATGGGGCAGATGTGTCACAGCAGAAAAGCCTCTGCACTCCTCAAAACCCAGAGTCGGGACCCCAGGCACAAGAGCTGGCGACGGGCTGCAGCAGCGACGGGCGTTGGTGACAGCTGCGAGGCCAGTTAGGAACTGGGTGAAGTGGGACGGGAAAAACAACGCAACGCAGCACTATTGCTTTGAGCGCAAGAAGTAGAAAGCACCGCTGCTGTCCAGGCTACAGGGATCTACTGCCGCTACGTGATGCACGTCGCGCGGCGACTCAGCCCTGCTACGTGCAATTAATCATCATTAAAAGTGTGGCCTCTCAGCACTAACCACGACACAACAGCAAGATGGTTTCTACCATGGGGAGGGTCTCCATGAGAAGCCAGAGGGACCATCCCATCACGCATTTCTTGGCACCAGAATAACCAGGTATCTAGGAGCATCTCTTGGGGTTTTTTTGCAGCGAAAGGGGAACCAAAACAAAAAAATACTCTAGGATAGTCAGCACAGCTTTGCTGAGACACCAAGTGGGGCATTAATATGACACATGACAAAGAGGAGACTTGGCTTAAAGGAACCACAAAGAGAAGGAACAAAAAAACCTCAGAAAGAGATACAGATGGTGTTGCTACAAAGATGAGAGAGGTCTGACCGCAGCCTGACAGCAGCAAGCTGAATGGTGACCAACAGCAGAGGAAGTCGCCAAATGTGAAAGGCAAAGCCAGGTACTAGAGTGTTTCCCACCTCGGTACCCACCATCAGCCCATCAGTGTGCCACAAGCCTGGGCCTAAGAAACGGAGAGCCTGCAGAAGAGTCTCTCACCAGGCCACGTTCACACGCTGCCTCAGGTTCAGCAACGGCACCGGGGCACGAGGGGTTGGGCTGGGCAGCCTGGCACGTCCAGCGGCGGAGGCTCCGGAGGGGCCGCCTGCCCACCGAGCTAAAGCGTCTCTGCAACTGCAGGAAGGTGAGGACTGCAGGCCGGGGTCAGAGCCACCGCTGGGACAATGAGCGGAGCCGAAAAGCCACAGGTGAGCTTTCAGGCACATGAGCTCTTCCCCAGAATTGAAACAGAAGCCCCAGATCTGCTGCTTAGTGCAGACCTCTGCTCCCGTCTGCCTAGAAGAAAGGCTTCAGTATGCAGAGCTCCGTCTGCTTTTTTCAACTACATGAGCTGATCTAATAAAAATCTCTCCTCCATCTCTAAACCTCGTGTTGCCTGTTTTCTTCGGCCACCATGGCTCTAGCACTGCCTCTACACACTGTGTACCTTCACCAGAAGGTAGCGACAGGCATCCCCAACCACCTCGGACACCACCGGCACATTCACTGCCCCGGTCATATTCTGCAGTGCACCTGCCCCCCTGCTCTGCCTTGATTTCAGACCTCGTGTCCCAGCTGCACATCAAGCCTGCAAACGCAGCAAATCCTTAAAGCTCTGGGCTACTGCACAGAGGTCACACACCACCTTCCTTTCTTCAGTGGCACACAAGCTCTCTTGCTGCCCTGGCACAGGCTAAGCTCCGCTTTAAGGGCAAACTTCAACGCAATCTGTTCATCTTTCATTGAGTTTTCAAAAAAAAAATCCCCCAAAAGTCAAGAACAGCAGTAAAATACATGTTGGATCTGAGCTCCCCTGGGTCCTCCTCAGAGCTACTGACCTAAAATTTATTTGGTGCAGAATTACAATTCCTGCCGTGCAGCCAGACTGAACCCGAAGTCTCCTACCGGTACGCCAGAGGATGCAAAGCGTGTGGTCCTGCGGCACAGCCTCACCAGTTAAAAGGACAAGCTCAGAAACACTTACAGGCAGACGGTTTGCATGCCGAAAGCTCAGCAGCACTTGAGTCCCTGGGCCTGATACATACCACAGCAGTGACACGTTAGTCCGTCTTACTCAGAGGTTACTCACCCACAGATCCTTGCGGGTCACTTTTGGACCTGAAACTAAAATAGTTTTCTTAGTAATCCCTAAAGAAACATTGCTGCTCCCTTCTGAATGGCCCAGACCTTACAAAGCTAGTACCGACCCGAACCCGCAACCTGATCTCGGCCTGTGCAACCTGCGAGGGTGAGCACCGTTCCCACTAGTGTTCTCAAGACACTTCCAAAATTCAGAAGTGCTCATTTAGATCGGTGCTACGTGGCAGGACCAGTTAATACTATCATTACTGAGTCTTCGTGACAGAGCCCTCCTATGCAGAGAAAAAGGGGGATTTGTGATTTAACACAAAAGCTGACAGCCCAACCGGGCAGCACCCACAGATGTTTCCTGCAGGCCAACATGACCTGCTTCTACCAATACAGTGGTAGATGACTTCATATCCGTCAGTCCTGTCCCTCTAGCTGCTGGGAGAGCTGGATTTACCTTTTTCTCAGGGCTGCAAGACGCTTCTGCAGTGCAGCCACTAACATAGGCAATGCCAAGCCTTCTACTCTTCCCCCTCACAAAGACAAGCGTTTGAGAGCCTTGTGCTTGTAGACGGGTGTGCACCACGAAGGACCAAGCTCCTCCAAATCCCACCATTAGCGCGTGACAGGACCTACCTCACCAGGTCTCCTGCGGGGCTGTATGATGTGAATGGCTGGGACCGAGTCTGTGGGCAATAAATACATCACTGACTTTGTGGAGGTGGAAGAGACCTTTTTAATAAACAGGATTCAAATAAAATAAAAAAAATCCCTCTGAACTGCCACTGCGAGAAGAGTTCAGGTAACTAGCACAGAAGATGATGCTGTATGTGCACGATGGAGGGAGGAGGGAAGAAAAGAACAAGCTGTCACCAACTTGATGAGCTTCCTCAGTAAATCAGCAGAAACCAGCTCAGCAAAACTCTCCAGATAAAATACTGGTGGATCCATGAGAAACAACTCCAATCAAAATAAAGAGAAATCCCTACATTGGAAGGCGCTACATTAGAATAACCAGCGAAATACTGAGTGCCGCTGGAGCCGCAGCAATGGCAGGGAGACAGGTAAGATCTGCCAGTCGTTCCCGGGGTCAGGAATAGCCACACAGTGAGGGACTCACTCAATCCTGTCACAGGCAGCGTGTGTGTGTGCTAGAGGGGGTGTTGGTGGCAGGGAGGTCAGGCTATCGAACGAGGTGGTGGTGTAGAGTGGCAGCAACGGAGGGTGAAGGGCAGCACTCAACGATGTCAGCTCCGTCTTGCTCTGGTGGCTAGTGCAAATAGTCGTCTACTCTGGCAAAGGAGCAGGAGCCCAAGCCCACGCGAGCCATGAGCCGCAAACACTCCGAGGCCTGGCCCAGGGCAAGCATCAGCGGGGGCTGCTTTGGCAGGTTCTGAGATTCTGTGGGGGCAAAAAAAGAGATCTGTTTAGAAGAGGCGTCCTGGCTGCGTGCCGGCTCACCTGCACTCGGGTCTCTCTATGTCCCACCTGGGCACCAAGCACGGGATCCCTGGCAGGGCGCTGGCTCTGGAAGGAAGCTACTCCTCGGTACCGCTGGCTCTGCACCGCTGCTCCTCCGCACACCCCACTCAGTCCTGCCCACCCATGACACGTCCCACCTGGGGCCACAGCTCAACGGGGCCTTTGAGAAAGTGCTGTTGTGGTGGCCAGAGCAAGAAAAAGGCAGTGGAGCTCCTGCTCCTCCGTGTCTACCAGAAAACGCTCAAAGCATGAGAGATCAAATCATGGAAGTATAAGGAAAGGCAGAAGCTGGCACCAAGCGAGAGGCAGCCTCGCCGCTCTCCCACTTGTGCAAGTCTACACGGTAGTCCAAGCCCTAGACAAACTCACTCACTGGTCGCTGCTTCTTTTCAGCTTCATGTTTGCTACGTATGCAAGAGGGAGCCCTCAGCTGAGCTAGACAAGGTGTCTTGCGACCTGTGTGACAAAGCATGTCCAGACACCATCTTTCACGTGTCCCTAGTGACAGCCCCCAGCAACTTGTCCGTGCTCCTCAAGCGCTGGACAAACAACGGCTGAACTGAGCCACCCTGCTGGACACCTGCCCGTGCTGACTGTCAGGGGAAGGGACTCTCCTTCCCAAACCACATCATTTCTGCTGCTTTACTCAGACAGAACAGGAGCCCTCGCAGTTTGCCCATCAAGCTGTTCCTCTCCCCGGAAGATAATCTCTAAATCTCCTTCTGGCACACTCAATGTGAGGTGCACAGGCCCACTAGGAAATAAGTCTGGGCACAGTGAGCTGGACTGTGCAGAGGAGTCAAGCACGGGGTTCTGAGACAGAGAAGCTGTCCAGTGAACTGCGTTTGGCTGCCTGTGGATGGACTGAGCTAACCCAGCGTGGGGAGTGTCCTGTGAAGGTACCTGAGCAATGACACAGCATGTGCAGGGTCTGGTGACAGGACAAGAGCCCTGCCTAGAAGGAAACAATCCCTTTTTGCAGACTGGTGGCAGGCCATAACCTCATTATCACTATACCCATTTCTCCACCATGGGATTTTCTGTAGCTGAAGATGCCAGGAGGGTCAGCAATGACAGGGCAACTCAGTGACTGCAAGCACAAGACTTCCATCAGGGAAAGCTACTGCATTTACTACACCAGGTTCAAGACAGGAAAGTAAACGACAACAAGCTGTTGGGCCAAGGAACATGCTTGTCTAAGGAAAACGGAAGAGCAGCTCTGAACCTTCAGCTCTGAGGACACAGAGGAGGGCAAAAGACTGCTCATACCTGGATCCAACCATGATCCATCCTGCTGACACAAAGAGCAAAGCTCATCAGAAAAAGGGGAGCTGTCTTGCTAGCTGAAGAAAACCAACCTATAACCTGATCTCTGCACAGAGCGGGGTCCTCTCAGCACAGTTAAGACCAGAAGGGAAAGAACAACAGGTCTGGACCATTACCACAGCCCCGATTCCAACAGTAGACTGCAGGCAGCCAGGCCCTCTGGGCTCTAGCAGGCGTAGCACACGATGGGAACACGCAGAGGCAATGCTGGAAGGGAAGGCAGGCCCTGCCTGCATTTAACTCCGCGTGTCCAACATGAGCTCAAAGATAACTGGATTTATGGCCCCCCTCTGCATAGAGCCAACGCTATGGAACCTGCTTCACTTACGGGCTGCTGCAACAGAGCAACTGCATTCCCTACCAGAAAGCAGGACGACGCCAGGATAAAACTCTGCCAACCCAGACAGCATGGAAAAGAGCCCTGCTAATGCCACTGAACTGATTCGGGTGGGTTCGGAGCAAGAAGGAAGAGGGGCAGGAAATGCATCGAAGACATCTTGGCTTCCTCAGTAAGCAGGGGAAGAAAATCCTAAGGAGCATCCTTGGAAGCAGCACCGAGGAAGACCCAAGGAAGGGAGCCAGAAGAAGATCAGATCAGGAGGATCCGTCCCTGCAGGCTTCCCTCCTGCCTCCCTTCCTGCATCACTGCCCTGTCAGTCCCCAGCAACAGAAAGAGAGGCAAAGGCTAAACACAAGTATTTCTGAACTTCTCCTAACGCTCACAGGCTTGCCTGCCACAGGACAGCCCTTGGGAGCAGGTATGTCCAGTGGGTAGTGCGCACACAGGAACCAGGCCTTACCCAATATAGCACTATTAAGAGCAGCACACACGGGTTCCCTCTGGATCGGGTCCAGCTGTTGACCAACGGGGCAGTTCCAAGGGTCTGAGTAAGCTAGCAAGCTAAACGCGTCCTGTGTGAGAGAACAGAAAGGCACAGTGAGGTCATGCACGGCCGCAAACACACAGGAAAACCGCCAAGTCCGTCAGCCGGGGCACCTCCTGCCATCGCCAAGGGGACAGGTGCCTACCTCCTGAAAAGAAATGGCCCTTTTCTTCTTGGCAGCAAGGGACCACACTGGGCCATCAAGATAGTGGATTAAAGAGGGTGCCCCCTCCACCTGGCAGAGGAGCCAGCACGGGAAGGCAGGTAGAGTGTCACCTGGAGAGAAGAAGAGCGAAGGCAGGCAGGAGCTGTATGTGTCTCTCCTGTGCCGAGAACTGGGCCTAGATGCTCTATGTTCACTGAGTTTCGACCTCTGATCCCCATGCAGGCCCCCTCTTCCTCACCAGGTGCAGAAGTGGGGGCCACCCGGAGCTCTGCAAAAGAACCCACCTCCCCAGGCCTGGCCCAGAGAACTGCTGCCATGCAGCATAAGGCCCAGGCTTACCTGAAGCATCTTTTTGTGCATTGTGTTCTTCCCATATTCTCTGCAAAGCTGCTCGCTCAGCATCTGCAGCTCCCGTCCAAACTGGATCATTCGCTCTGTGGCAGCGTGGTTCCCTCCGCAGAGCTGCCTCTGGGGACAGCTGTCTTCTAGAGAAAAGGCAGTGGAGAAGTAACAATCGTGTCTCATTCCCCACCACTGCCCACTCTGTGTCACGCTACCCGTAAACTCCTTCCCATGCTGGAGCAAGTAGCCGCTCCCTGCTCTAAGTTTACCCCAGTGGAAGCTTTTTCTGATCCCTGCACTACAACAGCCAGGAGTGGTTTTTTTCATAGCACCTGTTAGGTACAGGGAAAACTTGAGCTCAGTTTGTTTAATGCCTGAGGATCACCTACAAATCAAGTCTTCTGATGAAATCAGGGGAGCTTGCAACTCCAGCTGTGTTACCCTTTCACGTGTGTAATACAGCATATACAACACAGAAACCCCTGGTCTAACAAATCCTGGACTCAGAAAACTTTCAGTCAGAGACGCCAACAACAACTTTGGGATTAAGTGGCCCCAAGACCCATTACGACTGGAGGAATCCCCAGTTTCAGAGGTGGTGTAGCTGACTCATCCTCTCCGTCCTGGCTAAAGCACCCACAAACAAGAGGGCTGTAGCTGACCGTACTGTGCTGAGGACGCTCCGTGGCTGGTGCCAGCCAGCCTTTCACAGCTCGGTTCAGTCCCTCAGCCAGCAGAAGTCCCGGGACTGCTCTGAGCTGGAATTCATGACCAGCGCTGAACAAACCTTTGACTCCTGTTGCTTTCCCTGCTCCACAACATCACCAGCCCTGCTGTGAGACTATGAAAAGCCAGACCTAGTTTTAGTTCCAGGACAGATTAATTTTCCCTGTGCAATAGGTATCTTGAGAATTTCCTTCACTGGGGCTGGGAAATAAACCCAAAGCACATGTTTTTTTCCCCACAATCCAATCACAACTTTAACTCTTGATACCAGCTCTATTTCCCTTTTCCCCTCCTGCCTCTGAGGCCCTACCCATGCTGGATTCATCCGTCTGCAGGATCTCTTCATGTTTGTAGGTGCCGTTCATTATCCTGGTGGATGAATTTTCCAGGACTCCGTTGGGGTAATGCTCAGCCTCCATTTCCATCTCGCTGTCACTGAGGTGAAAGGAGGAAAGAAAGGCCAGATGTCTAAATTAGAAAGGGAAGAAATGAAGAGCTCAGATGCCAAATGATGCCCAGTAACAGCCAGTAAACCAGGAAAGGTGCCAGTTAGTCTACAGGGAGCCAGATGGTCTAATTCAGCGTGGCAAAAGTTGTTGCAGGCTTCTGAAGGCAACTTATGAAATAGGTTTCTGTTCCGAAAGCGCCTGTCGTAATTACAGGCGCAGAGTGCTTATCGCTTTCCCTTCAGGAAGCAGCCATCTCTGGGACAGCAAACAGCCGCCAGACAACAGGTAACACGCTAACACACTAAACGGGAGGGAAGTCTTGGCTATGGTAAGCCACCAACCCTCGCAAAAAGCGCAATACAGAACATAAGGGCTTTAGGCTTAAATGTTCAAGACAGCAGTCTGAATGAGATTGCTGATTAACTGAAATGATGAGAAAATCTTGCGGGGACTTGGGCTCTACATTTCAAAAAAGAATCATAAATCCAGCATTATCTGGTAAACTGAGTCTGAACAAGAGTTTCTCACTCAGTTACGTGCTGTATGGCTCTCAAGAGGTCACGATAGAGACTACAAACTGTCCTGCAAACTGTGCTCAGCGCAACACTCAGAGGATGAGTGCCAGCTGTTATTAGCAAGAGATTCTGCTAATCACAAGGCTACCCTCTGCCTATGGCTTCTTGGAGAAGGGAGGCTTTCTGAAGGTCTGACTTGCTGTCACAAGTATGAAACAAATTACTGTTGATTCAGAGGCTCATCTGGAAGGAACTGGGCAATGGGTAGAGGTAGCCCAAGAAAATTACTCAAGAGAGCAATGCACCAACTCAGCAATCACTCGAGCTGCGGCCTCACCCACCAAAGGGCAGGCGAGCTGCTTAGCAGCAGCAATCGACTGCCTGAGGCAGCAGTAACAGCGCAACGGGAGAGCTTCTATGCAAACTGTCGTGCTGGGCTCCGACGGCATCAGTCTAACAGGACAGCTTAGTGTTTGAAACGAGGGCATCATAATATTCCTCATGAGATGCGCCTCCAAGCCTGAGCCAGAGCAGGGGAACTGGCACAGGCGTGTGTCTGCTGGGAATAGCAGTGACCTTGTAGGTAACAGAGTTATTCTGTTGTTCTAAAGAGCAGGACAGATGCCCCTCTGGCTCCTCAGAAAGCAGACTGAGCCCTCTCCCACCATCTCACCCTCCTCAGGCATCTACAAAGGAAAAAAAATACCTGGTTTCTTGGTTACTCGTACTACTGTGCTGCTGAGATTTGGTAGAATCTGTAGAATTGGACTCAGAGTAGTTCACAGATGAGGGGGAGGAGGAGGAGGAAGATGAAGATGATGAACTCAGTGTTGGGTATTTACTGTGACTCTGTTTGCTTTTTGTGGACATGACTCCATTGCTACAGGTTGGACTATCTGCTCCTGAAAGTTGAGAAGAAAGGGAAAAATGAGACCAGACTGACAATATCACTCTGTTGTGAAGTCAACAATTTAGCAAGAGAGCAGGCCCCAAAGGAAGAAAGCAAAATAAGACTGCAGATCTTAAATTATTATTCATCGTTCTTAAATTCAACAGGGTTTAGAGAAAACACAAATGAATATGGAAGGAACCCCACTGCTCACCAGCAACATCTGAGCTTAAGGAGGTTCCAAAAATGGGCTGTAAATAAGAAATCAGCAGAACCAGCTCACACGACTACAAAAATTATTGTTGAAACAGGAAGCATGGATGGTTTGTAAAGAAGTTTACAAACTCTCTTCTCACAAACCCAAATATTTCTTATAAAGCCTCTATCCAGGAAAACTGTGAAAGCACAGGTGAAAACTGGGCCACAAGAACTCTTTGCAAGCCACTCCCCAGGCTTTCCATAACCTATCTTATATTAGGCATATACTTGATTCACACAACACTCAGCAAATAACCACCATCCTCTTAAAAAGCTAACCGTCCTCCTTCAGGAGAGCAGACATCACTGAAAGGAGAGGCAGGCTTGAAATCTCATCCAGCCCACAAAAGGTGCCTATCAAGCTGTGGAACTCACTGACGCAGGACACAAACCTTTGGTCATCACCACAAGTTTTATATGGATTCAAAAATGACTGGCTAAACTTACAGGGGCTATTAAACACCAAGACAATGGTAAATCATTCGGGGCTCAAATAATATTTTGGAAAAACCTCACTACGGGCTTGCCTTCTTCCTATACTCTTCCCTAGGCAACCAATATCGACCACAGGATCTTGACTAGATGATGTGACCTGGCATGGCTGTTCCTCCAGAAGCGATGGCGATATATCCAAATTCATCAGCTGATCCCACAATTACATTTATAGCTAGGGTATTTATATTTTTATCACAACAACACAAAGATTCAAACAACGGGCTGTTTTGTGCATTTTAATGACAAAGACGCAGTAGACTATGCACAACAGTCTTGCGTCATCTTTGGAACATGCACTGATGAAATTATCACTGTTTTGAAAGTGCTACAGAGAGAACTGTGGAAGGTGGTGTCCCGTGTATGGAGACAAATATATATGAATGCTGCCTTGCCTTGCAGGGGTTTTTAAATGTTCCCAGTTGAAAACAGATATTACCAAGAGCTTTTATGGACTGAAGGGATCATTTTGACTATCTAGTCAGAGAAGCACACCCAGGGTTTCTCGCAACGCAATACAGGAAAACAAAGATACCGGCCTGGAAAGGTGAGTGAGGTATTCAAGTAATTGTCTTCCTTTCCCTTAAATGTTTGCCTGTCCGCAGTTTGTCACATGCAGCAGCGGGAATACCGAAACAAAATACTCAGATGGCTGCGAGCAGCTGAAGGCTCAGGGAAGCGGCTCAGACTGTTTCCAGGGGCTCTGCAGGTCGTACTCCCTGGCCCACTCCATCTTCAAAGCCGTAGTCAATAACGACCTGGGGAAGTTATCTTGGGTGTCCTGGTTTACCTTGTTCTTTCCTTCAAATCCTAAAGTTTCATTTCCCAAACTGCAAAAAGCTGATGCTTCAGAGATGGGTTTTGCAGGTACAGAACTGTTCCCTTCTCACATGTGTAGAGCTTGCAAGGTAGAGTCCATGGGGGAGGGAGCAGCCCTCACGCAAGGCCTCCCCCTAGCCTTTCGCTCGGTTGGCCAGAACAGTGCGTCTTCTGCTCGGTCCTTACTGGAAAGCAATTCTTCTGCAGACTCCAAGGTAGAGGAAACAGGCTTCGTTTCCCAGTCCTCTTACAGCTCGGTCAGTGAAACACTGAGTCACCAGTGCCTGCACTAGAAAGCCACCTTCAAAAGCTTCTTTATTCTGAAAAAAAGCTGCTCTGCAGACAATTGTCTGTGGAAAATAACTAATGCAAACCCAATTTTGTAACAGTACAGAGACACCCACAACAACAGTACGTCCTCTCAGCTGGGTATCAGAAAGGAAAGGAGCATTTCACAGAATAATGTACAGAAAGTAGCAGGCAATGGACCGCAGTCGACCTTTAACGTTTGCTCTTCTCACCAGGAGACAGAGAAAACACACTTACCGGTACTATGAACGTGTGAGTTGCTTGATCCATGTCTAGGACTTAAGCTGGGGGACCCAGGGTAACTGTCCTGGGATCTGGGGCTGCGGGTGCTGAAACAACGTACTTCACTGTCTGTCCCGTTCACCATCTCCACAAACTGCCGACACCTGATTTCATAGGAGGGAAGAAGGAGAAAAGGGGGCGTGACAGCCAGGATGCTCTGCATTGAGGTTCTCTGAGTTGAATTTCTTGGCTTTGAAAAAGACATTTCAGCCTCCTGGCACCTTTGTATTGCGAGTGCTCTGATAACGCTATGGGAGGAAGGAGTTCAGAAACCGCCACTCTGATGCTAATCAATGTTGAGACATTCCCCAAAAGCAAGTTTATTTCCACTGTGCTAAGAAGAAACTGTTCCTTTACAGCATGCTTCCATCTCCACCACCTCTGCAGGTACTCCGAAATTCAATTGTGGGTTTTTTTTCAGGGAGAAGATACTAAATCTGCCAAACATCATTGTTCCCCCACTACTCCATCAACCTAGAAATGCTGGTGGCCAATGGCCAATAGACAAGGAAGGGTAAAAAAGACAATATTCACAGTGACAGCGAGGACAGCTCCCCAGCTTTACTGGGAAATGTCCTTACATGTCTCAGGAGGCTGGGAAGACCCACCTCTGCCTGACCTCATGAGGCAAAGCCATACTGGGTCTGAGCAGCAACAAAAGGGCTACATCTACATTGCCACAAGCACTGTGCAAAGGACTGAACCTACGTCCTCTCCCACCTGCTCCCAAAGGGACCCCAACCAGTTTGAATTCAGACCAGGGGGTGCAGCCAGACTGGATGGCTGGACAGCCTCCTTCTTCCCTCCTCATCTACACATTTCAGCATTAGGGCGTATAAAGCTATTCATACTTACTTTAACATGAAGAGCAGGTTGGGGTTATGTTCTAGGAGGCCAGGATAGAGCTGCTGGGTGGCTTCTATAGCCTCTCCCACTCTGCCTGCTAATACTAGCTTCTGTATTCCTGAAAGCAAAAGGAGACCTATTGACACACGGGACCGGCCAACAAGAATGGCCAGAAGAGTTGTCTCACATATGCCCCACAGCTCCCCACTACCACCTTGCACAAGGGTAGGGACAACTGGGGACCACATTCTGTTCATTATGGGTTAGGATGAGGAAAAGCCTGTGAAAATGAGGGAGAATCTCAGAAACACCAAGAGTAGAAGGATCTGAAAGATGAAGTGGGTGCGCTGGGGTGGGGTGCTCTGGAACTTCAGTCCTTTAGTCACAGAGCTCTGCAGCAATGGAAAAGAAAGCAGGACACGACAGCTGGATGGGAGCGAGGAGATGCTGGGGAAATGACAATTTCAGAGAGGAAAATGATCATTTCAGAGGGGAAACACCTAGGTCACTCCCACATTACATCCTCTGGCTGGTCCATGCTTGGAATATTACTGTATGGCTGACCACCGGATGAGCAGAGTATTCTTAGAGGGTCTGGGGGCTTAAACCACAGCACGGTACTGCTTCCCCACCTCTAAGTAGAAGTAATTATACCAACAAAACTGGGTTCCTGCACATCTCACCTCCATGTATTCCCAGAGAAGTAACCTGAGCTGCAATGAGGATGTGGCACCTGCCAGCTAGATCCAGGAATCACCTACTCCCTAAGCTAGAAACAGCTCAACAAGTCGCACATTTCTAGGAGGTGCCAAGTTACAAGGCAGAAGCCATCTATCATCCTGGGTGTCCATGTCCCAGGTATGTTCCTTCAGAAGACACAAGTGCAAGACTCAACGCGGTCACTGATCCGACCCCACAACACTCAGGGAAGCTGCTGATCTACAGAGGTTCACATTTTATTTTTTTCTAAGTGTACTTAAACTAAAAACTAAACGTACTTAAAACTAAAAATGCATTGCACTTCCCTCTCTGTTTTTCCAGGACTCCTTACAAACAACAGAGAGGAGGTTTTGCATGGCCTGTGAGGTGCTTTGCAAGCAGAGGCTCTAGTCACAACAGGCTGTGACTTTTGCAAGTCATGAGCAGTTGAAAGGCCAGCCCGGTGATCCTCATTAGCAATTCCCCGTAACAATCCGCAACAACTTGTCTTGGCTCCCACTTCTCAGCGTCTATTTGCCTGTTACCGTAGCTGAAAGCTAAACCCAAAGATGTGGCTCTCACGCCAACGTGTGTCGCAGAGTCTCCTTCATTTCGCTCTCTGTTTCTTCTACTTACTTGCACGTCCGTTTTCATGTCTCGCTGCTTTTGACAGCTCTCTGCTTTGTTTGGCAACTCTCACAGATGTCACTGCCTTTTATATTTTCCCCTTTTTGTTTTCCCATCTGTGTTTTCCTCGCACCTTTTACTTAAGCCCCAACTTCAAAGCTCTCTATTCCTTCCCTCCCATCTGCCTCGTCGCCTGTCCTCAGACAAGCAAGACGGCACTGTCTCGCGTGCCTCCCGTAAGGCTTTACCAATTAAACCCACACCAGCAAGAACGCTGGCTGGGGGCAGGGTTGCGGAATGCATGACCTGGAAAGCATAAAGCCCATCAGCACTAATGGGCAGCAGCTACAAGTTATTTTGGGTACTAAGCAGAGTCCCCACATGAACCTGAATGCTGTCTAAGCACGTGTGATGTATGGAGAGTGAGCTACAAAGGGGCACGATGCACCTCATGTATAACAGTCACATGAGAAACGGTTCACAAAGGGAAGGGAAACGTACAGAGCGGGATGTAGCCTGTATTCAACAGCCAGGAGAATGCAGAAAACACACCAATGTTCTGTGACTCTGCAGCTTGAGCCTCCGACTAGAAAAGCTAAAAAAAAAAAGGTACAGCAGGAGAAGGCTGCAAGCCTTATTCTGCAGGAACCAAAAGCCCTTGCAGCCCTACCAACTGAGAGATGAGCCACTTCGGAGGAAACAGCAGTAACCAAAACAGACACAGAATACAAGTTCTTCACCTAGTGTGAGCTAAACACGTTGGTTGTGAATTTGCAAACCTCTCAGTATGCAAAAGATTTAGCCGAAGACAAAATGTGAAAGGGACTGGAAGACTCGCTAACTCTGGGAGCCACAGTCAAAACAGACGGATGTGTCCGGGTCCCTACGACCATGCTAACGAACCCGCCCGTGCTGCAACAGACTGCATCGAGGAACCCCAATCCAGAGGGATCTCTGGTGCCGTGACCTCAGTTCAGGTAAAGTCCAAGGTAACCAGTTCTGTTCCCCACCAATTTGGCACTACCTCCAAGAAAACACCTTCTGCCCTCGATAGTATGTTTAGTCTCAGGCGTGAAACTGCTGAACTCAAAGCTGAGAGTCACCTCATCTCTTCCAAGATTCAGGAATTCATTTTCAACAAGATTGAGGAAAATTAACCAAGTTGATCAGGCAACTTAGCACATTCAACACTGCCAGGCATGCGGGTCACTTCTCGGCGCAGAGAGGCAAAGGCAAGAACAGAGCAGTTCTGCAGGCAAAGACAGCAGAGGGTGGAGGGGACAGTGATGACGGGAAAAGGGCTCCGAGCAGTGGTCCCCAAGCTCCACTGACCCTCAGGCAGCAACGCTCAGTCAGCAGTGTGCTGCGGGCAGCTTTGTACTCCCATGGAATAACTTTTCTGCTTCCACAGCACCTCATTCCATCGTGCCCCGCTTTGGGAACGACCACCCAAGAGACTTACTTTGTCTGTTCTTTATTGAGGTCTGTTCTTCCTGGATTGTGGTGTCTGTGACTCTGGCAAAGGCAGTTGCTGTGGAACAGTACCCATGATGAACCAGATACGACGAAACCATACTAGAAAACAAGAAAATACGAACCAGATGAAGAGGCGTTGGTAAAACAGAGTAATCACACTGGAGAAAAAACATCAACACAACAGAAGCTGCAATTTCAGTGACCAAACTCGGCTTGCTTAGGACATAACCAGGGTCCCATTTCTTGGCTCGGACAGTGTAAATTTACAAGATAGGCACCTGGGCCTCAGCAAACAGGAGGGAGGCTCTAAATTCACCTTACGGGGAAAAAAAAAATTAAGACCCCCAATGCATACACGGTATTTACTTAATGACTGCTGTCCAAGGGTCACTTAGAGAGCTCAGTGCTGTGTTACTGCCAGTGACGTCCTACAGAGACACAAAATCTGAACCTCAGAGAGGCTCATGGCTTTCAAGGAGATCTCAAAAAGATTCTGATCCTGAGTTTCTTCCATCACTTATTTTGCCAGCAATTATATCTTTGGTAGTTGAATCTCCTATGAATTCTACACATTCACAGATACTTTTATATGCTGATTTACAGAGTAGACTGTCAGCATTGATTTTACAAACAACATATTTTTAAGTTGTATTTTCAAAAAATGTTGGGTGGGGAGGTAGCATCACTGTCAGAAAACAAACCCAACAAAAGTATCTTTCTGAGCAGACCGTTTCTAAAGCACTTGTGCCTTCCCAGGATATGGCAGCTAAATGTTAATGCTCACTGGATTTTAACAAAACCTAAAAAGCCAGCACAGGATTTCAAAGCTTCTAGTGATGAATCTCAAAACAGGCTTCTCATGATGAAGCTGGTATTGATCTGATCAACTCACAGCTCAAAACATACGTTCGTGTAGATGTGGCGCTTGGGGACATGGTTTAGTGGTGGACTTCATAGTGGTAGGTTAACGGCTGGACTCGGTGATCTTGGAGGTCTCTTCCAACCAAAACTATTCTATGATTCTATGATTCAACTTAGCTACTTTCAGTACAAGAAAGAGGTATTTTAGGGGGGCTGGAACTAGATAATCTTGAAGGTCCCTTCCAACCCAAACCATTCTATGATTCTGTAAGTCAGCGATAATTTTCAGGCGTAACACTGTAAGCAGGTGTGTAATTTTTAAAACATGTTTTAAAAACAAGTGCTCCTGACCACTGCTGGTACAAGACCTGCCCTTTGCCCTTGGCACGGTACGGACAGGCGTAATAAAGCGCATCCCTCTCACTGCCAAGCACAGCAGCCAGGTTGCGCTGGCTCAGCCAGGCTGAAACACTGGACACAGCGATCCAGACTGGCAGGAACAGAGGGGAAAAGCCAACTCTTGTGTCAGTGTAATTCAGTAGCCAGAGTCAGAGGCTCAACGCTGCAAGATTTAAATGCTTTACGAGGCTGCACAAAAACTGAGCTCCTCCCCATGCCACTTCTGCCCGTGGCATCACAGGAAGCATCGCTGCATGGGCCCACAGCAGTAGTACGCGCCGGTCACTCTGCCAGGCTAATTTTCAGCAATGACTTATCAGTTCTGTGTCTCAGCTACTTACTACAGCAGCACTGCACACTCTCAAACACTCAGCAGCACGTCTGCATCCAGGGGTACCTCTCCTGAAGTTCTGGGGGAACATTATTGCACTCCACTGTGACCTACGTGACATGTTCATGCAGACAACAAAAACCTTCGGATCCCAGGTTCTCCAAAGGAATAGCTTTTACCGCTTGGGAGCCATGGTTGAAACTTGTTGAGAGCAGAAGTGCTCAAATCACAGGAGCAGCTATCTCTGCGCTGCTTCTAGGGGTGCTTCGCTCGCCTAGAGCAGCCACGGTGGTGGTAGAGAGGCTTGTACTATCTGTGGCTGTTCTTCAAAACAGAACTCAACTGCCCACTTCTCTGTACAAATTACATACAGTTCTCCTCCTTCTGCATGGTACCCCTTAGATTCTCAAAAGAACAATACAAAGTCCTCCTGCTTTATCAGAAATAGGGACCTACACTGTTCCTCCTCCCATAATCAACCACACCAGCTGATCTCAAGTCTCAGATGACTCTGACTCAGATTCCTCATGGCAAGAGCTAAAAAGGTTAGAGATCCTACAAGAGTGTAACAACACACAAAGACGACAAGTTATCCATGTGAGTCCCTTTCAAGGTTTCAAGCAGTTGAAAACCTTGTCAGATCAGCCTCTCCGGTGACAGCACATCCAGGAGTGCGACACAGATGAAAAGTTCTGCCAGGCTAATTCTTCCTCTGCTCTCCCGGGAGTCACCGCCCCCAGCAAAGCTTCCCCAGTGACTGCCTCTCCAAGATCGCGCCTCTCAGGATCTGTCAGGGAGGAAAGTCTCTGAAGGGAAGGAAACACTTAGCTGCATGGTTAGAGATTAAATAAGATACTACGAGTCCTAACAAAGCCAGAGGACAAGAAAACATTGACCCAAGAGCTTGGAAGTCCAACACAAAACAGCTGGACTACTAACATGAGGTACAAGCCCAGACTTAAACCTGCCTACAGAGAAGAGGAAGATGGGAAACATGATTCTGATTCTTAAAAACAAGTCCAAAGGAAATATGAAGAACTCCAGAGCGGTGACTCTGACGCCTCCACTGTGCATGTCAGAAGAAACAATCCTAGAGAACATGAGGAACAAACACAGGGATAAACTAGTCCTAGTGCAGAAGCATCAACAGCTTTTGCAAAGGGAAGTCATGGCTCTCTAATCTGGTGACATTTTTGGAGGCAGTCTGGAAGCAGGCAGAAAAGAGACACTTTGGCAGTCCACTTGGTTGTCCAAAGATATTTCACAAAGTATTTCAGCAAAGCCTCTCAAAGAAATTGTGTTACTCTGTGATAAAAGGAAAGGTCCAACAAGGCTAAATATTCAGTTAAATAACAGGGTGGCAAAAAATGGTCAGTTTTACTAAGGGAAAGAAAAAACACTTGAGTGCCGCAGGAACCTGCGCTATTAACATAGACATAAAACTAAACTTGATGGGCCAGTGCTGGCGCTTTTGTGTTGAAAGATGCAGGGCACAGACTTTTTCTGGACAAGCTGCCTTTTGAGCTCTAGGAACGAAGTATTTCCACTTAAATATCAAGGAACCTCTTCATTCTCTTTGGCTGCTAAGCAAGCTTTCCACAGCCAGACAAGATGTGCTGCAGAGAGTGAAATGACCCCATAAAGTCAACAATCCAGTACATCAGAACGAAAATTAACGTGAAGTCAATGCCAGTTGTTACATCGCATCCATGCTGGGTCAGACCAAAGACCCAGTTAGCCCAGTACTTGTACCTCCCAACCGGCAAAAGCAAATGCCTAGAAAAAAAATAAAGGAACAAGGCACATATGAAATGATACTTCTCCCCTTAACCCTTCCAGCTTCTGTGATCGGCCAGATACTTCCCGTCCTAGAGGTGGTATCTCTCTACATCATAGCTCCAATAGATTTTTCTTTCTAATGTCTCCAGTCACTTTTTGAATCTATGCTGTTTTCATCGTATCTTATGGCAGAGAGCGTGAAAAAAAAACCTCCTTTATTTTTTCTAAATGTGCCATCTGGTTAACTTCACTGGGTGCCCTTTAATTCTTGCAGTACAATTGTTCCTTCATCACCTTCTCAAGACTAGTCAAGATATTTTTTTCACACTTCTGCCTTACCCCTCACAGTCATATTCTTCAACGCTGTGGGTCTGTGCATTTGTTCCTTGTCTTACACCCACCCCATACCATTGCACATCCTGCCTGGGATTTTTTCCCATGCTTTTCTCACTTCTACATACTTTTGGAGAGAAGAACTGAAACATCACACGGTATTCAAGTTAAGGGTGCACCACACGTTCACACAGTGACAGAATTATTTTTGTCCTCTATTTTTCCCCTAACAAATCCTAGCTTTTTTTTTTTTCCTGCTGGCTACCAAAAAAAAATGAGCTGACATTTCTGTGCAATGATTCATCCTAACCCAAAGATCTCATTCCTTCCCGGAGGGTCCCTTCCTCCCAGCCATTTCTGAACACCCTAAACACCACAAGCACTACCAGCACGCATCCAAGTCTCACTACAGTCTCCTCCTCCCAAGGTGACAATCCCTTACCCCCTCATTCCCTCTCTTGTCTGTCTTTTAAACATCTCATAATCCACATCGGGACATGTGCCCTCAGCCTCTAGCTGCATAGTCCCCTCTCAGTTTGCAGCCAGGGAACTTCCCAAAAGCCTTCTGGACTTCCAAGGCACAGACAGCAGCCCAAGAACCATATCCACATGTCTGCTGGCTCCTCTTTGCAAAACCCACGTCCTATTGCTCCACATGCCCAACGCATCTACCCTTCAGTAGTGCTTCTACGGATCTGTCCAAGCCAGACATCAAGGTTCTCTCAGCCCATCGCTGCCTGACTCTCTTCTGAAACGCTTCATGAAACATGGCACCACAGGCACCATCCTCCCCTTCTCTTGACCCAAGGCAGTTTGGAGAGAAGCTCTGTTCCACAGCCACAAGCTCACCTGTTTTCTCCTTGAGTCCCATTAGGACTCTGGGTAAATATCTCATCCCAGAGACTCTCTCCGCTTCCCCTCACCTATTTCATCCAGTGCTTCTTTGACAGACACTTCAATCCCAGACACAGCCTCTGCCAAGGCCCTCACCAAGCAGCGTCCCAGCATGATAACCTACCTGATTTGTGGACACACAGGCAAAGAATTCAATTGGGTAAGGTCTTATCTTCCCCAAGGTCTCTTTTTATACTGCAATCCTCTACAGGCTCTAGAAACTCTCTGGCAGGTCTCCTGCTCCTGATTTTCTTGAAGAAAGATATTACTACTATTTTCAATAGCTTCTGCTAGCTGCTTTTCAAAGTCTTTGCTGGTTGGCATGAATTATCTGCAAATAACTAAATACAAGACTGGCAGAAAACAAGAATGGTGACGTGTATGCGGTTACCACTGGATATCCCTGGAGCCTCCTGGCTGACAGTGACCAGCATCAAGTGTTTAGGGAAAGAATATGAGGAAAAGGTGAAAACAGAGCTATCTGTAATCAGAGATAGAAGCAACAGCCATAGACTTGGGGGCTTAAAATACAACTATGGAATTGGCCTCCATGAATTACTGTGGATATTTAAATGTGTGTCTTTTAAAATCCACTTATACTTAAACCACCACAACTTCTTGCAGCAGCAAGTCCCACAGTTTCATATACTTAGTGAAAAAAAAATTATTTTGTTTTTAAGCCAGAAGGTGCTTTTTTTCTAATTCTTGTGTTTCGAGAAACAGTGAATTATCACTTTCTAGCCATGCTCTTCATGGTGTAAATGACTGACAGACAACTACAGTCCACCTCCCTCAATTACCTCTTTCCAGGCTGTGGAGCCTTAGTCAGCTCTGTCTTTCTTCAGGCAGAAGATACTCCTGACCTCTGACAACTCTTGTCAATTGTTCTCATCAAGTTCCACTCAATCCTTTTTGCAACGGGAAATGCATTCAATATTCATAAATTTATCAAGTGCCATAATTGTGTTTTCAGTTAGGGTGCGTTTGAAGCCTTTGGTTTAGGCTATTTCTTGCTCTTTCATTTCTGAATTCAGCTGACTTACATACTGGCTTGTCTCCTATGTTAGAGTTTTTATGGTGTCCTCTCCACTCCCCTTCCCCCAGTGCATCACCTCAAAGTGTATGTTCTTCCATTCCTACAAGCTTTCATGCAGTCTTTGGCTGAAAACTTCTCCCATATCTTTTACATTTGAAACAGCAGCAATCTACACAGGAAAGACTATTAAACAACAAAACAGAGGGTAAAACAATTTGAGCAAAATGCACTGACTGGCAATTTTTGCCATAAGAAAGCATAAATTAGCATAAAAAAAGTATTTAAAGCCTAAGAGAACAAAGGAAGCTGAACACCAGAAGAGTGACTTACTTCTGCAGCATGGCTTGCCACTCGCCTAGTCTGTCTCCTATGGGAAACCGCTTAATGGTGCTCTGAATCTTCGCTCGCCACTCCCTCATGTAGTCCTCAATGTCGAACACAAACGGCTGCTGCCCAAAGTTGGCATCGACTATCTCTCCTGGAGTCTGGAGACCCACTGTAGGGTAGAGATTTGACTGGGAAGGAAGAAAAAGAAACCTGTATCAAACCCAGCTTTCTCTTTCTGGTTCCAGTTACGTTGTTTGGTAAGGCAAAAGAGCTGCTCTTTAAATTGGAACACATCGTGGAATAGGAAGGGGCAACAGCCCTGTCGGTACCTCTCAAGGAACCCCGTGACTTACTGTACAGTTACTAAAAGTTATTGCACAAAACCAGGACGATGGATTCAGTCCCCCAGCAGCCTGTGATCGATGCCACGACTGCTGTCTATGGCATGTCCACTTTCTGGCTTAGTTTTCTGCAATTTCTACCAAAGTTCAACAGCCAGCAAATAATAATAATAATAAAAATGAAAGGGGCATCATCTTAATCAACAGATCTATGTGTTCTCCACTCTTTCAACTGAACTCTCTTATTCCTTGGAAGCTGCTGTCTGCATATTTTACATCTCTGATAAAAAGGGAACGGATGGTAGCGGAGCTCTGAGGTTAGGTCTTTGATGATCCCAAGACAGCAAGCCATCCACACGAGAAATTCCACTACTGATAGATGAATTTCATTTTAAGAACAAGCGTATGGATCCAAATGGGAGCTCTGACACCCCCTCCACCCTGAAACATGGGAAAAAGAAAATGTTACCACTGTGCAAATACCTCTAAAATTCAGCCAGTATTTCAGCTTCCGAAGAAGATGATCTAATGGCAAACAGGTGGCCAAAGTCTATCTAGAAGTTCTCTGAATTCAGGCTACTTTAAGAATAAACTTATGGATACGAATTGAATCCCTGAGCCCACTTAAATGTGGGGAAAGGCCATCAGAAAAGGTACAGGGATGCATGGTTCTCACTCTGGATCACATTTTTTAAAAGCGCGTTCCGTTCGCTGTCACGTTACTTTTCTGCAGCACAAATTACCTTTCTGTCGCAATACAAACTTCACTAATCCTCTGCTTCAGAGCATCTGCTGACAGCCTGCGGGGTGTAGGGAGAAATCTCGCTCATGCCACGCATGAACTGCTTGGTGTTGGGTTTTTTCACTTTGTTTTAACACACTGGAGACGGCCACCGCCAGAAACCAGGTGCTGGGCGAGGCACACGGACACGCATAGTGAAACTGGGGTCTGGAAGGTGCTGGGCTGTGGTGTCTTGCTTATGGTTGAACCCATGTCAGACATGAGATCAGTGGAGGAGCAGACCTCTTTCTCGAGGTCAAATCAGCGAGAACTACTACTGGTGGTTAGACGGTCATCCTAAAGAAAGCCAGGATGGTTCTCTCCTCCTCCATAGCAAGGGGCATGGGCTTTCCTACAATTATCTGGAAATTTTATACAACTAATTCTTCACTATTGCGGAGACCTGAAACATTGCCATGTCATTGATCTCCCCTTAAGACCTACTGTAGTTGTGGATTTTACTTTTTACTACAGGTATTAAGATTGTTACAAGGTGGAACTCGGCAGAATCCTAGTCACATTAGCTAAAATGGAGCCAACATGTCGTGGGAAGTGGTTACTTCTCTCTGCTGTCACTGGCGGGGCTACATCTGCAGTACTTACTCGGTTCCCCGTCTCCACGTCCACATCCCCAGGAAAAGACAGACACTCATAAACAGGGTCCAGCAGAGTTCTGCTATGATGGCCAGAGGGCTGGAGCGCATGGCATACCAGGAGAGGTTGAGGGAATTAGCTTGGAGAAGAGAAGGCAAAAGGGAAAATCTAACTGCAAGTCTTCCACTCCCAAAAGGGAGGTGATAAAAAAGATGGAGACAGCTTCTTCTCAAGGGTGCTCAGTGAAAGGACAAGGGGCACAAGCTGCAGCCAGGGAAATCTTGATGGGACATAAGGAAGAAATTCTTCCTTGTGAGGATGATGAAGGAGTGGAACGGGTTTGCAGAGAGACTGCAGCATCTCTGTCCTCAGAGATTTTCAAAACTCAACTGGATAAGGCCCTGATCAACCTGCTCTACCTTTGAAATTATCAAGTCTCAAAAAACAAAGGAAAAAAATGAAATCTATAAATACAGGCTGGAAATTGAAATCAGCAATGAGGATGATTACATCATTGCTGACTCAGCACACCTCTTCCTTTCCCATTCTCAGAGTAAGGAAGTTGCTGGGTTAGAGAGGGCGGCAAAGAAACCACAGCGTGATAAAGGACAAACTACCAGAGGAAAACGCCGTATTTAAAGTCAGTCTCTCCTTTCTTTCAGACCTAGCTGACAAGGAAATCTCTCTAATGAGGGATCAGATCTTTTCCACAGACCATACTTTAGACTTTTTTATTAACTTAACTTTTTACTATTATGAACCCGAGGACTTCCAAAGCCAGGAATCAGACACCCAAAAGACGTGGAAGTTAGAAGTAAAAGAGCCCAAGTCACAACATACCACGTATTTTTCAGCTGCTTTTGGGTATGTACATCTTTGAGGGGAAGCTGCCTACCCCCAACTTGTCTCATATCACCTCCGAGTTAAAATTCCATTTTTCACATGTGGGATGTGTCCTCTCTGTTTAGCAACTGTTGGGAAGGACACGTATCTCTGCCACCCTGCCAGATGCAGGGAGACATCATCCCAGCGCCCACTGACCAGGCAGACGCTGCTCCTGCCGAGTCCTTCAGCACACCTTCCCAGTGACTTTGGGACCACTCTTCTCTCTGATGTTGGTGGCCAGTTGCTCGCAACCCCCTAGTTCATCTTGACTTGTTTTTTAACCTCTTTGTCCCTTTGCACCCCTGCAATCCCACCTGGGCACTTCCACATTCTGCTTTTTTACTTTCCCTATTGTTTCAGCAAACCGCCAGGCAGGATAAACCTGATATGGGCTTGTGTAAGCAAGAGAGCTAGGCCTAAGCATTGACTTAAAGTGGTAAAAAAAGGGAAAACTCCCTCTGTGGGATATTCATTTCTATTTGCAAGCAGTTATTTTTTTATTAACTTCAGCCTGTGCTAAGTCAAAATGCGATTTTTTTCCCTCACTGTATTTTCGTACAAATGCAAACACTCTTTAGAGGGAACTGAAACAAGCTGAAGCAAATACGCTTCACTGTGTGTGAGACTTATCACAACAAAATGTGGTTTTCAACTGAAAGTATCCATTTCCACTTCCTAATATTGCGAATATTGCAAAATATTGTCTTCATCATTTACCTCCGAAAGAGGAATTTTGTAATAAGTACTTCAAGGAAAGAATTTCTAGACTGGTAATGTTTTGAAGGGTCAAATTAATTCCTTGTGTAATGTCACTGACACGCCAACCCTAAAAGTTATTTAAGCTTGAAAGGTGTAAAAGTAATGGTGCTTACTGGCCAAGCTTCTCACTGACCACTCAGCTTCAGCACCACACAGGCTGTCATGCAAGAAAAAGCTTTGGACCTACAGCCCCTCCCCAGGGATTTCAGTAAATAAGTATGGAACAGAGCCAGAGACAAAAAGTGCGTGTCAAGCTGCTCAAACCAGAGAACCTCAAGGGTCACTCGGGTAAGACTGCTGTTTCCATTCCCGTCTGCAGTTACATTCTTGGACTGCGGTTTGAGCAGGCGAAGAACACAGATTATATTTTGTATCTTTCATGTGATGGATATTTTCTCTTCTTTACCTTATAACGAACTGATATTGTGTTCAAGTCTGGTCACAATGCTATAATAAATGAAAAATACCAATTGCACGTTGTATCAGCTTCAAATTCCCTACCACCTCAAGACTTCTACAATCTCCCACAATAGTCATTATATTTAAACCAAAAGTCTATCTTGTGTTTGGCATCCCCTTCTTCAGGAAAGGGCGGTAACCTCAACTGTTTGGAAGAACAACCAAGAAGCCATGGATTGAGGGAGCAAAAAGGGCCAGAAGAAGATGTGGAATACACAGGTGCCTGCAAGGGTGAGGGAAGAAGGCAGTAATTCAAGGGAAGGATACTGGAAAAGGAGGATGGGAATGATGGAAGTCAGGTGCAGGAATCCTTGGGATGAAGCAGCCAACACAGCAGCTGGGCCATTTAGCACACGGAGAACGTCCAAACTCCACATGGAGGCAGAAGTCTCCTGTCCTTGCTCGCATCCACAGTTAGGGGGTGAAATGACCCCGTCAAGCTTCTCTCGCTCTCTTTTTAAAGAGAAATTATCTCAGGGAGGATAATTCTCAACGGTAGGAGGCCTATAGGGCATCCACTGTTCTCCTTCCTGGCCCAGAAAAACAGTGTTATGGATTGGTTGCTGCTGTAAAAGCCAGAAGCAGATTTCCACGGAAAACAACTCAGCAAACTCTACCTGGTAAAAGGCACAGAGATACCATTTAACCATTGGAGATTCCGCCACAAGGCATTTGAATAGCTGATCCCAAAAAACCACGACCAGATCATCCTCCAGTTTAACACTAAAACAAAATCTCCTCTGCACAGGACACACAGACAAACAAGTGTGAGATCCTGTAAGGATGATCTGGTGAGATGAAGAAACGGCAGGATGGGGGGATGCCCTGAGCTCAGGAGGGTTTTGAATTCAATCTCAGTGGCACTGCAAGACCTCACTGCTGCCAGAGCTCTTCTGTCTGGTCTGCTTCCCCAACCGCTCTTCCCCTCTTTGTAACAGAGACGCAACACCGAGGTGAACAGCCTACACGTGCACATTAAACGTATATATCGGCTCACTGTGCACTCCTGGAGCAAAAGAAGGGCAACGGAGCTGGGGAAGGGTCTGGAGCACAAGTGCTGTGAGGAGCGGCTGAGGGACCGGGGGGTTTGGCCTGGAGAAAAGGAGGCTGAGGGGAGACCTTCTCGCTCTCTGCAACTCCCTGAAAGGAGGTTGGAGCCAGGGGGGGTCGGTCTCTTCTCCCAAGGAACAGGCGACAGGACAAGAGGAAACGGCGTCAAGTTGCGCCAGGGGAGGTTTAGGTTGGATCTTGGGAACCATTTCTTCCCCGAAAGGGCTGTCGGGCCCTGGCACAGGCTGCCCAGGGCAGTGGGGGAGTCCCCATCCCTGGAGGGATTGAAAAGCCGTGTAGATGTGGCGCTTGGGGACATGGGTTAGTGGTGGCCTTGGCAGTGCTGGGTTAGTGGTTGGATTGGAGGATCTTAAAGGTCTCTTCCAACCTAAATGATTCTATAATTCTGAAAGGGTGCAAGTTCAGCTAAGCAGGACAGGTAATTTCAGCCTGCCAAATCTGTGCTGCGAAGCCCTAGGGCAACACTTCAGCTGGAAATGACAAAACAACGGTATGTGTGTTGGACAGCTATTTTTGACTGACAAGAGCCTAAATAGTAATTATCTACCTACCTATCTATCTGTCTATCTATCCCAACATGACGACTGCTCTCATCTCAGAAAGAGAAGCAGTCTAGCCAAATGAGAAGACAAAGCGGAGAAGAGATTAGAAGGAATATGGTAAAACTGTGACTCCTAATGTAATCTATATCCAGAGGGAAAACAAAGAGCACCTAAAACTAAGGGGTATACCACAGAAGTGTCTTCTTGCTACGGATGCAAGGTTGTCACAAGACCTCACTCCAAAAGGTTAATATTCACAGACAGGTAAAATATTCTTTTACTTTAATAAACTGTACTTGGACCAAGTGAATAAACCACTGTGAAACAACCCACAGAAAGAGGGTTTCTGGTTCAGAATACACTGCGATGTTACCAAGCTCAAAGAGCATAGGAACCAAAAAAAAGGTGTATTGACAGCTGATGTGAAAAGGCAAATTAAATAACTGGAACTTCCTTCAGCGCAGACACTGACTGGGGCATGGGAGAGATTTGTGAAGCCATAAATCCCATTGGGAAGGTGAACAGGCAGCGTTAGTCATTATTTCTCACAACGCAAAAATTAGAGGAACAAAATAGATTTTTGGGGGCAGGAGGTGCAAAACAAAGAAAAGCAAGCTTCCACACAACGTGGAAGTCAGCCAAGAAAATCTACCACTTTCAAGGCTTAAACAAGTTATGGAAACTAAGAAATTCCTCAGAGAAAATTCCTTTGGGGTTATCAAGTACAAAGACAGGAGTGCAACCTCGGGGACAAGAAGTTCTATGGATGAGAGGAATGGATGCAGTGGATGTACCGGGGTATGCCTGACCTGGTTTCATCTTCTTTTCCTGACCACCTGCTCCTTCTCCAGGAACACCTGGCTCTGAAAAACACCAACCATTTTTTTCTTCATGACCCGCTGTGAAAGTCGTGCATTTGTAAGACCCGACTAGACGTTATTGCCTGGTGTAACTCAGCCGGTGTCACTGCCCTCAAGAATAACTCAGCATCGGGGCTGGTGAATCAGAGGAGTAACTACCAACCCCACATGGGTGCCAAATACATTCCTCCAGCAATTCCACGAGCTGGTTACTCATCGTGGGTGGAGGCTTCTCAAAAACCTGTGCAACGAGCACACGCACTACAGCCAGCTAAGCCTGACCTTCGTTCTCAGAAATACCCTTCCTTAACCACACCGTGGAAAGGGAACAACTCCACCACGGCTGCAAGACTTGGATGAGACGGGAAGAAGCTGAGAACAGTATCATTAGGCATTTGGGGCTCTCCGATGATGGGACATGAGAGGCTACTCAATGACTTTGCATATATACTCCCCACAGTCGAAGCTGCATTTGGAAGACAGTGATCTGTAATGAAGTTTGAATCCTTGCTTTAATTCCGGGAGAAGGAGCAACATGTTCTTAGAGGTAGTGAGGGATGAGAGGAGGCACGCAAGTAGCCCACAAACCCAGCCACAGGATTACCAAGTTGCAGAAGAAGGAGCGTCCACATCATTCAGTAATGTGCGTCACTGCTTTTTAACAGGGCATCAAACAGAAAAAAAAAATCACATCCCCACACTCTTCCCCCTCCCTTCTGTTTGCATCCCTAGTTAAAATACCGAAAATAGGTGTACTTACAGGGAGGTCTGTAAAGGCTATACCTGTGGGGGGAAAAATATTAGAATTAAAAAGACAAAGGATTTTTTTCCCTGCTTGGCTACATCCTTAACATGCTACAAAACGTTACTGCATTTCAACAAATCCCAGCTCTGACCCTGGATTTCACCACCTGTTGTGTTTAGAAGTAACTT
The DNA here is from genome assembly GCA_009819775.1 of Phoenicopterus ruber ruber. Taxonomy (NCBI): domain Eukaryota; kingdom Metazoa; phylum Chordata; class Aves; order Phoenicopteriformes; family Phoenicopteridae; genus Phoenicopterus; species Phoenicopterus ruber. Next base: position 844,106 of record CM020227.1, read on the forward strand.
CCCTCCCCAGCCCCCTCCTCTACAAGGTTTTGCATCTGGAGAAAGGTTCAGGGAAAAGCCTAAATGTTTCCAACATCTCTCCCAAAAATTTGATTTTCTAAAAAGCAGTTCTTCTTTTCTTTGCTTCTCCCTTTGTTACTCTGAAGAAGTTGGTTTTCAAGACTCACTTTGGCTTTAGAAACAGAGTTCTACTATACCATTGCTTTGGTTTAGGCTAGAACTACTTCTCCTTACCGGCCAGAGAGGCAGGAATGAACATTCAACGCTTTGCATTACAGCTGGGGAACAGCCTCGCAACAGGACGACGCTGCAGCCAGGAGCACCTGCGAAATACTGTGCAAAGAACAGCTCCATCCTCAACTACGCTGCTACAGTTCCAAATATAAGCGATGGAAAAAAGTGTGTGGTTTCCCTTCTCATGTACATTTGGCATGCCAGAAAAGAGGTATCTACTTAAGCAGAGGCAGCCAGTGCCCAGGATCGCTAAGGGAGTTGTGGCCGGAGCCAACGCTCGGCTACAGAGCCAGGCTCCCCCAGGCACAGCTCTGCAATGCCCTGCATCTGGTTCAGACGCGAGCTACCGCTCAGGAGGAGGGTGCCTCTCCTCCCTCCCCCGTGGCGTGTGTCCCTCCGTCCGCCACGGGTGAGATCCAGCAGCGAGGCAGGAGCACGGCAAGACGGATCGGCCGGCGACAGCAGCTCTAACCCACGGGTTTTGGGTCACCCTCACCGACAGCACGGGGGAACTGCTGCCGTGCCCTGTTCGCCTTAGCAGGCTGAGCTTAATTCATCATTTAAGCTAACGTTTCAGGAGCCAAGCTGGAAGCTGCGGTCTCGCCCCATGCGTGCTCCCGGCAATGCTTTCTGTCCCCAGCCAGAGCAAGGCTGGTCCCCACACCAGTATGCCCAGTTCTTCCGCACGTCCCACCTCTCAGCCACGCAGCGGTCCCTTGGGGTGGCAGTCAAAGAGCTGCACAGAAGCAAGGGCACATCGTCCCGTTTTTAACGTTAGGACTATTTTAACCAAGAGCTGAATGAAACGTTACCAGATCAGCCTGAAATGGTAATTTAAACCAATTGTAGGAGTCAACACAGGAAACAAATAATTACTATCCGAAACAGCACAGATCCCACATCAGAAAAAAGTCTTGAATATTTTACTAAATAAACAGCCAATAAGGTTTAATTAACACCCTGGCAGATAGCCAATGCGGTTTAATTAACATCATGGCACTTTGGACCTTGTGTGTTGAGTATCCTCTCTACAACCCAACCAAAAATTGTGTATACAAGGGATGTTGAATACCTGGCTGAGAAAAACGTTCAGTAAGCACTTGTCTCACCCCAGCACTTTGCCCAAAATTTGAGTTCCTCACTCAAACCTGTTTTTCACTGCGCGCTTGCTTTGCTCAGCTGGATGAAAGCTTGCTTCTACCCTCACACCAGTATGAGGCCAACCTCCTGGAGCCTGCAGCCCACTGGAGTCCTCCTCTGCCACCCAGGGTCACTCAGAGCCAAAGGCGGCCCAGCTTTCCCATGACAACGCGTGTCGCTGCATGGCTGGGACCTGCATCCAGCACATGGACAAGCATTTGATTTTTGAGTGGACTACAAGGTGGGTGGAAAATTGGCTGGACTGTCAGGATCGAAGGGTTGTGATCAGCAGCTCAAAGTCCAAGTGTTGTCCCTCAGGGATCGATGGTAGGGCCAATACAGTTTAATGTCTTTACTAATGACCTGGACGATGGGATGGCACACGCTCTCAGCAGGCTCACAGATGTTACCAAACGGGAGAGTGGACAGTACGCTGGAGGGCATACTGCTATTCAGAAGGACCTCAACAAGCTGAAGAAATGATCCAGCACCAACCTGGATGGAGGAAAGAGGGATGGAACACCTCTCCTATGAGGACAGGCTGAGAGAGTTGGGGTTCTTCAGCCTGGAGAAGAGAAGGCTCTGGGGAGATCTTATTGCAGCTTTTCAATACTTAAAGGGGGCCTATAAGAAAGCTGGGGAAAAACTTTTTAGCAGGGCCTGCTGTGATAGGACAAGGGGTAATGGTTTTAAACTAAAGGAGGGGAGATTTAGACTAGACATAAGGGAGAAATTTTTCACACTGAGGGTGGTGAGGCCCTGGCACAGGTTGCCCAGAGAGGTGGGAGATGCCCCATCCCTGGAAACATTCCAGGTCAGGCTGGACGGGGCTCTGGGCAACCTGATCTAGTTGGGGATGTCCCTGCTCATGGCAGGGAGTTGGACTAGATGACCTTTACAGGTCCTTTCCAACCCTAACCATTCTGTGATTCTATAAAACCTCACAAAGCTCCACAAAAGCAACTGAAGAGCCTTTCCACAGGGTTGTAATATTCCCAGAAAACAGGACAGGCTGGGGCTGATCGGAGAGAAAGCAGATCTGCAGAAAAGGATGCAGGGGGTCCTGCTGGGCAACAAGTAGAGCAGGAGTCAGCGGTGGGTCCTTGCAGTGAGGCAGGTCAAGCACATCCTGAGCTGTATTAGTAAGAGTGTAGCTGGAGCTGTATGAGTAAGCTGGGCTGCATTAGTAAGAGTGTAGGTTAAAGGAAGGGATTGCTCCCTTCTCTTCAACACTTGTGAGTACGGATGTCCACCATCCTTGCGAGGTCCACATCATACTTGGAGTATGATGTCCACCTTTGGGCTCCCCAGTGCCACACAGACAGTGAGACTGGAGCGAGTCCAGCAGAGGCCAACAAGATGAAAGAGGCTCAGGGCAAAGGGGTTGTTCAGCCTTAAGAACATTAGGGAAGACACTTATTGCTGCCTACAACTACCTTATGGGAGGGTACAGAAAAGACAGAGACAGACTTTTCTCAGAGGTGCATGGTGACAGGAGACAGGAGGCAACAGAGTCAAGTTGCAGCATGGGAAAGTCTGATTAGATATTAGGTGGGAAAAATTCAATATGAATGTGGTCAAACACTGAATCAGGGGACCAGAAAAGCCCCCCAGGGGATCTCAATTCTTGGCGACAGTAAAAATTTGATGAGTTTCTGAGTAACGTGATCTAGTTGGTCCTGCTTTCAGCAGGGCGTTGGATGCATGCCCTCCAGAGATCCCTCCCAACGAAAATTACTCTATGATTCTATAAATAAGCTTACTACATTGCCTTTAAATTACGGCATTTGTACATTTTGCACCCTCTGTTACGTAACTAAGACCAATAAAATGCTTGATGCATACAGAACTAGGTCTGTTGCACAAATACGTCTGCTTAGAGAGTTCATCCTGAATCTGCGCTGCTACACACCTGCATCCAACAAAGTCAACAGCAGGAAGCGAAAGAATCACAGCTCTCACTAGGCAGCTGAATTTGAAACTGTATCCTTTCTCTGCAGCGCCTCCAAAGCCTGGATCCAACGTAAAATAACAAACTTCATAAATTTAAAGACATAAGAACTGGACAGCTCAAAGAAAGCAAGAGCAAGTGTGTGAAGAGCCTCTCCTGTAAGTCCACGATGTTAACGTGGTCATCAAGGCAGTGATATAAAGACACTAAATGAAGGTTCGGTGGGGGGGGACAGTGTGATCGACACCTTCACCTGCCATCTAATCAAAGGACTTCCACCGTTCTGTGACTAACACGCACTTGCACACATCCCCATGCATACAACACGCTTGTGGACCTTCTAGCCCAACTCTACTCTCCATCCAGCAACAAACATCCTGTCTGCCTCACAGTTGGCCATTTTCTTCACAATACATTTCAGAATGCAATTTCCACAAGACAACATACATTCGGGTGACCAGCCACAGCACGCCATTCCCTATACGGCAGGGCACTCCTCCAGCATCTCTTTAGGTAACCGTAATTCGGAGAACGCATAAGCCGTGCTGATGGATTGCAGTAAGCAACAACACGTTCGGCAAGATGGGCGTCCTAAGGAGTAGACTAGGAAATGTCAGCCCGTGAAATATTTGAATACGTCTACAACTTGCTGCTGAGGAGAAGCACTGTTAAACCCACACAGCTCGACATGCTCTTGGAAACACTTACCCTCCAATCAAGCCACTTGAGTAAAACTGTTCTTACAGAAACAAGGCTGTAGCCAAGTTTGATATTTTCCATTCATTTTAAATCTGGTTCATCTAAAGTCTTGTTTTAAACCTCCCAATGCTCTTGCTCTCTGCAAACTTGGTTTGAATGTGTGGGGACAAATCTATTAAACCTGGGATGGACATCTGTGGATCTCTAGGACAAGCAGATTTCTTCATTATCCCTAATGTTCCTGTTAGTCTCTAAATGGGTTGCAGAACGAGCATTTTACTTTACAGCTTAACTTGGTCTTTCCAAGTGCCTGCACTAGAACTCAGACTACAGGAAGTTTTCTATGCCAAGACTTCAGAGGGTTGCACGCTCTTTTTATAGCCCTGCTGCTCCATTTACCTTGGTCTGCTGTCAAAGTCTGAGATCTGAAACACTCCTACATTAGTCCCTGAGTGAACTCATCCACCTAATCCCAGAGACCTGCAGCAGCCACATTCCCTCATCATGTCCCCTGTCCAAGACTCTCTGCTTAATGGCTGGAGCCCCAACATTTCTCACATTTCTCCCTCTTTCCCTCACCACATTTCTAGCCACATCTCATCATGTTTTTTACTGCCAGGACTCTGCTCAGAACTTGTCAAAAGCATTTCATCAGCAGCCAGAAGATATTCAAGACATTTTCCAGAACAGAGAATTAAGACTACATACGACGTCAAACAGTTTTCATGTGACGCCTCCAAACAAAGTTCAAGACTTAGCTCCAACCAGAACATCCAGAACTTGTGATGGCCAAGAAAACGGTTCTTATACAGTGCTCCTGATGGATCTGATTAAATGGAAAAGTATGGAGACAATGGAAGATAAGCAACAGGAGAAATTGCAAGGAAAACAAAGGGGGGGTCTAATTAACAGATGAAAAGGAGAGGATTGAAATGGTGAAGAGAGAAATGGTGAAGAGAGAATATCATCTTTAGGGAAAGACAAAGCTACAGTCACTCCATTAAAAGCGAGACAAATTCAAATGCCGGGAGGCAGGGCCCTGAACCCCGGCTGTCACGCTAACTGGCACCACAAAGGGGCCGATTAGTCTAATGAATATTTTTGGTATCTGCAGCAGGATTACACAATGACCTCATTTCCTAAGAGGAGAGAGATACAGCTTCAGCAGCCTTATGTCAGGGAACATCAAGAAAAAGCACATTCATCCCCTTCCTGGTAAACCCTGGGTTTACACAACACAGAAGTGAGATTCTCAGGTTAGCATTAAGTATCATGGGATGTTCAAGATCTTCAAGGAGATGCTTCCACCAGCGCAGAAAGTGTTCTGACTTTCAAATAAATCACTGCTCCTGCCTCCATCTGGTCTTGGTTCCTCTGCCGACACCTGCCTCACTCCCTCTCTCACATCGACCTGTTCTGTGCCCGTGAGAAGCGGCCTAACAGGCAGATGACTGCGATCTGTGGTCTACAGGGCTCCTCTCCTCAGCATCCAACGGGAAACACTTCTCTTGAATGCTGTGTTTCTTTATCAGTGGCACAGATAGACACTACTGGCCCTTAACAACATTCTTCCCGGCTGAGGTTTTCATCCTGCTTTTGTAAAAGGACAGTAAAATGTTCCGGCAGCTTTTGGAGGGGTCAGCCCAGCAATGACTGAGGTAGTTCCATCACTCTGTCTCCTCTAACCACATCATCTCCCCTCTCTGAGTACAACCACTATGCCACTACAGCTCAAAGCGAAGCTGGTACACGAATGAGCCACTTGTGAGTGCTCAGGAGAACGGCCTACCTATAATTTCCTCGTACATCTCATGTCTTGTACCATGCATCTGAAGAGCCCAAGAGGAGGATACCCCCGGCTTATAATCTAATGCTGTTCTCTAGGCGCAGTGTAATTTAATTCCCTTCCTTGCCTGTTTCTTCCCACTGGCATTGTTCACTGCTGGGGCAGGCTGCTCCCCAAGGGATCAGTCAAGGTCAGATTAGAAAACACAAGCTTTCCACCCAAACCCCCCATCTTTGAAGGAAAAGGAGCGCTAAAAATCAAGAAAGGAAGACCAGGTAACTTGACCTAGTAGCCATTACAGAAACTTGGTGGGACGAATCCCATGACTGGAGTGCAGCTATCGATGGCTATCGGCTGTTCAGAAGGGACAGGCGAGGAAAGAGGGGCGGAGGCGTTGCCCTCTACATCAAGAAAGGGATTGAGTGCAAGGAGCTGTCTCTGAGGAATAACCATGAGCAGGTTGAAAGCTTATGGGTAAGAATCAGAGACTGAGGCAACAATGGGAACCTTGTGGTTGGGGTCTACTACAGGCCGCCTGACCAAGGGGAGCCTATTGACGAAGCCTTCTTGCTCCAGCTATGGGAGGCATCGCGCTCGCAGGCTCTCGTCCTGCTGGGGGACTTCAACCACCCTGACATCTGCTGGAAAAGCAGCATGGCGAGCTGTAGGCAATCCAGGAGACTCCTGGAATGCATGGAGGACAACTTCCTTAGCCAGATAATAGACAGCCCCACCAGAGGGGATGCTATACTGGACCTGATGGTCACCAACGCGAGCGAGCTAATTGGTGACGTCAAGATTGGAGGCAGCCTGGGCTGCAGTGATCATGCGCTGGTGGAGTTTACAATCCTGAGGGATATGGGTCTGGTGAAGAGCAAAGTCAGGACCCTGAATTTTAGGAAAGCAAACTTCCAGCTCTTCAAGGAGTTAGTCAATGGAACCTCCTGGGAAACTGCCCTCAGGGACAAGGGAGCGGAACAGAGCTGGCAGATCTTTGAGGAGGCTTTCCATGGAGCGCAAGAGCTCTCGATCCCCAGGTGCAAGAAAACGAGCAAAGGTGGCAAGAGACCAGCATGGCTGAGTCGAGACCTGCTGGTCAAACTAAAAGGCAAAAAGGAAATGCATAGGCAGTGGAAGCAGGGACAGGTATCCTGGGAAGAGTATAGGGATGCTGCCCACTTATGTAGGGACGGGGTCAGGAAGGCCAAGGCGTGGCTAGAGCTGAACTTGGCAAGGGACACAAAGAATAATAAGAAGGCCTTCTACAGGTATGTCAACCAGAAAAGGAAGGTGAAAGAAAGCATACCCCCCCTGAAGAGCAGGAGCGGCAAACTAGTGTTAACGGACGAGGAGAAGGCTGAGGTACTCAACGACTTTTTTGCCTCAGTCTTCACTGGCAACCTCTCCTCCCACACCTCTCGAGTGGAAGGGCTGCAAGACGGGGACTGGGGGAGCAAAGTCCCTCCCACGGTAAGAGAAGATCAGGTTCGTGACCACCTGAGGAACCTGGATGTACATAAGTCTATGGGACCTGACGAGATGCATCCCAGAGTCCTGAAGGAATTGGCTGATGTAGTTGCCAAGCCACTCTCCATGATATTTGAAAGGTCATGGCAGTCAGGCGAAGCCCCTGGGGACTGGAAAAAAGGAAATGTAGTGCCCATCTTTAAAAAGGGCAAGAAGGATGACCCTGGGAACTACCGACCTGTCAGCCTCACCTCTGTGCCTGGGAAAATCATGGAACAGATGCTCCTAGAAACGATGCTGAGGCACATGGAGGACAGGGAGGTGATTGGAGACAGCCAGCATGGTTTCACCAAGGGCAAGTCCTGCCTGACCAACTTAGTGGCCTTCTACGATGGGGTGACTGCATCAGTGGACAAGGGCATGGCGACCGATGTCATCTATCTGGACTTCCGTAAGGCCTTTGACACGGTCCCCCACAACATCCTTCTCTCGAAACTGGAGAGATATGGATTTGATGGGTGGACTGCTCGGTGGATGAGGAATTGGTTGAATGGTCGCATCCAGCGGGTAGTGGTCAATGGCTCAACGTCCAGATGGAGACCGGTGACAAGTGGTGTCCCTCAAGGGTCTGTATTGGGACCGATCCTTTTTAACATCTTCATCAATGACATAGACAGCGGGATCGAGTGCACCCTCAGCAAGTTCGCGGACGACACCAAGCTGAGTGGTGCGGTGGATACGCTTGAGGGTCGAGATGCCATCCAGAGGGACCTGGACAGGCTTGAGAGGTGGGCCCGGGCGAACCTTATGAGGTTCAACAAGGACAAATGCAGAGTCCTGCACCTGGGTCGGAGCAACCCCCGGTATCAATACAGGCTGGGGGATGCAGGGATGGAGAGCAGCCCTGCCGAGAAGGACTTGGGGGTGCTGGTGGATGAAAGGCTGGACATGAGCCAACAATGTGCACTGGCAGCCCAGAAGGCCAACTGTATCCTGGGCTGCATCCAAAGAAGCGTGGCCAGCAGGTCGAGAGAGGTGATTCTGCCCCTCTACTCTGCCCTGGTGAGACCCCACCTGGAGTACTGCGTCCAGCTCTGGGCCCCTCAACATAAGAAGGACATGGACCTGCTGGAGCGGGTCCAGAGGAGGGCCACAAGGATGATCAGAGGAATGGAGCACCTCTCCTATGAAGACAGGCTGAGGGAGTTGGGCCTGTTCAGCCTGGAGAAGAGAAGGCTCCGGGGAGACCTTATTGCAGCCTTTCAGTACTTGAAGGGGGCCTATAGGAAAAATGGGGAGAACCTCTTTAGAGGGCCTGTTGTGACAGGACAAGGGGTAATGGCTTTAAACTAAAGGAGGCGAGATATAGGTTGGAAATCAGAAAGAAGTTTTTCACAATGCGGGTGGTGAAGCACTGGAACAGGTTGCCCAGAGAGGTAGTAGAAGCCCCATCCCTGGAAGCATTCAAGGTCAGGCTGGACGGGGCTCTGAGCAACCTGATCTAGTGAGGTTGTCCCTGCTCATGGCAGGGGGGTTGGACTAGATGGCCTTTAAAGGTCCCTTCCAACCCAAACTATTCTATGATTCTATGATTCTAACTTCATGGCTGTAAAGACCTCCAAATGTCCCAAACAAAACAAATCTCTGAGCAGGACACGAGGCAAAGAGTCAGAGGATGACAATGATGAAATGCGACACAGGAGTTACTGAACTGTGCTCTTTGTTTGGCTTCCTCTGCCCAGACACCCCGGCACAACACGGCCCTGGGAACCGAACAGAGGACAAAGCAAGGGACAACTTTTCAGCCAACACCCCTTCTACTCTGCAGACTCCCGGTCACTAAAAAAGAATTAAATTTCAAATGAACAAATTTGTATTCATTCAATAGAAGACCTGGCCTCTTCCTGACTGTTAACGCTTTCGTTGTGCTGAAAAGTAACAGCACTGTCAGGCTAAAAACCGATGAAGCTGGAAAACCACCCACTCAAACAACGGAAAACAGCCAGAAGGGCACAGCACGAACCGCTATACTGCTTCTGTGTAAATACACACCACAAATCAGGGACAGCAACTAAAAGGAGGGATTTTGTGAAATCTTTTTAACTATTTCAACACATTAGTCGCTGTTGTATGGTGAACTTGGCTCGCTCCTAAGCAACAGCTCCTGCTCTACCCCACCAGCTGTTGCTTTCACACCTCTACTTGTCTTCCCAGAGCCAGACTGACAAGGGCAACGTCCACAGATCATGAGTTAAATTTAGAATCATCCAGCTATCAGAAATCTGGGCAATTAACTAACACTTATGGACTACAAATGACTCCTAGTGTCTCCACTAGTGACTGATCTCACTAGGCAGTAAGCCACAAGTCTTCACTAGGAGTCCCCCAGCACCACACACGGTCTGGCTGATAAATAGTTGTGATTTCAAAAAAGAAGCCAGATCAGACACTCAGCTCTGAGAAGCTCCCCACTGGGCTTCTGACCAAGGCCCCATTCATATAATTAGAATGTTAAAAACAAGTCTCAAAGGATGCTCAAAGGATTTTTTTTCCATTCAGGGCTGGAGACCTCTTGACTTGTTGCAAAGCATCAGGCCTAGTTGCTGAATGCACAGTCACAGACTCAATCTAGAATGCTTCTCAGAAGGCACGTGCCTCATTTCTAGGCAACCATCCCCTCACAAATCAACAAACAGTGAGTATGAAATTAGAGGAAAACTGAAAATAAATTTCAAAAAAAAGTTCTGTCTGCACGAGCACCAGGCCTTCCTGCATCTGCCTCGAAGGATCCTTGAGATTCGAGGGGGAAAATCCTGCATCTCAGATCCGTATCTCTGACATACCGGTAGCATAGTGTGCTGCCTTCACAGAATCATAGGAGGGTTGAGGTTGGAGGCACCTCTGGAGGTCATCTGGTCCAACCCCCTGCTCAAGCAGGGCCACCCAGAGCTGGTTGCCCAGGACCGTGTCCAGACAGCTTCTGAATACCTCCACGGATGGCGACTCCACAACCTCCTTGGGCAACTTGTGCCAGTGCTCGGTCACCCTCACAGTGAAAGTGTCTCCTGATGTTCAGAGGGAATCTCCTGTGTTCCAGTTTGTGCCCACTGCCTCCGGTCCCTGCACTGGGCACCACTGAGAAGAGCCTGGTTCTGTCTGCTTTGCACCTTCAGGTATTTATACATATTGATGAGATCCCCTGAGCCTTCTCTTCACCAGCCTGAACAGCCCCGGCTCTCTCAGCCTCTCCTCCTAGGACAGATGCTCCGATCCCTTCATCATCTTGGCAGCCCTTTGCCAGACTCTCTCCAGTATGTTCACCTCTCTCTCAAACTGGGGAGTGCAGTACTTTTCCCAAGAGCTCACCAGAGATTATGCTCTCCAGGCAGACACTGCACTCCAATCCCACTCCTTCCTTCCGCCCAGCCAGTAACTCAAAACACTTAATGGAACAAAAATTGGTTTGAGTGGGGTATTTTTCTAGCAGCTTCTTCATCTTGAATTCAACAAAGTAGAATTGACACAGCAAGGAGAAGCAAAGGAAAGGAGTGCTTGTCCCTGCCAAACCAAATGAACTCCGGCACAAAAAGTGAGATGAACTTACTGAAATTTACTGCATGTCTTATGTCACAAAAAAATGACAAGAATTTATCCGAGGTGGAGAATACGTCATCCAAGGGAAAGATATTTTAGGTGCAAATAGCCACACGTTTCTATTTTAGACAAATCAGATATGACAGATGCCTGGAAAACATCTGTGAGATATTCCTTTGGGCAAAATTTTGAAGTCCTTAACTTTAGGGGAACTACTGAAACAACTGTGGAATGAACCGAATTATAGGTCAGTGCTTAAGTAAGACTTCTTATGCCGAATTAATGTCCAGCTTTGGGAATGCCTGGACCAACGTGTTAAGGCTTACAGATGGACGAGTCCCTTCAAAAATGGAAAGACACCAATACATTGGCTTTGTAGATAGCTGAATAATACACTAACTAAACTTCCCTCTTCTTTAGTTCCCTGTTGCCCAGCCATTAGCTGTGCAGTAGCAGAGGAAAGGAGTAGAAGCTGGGGATGCAATCCTAGCCTACCTAAACAAACCAGGCAGCATAGAAACCATTTTACGTGCTGGAAGTAGTTATGTCTTGGAGCCAGTTTGCAACTCCTGATTGCTACTGAGTGCTCTTTTTCTCTCCCGTTTCTTAAATCTTACCCACAGATGTGGGACAAGAGTTACAACACATGCAAAGTATTAGAGTAAACGGCAGCTAGAGCAGGGCAGGAGCATCCCTCTCCTGAGAACATCTTTACTTACCTAAACTGTGGCCATTTTTCGTGTAGAAGCAGGTATTGTTGATAAGGTTGACACAGCAGCCGATCACATCTCCAGTGGTGAACGTAGGACCATAGGGCTGTCCTGTCCCCGAAGAACAGAAGGAGTGCCCGTCGTCACCGTGGTACCCATAAGAATGCTTATCCCATCCTGCAAAAGACGAGACAAGAGAACAGGTCAGCAATGAAGGCGGTTTAGCAGAACGCCATGGCAACTACAGCTCTCAGGACACAATCTGCTGGCAGGAAATTCGAAATTTTGATTCACACTCCTGATTCATCCCAATATTAATTTTCACATACCAGTAACTCAAAAGAAATTAATGGGTGTCAATCATAACACATCATTTGAGTTTCAATCTCATTTGTCCCTTATGAAAAATAATAAAAAGAACAGATTGCCAAAAGGCATTTTGACAAAGATTTTTTTGTTTTTAAAAAAAACATTAAAACCCTGTTTCTGTTTTATCTTGCCTGCGGTGAAACACGCTCCTCTTTGTAAAACATTTGTGTTTCCTACTAACACAATCTTCCAGCAAAAGCATTTAATAAAACACTTCCCAGGCCATTGCAGCTTTGGCTGTAAGCGCGGCTCACGGGCGTGCCCGAACGGCTAGAGGCAATTTTTGCATTCTCACATTTCCATTTCCCTTCTAACAGTTGATAAGGATTTCTGTGTTCCCCTTGGGCAACAACATTTCCCATTCTGTGGACAGCTTAAAACACAACCCTTAAATGTCAATGGGCAATTTTCAAAGTGGTCAATTCCAACATTAATCTCTTTTATTTCTTCTGCGGGCAACACTGTGCCTAAGGTTAAAGCTGGGCTCAGGGACTGCACGCCGCCCACTCACCCTTTTCTACATCTCGCAGTAATTCCATTCTTCCAAGTTCCTGATTTTGTTCTGTTCTACCCCAATTCTGTTGTAAATTCTTTTGCGAATTTCTTACATGTAGAAATGCCAGATATAACTGGTAACTATTGCAAAGAAGAGAGAATAATCATCCTTTAAAAGCTGAAGTGTTCTTCAGGCAACACATTGGTCTTCTCTTTTCAGGACTCTCATCTCCCTCAAGCAGAGGAGAGGACAGTGCTCTCATGGTTGTGGCCGCAGAGTGGTTCAGCGAATGCCACCCGAATCTACTAACCCCTGCCTGCCCACTTCAGCTGCCACTACTGCTCAGGATGGCTTAGCCTTGCCTCTCTTAGGAGACCAGCTACGGCACGTAGGGAGTCAGGAGGAACAGTCCTCTTAGCAGAGAGTTCAAAGAAAGCATGACACGCTCTGTCTTATAAGACTTCCAGAAGAATCAGGATTTTCTCCAGCTCTTTGGAGCGTGCCTATGAATTACACAATCAAAACCACATCTCATAGAGAGATGTACTTGTATCAAGAAGCCTGAGATAGACACAACATTAAAACCAACTACCTGTGTTTTAAACGGATACGGTCGGATCCTTAGGCAGACTGTGCCAACTGAAGAGGAAACAAAGTCATGGAATCATAGAATGGGTTGGGTTGGAAGGGACCTTAAAGATCGTCTAGTTCCAACCCCCCTGCCATGGGCAGGGACACCTTCCGCTAGACCCGGTTGCTCAAAGCCCCATCGAGCCTCACCTTGAACACTTCCAGGGATGGGGCAGCCACAGCTTCTCTGGGCAACCTGTGCCAGGGCCTCACCACCCTCATGGGGAAGAATTTCTTCCTTATATCTAATGTAAATCTCCCCTCTTTCAGTTTAAAGCCATCACCCCTTGTCCTACCACTCCATGCCCTTGTCAAAAGTCCCTCTCCAGCTTTCCTGTAGCCCCCTTTAGGTACTGGAAGGCTGCTGGAAGGCTGCTGGAGGGTCTCCCCAGAGCCTTCTCTTCTCCAGGCTGAACAACCCCAACTCTCTCAGCCTGTCCCCACAGCAGAGGGGCTCCAGCCCTCGGATCATCTTCGTGGCCTCCTCTGGCCCCGCTCCAGCAGGTCCATGTCCTTCTTGTGCTGAGGCCCCAGCGCTGGAGGCAGCACTGCAGGGGGGTCTCCCCAGAGCGGAGCAGAGGGGCAGAATCCCCTCCCTCGCCCTGCTGGCCACGCTGCTGGGGATGCAGCCCAGGACACGGTTGGTTTTCTGGGCTGCGAGCGCACATGGCTGGCTCATGTCCATTTTGTCACCCACCAGTACCCCCAAGTCCTTCTCCACAGGGTGAAGGTGCTTTGACCATCTACTGACCTTATACAACCTAAGGGTAGTGCAGAATCTGTTAAATGTGGAGCAACGGTTTTGGCAAAAGGACTACAGAAGAAATGCAAAGACCATGAGAGGAGAGAGGTTAAAAAGTAGAAAGCGCACATCCTGCAGTAAAGTAAAAAAAGACGGCGCACACTGCAAAGCACAGAGAAGAGCCCTGTGAAGGTGGGCTGGAGCACTTCTGCAAGCCATGATTTTCCAACAAAAACAACAACAACATGAGGGTACTAGAAATTTAATCCCATAAAATGGTGCTCAGCTCCACGCACTCAGGTATCTTATCATCAGCAGAGCCACATGCTCAGGGTTTCTCAGAAAAGCATGAAACATTTGGTGCATGCCCAAGGCCCTCTGTTTATTGCACCACACCACACGAATGCCAACGGGAAAGTCAGGGAATGCAGCAGGACTGAAACATGAGGTCCAAGATTTTGGACCTCAGGGCAAGTTTGGGAGTGAAAGGTGTGAAGAACACCTAGCAAATCCTAGTCTAGAAATGGTGAATTATTTCCTCTGTTAAGTCCCCCACATCCACAGGAACAGACTGAGATGGCCCAAGAGTCAGCTCCGTCTTCCCTCGGGCCAGCTCCCAACAAGCTGTTGACAGCAGCACCAGTCCTGCATAACGTCTTCTTGAAAGACAGGGACAGCAGCACGGACAGCACCCTCAGCAAGCTCCAAACCGACGCCAAATCGGGTTGCCAAAAACAAAGGAGGGAGTGACAGGGGCTCTGGAGTCTGTTGTCAAACTTCCACTGCTAAGACTCCATCCAGTAAAAATATCACTGAAATACTGAGTTTTTAACACCGTGGGTCCTTTCCACTATCCCTTTTATTTTCTCTGCTGCTGGCCTGTGAAAGCCTGCCATCGCTGGTCTATTATTTTAGTCTCCCCAAAACCAGACCCGTTACATGTGTGTCAGTTCAGAACTTCTCTAATGAAGCTGTTGGTAACTTCAGATGATAACTGTAATCAATTTATCTCTTAAGCTAGTTAATAATACAAACCAAATACAAACTTCTAGCTCGTCTGCATACAAAACATTCCTGGCATTACAAAGCATTTAATAAGAACTTGTCATCAGTTACATCTAAGGAGTCAGCTGCTTACACATCACGCACCAGGTAAGGCTACCGTGAGAAATGCAGCAGCGTGCCCAACCGTGAGGACAATTTCACAAAATACGTGTGCCAATGCAGACACTACAGGTTCTGTAGCATAAGGGAAAAAAAAAAGGTTTTATCACCTACAGATCACGACTGATCCTACTGCAAAAACCCTCCTCCTGCTCCTGTGAGACTTGTGCTTCACAGTGTCGGTACCTGCTGTACCACCAAAGGTGGTGATGCGCTCATCGACGAGATGAACTCCGATGAGAAGTGACTGGACACAGGCTTTGAGGACAGTGGCAAATTTGGTATGTATTGCAACAGTGCCTGGAAAAAGCTAGATTTGAATCATGTTCTCCCCAGACAACCACCAATACCACCAGTTAAGGAAACCTCGCTCTCCCAGCACTTTGCTAACGATATACAGAGTTAATTTTTTCAACTCAAACGTGTAGCGCTGAACCTGGACCCGACACAACTCTAAGTGTTTTAAATCTCAGCTGGCAGCCTTATCAAATCACCATGGTCATCTCAAAAAAACAAGCCAGATTTGTTTGAGAGAACTTACTGTACTTGCCACAAACATAAGCTGAGTGGTGTTAATTATATGCCTAACCTTTAGTTATTTATTAATCAAATAATGTATCAGTATTTCTAAAATTCTGCCCAGAATAAACATGAGGGTAATGGCATACAGGTTATTCCAGCACTGGCAAACTTCAGCCAGTCTTCTGAAATTTCCTAGTAATCTAAATTAAAAATAACAATCAGCACTTGTAATACTTCTAGGTCAAAGTTATCTGGGCCTCTTGATTTAAATAGCACATCCCTATCGGAAGCGTTTGGCGTTACCTCCAATTACCAGCAGACTGGGGAATAAATCATCACATACTTTGCAAATACATCCTCCAACTTCTCTCCAAAGACAAAAACACTTGCTGAAAACTTGGGACTTTTCTGCATCATTAACAATTTACTATCGCCACCTAGTAATAGGTCTGTGATATTACAGCCTTGCCTTTGGCTCCTACGGCACTATTTGCACCTCCCGTCGCTCAATAGCTTCTTCCTTGACAACAATCTAAGGCTGTTTTAATAAGGGCTGAATCAGACTTGCTAGATGCCTTCCCCACACTTCTGTCTGCGAATTCTCCAGACGTTTTAACCTCTGTGCCGCTTGGACTCAAGCCCTTCCAGAAGCTGCTGTTGTGACCCAGAAGGCAGAGATGAGATGTTATCTGCACGTTCTTAAAAAGACTGGCCATACAGGATACGGGGTCAAGCCAGAGAAGTGTCCTGCTCAAGAGGCGGATGCGGATGAGACAGCCTAAGCACAGGACACGCGCGTATCACGCTCCTACTGAACCGCGTCACCACTTCCCAGCCACCCGCGGCAGAGGCATACGGAGCCAGACGGAGATTCTGCTCACCTCGTACTCCTCAAAGGATTTTCTTACCATTAAATTGTCCAACCCTCCTTTAAGCACGTGTAAACATTCACACCGTCCACTGTACCCGGCAACAAGGAGTTTCACAGTGTAACTGCAAACTGCGTAAAAACATGCCTCCTACTGCTTGTATTTGATACCCTGCAGTTCTGGCACTGCAGAAGGCAGCGAACTGCGTATTCAATCTCTCCAGAACATACATTGTTATACAGACCTCTACAAAATCCCCTATAATCATTCCTTTTCCAGACTGATGAGTCCTGGCTTATTTAGCTATTCCCTGCGTTTCTGAGCATCATCATCTGAATCTTTTCCAAATTTACAGCGTTGCTTTTGAGAATGGAGATGAAGGCGCACCATGGAGAAGGGAGCGGGTTACAGTTGTTCTCTGTACTGCTCCCTACCCCACTGCGAGTTAATCCCAGCATTTTCCTCTTTATTGTCCTTTTCACCACACAACTGATGCTTCCATGATGCTATTGTAATCAGTCCAAAACGCGTCATCACTCTTGCCTGTGAAGCGACAGTGCTCTTTCTGCATGGATTCTCATCTGCTGCCTCACCGCCGGCACACTCAGCCTCAGCTCGCTCCCACGGCTCCTCTCCAGCTCCTCTCACCTCACCACGCTCCGGAGCTTGCAGTCCTCAACAGCTAGAGCAGCCCACCCTGGGCTAGCGAGGAGCAGGCAGCTGCTTCTGAAGAAAATCGTGGGAGTAGCCATGAACAAGAAGTTTCTGATTGGTAACTCATCACAAGAAGGCCATGAGGTTTAAATAACATCCCATTTCAGTCCTTTGGTGATCTAGACATCTAGACTGATGGTGACATCTAGAGCAGTGGACACTTCACACCCATGTGCAGCTGACCAAGTCTAAAAATTCTCAAATGCAAGTGCAGATTCCTAAAAAATTTCAGAAATCTGGACAAGAGGATTGAAGAATGTGCTTTTCTTTTTCTTCTAAAAAGTAGATCATGGACCCCTGAAGGGCCATATGCTGTAGTCTGAAATCTAGTGAGGCTGGAGGGTTCAGTTAGCACAGTTCTCCTGCTCTTTCCTTTTCCTTCCCCATCCTCTCTTCAAAAGCACAAAATCATTTTAAAGAGGGGAGACAGGCAGAGAACAGAAAGGATTTGGGTGGTGAGGCCCTGGCACAGGTTGCCCAGAGAAGCTGTGGATGCTCCATACCTGGAAGGGTTCAAGGCCAGGCTGGATGGAGCTTTGAGAAACCTGGTCTAGCGGAAGGTGTCCCTGCCCATGGCAGGGGGGTGGAACTAGATGATCTTTAAGGTCCCTTCCAGCCCAAACCATTCTGTGATTCGGCCACCTGGCCCATGGCAGTGGTCAAAGCAGCACCTAAACACCCTGCCTCCTAAGGCTCCTGTTTTCATTATGGCTCATCTTGAAGTGCACTTTGAACATGGAAATCTACAGGCAGAACCACTCTGCAGGTGGGACCTCAGCAGCTAGCGAACTAAGAGAGGTTCAAATGCCATCCCTTTGAATTGAGCACTTCAACCTCCAAACCCACATTACGTGTACATTATTTAACAACAACCAGACAGATGCAGAATAGCTCCGACTCTGCAATCAATCAGAGAATGGGAAGAAAGAAAAACAGAAACCATGAGTAGGGCTTGGGAGGACATTTTCAGATGCTCAGCACCAAACTGAAGTTCTGTTTGGCCTGCTAACAAGAAAAAGCAGGTATGTTGATCTTCTTGGCAGACTATCTTGATCCCAACACACAGTGAAAAAAAAAAGAACAGCAAGTTCCATTGCTGCTGCTTGATAAACAGGCCAGAATTATGCAATGCCAGACCACGTGGCAGACGAGACTTGAGTTACTTCAGGCCACAGTTACAGGATCAACTCATCAATGCTCACTCCTAAGCATTGTGCTACCTAGCATTCCTAACTATCCTACATCCAGCCCTGTTCAACCCCACCTTGCCCGTTCAACATCAGCCCGGCTTTACTCTTGACTTTTGGGGCAGATCCTCTGATGGGCCTAACGTCTATATCTGAGATCAGGCTCTGCCTCACAAAGCAGCAACAGGAAAGTGGCACTATTGGGCTGGGACACCATTTACCTCTTAGCACTGTGGAAATAACACATCATTTTAGCTCTCCATTTCAAGAGCATCAGCAACATGCACAGAACCTCTTCTCGTATGCGCTGGGTAAAACTGGCATCATGGCTACATCACGCATCTAGGAACCCAAGGAACCCAATACGCTGCTCCCTTTTGAAAGCACGTAACATCAGGCCACGTACAACAGAGGCAACGCAGCGCCGGATGCCCCGATGGAAATCACCAAGAGCAACAGGTCTTTTCTGGCCTGCTGCTCCTTCCGCGCAGAGCACGGAGAAGAATGGAAATGGATGACATCCCCCGTGCATCAAGGTTCAAACATGCCAGACTCGCCAGCAGGCACAGGAGAGCTGGGAAGGCAACATTCACAGGGATCATGGAAAAGATGGTTGTTCCAGTAAGTTACAGCCTGACACCTCAGACTCTTCCTGCTCTGCCACTTGCCAGGGTTAAAGAGATGGCAGCCAGCTGGACTTTACCATTGACACACGGACCATTCCCTGCCCACGCACATTCCAGGGGAGAAACACATTCCAGTGCGGCTCAGTCCACACATTCAAAGAATCGGTACCTGATGCAGGAGCTGCTGCAAAGGGCAGGGCCTTGCTCACAACAAATTCAGTGGTACCCTGACCTGTGATCAGGAAAACCTGAGACAGCTAAAGTGAAGTATGCATCTGGCCATACGAAGAGGAGATGGAAGTTCCTCAGAAAGAATCTGAAGATCTGTAAATAGGGTTTATGTCTGTTGTATCCCGAGTAATGTGAGACCGTGGAGGCTTATTCTTCAGGACAGACCCCAGTGACTGCTCTACACAGAACCCTTTGCAGTGTCTGCACCTTTCCAGATTTTGCTTGTACCTACTTTCTCTCTTGTATTTTGAAACACTGCTCATTTTTCTCCCCTCTCTGTTCTTGTCCAGCATTTTGCCTGTGGCATTCCTCTTCCCACTCCCCTGGCCAGCCAGCCTAGCTTCCCACAGCCGCCCACGCCAGGGCAAGTAGTGTGCAAACGCCAGCCACAGAGGGACGAGAACTTGTGTCAACACACTGAAAGAAACCAAACAAAAATAATTTTAATAAGATTTACTGAATCCAAAGTCCAGCAGAAACAGATGTACAAAACTTTGCTTGCACAGTGCTTGGGGAATGGGATGTCGAGGGTGGAGCCAGCTACGGAGCCCAGAGTCGCTGCTGGACCACGGTCTGGCTGGAGGCAGGGCCATTTCCACGCACTGCAGGCTGCTGCTGCTCGGCCAGCTGTGGGTCTTTGGCAGCAGCAGAGCAGGAGGTCAGCGGAGGGGAAGGGACATTAAACAGAGGCTGAACAGATGAACATGGTGCAGGGAGAAGTAGGACGTTGCTGCTCAGAGTTGGTTCTACAACGTCCTGGTCAGAGCAGTCCCAGGCAGGGACTGGCGTCCAAGGGGACAGGACAAAAATAAACATGGGGAAGAAGCCGTTATCAGAGCAGAAGCAGAACCACCCTCTATTGACCACTCTGCCATCTTCCAGTGGACTTGGCTCTGCCAGTGGATGTGCCTTTGGCGTACGTTAGCCCAGCGCAGCGAAAGCGTGCCTTTGCCCCTCGCAAAGGGAAGGCTGAGCAAGCCCCTGTGCTCCTACAGCCTTAGAAGCTAAATGCCTGGTCAAGAAAAGCCTGTTGCCCCAAGAAGCATCTGGAGTGCTGCAGCATCTCAGCTGCAGGTCAGTTTTACAGCATTTATGCCAAACCATATGAAGCTGCGCAAACATCAGATGCTTGGGTGAGAGCAAGGAGGTAGCTTTGTTTTTCTTCATTCAATCATGCTTCAGAATCAGATCAGCTATTAGTGTTGCTACACATCTTTCTGTTTCCATAACCAGCCTACAAAAGTAGCTGCTCAGTGGCCACAGCAACCTATGCTATAGATTTGGGGTGTTGGGAATAGGGGAGGCATGGTCCTGGCTAGGCTAGGTGCAGTCCCAACACCAGCTGCAGGACAGGAATAGGACCAGGGAACAGCGTGCTTAGCATATTACAGCATCTTCCTGGCAGAACTTCAAGGGCCTGGACATCTGCCCAGAACATGTCAAGGAAAAAACCCACGTCCCTAAAACCCACTTACCTAGGGACACCAGGAGATGAAGAAGCCCTGGCTAGCAATACTCCAACCTTTTCTTTCTCGTAACAGCTTCTACTTCTTCTGCAAGGTGGCAAAATGAATGCAGTAGAAGCCCAAACATGGCACTGCAGGGCCAATGTATATACAGACAATAAAACCACTTCACCCCACAGAGGGTAAAACTTCCTAAAAGAAGGGGTTGGATGTGCTCAGGTCCCATAGTCTTCATAGTATCACACCGAACCATGAACAAGGTCACGGTGCAGTGCACCACACCACCGCCCGCATCCCAGCGAGGGACTGCTCTGCAGCCGCCTCCCTCTCACCCCCCTTCCCAGCAGAACAAGCAGACGCATCCAAGGCCGGTTTGGCCCTGACAGAGCAACATCAGATGATGCTAATCAAAGAGTGCAGGACCCTTGGCAGGCCTGGCTGTAGGTTTGGCTCAGAGGCTGTTTCATGTTTTTGAATAAAGTACTTGCAACTTTGCTTGACAAAGCTCAGACCAAATCCTCGTGGCAGAAAGACTTAAATGTGGCAAGCATCCAAAGGGGGGAGGGGGGAAAGACATCACAGCATCTCTCATTAACAGAGAGCAGGAACAAAAGGATACAGTGAGCCAAAGATCAAAAAGACTCCAAGAGAGCCAGCTAGAAAGGCCTGCAAGAGTTTGGGAGATCCAGCAGAACGTGGGTGCTATGCCTGATCCACCATAAAGACTACAAGCAGAAAGTAACACTGCAAAGTGTCCTTTTTAATAATATTGATCTGGCATGGAGATTTTTAGACCAGATCAGCAACTCCCACCATTTGACAGCTACTGCATGTTAACTAGGCTTCAAAACAACATCGAACCACGGTCTACACTTAATTATATAAAGTGACACTACCCATTGACTCATAAAGAGCAAAAACAAAAGCAGAAGGCTCTGGATGGCTGCAACAAGGGCAATACCTTGTCAACAGGAATAGTCTGTTCCACCTGCCCCAGAGGTTTGTTAATGAATCCATTTCACTATTATTTAGCATGCACCTCACCACAGAGTACAGTAATCAAGATAAAACCGCTGCTTCCTCGAATGAATAAAGATGGCAAGCCCTCTCCCCTTACAAGCTTGGTGGGTCATCTTCTGCCAGAGTCAGAACATGATCTGGTCTTCCCTATACCGGAGAGGTCAAGGCAAGCTACAAGGCACTTATAGCCCTGTAAAGAGCACAACATCGTTACAGCACGGCTACAAAACAGGTTGGTTCTATCTACAAAGGCCAGGCTCAAAAAGCTCTCTAGCACGATCAGGTCACCCCTGTACTACTACATCTATTATATTCCCTGACACACCACACCAGAGGGGGTGGGGAGAAGAGCAAAGGTGCAAAACAATATAGAACAGGGATGGAAAAAAGTCAGATGAGGAGTTTTGCCATTTATCGATGAAGTGGCACGGGCAAAGAACAAGTTGGCTACAAAAGCTTATCACGTACACAGACTTCAAATCTCATCATGCTAAATAATTCACATTTTCATTTATAGGCCAAGCTTTTCAACTTTTAGCTGATGAGCAAGAGCACCTTTATAAAGTATTAAGACACCTTCAGAAACATCTTGCGAGGTAATGGGCAAGAGTCATTTCACAGAGACACCGAGGCAGAGCAGTTAAGTGACTCAGGCAAAAGCCACGTTAGAGCTCACTGCGGAATGCAGGGGGCTAGCATCCAGCTACGATTAAAAACAATCCCTAAAATGGTATTTAATGAGGTAAGAAAATGATGAACAAAAAAATATTTATATAAACACAAGATCCTATGGATAGAGAAGCCTTCCAGAAGCAGCGCATCTCATGATGTTAAGGGGTTGCAACACGGCCTTCTAGATTCTAAACTGAGGTTCCTTAAGTACTTTCCACATCAATCAAGGTAAAGCAACAGGGTTTTCTGAAGAGGATCATATTTATCCATCAGTAAAAATAGCTGCTATCCATCACTTTGAGCTGTAGTGAAACTGAGCTTTGTGTTGATGTTACCTTTTATCTGAAAGGCTCAAATAATAGGTACAGCCACTACAAAGAATTTTTTTTTTAATCGGAAAAACAGGCAGTGCTGATTACAACTGTTGTTGACAGCTAAATTGCTGTCTCTAAACTGCTCGTCAACTCTTAACGGTCCCTAAAATTACCTGGATTGTCCATAATCTGTGCTACAGCTGGAGATGCAAGCTGGGATACTGGTAGAGACCAAATCCCAAAGCCCACTATGCAACGCCAGCTCCGCTCCGCTTTGGAAACTCTTTTCACGCGGCACAAAACCAACACAACCTGCTGGACTGCAGAAAGCTCCACAGAAAGACAGGTGCCAGCATATCCGTATCGTACATTTCTGGGAACATGTGGCATGAGGAAAGAGTGCAGAACCTCTACGAGGAGCCAGCCCATCTCCAAAAGAGTTACAGCACAGAAATCAGAGCATGGAAAAGCACGGGACAGCCATAACCCCCCAAGTAAGAATCGCTTCTTACTCATCCACGCTGATGCCTGAGCACTTCATAGCCAGTGGAAACACTTTCTTTGGTTAATCTTCCAAGGCCAGGGTTACCGCCTTGAAACACTGACTCGAGGTTTTGGTCAGCTTGAATGATGTAGCTAAGCGCTTTTCCAAATATTCCAGGGTGAAGCATGGTTACTGAAAGCTCAGCTGTCGGTTTGCCTCCTCCATTCAAACCCGAGGTCTGTGTGCCCAAAAGCTAGTCTAATTAAAAAGAGCAAAAGAAAAAAAAAAGAAAAGAAAAACAATGTGTCCCTACAAACCTGACCAAATGGCTGGCAGGAGTTTCTCTGGCCGCAGACAGGGCAATCAATGCAATCGATACAAGCAAACACGTGAATACAAGCAAACAAGTGGGTCTGAAGGGGGAAAAGGCAGTAACTTTTACTGTATACAATCCCAATTTTCACATAAATAGCCAAAACAAAACATAGGATTAAATTTAACCTAAATTCAGAAGGTTATGCACCCCAATTCTGTGGTGCAAGAGCTGGTTTTGTTACTCTCCAGCTCTGAACACATCTGAGAGAGAGTGTCAGGTCCGGCCATATTTGAGGAGCGCCAGGTCTGACGTCGTTTGAGGCCTTGATCATCACCACTCTATCGTCACTCTTCAGCGAGCGTCATGCAGTGTACTTAAGATATCTGCCCCACTCCTCCACGCCATGCCAACTTGCCCGGTATCAGCTCTTAGCAGAAGGGCTCATGTTTTAAAACATGTCCCTCCTAAACAAGCTGTATCCAGCTATGCGCAAGATAACCTCATTAGGGGAGGCACACCTAACGAGCAGAGCCCAGGAGTGCATGGTGACGGCGGCTTTGGCAGCCATGAGGGTAAAGAAAGAAACTGCACGTGCTTCTAGGCACAAATACAACTGCCAGTTCAGCGTTTCTTGTTTTGCTGATTCTCGACAGCTTATAAAAGCTGTGCGAGTCCATCCACTATAAAGTGCAGATCCTACGCGACTTCAGCACCACACCTCCACAAAACAAGACCTGTTGGGAAGGAGGGGGGAAAGGTGCGTAAACATACAAATTTGTGCATTTCTTGCAATTCCTGCCCAGAGTGTTTGTAGTGAAAGCTGGTTAAGGAGCCACCCAACAGGACAGCTCAGGCTTCCTCAGCTGGACCCCTCCAAGCCCCTGCAACTTCCCTTCCGCAGGTCCTGTAGACATCAAACTCTTCTTCTAGTGCTGCTTACAAGTAAACAAGACATGAGCTGACCACCTTTCCCAGGCTCCATAAAAGCTATTTCCCGAGAAGGGGCCCGCCATACACAAGACACCGTGCCCAGACAAAGGAGCAGCAGGAAAGATAAATGCTACTACGCTCCTCGAGATCAAAAATCCTGCAAACTACCCATTTCAAGAGAACATACACATTTTAAAAGAATGGCTGATCGGAATTCAGGTTATTCAAATGCCCAAACAACACAATCTAATCTAAAATATCAATTCACATAACTCAACAGGTATGTTATAACAAAACCATCACAGCCATCCTTGTACACAAATTCATCCCGCAACCTTCCCCTCCCATACCACAGTGCACCCACACAGAGTACACCCAGTTAATTCTTTTACTTGTATACCGGTTAAGTTTTAACTTTGGTTGTCTCCAAAATTTAGATCTTGCAAATCCAAACTTTCTCAGAAAGCCCACTATAGGTACGTGAAAAATTGAAGAACGTGGAAGAATGAACTTCCAGTTCTTCTAGGAGCTGAAGATGGGATATGAATGAATTCATAGCAAATGCATCAAATCCATTTCAATATTCAAGCCGGAATTTTCATACAAGTTCAGGTGACCTCAGCACGCAGAGTAGGATCCGAGAAAACTGACCCGAAAAATGACAAAGCTTACGTGGGATGAAAAGATGACCATTGAGCAATTACGTGAAGCTTGGCAGACCTTGATTGGTAGTGGATAGGTCAATCATAAAACACAAGATTCAAAGATATGCAGAATCTTTTTTTTTTTTTAAATAAACATCATACAATTTTGAGAAAAGGCAAACTTTTTAAAGGGTGTTTACTGATCCGCAGAGAGTAGAAGAAGGAAGAGAAAACAAGATGAGGGTGAGTTAAGTAATGCTAGAGGAACTCAGAGATCATGATTCTTCAACACAGATGCAGCAGGGCACCCATGGTGCATTTAAAATTTGGTCAGGCATCGCATACACATGGAATTGAGAGTGAAGATGAAAAAAGAAACAATATAAGTGAACCAGATATGCCCAGAATAAACAGAAAATGAGTATTTCTCAGATTACTTTCCTATGACGAAATTTTACATACACTGAAAACATTAAATTGATTCCATATGGGAAATAGTCTTACACTAAAAATAAAATACGATGTTGAAGCTTAAGTTCAAAGGAAATCCTTTTGTTTTGTTATAAACACCCCAAATTTCTTATCCATTTCTTTAGCATGACCTTCATTTGGACTTAAAAAAAAAAAAACAAAAAACAAAAAAAAAAGCTATTTTGAAAATAGCACATGGTGCAGCACAGTAAGAGCAGATTTGGAGAATGAAACAACCAGTTTCAACCAGTGTCGGGACACTATATCCCCAGTACGAGGGGTTTTTTAATGGGCACGGGTACCTCGTATTACACAGCCTTGTCCTGCGGACTGAACAGTTATTAGCAGCTGGAGCACATTAACTGTGATCCTGGAGTGTATCTTTCAGTTCAGGCTAGAAGAAACAAGGGTACCACAACTGAAGGTGTAAATCAGCAAGCGGTGTCAACCAGGAGATTCACTTAAATACACCCCACTTCCAAAAATAAGAGACTCATGTAGACAAATCCAAAAGGCTCTGACTTACAAAGGCTGGAAATCTTAAATCTATTGTCAAGCGTATCTTTTTCTTGGCAGTGTATGTTTGGTATCCACCACTGTTCTAAGCTCCACAGTAATCTTCACCTATCCAGATGAGCTCTCAAGTGGCGAGGAATCCCGCTAGAAATCCATTCCGCACAAAAGGATCACTAATTTGGGAGCTGAACCAACACACTGACCCACTTCGCTCTCATTTCTTCCATTACGCAGCACCCAAAGCTGCAATTTCTAAACCTACCATTAACCTCTTAGGATGTTGAAGACAGACACACATCACATTTTCAGGTCAAAACCTAGTTAAGCTGGCAGCAACAAGGCTACCCAAGTGAAGTTTTTGGAGCAGTTCTCTGGCTGCTTTGTTCCCTCAGCCCCTACTGAAGCTCAGGTTTTTGGCATCGCTAACTGCTCCCAAGTAACCTGCATTTAAGCAACGGGACACTTTCCTGGATGCTCCGCTGTGTCTTGCTCAGGATACATCGGTAGGGTTTGCTCAGCCTGGGGGGCAGGGACAGCCGTGCGAGGATCGCAGCCCTCCTCCTGCACCCACCGCAAGTCAGAGGCTCTCTCTGCTTCGATCTTTCACGTCTCTCTGTATTTTGGAGTGATTAACAACATCCCCCTCAATTTATTGTGAATAAACTTCTGCTTCAGACCACTGGACTCCTCCACAATACATGTTCTTTGCAAGAAGTCACTGTCCTTTAATTTCAAACAACTTCCTCCACCACCACCCAGACAATTTCTGTAGCTGCTCTCATCCCATCGTACTCTAGGGCATTAATAGCCACGGCAAGCACATATACATCACAGCCTCTTTAACATATCGCCAGCAACGGACCAGACACAGGCAGAAGGCATTTGGCCCAGAAGTTTCCCAAGATAGGATTCTCCTCCATCACCCACATTTGATTTTCCCCAGTGACACCCCTCCATGGCCGGAGCAGCATCCGCCACACCAAGACAGAAGGCACCCTGCTTGCACTCTGCAGAAGCTAACCAAGGCTGCATCGCCACTACTAGCCCACAGCCCTTCGAATAAGAGCTAACAGCCCTTCTGAGCTCAGTAGCTTCACAAACCTTCAGTCCCTAGGTCGTTTGGACTATAAGGCATCAGATCGGTAACAGCAAAACAAGCACATGCTTTCATTGACGTTTGTTTTCAGGTGACTGAATAAAACAAAGCTCAGTGCAAAAAAATCCAATCAAGTCCAAATATCATCTTACTAATCACCAGAATAAAGGTATCCAGCCATCGTCGTCAAAAAATACTACCTGAAAAGTGGCAGAGACAGATCAAAAATTAGAGAGACGCAGCCCGCCAATCCAGCTTCAACCCAGGATGCCCCAGCAAGATGTGCCTTCAGAAAAACACTCTTCCTGATCAGTGGGTAACTTAATTGGAGGGCGCACTCAGTCTCTAATTAAGGTTTTCAGCATACATCTTAGGTGAGAGTAACATTTATTTTTATCAAAACCAACCTCAGACCGCTGTAACCCACGCATTTCTGCAGAATAAAGTTTCACAGAGGAATTGTTTCAACCTGCACTACCCGTGTGATCAACCGGACCATAGAACAGATCCAAGTTAATAACAACCCCAAAATCAAGCAGTGCCCCTCGCTCATTATTATTAACCCAATTACATGACCCAGTTCACACATGGCCCCACAAACTGGTTTGCTAGGATAAATGAGAGGCTACCAGCACCGTAAACAAGTTTGCAGATAGGAACTGGCACAGCCAGCTGAGGAGCTGCATGTGTAACTAACTCCCGGGGGTGCTCCCCTAAGTAGTTTTGGGGGAACACATATCTACTTCCTATTTATTAAAAAAAAAAAACAAAACAAAAACCAGTATCAAGCCTATGTTTTCCTTAGCCTGACATACAAAAATTAATCGCCATCATCTATAATTTACACAGGTACTAAGTAAGTGATGTCTTTATGAAATTCTTTATGGGTACAACTGTTCCCTATATGCAAATCACACACTAAAATGAAGATTTGGGTACTATTCAGTCTGGGTTATACGTACTGCACAAATAAAATTAATTCCTGACAAGTCCAATCTCCTCCTGGCTAGCAAGGAGAAAGGTTTAAGCATGGAGTGGCAAGCAGAGCTCGGTTACGTGCTAACTCTTCACTGAAGAACTCCGGCAGGACCCGGTATCGTTGGTATTGCCATTACCAATCCAGCACAAGTAACATCAACAGATCCAAATTGCCATAAAAAGTATTAAATGTTGAACCAAGTGTACATTTTGGTACCACTTCGATTAAATCATTCAAGTAACCACTTTTATCCCAAAACTCCATCAAACAGTACTCGAGGGTTTCCGTGGTGCTGAGTCCTGAAGAGGACCCAACGAAGTGCAAGCAGAAAATACAAGGAAAAAGAGGCAAGAAAAAGAGGACTATAAGCAATGATCAGGTAACCGTACTCAGACTCCTAAGAAATCACAAGGCTTCCTTCAGCCATTCTTGAATAATTGGAGTGGTTTAACTGGAAACCTCAACGCTCTCAAGTTCTCCATGAAGAGCCACAGCAACACTAAGGACAAAACAGGGGTCGTGGGGGAGCTAAGTTGAACGTCTCCATGCTTCTTTACAGCATTAGGCCTTCCTTATGGATCGTAACGGTGGGGAGGAACAGAACTCGGGTTTCTCCACGGTGCTCCAAGGTTCCCTCCACACTCCAGAGGCATCGACCATGAGTTCCTTTGCTTCAAGGAGTGTGCACCGAGCACAAAAGGCAGCCAGCCCACGCCTGCTCGCTCAGCCTTCACACACGGAGCCTGGACTGTCAGCAGCTCGGGCTGCCACTGCTTCCTCATCTTTTTTCCACCCGCCTGCTTTCCTAATGCATCAACAAGTTGCAGTAAGGGTGAACTACATAATTAAAATTACATCTAAACTAAAAGCAAAACTTTTATTTGCTCTCTTCCTTAACACAGCAAACAGTAGAAAAGTTCCATCAGAGGTATATAAGAGTCAAGGAAGTGCGAGTACCATTGTATAAGACTTTACTAAGACACCGTATGGAATTTCCATGTGCCATTTTGGTCAACTATTTTTTAACAATCGTTCTGGAAGAGCTTTGCAGCAGGACAAATACCATAAGGTATTTTAAGACAGAACTTGATCAGCTGCATAAATAGTTAAACAAACTTAACAGAAATTACCTCTAAAGATAGAAACATCAAGCTGGGTGTCCAAAATGTTGATTTAGCCCGGAGGATTTGAAAGCAGACTGAATCACTATTTGTTTGCCACATACGGTTCATATATTTAATCCCATACTTCAAGGCTTTTGCTGGTTGCTCTAGAAGCTGAGGGGGAAGGTCCTTCTTTTCCCAGTTAACCATCTAGCTTCTCTCCTCCCCTCCCCTTTCTGCTTAAGCCTTAGAGATTGTGAAAGCTTGGCAAGGATTTTCCTTCACCCTTGTCTGCAGCGTGGGATAAGAGCTGCCTCCTGGACTTGCTCTGAATTTTAATGTTTTCTTTTACTATAGGGAGTAAGACACTGGTGCTTGTGATGCATCCAGTGGATGGAGTTCAGAAAAGGTCAACAAGAGTTGTCACAAATCAAGAAAACATGACAAATAGGGACAGGGTAAAGAGCTAGAGATGTCTGGTCTAGAGAGAAGACAATAAAGCAGTGATCGAGGTCTTCATGTATACAGCTACAAAGAGGAAAGAAATTAATTATTCTCCACCTCCCCACGATCCAAGAGTAATGGACTTAGACTACATGGGATATTCAGCTTTGTCATCAGGAAAAGTTTCCAACACAAGGACAGTGTTGGAAGAAGTTGCCAGAAAGATAATGAAAGACTGGTTTAGACACACACCTGTCAGGCAGGACTGATGCATAATTGAATTAGCTTCAGATCAGATGATTTGGTGAGGTCTCATCTTCTATAATTATTATATTTACCACTGGGACTGCGTCCTTTAGCACAGGTCCTTCATTTGTCATTGGAGTCACAGAAAGTGACAACCCACACATCAGCTGATAGATGGAAGTGAAGTTCTTTAAACACATTTGAAGTAGAAAGATCCCCTGGCAATCACAGGCAAAAAAAGAAAAAATAAACAAACTAACTAACCACCAAAGAACAAAACCAAACCGAAACTGGCTAGAGGGAACATCTGGAGGTCTCTAGCTAAACTTCCCGCTCATGACAGGGTTAACTTAAGAGTTATATTGAGTTGCCTAGAGCATTGTCCAATCAAGGTTTGAAAATCTGAGGATAGAGCCTCTCTAGTAACCCATCCCAACTCTGATGAGGAATAATATCTTATTTCCCATGCCAATTTTATTTGTTGCAACTGGTGCCCGTTGCCTCTCTTCCTTGTGTTGCACACCTCTGAGAAGAGTCTGGGTCCATGTTCTCTGCAAGCTCCTGTAGATAGTGAAAGGCTGCTACTAGATCCCTTCTCAGCCTCTTCTCCAGGCTGAACAAGGCCAGCTCCTTTAGTTTCTCGCTGGTTGCTACAATACAACATCTATCCGGCCTCCCTTCTCCGGTCCCCCTCCGAAGGGAGGGCATCTGCCCAAAAAACCCCATGTGAGCATCCCTAAGGGAGAAACCAGTATTTTCCTCTCCAAGGAAGGAACAGGAAGACAGATTCCTCAATAGCCTTGCTCCCCTGCTTGCATCTCCTCTGATAACATGCAAGATAAGCTGAGAAGAAATGAAGTCCTATCTATAAATGTCAACAGAAACCTATCAGCACGAGCAGAATGCAAAGGAAAAGAAGGGCTCTCCAAACAAAGCTAAAATGGAAAGCCCATTCATCATGTTGGTGGCTTACGGAGGAGGATGGATGGCTTTCACAGAGGAGGGGGGCACGGGGAAGTCTTGGAATCCCAGTGCTCATTTTTATTTTATCTACACGTCCACAGAAACAGCTCACCCACAAGGACCCTTTCCTGAGCAAAGGCACAGGACAGCTGGACAAACTGTTCCTGGTTTTGCTGACCTGGCTTACGGCATCACAGTCCCAGAAGCCAAACCCCAATACGGAGCAGGCTTCTGCACGCCAAATTCTGCTCGTTTATCTGGCTGCACTCAAATTCAAGTCTGTAAAACATTCTTGAATTTGAAAGCTTGTTCTTTTAATAGAGAGTCTGAAGCAGGCAGATAGTGAAGAAGCCAAGCAGTATCTTTTCATTTGAAAAGTAAGGTGAAAAAATAATCAAAGTTTCATAAAACAAAACAGTGGTGAGTGAAAGCTGACACTCAGTTGAACGTGCAATGCTGCATGGCAGGGCAAGTCAGTTATTAACCAGAGGGTGTTGAAAGTCTCTAAAAGGGATTGGCGAGACCCTATCTATGCTGTTTCAGAAACTGAAGCAGGGTATGCCTACGGGTATGGTTTCACAACATTTGAGGCTGAATTAAGACCTTGCTGCTACCATAGAGAATCCTCCCTCCTTCCCTCTCTGTCCAGCTGTATGTTCCTGCTGGGTTACCCTCAAAGAGCTAGAACAAGTGACACAGTATCTCTCAAGTGCATGAAGGACTTGAACCAATGCAGAACACCCCACGCAGGGGAGAATTCTCTCCAGTGTGCACATCTCACCCAAAAGACAGGAACACCCATCTTCTCCATTTCACAAAGGCTAGGTGAAACCTGTAGCAAACCACCAATGCATTTTCAGCTGGGATCACAAAAACTTACTGGATTGAGGGTTAAATAATAAAAAAAAGGATGTTTCAGGTGTCACATTCAGGATGCAAAGGTAAGAGCGCTGCCCCATGAGTGCTGAAGGAGCCAGCCTGCCACAACCCCACCACAGCAGAAAAGCAGGCAGGCTCCTGCCAGGGCTGAAAGCTGGCCTGGCAACGGAGGTGACGAGTGCCCGAGCCAGGGGCTTGCACAAGGGAAGAAGAGGGACCGTGCAGCTGTAGGTGGGGGGAGGAAGGGTCAGGTTTCTCGCCTTTGATGACAGTGAGTTAGATCAGTTCAGCTGTAACATGTAATTTCATCCTCGGATACCAAAATGCTGAGCACACGTGAAAAAAAGGTGTATCTGGTGAAAGAAGTGAGCAGATGTTTCAATAAAAGCCACTAGTTTAAAGCAGAATGTCTGTCAGTAAGTGTTCTAAATGTTTTTTAAAACTTTAAAAAGTAATAATACTACTACTAAATCAAGACGTGTCAGGGTCACAAAAGTTGGTGGGATTTTATTGAGGTGCCATTTCAGACCTGCTGATTGAATTTCAAAGCCCAGCCCTCAGAAATCTCGAGTCGAGCAGGGACAGGGAACTACTCCCCTTTTAAAAGCAGTCTCTGTTCGCAAGGCACAGAGGGGTAGTTTAAGGAAACGCTCAGGTTGCTCCAGCCACGCTTCCAACCTTCAGAGAAAGCTCAGCACTACCCCCACCAGCACCGAGCTGGGCCAAAGCCAAAATAAATTTGGCACAAAGCGCAAATGCCCTGACTTGGAACTGCATACGGCCAAAGTGTTTGTTCTCGGGGGGGAAGGAGTTTGAGACAGAACCCAGCAGCAAGATTGTTCTTCAAATTAGGGCTGACAGGGTGCCAAGGATCCCCACTGAAAGTGGGAACAAGAAAGGGACCAACTTTGGCTCCCACACCAGGCCCTGGGCTCCCAAACCACCGCTTGTAGGGGGTCACATACTGCCCTGCCAGCACGCCGAGCAAAAACTGATCTGCTAAAGCAGAAGTGACTTAGAAAGGGCCTAAGGAGACAAACCTGCAGGGTTTCAGGTCACAAAAAGTTAAAATTACACTTTGACGTGAAGCCAAGTCAAGACTCCAAAGTCTGTCACTTCTTTGTGAGCTCTCGCTTATGCTGTGCTGTGAAGGGCCTGACAACGGCTAAGCCTGATCTACGGTTCTCACTTCAGTTACTGGAGCAATATACTATAAAAAATAAATCAGACTCATTCTCCAAAAGCCAGGCAGATATTTATCGAGCTGTAATACAGAGCCACGCAGTTCATTTTACACACATGATGGGAGATTGACCTAACCATGCCTGCAGAATCACTCTTGGCAGCATAATCTGCATGCGATCAAACAACCAACAGGTTCATGGGATCAAATTTGTGCAATTCATTGCTAAATACGCACTGACGTCTCAAGTTTGCTTTATGTTTTATTTCACTCAGAAAAGAAATCCACATTCACCACATACACCATAGAAATAACAGGAGTATAGAGGCACTTGGATTCAAACTGACCACAAAATACTGCCCATGTAGCTCTTGGGCTTTAAAGCCATTTATCAGCAGTGGTTTGGCTAATTTTTAGTCTCTAAAGACAGAAAAAAAAAAAGTTACATTGGCTGTTCAATTTCAGGACAGCACACGTATGACATTCAGTACTTATCATCTCAGGTTAGCATTCAACCGTGTCACATATAACTGTGTTATAATCCCAGGGGAATCCCAGGTTACGCATAATCCAACCAGCAGTCTGCGGGCCAAGTCTACAAGACAATCCCACCCATCTTTCCAAACAACCCCTCTTCCAAGCAGCCAAGCACTTCAACCCTGGGAAGAGATGACGGGACTAGACTCATGCTTCATCTTGTACAAACACACAACCCACTTGGGTTGGGAGGGAGTGCAGAGAGAGGAGTTGTCTGAAAACAGACTTCTGTACCTGTTGACACCAGATCATCTTGGTTTGGACATTCCCTACCTTTTTGCAATCAAGTATCACTTGAGAAAACTGGCAGTGTCCTGCCTTCCTTCTTCCCTGGTCTGGTTCTGAGTGGATAAAGACCTGCGACCTCAGTTCTCCCTCCAATGCGTATATGCTGTAGTTGTCGTAATTATTAAGAAATCTAGTTTGCAGTAAGATGCAAATTCTTTAAAACATGGCTGTTGCCAAAACCATTCTCCCCAAAACAGAGTTATCATAAAAATGTAGAATAACTAAGGCAGGAAGGGACCTCCAGAAGTCACCTAGTCCAACCCCTGCTCAAAGAAGGTCTAATCAGATCAGGTTGGCCAAGGCCATGTCCAGCTGAGTCCTAAATACCTCCAAAGTTAGAGGTTCCACAAGCTCTCTGGGCAGGTCTGAAATGACCAGAGCAAAACAGATGCAAGGAAGGCTGTGCCCAAGTCAGACCAATAGGTCTTAGGACTTGCCTCTGACAGCGGCCAAGAGAAGGCTCTCAAGGTCCATCAAACATCATCAAAGGGCACCTGGAAAAGGAAAGTCTGCCTGCCACTGTTAACCACTGTTGTGATTTATGAACGGCCCACGCACTGCACTGACATTTGTCACTAAAACAACAATGCCTATTGTTTCACTGGTGAAATTTTAATTGAACTAATTAACTAATGCAGTTAGCCTACAATTCCAAATTTCTTTATCAACGCAAAAGGTCCCAAATGCTCCCTCATGCATTCCAAGTACTCCACGCTTCTCTTCAGTAACAAGACAAGGCAGCTGTTCCATTGCAAAATTCAGCAGCAGATTTACAATAAAAGAACGGGCACCAGAAAGCTGGCTGTTCTCTGAAATCATCCGAGGACGCTGGCTGTCTTCGTCTCCTTTTCGTCTCCTTCCTAAGACTCCATCTGCAGCGTCGGCAGAATTTCAGAAACACAGCTATGAATTTCTGAAGTGTGTATTTCTATACCAGAGCTACAGAATCACATCTTTTGCTAATAGAACAGTCAGGAATTTTGCTCCGATGCTGCAACATTTTCATTTGGACTTTATAAGGAAAAAAATTAGCATGTTCCACTCTCTGAAGATGCAAGTTACCAGTGAAGATGAAAGCAAAATCCTCACCGAGAAGTGAAGTCACAAGGGCCTTAGTGCAACCCCCAGGGAAGCTCCTCCTTTTGTTAGGACATTCACAAAACATTCTCCTTTGGAGATACCAAGATGCACAATAAGGGTTGAACACACATTTCTGCTTTAAAACAACTCCACCAGAAGTAAACCACTCTCAAGACAAAAAAAACCCCCACCACTGGGAACTAGCTGTCATTCATTCTGGCACTTGAAGAACATTTACTTTCTACCAAACACAGAAATTTTCTAGTTTCAAACCCAGCTGAAAGAAATCCTGCTACAGAAGTCACTACGTTGATCCAAATGTAGAAATTATAATTTTACTTAATAAATCAGATATTGTTAAAGAAAGATTTACCTTTTTTTTTTTTAACAGAAGCTACTTAATCAACTTAGAGGCTAACCTAAAAACAAGCATTTCAAACAAAGGAAGCAACAATATTAACTAGAAATACCATTGTATCACATTTTTCTAGTTTTTCAGGGTGAAGAGGGAAAGAAGAGAGGAGAGACAATATGACAGGCCAATTTTCCTGTCATTTTCAGATTCTTTCATGTACATTTGTCAAGCGGGATATACAGATTAAACGTCAAATTATTTTGCTACTCATTTTTCAGACACAAAGAAAAGCTTGCATGTCTGGAAGCTCATCATCTTACCCATTACTCATTAGTTCAATATTAATCTGCTAAAATCATCATGGCTACATTAACAATACTAGTAACTCAGTTTAGGATAACACTCAATAGTTCAAAACTTCCAGACATAAGACACTTACAGTCATGACGTTTTATTAATAGAAACACACATTCACTAATTCATATATATAAATTAAAATCTTTATTTCAAATGAACATTTAGCACAGACTGTAAGCCAAAGCAAATCTTAACAGTGACTTACCAGGAAGCCTGTTCATGTTGACCCCTTGAGCAGAAAGTCCTATTCCCATGTACCTTCAAAAAAGAAAAACCAAACAAAATATCAGTCAAGCACAGAACGGCCAAGCCACAAGATTTCCTGCAGCAGAAACACAGAAAAAACCCCAAAACAATCCACAAACCATTTAAGGTAAGAATGTTGAAATCACTAAAGATTTTCCATTACTTTAGTCTTTTCTTGAAACAAAGACAAGATGTCCATCTGCTTTAGTGACTGACAGCTTTGCGATACACAACTACAGCTACTCTTTAGCTCCCAGTTGGTAGGAAAAGGACTGGAAAACAATCAAAATCACAGAATGGTTTGGGTTGGAAGGGACCTTTCAAGGCCATCTAGTCCAACCCCCCTGCCATGAGCAGGGACATCCTCAACTAGATCAGGTTGCCCAGAGCCCCGTCCAGCCTGACCTTGAATGTTTCCAGGGATGGGGCATCTCCCACCTCTCTGGGCAACCTGTGCCAGCGCCTCACCACCCTCAGTGTGAAAAACTTCTTCCTTGTGTCTAGTCTAAATCTCCCCTCTTAGTTTAAAACCATCACCCCTTGTCCTGTCCCTACAGGCCCTGCTAAAATCTTTGACCTCATCTTTTTTATAGGTCTCCTTTAAGTACTGGAAGGCTGCTGGAAGGTCTCCCCGGAGCCTTCTCTTCTCCAGGCTGAACAAGCCCAACTCTCTCAGCCTGTCTCCATAGCAGAGGTGCTCCAGCCCTTGGATCATCTCTGTGGCCTCCTCTGGCCCCGCTCCAGCAGGTCCATGTCCAGGTGGGGTCTCACCAGAGCAGAGTAGAGGGGCAGAATCCCCTCCCTCAACGTGCTGGCCATGCTGCTTTTGATGCAGCCCAGGATACAGTTGGCTTATCTGGGCTCCGAGTGCATGTGGCAGATACACTCGCTCTGGTCAGGGCCAGAGGTTTTCAGGGCAGCAGCCGATGGCTCATTTTCGCACCTCCAGTGTCCTGCCGTGGCAGTTGTCATATACACATCTCAGCGCAGGTGCCAACCACCCCCCCTCTCTGTGGTGGGAGTGGGAGAGACGGGACCCCTCAGCGGGTCGTCAGGGCTCCCAGCCAATGGCGCACCTCGGCTGAAAGAAACTTCTAGACCTCTGACCATACTGGGACCCCTCAGTGGACAGACAGGGCCCTCAGCCAATGGCATGCCTTGGTTGAGAGAAGCTTCTGGAACACTGGCCATAAATGCCCACAGCTCAGAGCTGACCAGGCTATAAAAGGAGCCCCCGCCAGAGAGCCCCCTTTGAGTGGTTTTCCTCAGAGCAGTGGGTCTGTGATCAGAAACTCTCCCCTTGGGCTGAGACATCACCCGAGGAAAGTTCCTGGGATTGAGTGCCCTCACCCTCTTTTGGTGAGTGATTTCTTCTGGGTATCCTTGAGTGAACCCTCACCACCCCCCACCCCACCAGTGAGCGCTCTTATTCCTCTGGGTACCCTTGAGTGAGAGTTTTCCCCTTTGTGAGTGAGTGTGCGCACACCCTGGACCATCATTCTTGTGGTTTGCTGTGCAGTAATAACATCCCCGACCAGTATATCGAACCTGTAACTTCTTAAATGTTCTCAGAGCATCGTTTGGTCACCTCGTTGTTTTGTTAGTTTTGGTGGTTTGGTTTCAGTTGTGAATTAAAAAGTTTGAGTTTAGCTGTGTGGAGTTGTTGTGGTGTACCTCCATGACAGTGCACATTGCCAGGTCACGTCCAGCTTCTCATCCACCTGTACCCCAAGTCCTTCTCGGCAGGGCTGCTCTCAAGCCCTTCATCCCCCAGCCTGTACTGATACTGGGGGTTGCCCCAACCCAGGTGCAGGACCCTGCACTTGGCCTTGTTGAACCTCATGAGGTTCACCTAGGTCCACCTCAAGCTTGTCCGGGTCCCTCTGGATGGCATCCCATCCGTCAGGTGTGTTGTCCGCAAACTTGCTGAGGGTGCACTCAATCCCATTATGTCATTGATGAAGATATTAAACAGTACTGGTCCCAATACAGACCCTTGAGGGACACCACTTGTCACAGATCTCCATCTGGACATTGAGCCATTGATCACTACCCTCTGGATGCAACCATCCAACCAAATCCTCATCCACTGAGCAGTCCACCCATCAAATCCATCTCTCTCCAATTTAAAGAGAAGGATGTTGTGGGGAACCCTGTCAAAAGCCTTACAGACATCCAGACAGATGACATCTGTAGCTCTTCTTGTCCACTGATGTAGTCACTCCATCGTAGAAGGCCACTAGGTTGGTCAGGCAGGACTTGCCCTTGGTGAAGCCATGCTGACTGTCTCCAATCACCTCCCTGTCCTCCATGTGCCTCAGCATAGCTTCTAGGAGGATCTGCTCCATGATCTTCCCAGGCACAGAGGTGAGGCTGACAGGTCGGTAGTTCCCAAGGTCCTCCTTCCTACCCTTTTCAAAAATGGGTACAATATTTCCCTTTTTCCAGTCCCCAGGGACTTCACCCAACTGCCATGACTTTTCAAATATCATGGAGAGTGGCTTGGCAACTACGTCAACCAATTCCCTCAGGACTCCAAGATGCATTCATCAGGTCCCTTAGACTTAACGTATGTTCAGGTTCCTCAGGTGGGCACGAACCTGATCTTCTTTTACAGTGGGAGGGACTTTGCTCCCCCAGTCCTCCATCTTGTGGTCCATCCACTCAAGAGGTGTGAGAAGAGTCAGTGAAGACTGAGGCAAAAGAGTTGTTGAGTACCTCAGCCTTCTCCTCATCCGTTGTTACCAGTTTGCCAGTCTTGCTTATTGGGGGGTACGCTTTCTTTGACCTTCCTTTTCTGGCTGACATACCTATGGAAGCCCTTCTTACTATTCTTTGCATCCCTTGCCAAGTTCAGCTCCAGCCACGCCTTGGCCTTCCTGACCCCATCCCTACACAACCAGGCAGCATCCCTGTACTCTTGCTCCCTGTGCTCTCTGTGTGTTTCCTTCTTGCCCTTTAGTTTGACCAGCAGGTCTCGACTCAGCCATGTCGGTCTCTTGCCTTCCTTGCCCAGTTTCTTACACCTGGGGACCAAGAGCTCTTGCGCTCTGTGGAAAGCCTCCTTAAAGATCTGCCAGCTCTGTTCTGCTCCCTTGTCCCCAAGGGCAGTTTCCCAGGAGGTTCCATTGACTAACTCCTTGAAGAGCTGGAAGTTTGCTTTCCTAAAATTCAGGGTCCTGACTTTACTCTTCACCAGACCCATATCCCTCAGGACTGTGAACTCCACTAGTGCGTGATCACTGCAGCCCCGGTGGCCTCCAATCTTGATGTCACCAATGCAAGTGAGCTAATTGGTGACCAACAGGCCCAGTATTGCATCCCCTCTGGTGGGGCTGTCTGTTACCTGGGTTAAGAAGTTCTCCTCCATCCACTCCAGGAGTCTCCTGGATTGCCTGCAACTCACCATGCTACTTTTCCAGCAGATGTCAGGGTGGCTGAAGTCCCCCAGCAGGACAAGAGCCTGCAAGCGTGATGCCTCCTGCATCTGGAGTAAGAAGCCTTCATCAATAGGCTCCCCTTGGTCAGACGGCCTATGGTAGACACCAACCACAAGCTTCCCTTTTATTGCCTCGGTCTCTGATTCTTACCCATAAGCTCTCAACCTCCTTGTGGCTGTTCTTCAGAGACAGCTCCTCATGCTCCATCCATTTCTTGATGTAGAAGGCAACACCTCTGCCGTTCCTTCCTCGCCTGTCCCTTCTAACAGCCTGTAGCCATCGACAGCCGCACTCCAGTCACGGGATTCGTCCCACAAAGTTTCAGTAACAGCAACTAGGTCATTGCTTTCTAGCAGCACGGTGGCTTCCAACTCCTCCTGTTTGTTGCCCATGCTGTGTGCGTTGGTGTAGAGGCCCTTCAGCTGGGCTGTTGGCCATGTCGCCTTCTTAGAGGAACACCCCTTAATTCCTTTGAGGTCTTTCACTGGTGGTTCCCTGTTGGCTCCCATTGCCTCAGGAGCCCCTGGCTCGTCTCCATAAGACTTCCAGTGTGCTGCAGTGGAGCCAGCGCGTCTCGGAGCAACAGGCTGAGGGCCCTTGCTAGCACCCCGTCCCTCGAACCTTGGCATGTCGTCCCACAGCTATCACGGGCAAACCTGACACTATCCCCCTCCCCCTTCAAGTCTAGTTTAAAGCTCTGTCGATGAGCCCCGCTAGCTCGTGGGCAAAGACCCTCTTCCCCCCATGAGAAAGGTGAATCCCATCTGATGCCAGCAGACCTGGTGCCATGTAGGCCATCCCATTATCGAAAAACCCAAAATCGGGGCGGTGACACCAGCCACAGAGCCACGTATTAATAGCCTGGGCCCATCTGTTTCTTCCAATGTCGCTGCCCGCAACTGGAAGGAGAGAGGAAAAAATAACCTGTGCTCCAGATTCCCTTACTAACCCTCCCAAGGCCCTGAAGCCTCTTTTGATTGCCCTTGGACTACACGTTGCGGCTTCATCACCGCCCACATCAGCAATTAAATTTCTGTTGGTGTTACCCCCACCCCCGTATCAGAAAAAACCCTATTTATACAGGTGATTAACAAGAGTAAAAAAATACATAAGGGCAGATTATATGAGAACAAATGTCTATCTAGCCTGATGTATTGTCTCCAGGAATAGCTGGTAGTGGATGCACAGGACAGAGCAAACAGTTGTACTTTCCAGAACATTCTTTCATTGTACAACATATATTTTACATAATTTCCTAAGCAAAAGGTGGTCGTCCTGTATTTCACACCCCAATAGGTTTTCCTCCATTAATGTGACAGTTTTCTGAACCTTTGTAAGCTCTTTGAAAAGGCAACATCCTGCAGCTCCACCATTCAACTACTCTTCAAGCTAGTTTTGCTTCATACTTGCATTTCCAGAATTGGAAGAGAGGAATAGCACTTCCCTGTTAACTTTCTCGAGGATTTTAAAGTCCTCATTCATACCCCACTCCCCAATGGTCTCTTCTTAAGCTTGACTACTCGCAGTCTACTCAGTTGTTCCTCATATGGAAGCTAATCTATACCTCTTAATACTCTTGCTACACTTCCAGTTCTGTATCTTCTTTGAGAGCGGGGGAAACCAGAACCACAAGCATCAGTCACCATGTGTTTGCGTTGTGAATATTACAGACAACAATATAATGATGTTCTCCATTTTGGTTTCTATTCCTCCCCCTCCTGGTCTTTATTATTGCATTTATTTTTTGACTGCAGATGAGAACTGAGCTGATTTTTCCATGCAAGCAGGACACAAAGAACTTGTCCCTGCACTGTAAGAGGCAGCTCAGAGACCATTTTTTGTGTCAAGTTTGGATTGTTTATTCTCCCCCCATGAGAATCATTTTACATCTACCCAGTCTCAACTGCATCTTTCATTTTGTCACCCAGTACCGTCAGACCATTCTACAGTTCTCCATAGTCAGCCCTTGATTTTACAACTCTAGTTAGCTTCATATCATCAGCAAAAAATACTGTCTTACTATTGATTTCACTTCCAGGCCATTTATTAATGTAGTGAAATTCAGAGGCTTGGTACACACCCCCGCACAAATCCACTGGTGAACATCCTCAGCCGTGGGGAGTGGAGGGGGCACAACACGCGCACACGGGCCATTCATTTCTCTGCCCTGTTTCCTACCTGTAAGCGCATCTTCTAACCCATCATTCAACCACACAAGCTCCTTCACTTTATCCCATGTTTCCTTTACCTTCCTCAAGAATTTCCAAGACTGGACCTTGGCAAATCCAGGCAGACCGACCCTCATCTACATCTGCATTCAACAGGACCGAAAGGCATGGCCAGCCTTCACAAAGGCTCTTCTTCCTCGCTGCAATATTCGTGCACGTACCCATTTTGTTTGCTCTATTTCTGTTAATTTGCATGGTCATTAATTCTTTTAATATCCCCTGGAACCACAGAAACAGCTGCCCTGCTCAGTTTGTTTTTAACAAGCTTCCATATTTTTAGGTTACTGCGCTTTGAAATTAAACAGTTACTGTTGGGCTCTTGTTCGTGTAAAGGTATAAATCCAAATCGGCTGCAGCCAGCATCCTGCCGTTCTCTCACAGTATCAGCTTTCTTCCTGTGGCTTCCCCGACTACCTGCTCCATAAAACATTAATCACGTCTAAAAATACTATTTCAGAACTGGACCTCAAAGTTCCACTTCTTCAAGCTATGTGGGTTAAGTCTCCCACAGCAACTGTTTCCTGCCCTTGACTTCTCCATCTCAATCACTGTCACCACCCCAATCAAACAGCATGGAAGTGGTAATAACCAATTTTTTTCTTGTCTACACAGGAATTTTAATCCTTAGAGGTCCGTAAGTTTATCAGATCTCAGTCTATGGTCTCTTTAATAAATAGCACCACACCTTCACAAACATGGCCAACTTTGTCTTTCTTGTACATTTCACATCTTGGTATTGTGACCTTCCAGATTTTAAACACCTGAAACCCAGTTTTACAGTGCTTTAAAAAACACGCTCTATTTCAGAAGTGCCCCAGCTTCCAGAGCATGCGAAGCAGAACCTCCTCAGACCAAGTCCTCAGCAACATACCAGAACTGTTCCTCCTCACCTCTCCGGTACTGGGCAAAGCACAGTACCCTGCAACAGTGGGGAGAAACGTTTTGGAGACTGCTACAGCAGAGGTCCTGGGTTTCAGCTTCCTATGTAGCAGTTACAAGTTTTACATACAGAACTGTTTCTGCTCTTCCCTATGCCTTCAGCACCACACGGACCACAACTATCACTTCACACTCAGCAACTGGTACAGTATTCAGATGCCTCAGGCAGGAGCTTACTTCGTGCCTACCAGCCAAGTCACGATGCCGTTCTCCCTGGAGTCACAACCTCGGTTATCTATACACCCGATCACTGAATTGCTAACGATTCTGCGGTCCGCCTTGCCCTTTTAGCTGGCCCCTGGCCTCTTAGGGTTATCTTCAGAGGAAAGCGATATATGACCATGATATGGAGAACCTACTCCTGGACTTGTACCTTTCCTTCACCCAGCCCAATGTTTTCCTGCTGCAAGACTAGGGCTCTTCAAGTCCAAAGTTTCTTGGGGTGATCGCTGACAATAGGGCTATGCCAACGTAACGGCCTGCTACAGCCAAGAAAGGCCAGTCCAGGTCCTTCAGCTCTCCCTGTGTATAAATTATGCCATTACACAAGCACCAGGAAAGTGTTAGTTTTTGATAAAGGAAACAGTAAGACGACCACTGAACTCGGAAGAATACCCAAGAGAGGCTTTGGCAGCAGCCAGTTCAGGAGCAGAAGATTTGAACCTCCTGATGGCATTTAGGGCAAACAAGTTTATCTCAGAAACTCTCCAGTCACAGAGGACAGATTCCAGGACATTTGGCAGGATTTCTTATTTCTCATTTAGAAGGATAAGAAGAGATTTATGAGGGTTTCCAAAATACCTAGGATACACATTATTATATTCTCTGCAGAAAGGCTAAAAGCCTGCAGGCTGTCCACAAAAAGAAGAGCTCAAGGCGCTTTGCCCGTTGAGACAGGACAGTGGACGCTCCAGTGCAATACAGCTTGGACACAGCGCATACAGAAACACAAACGCCCCGAGTATATTTTGCACTGCTCCAGGTCCCAGGACACGAGTGAAACGACTGCTGCCTGCAGAGAGTAGCCCTAAGCTTTTAGATCTGACTGGCCCCACCCTGGAGATAATCCTCCTCATCTTGCTTGGTCACGATGGAAAGAGCTCAAGGGCACCACCTTCCCTACCATGGGCTAACCAGCTCCTCCAGCACAAACAGGGATCGTTTCACCTGCACCAAGGGAACCGTCAGCCAAAGGTCAGCTGGCATCTGCCTGGGCATGCACTCCCTCCAAGGAGGGATTCGAGGCTGCCAAGATACAGCCTAACAAAAGGCATCCCAAAGGTTTCTGCTGCCACATGCTGTAGAGTAGCCAGGCAAGATGTAACAAAGGAGCAGAGTG
Organism: Phoenicopterus ruber ruber; assembly: GCA_009819775.1. Lineage (NCBI taxonomy): Eukaryota > Metazoa > Chordata > Aves > Phoenicopteriformes > Phoenicopteridae > Phoenicopterus > Phoenicopterus ruber. Next base: position 887,772 of record CM020227.1, read on the forward strand.
GGAAGGATTTGTACAAAATCGAGCCCTGCATAGTCTGCAGCATGTCCTGAAGCAGAAAGCTCAATGGTAAAGACCAGCGTTGCTTCAAAAGATACATGAACTGGGCAGAGACAAGGCAAGACTTTTGGGCATTCATCCCAAAACCTAAACTTGCAGAGGACTACAAGGATGAAAGAACCCAGTCTCTAGACTATTTACTCCTCAGTAACTAAACAACAGAAAAAAAAAGTTTCATCTGAGAAGGGAAGCCATAACTGCTAGCACCTCTGCGCCACAGGGTCCAGAGGGGAAGATGTCGTTTCTCTTTGGCCTAGGAACTCCTTTGAAACACACCTGAGCAGAGGTGCTAAGGACAGCATCGTGGCAGCTATCAGCTAAGACAATGGCAGCGTATCAGTGAAAGCGTTCAGATTTTTATGAACAGAGATCAACTGCTGGTCTCCACTTCCCTATTACAACAGAAAATATGACCCACAAAAGACTCCTACCCAAGAACCCTCCAGCACCAACAACCACCATGAAAAGGACATGGAAAGGCTTTGGAGCACCACAGCCAAATTACCACTGCTGGAACACAGAGATGTTTTAATAAGGTCCTTCACCAGAAGATCTTAAAGAAATTATCTTGGTATAAAAAGAAAGTCACCTCATGGACTAGTAACTAGTTTAAATAAGAGATCAAGGATAAGAAAAATGCTTCCAGCAACACAGAGATGAGGTAAAGACACCATTCCACAGGCTCAGAACAAATACCTGTGACCTGAAAAGGAGACTCAGGAAAGCCAAGAAAAAGAAGGGGGGAAAGAAAGGGGGAAGGTGGAGAGACCACCATGATTAAGCAGTACGATAAAGAGAACTACTCCCACCAACCCCATCCCAGGCCGTATTAGGATGAACGCAAACGGCAGGTCACAGGAAGGGATTTGCTCCCCTCTATTCAGCACCTGTGAGTATCATATTCAGCTTGGGGCTCTCCAACACAAGGAGGAGTTACAAACTGGAGCGAGCGCAGCAGAGGCCACCAAGACTGTCAGGGGGCTCAAGCCACACGATGGATGAGGAGAGGCTGAGGGAAATGTGTTTGTTCAGTCTTAAGAACAGAAGACAAAGAGGGGATCAAAGCTGTAACAAACAAAACTCCAATTAGACATTACTAAAAAGATTTTAGCCATAAGCGTGATCGAACGACAGAAGAAGGGGCCAGAAAAGTTACTGAATCTCCACCCTTAGAGATAGTCCAAAACTTGAGTGCACATTGTCCTGAGGAACCTGACGTACCTTTGAGGCTGGCGCTGCTTTGACTGGGGAGCTGAACTGGATGACCTACAGAGACCCTTTCCAACCTAAATTATTCAACAATATCTTGACGGAGGACAGTTTTGCTGACAGGCAGCAAACTCTTGGCCAGCAGCACATAAAGCAGGATACCTCCCAAGCTGAGAAAAGACAGAACTTCCTGAGGCACACGTACACACCACAAGCTAAGCCCTGATCTGATCATACCAGCTGAACCCATCTTTCTTCCTAGTGTCAAGGAGAATGGATCATCCAGGAAAAACTGGTTCCTGATCAACAGCCCTGCGTTCACAAATGAAACATGCCATGATGACTGCTGCCTGGCACATCGCCACAAGCCCTTGAGCTCTTCAGCTGAAGGGCTCCTGAACCTAGTGTCCACTTGAAGAAAAGCAACAAGGAAGGTGCTGCTCTGATGTAGAGATCTCAAGGATAGAAGAGACTTTAAAGGGAAAGCATTATGTGATCTCATTCCTTTGGATCCCTAAAACCAAACAGACACACACCCCACCCCACCCCCATCTTTTCTCCTCTGTAATCAAGACTTTTTAAACATCACACTCCACAGTTAATGGCTCAGCTATTTCATTCTTTAGAACTCTTGAATGAAGACCAGATAACACCTAATTATTTGTTCCTGTGTTTTATGGATAAATAACACTGTTGTTGTATTAATCCTTCAACAGGAGCCAGACAATAATTTAAAAACAATGATTGGCATGTGTTTTATTGACAAATGACATTGTTGTTTTATTAAACTCTTCAATTTGAGCCAGATAATCCTTTAAAAGCAAACACTAGCACTTGGGAGCCTCTAAATAATCCTACCTTTTCAGAGCCCCTCATAAAAAGTTCTCCCAAATCATCTCTTGGTTTTACAGACTTGCCAGCTTGCTGCCCATCCCTGACATTTTGGGAGGGAAAGATACTCCTTTAACATTTCAGGCCTTGAGCCAGGTGTCCCTCAAGTCATTTTGGTCAACCTGTTTTTTAAAACTTAAACTTTGTTCTTTCCATTTTTCTCACCTAATAAAACATCAATTTTTGGAGGGTGAACCCCTATCCTCTCTCACCCTCATGTCTAATTATGTCAACTGTCAAATCATTTTGAGTCTCTCCAGTAGTTCACACACATTTACACTGATCCTCCAATATGACGGGTCTCTCCTTAAACAGTCTCCATACTATCTGAAAGCATCCCTTATGATTGCATCTTTTTATTAGCTCTTCTTAAACAAGCTTCTTCAATTTATACAGGGTTTTTTTCTGGCTGCTTTTTTTTTTTTTTCATGAACCCTGAAGCAGTAGGGTTTGGGGGCCTTTTCACAGTGCTTCTCAAAGGACATTAAACATGAGTACTTACGGTCAGTGCCGCAGAGCAACTTATAAATGCATTTTTTTGTAAACATTTTCTGCACTGCTCAGAGCATGAGCCAGAAGTTACATCCTTTCTCATGAGTTCCCTCACCAGCCTCTCCAAAGCATTTACAGCATCTAAAAATTTACTCTCACACAGTCTGGTGACACACACACATCTATAAAGAATAAACTGAATTTTAAGGGTATGTTTACAGCCTTCCAGGCACAGCATGGAAGACTTCTCCCTACATCTGCAGGGAGCGCTCTAGCTCCTCCTCGCCACCTTCTACAGCAGGCTTGTTAGCATTTCCATTTTCTTATTCCTACTGAGTCTGGAACCCTCTGCTGCTACAGTTTTCCTTGCTACGTGGTGGGTTTTGCTGTTTCGATTTCTTTTCGGTTACACATGCGAGCAGTCGGGACCATAGCCCACAGCTAGAACTACATTCCAGGTCTATAGTGCTTCGGAGATCAGTGAGCAGTGCCACCTCTGCCAACTGTTCAAGCCTCAGGAGAGCTGTGATGCAAGATCCCAAATTGTTTGAACACACAATAAAGGCATCTAAGCCTGGTGCAATAATACCAGAGTGCTTGGTCCTGACTCTGGCAGGCGCAAAAACACATAGCAAAAATCTGTCGAGGAGCAGACCACTGAATTACTCTGGTAGAATGATCCCCACCACCTTCACCTGCTCACCTCAGCAAGCCCAAGACCCCCTGGATTTACTGGCAGCTGCCAAATTTTGTTCAACGAGCAGGACATGCCTCTCGGAACAGGAAACGTGTCTTATGTCCTGATCTATTTGGCTGAGCTGAAGGTGAAACACAGTAAAATTGTGGCCCCTGTGTCTCCTCTAGCGCAGCGTGGTCGTGTGGTGGCATCAGCTTCCTTAGCTTCAGCGTCACCCAGCACAGCTCTGCCGGCCAGCTCCGTCCCTCCTCGCTGCCCGAGGGTGCTGGCCTGTTGCTCTGGCTCTGCTGCTGCCGCCACTAGCACACCTGGAATTTAACAGAGAGCAGACACCGCTTCTGCGCACAACCCTGGCGCACAGCTTCACCAGAATGACGGCTGCAGCGTTTTGCTGGCTTCCCTTCTGTCCCCATACCTCCTTGGGTCGTTCCACTGCGTTGCCACTATAATGGTGGCAATACTGAGCAAACTGTTGGAAATTACAAGCAATAACATAACTGTTGAACTGCGATAAAATAGGTCATCTCCCACTTCAGCTTATTCTGCTTAACTTTATTATTTTCTATGCAGATTCATCCTCCCTCCTTTGTGTACTGCAGCAAATCCCATGCACATAACCAAGGGCAAAACACGCATGCAATAGTATCGCTCCATTTTCAGACCACATAGCTTTAAATTAGGGCTAGACGCTTGTATTTTTATAAAAAGCAAGTACTACAAATCCAGAAATTCTAAATTTAAGATTACACTTTAATCTAGGTACACAACACCATGGAAATGTGTCACTGAAAAGAAAAAGAGAGACCATGACCAGCAAGCCTTCCTGGTTCAAAGAATTTTGCTGTTCAACTTATGCTCCCATTTAAAGCTTAAGACAAACTTTAAAAATAAGACCATAACGACTGTAGAACGGTACACAGAATCTGCAGACAACCTAAAATAAGACTCTCTCGTCATGCTGGGTTTCAAGTCCACGGCCTACAGCTTCTATCCAGAACTTCAAATTGTCACATGTACGATTGCTGGTTATTGTTTTAGAAGATGCCAGTTACTTCGCTTTTCCCATCCACTATCGATTAACGTATCAGAAGTGATGGATGAAATGAGCTTTGAGACCTATGAAGCCTCAGATTAAAAAATGCTCTATTCCCTTGAAAATTGAGAAAAAAAAAAAATCATCTTCAGAGCTTCTCACTTCTTCGATTCCAAATGCTCCAAACCAGTTTTGCATATCCAACAAATTCAAAAGTAGTTAAACAGTATTTGTGGGCATCATCAAGCACAACCTACTGCTTGGGTTTTTTAAATGAGTAAATTATAACATTCAATACCATTCAGCATAAATCTCTACAGTCTGCCGCCCGCATCAGCACTGGCTTTGGAGGTTTCAGGTGTGGACAGATTCCATAGGGGGTATCCATTAACTGGAGTCTCTTTTTGAAGAATTCAAAGAGCATCTTAGAAGAGGATGCAGAGCAAGTGAAGCACTGATACAGCCGTACAGAAGAAATGTAAGAAACGTTAGCACCCACTTCCAAACAGGGGAAAAAAAAGATATATCTTTTTTTAGGGTTTTGGGTAATGATACATTTAAATTCATTATCCATCATAGGTAAGATATGTACCTTAACTGAAGCCAGACAGGAGTCACCTCTTAAAACCATCTTCTCAGCAGTGAACACTGAAAACTTGGAACTGCCCCCCACACCCGATCAGAAGCTTCAAAAATGCTGCATCAGTAGATCAATTCCAAATAGAGCAGGCAGACAAAAATAAATGCAGACACATGCTAGTGATTCCATCAGAAGCACAGCCTTGCTCCCACTTACCAGCAGCCTCGGCAGTTACCATAGCACCAAGTTCTTCCACGCCTCTGCTGCACCTCAGCCCTGCCCAGCCAATACGGGCTGCTTTTTAAAACTGGAATAGACCGAATCAGCCACACTTACCATCAGTCACAACATCAGCTCTCCCTCTTTTATCTGCATGCCGTCTCTCCTTGGCCATGGCAGACGAAGGACGGACCTCGGTAGCAAGCCCTCACGCCAAAAGAGGCTTGGCTCCGCACACGCCTCCGCACAGCACCCAGCCAGGACTGCCAATGCTTTTCCCTCTAGATCTTACAGCACCGTGACCGTGGTAAGATTAAGTTCAAAGAGACAAAGCTTTTTGGTTCCCTCCTCCAGTTCCCAAGTACTTCAGCAGTAAACATCAGCACGGATGCTACTCCAGCACAGAGACGTTTAAATAGGACAGCATTCACTTCTGGCTCCCAAGAGAACTTGTGTGGTGGATTGTGCACTGCAGATATTTTCAATGTCGCAATTTAAATTTGTATATTTAAAATATATATACATATTATTTTTTGCTTCTGCCAATAAAAGACCTGCCCTGGAAATGAGATGGAAAGAGCCAAAATGATGACTGTACTTCTAAATTAAAATCTAACTCGTAAAGATACAAAAGACCTCAGATGCACTGGCTCAGCCAGGAAGCATTATAGATTGTCACTGGGCAGAAATTATCCAAAAAGCTACAAGAAAAGTTATTTCACAGGAGCGACAATATTTGACTAACCTAAATTCAAACAAAGGGATCTCTTACAGTGGCTGTTTTAAGTGTTACACGGTCATACAAGTAGAGGAGCACACCGACGGCTGCGGTTGCTTTGTCCCCAGATGGGGAATCCACCCACGTGACAACCAATTCTTCGAGTCAAAAGATGTTTCTTCAGAACAAACACGATACCCGGAGAGCCTGCCAAAAAGTCAACGTCGGAAAAGTTTTTTGGCTAGTCTAGAGCTACTTTGTGCGAGCAACCCACAAAAATCCTCATGAACCCAGCAGAAAAACTTAAGGACAGACCTGCCCTTTGACAGCGAGTAGCTCATGCCGAAATTCCAGCACTTGCATCTATTTGGCTCTTCAGGTGCAGGAATGAAGAACTCCTTGGGTAGCACAGAGGCGAGCACAGCAACAGCGCTCACGTATACCCGTACTTGATAGTCTTCAGTTTTAAGAATCCCAGGAGTAAAGAACATCTCCCTCTGAATGCCTGGAAAGCACCCAGCACTCGGGAGGCATTGCTATATGCAAAATACATAAAGGTGGGGCAGAAGGAGGGAGAAAGCAATTAGTCCATGGTCGTAACTGGACCAGGGCAGTACACTTTAAACAAAGGAGGCATTTCTTTCCCCAAAAAGCTGCAAGACTTTCTCCAAGAAAACTGAATACAGTACTCATCTCAAATGCTAGTTCTGACAATTAGCAGAGCAGATTTATCAAGGCTCTCCCATGAAAAGACAGATATTACTGTTTCCTTTTATTTATTTATTTCCTAACCTGTTGAAAGGTACCAAGTCAGGGTGGTGAAACAACCCGTGCCGCTCCCCCTCCAAGTGCCTGTGAAGTTTACCTAGAAGGCAGACAAAATTCACCCCACCTGAAAGCTGGGGAAAAAGGAAAAGGTGGAAAAATGCATCGGTTCAGCACTGCTTGGCTAGAACTCTTCCTTACTGCGCCAGAACGCCGACGCAGTAGTCTCCCCTTACAGCATGCCTTACTGTGTACGCCGAGATACACTGAGGCCCAACCTTAAAGAGTTAAAACCAGAGACGTTAAATAATTTGTTTTGTAGGCCATGATGTCCAGTAAAGCATTCGTTCCCTGCTCAGTTCATGAACTAACAATATCACTAACACGCGGTAGAAATTCCTGGGATTGGCATTTTATTACGTGGCTCAGCCAAGACCGGGCAACCCAGCTGAGCCACGAGGCAAACAAGGGATGCTCCTCTCCTCCAGAGGCGCGTGTGTGATTCAAAGGCTTACTGCATCCTGCAATTTCTTCTAATGACCACACGTATCTGGTAGGAATCCTGTCCTCCCAGCTATCATGCACCCCACTCTTTCAACACACATAGTTAAGGCTAAAATAATCAAGCTAAATTACTAAGTTAGAGATTAATAATACACCCCATCCCACTGGTGGCATTTCAGAGACTTTCAGAGTCTCTTGTGCGAAGCTCCGAACGATCGTTCTTCTTGTCTGAGGTGGGCCCTGACTTCTTGCCAGGTTTAAGGAGTGGAGAGAAGTGATAACCCATATCAATTCACCACCTGAAACCACATTGTCGCAGTTATGGTGGGGGAAGGGGCATGCTATTTTAAAGCAGTGAAAAAACAAGTTACATCTGTTTAAAAAAAATTACCTACGGTACATAAAATACTGGATTCCAGCTGTCTCCGACTCCTCAGTCTAACAATAAGTATTTTGGAACTACTTCATAATGGAATATAACGAATCTCTAAAGTGGAAGCGGTTCTGGTTGTATTCGTGGATATTGTGCTGTTCTGTAACAGTGCTTCAGAAATAGCACTGATGGGCTCCAGAAAGAATCCCAATTCCCCAAGCAGAGGTCAGTCAAGACAAATAATGCAAGGCTGAAGAGAAGAAAATAAAAATTCTTAAGAGCTCATTAAAACCAGCTCCAAGTATCCTGAGGCGTGGAGGAGTCCACTGCACATCAGCCCTTAGAAAGGCAGAGAAGCTCTAAAAGCCAAAGAGCATGGAAGAGAAGGCGAGTGAGCAGAACAAAATTAAGAGGCAGCAATCTGGTAACATAATACATCTTCTCAGTCTGTTTATGAGCGAATACTGATGAAACTGCAGAGGAAGAATAAAAACTATTTTCGCTAGAGCAAGGTAGCAGATTCCCAGCTCCCTTCCAGTTTTGGGATCACCTTCAACTGGTATCTGTCAGCTGTAGGAAGGGTCAAATCTGTCCCTTCTCCGTGGTACCTTCAGGAGGGGAAAAGGCTGATGTAGGTTAGCAATATGTGTAGGAATACTGAAAAACAGAAAATATACATCAGAGATGAAGACTTGACTGGAGCACCATTTAAGAAAGAAAATGCGTAATACAAGCCTCACCAGGCTAAAATCACCGCCAGGATCTGGCCTGAATAACTAACTTCATCTGCCACCACAAGTGCCTTCACATCCAAGAGGACCCCAGACCCTGCAATATACAGTGGTCGAACCAGCTGTATCTGAAGCTTAAGGTGTCCAAGTTAGTTTTCCAACTTGAGCTTTTTCACTCTTGACAGCTGACTTGTTCTCTAAGTCAGCTGGTATTCAACAAAGTTCACATAAACCACGTCAGCGGCAAACGGTGCATTCAGTCTGGAAACAGCATAAAGCATTGCTGATATTAATTCTCTGATTATTTATTCTGGTTACACCCAAGTGAATAAGTAGGAATTTTGTTCAGTTTGTCCTGCTGATTAACAAACCTCACGTCTAAATGCACTGTTCAGAGTTGCTGAAAATTTTTATCCGATATATTAGGGAAGTTAAACAGGTTTCCACAACTGAATGGAGTTAAGATTGTTTGACTGCCAGTCTAAGCAACAGGCCATTTTTCCTGGCATGAACTAAGCCTAGAAACCAGTAAAGAAAGACACTAGAGGTACTGCAAATGTCTAACAGAAAGGCATACAAAAAAGGGCAAGTCATAAAGACTACAAGTTTCACACTGAAGACTCATCTTGCATTTCAGTCCATCCTAACAGACAGTCAGCTTCAAGCAGCAGCTTGAGCTCCTGTTTTCCCCACCAAAAACCAGGGGGAACAATACAAATGCAATACCCAAATCAGAGGAAAACACTCCGCTGCCAGGTAGCTGGGTCTCTTAAGCGGTGTTCTCCCATCCTTATAGGCTAATTTGCTCCGTTTCAGGCTTCGATCAGAAAACGGATGGTAATGATTCTTATGAAAGGAGGATTTACCTGCTAACACAAGTTTTCACGAAATTATAGAATAACTGCAATGTTTACGTAAGATCCATTTTTTAATTATGTGGAAAACATATTGCAGAAAAAGTAACACAGAAAGTTTTGACAGGTGTATTTATGAAATAAGAATGCTTTCTCTTTTAAAGTGCCAGAGAGCCAGAGCTGGGGAGAGCACTGGGAAAGCCACACACACCGAATTCGCAGATCTTCACACGCTGACGTCTCCACAGCAAGGAGCAAAGGCCAGACGTGGAGAGCATCAACACAAACAACTTGTAAACAAGAAGGAAGATTGTATCTCTAGGATTGAAACTAGCGTGGAAACAGAGAGCCAGTCTTACGCCACAGGTACAACACAAATCCCATTCCTAGAGAAGCAGTTAAGAAAATTAATCTGGCAGTGCAGTCAGTACCACGCAGTTATCACAATTTGGCTTTACGGGCCAGAGCTGAAGAGAGTCAAGCTGCACAGTGGATCATAAATTCTTTAGCAGTTCATCATCCCAGAGCTTCACAAGTGAAGGAAAAAAGTTTCCTCTCTATAAAAGTTATGCAACTTGCACAATTTAATTATTAAACAGAGAATTGCTTAGATCTATAACCCTACAACATTTAAACAATTAGTCCCCATTTTTCTATGATTTGATTTATTAACTGTAAACCTGTTCTGAAGAACTGAAGCATAATGTTTTACACATATTCTAAAGATGCTCAGTTGATCTTGCTAGAGTTTATTTTTGCCATATTCCTACCTCTTCTATAATAGATATTCAGAAATAGCAAGGGGAGGGGGCAAGGAGCAAGCAAAACACTTTTTCCTGAAGCTTTTCCTAGCTGTGCAAAATCTTACAATTCTAACTGGACACACACACACACACAAAAAATATCACAGCATGAAGTCTAGAAGATACCTCAGACACACCTAAATGCGCACATCATAAGTGAAAAAGTCAGACATCACCATCACTACTTCCATTTCGCTTCCCAATTTCACAAATTATTTTAATGAGAAATTGATATTCTACTGTTACAATGGATGGGCCCATGATACTGCTATAAAGCACCGAGTTTCACTTTGTACTTCATTGATTTTTTTCAAAAAATACAATTAAAAAAACAGTTGCCAATTGCAAATCAGAGATTCGAGTCTCACAACTTGCTTTACATTGAAAAAGCTGCCCTCAATATTACTCCCTTTTGCAAGAGCGTAGCAGAAGGACGACAAAAAATAACAACTCATGAGACGTCATCAATTGCCGTGAAACCTCCACAGAAAAGGAGAGTGCCTCTGCCCTTCGGAGCCCCCCAGCTCAGCCAGTCAGCAGCTGAGCAAGCTCGGCTTGCTTGGGCAGGACTGTCTGCAACGGGAACAAGGTGAGAACTGTTTACCCAACCTACTGGGGGGGATTTATTGGCGTGTTGGTTTGTTTAAATGAATGTCTGCGGAACAGCGTAAATTCAAGGAAGCAGACATACCTGTAAACAGAACCACCCCCTCTCTGTGCTGGTCTTGGATTCTTGGAAACCAGGACGGAAAAAATAAAAAGGGGGAAGAAATCAATTATTTACAGGCTTATCAGATACAAATAAGGGATCACATGGCACGTGCAGACACTAGAAATCCTCAGCTGCCCCGGAATATTCCTCAGCCTTCCCTACAGCCACATCCAGACACGCGTGGCATTATACGGTGTCTGCAGTATAACCAGCCCACAGACACACAAAGACAACCGTGCCATGAAAGCCACCGACGTCAGAGCACTTCATGGACCGGCCTTCTATCGGCATCTGGAAACCATTAGAGCACGCGAGTGAAAGGCTTTTCAAAGAGCAATCACACTCACCATATGCTGAGGAGAAATGGAAAGTTGGCAAGGAGAAATGTAAGCAAGGAAGAGAGGGGCAGATTACTTGTTACTAATGCAAAGACTGCTAAACAACCAATGCATCTGACCTTTATTTTTCTTTTTCAGTCAGAGAGAAACTAAGCTATTTTTAAGTCTGGGATACAGCACACTTGTGCAAGAAAGCTAAAGGAAGATTTTAAATAAACTATGGTATGGACTAAGCTAGATTAGCTCATGGGCCACTCTCCTCAAAGTACTTTCCTCTCTCTCTCAGAAAAATGCCCGCAACCTAAGCCAGTGCTGACCGACGTCTCTGGACAACAGGCTGCGCATCTCACAGCAACCGTGAGCAGCTCAAGCCCGCGCTGGCAGAAGAATACCAACGCGCCCTGTTGCCCGTGTCTTCCCACCCTGCCTCTTCCGCCCTTCTGGGTCTCCTCTTCATGCACAGAAAGCACGGTATCAAGGACTGATCCAGCAAAAGGACGGTTAACACGATCCAGCTCATTACACAGTCACTAGTGCTGGCACAAAGGAAAGGGTTTTTTTGAAAAAAAATCACAGCAAGAAGAAAAGCTAGACTGGCTCTTTCAGCAGCCTTCCTGAGACGGCTCAAAGTCCTCGTGAAACCGCCTGGCTCCCCTGGCAGAGGGCTGCGCCACTTGGCACCTCCGCTGCCCGCAGACCACACTTGTTCTGTTTGCACAGAACACGCAGAGCCACGGCGGACAGACAGCGGCTCTGCCGCCGCCGGAGAGGTCAGACTCGCTGCAGAACGCCAGCACGCCAACGTATCTGCAAGTCAGACGCTGTCCAAAACCAAACAACGGCCAGAAAAGACAGCTGTCGACAGCAAACTGCCACTGCAAAGGCAAGCCGCAGGCTGCTGGATGGTCTTTCCCAGGAGCAGCTCAGAAACGGAGAAGAGGCTGCAGGACAGGTGACTTTTGCTAGAATCAGGAATCCGTGCACAGTCAGGGTTGGCCTCTGGGATGTCCTCCCCAGCCACGCTCCATCACAGCCCGCCGCATGGCTGGGGGAGGCAGAACAGGTCAAGAAGCTGAAAGGGCAGTCAGGAGCAAGCGCTGCCACCCCTGAGACAATCCACCCCGCCCCAGCACAAAGATGAACAGTCCTCCTGAGTCACAACAGCCTGTAAGTTGTGGGTTGACTGCCCTACCCGGATGAGTCTTACACTGTTCCTGTTTACCAAGCGGAGATCATCTAATGGGGAAACAGAAGCTGAGATGTGCTGACAAATCAACAGCGAACACAAACACGTATTTGAGAGAGAGAGGATAAGAGTCCAGCGCTTCAAATATAGTTAAGGTTGAACTGTTATAAACACCACCATGATAAAAGCACGAGTTATTTGCGGCAGCTCGGGAACATAAGAGTCACGTACGTTTCTGCCAGTCTGCTCATCCAAGGAATGCTGGAAGCAAGCCATCCACAGAACCATGGAGAGGTTTGGACTGGAAGGGACCTTGGGACCCTTCCTTCTTCATCCTCCTGCCCAAAGCGTAACACTCCAAAAGTTACATCAGGCAGCCTGGGGCCTCGCCCAGGCAAATGTGAAGATGGAGATGTCACGGCCCCTCTGGGCAGCCTGTGCTGGTGCTTAACCATTTTCAAGGGGAAAACTCTTTCTGATGTCCAGCTGTTTCCCTTGCCACAACTTGTGACCCATTGCCTCTTGTCCTTTTGTTCCAGTTGGCAGCGCTCAGGGGACATGCACACTGGCTCAGGAATTAAGTACCCAGCAAGTCTTAGGACAAAACTCTTCAGTGACACTTTGAATGGAACTGAATGAGGGTTGCTGCAATCCCACCCTTCCCTCTCCCGGCTCAGCCCAGCCCTTTATCGACTCTCCTTCAGTCAGGGAGCAGCACCCTGAAAAGTAGTCCTCAATTAAAAAACAGAAGGCAATTTCTGACAGTGACATCAATAGATTAAGTCGTCATAATTATTTTGATGTGGCCAATTTTCAAGCAGTTATCTCCTTGAACCAGCTCACCTAGGACCAGGCAACAGATCGTCAGCACGCGGGAGGGCACAGAAACACAAGGCAAATGGAAGGGCAGAATCCCACAGTCTTAACTCGTATCATCTTCAAGCATTGTGGAACCACTCCCTGTGTGTTCAGCACAGACAAGGAGGTGAGAAGGCGGCTGGAACTAGAGACTGTAAACTAAGTTCTCCTCTACTCTCTGAGGATAAGAGCCATCTCCCCAAACAAGGAGTAGCACAAACAGAGCAACCTACTGACAGATCCGATTTGCTACGTGTTACCTGCCTCCTTATCAAGACAATTTTTCAATGGTAGCCTGGCAGCCTCCCCTCTCCCAGAGGAAAAAAAACCAAAACAAAACACCAAAACGAAACAAAAAATACCTGGTAAATAAACATGACGTCTTATCAATAAAGACTAAAACCACCAGGATGAGAAATGACCACCATTCAGGTAAAATTAAGTCTCAATCATCTTTAACTCAAAGGATTGTGGTTACATCTCAGTGCAGGAGCAGTGGAAGATCCAAAGCTAAGAAAAGCTGGTAACTCTTAAAAGTTTAAGTGCACTAAATGGACTTTTTGCATGCTGTACTTCCTGTGAAATATCCGCCAGTAAACCATGTTAGGTTTTAGCAATGCCAAGGCAGAGAAGTCCAGCGATGGCAAAGGGAAAGTTTTCCCAAATCATTTCATTTGCTGCTTTAACAAAAGCACCGTTACGGAGCAGGTGCGGTAAAGGGCAGGGGAGCAAGACAACGCAAAAGAGGAAGCTTTTCTGCCAGCCACGGGTGCAGTGCCGTGGCAGTCTAAAGCAACTTGTGTCTGCGCTGCTGCAGTCCCTCCCTCTTCCCTTGCACTGGGAGCAGAGACGTAATCTGCATCAAGAACAGGGGGAGGTGAGGGTGTTTGTTTTTACTGCTAGGATACAAAGGCGAGAACCACAGGATACTGGGTTTCAGTCACCTTCACCCCATGCAAGTAACAGAGGGAGAAGTTAGAAAGGCGGTACCGCTACCTCAGTTGTCTCTGCAGCTCAGGTTTCTCCACCATGGTGACCCCACCGATCCAGAACTGGCACTGCCTGATGCCGGCTCAGGAACCCTCTTACCACAGCGTATCGCATAGGGGCAACCCCTCCTGTCAGGCTGCAAGAGGTCACCACGTGCACTTCAGGATTCTGACATCTCCAGTAAGAGCTTCTATCCTATTCCTTACCTGCAACCTTTGTTTCTGTTGTTTATTAGCAACTGTCAGCATCCAACCGGAGTGTAGAGCGCTAGACTAACAGTTTATTAGCATGGAAAATGATAGCTTTGAGCCATTGAGCAAAATCAATCAAACGTCTCAAAACACGCTTCCCGAAATTCCCTCCACCAAAGTATTTTTTGAGTAAGTCTTGTTTTGAAACTTGATCGCTCACATTTTAAACCTAAACGTGGAAAGCTATCACAAACTCCAGCAAGAGAGGCCCAGTGAATAACATCACACGATCCTTACCTCACCGCTCCGGACAGCATAAATAAAATAACAAGCTACAGAGCAGAGACTTTACACCTGAAGTACCCATTCTGGAAACGAGCTCGGAAAGATTCCTCTTCCTCTCCCCTTGCTCAAGGGCTTCCAGTTGAGTTCTTAGGGACATCCTTTATCACTTATGACACTTGAAAACTTCCTTTCAGTCCTTCCAATCCCTTCTTTAGGTTTCTGGCCTCTTATTCCTTTAAGCTGAAGCCACCACGGTGTAATAAACACTGGAGAGCTTCCCAAGAAGAGATGTCTCTGCCCCAGTCCCCTATTACAGCACACCGAGCCCCCAATGGGCAGACTTCAAACCACCAAAGATGAGACACACAAGAGTACCTTCTTAAGTGACAGAGAGGCAGCAGCAACAACAAACTCACAGTTACAAATCCCCAGCACCACAGGGTGCGAGATAAAAACTGGGGCTCTCTCCACCAGCAAAAGAAAAAGGCGGCACAGGAATGGCTGAGAGAAGCTCCCAAAGGCTCCCCGCTGCACTGACCTCGGATCGTAGCTAGCAACATCTCGCGTTTGTATTGCTGTAATATTCACACGCACAGTTCCACATCTTTGAAAGTACTCCTAGAAAGTGATTGTAATTACAGAATACAGTAAACACAGAAATGGATTATTAATATAGAAAATCCCGATCTTGGGAAACAAGCAGCAAATTCCATTATCTCCCTGTAAGATTGATCTGGAATGCAGTAAGGATTAAGTGCTGTTCAGTGACCCTTCCTAATGTGCTTTCTTTGGAAAACTGTCTTGCAGTTCACTGTAAATTATTTTAATTTTAGTAGTTACATAAACAATCAAGTGCAGGATTTCAAAACAGACAAGCAGTTAATGGCCAAGTCAGTGAACTGAAAGAATAAAGATGGTCTTTTCTGCGCATTTTAAAGCGTTCAGCCCAGGATCCACCTCCGCACAGATAACCTAGTAATTATTACAGGCCTAAACACGGCACAATTCAAGATCCTTTGCAAGGATCCCTTTACAAATAGGCTACTTCTCAATTCAACAATGACAGCAAAAGATTTCAACAGTATGAAATTATGACTGTAATTTGGTTTCTAGTGGCAATGTTTGCCGTCCTTCCCCAAGACCCCTAAACTAGCCAGCGTTCAGATGTTATTCTTGAAGGACTGGATTAATTACGCTCAATACCTTCTCCTGTGCTGCTTTCCCTTCTGGATGGTTATACCTGTGATATTCATCCTTTAGCAATGAAAACCAGAGCCAAACACGTTCACACGCAGCAGGCTGATATCTTTTATAATGACTAAAAATTAATCTACGCTAGCAGTAGAAACCCAGACCTTGTTAGAAATGCCCCTTTATGGCCTTCCTACATTTCCCAACATCCTAAATACGGCTTTAAAGGAACTCCACATGTATCCTGGTTCAGTCACACTTTGGATCAAAATAATGCCCAATACACTGACGGCAAGACTGGATGCGATCCAAACCCCACGCCAGTTCAGTTCACTGAGGTGCTTCTGACGCTACCGATAGATCTGCTGCTTCTGCAGTTCTTCCACTTGCTACTGCTCAGAGTAGCACAGACTGACGGGGCAAAAGCCGTCGCAACAGCAGCCTACAATGTTAAACGCTACCACAAAAACCATGATTTGGTCGGGAAAAGCCTTCTCATATTTAGCATTCTGCTGCCAGCAGAGCCTCCCAAGCTCCCCCAGTTGTCCTCTGTCACGATACTCTGCGGTGCGATCTATCCCGAGTTAACGACTCTAGTCCAAATTCAGGTCCTAGACTAGAGATGACAGAAGTAGCGCAGATTCCAGCTTAGATTCCCTTATCATCTCACTTCCCTCTCTTTGAGCATCTTTTCCTTGATCGTGCATAGGGGGTTTCTAAAAAACAGTCTCGGAAGTTCTCCTTCCAGTGCTCAAGGATTGCTAGGACTACTCTTCTCCATGCAAACGCCTCTCTAACAGTCCAAAATTAAGCTCAAGGTTCCTCCTTTCTATCTCACTCCACTTCTGAGGCATCACAGTTCCAGAAATCAGAGTGACCAGACCTAGCTAGCAAAAGGAAAAACTATTTTAATTCAAATCGCACCGCAGGCCCAAAGTTTCCTAAATTTTTGAAACTATCCGTATCAAACAGCACAGAAAGCAGCTGCGTAAGTGCCTCTGCTTCCAGCGCGTTCTACCACATTACAGCTACTAACCAAGAGAATAACCTCCCCACGATGTACCTGCCTGCTACACCCAGCAGCCATGGGAGCTCTAACCCTTCCGGAAAGGGGGTCAGAGTACAGCAGAACCGCCGAACACACATCGCTGAACTGGAATAAGGCACTTACTTACCCATCTCTACCTTTACTGACGATCTTCACTTCAAAGTAATAAATGCCACAGGCTGCGGGGATGGGGTGCGTGGCCCTGACCGAGGCAGCATCTTTGTGATTTTTACCGTGACCTAGGGAAGAACAGAAATGTCAGTACTGATGGGATTTGAACTCTCCCATGTTTTGATCTAAAACACCGCTATCTCAACGCAGCGGGGATCTTTTTTCTACATATATCCAACAATTTACAGCACACTTTCTGGAAAACTAGAACATACAATCCTGCACTGCCACCACGAACAATCCCTACACTACGAGCCCTGTCGTTTTTCCTTTGTTTTCACTGTGAAGTTACAGAGAAAGACTCGCTGTACTACCTCTCCCCCTCCCCACGTACATAATTTGAAGACCAATGTACACAAACAGAAGACAAAAACGATTACACAAGAGGGGAATGACATCAGTGTTTACTAAGCAGGCAGGCAAAGGAATACCGCGTTCTCCGCGGGGTGGGTAGGGAGAACAGCCTCCAATAGCGACCAAGAAAAACACCAGTGTGACTCCCCAAGTCCTCGAAGTCTGCGAGCAGCGATTTTGTGTAAACTCAAGGAGCCAAAGCCCCAGTTAGGCAGCGCGTCGATGCCACCCGACCCCCGGGCCGGGTTTTAAGCAGGATGACAGAGTAAACAGAGGATCTGGCTACAGAGAGGCGCTCGGGCCCGGGCGAGCGACACTGCAAAGCGTTACATAAGGCAGCCGCTCCGCCGGCGAGAGCCCCCGGCTCCAGACCAGCTCCGCTTCCCGAGCCCAGCAAAACCCCGCGCCGGGCTGGAGGCCGGCCACGGCACCCGCGACCAGCAGCCCGCCCCTCCCCGCGCCGCTCCCCGGCCGAGGCGCCGCTTCCCCCGGGGCTGCCAGAGCCGCGGCCGCCCCAGCGGAGGCCCGGGCTGCCGGCCCAGCCCGCCGCCCGGCTGGCCCCGCGGAGCGGCCGGGCCAAGGGCCGCGCCGGGGCCGCCCCGCTCCAGGCCGAGGCCGAAGCCGAACCCGGCGCCGCCGCCCCAGCCCGGCACCTTTGTAGTGGACGCGCAGGTTGCCCTGCGAGAGGCCGATGTAGTTGTACTTGTCCTTGGGGCTCCAGGACCGCGGCAGCGGCGTCTCCTCCTGGTTGACGGCGGGGTAGAGGCGGCGGAGGCGCTGGCTCAGCTCCTGCTCCTCGGGCGGGCACGGCGGCGCCGCGTCCCCCCCGTGCTGGCTCCCCGCGCCCGCGTCCGCCATCTTGGATTCGCTTTGTGTCACCGGGCGGGGAGCGAGGCCCGGCTCCGGCCGCCAGCCAATGGGGTGCGAGCGTGGCCACAATGGGGCCGCGCTGCCCGACGGGAAGTGGAGTCCGCGCCGCTCCCGCCCGCCCGCCGCTCGCGCTCGCTGGGACTGCAGGTCCCGAAAGGCTCTGCGCTCGAAGCCCCGCCACTCCCCTCGGCGCGCTGCACGCTGGGAAACGTGTCCCCCCTCCGCCCGGCTCCCACGCGCGCCTCCGGGTGTGGGACTCCCGTTCCCAGCGTGCTCCGCGGCAGCGCGGTGCCGAGGGGCCGCCTCGCGCCTGCCGGCGTCCGCCGGCCGCCTCCGCGCAGGGGCCGGTTTCGGCCGCCTCGCCGGGGGGGCGGGCAGCGCCATTCCGGCGGCCTCGCCCCGGGCCCGGCCGCTCCGCAGAGCCCGCCTCCCGCCAGGGCGGGGTTGGGCCACGCCGGGGCTGCCGCGGCTGGCGAGCGGCACCAGCGCGTCAGGCGCTGCCGGGGCAGCTATGGCGGCACGCGAGGGGGTCCTGGAGGGAAGCGTCTCCATGGCGACGGGTGTAAACGGCGCGGGCGGTGCGGGCCATGGCGGCGCGGCGGGCTCCGCCGGGCGGGTAAGGGCCGGAGGGAGGGAGGGAGAGATCGGCCGGCGTCCGGGCCCTGCAGGGAGAGCCGAGCAGCGCCCTGCCCTTCCCGCGGGGCTGTGGTGCCTCCCCGGCCCCGCCACACGTACGGGCTGGGAGGCCGCGGGCGCTGTCGGCCCGCCCCGCCCGCCGAGAGCCAGTGGCAGGGCAGGGCAGAGCGGGGGCGGCAGGACGCGGCTCCCCGCAGCGCCCTGCCTGGGACTGTAAATAAACGGGGCGGGCGGCTTTCAAGAGCTGCTGTTGGGACTTCAGGATGCAACATTTCTGTAGCAAGGGCCACGCTCGCTCACAGCGGAGCGAGGAACTTGCTGAGCGATTCCTGTGGTACTTCCTTGGCCGTCGGTGCTGTTTATAGCTGGCTGGAGTTAGCGTATAGTTTGGAAAGCACTGCCTCTCCCTACTAGTGGTTCTCCATACCATTCCTTTATCAAAGCATCTGCCTCTACCATCGGTACTTTGTTCTAGTTAGTCTGAATAGCTCGGAATAGTTATAAAAGCAGAGAGCTCTCCTTTCTTTTCCTTTCCTGGAAGGGGATGGTGTCTTCTAACACGGGGGCCTTTGCTCTGCTGGCTGCCCTTTCTGAGGGCGCGGGGAGGGCGAGATGGCTGCCGAAGGTGGCTGCAGCAAGGCCAGGCCCTCCCCAACAGCGCTTACCTCTGGTCCTGGATGAGGCCAAGCGATGAATCAGGTCCAGAGCAAGCGGCTCGGAGACAAGGCTACAGCGTAGGTCCGAGGCATGCCCAGGAGACAGGCTTGAAGACAGTTATAACTACGAAGTAGCTCAGGCAGGGTGTGGAGGCCCAAGCCTGAGCTTAAAAGGAGCTCCTGGACCAACTGGCAAGAGGGTGCATGGCGAGGGGCTCAGCTGAGGCCTGTCAGAGGCTCTGACAACTGCCTGGGCTGCCTCAAAAGGAAAATTCTGGAACGTTCTTGGCCAAGTCTACTTTTCTCTGTGTATCTTGAGCCTCCTGCCAGCACAGTGAAGGCCTAATTTATATGCACAGATCGGTTTTATCTTCAGATCTCGGAGTTGTAAGATGTAGGTAGTCTAACAGCGTGCTGCGGCTGTCTTTGCTGCTTGAGAGCGCCAATATGGACAGCCATGACTACAGCCATTCAAGAAAACTTACATATTTACAAAGCAACTTTGATTATAGTCAAGTTGTATGTTTTGTGCTCCTGGGAAGTACCTTTCATCCAACAAGCAAGTTTTTCTTGCTTCAGTTTTGCTAGCTTTCACAATGCTGAAAAAGCCATCGGTTCCAAATCCAGACTCTGTACCGCAGCCCCAGTAACAATCATTTTCACTCCGGGGGAAAGCTCCAGGCACTTCTTTTTTGCACTTGACGCAGTTGCCTGGGAACAGGCACCTTTCGGTTTCCACACGTGGGCCATCATGTTGTTGGGACCCTACCTTTGCCAGGTGGGTGAAAAGCTGTCCTGGCTGGTAGCGTGCTGACTGATTGCCGTTATCTTAAAATCCCGCCCTGCGAGAAAAAAACAGACATCTGGTCTTGGGTGGTAAGTGCACTCAGCTTTTGTGAAAGCAAAGGGAAGCAGAGGCTGCTCGGTATCAAACTGATTGCAAGTTTAGCTGTGGATAAGAAGAAGATGCATTTCTGGATAGCTATTTTGTTTAAATGCATGAAAAGTGCCCTTCAGATTCTAAAACGTACGTTACTGCATGTTTAATGGTCTGTTATATACTGGAGACTTTCAAAACGCTCTGCAGTTCCGACCACAGGCCGCTTCATACTCATCCTGCTCCTCGGTCCCGGGGTGTCCCCAGCCAGCGGAGTTCGATCGTCCCAGGGCTGGCTCCCACTTGCCACTGCTTTTCCAAGCCTCCCTCTAGCCAGGCACAGCACAAGCTTCCACGGCTCCCTCGTGCTGGAGGAACTGTGCCGTGAAAACACGTTGTGCCAGGTACAATCTTGTCTGGGTCACTGTGCTGATTGCTAAGCAAAATTAAAAGGTGACTCTGGGTTAGTTTTCTGCTGAGGTGATGACTTAAAGCAGCTTATAACGAGGTGTGATGAGCAGCGGCAGCAGCACAAGGTAAAGAGCGGGACGATACGGCTAGGAGGAGATGGTTTGGCTTTTCAGGAGCAGTGAGCTGTTAGATCAGCTCGTGGTGTCCCAGGGAATCTCACCCAAAGGCGTCCTTCCTTGGGCAAGCTGACCCCGCTGCTTGGGGTTTCCATCTCCATCCTCGCTGCCAGCTGCAGAATCGCTCCCCCACGGAGGGGTCAACTCGCGTGTTATGGTTTTAGTCGGTCTAAAGTGGGTAACTGCAGGTTTTCCCTTGGCTTAGCAAACGGAAACAGCTCGGAGAGGTGCCCAGCGTGCAGTAGAGCTAACGCTCCCGAGACATCGGGAGCCTGTTGCGGTGGGGGAGAACCGGGACCTCCCTTTCAGCAGTGCTGAGCTGCCACCACATTTCACAGAGCTGCAGCTCGAGGCTGCCGTTCTATACACTAGGGTGGGAGATCCAGCAGCCCACCCGATACGATCTTGCGCTCCTGGAAGCGAGTCCAGCTCGCGCTGCGCACGCCTCCCCTGGCGAGCGGGTAGTTAGCTCTGCTCAAGGTGTAACAGCCGCCTGCCGCCAAGCCTGAGACCGGCCGTGTTGTGCCAGCGCAGCGCCTGCAAATTCACTGTGATCTCTGGAGTGCTTTACTGTATCGTGGCAACCCTGATTTTTCCCTAAAATACACATGCAACCGTACGTTTACTTCTTAACAGGCCTTTCACCTATACGTGCCAGTTTCTAGTCTAGGAAAGAGAGGTCCTGGTTATATTTGTGTCCTGGTTTGGGCCAGGACGGAGCTGGTTTTGTCTCCAGCAGCTCCCGCGTTTTGGATTCAGTGTGAGAAGAACGGTGACAGCACACTGATGGTGCTGGTTGCTGCTGAACCACCAAGGACATTTTGCAGTTTCCCAGGATTTGCTGATGTGCAGGTGCAAAACTTGGGAGGGGCAGAGCCAGAACAGTTGATCCAAACTGGCCAGAGAGAGTGTTCCCTACCAGAGACGGCATGGCCGGGATAAGGGAGGGTCGGCCGGTGGGCTGCTGGCCTTTAGACCCTTAACTTGCCTTAATCCTTAAGCTTCCCTTTGGGTTGCTTTTGGTTTCCCTGTTTTTCCTTTTTGTTTTCCGTTCGTTCAGCTGTTTGTTCCCTTGCCTGCTCTCTCTGGAACTGGCTGTTCTGGGTTGGCTGGGGGGGATACCCCTGCTCCCTGCCTGCTGCTCGGGACGGGCTGTGTCGGTCGTCGGGTGGTGAGAAATTGTGCATCGTTTGTTTTATATATTCTATTATCCTTATATATATTATTATTATTATCATTATTAATATATTTTTATATTTTTCCTTTGCTGTCTTGGTGAACTGTTTTTATCTCAACCCGCGAGTTTCCCTTTCTCTCCGATTCTCCTCCCCACCCCACCGGGGAGGAAGGAGTGAGCGAGCGGCTGCGTGGTGTTGGGTTACAATTTGGGGTTAAACCACGATGATTTGTTTGCCGGTTCTACTGGCTGTCAGGCCATGCGTGCCCTGGCACTGCTGCCACCCCAGAGAACTGGCTTTGCAGGTGCTTTTGGGACCCCAAACCCCGGTCCTTGACCCATGGGTACCAGGTTTTCAAGCGCTGTTTCCAGTCTCTCCCTTCAGAAGACCAGTGCGTGCCGGCTCACCCAGCCGCGGGGTTCAGCCTGGTTGCGCTCACTGGGACAGCGAGGAAAGTACCAAATGTTGTGCCGGGTACTGCGTAGCAAACCCTGGAGTTCAGCTGCACCACGCATCTTCCCGTCACTCCCTCCCTGTACACATCCTATGGGATAGTTTCATCCATCAGGCACTTCATAACTGGCTGGTTACCTTAGGTATACGTGAGCCAGGCTCTCAGTCGCCACTGTATATTTAGTTAATTCTGTATATTTTTGAAAAATGTCTTTCTTGCCCTCGCGCAGGACCGCTCCTGAATCTTCCCCTGAGACTCCAGATTGCCAAGCACGTATCAACGGTCTGAAGTACATCCTGTCCAAGACGACTCCGGTGAGTTGAAGAATTCCAGTGAAACATCCAAACTTGAGCTAACGTGGTCAACTTTGAATCTTGCTGGAAGCCCAGGGACCATCCCAAACTATTAGGAAGTCAAGCAAGTTCTAATCATTTTAATCTTTCTTTAACATATATATAGAGAGAAAATCTATACGTTGCTGCTAACTCTTGAATTTCAGACTCAGATGTCATCTTTGTGAACTAATTACTGCATTTTTAAGGGTGGAGGCAAGAGGAGAGGAATATAAATGTTGTTCTTGGCTCCAACTTTTTGAGCGGACATACATGCCAAATACTGATGCCAGAATTTGACCCATATCGTTTAAAAAACCCAAAGAAACCACATGACCGCCTGCTCTTTAATCATAAGATAATAGCATCCTCCAGAAACATCTGCTCCCTGGTATTTATCAGCGTTAGTAAATAAAATAAACAAGCATGAGAAAAATCTATATCCAAATTATGAGAAAATAAATTCCAGGAACATGTATACCAACAAATTAATGGGAGGTTAAGGTCTATAAAAGCCATAGGTTATTTATTTTGGGGGGGGGTTCATCAGCATTTTGGTTGTGTTTCAGGAATGTGCCACTTCTGTGACAAGCTGTATGTGCTACATTAGCAAAGAACCTGAAGTATGATTTTGTCCCTAGAGTTGGGACATTCTGTAAGCACTTTCCTCATTGTACCGAAGATTTTCACCCTCAATAAATTGGAATCTTACTGTTTCTCCAATGTAATCTTCCTGCTTCTTGCGCGGAAATCAGGGCATTTAAACTTCCGAGGCTTTACATTTAGCTGTTTCAAGGCTTGGTCAGTCGGAAGTTTGGGCTTTGGAAGTCAAACCCTCCTGTTTGCCCATGATTAATTTTTTTGTAAATTTTACAGGCAGAATAGTATTGGACAATGACATACTAATTATTTGGTTGTAATCATGAAGATAAAGTAGAGCAATCCAGCATTGCTGGCTTTTTTTTCCCCCCAAATAAATACTAAGAAAATTCCAAGATAGAAATGAACAGACTCTTAAAATTGACAGCAAGATTTTGCTTTCAGAAGAGCTTGCAATTTCTGAAGGAACATTCATTTATCGCGTTCCTTTTTACTGTTCCTCAGGCCTGAACCTGTTCCTCAGACCTTATCTTCATTTTGTTCTACACTGCCGCAAATTCAGCTGTTTTGTGTAGGGTCACCAACCTGCACTTGAAACTCATAATCTATGTGAGTTAACGTAGCTGATGTGCCCTTACTGTGGGACATACAGCCCAGCGCAAAACTCCCCAGGAAACAAGGCCTAAGTCAAACCTGTCATTTTGTGTTTCATCTGGATTAATGCAAAATTCCGATTTGTTTGTGTGACGCTTTATTTGCCAGTGGTCCCAGTGTAGACCAAGAAACCATTTTCACCCAAAGATGTGAATGTTTTCCCACAATCATGTAATCTAGGCAGCATGAAGCAGGAGATTGTTCAGAGGTGTTTAACAAATGGCACTACTCTGGGAAGATGGTTTCTTCAGAGAAGAAAAAAGTTTACTTGGTTTTTAGGTGTGGTCAGTCCCGGCTGCGAAGAGTTTCAGGGTACGGCCCTTGTTGTTCTGTCTGACTGTACTCATGGGCAGCGGTATTGATTCTGGATTTGGGCTCTGTTGTGAGTTTGTAGTGCTCAGATACAGCAGAGGGATTCTCTCCTTTCCACCTCCTCAGCTTTCCGCTAGAGGCCATTGGTCCACGTGGCCGGCATTTGCGTCCGGGCAGACCGTCCTAAGGAATCACAAACCCTGCTGCGCCCCAGAGGAGAGACAGTCTAGGTAAGCTCAGCCTGTAGTACTGGTTAAGTCACCAGGATGCCGGAAGCAGGTTTTGAAAACCGAGACCTTGCAGAGCAGAACCTCTTCCAGCGTCGGTGAGAACAACGATGTTGGGTTACCCCACAAGAGTTCAGCACAACAGAGAAGACATTGTTGGTTCTGACAAGTCGCTCTACAGGAGATGTCACGTATTTATGTAATGACGAGTCATGCGTCATATAAACATTATCATAAAATGCTATCATTTAATGATTCATGGAGTGACATTACATAGGATCCCGTCGGGGCCCCAAGCGTGCCAGCAGGCTCTGCCACCTCTTCTCCGGTCCTGGGCATTCGGGCGCCTGGGCTCAAGGCCGGTTCTGATACGGCACAGCTGGGTACCCCGGGGCCAGGTGCTGTAGAAAGAGCTGTGAGACAGAGATGCGAGCAGCCTTCACTCGCGCTCCCTCACCTTTGGTCCTTGCTGGAGCTGTGGTGTGGCCATGTCTTGTACCTCACCGAGCCTGGCCTGCTGACTTGACAGCCCAGCCTGGCATCGGACCTTCCTCAGCACTGTGGACTCGCCTGACCGTCCCTGAACGATGGATGACCCCGGCTACCATCAGGGGACCTGCTCTGCTATTCTTGTTCAAGTCCTGTGGCATCGTGCCCTGCTGGGCGGGCCACTGTCCCTGGTTTCCTTGCTGTCACCCTGGGGGGTCCCAGCTCCCCTGGAGCACAGGCACCCAGACCCCCGGGGGCAGGGGAAGTGGTTGCAGAGCCTGCTGGTGCGCTCAGGGCTCTGACAGACTGCAGGACACCGCTGTGGGTGATATAATAAAGACAGCTGGGCTTTTTAGTTTTAATTCTAGCTGGTTTTAATATGAAATATGGATGATAACATCCAGCAAAGGGACATTTGGCCTAGAACCTCCTGAGGAACCTAGAACCTCAGGCGATGTACTATGCTATGAGTTCTTTTTTGCAAACGGCTGTTTTTCTTGACCCATTTCAAATAACAATTGGTATTTATTCTTTTCTGACTCAGGGAACCCACTCACCTGGCTTTTTATACCAAAAAGCATTATGAAGTTCTTAAACTGAAGAGTAGTAATAGCAGAATGTCTTGAATAGCTTCCTGCTCCATCAAGGAAGTTTAAATCATCCATTGTATGCTTTGAGAGAATATATATGTACTACAGTTAAAAAAAAAAAAGTCCTGCTGTGAAGCAACAGGCAGTAGGAAGAAAACCAAGATCCTTGAGCTGACGTATTATGAGTTCATTCTTATGCATATGACACACCTAACTCCACGCGTCCATTCCTTTCCTGTGTCTCCGCAGCAATAAACAGGCCCTTCTCACCATTCCAAAGCCACGATACTTGGAGCAACTGGAGTCCTACTTAAGGAAGGAGCTGCAGTCTCTTGATCTGACTAAAAAGAACTCTCAAGAACTGAAGTTACAGGTCTGATACAAGGTTCTCTTGACTTGAAACTATGTGCTGAGATGGATTACTTAAACTGGCCATCCCAAGGAAAAAGTAGATGAGTAGGCACCTATGGGTGGTATTGGATAGTTGGGTTTGCAGCTCACATCAGAGAGCTTGCGCAGAAAGCAGTTTATTTGTATGTTGGGTTGCTGTTGTTTGCATGTTGTTGGGTGGTTCACATCTTCTTGTGTGCTCCACATCTTCTATAGCAGTTTCCATTTTCAAATCAAAGCCCAAGTCTTCAAAAAGGCAGGGCAATCTAAGGTGGATGTGAAACAGAATTTACACACTAAACGCCTGAAGATTCCTGCCTAAACCCATAAAGCAGCAAGTGTGTAGGTTCCCAAATTTTCACTGCAAAACCTCTCATTTCTGGTTAGGTTTCTGCATGTGCCCCCTTCTTAGGGGCTTTGTCATCTAGCTCTTGCCTGAGCCTGATCAGGATCCCCAAAACTCTTCGTTTCTGCTGTGTCTGATCCTGGGGGCTTTGTTGTGAGTGTTTGAGGACGCACCTCATGGAGACATTGAGAACAACCACTTTTATTTAAAACACAGATAGAGTAGGAGTAGGTACACCCGATTTTGTAATATCCCACAATTAGAGCGTTTATGCAGACCGTGGGAAGTTTGGATTTGATTTTCTCTGCACTAATTAATTCAAATTCTCATTCCCAAAGGAATTCTGTAGTGATGGGGAAAGCAAGTGGTAGATGGAAGAGAACGGAAGGAAACGATGAGTGACTAATGGCAAGAGAAAACAGAGGTTTCATAAATGTGTTTCTGCTTTGAAAATATTTTTTACTGTCTTACATGACCTGTTTTATTCTATTTAATAGCGAGGTACACTCAGGGAGAACATCCCTTATTGCTAGTGAAGTCTTCCCGTGGCCCAGATACACCACGGGAGTGTGGCTATCCTCTCTGACCAAGTTTTATTCTGCTGAGAAGGATGTCTGCAGAGAGACTCTCTGCTCTGCAGAGCTGGCCATTTACCTTAACAAAACAGGCAACAAAAGCAGCAATATGATCTGGTTACGTATCTGTAACATCCATATTGTAACTTGAGTTCTAGTCAGCTCCATCTGAACAGTACCGTGTTTGGAGCTGTGCCCTGGCAGGCTTGATCAAAGCTTCTCTTTGGCCACTAAAACCTTTCTTTGCTCTCCATCATGCTCTGGTGCCTATCAACAGGAGAGGGGACTCCACCGTACGAGGTATTTGGGATGGCAGAACGGAGATGGAGAGACAAAATACATCGTAGCAGCAGTATTTTTATGCTTATTTTCACTGTCATTATGTGCCATTTGTGTCAGACAAAACAGCTATCTCTGAATTCTGAAAAACGTGCCGCTCAATGTTTTCTCAAGCTTGCTTTCTCCTCTCAGCCCTACAGGGAGATCTTTGAATTCTTCATAGACAACTTCAAGACTTATAAGCCCTTGCTGTCAGCTATAAAGAACGAGTATGAAGTTACTTTGGGTAAGCTCTTGGACTGTGACCTGTGGGGAAAATACACCGATGCAGATGTGTTCCTGCAGAGCTTGGTTGGGTTGGATGCGTATATGGGATGAACAGCCTAAATAGATGGCAGCTGGTAAAACCGCCTTTCTGGCCCGTTAGGTCTGTTTCCTTCACACATAAGATCAAGTTGTTGGAGGTTTTTTTTCTACAACATTTTAGATTTTTAGAGTTAAGATTTTTAGATTTTTTTAAAGCTTCACCACATACACACACAGCAGCGTCTCAAGATTTTTCTGGGACAATCACATTTGTAGTGGAGCGTATTGTATATATTTAGATGCACTTGCTCCGGTAACTTGAAGCTTGAATCGCTCCTGCAGCAAGGCAGGGCAGAGCTGAACTGGCTGTTCCCTGGCCATGCTTAGTGTGCTTTAAGCTTTGCTTGGCATTCAGATGCCACAGTGATACCAGTACTTTGTAAACAATCACAGAGGGCTAGAAATAGACTGTAACCGGGAGCTCATTTCACACTGGGCACCGAGCAGCTATCAAATGTCAACAGTTTTCTACTGGGACGGTCTCTTAAAGGATATATATATTGTTTATCCCAGTACCTGTTACCTGGGCTACCTAATCATAGTCCCTCATTATAGACAAAAATCTTCCTTTGCGCAGTATGCTTCAGCCAGGTGAGTAAGTCAAGTTTAATCATGATAGAAAAACATTTTTTTAAAATCAGTTTCCTTCCAGAACTCTTCAGTGGACATTTCTTCGCTTCAGCTCCCAGAGACATTACCGGTGTCCATGCTGTAGCCTATATTGTACTGCTTTCTGAAGCTTTTTTTTTTTTAAGCCTTTTTTTACTGACGCCTCCATATTGCTTGGATGTGATATTTCCCCTTTTTTCTTTGAAGTCTGGATACCCAGCAAAACATATCTTTTATCATAGCTTTATTTTTGGAAATCAGCTGAATGCCAGTGAACCAATATGCCATAGTAGCAAGTGTACTTGAAGCTCTAAGAATAAAACAAATGGAATATATTTTCTTTTTTTTTTAAGTTGGGATTGGGATCCTCCCACCTTTCTGTATATTGAGGACAAACTCATTATCCTAATTACAGATTTTACCTTGCTAATGAGGCCTGCTTGACATCCATCCCCTTTTAGCCAAGGGTGTTGGATGGGGTTATCCGTAAGTGATTTCAGGCCTCCTGCTCCCTGCCTAGCAGAGACAACAGCTTACCTGCCTGGCCAGGGGAGCAGTGATCCAGCCCAACCCAACAACTCACCGCCACCGAAACAAGAAGGTCCCACTTCCACTGCTTAGACTGCGCCAGCTCTGCCGCTCGCCGGACACCTCTGTGAGCTGAGTCACCTCACCCAGCAGGAAAAACAAAGACCAGGAGCTGCGAAGTTTCCTGTTGGTTTAGTGAGTCGGATTGCTCAAGAAAGTGTCTGTGCTAGGGAAGAGACAAAAGCAAGTGTCTGAGAGCAGAAAGGGTACAAAAGGAAGAGAAAAGGAAGAGAAAAGGAAGGAAATTTACTGATCTGGAGAACTATACTCCTAAGTACTTATCTTTATTCTTAAATTATGTCTGACTGTGCTTAACAAAAACAACTTCTTTAAAATCTGTGTGAGGTGGTCATTCTGAGGGCTCCTCATGTCAGAATTTTATATTCTGTTTATAGCCCCTCACTACCGTGCCCGCAGTCTTAGCGTGCAGCTTTGGAGCTGGTAAATAGGGCAGTTTGCTTAAGGACATGCCTCATCACCCCACCTAGCATGCACACTCTGTCACCTGTAGCATTTCAGCTCCTTTTGAAGCTGAAACTAAACCTCCTTTACACCACAGCATTGTATTTCTCAGCCAACTAGCTATTTTCTTTGTAGTCTGATTTAGCAGCTTTCTCTTACTCTGTTTTTTCTGCCCTAGTCATGTATCCTGTACTAGCTTAGCCTGTATGACGTTCAAGGTGCTCACCACTGCACCCACTGCCAGAACGGGTTCTCCCCTTAAATGCTAGCGTTACAACACACTCACAGTTCAGTCAGAATAATCCGGTTTAAAAAAGAAAAAAGTCTTATTAAACGTTGTCCTAGAACTGTGCTGCTTACACTGTATGTTTAGCTGCATCATTTTGGCAGCCCGATGTTTGAAGTAGCTAGCACAGGCGTAGCTGAGCACGCAGACCAGGGAAGGCGGCTGCCTCTGATGGGAACGGGGATGTACAGCCTGTACTGGCGGCTTGAAACTATTTGTCTTCTGCCAGAACTGGACATACAGCTGCAGCTGTAGCTCCTTTGGGCATTAAGGTTGTGCTGAGCCAGCACTGAGGCTCTGCAGCGTTGTTTCTGGAGTAAATCCACATAGGGATTTGGAAAACAACACCGTGGAGGAGAGTGCCATCAAATCCCTACAGCCGGTACCTTGATCCGAGACAAAGGTTCTGTTGTGGGAGCTCCTCTAAGACAAAGCTGGATGACAGAGTGGGTCTTCACTTCACAGTGATGTTATCCGCAGCTGAATCCATTTCTTGATTAAAATAATACTCAGGTTGCTACGTCCACAGGGCCTTCACATTGACTCCTTTGAGGCGCTAAGACTGCCGGGTCCATCCAGCAATTGTGTGTGCGATGAGCTGCACCACAGCCTGAATTCTTTCCAAGCGGGAGAATGTCTGTCCGTTCTTGGCATGGGGAGAGTTATGAGGGGTCATCAGAGAGCTAATGTTCTCAGATGGCGCTGGCCAGTGTCCGCACTACAGAATAATCAGTTTGGCAGCCGACGAGTTGGGCTCTAACTTCTGACGTACTAGGCAGCTACCATTAAAAATACTGTTGCGCTTAAGTTAAAGGGGTTTGCTTGTGGTCAGGAGTCAGTTGTGAAACACTCAAACTGTGCCTCAAAACAAGTTTGCTGAAGTTTTAACATGGTCACACTGAGCAACCAAACTGCCCAGCGGCAGAATCCCTGTACTAACACTCTGATTTTTGTCATCTCTTGTCCCGATACAAGTATCACAGTGAAAGAGTTTTGCAAAACCTTTGGTACAGCTATAGCGTGGGAAGGAAATTCACACCCAAGTATCATGAGAAAAGTAGTTCCTGTTCTTAGATTTATGTATGCGTTTTAACTTTTAAAATGCAAAATCTGTTGCATAGTATTTGTGCATAAATACTAATACCAGGTTTTACTGAGGAGGAAAAAAACCTCCAAGTCAGATTATTCAGCGTCCACCAGCATTTCTATCCTTCTGTTCAGGAGAGGGAGTGAACAGTTTTGATTGCTGAATAATGCAGTTATTCACAAACAAAATGAGGCTTGCTCACAGCCTCATTTGAATCACACCGTATTTTGTCTTTGATCATTTTATTCTCCTGGTGGAATTCCATCTAATCATAAAAACAAGCCTCCGCACCAAGGAGGTGACATCAGACCAAATTCTACCGTGTAACTGTCACTGGGATGTGGGACCCAAGTCGAGTACTGTCACTAGGTTCCTCAGGTAAGCACCTTCAAGGAAAATTTTCAAGTCGAAGGGGAAATAGCTGAGAGCAGAAAGCACGCGTTACAGCAGAGACAGCCAAGAGGAGCACAGGAGTTCTTTACTAGCTGTGCTGAAGAGACAGGCAAAAGAAGAGAGGTCAAGGCATACCTAAAAAGAGGGGAGAGTGGGTAGACAACAAATTTGTATACAAAAGGTTGCATGAGACCATGCATTTGGAGACGAGAAAGCAGATCGAAGTTCATGAGGAATGTGCCTTCACAAAAGAGGGTAAATCGCTAATTACCAGCTGTCTTTAGCCCCGTATGCTGCCTGTGCTTAAGTGGTGACACCTTCCCACCTAGTGAAGCATGACGAAGCCATCAGTGCTCATTATATCTTATCAAAGCCTTAAGTACTCAAGAAAACAAAATAAAATACTGTTCATCCTTTGTTTTCCAAACCAGGATAAATAGCATGAGCTGAAACCAGAAATCTTTATGAAGTTCATATGCACAGCTGGATAAACAACGGGACGTAATCCCAAACGATACCACTCCCAGTCCTTAGACACTCACCAGGCCAAGCAGTAAAAGCTCCACGTTCAGTCCCACTTCCCACCAGCACTGTTTTGAGGTTGAATACCCAGCCCAGCTGAGTAAAATTCGGGCTTTGTTGCTCGTTGTGAGACCTCACCTCTGCTTTCTTTAGCTCATCAGAAGAAGACAATTCGTGCCCTAGAGCCCCTGAAGGCTATGGTCACAACTGTGTCCGAGGAGTGCACCCGGCAGATGCTGGCGCTGCAGGAAAAGGAGAAAGGTGAAATAAAAGTGTTAAAGCAAGAGAAACAACATTTGTTGAAGTTCATTGACAACATGAAGGAAGAAAAGAATTCTCTGCAGACTCAGGTAAATGAGACAATGATGAGTCACGCATTTCCCAGCTCCAGAGAACATCCTGTTCTCTTGGGACAGGCTGTGCTGCCGCTGTCAGTCGTCTCCACTTGTATCTCTTGTCCCATCTGGCTCTTCCAGTGTCACATTTGAAGGGGGGAGGAAATAAATATCTTCCTGATACTAATGTTTTCAGTTCTTATGTAAAAGTACGTGCACTCTTTTACAACATCGTACCCTTGGCATCTTTAAATCTGTGTCATTCCATCTTACACACCATCTTACTGCCGGTGCAGTCGCATTGATATCTATAGGCAAGATTAATTAAGGCTTTCCAATTTGAATTACCACTTTATACAGTTCTTGAACAGTTTCAGCTACTCAGGCTGAAATTACACTGCTGTTGGAGAGCAGCAGGAGCAGGGCTGCTGCATGAGGAAGGACGAGCCAGGAGCTGAGGGTGACCGCAGCGCAGTCAGAGCCCCACCGACCAGGGCTCAGCCTCACAGCACCAAGCAAGGTCCTGGTAGCAGTCGTGCTCAGCAGTTCCGGAGGAGGCAGTGGAGCCCAGGGTCCACCCATCCAAGCAAGTGCTCAGGAGCAGTGGCAGATAGGGCCAGAGCCAGGACTGGAGACAAAACTGCAACAGACATCCAAAGGCGTCCATCCAGGAGAAGAGCTACCTACAACATTGGTCCAAGGTCCAGTTAGGGTCCAGAGACAGGGCTGGAGGCAGATACGCCTACAACATAGCTCAGCAAAGGCCAAAAGCCTTGGTCTGCGCTTAAACAGAGCTCCTTGGCTGCGGGCAGGTGGTGTGTGGGTGGAGGGTCCGGCTGATCAGGACAATGAAGGTTCTTGGGGCCCTGTCAGCTACTGCAGCTAATTCAAGAAGTATCGAAGAAGTGTTGGTTGGACAGAACATCTAGAGACTCCAGCCCAACATCCCACGTGAAGCTGAACTGTCGCCTATGTTACATCAGATGAGCTACAAGCTTGTCTGGCTTGAGTTTTGAGATCCACGCAACGTAGTGATCCTCCACCTGCCTGGGCAGCCTGTTCCAGGGTTGTACCATCCCCCTAGTGAAAAATGAGCAGGAGGAAGAAATAAATTGTCCTTGTCACACAGCAATTCTGCTGTAGTCAGAGGTGTGACAACAGCGTGAGGAACTCTACCAGAACTTGCTTTCATCCACTGGTTTAAGTACTAATTTTAAGTGGTAGAAGTGAAGAACAACAAGCTTCAGGACAGACTGTGTAGGCTCCTTATTCATCCAGGAAGCACTTGGTGAACCTTAGAGGCTTTGGTTTCACTAGCTAGATCAAAATGCTCATAAATAGTTCTTCCATTTGCAGCCTAGAACTAGCCAGGTCCACTTCTTGGTATTCACAGGCCTCTGTGCTTCATAGAGTCATAGAGAACCTTCTCTGAAAGGAGCAACCGAGAATTTATGCAGTTATACTTGCCTTCTCTAAGAATACAGCCCAGAATCCAAATTCTACTTTGGGCTATTTAAGTTTTGCAATTTGGGTGAGGCAGGTTGGGAAAAATAATTCTACTCAAACCAGAATTCCATTTGTTGAGACAGCATTCAAATATTCTAACTGCGGCACGGTTAGATATTCCAAAATTCCTTGGAAAGGTCCATCCAAGCTGCTGACTTGTCTGCTGGTGGCAGCGTGGTTGTGGCTATGATGGTACAGCTTTGCTACAGAGGGCTTGTATTTTTATGAGACTAAGAGAATTCAGAATTCTCATCAGAATCAGAATAGTTAGAGCTCTCCAAGGCACCAGTTGTCTTCTGAGCAACAAGAACATCTCGATTCATTCCCTACCCAGCAGATCAGGCAGGCGGCAGCAGTGGCAGGATGTGATTGTGTAATGAAATGCACACCACAGGAATAAGCTATAGTTTTACACATAATCCCAGTTCTTAGATTTGAAGATTTCTGATAGTTTTACTTTGCCTCTAATTTAAAATGCAATTAAAATTAAAAATTGCACAAAAAA
This sequence comes from Phoenicopterus ruber ruber, assembly GCA_009819775.1. Taxonomy (NCBI): domain Eukaryota; kingdom Metazoa; phylum Chordata; class Aves; order Phoenicopteriformes; family Phoenicopteridae; genus Phoenicopterus; species Phoenicopterus ruber. The sequence continues at coordinate 921,733 of CM020227.1, forward strand.
TTAAAAATACAGCACAAATACGACCCCAAGTTGCCATCCAAGATACATTTCTGTCACCCGTTCAGTGGAGTAAATTGGTAAGAGTAGCAGCTTTTTTCTCCTGCGTGACCAGCAACAGGGAGGGAAGATGTTGCTGGAAGGTTTTCTAGGAATGGGCTTACAACAGAGAAATGGTGTAACTCAGCTCGTGAAATGTGTATAATTCACTCTCTAGAAGGATAAACACTCAGACGGAGCACCCTTTTGCACACTACTTCCACGTTTGAACCCATGATATTTCTACCCAGCCCATCCTTTTCCACAGTGTTATCTCTTGCCCACTCTCCTGCTCCAGTTTTTCCCATTTTCCTTCCTTTATCCCACTCTCTGCTCCATAGTTTCTGCTCTAGGCCCACTAAACCAGTCCAAGCCTTCCCACTGATGCCACGCTCCTGATCAATTCAAGCCTCTCTCTCCTGCAGGTGGAGCATCTGCGGACGAGCGTAGCCGAGGAGTATGCTCGCTATCTCGATGAGTACGGTGCCTGCAAACTGCTCCTAGCAAAACTGAACGATATGCACAATGAACAGCTGGACAGGGCGCGCCACCAAGTCCAAGGTAGAGAGAGCAGATCTCCGTAAGAACCTCTCCCGCACAGAGACCCAAACGTGCACCCTTGGGTACAGCGTTGCAGTAAAAATTCAGAGTCTCTCTGAAATGTCTTCAGATATGCTTTGATTCTCAAAAGAAGTTAGACAAATTCATGGCCAAAAAGTCCGTAAATGGGTAGGAAAGGGAAGAGGCGGGGACGTACCTAATAGTCTGATCCAATTCAGTAAGTCATTGCTTGTATTCTCTAGGCTCTTGCTTAGCACAGCAGGTAAATTGAAGGCAGGAGCTGCCCAATGCAAAGGTTCCTTACGTTTTTTGACTCCAGTGCCAGCTGCCAGCTTTGTACCTGTCCACAAGGACAGACAAAGCTGCTGAAATTCGGGTGTCACAAATCCCTGGCACAGAGGTTACCCTCTTGATCCACAGCCTGGTTACAGACACCCATAGTGCTACTGCTTCTTACTCGCTGGCTGTAGCATTGCATCCGTGTAAGGCTCTCCCCGCCTGTGATCCTTTCCGTTAATCAAAAGCAAGCCTGAGCCTTTGAGTACGTGTGTGTGCGCGGGAGAGGAGGCAAGGCAGCGGGTGGGAACGTGAACACTGCAATATACTCCTGGCCGTGCAGTCCCTTAGTAATAATAATACAGGCGACACCCATTCAGCTCCTGCCAACACTTTGTAAGGTTATGCGGTCTAAAAGCTTAACAGGCGACTTAGAAAACTACGACTGCAATTTTACTGTCATGGGCTTTCATCGATGGCTGTTGTTTATAAAGACGTCAAGGGTGAAGATGTGGTGAAGTTAACTTTGGCATTAAAGGTAGCTCGGCAGGACCTCACAAAGGCGCAAGTGAAGCTGAATGCAATGATAGCGGACTACGGGGATGTTGTGCCCAGGAGAGATTTTGAATCACTGGAGAAAAAATACTCTCATTTACTTCGGGAGGTGAGCATAAGCTCCTAATTTTCAAGCTATACTACATAAATAGAAACATAACGTGATGCTTCAGTATTCAGGTTGGGATAGGGACTCCGTAAACCTCGAGCTCACATAACGGCATTTCTTTGTACACGAAATACATGAAAAGCCACTGCCCCAAAAGCTCCCTGCCTATTGGAATCTCAGACTGTCAGAGGGCTCAAAATTAGTATATCGTCACAAACCCGGAACATCAGGTTTAACTGAGTTAACACCATAAAAGCAATAGCAGCCCGCAGACCACCGAGAGCCCACAGGTTACAGCCTGGGAACTGCTGCCTGAAGTCATCATATATATAAATAAATGGGCTGGGTTCACCTCACGCACAGCGCGCAGTTTTGTCCAAACCACAGCTAGCTGAAACTACTGCTGGGCTACTAATGCTTCTGTCTAGCTGGGTTTTGCCTTTTCCAGCAGTATTAAATGGCTTCTTCAGCCTCCTGGAACTCCAGGGTCATCAACCCAACCGTGGGGCTGGTCAATGCATTTTCCAGCTGTGAAAGAACTGGACTGGGTTCCTCATGTTGCATCTTTTTGCCGCCTTTTCAGAATAAGCGTTTGACCGCTTGGCTTGCACTGGAGATGCTCAGGAGCAATGCCGTGTCACATGCAGGACAGCAAAGGGATAACGCACGCCAGTGGCTAGGATGGGGTCTGCTTCCAGCCCTGCGGTGGCAGAGTGGCAGTGAGCTGACCTCTAGGAGAAGGACGAAAAAGAGAACACGTTGGATCCCACCAGAAAAGCAGTGCTGGGCTGTCCAAGATACCTTTGGCAGCTCCATTCCAGCCCTGGCCATCAGCACAGCTTGATCCGCTGTTCATGTCCCTAATAAATACAGACACAGCCCTCAAAACCCAGACTGGAGCTGTGGTTACCTCTGAATCACGATGTACCTTTGTAGTAGTAGAGTGAAGATAAATCATATAAAAAAGAAACGCTTTCTAAATAAAGTATAGTGGATCTGAAGGGGATGCATGTAAACATTTCTTGAACAAAACCCTATGTTTCTCCTGCTCTCTCCTAGTGGATTAAGATCTAATTTTAAACACCAAAAAAAGGTATAAAAGGGTCATTGACATGTTTTGTCAGAAGTTTTTGTACATTATATCAATAAAATTTAATCAATTATTTATTTTTCTTCCGATCTAGAAGCAATTAGCCAGGGACAGCTCTCTGTAAGTCTATGGACTACACTGACTGCTCACCAGAGCTGTCTGACAACAACAGAAAACTTCTGTTACTCTGGTTAGTTTGTTACAATCCTCCTTCCTCTATGCTTTAGATGAAGACTCTGCAGAAGGATTTCCATCAGCTCCGCAAGGAACATGAAACGCTGCTGGAAATCCACAGAGAGACTGCAGAAGAGAGAGACAACTTCTGCGCCGAACTCCAGCGAGTTCAGGGCAACTGCACGCCCCGGCCAAACTGGGCAAAGTGTTCAGGTGCCAAATGTATTCAGTAGTGGTTTGCTTAAGACAGCTCATCTTTAAACACTTCGCTGTGGTGCATTTCTTACCCGTGACGCCCCATTTTCTCCTAGGCTTTTAGGCAGTGGCCTGAGAGGAGCTTGCAGGGTATTCCATTTCGCCTTAGACATCTCGGGAGACAAACGGGATGTCTAGAGATGTGTATCTATCGCAAGGCTCCTAGTGGGATTCACGCAAAACCAGTTCGCGTGGGTGCGTTCCCCTCTTCTAGCAGCTCAGCGTCTTTGTGCTGTTGCAGAGGTGATTCCTGGCGGAGCTGACCGGTGGGGCTGCCTGGCGGAGGGGAAGACCAGCGACCAGCTAGTGGATGTGCTTCTGGAAGAAATAGGAACAGGAGTGCTAAAAGAGATAAACGTCTTCCCTGGATGGGTATGTACAAGCTTTCTTTTCTGCTTGTTTCCACTGAGGTTAATTGGTAATAAATATCCATTAGGAAGGTGGAAGAATTGCTTTCATGGCTGGTGTCATCAGTGTTCACCTTCCCTTAGCGTAACCACCAAAAACTTTAAAGCTAGGGAAACTCAGGTGCAACAGAAAAGCTGAAACTGAGAGTGAGCATACTGAAGACAGCTGAGGTAGCCACACTTTACAGTGATGCCACGTGAATCGTTGGACATGCGGGTAAATACGAGTGGGCTAGAGCCCCTTACTAATGCTGCACAATAGGGCTGAGGCAAATTAACAGCGTCCTGCTGCTGCTACATCTTGTCCTTCTCCCTGGTCCCTACTCCGTGGTGCTGCCTGCAGGGATGGGGAAGTATCCAGTCCAGCAGTATTTGTTTTTTCCCAGGTTATTTCTCTGCTGATGAGATGAACTCAGACAAGCACTAGAATGACTAAGAGTAAGTAGCAAGACCACATAGTAGGGAATGACTCCTTTTCGTGGCATCAGGAAGTTAATTCAACTCACACTGTCCCATTGCACCCCAGCACGTGGGGGAATCAGGAAATGATAAAGGGACAAGGAAATTTTACATGGATTCTTCACATCTTACCAAGCATGACTGTATCCAAAGGTTTTCTCAGGGACAGAGCAGCGTTTCTTTGGTCCTTCAGCATCCCTTCCTCAGCCTTTCCAGAAGCTTGAACTGTTTGCCCTGCCATTCCTGGAAGACATTTCCAAGGAAGATCTCTCCTCTTCTATTTTTGCTGGGCAGACCCTTACCCACAGTCCCATTTAGTCTAAGGACGAGGTCTGTCAGCTCACTGCCGCTGAGAGAAGGTCCCACACCCTCCTCCTCTGCAGCTGTAGTTCCAGCCGACGGCCCCACGCTCGCCACGGGGCTTCCAGTACCACACAGACAGCTTCGGCATCGCTCTGCTGTAATGAACAACTTACTGACTGCGAATATATTACACTAGCGATCGGGTGTACTCACAGCTGCCTGGGCACAACAACCAAAATCACTCATCAGCCAAGTTTTAAGTAGTGTAGCTGTGGAGAACGGGCAGCATGGCCAGGGTGGGCCCCGACTTCAGCAGGCCCACCTGGAGCCCTTGAGGCACGCTGCCGAGGTGCTGACAGGTGGGTTTTATGGTGCTGGGAATGAGACCCACACAAATGACTCATTTTCATGGCTTTAGGTGCTGACAACATGGCTTTGGTGCTGCATCGCTGCCAGCAAGGTGAATGCCTTACCTATATCTGTGTTTCTTTTCCATTCCTTAGGGCAAAGGTGACAACGTTCCTGTGTACCTGAGGCATGAAGGTGAAGTCAAGAACAAAAAGCTGACTAAGAAGGATGTGGTGAACATCCTAAAGGATGTCTGGAAGGAGAAAATTGCACTAGAACAGCAGGTTTGTCCCATTTTCCTTCTCCACAAACAGCATTTGCTATGACAGTCAGTCCAGTTTGGGAAGCCAGGGCCTCGCCCATGTCCTGCCTAGTGCTTCATCTGGATCGGGCTGTGTAAAACATTGCAAGAACAAACCGCCTCAGCTGGCAGGAACCCCGTGCCTGCAGGGCTCCCCAGGATCTGACCGTGTCACGTGGATAACTGGAGTAGCTCCATCCCAGGCCTAGGAGGCTTCTCCTGCGACTCCTGCTCCCGGGACAGCTGAGTGCTCCTGAAGCAGCTGTTGCCCAGCCACCACTGCAAATTCAGAGGCCCTCAGGAAACCAGAACTGGTTGCTTTGATGTCCAGGGCTGTAAACTGCAGTGGTCCGGTGGCTTTTGCAAGAGCGGCTGAGCTGTCCCTGAAGACTCCTCCACAAGGCAGGGTTCCCAGGGGAGGAACCACTGCAGTCACCCTCAGCCGAATCGGCCCCACTCACAAGTCTGAGGCCTTAGCTGGACTGACTGCTGCTGTTCCGGGCTGTGACGGTGCCCTGCAGACCACCATCCTGACTAGGCAGTGTCTGTTCTCAGGTGGGAGAAACCTTGGCGACATCTGCGCAGGCAAAGCAAGGCCAGGGGTTTTGCTGGGCTGATTTTAACCCATTTAACCCATGCCAGTCCGTTATTACAGTCCACAGTGTTTGTGCCCATGTGAGAGAGGAGCAGGTGGCGCTGCAGGAAAAACAAGGAGCAGGGACAAAAAATTTACATTGATAAATGACTTAATATAAAAGTGCTTTGGTTTTGTTACACAAAAAACCCAAGAATTTCCCCTTCTTTGTCTGGGGTGGGTTGGGAGTGATGACGGGAGGGCGGTCGCCAGCCAACGGGGTGAGGTGTGTGTTCTCTGCCACACATAACGGGGAGACTCCAGCCAGCTCTCGCACTGGTAGCACTTTGAGAGATCCCCAAAAGACACACATCTATATGCAAACAGCTGGAATTAAATGGACAGATTTGACTTAGTTCTGCTGCTTATGGGAGTTACTCACTTGTTATCTGCAGACAGGGGAGCGATCCAGTCTTCCCGAGTTCTTTCTCGGCTACCTCCAGAAGAAGTACGGAGATGCTGCTGCCATGGAATGGTCTTACACCCTCTACGAGAGCATGCGGCTCTGTCGATCAAACCACGTCCTGAGCTCATTCTACGACATACTCACCGGGAAGGTAGGCAACCCGCAACCCAGCGCCACACCTCCGCCCAGGCATCCCCGCGGTGACGGGCAGCAGGCAAGGGAAGCGCTCCTCTGCGAAGCAGCTTCACCGCCTGTTCCTCCCCCCGGGAACCTGCACCTTCTCGTGAACATAAGAGTAAACACTGACACACACCAGAGAAGGGAATCCTGTCCATGCAAGGCATGGCATGCTCTTACTGCTCCCCACAGAGCTTCTAGAAGACCCCATTTCTTTCAAACGCTTTAGTCACATCGTATCTGCTCTCTCCACTGAGAAGCTTCTGTTTGCAATACTTACACACAGGCCTCTTCCTCTCAGTAGGTCTTTCCCGACTCATGATCTGTCGCTGGGCCGTGTTGGTGAAGATCAGGACATAGTCCCTGAACCGCAGCATCGTGCAGGCCCTGGCAGCCTTGCTCCCTGCTCCCCGGCACCATGTCAGAGCTGCAGAGCTTCAGCTACGCGGCCACATCTTTCCCTCTCCTGTAAAACGACGACGTGCAGCCCCCCCAGGTCCTCTTATACTTGCCCTACTTGTGTCTTGCTTGGAAATGGAAAAACGGCTGGGACCAAGCGCAACCATGCAGGCAGGGAGGCCACTGCCATTCTGGGGGATCTGGGGTGTGCACCTCCACCTGAGGGTTTCACAGCCGTCCCAGACGCGCTGGGGTGAGCCTCTGCCCCAGGCCCCCGACATGTCACCAGAGCCACTCTCACCGTCTGCCCTCAGAGCTCCTGCACACGACAGCACGGAAACTGCTGTGCAGCACGTTGTTCCACAAGCAGCCGCTGCGAGCAGCCACCCCACAAGCCACCGTGTTGCTTGCTTAGTTGTTTGTAAATCACTAGGAAGCTGCTCAGGTAGAAGTTGCTTTAGCAGCGAGCACAGTCCTTTTGCAGTTTTGCTTCCCTCTTGAAGGTATTCCAAGGGACAGGTGGGGCAGTTACTGACCTGCGACCCTTCCCCGTTTCGCAGGTAGACGAAGAACAGTACCACGGCCAGAATCAGCTGATTTCCAGCCTGCAAAAGGAGCTGGCTGCCTGCGACAGCTCCAGCAGCGGATCCCTCACCAGCAAGCAGTTCAGGCAAGAGGCCGACTGTTGCCCACCGAGCTCTGCCCACGTCTGGCACACGTCTGCCAGCGCAGCCAGAGGAGGCTTTTCCCTCTTCTAAGTTCCTGTGCAGACAGCTGTAGCACGTCTATCCTTGTTAACCTCTGCATTAGCTTTAGAATAATGAGAATACTGCGGGTTTTGAGCAGCGCAGCCAAAGAGGCCTGAGAGCAGACGTGGGGTGCTTCACACGTGCAGGGGGGCGGGCTGGCAGCCCCTGCACGCTGCTGCGCTCCCTGAGGGGACGCGGGCCCCTACCCACTGCTCCCACGAGCTCCTGGGATAGCTCACAAAGCATTTCCGTGAATTTTGCTACAGGTGCAAGGTTTGTCAGTCTTCTCCCGGTTCAGCAATCAGCTGTGCCTGCTTAAGCGAAGCTCTAAATACAGCATTTCTTTGGGCCGCGGCAGAGAAGAGAAGCAGCAGCCATCTCCAGCATGTAGCTGGGAACACGGCTCTGTACAAACACGCTAACCCATTCGGTCTGGGCCACCAGCTAACCGATACGGCTGCGCTCGGAGTTTCCCACGCGGCTCAGCATCCAACGTTCACCTGAGCCCTAAGCTCTGCCGAAAGCTTTGCCCTTGTTTCGGTGTCTGAAGGTGCGTGTGCTTCTTGAAATGCGTTTCCCGTGAAAACAATGAATTTTGGAAGATCTGGCCCATGGTATACATGCCCACGCTGGTAGCCTAAACCACTGCTGGCCACGGTGGCAGTCGTTAAGTGCTCGTCCTGTGAGAGCATACAGACTTCTGTCCGCGTTGCCTGTCTCCGTACAGGGCGGCTGTGAGGGAAGCCTTTCCCCTGAAAAGGAGCGAGTCAATCCAAGAACTAGTTGATGCAAGCAGGTACAAGCTGGACAGCACTGAAGACCTCATCGACTATATGTCCTTGTTCAAAGAAGTAAGCTGATATTACTTAAGTTTTCCTTTTGATTCAGATTAAGCCCAATTTAGGGCTGAAATTAGTCTTATCAAACTAACTAGGTTTACCAGACTAACGAAGCTGCAGTGCCCACCACAAGCTCTCACACCTGAAGGCCATCTGCAGACCACAGCAATGCAAGCTTGTGCCTTTGCTGTGATCGTTTTCCTTCCATATTCTCTCTATTTCCACTTTTCACGTGGCGATACCATTTCTAGGAGAGCCGAGTGATTTTAATACACATTGGGGGGCAGCTCCTATCCAGGCTGGAAGGCGTGTTCAGTGCTAACGCACCTGTAATTTCTTTCAGGATGCGGAGGGGAACGCCGAACCTTTCGTTGCCAAGCTCAGGAGCCAGTACGTCAGGGAGAAGCAGGAGTATCTGAGACAGCTGAAGAACAAGCTGGGAGACTTAACGTAAGTCAGGAGGGAAGGGGCTGATGGGGACAGCGGGTCAGGACAGCGTGTGCAGAGGGAACCTCCCTGTGGACACCGGAGTGTGTGGCCAGCGCGGGGCCCCTGCACTATCGGAGGGCCCCAGCTGCTGGTATTGCAGTAAACACCAAAACCTGGCTGAGCGCTGCTCTGCCAAACACTGCACAGCGTCAGTCCCTCACCCGGAGGACTTGGATGAGGCAGGCAGTGCGTAGAGAGGGTTGGTTGTACCAATAATCCCCGGCAGTACTTCAGTTCTCGTATCTCAACCCTCCTCAGCTCTCCAAAACCAGCAGTACAACCTCAGAGGTTGGTTCTGAGGAGCGGGAAGAGCGAGCAGGACTGACAACTGCAGACTTAAAGAAATAATTCCACCTCAAAACAAGAGGCAGTCGCTGCAGAGGAAGAAAGCCTGGTGCCAGGCACCGAGCACTGAGCAGAACTGGAGACGGGTGGGAGCCCAGGAAGTGAAGTACTGCCCAACGCAGGCACCGAATTAGCGAGGGAAATGTAGTTCTGTACCAAAGGATATCGCAGCGCACAGCAGAGTGAATTTAAGGTCTTCCCAGGTTATCACAAGTCTAACGTTTCCTAACTTCTGTTCCGTTCGAAATTTAGTACTTAGCAGTCCTTATTACACGCATATTTAAAAAACAAAGGGATGCTAGTAGAGGCAGAGACAACAACATCAAAACCCATCTCTGCTCTGCAGTTTGAGCAGCACGGATTCTCACCGTGGCACAAATACATAAATATTCCTTTCACATAGCACAGCACAGCAGTGACCGAGTTGTTTTTGAACAGCGAGGTGACCGCAGATGATCTGAAGACCGCCTTCTGCGCGATCGATCCTGATCTTGATGACCAGACGCTAGATGCCTACGTTGGCCTGGCTTATGGGGTCCGAGGAGAACAGCCAGACCAGGAAGCTGTCCCTGTGGAAACCGCACTCGAGAGACTCCTCGCCGGAGACGTGAGACGAGTAGGGCCCTCGCCCAGGGAGGGAAGCACGACAGGCTTTGAAGGAGAGTAAGGAGACTTCCAGTATTAAGAATAAACGGACTGTTTGATCTCCGGGTTTGGATACCAAGCGGAGAGTCAGAATCACTGCCCTAAATACTTCTTCCCATGCACGCAGAGACACACCTAGTAGGTAACAGTAGAGAGGACAGGGTAGCTTCAACTACCAGAAGCACTTTCAGCTGAAGCAGCAAAGCGCCCCAGTACCACCCAGCGGGCTACGCAGCGGCGTTCCAGCTCAGCGAGACTCGCAGCGGGCGGCTGCCGACCCCCACACAGAGGCTTCGCACCCCCGCGGCACTGGGGTGCTGCAGGGCGTGGGGCTCTGCTCGGTGACAAACCACCGTGCTCCGACCGTCACGACTCGAACCAGGCCGCAACGTGGCTGCTTCAGCCCTTTGCCCTTACGGTTCCTTGGCTCAAAGAGGGAGGGTTTCAAAGACACGTTTGCAAAATAAGGTGCCATCAGCACAGTCAGGGTGCAAGCGAAAGGTGGACTCAGCCCACGCCAGGTTTGCTGGCGTGTCTGTCCCCAAGGAGACATTTATCTCGGTGTAGCTGCTGTTGCCCAGTATGAAGTCAGCCTCAAGTTGCGCCAGGGGAGGTTTAGGTTGGATATTGGGAACCATTTCTTCCCTGAAAGGGCTGTCAGGCCCTGGCACAGGCTGCCCAGGGCAGTGGTGGAGTCCCCATCCCTGGGGGGATTGAAAAGCCATGTAGATGTGGCGCTTGGGGACATGGGTTAGTGGTGGCCTTGGCAGTGCTGGGTTAACGGTTGGACCCGATGATGTTAAAGGTCTCTTCCAACCTGAACGATTCCATGATTCTAAGTGACACTGAAAGAAATTCCAGTGCTGCCCCATGAGTAGGTTTAACCAAACTCTGGGCTGGCAAAGCAATCCAAGCACAGAGACACCGAAATGTGTCCCTTGCTGCAAGGAAGACACCACACACGTCCTGGTTAGTGCCTTTCCAACCACCGGCACCAATTAATCTTTCCTATTCATTAGTCTCCTCTCTATCCAGTACGTTGCCCTCTCCAGGGAGGGGAATAAGGGTTCTGGAAACAAAAACCCCGTGGGAAAGCAGCTCTGCTACAGTGATGCCCGAATTGCCGAGTAAGTGGAGCAAACCCGAGAAGCAAATCCTGTTCTTCTTGTCATAACATAGTTTGAAAAGTAGAAAGAGGAGATCAGAAGGTGCCTTCCTAACAAAGGAAAGCATCTTGCAAAAACTGATTGCACTGTAAACGGGAAAGGCATCTCAGCCTGCGAGGCAGAGTAAGCACCACCAGAGGTAGGAGGCCCCTGGGATTTCTGCCCCGAATACTGAATTTGGTGCTGAGCACCTTCAGTACCAATTGCCAAATACCAGGAAAGGGAGGATGAAAGGATTGAAAGGGAGATGCATCGTCCAGCTAGAAACCGAATGTCCTGGCTGCAGGCATCTCGAGGGGTGTTCTGAAAGGAGAAGTTGTGATACGGCAAAGTTCAGCAGATCTAAAACGAACAGGGAACTCGGACACAGAGAAAGCGTCTGGCAGATGAACAGCAAATCTGCAAAGCTTTTCAAGAGAGCCCCTAATGGGGAGCATTGGGCTGCGGAGAGCAGGAATCGCTCCTTTTGCTTCACCCTGAGCACTTCAGATCCCCAGAAGTTAACTGCAGTTTAGTGGCGGGTATCTCCTCCTTTTGCCCTTGAGTGACATTGTTGGGACTTGAACAACGTGTCCCTAAAAATCTTGAATTTAGTTAACCCTGACTTTACTGCAACGAGACGCCGAACACGTCTCAAGAGACAGACCAGATGGGGAACCTGACCTCTCCCTCTCCCCACATTCCCAGCCGTGGACGCCCCCTCGTCTCCTGCCCTCGGGTGGGAGCCGTTCGGGTCAGGCATGCGGCAGTGGAGGAGCGGTTGCGGAAGCGTGTCCCGGCAGGACGGCTGCCTGGGGAGGCAGCACCGTGGAAGGGAAGGGGATCCAGCAGCTTCTGCCCGGGAGGTTCTCCCCGCTCTCTCCTTGGGGAAAGAGGGTTCTCAGGGTGCTTCAGCAACACGGAGCAAAGAAGTGGGAAACTTCAGCACTACTGCAGGTCCAAATTTTCCCACTCTGGCACACAAACCCTTGAGGACACACTCGAAAAGTCCCCCAATGGCAGAAAATGTAGTTTTAAAAGTACAAGTTTTGCAATATATTTGATAAAACAACAAAGCTGTTTCCTTTTGAATAGTGAAAAAAACCCCCTTTGTTCTATTAATGGAATTATGTTTTAAAAAAAACAAACTTGAAAAATGACTGACCTCTGTATCGCTATTGCCGGCCAAAGAGATCTTAACTGTACGGGTCATCATTTCCTTCAGTGCTGTGCAAAACCCGTTCCACTTGCCAGCGGTGCTGCCGAGAGCTGCGCTGGCTTTCCAGCAGCCCTTTCCAGCTGCGCCGTTTGGCTGTAGTTCTGGGGAGCTCCACCGCGCACACCGCTTAATCCGGAGACAAGGATCCATACTTGCAGGGGGTTAGGACAGGCTTAAGAAGGGGAGAGCCAGCCAGAGAGCGGCAGGCACGCCGGGCGGCCACCGGCCGGGCGGCACGGCTGCAGTCGGAGCCTGCGCGGGCCGTCCCGCCCCGGGAGCCCCCGAAGAGCCGCCAGCGAGGTGATGTTTGCGCTCAGCTTTCACTTACCCCGACTGGACGTGCTGACCGTGCTCAGCCCCGCGCTGTCCTACTCAGGGAGGCTGCAGAGCAGCAGCCTCGGGCCATCCCTTCTTCACAGACATCTGGAAATTAATTAATCAGTTTAAAGACTCAAGTCTAAGTCAAAGGAATCAATTTAAAGGCTCAAGGTTTTCAAGTTCAAGACAGAGATGCTAAGAATTAGGGGGAAAAAATAAAATCTATTAATTTTTCTCAGCAGTTAGATAAGCACCATGTCTTACCTTGGGAATTACAGACTAGTTGAATAAAAGGAAACCGCACTAGTGCGTCAGACTGATTCCCTGGAAAGACACTGAAGAAAAACACGCGAAACAACGTTTGCTATCCATATCCACCCCTCCGAAACCTGTACGCGTGACAGGCGTCACTCCTTCCCCGCCTGTGACCTGGTTCACAAAGTCACGGTCCTTCGCACCCGCAGTCCCCTGCTGCGCCCGACCTCGCTCCTGGCGTGGTTTGGGTTCACTGTAAGCAGCAACATCCTGCACAAGGCTTTTGCTTTTATTGTCTCCCTACTTGCGGAACGCCAGGGAGCGCAGCGCGGACCAGCTCCCCTGTGCAGCAGCCGCCTGCGGGAAGCCGCAGGGGGACAGCGACGCGGCACCGTGGCTCACACCGGGAGCGGGGCGGCAGGAGCCACAGGGGCGCGTGGAGCGGCAGAGGGTTTGCTGGCGCTGGTTACTGCAGAGCGGCTGCTTGGATCTCGCAGCTTTGGGTCACGTCGTGGGACGCCAGCAGGCAACACTAGCGGAGGCGGGCTGACCTCTGCAGAGCAAACTGCAGCTCACGGAGCGGACTCTGCTTCACAGAGCAGCTCCTGGCGCCGCCGGCCCCCTCGGTGACGCTGCCAGGCGGGAGCGGTGACTTTCCAGGCACGTTTCTGCGCGTAGACAGTCGGGGACAGCAGCAGGGCTGGCAGAGAACAGCTGCGGAAGCGCAGCCTTCAGCTGGGCGGTCACACCACCGGCAACGGGGTGGTCGAACCATAGCTGGCTGCCAGTCACCCGCCCAGCCGCTCTCTCACTCCCCCTCCTCAACGGGACGGGGAGGAAGTAAGATGAAAAAGCTCGTGGGTCAAGATAAAGACAGGGAGATGGCTCACCAGTTACTGGCACGGGCAAAACAGACTTGACTTGGGGAAGATTAATTTAACTTATTGCTAATTAAAAATAGAGTAGGATAGTGACAAAGACAAAACTAAAAAGATCTTCCCCCACCTCCTCCTTACCAGGCCCAACTATCTCCGCCCTGCCCGCAGCGCAGAGGGGATGAGGAATGAAGGGTTTCAGTCAATCCCTAACACACCGTCTCTGCTGCTCCTTCCTCACACTCCTCCCCTGCTCCAGCGCGGGTCCCCCCACAGGGCGCAGTCCTTCAGGAACCGCTCCAGCGCGGGTCCCCCCAGCTCCTGCCAGCAAACCTGCTCCCGTGTGGGCTCCTCTCCCCAGGCTGCGGCTTCCTGCAGGGCACATCCCCCTGCCCCGGCGTGGGGTCCCCCACGGGTGCAGGTGGGTGTCTGCTCCCCCGTGGGCCTCCCTGGGGGCAGGGCACAGCCGGCCTCGCCATGGGCTGCACCACAGGCTGCCGGGGAGTCTCTGCTCCAGCGCCTCCTTCTTCACCAACCTCAGTGTCTGCAGGACTGTTTCTCTCACATTTTTCTCCTCACTCCTCCCTCCCACAGCTGCTGTGCAGCATTTTTACCCTTTCTTAAACGCATTATCACAGAGGCATCGCCAGCGTCGCTGACGGGCTCAGCTCTGGCCAGCGGTGGGTCCATTTTGGAGCTGGCTGGAACTGGCTCCATCCGACGTGGGGGCCTAAGGCCGCTCCCGCAGCCTTGCCCCATCCCACGACCAAAACCTGCCATATAAACCCAACACACACAACTAACTCCACCTGAATCCACCTCTCCCAGTCTACCTACTGCGTGGGCACCAGAAAATTCCACCTCTCAAACAGTCCTGAATTATTGCTGGCTAATTCCCCGTGAGATGTAGTTATATGTAACGAAGTATAAAGTGTATTTTACCCGTTTCAATTTACGGCTGTGGTCACAGATGGGTTACGATCTACCCCTGACACAGCAGACTAGACTGGCAAAGGGGGACAAACCCCAGGTTTGAAAGCCCCTGTTCTAGGAAAACACACAGCTGTAACAAGGATCCGCTTCCTTCCTAAGGCAGTCCGTGACATTTCTCCTTCGAGCAAACAAGAGTTGGCACGAAGAGCAGCCACGCAGCTGAATGGCTACGAGGAACCTTTTGAAGGACGCAATGCAGTAGCCTTTCAGCTCACTGGAATAAGCAGCATTTCTATCACGGAGAATACATACAATGTTTTATTTATCTGTACAAGTATTCAAAGGTAACATAAAAAATTCAGGATAGTCAAAGTACTTGTAATAATAGCTGGCGAGATCCAGCAGGCTGCGTGACGGCAGGTCAAGAGAACCTCGACCGTTTATTGCCCCACTAGTGACCGGTGGAAAACCCTCACACGGAGCAGCGACACGGAACGCCCGACGGCCAGCCTCCGCAGCCAGCCACCTCCCCACCCGCAGCGGCCACCACTGCCGGAGGGGCACCCTCATTTGCAGGGGATCACTTTATTCCCACTCACAGCAACCGGAATCAGGAGCTTCCTGTACTCCAGAGGGAGGTAACGCTCGATCAGCACATGCAGCGGCATCTTGTCTGTCACCAGCCCCTGCCTGTGCAAAAAGAGGAGGGCAGAGAAGGAGGAGTTGTTAGGGAAAAGCGTTTCCACTCAACGTCAGAGTCAAGTTTCTCACGTTTGCTTGCGGTGGCGTTTAACAGCTGCGGTGCTGTGGCTGCTCACGACAGAGCCGCTGCAGGTGTCTACGCGCAGGCCGCTCTGGGACGACGCGCTAGGCCCCGCGTGCGGCGCTGACGCCGGGCTGGCCCGGGCGGTTACTGCAGACCGGCCTCCCGCAGGGCTCCGGGCCCTCCGCAGCGAGGGGCACCGCATCGATCCGTACCCAAGTACAAGGTCACCGCTTTCTACACTCACAATCCACCAGCCACGGGATGAATTTTACCATTTGAAGACGCGCACAGAGTGATGTGACGGAAGCGAATAGCTCATCACCCAGCAGATTTTCTACATTTGTAGTTCAGAGGGGACTGGCATTTTCAAACGGCGTAGGCCGTGGAGTTTTCTAGCACACCATTTAGCTGCCTGGCCTGAAAAGTCAGCATCAAATAGTCTCGTAGAAAGAAAAACCGCAGTGTCCATCCATGCTTCCCTTGTGGGAGGGACAGAAATACGGTTCCTATTCACGAACCGGCAACAATTCGGGATCCCTTTGCGAGGCAGTGGAAAGGCGTAAAGACATCTAGACAAAGGTAGAATAACGAGAGCACAGAACCCTCAAGCCTGGCCACGTGAACCATCGCGCCTCTCGGCCTGATTGTACCGACTTCAGCACGCGCCCGCCAGGCGGGAAAACGGACATCGCTGCTCCAGGACGGCACCAGCTCCGTCTGCACAGGCCCCGGCAAACCCAGTGCCTCTAAGCAGACGCGCCCCGGCAAAATCCCTCGGACGGCTTCAGCATCGCGTCTGAAACTCTTCCAGTGGAGACGAGGAATAACAAGTCGGAGTAAGGACTTTAAAGGAGGAGTGATCCGTTTGGTTCAGGCCCCACAGAGTTTTACAGAGGGCTCCCAAGCCGAGAACAAATCCCTTGGGTTTTGGTCACAGGACAGAGTAAATCTGGGCACGAGATGGGGCAGGTGAGGGAGCCCACGGGACAGAGCAGGGTGGAGGCTCCGAGAGCGGCTCATCAGGCTGCTGCTCAGGGGAACACGGCCGTTGGGAGAGGCCAGGCCGGGCCCGCCAGGCTGGGGGCTCCTCTCCTGCTCTGCGGAGGAACCGTCAGTTTGAACCCCAAGTGCCGGCTGTCGCAGAAGCGGGAAGGGTGGGATTTTGTTTGGAAGCGTGATCAAACCAGATAGCAGGGCATGGGAAAACGCTCACGCCCTTTCAGTTGCGAGCGCTTTTAGCGAAGAGATCACCGAGGGAAGCACACGGTGCAGCCCAGCCTCGCGCTTACCGTTACTCTGCTTTTTCCACTGCCACCGTTCATTTCCCAGCCATAACTGCTTCACCCCTGCACACATCCCCCTCCTCCGGCTACTCCTGCACTCCCAACCCCTCGCTGCTGCCTCTTGCCGCTCCGGGGTGGAGTACAAAGACCCGAGCCCACAAACGCCCTCCTGGGACCGAAGGCCACGTGGGATCACGCAGAGCGAATCACAAGATGCCACGCTCGCTGGGGAGACGCTGCCAGCGCACCGCCTGCCCACGGCGGCCGTACTGGGCTGCCAGAGCACCGCCAAGCGCTACTACGGGTTAACAATAACCCTCCCTTTACCTTCTCATGAGGACTTCCAGGTCAGCCATCTCCACTGTCTTCCTCCCCGCGTGGGTGGTGTAAGCTTCCAGATCGCTGCTCAGCTGCTTGAAGTATCTCTCGATGCTGAGGGAAGATCGAGGAGGGAAGCAGAATCAGGCTGTGGAGCACGTGAACACCAGCTACTTGCCCGCTTCTGCAGGGCGAGTGGCACGAGAGCTGCCGGCTGTGCAGGTCACGGCCTGCCAGGGCACGCCGCGGGAGAAGCGGCACCCCAGAGCCGCCCCGCTCGTGGCGAGGGCCAACAGCATCAGCGTGCTGTTAGCTAGAGAAGGCTGCGAACAGTGCAGTTTCTACCGGTCGGGACAAACCCAGACGCTCCTGCACGGTCGCGGTGGTCACGGATACCCACACGGCAGCCAAAAGCACCTGGCACCTTTCTGTCCTCGTTTTCATCAGCCCTCCCGCGACTCGCCCCAGCCGAACGGGGGGGCTGTCAGCTCGCCAGCAGCACTCCTGACAGGTTTGTTATTTCAGGAGAGAAAAGAAAGAAAAGAAAAAAGACCACAAAGAGCGGGAGGAGGAGCAGTTTGCTGCTGCTTACCATTTTTCAACAATTTTGAATGCATCTCTGGCCACTGGCATTTTCACGTAATGGCTAAATATCTTCTTTATCAAACTACTCGGTACTTCAGGCTCACATGTTTTCCTCCGTGACGGTCTCGAGCTCTTTGGAACCGGCTTAGCCCGCAGCGGCTGCAGGGGAGACCTTTGAGGGAAATTGAAAACTCACCCATCAAACGAACAAACACGGGGGAGAGGCAGAGAACACCGGCTGAGGTTGGGCAAACCTTATGCTGGATTGGAAGGGGTACGAATGACCTCGAGCTCTTCATTCTTTCTCCCTCCCTATTCTTCCAAACCCTCACGCCCACGAAGTACAGCTTGCAAACAGTTCACGTGGCATTACGACCTTGGGAGAAGCGATCCAGGCTCCGGTTTTCCGAGATAAGCACGCTAGCATAACAATTAATCAGCAAACTCGAGTTCTCTGCGACGCGTACGTGCAGGTTTCCCTGCATCCCTGTCGTTTTCCCTCCCCAGGAGCACGCCGAGTCTGGCGCAGCCACAGCCACCTCTGGAGCTGCAGACAGGGCTGGTGCGCGGGGCGTGCGCAGCCTCTGCCTGGGGGCAAGGCTTGCCAGAAGCTCCTCCTTCGACACAACCTCCTTCCACAGAGCAGATGTCCACAACGACGTCTGCACTATTATCAACACTTTATTTAGTGGGGGTTTTGGTTTGGGTTTTTTTTTTTTTCCCTTAATCAAGACTGTAAGTCCCAAAGGAACCTGCTACCATTTTCCACTCGGAAGAGGAAAAACTGTAACATGGAAAGGGGAAACGAAATCCCTGAATTCACTCAGCAGACAGGGCAACAGAAAAGACCTGGAATCTCTAACACATGCAAAACTGACGGACGGAGCGCACGTATCATTTGAGTCCCTCAGACCACCTGCGTGTTTCTCTGTCAGAACCTCGGGGCAGGTGGAAGAGATCAGCCCCAGCGGTGAAGTACGTGTAGTAGTGAGACAAAAAACCAGCCATGATTTAAGTTACTGTTTCCGTGCCTCAGTTCACCCATTTGTGAATGATTACATATGAGCGTTCGGTTCACAGGATCAGGGCAAAATTGAAGTTTAGTGGCTATATGAGACTTTGGTGCCTCCAAATGAAAAAGTACTACGGCTCTAATCTGGTGTCGTTGAGCACAGCAGAACTGTACCAATATAAAGAGATTATTTCATAGCAGAACGTCTTAACCGTGGCTCTCGCGTGGTCATCGCTCCACTACATAGCCTGGAGTATTCCTCAGGCTTTTAAGGTGAGCATCGCTACCTCAGCGTCAGGCTGCGTTACATAAAGCGCTAACAAACCTTCCTGTAGTCCAGGCTCTGAACCTGTAATTATCATCATCTGTTATCCCGGCACAGCTCGAAAGCCTCAAAATCTGCCAGTCTATTCACGTTCAGAAACTCCTATAAAGAACGTGCATCCGAATGCATGGTCTTCTTGTGCCAATGAGGACTAGCACTCTCTACGGAAGAATTACTATTCAGACAGTCCCTATATACATATAAAGGGCACATCCCAGTACAAAATCCCAAAGCAAATCCGCATTCATTCAGTTCCATTTCAGCAGAGTATCAAACACTCCTTTTTCTATTTTATACATATATTTTACTATTCACGACCAGAGCAATCATCCGGCACCTTCTGTAAGCATCGTTCATCTCTGTTCACAGCAGTAAAGGGCACAAGAATTTACTTTTATTGTTTATTGCTTCAAAAAGCAAGAATCTAGAGTCATGGGCTAGAAAATTCCTCCTGCTCCCTGAGACCCACTGTTAGGGGTTGTGATGAAGCATATGGCTTCACCAAATTTCTAGTTAAGAGGGTGAGAAATGTTAATTAATTGGGAGTAATGCAGAGGACGGGTTCACCTCCTGCCTCCAGGTGAGCTCCATTTTATACGCAGCACATGGCAACCGCACACAGCTTTAGCTTTCTAAAGCCAATACAAACATGTCACTGAATGCGATCAATGTAACGTAATCTGTAACTCCCTCTCTCCTGCAAGGGCCTCTGTGTCCCATACTGGAGTCCATGGCTCCGGGGTAGCTTAGCAGTTGAAAAACTCCTAGGAGAAGGTTTTGGCCTTCAGCACAAGAAAACATGAAATGAACGTTCGTCGGAAGGACTTGAGGCACCAGATCTGCTCTGGGAGAGCACCGACATTCACTTGCTGCAGCTCTTTATTCAACTGCGGAAGCGGTGAACGAACCGCAGACCTCAGGGCTGCTGACCCCCTGCTACAGCTGGTAAAGCACAACGCAAGCGACGAAGCCGGGCTCGGCTCGCTCCCCCCCTACGCTTCCACCAGGCCGCTGCTGAAGGCGGCTCACACTTACTTGGGAGCAGCAGGTCTGGCAGGACGTGGAGTCGACAGCAGTGGCTTGTAGGCTGCAGCGCGGACAAACGCGGGTGTCTTCATGGAAACCTCTAGGGAAAAAAAAGCACTTGAGGAACCGAACTCTGCTTTCAGAGTCCGGGCAGCAGCAGGCAGCAGCCCAGCCAGCTTTCCGCAGGGCTGGCGTGGTGCCGCGCTGCCTGCGCTCAGGCTGCGGCACCCTGAACCGGCGCGACGGCTGGCTGCGGCAGTTCGGCCCACCCACGCCCTGCCACGCGGGCTGGAGGCCCCCCTCGCGCCCGGTCGGGCCGCAGCCCCCGCGCTGGACCGGCAGGCTGGGCAGGGCGCGGGAGCACGCGCTCGCCTGGGTCGACTTCCCAGAGCCCTCTTTTCCCAGAGGGAGCGTCAAAGCCTGCCAGCTGCCTCATTGCCAGCCTGCTAAATCAGCAGCAAATCCTCCGGAACACAGGGACGAGCAGAGCAACAAAATCACATTACAAGGGTCGGCCTATGAGCATCTCCCATATTCACAGGTTTTCATACTCCCTCCAGCGAAGGCTCAGGTTGTAGCGAGCACCTCGCCTCTTCTTTGCTGCGAACTACCCGTATCGCTTTCCTCCAAGTCTAATCTGCATCCTCTAACTTCACTCTTGAACTTGGTCACTTCTTAAGCGAGAGCAGGACAGAAAACCACGTTAGCAGAACTGAAATACGGAGCGGCAGCCTGCCGAGCAGAGGAGCAGCCAGGGAGGGCTTCTTGCCTGCCGGTTTCCCTGGCAAGCCGAGCGCAGCCCAAGAATCCAGCGTACCTGGTAACGGTGTCAGCTTCGCAACCCTCCCCGCGAGTCACGACACCTGCCCCGGTACAGAAGATGAGCCCAACTACTAGAGGCCTCAGGTACTACTGAGAGTTAAACTCCACAACTCGGAGGTGAGGAGTCTCTCGGAGGAAGCAGGGCTGGGTGAACCGCCGTGGTTCCTTGTGCTAGCTTCTTCTGAAGAAACATTCACGTGCCCTGGAGGGCCAGGGAGTAGGAGGCAGGGGAAGAGACTAGTTACACTAAGGTTTCCCAGGTAAGTTTTATGACACGAGTGCATCATTTCTCATCTTTTCTTCCTACTTTTCTTCCTTTCCTTGTCCAATGAGACCTGTAAGATGCTACTCTTACTATTCCACCCTATCAGCAGATCTCTTTTCATCAAGATCTTTCCATGGCTTCATACAGCTGTGCTAAAGATAAGCGTGTTGACACACTACTGTAGACACCCTAAGAACACCTACAGCTTTTCTTGCGGCAAAAGCATACCAGTTCAACCGTCGCCTTTGTGCCTTCCACACTGCGCAAACACCTACAGGCATTAATATCCTCGTTACAGCTCCACTTCCCCACAACGCCTCAAATCCTGGCAACGGGATCCTTTTAGGATGTCCTTAGTTCAGTTTTTCATTTCGGGGTGTATTGTACTTTGAAAGACTTTAAGACCAGTCCCAAAAGACACCACTAAAACACACTCCGGGTGTTCTCAAACATGGCCTTGACGGAAGAGAACTCAGTCTGATGTGTGTGTTCTCCCAAAAGGCATAAGCACTCCTGGGGCAACAGAGCAGCCTGACGCAGCGTCTGAAGAACTGCTTAGAAACAGACACTTCCTCTCGGCTTTCTGGAAAACCGGCCCCCTCTGGTTAACTGGAAAGGAAATCTGTAGCTACACACTAAAAATATGGGGCCTTAAATTAGGTGACATCTGGGGTCACGTAAATGGCTGTGGAAACAGCAGTCCGATGCTAAGATATTAAAAAGTCAGCATGAAGTTAGGAGTCGGGAGGGAAGGAAGAACAGAACGGAGGATATCTCCGGGTCAGTGTATAAAGCCACTCTGCACTCAGTTTTGCCTGTCTGTGCACTTCCACTACCCTCACCTCACAAAGCACGAGATGATCCCTGAAGGTGCCTGAAGCACCCGACCAGTAACAATCTGGCCCTAGGAACAGCAGCCAACAGCTTCCCCTCGACTCTGATGGACTACACAGTTAATGACGTCATTAACCTACGCTGTTCCTCAATCTATCGAGAGAGAACAGGGAAAAGCTTCTCCAGCTGCCCTCTGCTACTGCTGCAACCGGTTTCTTACCTTCACTCTCGGGGTCTTCAATTTCAGCTTCGTCCTCAGCAGGCTCTTTTTCCGGACTATCCAATTCGACTGTGATAGCCTGGTCTTGGAGCTCATCCGCTTGTTCCACAGCTTCTTTTAATGGCTTCATCCCAGATTTTTCAGAGGAGGAAAAAGCATGAGAATGCCTGCCCGGACTTCCAGCTCCAACGCTATCAAGCTCACGTTCTGCGTTTCCAAAACAGGAAAAATACATCACTGAAACAAGCATCACAGCCAAAACGTCAGAGCGCTCCTAAGAACGAAACCCAACCTTCCACTCCTGACAACGTTGCCACCCACTGTGTTCCTGCCTTCAGGGACTAGGACGTCAATACACGAAGCTAGACAAGCTAAAGCACTGACGAATCCTCAGCGTTTCCCTCTGCTGCATCCAGGCGTGCAGAGGTCACACGACAAAACAGCACCTGGTAACGCAGAGGAGCCCCTGAGATTTGAGTGGAATTTTTATCTGAGCTCCTTTTAAATGAACTTCCTTTAATAAGAACTTTTACCTCAGAGGAAGTCTTACCAAAGCCTTAGGGCAGCATCAAAGCTCTGAAAGGTCTTTTCCAACCTAAATGATTCCATGTTGAACACGGAAGACCCAGCAATTCAGGAAAAGTAACTTGGGAGACCCTGATTTGCCAACACGCTCAGAAGCTCTCCAAGTTTTATCAATCTTTGCCAGATTCTGGAACTTCCACTAGTAAATTTTAATTAAAGACGCCTTCTGCAAGTATGTATTTCTAAACACTATTGCCAATGCAATTTTGGTTTCCCATTTGAGCAGAATGCAGTCTTTCAGCTTAATATGCGAAAATTAGTTCACTATTTCCCCAGCCTTTAGCCCAGATTCCAGAACACAAAGAGAGTTAACAAGTCTCTCTCCCAGCACTGACGCCAAGAATGCAGCTTTGGCATCAGAGGTCGTCCTCACCAGCTTCGGGAGGGGCTTGGTGCTCAGCGCTGCCTTCTGCTACTCCCTCTTCTTCTGAAGCGGCCGTTTCTGTTTTGACTCTGGCGTCCTCCGACGCAGTTATCTGCGATTCGGCTTTTTTGCTCAGTTTCTCCTCCAAATGTTCAGAATATCCAGCATTCGCATGATGCTCTGCAGCTAAAATAGGAAATTCTGTCATCAATCTTACCTACAAAAAACCCCAATCAACCACCAGCATACAGTTTAACAGCCGCTAAAATTTACTCCTGGTAAGTAAACTCAGCAATAGCCGTAACCTGTAAATAAGGAAGGGAAGCAGGTGCAGTTTTCTTCCAAAAGTTTAGAGCTGAGAAATGCGCAGCTTTTCCTGTGTTTGCCCTACAGCTGCCTCCTTAGGGTGCACGGCAGATCCCAAAGAAGGGATTTTACGTATCAGTCAGTAGAGCTCCTCCAGGTCTGCCATCTCCACCTCTATCCTCGCTTTTGGCGATTGTGTGAAAGACCAATTTCTTTTCCTTTAAGTCTAACAATACCTAGAGTTTGTGCTCAGATTCCCCTCCCGATTTCCTCAGTTTTTCTGAACGAACAATTTTGGAAGAGACACGTTGCACTACAAAGAGGAGAGCACCTAGCAGTGGTTTTAACCATCCCGGACAAGCCTCTAGCAGGCAGGGTGAGGAGAAACAGACACATGATTTGCATGTCTTTAAAAACCTCAGGTACTGAAGTAGTGACGAGTACTTAAGTACTCCGTTCCCCTACATGCTAAATCTATAGCCCACATGGCTGTTACCGTGAGGCTCAGAAACCCACACAGGTAATTATTTGGAGAAATCCTACTGGGAACTGTCATGGTGCTGTCACTCGGTGAAGGGGTTGGAAACCTTGGCCGAGCCCCGAACCAGAAGCTGCGCAGGTGGGTTTTTACCATCCTCTCCAGCGACTGGGAGTTTTCACGCTCAACAGTACAGGCGTCAAGGTCGTGGGAACCCCGAGCCCCGGTGAAGGCGACAGGGAAATTTGGCCAAAGGCGGTGCAAAAAGCAGTAATACCGACCTTGCTAACCAGAATTTTGGGCTCCCTACACGAACGCAGGGCAAAATCTTGCCTAAAGTTAAGTGAAATATTAACTAGCGCAGTGGGGAGAAGACAAAAGCTCAACTCTACATTAAGAGGGCCTAAGGCGGACAGGCACCAGTCAACCCCCCCCCACTGCTGGATCCCAGCAGGGATCCGGTCCTTTAACAGTGCAGTACCAGGTGCTACTGACACATTCGAGTCTTAACTGTTACCGATTTCTTCACCTGCTGCTGGTGGCAGGACCTCCGGTAGCTTGGTACAGCCTGCCTGCCGGCAGTGCCGGTCGCTCCGCTCTAGTTTCCGCACTACAGATCGGGGAGCTGTTTGTTTCAATTTGTTTGCTGCATCACCTCCTCCAAGCTGCTCAAGGCTTTTCTTTTTAAACTTCTTGTCTTTCCCTCCCATTGCCTTTTTTCCAGGCTGAGCAGTCCTTATCTTTAGTCATTCAATGGACAGAAACTGCTCTGTAGATTTGATTTAATGTCGTTAATGGTAAAACTGTTTCTCTCCGCACTTTCTCTAGTTCTGTTAAATCTATTTAGAGACGGAGAGGTCAGAACCGCACGCAGCACTCAAAAGGTGAGCACGACCACCACTTCTGTCGTGGCACAGTGACGTTTTGTCATCTCTTCCTTTCATAATAATTTTTACGTGTTATTTGCTTTTCTGAGCATCCCCCAAGCTTTGAGCTGGTGTTCACAGAACTGTAACAAGTCTGAGGTGACTCTCATCAGTCTCAAGAGTGACGTCCCATTTAAACTCCACAATTGCATCCAAGTAAAACTGTAACAGGACAGAAGAATCAAGACTGCAGGATGCCAACCTTACACAACTGCAAATTTAGAGGTGCAGAGTATCTCCTACCTTAATGAACTACTCGAAAAGAAGTGTTTAAAACACTTGTGTTAAACAGTGTTAAAAGGCTGTATTATCATGATAAAAAGGCAACACAACTATTTTTGCTGCTACACCTGGTATGTACAAGCAATTACTTATGGGCACTGCAAGTATTCAGTTTAAAATTCGAATTACAAAACTGTTGGTGCTACGGACCGTCCAGTTTCCATACTGCCGTAAGGTAATTCATGTGAAACTCCCGACGTAATTAAGCCTCGGGAAAGCGAAACCTGCACGGCAATGGCCTTCCCTCCTTTCCAGACACTGTCGAAGGAACCACGGGAAAGACTTAAACTGGAGTCTGGAAAATGAAATTCAGCCAAACACAGGAATATGTGTCCACTCATACCCAAAGCTTTCCGTAACGACTGGACAACACCTGCCACCCTCAGCATCTGGGCAGAGTTTTTACCGTCTCATTCTAAGGCAAAAGGATTTCAGGGAAAGCAGAGAACGTGCCTGTGAAAGCAGGCAGCGGGCATGACCTGCTCTCTTCCAGAAACAGGGAGGTATTAAGGCCCAACCTGCTAGTCACAGTCTTTATTACTTAAGGGAGGGCAACCTTCAAGCCCTTGTCTTAGGAGAAAAAGATGGTTAGTACTGGAGAAAGATAATGGCCAACATGGCTTGAATAAATATAGTAAATCATTAAAATGTATACAGAGTGATTACCCAGATGTGTTCCTTGCCAAGAAGGAGCTATTCATCCTTCCTATGGGAAGATGCGCCGTACTACGGACCTCCCAGAAAAACATGAACCTTTATTCCATTTGCAGTCACTGGGAACAAAGCAAATACTGACAAGGAAGCGCACAAGCAAGTCACAGCCTACTTTTAAAAAGCTCGCCTGGAACTGCTCGCTGTGTCTCTGATATGACTCGAATTAAATTATCTCTGGCATCTACTGCACAATAAAGTCTTATTTTACTCTGCAAGTCACCTGAAAAACTCTTGGTTTTAATCAGATTAAAGTACTCCGTTCCCTTGCAACACTGAAAGCACTTCTTACCCTTTCTGAAAATCTCTTCCCGTTCCACTGCGTTCACTGTACTAGCGATCTCTTCTTCTGTCTCGCTTACATCTAGGTCTTCGATTATATGGGACACAACTTCTCTCAAAGACGTGCTGAAGGATCTCTGAGGCTTTAGAGGGAGTGGGGATCCCAAACATTTACTTGGACTTCTGGATGGCAAAGAGGAGCTCCATCTATTAACAGCTAGAAATCGAGAGCATTAATGTGCCCCCAGTACCTTTTTAAACTTTCTTTTAGCTTTCCTAAGTAAAACCCCAACCAAGCAGAGAGAGGAATACACACCAGAAAATGCTCTGCCTTTACTTGAAACAGTTTAGGGAGTTCACGTTGCATCTTAGGAACCAGTTGGAAAAGTCCTTGCTGCTCTTTGTCAGTTCACACTGAGGAGCAGCATCGACATCAGCTGCCTTTGGTAAAACAGCAGCACTGTGTCACCATTAACTTTCGAACGAATGCCTTGCGAACTCCAGCACCTGTAAGATGGCTCTCACTCCCCCTCCTCCTCCCATTTCACCCAGTCCCCTATTCCATGTCCTCCACGCTTTTCTCCACATGATCTACCCATTTCCCCTAGAAGTGCCTACCATTGGACTCTTGAGAGCAACTAACCTTTTCTTCCTGTTCATCTCTTCCCTTGTCCTTTGAAAACAACTTTTCCCACCAAGCTTCCCACAGACAACCCTCCAGAAGCACAGTATGGCACAACAGTCCACCAGGCATTAATTAATTCCTAAGCTTCCCATGGCAAAAACTCCTCTCCTGGCTTGAGCAGTACCGAACACACCAACTGCTCTTTAAATACTTTTTCTGCGGCCCTTTTGACAAAGGATCATAAAAAAACCTAAACGAAAAAGAAACATTAACTGTCCATACTTCACGGAAAGGAGTTTGGATCGAAGAACTGCACGAAGCCATTGACTGCAGCAGATCCTGTCCTGGGTAGCTGCCCCAGGGTCACTAAGCAGAGTTTTAGGGTTACAACCATGGCCTGAGGAAAACGTGCTCCCATTTACACAGCCAGGACAAGGTCTTCACAGGGAAATGAATGCAGAAGAGAGACATCAGACACCAGGGAAAAGCTGGCAAGCGACAGGACTTGCAGAGCATCGATACAGGGTGACCAGGGAGGTAACCACCTCTGTCCAAGGGGTTTTTGAGGCCCTGCAGACAGCGAAGCGGTTAGCTGAGACATGTAAGTGACCTTACCAGAGGAAAGGTCTAGACTAAACCTCCTGAGACTCCTAACTCTGTCTACAGCTCCTACACATGATCTCCTTATCTCACCATACTTGTGACCGATTTACGGTGTCCAGTTCTGGGCTCCCCAGTACAAGAGAGAGCTGGACACACCGCAGAGAGTCCAGCAAAGGGCCACCAGGACAATTAAGGGACTGGAGCGCCTCTCGTAGGAGGACAGGCTGAAAGAGCTGGGGCTGTTCAGCCTGGAGAGGAGAAGGCTCAGGGGATCTCACATGCAAGTGTCTGACGGGAGGGTGTAACACAGATGGAGCCAGGCTCTTTTTAGTGGTGCCCAGTGCCAGTGCCAGGACAAGAGGCAACGGGCACAGGCTGGAACACAGGAGGCTCTGGCTGAACATCAGGAGACACTTTTGCACTGTGAGGGCGACCGAGCACTGGAACCGGCTGCCCAGTTTGCAGTCTCCATCCTTGGAGACAGGGAAAAGTCGCCTGGACATGGTCCTGGGCACCCTGCTCTAGGAGGCCCTGCTTGAGAGGGGGGTGGAGAAGATGACCTCCAGGGGTGCCTCCAGCCTCAACCATGCTGTGATCTCAGATAACACCTGCGAAGCCCCCGGTCCTAACTCATAGTACTCACTGCCAACCACCACCTCTTCCGAAACAGAAAGCTGGTCCATTGGGTTACTCTGCTGGGAACGATCTTGCGTATCTTCTTGCTGCTTTGCAGGTGTTTTTGGAGATACAGGAGTCATTCTGTCAACACGCTCACGATCAAGGACTAAGTCCTCAGAGTATCTTTGGGTCCCTCCCTCCTTTGTGTCCACACTGGACACCAGGCCCACCAGCCCTGCTTCCTCTTGAGCTGCATCAGAAATCTTGCTTCTTTGCGCAGAAGTTTTTGAATCTGATAGCTGTGGCTCGAGAGCAGAAAGCTTATTTTGGCTCTGTTCATCAAACTGAGGCTGAACAAAGAGCTCCGTGTTATTCAGCACGATTTCCGCATCGCTCGTCAGCATAGCTGTTTGAATCCCAGACGCTGTTTGTGAGTCCACAAGATAGTTCTGTTCTGTTTAGATAAAGTTTTAAAACAAGTTTTATGTGAAAAAACTGTTCAAGGTCACAGGGACACACACTTATTACCAGGACTTGCATAATTCAAAAGTTAAGGCCTTCAACCAAATTTTATTCATCCTCCACAGACAAACACTGAAACCGTATCGCCACGCTTCAGCGCCCCTAACTTTCTCTACCAAACCATCTCCTCAGCACCCAGTTACCAACACAATCCCAAACAGGACACGATTCCTGTGGTATAAATCACCAAACTGGGTGGAGCACGTAAATTTAAGTGCATAGAATCAAAGCCACTACAGATGCAGAGCCTCATTCTAATCTCGCCTCCCAAATTACACTGGATGTCTGTGAACGTGCTAGTAGCCTTTAAATCCCAAAATACAGACCACGCTCAGTAACTGCTTCTAAAAACCTCCTTATATAAGGCCCTCCCTCCCAAAACTGAAGTAACAACACAAAAGAAACCTTTTCTCTTCAGCATGTTCTGCTCCACTCCGCCTTCAAAAGCTTCCATGTCAATAGCTTTGCGATTTTTCGGCCTCCGGAGTAAGCCTCTCTTTTCAACAGTGTCTGGTGGGATGAAGGAACCAAGAGACATGCGAAGAGATCTGTAAAAAGAAGAGCGAAGAAGTAATTTTCCAAACTTACACGCCCCTTTTACTCTCAGGTTACACATGTGGTGCCACTAACAGTGAGACATTTCACAAATCCCTTCGCTAGGAGGAATTTCCAAGGAAAAACCTTGACGATTACATGCCAGTCTACTTTAAACACATAGTTTAATTTCACGGTATCACCTAATGTCAGGGTACGTATCACAGAGATCGGGAAACAGACGGGTTTACAACCTCCTACCTTGAGAGGGCTGTGACGACCTATCTGACCAAAGGTGCAGGAATTTTAAAAATTTTAAATAACAAAAATAAAAGGGAAAACAAATGTTTGAGAGTAAAGATGCCCTCTAGATGACAGCGGGGTGGTAGGAGGACTTCAGAACAAGTCTAAGAAGCTGCTCAGTATCAGTATTCACAGCAAAGTACAGCTACCAACACACTGATTTTTTTGAGATGGCAGCTAAGCTAGAAACATGCAAAGCATGGGAACAGATGTACCTCAATGCACATATTTTGCATCCTAAAGAGGCTGGCCATGTTCAGCTACCTCCTGTCCCCCTCTCCAGGCAGCCCAATCAAGAAGGGGGTTCAGAGGATTCAAAGGCAGGAGGTACAGAATGCAGCCCTGTGAATCACCTTGCACGGGGCCACAGGCAAGGGCTGCAGCGAGAAAGGTGAAATAAATTGCTAACCACGGCCAGGATCGTTAGCAAAGTACACGGGCAACCCAGGAAAAGCAGTTCTTTGACTTGCTAAAAAGCCTCTGAAGTCCAGGAAAGTTGGACTAAAGACTGCATAGCTGCAACTGATGTGACGAGTCAATTAACAGGCAGAGATAATATTCTAAGGTATATTGCGTACCAATTTATTGTCGGAAACATGAGAATGAAAGGAAAAAAGGAAGGATCCTAGTCAGTAAAAGGAGGAGCAATAGTAGCAATACAAGCTCGACCAACCTGGGCACACAGCGCAGAGCCCGCTTCTGAAAATCACAAGGTACGTGGTGTAACACCTTCAATTCCATCCCCAGAGTGGGAGACGGCTGCATTACTACTAATGCGGGTCTCAATCACGACCCCAGGTATCTATACTGTTCTTCGCAACCACAGAGGTGATGAATCAAGGCAGCTATAGTTGGGGCAGCCAGAAGTCAAGACATTTTAGTTTAAACTCACCGAGCCAAGGTACTGCTGTCCAGCGTTGACTGAGCTAGAAAAATATTTGAGACATGTTAGTCGAGCAATTACGCTAGCTGAGCAATGACCCTCTACACAACAGGCTACAGAACACCCCAGTGGATCTTCCTCTTGCTAGAGCCAGCTAGGCTCTGATCCTCAGAGGTTACACTTTGGCAAGAACAGAATGAGATGACAGGTTCACTTTACAATTTCTCATCTGCATTTCAGACCTGAGTATTAGAATTCTAATACGCAGTTTCTGAAAGGGTAATAAAACAGTTATTCCAAAGATAATTTAATATGGCACACGCCCTCACACTCAATAATACTAATCTTATCACATTAAGAGCAAGATGCCAGGCTAGGGCCTCAGTCACAACCGCCCTTCAGCAACCCAGACCAAACGTTAAAGCACCTGGAAGCTTTAGAAGTACAAGTACCTCAAACCTGTTCTACTCACAAAGTCCCCCAAATCCAAAAGCAAATCTGGAGAGCAGTGATGGAATCATGTTCATACCAGAAAATACTAGAGAACACCCCTCTGCTCTTAGGGAGCTGCCTGCATCTCAGCAGAGCGTGTTCAGACCAGGTATCAGGCTGAAGACAGACAAGTCCCTGTACTCGGCCCTGGTGAGGCCGCACCTTGAGTGCTGGGGTCAGTTCTGGGCCCCTCACTCCAAGACAGACACTGAGGGGCTGGAGCGTGTCCAGAGACGGGCAACGGAGCTGGGGAAGGGTCTGGAGCACAAGTGCTGTGAGGAGCGGCTGAGGGACCTGGGGGGTTTGGCCTGGAGAAAAGGAGGCTGAGGGGAGACCTTCTCGCTCTCTGCAACTCCCTGAAAGGAGGTTGGAGCCAGGGGGGGTCGGTCTCTTCTCCCAAGGAACAGGCGACAGGACAAGAGGAAACGGCCTCAAGTTGCGCCAGGGGAGGTTTAGGTTGGATATTGGGAACCATTTCTTCCCCGAAAGGGCTGTCAGGCCCTGGCACAGGCTGCCCAGGGCAGTGGGGGAGTCCCCATCCCTGGGGGGATTGGAAAGCCGTGTAGATGTGGCGCTTGGGGACATGGGTTAGTGGTGGCCTTGGCAGTGCTGGGTTAGCGGTTGGACTTGATGATCTTAAAGGTCTCTTCCAACCTGAACGATTCCATGATTCTAAGTGGATTTTTTGACCACAGGTGAGTCAGGGTGGGATTCAGCTCCAGATGAAAATATCCAAACGCAGGTGTCTATGTTCCCACTAGAGCCAAGAGCAGTTAATCAAATGTAGGTGTCTACTTTAGGGTGAGCCGAATCTCCCTCCCTACTCCACTGACTAGATCTCCCCTAAACTTTAGGAGGACTTCAGTTACGTCGTGTACACACAGCCGCAGAGTGTCTATAATTCAGAGCTGAGGTAGCGGTTCTGTAATTTGGAGCTGAATCCCACCCTTGAATCTACTCCAGCCACTACTGCCAATAGGGTATGTAAACCAAGGTGAGGTGTTTTATCTGCCTCTGCTAAACTGCGACTAAAATGAAAGTTATATTTGCCAAATTTGCAAAAAGGGAAGACTTATTCCAATATAAAACATTATTTCTTTCATAAAACCACAAGATTCTTTTTTCTCAAACAAGAACTTTAGAACTTATTTGACATAAATGCAACAAAAAGTATGCAGCTTGCTCTATTTTCAAGTTTCTGGAATCGAGGGGAAGAGAGGGATTGCTCCCTTGGGAGACACTTCAAAACTCGAAGAGCACCAAGTTGGAAAAATAGTCAAGAAGTTATATACAGTCAGGGCAGAGCCTGCAACTTGGCTCAAAAAGGCTTATTTTAAATTCAACAGGAGGGGCTTTCACCTTCTCTGCTGTCCCTGCGCACAAGACACCGCAGTCTCGGTACGAACGTACAACTGCCCAGCTGAGAAATTACTAAGAGCTAAACTGCAGCGGATGAAAATCAACTGCCAGCGAGCGCGGTGCTGAACAAGGTAATTTCGACCGTGGCCTTACCTTGGTTCCGAGGAAGTCGTCTGTCTGCTGCCCTCTCGAATTCAGAAATGCTGAGTTTCTTTCTCTTCTTAGTCATGTGGAATGTGGTGATAGAGGTGTCCTCAGGAACAAGGTCCGGCAGTTGCATTTCCACCCTACCAATACAAACCAAGCCTTTAACAAAGGACAACACGATCGCTCAGCTGCCCTAGAAAGGTCCCTGTAACGTCGCTGAAGAGCCAATTCAAATTATTTGTCCTTGCTGCGGCAGAAGTAAGGAACTAACTGGCGATTAGCTCAGCAAACACAGGAACGTGTCATTCCCTCCTACTAAATCAAAGAAAATTTCACAAAGAGAATCAAAACTTGAGTGTATATTCAAAACAAGAGGGCTGAGAAAGGTCAGACCAGAGTAAAAGCTTGGGCTTCCGACAAGCTCCACAGTGCTCTCTGCAGCAATTAGGCTTGTCAGTCATTAGAGTGCAAACAAAAAAGCCATCATCACGAAACATCAGGTATCACAAAGCACACTCGTACACGGAACAGACACGTAATAGCCCAGTCAGGCACTGGATCGGGATCAGAAAGTAAGTTTCCAAGCTGTTTTCCCCCTTGACTGAGAAGTCCTGAGCCTCCCCCCGCAGGAAGGGCGTGCTCCGGCAGCGCGCGGCTGTCAGCACCCCGCTGCGTCCCGCAGAACCGGAGCGGAGCAGCCGTCCCGCAGCCAGGCCCCGCAGCTCGGCAGCCGTGGCATTCTGCATCCCTCGCTGCAACAAGCTTCAAGACAGGGAATGGGAAGGTGATTACATCCATCAGCCTTTTCCTCTTGCAAAATACATTCCCCACCAGTCAGAAAGGCGGCTCAAGCTTCATTACTGTGTTATGAGCCTAAGCGTTAGAGTTAACTGGCATGTAATGGGGAACAAACGTAAAGCAGCGGGGAAAAAGAGATTGCTCGGTTTTTGCATCTATCCCGGGAGATGCTATCGCGACTAGGGAAAGCACTGCCTTCCCGAACTCCAGAAAGCGCACGTCAACTAGAGGAAGGCTGTGAGGGAATTTTAAAAAAAGACTTTAAAAACCTTTTTTAAAAGTCTCTACCTGTTTAACTTCAACAACTGGCCAACACATGGAATATAAAACCTTGCAAAGATCCAACCATCTGATCTTTTCGTTTAAGACAGGCTGATGAGAAGCACGTTCAGAGATGTGAAAGAACTACAACAAGCAAAATCAAGAAGGAATTAAAATAACACTGCTCATCTTTTTTAATTTAAAAAATAAAACCAACAAAAACCCCAAGCTACCACACTTACAGAAAACTCAGATTTTTCTTCCTCTATTAAAAAAACAGACAGACAGAAGTTTACCTAATATTTTAGATGACCTGGTTAAGGTTGCTTATAGTCAACGCAAAAAGGTGAGCTATAAAGCCAAATCAAAGGCAATCACCTTATTTAGAACAGTCCATCCTATTTTGCAGTAAGCAAAACCACACATAAGCCTTGTGACAGAACTGGCTAAAGCAAATTCAGACCTACCACCGCCACCGGCTTTCTTCTATTTCATAACAAAGTGCCAGTCAACAAACCACACTTTCACCTCTCCCATTCAGTCAGGCCTATGAACTTAAAATAGTAACGAGGCTACTAAGCGTGAATGAAAGCAGCCGAGCCCCAGGCACAGCTCACCCCAAGCCACCCTGCAGGAAGGGAGTTACCCCAGCAGGGGGACGAAGCACAAGCCGGCAGCATTTACTATTCACTTCCCCAGCGATTCCTGTCCTATTTTTCTTCCCCGAAAGGGCTGTCAGGCCCTGGCACAGGCTGCCCAGGGCAGTGGGGGAGTCCCCATCCCTGGAGGGATTGAAAAGCCGTGTAGATGTGGCGCTTGGGGACATGGGTTAGTGGTGGCCTTGGCAGTGCTGGGTTAACGGTTGGACTCGATGGTCTTAAGGGTCTCTTCCAACCTCAATGATTCCATGATTTTACAATTTTTAAAGCTGGAGAGGTATTTCTGAAGATCCCACTGGACAGAATGCAATTCTGATCATTGAAACGTAAGTAAAGAAATCCTGCTCCCTAATCCCATCGTACAAACTGCAGCTCTACCTGGTAGGGTAAAAAAAAAAAAATTTAAAAATTACTTACATGCTGGAAATCCTCCTAGATGGGAGCTCTGATGGAGCTTCTTCTGGTTCTTCATGTTGAGATATCTGAGGTGCTAGAGGCGAAACTTGCGGTTCTGCCAACAAACCAAAACATTTCCTTTCCACAATTCAATCCAGCAAGAATGCCAAAACGCAGCAGAGTGTCAGACCTGCACTACATCCTGTAAATCACGTTTATGAACGGGTCAAAATAAAGACCTGGTGAAAACTATTTGTGTTCTACCCCTCAGAAGGCTGGCCCGTACACTGACAAAGCCAACGGCGGCAACAGCAGCAGAGCTGAGCCGAGCTCGGCAACGGCACGCGCCTCTCGCATTTACACGTGCTCCTACAGCTAAAGGCAGCACAAAGATTACACGCGTGCTCGCCAGGATGAGAAGACCGAGCCAAGAAGATTTTCAGGAATATGTTTTCATCAACGTAAGACCTGGTCTGCACCGCATGACCTCGTTCAGCTGCCACTGCAGCGATTCCTCCTCTTTTACATAAATCGGTCACACAACGCTCGGGATTTCTGTGCCACCTAACAGGGTGAGAATAATACGCTACAAAAGAACCCTCCTGTCCTTGATTCCGCCAAAACACTGTCCTGTTCTGTTTTCCTGAAGAAAGATACTTACGGGTCCGGATAATTCTCTTGAGCATAAACCGCGGCGTGTCTTTATCAGGATCAGGGAACACGGCCGGTCTCTGCTTCAGCAAGGTGCTGCCAGAAGTCTTCTCCTTTCCTGAATCAGATACGGTCTAAACAGAGAAATCGGAGGCACGCCATTCAAAAATCGTATTTTCATCGTTACAGATGAATCTCAGCATCAAAAGCATTCGCCACCCGCCTTCTAGCAAAAATCTAAGCTAGAGAACATGAAGTATCTTCCAAGTTCCCCAAAGAAATCGCGCGCATTTGCCTTCCAACAACGCTGGCACTTCATTTTTGGGTGGAAGACAATTCACCATGGGACGTCAGCGAGGCGAGTTTCAATGCCCAAGTCTCACTGCAGAGGAAAGCCTGAGGGACTCAGGCCCTTCCTTCATCCCTCACAGCCCTGCCCGAAACCAACCCAAACCGGGGAAACACAAGAAAAAACATTGCCCCGGTGGTGCGAGGCTGCAGCGGCCCTGCCCGCGCCGGCGGCCCGGCCACCCAGCGAGCGCCAGTTCAGGGCTTCGGCCCGTGGTCCACGGCTAAAGGCGAACAAGGGCAAGGGAGCGCCCCTCGCTGCCCGGGCCTCGCTTCTCCCTCGCACCGGGCGGGAACGGGCGGGCACCCCCGCGGCACGCCCGCTCCCGACAGCGGCTCTCCCCTCCCCTCCCTCCCCTCCCCTCCCGCACAGCCCGCGGCGCAGCCGCCAGACCCCATCCGCCACCTTGGCCGCGGCCCGCACCAGGAGGCGGCCGCTGCGCCGGGCGCCGCGGCGGGCCCGGGGGCGGCTGTCGGCCATGGCGGGGTAACGGCCGCGGCGGGGTAACGGCCGCGCGGCGCCTCACGGGAGGGGCGGGGCCTGCCGGGGGGCGGGGCGCCGCGGCGCCCCCTGGGAGCGGTAGTCGGCGGGGGCGGGGGCGCAGCGCAGTGTGGGGCGGGTAGTTCCGGCGCGGCGCCGCCGCCGCGGTGCATTGTGGTCCGCGTAGTTCCGGTGCGGCCGCGGCGGGCGGCGTTGGCGGGCGGCGAGAGGCCGCGGTTGGCCTTGTGGGATCTGTAGTTCGGCGGGGGCCCCCGCCGCCCGCTCTCCCCGCCGCCGGGGCCGCCCAGGGGTCCCCCCGGCCCGGGAGGCCGCCCCGCCATGCCGGGCTTCACCTGCTGCGTGCCGGGCTGCTACAACAACTCGCACCGCGACAAGGCGCTGCACTTCTACACCTTCCCCAAGGACGAGGAGCTGCGGCGCCTCTGGCTGAAGAACGTCTCCCGGGCGGGCGTCAGCGGCTGCTTCAGCACCTTCCAGCCCACCACGGGCCACCGCGTCTGCAGCGAGCACTTCCAGGGCGGCCGCAAGTCCTACCTGGTGCGGGTCCCCACCATCTTCCCGCTGCGCGGCGTCAACGAGCGCAAGGCGCAGCGGGCCGCCCGCCGCCCCCGCCCCGCCGCCGCTGCCGCCGCCGCCGCCGCCGCCTCCGCCGCCGCGCAGGGCCCCGGTGCCGCCGCCGCCGCCGAGGCCCCGGCAGGGGGCGCGGCCGAGGACGTGAAGCCCATCGACCTGACGGTGCAGGTGGAGCTCGGGCCCGGGGCGCCCGCGGGGCCCGGCCCCGGGAGGCTAGCGGCGGCGGCGGCGGGGGAGGAGGGCCCGGTGGAGGGCGGCCCCCCGGACCACTCGTACTCGCTGTCGTCGGGCACCACGTCGGAGGAGCTGCTGAGGAAGCTGAACGAGCAGCGCGACATCATCGCGCTGCTGGAGGTGAAGATGAAGGAGATGAAGGGCAGCATCCGCCGCCTGCGCCTGGCCGAGGCCCAGCTCCGCGAGGAGATCCGCGAGAAGGACCGGCTGCTCCACGCCGCCAGCGCCGGCACCCGCAAGCGCCACGGCCTCTGAGGGCCGCGGGGCCCGGCACGGCGCGGGGGGATGCTCGGCACGGCGCGGGGCTCTCCGCCGCCCTCGGTGAGGTGCCCGGGCGGAGCGGAGCCGGGCCGCAGCCCCGCAGCACCCCGGCTCTCGCTGCCCGGTGCCCCCCGCCCCCAGCCAGGCCGGCCCGCGCCATCGCCTTCCCCTGCCTAGGCAGGGCGGCCTCTGTCAACTCAATGCCGAGCCCCGTTGCCCACCGCCGTTACCCCGGAGCTAGCACTGCGGGCGCCCGCGGCGTCCCGTCTGCACCGGGCCCGTCAGCACCCGCTGTGTGCCGGCAGCGGCAGAAAGCGCTTCGTTTAGCGCAGATGGGACCCGTGTCACCACTAAAGTGGACGTAGGGTATCAGTTTTCAGCAAATAAACTCGCTCTGTGTTAAGTGAGGTAGGAGCAACACTACCCCTGGAGAAGGCGTGTCTGAACGCGCGGTTGGCGCTCTGCCCTTCTTAGGAATGAACAGCGGCGTCGCGTCCGGCCTCGCGTAGCGGAGGCACGAGGAAAGCTTTAGAAACCCTCTCGGGGTGATGTGTTTCTTCAGTAAATTACTGATGCCATGACAGACTGCTGTTTCTAGCGTGAAAGAATCCCCAGATTAAAGAGTGCTCTTGTACGATGTAGATTTTGCTTTCTCCGCAGTACATACGTATTTGTTACAGATGCCTCGATGCTCTCAACACTAGTGAGGATTTCCACCTGGTACAAGGGACTGTGGCGTTGGACGGCTGTAGTTTCTCTCATTGGCTTAAGAACTCCCTCTGATGAAACGGGGGCTTTGTAACACGTCGGAGTTAAACCCTCGGCTTCCGTTCGGAGAACCGGGATGAAGCAGAAGCGAAGCAAGTTTATCCGCAGTGGTTGCAAACCTTTGCTGTCTAATCCTAAACTAGTTGGCATGACTAATAATCCGTACGTTAGGCAAGACCTTACCGAAACGTGCTTGCGTGTTCTAAACCGCGATTTAAGAGTATTGTAACAAATCTCAGTGGAATGACCGTGTCGTTTCTGTTTCTAGCCAGCGTTAGTGCCCTCGCTTTCAGCAACAGGAAACCAAATCAACGTTGGCTAGAAAGACGGCGGAGTGAGGGGAGCAGGGCTGCTAGGCTGGCCTGAACGCGTGCTTCCAGGCTAGCCGGCGGGACAGATACCTCGGCGCTGAGGAGGAGGGAGAGGAGGAAGAGGAGGGGATCTGGTGCACCTGCCCTGCGTAGCTCTGCGGCAACGGGTGCTTAGGGGGTAGGGCTTCGACGGCGCCGCATGTCGAAACAAAAGGCAGTTCGCCGCAGTGTGCCCGTAATTCCACGCGAGGGAGGGTGGCCCAGGTGTCTCCTGCGCCCGAGGTCCTTCTCCCGTAAGCAGAGCGCGTCGCAGGCGGTAGGGCGGGATGTCAGTTTTACTAAATTTTATAGAAGTATTTTCTAAATGTAAAAAGCATCTTTAGTTTGAAAATATTGTAATCTTTGTAACACTGGCTAACGTAGCTTTACAGCTGTCCGTGTCGATGCTCTGTGCGACCGAACAAAAGGGCACGGTGGGGTTTGGTGGCCGGAGGTTTCTCTGTTGATCGTGTACCCGTTCAGCTAAAGGCCGTGGCTGTCGCAGCCTGCTGTGTGATGCATGGGTCATTTTTCTCTTAACGTGTGTACTGAGTTGGGTGGTCGACTGTAAGGATACTACAGGTCTAGTCACGTACTAAGTATTGCCCGTTATTTCATTTTAATTTATTTTCTCCAATCTGATATGTAGCTCTTAACTCCAGCTCCGCGGTATAGCGATTTTCCTGCGAGTCAAGTAAGCAGCGATTTTGTTTGTTTGTTTGTTTGTTTTGCTGGGTTTTTTTTTTCTTGTAGGGAAAGCAGATACCTGCTACACCATCTGATTTAACATGTGTAATTGGTCCAGCAGATCTATATGCTCCCATCAAGACAATAGGCAGCACGACGTCTCTCCTTGCAAACGAGAC
Source organism: Phoenicopterus ruber ruber (assembly GCA_009819775.1). NCBI lineage: Eukaryota > Metazoa > Chordata > Aves > Phoenicopteriformes > Phoenicopteridae > Phoenicopterus > Phoenicopterus ruber. The sequence continues at coordinate 960,178 of CM020227.1, forward strand.
CGGTTGTGCGTCCTAGCTTCTTGAGCACGTGCGTGTCGTAACAGTCGTGGTACTTTTTCTACCATTGGAATGCACTTCAGGAGGTTCAGCCATTCGGCCTGCTGGACTGGTTAACTGCTGGACTCTGACTTCTCCAGGTTACACTGAGGTGCTAACATGCTTAATTTTAATAAAGTATATTTTGTTTTGTTATGTTTCCTGTCTCCGTGCTGCGTGTGTGTGTTTCTGAAAGGTCGGTGGCTGTAGCTTGTCTTCTCTTGTGCGACGTTGGGGCTTTTTAATTCCTCGTGAACTCCACGGCTGCGACGGTGGGAATGGATTTCCATTCGTGAGGGGTGAGGAAGAGGAGTTTGAGGGCTGTTCGGTGTATGGCCTGCCGGCCTACGCAGGGGTTGGAGCTGTTTTGATGAGCGAAGGGCTGGCGGGACAGGGCTGCTCTCCAAATAGCCAGGAGCGGTTTGAGCCTCCGGAGCCAGGCTTCCCCCGCCGGAGGGACAGCACGAGGCTCCCAGTTACGCGTGGCGGAGGAAGGAGAAGGCACGGCCTCCCGTGAGCCAGCCTGGGGCAGGGAAGAGCTAGTGCGTAGTGTCTGAATTTGTAATTCCACTTCCCAAAGTTCCTCATTTCAGACTGGTTTAGAGCTATTAGTCTCGAACCATCGTAAGCGGCAAAAAAATTCAGCTGTGCCTCAAACGTCACATTCTTGGGTGGGACTGGGAACGTTAAATGAAGCCGCGTGACAAAAGCGAACACTTTCCCTCATGCAGGCTCCCCCCATTTGCCGCTAAATTAAGTGAGCAGCGGCACAGGCAGCAAGTTAAGAGGGTAATTCTGTAGGGAGGTACCCAAATACGTTAACAAATAAACTGTATTATTGCTCAACGCAAAAGCTCGCTCTTCCATTTCAACTCCTCACCTTTCTGCATCCTCTGTTCTCATCTAGCCTGTACCCTCGTGGTATTTTTGTTCTACCAGCATCGACTATTTTTGGTTGCCACGCTCCCATGCGTGTATATTATCAAACATTAGCCCTAGAAGGAGACTTGAAGAATGTGTATTTAAAATGGCTTTTATTGTTCTAAGGGTAAACCTTCATTTCATCTCCGTAACAGTCACCCCTAGAGATTAACAGTAACTCCCCTTCTGGGGTTTGTACCTATTTTGAAGTTCTTCTCCAGCAGTAAGACAGCCTTTAACCCGGTGGGTTAATAATTTTACTTAAGATGACGCACTCTGGCTCAACATCCTCCCGCTGCAGGGCGCAGGCACTAACCGAGTCACGTATTCCCCAGGTAGCCGATGCCCGGTGCGGTGGTACCTGTTCACCGACCAGCTCAGCTTTCCGGTTACACAGAACCCCGGAGCTGTAACTCCAGCTGCGGCACGTTTAGCCATGCAATCCTAAAATCCCGAGGACGAGGATAACGCAGCCTGCCTGTGACGGGCAGAGCTGTCAGTCAGGTTATCGGCTGGCTGCTCGGCTTTTCCGTATCCGTAGCTTCTGGTTGTTCTGGCCCCGGTTTCCCAAACTGGCTGACAAAATCACGCCACGGCTGGCTGAAGCTCCGGCTAGCCTGAGTGAAAACAGCACTCCAACGTACATAGTCTTTACCTAACGGCTCTATGCATCTGTACAAGCCGCGCGATCCGCACCTCTGAATTAAAAGAGGTTTTAGTGCACCTAACCGCTGGGCTCTATCCGAAGTGTTTGCGTGTCCAAGGACTAAGGTTTCTGCACTTTAATAAGGGAAAATCTTTGTGAGATTTATAAACGGAGCTTTGGCCACGGAGCCCCTGTGAGAGCAAGGTGGTGACCTGTAGCCCGAGCTCTATAGAATCACGGAATCGTTTAGGTTGGAAGAGACCCTTAAGATCATCGAGTCCAACCGTTACCCCAGCACTGCCAAGGCCACCACTAACCCATGTCCCCAAGCGCCACATCTACACGGCTTTTCAATCCCTCCAGGGATGTGACTCCCCCACTGCCCTGGGCAGCCTGTGCCAGGGCCTGACAGCCCTTTCGGGGAAGAAATGTTTCCCAATACCCAACCTAAACCTCCCCTGGCGCAACTTGAGGCCATTTCCTCTTGTCCTGAGTGTTCTCTATGTTGAGTTCTTCGTGATCAGATAAGGACGGGAAGGGACAGAGGGGCTCTTACGTGACAAGAAGAGTTAACAAGCAGAACCAAACAGGAGAAGACAGAGAAGTTTCTCTCCAACGCAAACCCCTCTCTCCTGTAGAGGAAACCCTAACCGTCTTCTCTGCACACGCCCAAGGCTTGCTCAGTTCACCCGTGTTTCAGAGATCAGTATCGCACACATTAAATTACAGGGCAGACGACTGTTTCCATGACCTCTAACGCAGCATCTTTCGCAGGGTGGGTTCCTCCACAAGGAATATTCTCCAGCGTTCTGCCCAGACTTTTTATCTGCAGTTCTCCTCTTCCATCCTTGGAAGCCATTGTGTTGGATGTCAGTGTGCTCCCAGGCCAGCTCCACCTCTGTTTCCCTGCCTCCAGGTTTGGAAACTGCCTCCTCTGAGAGTGCTTCCCTTTGCCCCGGGGCCAGGGCGCTGCTGCGACAGGGCAGAAGTCACCGGGCCAGTGAGCGTCGCGGGGCAGAGGCTGGAGGCTCCTCTGGGAACCCGTGTGCTAGAAAGCCCAGAGCGATAGGCTGGACGGTGGGTGTCTGGTACAGCCTCAGACTTCCCTGCTCTCCGTACAGACAGCAGAAACGCTGAAATACTGGGCTAAATCAGGGGTAAATTGAGAGAGACAGAGCCAACACCCCCAACCTTCAGCTCCCTGCCCTTCTTTTCTTTCTCCGCGCCTCACCATATGCCCTCATTTTACCCTCAGGGGGAGTTGAGGCCTGTGCTCAGGCTGGCTCCCCTTGCTATCCTTGATCGGAGCCCCGGCAGCCTGACAGGCTCCTCCTGTCATTCCCAGAAAGCAGGGGCAGCCTCCCAGGACCAACGGCGAGGAGGAAACATCCAAAGCTTTCCCGTTCCTCCAGAGCAGAACACGGGAGCGCTCCCAGGGGCCCAGCATCACAAACTCACCATCACCTAAGGGCTGGGGGAGAAGCAGCCAAGGAAAGTTTGCTCGCCTTGGGTCAGGATGCGTGCTACCAAGCCAAGCGCACGCTTTTGTCACGTGCTTCGTAGCACAGTCCTGTCTTCATCACCTTGATTAGTCTCCGGTTTTTAGATTGCACGTTTTCCAGGGTAAAAATAGTCTCTCTTGTCCACTTGCACATCAGCAAAGCAGGGCTTCGATGCTGCGTAGGCTCCTAGGCGATACCCTTCTTAACCTCTGCTAAAAAATAAAGAATCAGCATCATGCAGCTGCTGCCCAGTCAGTTCTCACCTCACAGGGCTGTTTGTTTCCCTGCAGAAGTATTACAGTTTGGACAGGCGTGCTGGGACAGCCCAGAGACCGGACGGGCACTGCAAGGCACCCGCCGCAGCTGCGCTAGTCCCGCCGCTCCTCTGGGAATCGCTGCGGTGCGCTCCTGTGGGTGGTGACGTTACCATCTGCGACGGACCTTCACCGCTTCACTTCTCCCTGGGTTAAAGAGTCGGTATGTCCCTTCTGGTGGAATACGGTTTAGGAACAGCTCTCACGCAAGCAAAACATTCCTAAAACCCAGGTACCTCCTTCTCAGGATGCTCCATTCAGCCCTCACCACCTCATTTCTGCTTTTCCTCCCAAATCACACAGCGATTCTCCCTCAAATTCTTACTGCATCTCTCCTTCATAAATTACAAATCACTGCACAGAGCAGAAAGGGGCTACTATAGCTGGGCAGTCACACCGTAAAAGATACTTATCCACAGAAAGGAGCTCCCACAGCTGGGTAGTCGCATCCTAAAAGATACTTATCCCGCTATAGTGGCTACTACAGCAACAGCAGAAGGAAACTCGACAGCATTTTATCCTAAAGCCTGCAAGTTCCAGGCTTGGGTCCTATGTTTGGAACCGACTCCACAACACATCAGCTAGAACAGGGGACCCCAGGTGCTCCATGTCACGCAGATCCTTCTCCTTTGTCTTTCCATACGAAGAACAAATAAGAAGTAGCTTTTTCTGTATATTCACAGCTTTGCATTGGTGTGTAATCAACCCAGTTCCTACACCTTCCAGGATAAACCTGACGGGTCAAGCTTGCTGTGCACAAACTATTTACCCGTGTAAGAGTCTCACAGGGTCCACAATTTAAAAAATAGGTTTTATTCATGACACAAATCCTTAAGCTGAGTCCACAGAGAACTGCGGTCAGGACGGTGCCAGTCGTTCCACTGACGTCTTTCCCCTTGGGAGAGACATCACTAGTGGCAAGGTGCAGAGCACATGAACATGTCTCAGGCTGGCAGCTGGAGATCTGAGAACGTCATGATAAAGGCAATGAAAAAGCTCATCATTTTCTCCCAGGCATGAACCAGAACCTCCATCAGAAAACAAGGGGGAGAGAGGGGAAAAAAATCACCTATTTATTGTTCAGCTACTCTTCACCTGGACTCAGCGGAGTATCAGCTGCCTGCATTGCCCATTTCCAGGCCACGTGGGGTAAGAAGCCGTGAGACAGTGACCAACACAGCGTTGGCACTCAGGTTTGCCTTTTTCGACTCGGAGAAACCTGTTGGAAGACACCGTTAATGCCACATTAGAGTCTAGGAAAGAGGCTCAGCGTCAGCCCCCTTTACCTCCCTTCCTAGCACTGCCTTCAGCAGCAAGCCCAGACGAACGCACTGCGGGCTCCTCTCTTTGCCAGGCTGTGCAACGCCGTTTCTCTCTCAGCAGCGGACGGGTAATGCTCGGGTTTGCTGGCAGAGACCTGGGAGCCTTCAGAGCTGGGCTAAAATGGCCACTCTCGGTACGGGACAACCGCTGCGCTGCCTTTCAGGCTCAGCTCTATGATCTAAGCGACCCAGTAACGAAGATTCTGCACCTTTATAAGCCCTCTCCGCTGCCGCGCGAGCGAGCGTGGTGCGGGCCTCCAGCAGGACCGTGGTTTTTAGACTACTTATCTCTTTGGAAGTATTTATTTGAAGGGGTTTTCTACCATCCCACACCTGCGCTGTCTTCTTTCACTGCAAGCAAGCTGAGAAATTCCTTTTTTTTTTTTTTTAAGAAGATTTTTCATTGTATAGCTCTTGTTAGGGGAGTTAAAATGAATTTTGGGACCTGCAGCTCTCTGCGGCTCGTTGCCTACTTCCTCGCTCAGGGCCGACACCCTCTGAGGGTGGAAACCCTTCTCGCCTCCCTCCTTGGGCTGAAATCCCGTCACCGTTACAACCCAGCGACAGCTGGAGCCGGAGCGGGCGAGGCGGGCCCCGGGCGGGCTGAGGCTCCCCTCAGCCACCACCGCCCTCCTGCCGCCGGCCCGCGGGGGTGACAGGGCCCGGCAGAGCCTCCCCTTGAGGCGAGGCCTCCCGCCCGGGGCCGGCGTGGGTGGCCCCGGGACAGGCGGGGGCGCTGGGTTTGTCAGGGAGCGGCCCCGGGGCCGGCACGGCGGGCTCCGGGAGGGGGAGGGTGCGCGCCTTCCCCTCCCCCGCCCCTCCGCGCTCCGCCACGATCCCACAGTGCTCCGAGGCACCGCCTGCGGGGCCGGCGACGCGCGGTCCTCTTCCCTTCATTCAAATGAGCCACCACGGGCGGCGGCGCGGGGCACTTCGGGAGTTGTAGTCCTGCACGCCCCTCCCAGTGCGCGCTCCAGCGGCCAGCGGGACTCGCTGTCCCGGCGTGCCGCGGGGCGGGGCCGCCGGGGCGGGGCGAGGCGGGGCGGGGCGGGGAGCGCGGGCGAGAGAGGCTGAGGGGGTTCGCGCCGTGCACGGTGCCGCCGCCGCCATAGTGGGAGCCGCGGGGTGAGTGCGGGGGGCGGGGCGGCGGCGGCGGGTCCCCGGCGGGGCGGCGGGAACGGGTCCGGCCGCCCGCGGGCCGGCACATGGCGCCGCCCCACCCCGCGCTCGCCGGCCGCGGCCCCGTGGTGCGGCCCCAGCCCCGCCGCGGGGCGCTGCCGGCAGCCGCGGGCCGGGCTGGGCGGGAGCCGGCGGCCGGAGCCGCCCTGACCTTCCCCGTCTTTGAGGCACTGGCAGCGCGGTCCCCGAGGGGCGGCGGCCGGGGCCCGGCGCCCCCGCTTAAGGGCTGAGGCAGCCGAGCTGCCGCCGCCGGCTCTGCCCGGGGCCGAGGGGGCCGGGCGCGGCTCGGCGGGGCCCCGCGTGTGGGCGGGCGGCGGCGGTGGGCTGAGGGGGGTGGAAGGCCCCCGGCTCAGCTCCTCCGGGCGGCCGGGGGGAATGAGGGGCCTCCGCCGGGCTGAGCCCGGGCCGCGGGCGTAGGGAGCCGGTGGGCGATCGGGAGGGGAAGGCTGCTCCTCAGCCTCGCGGGAGCACCGGCGCACCCGGCCCGCGGCGGCAACCGGCTCCTCCCGGGAGCGCCGTCCCCGCCGGCTGCTCCGGCGTGCTCGAGGCTTGGCCGCCGCGACGGCCCGAGGCGCCGGGGCTTCTCCGGGGCACCGAGCCTGGCGCCCGTGGGCGGTCGTGCCTCGCTTGCGGTGGCTCGGTGCGGCGGGGAGGACGGGCGGAGGGGACGAACCCCCGGAGCTGCGAGGAGGGTGGGCTCCGGGGCGCTTTCTGCTGGAGCGTTTCTGGTGTCCTGACTGTGTTACTGTCCTGCCAGGAGGTCGTGCGAGGGCTGGAGTTAATCTGACGTGGTTGAATCGCTTTGTCGTGTAGAAAACGAAAGGCTCGCGCTTCCTTGGAGTAACAGAAGCAAAAGTGCATGTGCTCAGTGATCTGCTGTAGCCGTCTCGTTTTTTCCTTTGAGCTGCCAGTTTCCGGTGTGATTCTACAAGAGATGATCTTTTTCTTCCACCTCTATAGCTGTTGTCACTTTTTAGCTTTAAAACCAATCAAAACCTGCAAAAATTCACAGTAGCGAGGAGCGTATGTTGCATTTTGTTAATATGAGAACTTTCTGAAGACGTGAAGTCCCAAAGACTGTTCCTACAATTTGAATTTCACTCCCTAGGGCAGGCTGTGATGCTTCAACTGTCCGTTCTCAGTTGAAGTCTGGCACTTCCAGTGTAAATGCGTATTTTAGAGCTGGGTTTGTGGTGTGCACATTGTGTTGCAGTCGAAGGGGAACAAAAGCCCAGGGAAATGCTTGAGTAGGAATCGGTCGCAGAACTGTTGCTTGAAAATCAAATCTGATTGCTGAATCAGCCGCCTTCTCAGGTTGATACTTTTTTTGATTTCTCTTTTTCTGGGAGGAGTTGTGTTCAGGCAATGCTTTCTGTGTTTGTGTGTGGTGAATTTTAAGTTTTCCTTTAGCAGCAACAACAAAAAAGAGGCATTTCCCAGACCTCCGCGTAGAGGAAGAGAAATTACTGTATATAGTATCATTATCAGTGAAACACATCATCTAATTTAAAGTGCAATGACATTTTTGGCTCACTTCTGGACTATTTAACTATTTTCCCACTGGGGTCCTAATTATCATTTCATGTTCCTCCCTAGAAGATTGCAGGTTATTCGGTAGGTGATTTGAAATATATTTGCTTTAACATCTGTGTTTGTTCAGTTCTTTAGAAAAATGCGAATGGTAACAACTTTCTGCGGTTCTCTCGGCTGGGATTTCTTTTGTCTCTGTCACTAATAATGGGATCGTCCAGTTAGTGGTGGCGTGGAGTGTGTTTTGTGTGGGGATTGCAATGTGTACTCGTAGCTGGTGACATTTGTAAGTGTGGTGGTTTTCAGTTGTTTTAAAACTCCTGAATACTGTGGCATCACCGACAGTTTTGATATTCATATTTGTGCATGACTAATTAGTGTGCTTATAAGGTGTATTTCTGGAAGGAGGACTATTGTGTGTTGCGGGGGGAAAAAGGAAGCAAAACAGGAGAGAAAATGTGCGGTTTTGGAAGTGTAAGATAGCGAGGTAGGTGCTGTAGGAAAAGTTTTGGTGACTTTTTTTTTCAGGTGTATTTTGGAAATTCGGAGCTCAACCAAAGACCCGATACCAATTGTACGGAGGTGAGGTATAGCCAGCCTTGCTTACACACGTGAAAAGCCTGTGGATCATAAAGCATGTTGGGGAAAATTTTCTGTATTTGGAATGCTGCCAACCAATAATAGAGGAATGCTGTGGCTAAACCTAAAATTGTGGGGTAATATAATGCAAAACAGCAATGTTATCTTGGCCCTCTTGCGTTTAGCACTGCACCAAGGAGCCTGGAGTTCTGTTTTTAGGGGTGGCTACCTTGGTGCTACCTAATTCAGGGCTGTTACTTACACCACTGGCCACTTTGACAAACATACAACAGTGTTTTCAAATGTGCCAGACTTCAGTTGTGAACCACAAGAAAACTTGTGAGGGTCAAATCGCAGTTGTTAGTAAAAGTTCTATTTAGAACAAAAATTAATACTGAATGTTATTTCGCTACTGAGTTCATGAACAAACCTGGTTAAGTTTTAAGTAATGATTTGATAGAGAAAAACAGGTTACAACTAGAATATGGTGTCTTTGCTTCTGTAACTTAAAAATCAGTTCCTAATTTTCTTAACCTGAAACAGCTGATAGAGACAGACAGATAGAAATATCTTCTATTCTGCTGTTTCTTGGAGATTAAATGTTGTGCTACCGTGCCTATAAGGTAAAGAAAAATGCGGTGCGGCAGTTCTCCCCTCCAATTCCCCAGTGCCTCCTCTGTTACTTTAAAACTGAACAGTCTTGGGTTCGTCCTGCGGAACAGAAATGTGACTTCAGCCTTGTAAACTCGAATTTGGTTTTTAGATTGCAGCAAAAATACTGTGGGAAAAAATGGCAGATGTGGCTATTTCCTAACAACAAAACATTACGCCTTCCTATCCAATTATATGTAATATGTTATAATAATATATGTCTGTATATTTGAAAATCATCTCGGCTGACCTTTCGTGACTCTCTTGGGTTGTCAGGTTGCAGACAGGATGAGCAGCGAGCTGTAGGCGTGGTGAAAGCTTTTCCAGAGTCCTCCCCACGTGTTTTATTTACTAGTGGCCTTGTACTTGCTGACATTTGTAACCAAAAAAATATACTTCAGGTTGGCATAATTCCTGCATTAATTTGTTTTAATGAAGTTGGAGTAGAGGAATAAAAAGACTGAGAAGGGGAAAGTCAATTTATTTTCCATGTTTTTCAGAAGGAAACAGTCTGTGCCTTATCGCTCTTCCCTGTTCTCCCTTTCCATCCTTCCACAGTTCACATATCTAGACTTAATTATTTTTAGATCTGAAAGCGTATTTAGAATAATGTAATTTCTTGCACAGCGCAGCCCATAGCAATTACTAGGTGCAGGTCTCTGTTGAAATCAATAATTTCTGATTGGCCTGGAGCAGTAATTTTCAGCTTGTTAACCTCCACGGATCAGTCAGCTGCTGTGGAGATGATAGCAAAGATACCTGAGAGATGCACTTCTTTCTGTCAGTCTCTGAATGCGTGAGTTTGCTCCTCAACCAGACACGTCATAGGTTTTTGAACTGGGAAAGACTGACCGCTAAACTGGACTTGGTCAGAAAGAGGTACAGTGTGTTTAAGATGAATGACTGATGATGTACGATGTCCCCAAGTAAGTTCCGGTGTCGTCGTCATCCCTGTGTTGATGTGCATTCTGCCTGGGCTTGTTTAGCCTGGAGAAGAGGAGGCTTGAGCGGGGCTTAATGCTCGCTTCCAGGATCTGTCAGACCGTTACCGGGAGAACGGAGCCAGGCTTTTCACTGGCGTGCTAGGTGGGAGCGCAGGACACCAGGGGCATGGACAGGAACAGAAGGGATTCTGTAGTCCCCAGCTTTTGGGGATCAAAGTGGATGAAGGCATGGGCAACCTGGTCTCATCTCCTCGCTGACCCTGTTTTGAGCTGGAGGAGGTCCCTTACAACCTGAATTATTCTGTGATAATTTGCGTAGTTTCTTCTGGGGGAGTGTATGCCTTTGCTAAGGGGAGATGATCTGTTACCAAGTGATTCTTGGGGTAGTTGAATAGAGCTATTTGGGAGAGGACGAACTGGTCCCATGGTGCTGGTTCCATTTTGTTCCTAGAACGTGTGTGCAGGAGACGCTCCTGTCTTTGTAAGTTTTAGTGGCAATAGACTATCTTTCCTTCAATCTCTTTTCTAAAAACTGTTTGCTGCTTTACTTTTTTCTTTTTTTACTGCAGTCTAAAGACTGCTTGCTCTCTTTAATCTGAGTGATCAAAAATACACGCATGGTAGAAGTTGCGTGGGTAACAGGAACTGAACAACTGAGAGCTCTTTCGTTGTCCTTATTTACTCTTGTTAATCAGTAGTGAAGGGTGCAGCGACTGATGGTCTAAATCATGTTTGCCGTGGATTCGCATGTACCCCAGGACCAACTTAAAGGGAACGTTGGGGCTCTCGTCACACTCATTTTCAAATCTTCCAGAAAACAAGCTTGAATTCAACCTTAAGAGAGTTTAACTTTGGTGCAATGGTGTGTAGGGTCAGCTTTTTAATATCCAGGGAGCGTGGTTGGTTCGTGCTCTGATTACTTATCCAGTTATGACTACACTTACTCCATAATAGATGGCAGGTTTTTTTTCTCCACTAGCATGTTAGAATGTATTAGTTTGAGGTTTTTCCTCTTTAAGTTCAGTGTTTTCTTTCTTGGTGTTCTGCAGGTCAGAAAGTCTTTACTGAGCTCATTCGCTTGTGATGGTTGTTCATTGATTCTTCGAACGCAGCTTGCTTTTTAAATGTAGCAATCCCTAGGAGACCACCTTCGTTTTCTTTACCAATTTCCACGATACTTTACTGTTGCTCATACTGGTTTTTGTTGACATTTTCAGAAAACGTAGGGTTCTTACAGAAGTGCAGGTCTGCCATGCTTGAATTCAAAAAGACTTCATTTTTTAAATTGATAGCAGTGAGCTTCCATGTGTCCAGGTCTGATAATGCAGCAAACACAGTTGCTGGCTGAAACAATCATTTGGTCTTTCCCCATACTGCAGCGATGTAACGATAGCCCACTCGCTCCAAATGTCGCTGGTGCTTATATGTTTCAGGAAGAGCGATCTCTCTATTTGTCTGTTGGCAGGCGACTCTCTACTTTTGCCGAGTAAAAAGGTGGCTTTTCCTCAAGTTACACCTCTGAGTAGCTCTGGTGATGCTGCTTGAGCAGAAGGATGGACTTTGTGCTGCAGCGTGCTGACAGAGAACCGTCTCCAGGTTGTTTTGTAGTTCCTTGTTTGCTGAAGGAACCAATGGGAAGAGTTTTCATCCAGACCTTTTGCAAAAATTGGTCATTTAGGGACTGTTCCCTTTAGGAGTTACAGGCAGTCTTGGTGCGTTCGTGCTGATCTCTCACACCCAGAGGGAAGGCAGAGAAGGAGGAGGGGTAAGCATAGATAGGAACGTCTAAGCTGTAACGGGCCATGGGAAAGATTCTGTGTTTCTGGATTTTTGTGGGCAGAAAATGTGTTGCCTGAGGCCAGTGTAACCCCAGTGTAATTCAAGGTCGCTCATGCGAAGGCTCCTTTCTCTTAGAGTCCTCCTCTGTCTCACGCCTTTCTTTCCTCCTTGGTGCTACTGCTGTCTGGGTCATGCAGCTTCATGTCACATTGGTGCCATCTGCCAAAGCAGATGAGGGGGAGCTTAATTTGGGCAGTTGTCTCCTCCTGGCCCAGCGTGGCTGGTGGCACAGGACACAACAAGCTGGAGGAGCCTATGGGGAAAGGAGGGAGAGAGGCTTTGGCGTGTAGCGTAGCCTTGGACGGCTCGGCAAGGTCGAGCAGCAGCAGAAGCCCTGGGCAGTACAGACTGTGCGGGCTGGGCTGCCGGGATTGTGGGGCCCTGTGGAAGCCCTATTGATGTGGGGGGTCTGTGCCTGCCTGTAGGAAAGCCTGGTGTCCTGGGGAACTGGGAAGTTCTGCCTGGCTTAGGGTATGAATTCCCTCTCCTGTGCTGCGAGATGCTGAACACAGGAGCTTCGCTGTGAGTTCAGGGGTGCTGCGTACCCCAAGGTGTTGTGCAGCAGTGGCAGTGCCAGGCTGAGGGATCACAGAATGGTTTGGGTTGGAAGGGACCTTAACGATCATCTAGTTCCAACCCCCCTGCCATGGTCAGGGACACCTTCCACTAGACCAGGTTGCTCGAAGCCCCGTCCAGCTTGGCCTTGGACACTTCCAGGGATGGGGCAGCCACAGCTTCTCTGGGCAACCTGTGCCAGGGCCTCACCACCCTCATGGGGAAGAATTTCTTCCTTATATCTCATCTAAATTGACCCTCTTTCAGTTTAAAGCCATCACCCCTTGTCCTATCACTACACGCCCTTGTCAAAAGTCCCTCTCCAGCTTTCTTGTAGGCCCCTTTAGGTGCTGGAAGGCTGCAATAAGGTCTCCCCGGAGCCTTCTCTTCTCCAGGCTGAATAAGCCCAACTCTCTCAGCCTGTCCCCATAGCAGAGGGGCTCCAGCCCTCGAATCATCTCCGTGGCCTCCTCTGGCCCCGCTCCAGCAGGTCCATGTCCTTCCTGTGCTGAGGCCCCAGCGCTGGAGGCAGCACTGCAGGGGGGTCTCACCAGAGCGGAGCAGAGGGGGAGATGAACATGGGATGAAGGTACTGGGGATACTGTGGTACCTTGTAGGATGAGATTTGTAGGAAGCGTGGTGAGAGATGTGTGGAGGGCTGGGGTTTACACCTGAGGATGTGTCAGTGTGCGGCCTGGCAAAGGTATTGGAAAATTTGATTTAGGTGTCACTGAGGAAAAGTCGCCCATGGAGCAGCAATCTCAGTTCTGCTGTGTCAGCGTGTACCTGTTGGAGAGAGTTGCTGGCAGCTGCAGCTTTTGTGTGCTGTGTTGGGTTTCAGCTTGAGCACTGGCTGCGGGGTGGTGTTTGAGGTGGGGATAAATTCTCTAACAATGAGCAGTTTCCAAGAAATTCAGTAACGTGAGTTAAAGTATTACACTCTGCGTTGGTAGCTCAGCTTCGCTGCTGTGCTTCTGCAGAGCAGCTGTTAATCAAATGGGCTGTGATGGTCTGAAGTGGATGCGATGAAGTAGGTTTGGTTTGAAGTGACAAAAGAAAGAAAATTAATTCCCCATGGAAAAGGAGACGGTTTCCTTAAGCTAATTAATGTGGAATATCCAGTAATACACTTTACAGGGGTAACTTTCAGCAGGTGCCTTTAAAAGGACAGGTGTGCCACATCTTGTGTGCTTTCTGGCTTACTGAAACTTCCTTTACCTGGCTTAATATTAACTGGATATTCTTGCCTCTGTACCCAAACTTTGAGTGACCCATGGATAGGTTTGGCTGGATGGCTCTGAGGCACATCTGCGTTATCCTAGCGTTGGACAACATCAGAACGTGTGCATTCTTCCTAGCTTTGGAATAGATCTTAAAAGCCTTTTACATTACATTTATCTCATTAAAACAGCCTGATAAATACGTCAGTACAATCTTGCGTGGATTGTATCTCATTGAAAGGGACTGGGCTTGATGACACAGAAGGCCATTCCTGTCTTGTTCTTTCTTTAGGTACATCTCTAAGCTTCTTACGTCTGTGGTGACAGGCAGAAAACATAGCGTGAAGGAAAAGGTGACAAATCGGAAAAGGAAAAATAAAAAAACCTTTCCAGGGAGAGTGAGAGTGTTCAGCAAAGCTATATAGAATAGCACAGGAAAAAGAGCAAGGTTGTAGCAAAACAAAACAAAAAAATCAAGGATCATTCATTTTAGCAGCATTTTTTGTTGTTGTTTGGTTCTCACTTTTGGCAAAATTGACATTATAACTGGTCTAATTTATACTGGCTTTTTTTTTATTTAATGGTATTTTACCTGCCAAAATACAAATACATTTTTTAGAAGGAGATAGCAAGCTAGCATACTAATTTTTAGTTTTAGAAACCATACTACTGCTTTCTGTATTTAAAATAATTCCTTAATTCCTTGCAGCCTCAAAGGCTTTCTCGCAGTTTCAGGATTGAACAGAAGGCGTCTGGTGCTCTAGTGAGGCTGTTGTGCCTTGAGGAGCGGAAAGCCTCGGTGTAGAGGAGGTGCAGTGCTAGCATACAGCTTGATCCTGGGTTTGTATGATGGCACGGTGAGCTGTTATGGGTGAATACATGTCGTGTGTGTGGGGGGGGAAATTTCATTTAGCAGTAGCTAACTAGCTTCAGGAGAGTAAGCTGGAGGCCTTTTGCTGTTCACTGCTTCATCTTAATGTTAGCTGTGTGGCTGTTTAATAGCGATACTGTCAACTAGATTTGCACTTGGATGTTTAGGAAGGATATCCGATAGCGACGCGAGTTCGTGGGTTGAAGTTGAAGCTGTGATGATCCATAAAAAGCGAAGAGAAGTGATTTTCACTTGGACTGGCTGTTGGCTCCACCACAGCCGTCCCAAACTGCGCACCTCTAGGTACCTGCAGGTCTGGAATGGAAACAGCAGACTGCAAAACTACCAGTGCTTCTGGTTTTCCAAAGAAAGACGTGAGAGTCCTCCCTAACAGCAGGGTGGGCATCACTCGGTAAAGCTTCCAGGGAGTCGGTGAGATGGTTTTAGCATGGCTTTCTTTCAACATAAAATCCTGTAATACAGGCTGAAGTTATTTGATTTATACATCTGCTCCAGGTTAGGCTGGTGTGTGGCAATCGTGGATGCGCACTCAATACAACTTTTTCCTCTTGTAAAGAAGTAGGTTTAAGTTGTTCGGGGTGTGCATGTGTGTGTGTTTTTAAACCTGTTGTACATGGATGGATTTTATTTATTTGTGGTCTGTTTTCCCAGAGGAGTGGCTGTGCTGGGTAAAACTCCTTCAGACCGAGTCACGTATTGCAAGTATTTGTGGAGCAGATGTGATGCTGACTGATGTCAGACTGTAGATATTTTTGGGGCAGTTCAAATATTAGTTACATGGCAACAAGTCTTTGAATTTTTAGTCTATGTTAGTGTGCAGGGTCACTGAGTTTGTTGACTGTATTGCCTAGGTGGTTGATACTGGAATAAGGATGTTTAAAAATGGGAAAGGTATGTTTCTATCTTAAGTTCATTTTTCACCTCATCCTTTAATAAGAGAAGTTTCTAAGGCACACTTGAGGACTAGTGTGCAGGCAGCATCAGCTGGATGTGGGAAACCGTGGAGTCTGTGGCATGCACAGACTTTTGTGGTGCATTGTCACACCCCAGGCTCCTCCTGCTGAGCCTCCCCTCTTTTCCCAGGCTGCGAAACGTCCCTTTCTCAGCAGGGAGAGCCCCCTTGCCAGCTCTCCATGCTGTCGTGTTCTCCACTCCACAGATGCCAGCCATTTTCTCCCTTGAGTAGCCTGGGTGTCTAAGTTCTAGCAGTTGTTCTTGGTTTGTGTTTTACTTCGGCAGTTGAATTTACTGTCCTGAAAACTTGTGTGCTACCTCCTGTTATACCATCGATCCAGCAGAAGATACTTGCTCTTCTCTAAGTCTGGCCAAATTTGTGTAACCCAAAAACTTTTGGCCTAGGGTTTGAACCTGTTTCAGTTCCTATTTGTACGAGTAAAGCTCAAACAGCCAAAGGCCTGAAACATGAGAAGAGCTTTCTTGTCTGGCTATGCACAGAAAGCTAGGCCTGGTAATACTCCTCTGGAGATCTTATGAGTACGCTTTTTACTTCTCTTAGGAATTTGTCAAACAGGTGTGTGAGTAATTGACAACTAAAGGAACCCGAAATAACTGTGTCCTAAAGCAGAATTTCACACCTTAGACGCTTTCCAGACCCACGGTGCAATACAGACCTGTAGCTCGAAGGTTCCTGGTCAGGGATGGCAAAGAGGGACTAGAGGCTGATGGATCTTGACGTTTAGCAAGTATAATTTAGCGTAGCGTTGTTGTGTTTTGAGTTTTAGCACAATTCTTCAGTCTTTCAGAGAGATATCAGGGTAAAGGAAAAAGGAATTTGCTTTCTTGAAAAATTCAATGGCATGATAAAGCGATCATCTGTCCTGATAGTGTGTGATAGTTTCTAGACTGGGTCTGTCTGAACTGCTGCCCATGCTGTATGTTTAATCCCTCTAAAATAGAGGGGCTCATGTTCAGAAGTGTGTGATGCCTTTGAGCTTCCAGTACCTTCACTGGGAACTGCACGTTCTCACCGCTGGGAAAAATCATGGTTTGTATCTTGAAATTACTACAGGTTCAAATATAAATGTTGAGTATACTTTGGCCTCAGTGACAGGATAGGAGAGGAAAGTAAGCTTGTGTTAAGCAACAAGCCAGTGAATTAACTCCTGTTGTGTATCACTGAAAGGACGCTCTTCCTTAGAATGGCCTGTGGACGGTGAAATACCCGAGGAGCTGGATAGATAAATCAGTCGGTGTAAGCCACTTGCAGACATTTCATATTAACACGTCAGTTGTTTACGGTAAATGAGATCCAGTTGAAATAGCAAGCGCTAGCCAGCTTTTTCAGATGGTGTCACTTTTGAAATATGTGAACATAAGGTGGTAACACTGATTTTTGTTCTTGTTCTCCACTTTTGTATGTGAGTTGTGACCTCGCACTGAAATAGCTCTAGAAACCTCCAAATGCTATAATAAGAAATGGAACCATTTGGTATCCAAGATTTTTATTTCACAAAAGTCTAGGATACAGAGGTGAGATTTGTCCTACTTCTTCTAAAGAAAAATTCTGGCCAGCTGAGAGGATCTGTGTTTAGTGGTGCTTAATACACAAGCCAAGTGTTGTGTGCTTATTTATGGGATTGGTCTTTCTCATGATTTTTTTGTTGTTGTTTTTGTTTTACAGCTTTAGGTGAGGATTCAGAATGGGAGACAAGCCTATCTGGGAGCAGATTGGGTCCAGCTTCGTACAACATTACTACCAGCTTTTTGATGCAGACAGGACTCAGTTAGGAGCAATATATGTAAGTATCTCCAAAAAGGGGGCTGGGGCTCTCTGTCTGTCTAGGTTTCCCTGTTTCGATGGGTGGGAATACACAGGGTGGGATAGTGGGTTTTGTCCTGACTCCAGAATGTCAGTCAGTGCAATCGCACTTACTTTTATTTATTGCATTTCTTTTACATTTCAATTCTATTTTGAGCTTTGTCTGCCTTATCTGTGGGCAGTCAGACTCGAAAAAACCCCTTTTGGCTGTAGACGCTGGCTTGTAGTGGAGGGGGCTGGTGATGATCCAGTGATGAAATTCTCTGTAAAAGCAAATATGCTAGCCTTAGTTTGCGGTTAATTTACAGGCGTGGATTTGCTTGGATCCCTCTTGAAGTGGGATGTGATTTAAGTCCTACTCTGTATTTGGCAGTTCTTGCACGTGTTTCTTGGATCTCATGCTATGTTAATCCTCACAACATTAAAATAAATTTAAAAATTTGAATCCAGCTTAGATATTTAGACTTTGTTAAATTTAAATTCGGTTTAAATTTCTTCAAAAATTAGATTTTATTTTTGCTCCTTATTTGGGGCAAAATAGATTTGGTTTCCAAAATTAAAGACTAACAAACAAACCCAAGGACCGTCAGCTTTTAGTTTTGGGGGAAGACTCCTCCAGCACATGCAAAGTGCTCTGTGTGTGGAGTTGATGACTGGTGGTGAGGAATGCTGCTGGGTGGCGGCGTCTCAGCAAGACGCTCAAGTCTTACAAGTCTTCTAGCAGCATATCCTGTTTTTCTGACCTATTTTTTGTCTGCTGGATGAATTGTATGAAGCTTCACCAAGCTCTTGAGGGTTGGAAGTGTTGCACAGCCTGACCCCCTCCTTATACCTCAGGAGTATCCACCAGCACGCGTTGATTTGCTCTTTGGATTGTTGTGTATTTGCTATCTGCTGGATTGTTGCCTTATTTTGGCCAAGAAGCTGTGTACAGAGAGCCTATAAAGCAAGAAAAACAAGTAGCCTATGTTCAGTCCACAGCTCTAAATATGAAGGCACTTAGCAGTTTGTGTCATGTTATTACCAAAACACGTTCAATCCTCAGAAGACTGATGATAAGTACAGGCTTAATTTAAATTCCTGGAAACCTGGCACAACGAGCTCCCGGGCTTTTTCCACCCTTAGGGTCTTTGCCTTTCCTCATTCAATGGGGATGCCTATGCAGATGTAGTCAGGAGCACCGTTATGTGGGTCACCCATGTGTATTGTTTTGTGGACTTCCTAAACTGGAGGATGGGACCCTGTTTTGTGTGGCTAAAATGCACCAAGGTCACAACTTGTCTAAATTAGAGGAGGTTCTGCAGAAATGCGCTTTTATTGATGAGCTTTTTGCCTTCAGAGACCCTGTGGGAGCGAACATATTTTATAGCATGCAGGAATGCAGCAGGGAGCTCTGGGTTTGTTTTGCATTCCTGTATCGCTGCTTCCACGCCAAAGTTCGGTTTTCTCCTCTAGTCGTGTAATCCAAGTCAACTGAGCTTTTGTCACTTCTTCCAGGTAGGATCCGGCCCAGTTGCCTTTGCTGTGAATTGCTTGAGTTACGTGAGCTGGAGCACTAAGTGAAAGACTTATTTCGCAGGAAAATGCTGTAGCTACTTCTTTCCTCTGCTTTGGGTGTGTGGCTACTTAGAATGAAATGCTGGTTTTATGCTGCTTTCTCATCTGTAGGGCTTTGGGGATAGAGGAGGGGATGCTTTTTGTTCTTGAAGCGCTTGCTCCCAGATTGTTGATGCGGCGAGTGGCTATGGAGGTAACCTATAGCAGAGAGTCAGGTGGACACCAATTAGGTACAATGTGAAGTTGTAGCGTGTTTCAGGAAGAGCATATTTTCCTCACCAACTTAATCTATGTCCTTTGCTACTCTCTGAAACATCAGGAGGGTCCTGCACCACCGTGTGCTCACCTGCTGATTGCTGAAGTGGATTCAGTAAGGCCGGTTCTGGGTCCCCTCTGCTTTTGTGGCTTTCCATATGTGAAGGCTGTAATTCGAACGCGTGAGAGGATAGCCTTGTTCCCCGGTACCATCACCTCGCTTCTCAAGCGATCAGCGTGAGGTGCAAACGGTGTCAGCCAGATGGCTTTCTGTGTGACTTCAGATTACACAGTCTAAGTCCATTTACTCCTAAAAGGGACATGTCCAAACTCAAGAGGAGGCTGTACTCGGGGGCTCTTCACCATGCTGCTTTTGGTTGCATCTGTGATCCTGAAATGCTTTGTGCTGTTGCCCCTGGTGCCCTTCTTTGCTCTTTTGGCTCCTGCTGCGCAGTATAGTTCCTTCTGATGATACATAGAGGACCAGAAGCTTTTTTTAGAGTGGTTGTGACTGTTGTGCAGGTTCAGCACAGCATATGCATGGCTGAAAGAAGTGGCTTTTTGAGATGGTGTGGGTCAAAAACGGGGCCTGGAAAATCTACCAGAGAGCAAACAAATGGAGTTCTTTGGAACCTGCCATTTTCTGCTGAGGTGTTCAGAGCTTTAGTGAGAGCTGAAGATTGGATGGGGAAGAGCCAGGAGTCATGTTCCTGGAGGCATTTAAACTCAAAAGAGTAGAAGGAATAGCCATTTGTGACAGGGCGCACAAGAACTTGGGCTCTCATGTAGAGGGTGAGGGTGCTGTTTGGAGGTGGCAGCAGTCAGACTTCGAGCTCAGTGGAAACCAATTTAAATTTAAGTCCGTTTGCCATGGTTTCAGGTTGGATTTGAGAAGGCAGAGCTATGTCAACAACAGGATATTGTGACTCTGGTTTAAACAGAATATCCTAAGCAGAATAGAAAGTTTCTTGCCTGTTGCTGTTGCACCTGACATAGCATGCTCAGAATGCCCTCCCTCGTATACTGGAAGAGCTTGTAGGCTGAAGCACCTCAATCACTTCATGCCACGCAGGGCAGTCTGTTAGAAGACCTTTAGAGGCACGTTCTACTTTTCTGGGTGCAAGGAGGGTATGCAAATCAGTACCTGAGAGGGGAAAAAAGCTGGTGGTACAATTCATCTTTTCAGATTTCTTCATATTTTTTTCTTTCTCTACATGCTTGACTTTGTGTCCATGGGATTTTTTTTTGTGTCCTTTAGATTTTCTTCTGAAGGCTAACTTTGATCCAAAGGCAGGAACTTTTTTGCTGGTAGAATCATGATAATGAAATTCAGTCTACTTAATTTCTAGTTGATTATTCCACACTTTTTCAGTTGTTCTTTGTGATTTCTTTCCATTTCTCTTGAGGTAATTTCCAAATAGCTGGATTCTAAGGATATATGCCAAATAAACAGTGTCTCTTACCAGGATTGCTTAAGGGTTACCTAAGCAGGTTGATGATTTTTTTTTTTTCTTTTTCCCTCAGATTGATGCATCATGCCTTACGTGGGAAGGACAGCAGTTCCAGGGCAAAGCAGCTATTGTTGAAAAACTCTCTGTAAGTCTGTAATCCTTACCAAATGTTTTGGGAAACAGTTCTGAAGACTAAATTAATTCCTTCTGAAAATTTGATTTCAACTTCAGCCGTTTAAAACTCTTGAACATGGAACTCGTGCTTCCAGCTTTTGGTCTTCAAAAAATGTTACTTGTGATTTCATTCTGTGTTCCATTGGTGGCTCTAATGGTGGAATATTAATTGTCTGTTAGTTTGCAAGGTTATTTTGTGACTGCCGTTGCATCTGACATTATTGTTTTATTTTTAAAAAAGTATAGTTCATAAGCTGACCCCACGATCTAAAGGAATGAAAGATTTTTTTTGTTGTTGTTTTAAAGCATGCCAAGAAAGTAGCAATAGCAAACCTGTTGTTTGGATCTGCCTGTGATAGAGGCTCAACACGTTATTGCAAGAACAATTTGCTTTCTGATACATAAACTGCAAATAAGTTCTGTAGTGGAGAACCTGACTTATCCTCAGTGCAGCATTTGTCAGCTCTTCAGATATGAGCAGTTATGGTTCAGGACTTTGAAACCAGCGTTTCCTCCTCTTCAAGCGAGGGGAAAGCATTTCTTACTGCGTAGAGGCTGAACCTTTCCCTCCGTGTTCATTTAGTTAAACTCAGTTGTTTTATCTTTTTGCGTACATCCATGCTTCTGTTGGAAAACTGAGTGTACTTACAAGCTGTCAGGAGACTGGAAAGTTTGTTTCTCTTGCAAGATATGTGGAGGGCATTCTCGGACATTCTGCTCAGAGCATGGTATATCTGTCTGATATACCATTTTTATTATGCATTGAGAAGAAAAATCTTTGTAACTTGGACGCTTGTCTTGTACAGCTACTGCTCCTGTGTTTTGGAATCACTGCTTTCATCCAGGACATCTTGAGCTGTGAAGGCTGAGGTTTGCCCTTGGATCTGTGTTTTAGGTGCCTGCGTTGCCTTTGAGAAGGCCACACGCCTCAGAATAGCACAGCTTGCAACTGCTCACTTCTAGAGGAGGAGATAGGCAAGCTCCAGAGTTGCTTGTTTGTGTACTCAGTGTTTTTTAGACTTCTGGGCTAGCAGCCATTTAGATACCCAACCAGCTAAGCATTTGCTTGGCCACAGTGTCTCAGGCTGCTGCCTTGGATCTGGCCCAGTGCAGATCGGCCCCTTTCCCACCAGAGCGTTACTCATCTTTACCTTCCCCGTCTGTGGTGCAAGTTGGACTTTCTGGATTCATGTGCCTGCTGCACAGTCTTGCTTGGTGAGTGAAGGCATGCTACTTTGCCTCAGGGAGAGTTTCCCTGACTTGTATCCATGTGCTTAAAGGAAGGAAGAAATGCAGTAAAATAATTCCGTGCCCTTCCACTGCCATGGCTCGTTATGGGGTTGGATCAGCTTACCGTGACTCTTAACGTCTTTCAGCGTACCTCTGTCAGCACGGAGCTACTTGGGCTCTGTTTGCTGTTTCAACTTAATGTGCTCACGTACTCTGTTTGTTCTTCTGGAGTGTCAGTCAGTCGAGCAGATCGCTGAAAGTTTGACGCTGGAATTCTTTTGCACTTCTGCAGTCTTGTGTTCTTCAGTGCCTGGCTGATTAAGCAGTGTAAGTGCCAAGGGACGGGATTTGCTTTTACAGCAAGTTCTCTGCTGTGTAACAGCAATGCTATGGCACCTTTTCAACCTACTCTGTCAGATGATGCTAAGACAGTAGGGCAAGGCTGTAAAGATGTTGCTTTGCCAGCGCTGGTGCAGCTGTACCTTGTTACAGAGTGGGAATTAACACTTGTTCCTTCTGTCTTAATTGGTGCTGGACTTAAGAGTTGTTTCAAATAAAGTGCCTGTCCTAATCAGGGGGCAGCCTGATTTACATTGAGTGTTTGAGATAATCCTGTGGTTCTACGAGCCTTCTGGACCAAGGAGGAAGCTGGGACAGGTAGCTTTGTTGCCAGGAGTGAGTTTAAGCTACTTCATTCTTGTGGAATTTCTCTTACCTGACTTCAAGGAGGAGTCCACAGTTTTGGTAGTGAAAGCCCAGACAAGTTTTAGTGTCACAGGACACTAAAAGCCTTCACTGTTGTGTGGCTTCTCACTTGTTAGTTGCTTTTGTTGTACTCTTTCTATCAAGAAATGCTTCTCTCCAGTACAGATGGATGTCCATAAGCAACCATCCTTTTGAGGTAGCTTCTCTCCGTCCTAAAAACCGATGATCTTTCCTATCAGCTGACCTGACTTTCCAGTGGGATTTCCCCCACCACATCACATGAGGAGCAGCTCACTCGGCTGGCCAACTGTTGGGGTCCTTTTCTCTGAAGGGGACAATTGGATACTTGAAACAGGCACCATTGTACCTGGCCTTGTCTTTGGTTCCTTGTCGCCATTTTGCAGGGCTCTTGTCTCTGAAGCCTTTCCTTCCTCCCTGTCTTCTCTCCCCAGTCTCACCTCTCATTGGCATCTTGTCACACTGGAAGCTGGGTTCTGGATACAACCACATTCATTCCCCTTCATCTCTCTGCCTTTTCAAGAGACTTTTCTTGCAGGACTCGTTCAACAAGAAGCTGTTGTGCTGAGGTGGGACCAGGTTTCATGGTACTCTTCTGTCAAAGGAAGGGTGTGCAACGTCCCAGCCTGTGCTTGTGCGAGCACATTGCACATTCAAGTTTGGGATGGTGACCTTGGAAAATATTCTGCTGGTAGTTCAGGAAAGACTGCTCTGGACTTTTTTTTTGTTACTAAATGTCTATTCCATATTACAAACCATTTGGCTCGCTTTGCAGTTCATAGTAGGTTGGGATTGTTCTCCCAGCCAAGAGGAAACACTGCAAGCTTTATTAGAGACTGCTCTTGAAGAGTGTCCCTCTGTGATTAGAGGTCTGCTCTGTACACTTCCTTTGCTTCCCCAGGTCCTGATGCTTCCACGGTTTCTGTGTTCTCTGTTATCTAAGGATTTAGCTTCCTTGTATTCTTCCTAGAGCCTTATGCTTGTAGAGCCAAGAGTGTACTTCACATCCTTGACAGTAGGACTCGGGTCTCCTGTTCTTGTACCTAGGCTTCTAGGAAGTCTTTAAGGCTCCTTCCACTGGAGTGAAATGCAGAACTTGTCAAAGTACATGTTTGGGTCTGCCTCAACCTGTTAACAAATCGGGGAAATGAAGCAAACGCATCAAAAGTACACCCTGAGGTTTACATGGCTGCATGCTGCTGTCCTGTGCAGTGCATGGACTCTGGCTGTCAGCCATGTGGTCACTCAGAGCTCTGTCCGTGCTGAACAGGCACTTCTAAAGTGTCTGGCACTAATGCAGCTTTTGATAGAAGAGTGCCCAGACTGCATTTGTGTGAGAGGGCTCTCGGATCCCCCGGGTGTTTGATGTTCACCGCTTGGAGTCATCCATGGCTGGGATGTGAATGTGGTCAAAGTTGAAAGAAAGGAATTACTCCCCAACGTCTGGTGTTCCTCAAGGTGTGTTCCTTGCACGCTTAACTCCAGACATACTCGCATCTGCTACATGAGCATGGAAAGCTTCTTTTCTTTTCAATATGTGTGCTTTTGATCTCCACCTCCTCCTCATTTGCCCCTGCTGCTGCCTGGTAAAGATGGCAAAGATGGTGCCTGTTGCTGTTTTGGTTCCTCTCAGGTGGTGTTATCAAGGAAAGAAAAAAGGGGAGAGGTGGGTATGTGGATTTCAAGTCCTGAACACTGGTTCTTGGTCAACCACCTTTCCTTTGTACTCATGGCTACTTTAACAAAGAAGCAAGTTTGGACTTGTCTGGTAAACAATCTTCTAGCCCTGTTCAGAGCAGAGCAGCTTTGTGCCTTCATCATATGAACTTTCAGCTTGTAGATGAACTGAAGCTCTTTGGGCAGTGTAATTAGACTAGGAAAAGGTACTGCTTAACGTATATGGTGACATTTTTCACGTCTCGGTGCTGGAAAAACACAACCGTTACAATCAACCCAGCCTGAGTAGCATCGAGTTGCAACTCCTCTCCACGCAGTGCTACCAAAATAGTCTAACACTTCATAATGTTGGATTTGCTTGATCTTTGTTGTGTAAGTTAAATAACGCACTAACAGTATACTTCCTTTCTTTGCTTTCTTTTCATTGCAGAGCCTCCCTTTCCAAAAAATACAACACAGCATCACAGCACAAGACCACCAGCCCACACCTGACAGCTGTATACTCAGTATGGTAGTGGGACAGCTTAAGGTAAACTCTTTCCATTACAGGTTAACAAATGCTTATGTCTTAGATTTTTGCAGGATTCTCAATCACCCAATATCTGAAAACATTAAAATGCTCTCTTGGGTGGGGAAGGAACACTGGTAAGCTTGCATTGGGATGTCATCCTTCTACTGTTCAAGACTGTCAAGAAGCTGCTCATCCCTTCAGATAACTAGCACTAGGTAAAATACCTGCAATTTGACAGTGATATGTTCCTGCCAAGCAAAGTACCGTGGTTTTTACTATGCATGCAAATATATGGGCTCTACAAGCATCAATACCTTCCCTTCCTCAGTTGCACTTAAAAGCCTCATTACAGCGTTCTTGGGCAACATAAACACATCTAGTTTAATGTGCTCTTTGACGTAACGTACGCATTGAGCTGTGACTTAGCAGACTCTTTTTGTTAGCTGACAACCCTTCAGTAAGACCGTGTGCTTTCTTTGCTGTCACAGGACGCAAGAACACAGTCCTGGTGTTGATGCAGTCCAGTACCTCTGTAGTCAAAACTGGTTCAGCAACGGGAGTATTGCCTCTGAGCTCGAACACCATTGAAACAGCTCCTTATGAAGAAATCAGATTATTTTTCAGGCTGTAGTATGATTACATTGCTGTTTAAGTTATACTGCTGAGCTGTGTCAACTTACCCAGCTTCCTGTTCTTTTGAGGAAATGTTGCATCTAAATATACCAGGGCCATAGACTTGTAAATTAATGAGACTGCTTACTATTGAAAGAAGTTGTCCTGGAATCTGCAAAAAATACCCTGTATCTAAAGTCAACTGTAGGCAGAACTTGCTCACAGTGGGCAGCGTTCATTTAAAAAGCATGAAATTACACAGCAATAGTTAAAATTATCAGGGTTAGTTTTGTCAGGGTTTGGTCCAGCCATACAGTCAAGTCAGGTCTCCAAAGCCATCCAATCCTTAGAGTTACTTGAACCCAATTTCTTTTAAAATAGCTGTTTAGGTTTTCTTTTCCCGTTAACTCTGAACGGCACCTCTGGTATCGAAACACTCAAACTTGCCCTGACTGTACTGTTAACTAAGCAAACGTAGGCCTGAGTTTGAATCGGCTTGCTTAGCTATTCTCCTTGATAGTTTTGGGCTGGGCAGTTGAGAAGAGCGGTTCCCAGTGTATTGCATCCACTTCTAAGCCTAACATAGATAGCTTTGCCTCTCATTAAAGTTGCTCCTGCTTCCTAGCTGCAAGTTGGATTCCAGCTTTCTTGTTGCTCAATCCCACCTGCACACACTCTGTTGAGGAAAGACAGCCACACGTGGCCATGCAAGGCACTGAATTGCAGGACAGGTATGAAGTCAGACGTGCTGATCTCATCTGTCTTACTCCTGGGTGTGCACAAAACTCGATGATGTGACCGAGACTTCTTGACTCAAAGTCTTGGGCCAGTCACGTCTGCGCCTGGTTT
The DNA here is from genome assembly GCA_009819775.1 of Phoenicopterus ruber ruber. Lineage (NCBI taxonomy): Eukaryota > Metazoa > Chordata > Aves > Phoenicopteriformes > Phoenicopteridae > Phoenicopterus > Phoenicopterus ruber. The sequence continues at coordinate 986,126 of CM020227.1, forward strand.
TGCACAGTCATGTTTTTAAGGTTATTGCACAATCATTAAAGCAGATCACAGCTTGCAACAGGGATTCTGTTGAGTCCTGTGGCAAGATACCAAGTTCTTAAAGACTCTGTAAAACTTTTGGGGTTTCTCATCCTTTAGTATGGTCGTTAGGGTTGTAGATGCAGTCTGGGAGCTATCCGTAAATACCATGGCTTGGAGTTACTGTGCTGTTTTTGTCCTCTGAACCAAGCTGAAATTATTCAGAATAATTCAGGGATCGCATGATAGTGCGTCTAGGTACTTGGAAAGAACATGTTGGATTAAAGTATGCCTGTTGTCATGATCAAAGCCAATTGATTTGTGAATTTTTAGTAGGAGAGGCAACTTTCTTCCACTCTTCACGTGTACGTCTCCAGTCTTAGCTTTAAAAATCACATTTTCATGCCTGGGGATGCTGTTCGTCACTGAGGAAGTGTCCAGAAAGTCAAAGTCAGCTTAGAACTTGACTTCTTGCTCCTGCCTTGTGTGATGCTTACACAGGTGGACAAATGAAATAATCAGTAACAGTCTGTAGCATGACATATATAGTAACCATTTCTGCCAGTACGTGACCCTGGCTGATGTATGTATCAGCACAAGTATTCTCTACGTACATGTCGACAGCCATTTTAATGCATCTCGGTGCTCTTCTCGGTACAATACAGTAACTGAGAACAGCTGGGTTCGGTTAGTGCATTTTAACAAGTAGCTCATCTATAGCTCCAGTCGAACGGGGTATGCTTTAACGCACAAACGTGGAGTGGCATGCTCTAGTTTTATTTAAAGTTGTCGTCTTAATGGTGTGGCTGTTCTGCACAGCTCGCATCTGTTGGTCTTGAGGAAAACTGTAGAGAAATTTGCACAAAGAAGGGCACTTTCAAGACCATCGGTAGCAGGGTTTGAAGGGAAAAGCCGTGCTTCCTGCTTGCTATTGTTATCCTTTCCATGGGACTGAGCCAAATTCTTCAAAGCCCAGTACAATTAATTCATATGCTTTTGAATCCTCTGTGGTTTTTCTGCGGTTGTTTTGTGTAATGAAGGAGCATGCATAATGCTTTTAATAGAGTAATCCAAGAAAATAATAATGCTAAAATGCCTGTAACATGCCCTTTCTAAGTAGTCATTCTTGGCATGGTATTTAAATGGATTTTCTGAAGCCTTAGTTGCTTGAATTGCTAGTCCCAAAAGTTCAGTGGAAACTCATTCTTAAGTGAGCTGGGCACATCTTGTATTTCTTCCTTAAACCATTACATTTTGATCTTGTTCGATTTTGGGGGGGGGGGACGGGGGGGGACCAAACCAAAGCAGCGAAACCTTCTACTCTCCCTGCGTATACTGTGGGGTGAACTGCTGCCAAATTGTCACAAAGCCTCAGCTCTCTTCTTAACTGTGCAAGAACAATTCTGAAGAAATAATGGGGCCAAGGACTATTACTGTCAAACTCTGTATGTCCTTTACCGGAGTATTGTGCCTTAAGTAAACCTGCAGGTTCAGGTGGTTTTGAGCCTTTGGCCTCCTCTACTGGAGGAGGATTTCACTGGGGTCAGCTGAAATCATCACTGCCCTGTGACAAGGTCGGGGTGTCTGTCTGCCTCTCTGCTGCTCCAGTCTACAGCCCAGCATGCTAATACCAATATGAACTGTAAATAAAAAAAAAGCAACATTTTTGCAGCAGAATAATCATCTGCACTGAGGGGACCAGACACAACGGCTTCTTGGAGGAGATGTTGGAGAGTAATAGAGCACCTAAGTAGGGTGAATGTCGCTAGCGAGGATTTAACGTGCTGGCGGAAGCAGTACAGTAATCGCTTTCGTTGAAAAGCATATTTACAAGTAAGCATATGAAAGGTCCTCTTTAATGGATGTTGGGATAGGTAGTAATGGTTTTTTAATCCTTTTGTAGAGGTATAATAAATATACCTCCACTTATTCTATGATCATTTTTTATTGCTATTCATTGTCTGAGTGCATGCTTGCTTGCTTGCTTCAACTAGGAAGAGCAAGCATCAGTTTAAGCCTTTAGGAGTGAGTTTCATTTGATGTTACTGTGCCAGTGTTCCCCCAGAATGTCACCCAGTATTTCCAGTGTGCTTCACCTAGTAACGTATTTCTCCTGTCATGCTCAGGCAGATGATGACCAGGTTCTAGGCTTCCACCAAACCTTTTTGTTGAAAAGTTTTCAAGGTGCCTGGGTGTGCACCAACGAAGTCTTCAGGCTAGCCCTCCACAACGTTTAACCCTCTGCCTTACCTCTCTTCCACGCAGTCCTCGCTGTCCTGGTTGAGTAAGGAGTGCTCTCTTCTCGCTCTTCTGTCACTTGAGCTCGGCTCAGAAGCATGGCTATGGCTTGTGCGTTCTTGGAGCAAGCGGCAGATCTGTGGCTCTCCCAGAGAGTGTGAATTTTGAAGTGATTATTGCAGAATTAATTGTGAATAACTAATTGTTATGCGATGTTTCCTAGTCTTAAAAGGGAAAGGAAATTTGCAATTAAAATCACTGGATGTTTTTGTAGTGCATGCTGAACACTTAAAGCATTGCTTTAAAGCCTGTTAGATGCGGCTTAACATCTGAAAGAACCCGCTATCTGAAGTAATTAGTCATTCCTTTGAGATAAGGATAGTTGCAAGCCTGCAGTTCAATCAACAGTTGCTGTGGGGTGCTGGTGAGAGAGTAAAACTGTCTCTGCCCAGACAAGAGGAGAAAAGTTGTACAGCTAAACTTGGATTGCAAAGTAGTGTTGCATCTGATACTCTGACGTGACCTACGGCTCTGTGAGCTGAGGACTCTGTACAGTTTTAAGCCTTCAGGTCAGAAGGGATGTAGAGAAACTGGAAGAGGTCAAAAAGCTGCCAAGATTGCCAATGTTTGAGAGCTTTGGAGCTGGGAGAGGAGGCGACTAAGGGCAATCTGCCTGAAATGTAGGTGGAGAGTAGCTGAGTACTTCCAACAACCTGAAAGCAAACTGTTCTGGGTGGTGCCAGACAGTGTAACAAGGGACAGTGGTTGCAAACCGTAACTTGGGAGGTTCAGATTGGACACAAGGGAAGATTTTCACTGGAAGGCCGAAACCCTGGGAAATGGTGCCTGGACATCTTGTGAAATGTCTGTTCTTGGAGGCTTGGAAGACTCCGCTAGACAAAGCTGTGGCTGATCTAGTGGAAGATGTCCCTGCCCATGGCAGGGAAGGTGGACTAGATGATCTTTAAAGGTCCCTTCCAACCCAAACCGTTCTGTGATGCAATGCTGCTGGTAGTCCATGCTCACGCTGAGCACGAGGCTGGCCTGGAAACCAGAGGATCCTTCCAGTCTGATTCTGTGACTTTTTTTAATTTTTATTTTAATTCAAGGATGTCATGAAAGAATTTGAACTGCATAAAGGAAAGCTTTGTAGGAAAAATAAAGTCCTTGTGTTTCAAGCCTGAGCTCACATCTGGAACGCAAATTTTGAGTTGGACATAGCTGAATTTGGAGTGGGAAGTAAGGGTAAAGCGTTGCAGTGATGTTATCTGAGCTGTGATGAAGGTCCAAACTAAAATGGGGTAGGATTAGTCTATGCCTTCTAGAGCATCTCAAGTCACTCAACTGTGGGTCTTTGCCATGTGTTAATAGGACGTATTCAGAATTTTGGGAACAGGCTATAAATTATTTACTTTGCCTTAAATATAGTCTAGGATTTTCCTTGTTTTTAAAGTATACTGCTCCTCTATGCTGTGAAGACAGAACATGAAAGGAATAAAGCAAGCAATAATATGTGACTTCATTGTGGGAATGTGCCATCTGTGCCACAGCCAGTGTTTGGGGAAGAATTCCCTTTTTTCATGTGTCCAGTCCTGAATTGCATAAGAAAGGAGGAAATTCTCCTTAAGCCAAAGCACTAAGACCTGCAGTGCAGCTAAACTTACCAGAAATTGAGGAAGCCTACACTAAAACCAGTCTGGCGGCGGTATCTTTTTTTTCCCAGAGGTATATTTTTTAAAGTGTACTCACGTCAGTAATGACGCGCTCAAATTTGGTTTGAAAACTACTTGCGCAACCTGTAATAGATGCCTCAATGACTGAAGAGGAGGAGACCATAGGGCAACTGATAGTTGTGATTGGAAGTGATTCAAGCTGAAATGATTCTGCCTGGCTGGTTTAAACTAAGCCATCAGAAAGGAGCTGACACGAATACGAATTCATTCCAACTTAGTCAGAAGGAGTAGCATTAATAAGAGGCTTTACAAAGTCATCTGTCAAACTTTAATGTACAGCGCTCTGGTGCTACTCAGCTTTCGTAAGGATTCCTTCGTGTCCAGGAACCTACCAGCTATCAAGCCCTAGTGAGACTATACTGGGACGCAGGTGTTATATTTGCTACCTAGGAAAAGCTAGGAAAGGCATAAACCCGGGGGCTTCAGTGCACGGGCCACCTCTTCAGCATGGACACGTGAGCATCTTTTCTGGGCAGATGTACTAATGATAATACTTCCCCCGAAATAATCGGCACCACCGCTGTCTTGCGTGCTAATGAACTAGATGGACGGCTGGTCTAATGCAGCATAACTGCTTGTGTTCCCACTCCGATTGTTACGGAGCCTCTGCCTAGTGCCAAAGGAGGTGTGCATCGATGTGACATACACCGTTCATCAGCCTGTTGAACAGTGACTTGAGTGGCCCTTGTCTTGCTTGAGGATTTTTCTTTCATTCATTTGCCTAGTGATCACTTGACTTGCTCATCCTTCTGGCCTCACTTGTTGCCGCCTTAATTTCTGGCTGTAGCAGTTTCCTCATTCGCTTTGTCCTTCATGGTTTTCTAGTCATTTTATCTTGCCCATTCTGCCCATCCTGATCACATTTTTGCAAGCTGGAGAGTCATACTCAGTTTACTTTCCTCAGCTGGCTTAAAGATAAAAAATTGTCCATCATGATTTCAGCATCGTTTTCCTGAGAGGCCACAGCTAACCTAGGGCCCTTTTTGGTTTGCCTCCGTGGATTAGCATACGCTTACTGAAACTGCACTTCATCTACACCATTTTATTTCCTAGGCAGTTGTCACTGTGAAATCCTTGCAGTGGTTTTAGGTTTGAATGCTGCTTTTACACGCACTTGATCCTGCCAGAGCACTGGCAGGATCGCTGTTTTGTGATATAACTGATGCCCTTAGCAAGGTGCTCCTCAAAGCTGACTTGTTTCACGGTCAGTTTATCACTTCCAGAAATACTACTTTTTTAAATAAAGATTTTTCTGGTTTATTTTGTAGTCCGCTTTGCTCTTCAGCCTTTTCATTTGCTGTTCTTGGTGGACAGCAGCAGAGCATTGCGAATCGACATTCAGCACTTCGACGGTCTGTTTCATGTGCTACTCTGGCTGCTGCTTTTCAGTGCTTTTTTTAATGCATTTCCCCCCTTTTCTGAGGCTGAATAGTCATGTGCTGAAAGAACAGAGCTTCAAATCCTCCAAAAATGCTGACCTGAATGGTCAGTATCAGAAGACTGTTTTGTAGCTCGGTCCTGTGCACTGTTCAGATTAAATCCTGTTGTGCGATTTCCAGCTGATTTGGGAATCGCTTGTGTTATTTTGAGGCTTTAATCCCTGCATGCTGTCTCTGAGGAGACTGGTAAACATTAGATGGGAGAACTGGTCTCCCTCTAATACTATTTTCTACTTTTGTGGTAATACATTAAACGTAGCGCAGGCACTATGCCAGTGCACCTAGGTGAATTGTCAAAGCAGGAGTTGAGGCACTGCTGCAGATTCCCTGGGCTCGGAACATCTCCTCGCAGCTATAGCAAATACTTCCCTCCCTTCGAGCTGTTCCTGGACAGCAGAAGCAGAAGTACTGCGTGGCTGGCCAGCTGCACCTGCTCTGGGAAAGCTTTCAGAAGCCTGGATCGTTACCTAGATCATTCAGGCAATATTGTTGATACCGGCTCCTACAGAAACTCCCTTCTGTCATCAATCCAAAGTACAGCAGCTAAAAACTAATTTTGAAACGCCCTTGTTTTATGTCTCGTTCCTGGGCAAGGCCCAAAGAAAATTGGTGATTCGGCACTGAGGCAGGCGTGCTCTTACTGGTGTTGTGAAGCTGCTGGAATGAGGCGGCTTCCAGAAAACCCCAACTTCAGATGCTGCTGCAGGATTTCTGTCATTGGGCCCTAGGTGTTTGTCTGCCGAGCACCTTGGAGCAGAACCTCTGGTTGTATTGGTGTCTCTCGAGGTACTACGCATCTTACAGCATGTGACATCACTGTTAACGTTAGCTTTTAAGTTGTCTTATCGTGAGTTTTGGAATACATTTCTCAGAAAAGAGCTTTTTGAACTTTTCTTTTCCTCTCTTTCTACAGGCTGATGAAGATCCTATCATGGGATTCCACCAGATATTTCTATTAAAGAACATCAACGATGCCTGGGTTTGCACCAATGACATGTTCAGGCTAGCATTGCACAACTTTGGCTGAGCTGGCAACCCCGAGGCACCCGTGCTTTTGGTTTTTTTTTCCTCCTCTCCTCTTACTGGTATTATTCACACTCACGGAACATTCCAAATATCATACACAAACCTGCAGCACTGCAGAGCGTGAGCAAGCAAGACCTGTGACCTGCCCTTCTGCTGAGTTTACATTGTCACTAGATGAGTTTCTTGTGCATGATGTTTGGAAGTTAGACTTAGCTGCATTTGACAAGAGAAATTTGTGTTGTACCAGCATGCCTCGGAAAGAATTTATAATGCAAAAGGTTGTTGTTTATGTACTGACAAGATGCTCTATAACCCAAAGAAATGAAAGAACAGCAGCCTGTACAGCCCAGATATTGATTTGTTCAGATGTTTCAATGCTACATTACACAATAAAACCATAAGATTTTCTTAACAGTTTAAATTGTTTTAATGAGTTGGATATGGAGTATATGATACCGCTTGCTTCGGACGTCCCGTGGCTGCCCGGGGGGGAAATGCTTACAAACCTCAAGCTGAAGAGTGCTTGATCATTTTACCAGTGAAGGCAGTTCAGGTGTGCCCTTGGCCATACGACTTCTCTTTCCCTCCCTCTCAGCAGCTTTTATAACAGACTTCTAGCTCAGTTTTTAACGTGGACAGGTTAGTTCTCAGCTGTTGTATTTTACCAAGGCAAATGCCTCAAATAATACACAAGGATGACAACAGTCATGGTAGCCTGTAGTTAACCTTCATGACATCTAGTCTGTTCACCCTCAAAGCGAAGCAGGACGCTGTATTTTCTTCTTAGGCCAATGCGCAGGATGTCAGCCCTCCCGGAGTTTGTACCCAGCTCTAAAGCCCTGGCCGCGTTCCTGCTCTGTGGTGCCTTTCTCGCATCCCTTCGTTACAATCCGAGCTGGCTGGTAGCGCTGCGGTTGCTGCGCAGGTTTTTACAGCGTGGTTGGCTGTCATGGACCTTCCCCCCTGGCGGTGGCGGTATTCCACCAGTGAAGGCATTGATTAAGTTAATCTCTCCAGCATACGAGATGGCACGGGAGCAGAATCGCATTCGCTTTACCTTCAGTCCTCCCTAAGCCCCAGTTTTCAAGGGCTTAGCACGCCTCGCTGGGCTTGGGCTTTCCAAGCACAGAGACTTTTCAGGAAAGCCTGGGATGGTGTGTGCTCAAGCTGGTGGGTTCTCAAATCTGGCTGCTTTGGCATTCAAATTGGCACGGAGCTTCCTGGAAGCTGATGTGAGGGCCCTCCTCTTCGGAATTGTAGCATTCTCATATATTCCCTGCTTCAAACGCGGGGCTGTGCTGCTGTCGCTGCTTCTGTGCTACGAAAGGCACGCTCATAATTAATCACTCGAAGAGATTAGCTCTTTCGGTAGAAAGAGGCATTTTTGTATGGCCGCTGCCAGGCGAGGATCCTTCTGTTGTAGCTCCAGAGCTAAACAAAGCCTGGCAGAGGGGGGAGGATCAAGAACAGGTCTGGCTCAGGAACCTTGCCCTGCCAAGGGCCTGGGGGCTGTTGGGGTCGGCCTTCGAACAGCCAGCTCAGTAAGCCAGGAGAGAGCTTGCTTAAAAGTCGCTTTCAGGGAAGGATGATGTGGCAAGTGTTAGTTTAAAAATGAGATTCTTTTAGGCCATTAACAATTCAGAGCAGTTATCCCCGAAATGGGTCACGTAGATCTTTCTGGGGCTCTTTTTCCTGCCTTTCTCCACACAGTCCTTCACTCCTGGCTCCTTACTGGGAAGAGACAAACACCAGTGGTTCTAAATCGGTATTGCTTAATATTTTTGACACCTGCAGGTCACTTTTGAGGCCCAGTGTATTCGCTGCCTCTTAACTCTTGTTTCTTGTACCCGTGTTTAGTGCAAGTATCGGGCTGAGCCCCGACAGCCACCCCCCGAGTCAGGAGGCCCGTGTGGCCGCGGCTGGAAGACTGGCAGCCGTACGAGGTCATTTTACCCCCCAAACCACCTCTCTCAGCCCTTCATGTGCGGGACTCCGGGTACCGCCTCGCGGTATCGGACGCAGCGGGCGTTCGCCTTGGCTGTAACGCCGGGGCCCGTGTGGGCCCTTCAGGCCTGCGGCAACCGGCTGCCCCGCGGGGAGGAGCAAGGGGGCGGCGGGGGAGCTCCCGGGCCGCGCCCCCAGCGCAGCTCCCGCCGAGGAGGGGGCCGGGGCCGCCGGTCCTGGCCCTGCCGCCCGCCCCGCCCGGGGCCGGGCTGGCTCCGCCCCGCCGCGCCCGGAACCCTCCGTCCCGGCGGCGGTTTCCGCCCGGCGCACCAGGGCCCGGACCGGAGGCGGAAGCGTGGGCGGCGGGCCGGGCCGGGGCAGCGCGGTGGCGGTTGTGCGGGCGGCGGCGGGAAGCGGGCCGGGCCCCATGGCCTCCTCCTCCAGCATCGACATTGAGGACGCGACCCAGCACCTGCGCGACATCCTCAAGCTGGACCGGCCGGGAGGTGAGGGGCCGGGACCGAGGGGGCGCGGGAGGCCGCCGCCGGCGGGCCTGGCCTGGCCGGGGCGGGGCGGGGCCGGGCCGCCGCACAGGGCCGCCGGCCGCGCTGCTCTGGCCCGGGCCGGGGCTGCGGGACCCTCCTCAGCCGGTGCGCCGGGGTTCCGCCGTCTGGCAGGCGGCCGCGCTCCGGGGCCGGGCCGGGCCCGTCTCCCCTCGGGGCGCCAGTGGCATCGCCCTCCGCCGGCTCCGTCCCGCCCAGGCCGGGGGGGTCCCGCTCGGCCCTGCCTCTCCCCCGGAGGAGCCCGGGCGCCAGCGGGGAGTGTGTACCAGCCGGGTGAGGAGAGGAGCCAGCGACCCGCCGTGAGGACCCTCGCTTTTGGGAGAGGATTCTCGTCGCTGAGCGGAGCGGGCGCAGCTCGGCCCCGGAGCTCGCTGCTGCCGCGGGTCTCTGGGCTCGTTTTGTCTGGGAGGGATCGCTGCCAGACCTGAGCCGCACTGACCGCGACCCGAGTCTCCCTCCTTTATTGCAAATACTCTCAGTTTTCCCAGGTGTCTCGCTGGGCTCAGTGGAAGGGGCTATCAGGCCTCTCTGAGATCAGTGCCGCCTTCACCCTTTCCACAAACTTTTCGCTCTCATCCTATTTGAATGTGAAATGGGATCACAAATATCTCTCTTAAAGTGGTTGTGAGTCTTCTCCCTTTGCTGTGAGCTATTGTACTTCTCTGCTCAGAGTTCAGTGGACTCCCTTGTGCCTGTAAGAATATAGGTGGTGAGCAGTAGCAGGCTTCAGAGCCCGCTGTGTAAAACGTATTCCCGCTCCCTGTAGCCCAACATCTCTCTCAACCCCCCTCATAGCTTTTTTTGAACCTATCACGGTGTTTCAGTCAAACCCGATGAGGTAATGGTCTGAAGGAGGCTGAGACCGTGAATGTTTTGCAAAAAAACCCTTAGCCTCTGGGTAGAGGACAGAATTTATGCCCGTGTTGCCCTCGTGGTGAGGGAAAGGCAGGCGTAACGTAGCTTTTAAGTGTCCTGAGAGGCAGTAGGAACGTGTGACCTCCAAAGCAACCGCTGCATGTGCTGCCTTTTGCTTGGCCGACAGGATGAGAGGTTGCATGTGGGATTGTTGTGGGAGGGGTGTAGAGGCACATGGGGTGATGGAGCAAACCTATGGGAAGCCAGCTTCGTTAGCTTTACTACCCATAGCAAAACTTGTCATTACTTGAAGGAGTTTCTCTTGTTTCTGGAACACTGGGGTGCTCCTGGTATTCAGATAAGAAAATACATTTTTCCTTCACAGTGCAGCGCTCTGTACTTGAAAGACTGAAAGAAGAACTCGGTGCAGGGATGGGGAGCACTTGTTTCACAAGCAGTTTCTGAACTGGAAGGATGCGTCGTGGTTGGGAAATGGTTGGAGTTGTTTCTGTTCTCTCACGTGACTTTCCTCTGAAGCAACTCCTTTGGTTGGTTGAAGCAAAGGAGTTATTTACTGAGCATGGCTTATTTATTTTCATTTTTCTTCTTTCCTGTTCATTCTCTTTATACCTTCTCTGTCAGCCCCAGCACACAAGAAGGCAGTCGAGAGGAAAAGGAGCAAATGGACAGTAAGTCGCACAGTAAGGAACCTGTGGTGGTTCTCGGCAGAAATCGCTGCCTGGGTAGCAGCAAATAGACTTGAACTGGACGTAATAAAGCGCAGAGCAAGCATAGTTGTTTGTTAACTGAAAGCCTCTGAAAATCCCCTTGGGATGTCAGAGGAAAGGGGAACGGGGGGGTCCTTCAAGGCTTTTGAAAGAGAATAGAAACAGCCTCAGGAGTTGCGTGCGTAGGGCTAGTCTTGTCTGGCATAAAGTTGCTGTCGTCAAGATCCTCTCTGGTTCTAGTTTCTGTCATACCCTGGGTTTTGCTTCCAGATTTTAATCCCCAGCAGAGGCTAGTGTAGCTGCTTTCCAAGGTCACTGCCACGAAGAAAGTTTTGCCGTGCTAGGTGCACATAGCTACGAGCAGCATTATGTTACTCTGGGTGCTCTCCAGGCAGGTGACAAGAAACACTCCCTGCTCTAAAGAGTTTGCAACTGTCACAGCACTTTTGTAGTTCTGCTGGTTTTGGTGATCGTGAAAATGCGATCCACCGCCCCAGTCTCCCTTGACACAGTTTTCTCCCAGTTTCGGCAAACATCATCCGTCACTTCAGCAGCCCTTGCCCTTTTTTGGTGCCGTGCCCTCAGCAAGGGGGAGCTGCGGGATCAAACCGTGCACCTCCCGGCTGGGGCACGTAGACAGGCTGTCGATGCCGGCGTGCTGTGGAGGAGAGTCCCTGCTGGGGTTGTGGGCAGGATCCTTCGATCCGTGCCGCAATCTCTGTGGATAACCGGGTGGGCTCACCCTACTCCTGTGGCGTTTATCGGGGAAGTGGCGTGTCCCTGATGCGGGGTGGGGTGGGTGGGAGCAGGAAGAGTTCAGTGTCTCGTCTCTGATTGCTCCTGCTTTCCTGCTCGTAATGAATACGACCGCACTTCTTTCCCTTTGAAGGCCTGGATCTACCAGTCTAGGTTAACGTTTTGGTTTTGTTCATGTGCCTACTGAACGCTGAGCCTCTTCCCTTCTTTTATGCCTTCAGGATTGTGTGCAGGCGGTGCCTGTGCTTGTCTGGCTCCCGCTAAGACAGTGATGGGCTAGGCCCTGTTCTGAACTCCGGCGTACTGTCCTTGTGCCCCTCAGCCTCTGGGGAGTTTCCTCCTTCCCATGGAGCGAACGTCACTGTCCTGCTGTCCGTAAAAGAGCAGAGATACTTACGCGAGCCATTCCTGTTGCTGCAAATAGAGCAAAGACTGTATCGTCTTTCTCTGGCAGCCTGGATGCTGCTTCTGTAGTGAATGTTTCCCTGCTTTTGATCGCAAAGGATAAGTTGCTGCAACTGGACGAGCACCCACCGTACGCTGTAGCGATAAGGGACACAACTTAATCTCGCAACAGCAGGCACAGCCCAGATGTGTTGGGTGGTTACTGGACCTGTTCCCTGGCCTGAAGTTTCCTTGTGCTGTGTGAGTGCCACCGCTGCTTTCTTCATACGGTGCAGGTAAACTGAGGTGAGCGCCCAAATGGTCTCTGCATCAGGATACCTTGTCGCTGCACAGGCTCTGTGTGTCCACAGCACACTTGCTGATTTAGTGACTCTGGTCATAAACAGGCAAGTTTTAAATATTCTTCTGGCAAACGAGTAATAGTCGCAGTTGTTTCTGTAGGCAGCAGCACTCATCCTGATACATTAAAGCCTGTTTGGTAACTGAAAGCTTGCCTTACTTTCAAAGGACGTGTCTCTTGCCCGCAGTTATGTTCAGGTTTGTTACTCGTGCCAGTAACAGTGGAGCTTCTGGTCCCGGGAGGAGCCATTTTGCAAGAGCTCAGCAGCAGTTGTTACCTGGCAACAGTATACGAAATTTCGGTTTTCAAAGCCAGTGAAAATTTCAAGCGAGGCTTTTGCTGAGACAGGAGGCTTTGACTTTGGTGTGTTGATGTGTAAGTGCAGATGGACTGGGCTTGCTCTCTAACCGGGATCATCAACTATTTACCTGGCTAGTGAAATAGAGAGAACAGTCTCCTCCACCCCCTGGTACATCTGGCCCCTTCTAAAAGCCTTCAGAAGGCATGGAGGCCACCAGGCAACTTGTGCTAGGCCAAATATATGAAGTCGGGGCATGTGCACTCTTCAAAGCCGAGCTGAAACGCTGAACAAGTGGTTGCTTTACACAAAACTGGAGTGCTGTAAACTTCTATGTGAGTTGTCAACCAAGGGAAGAATATGGGAATCCCGTAGGCACAGCTGCAGAGTTTCATAGCTAAGTTACTCCAACACCTGGACTTTTGAGGTCAGGTCTCAGCCAGTTTTGGAAAGTAACAGATGTGTTATTTCCAGCCGACCCCAAGTGTTGCAGCTAACCACTGCTTTGCTGGACTTCAGAGATGTCTCTGCAGGCACGAGGGTTAGAAATGACCCTTCAAGAACCCTTCGGTCTGGCACTTGATTCAGTAAATCTGAATTACCGGTTTAGTCTTTCTGATCCAACCCTGTTTGCTCCTTGGACCTGGTAAGTTCCTTGTACCTGTTCTTTGGTGTTTTTCTGGTCTGCTGGGATCGCTTGTGTAAGAAAAGAGCTATGACTTCACTCATTTGTGTGGAGAGAAGTTTCTTACATGGAAGGGCTCTTGCACATCCTTCTGGAGAAGAACACTTTTCCCAACCACTTCAGCGTATTCTACCTGATAGGTCGGTAGAACCTGACAAAAAACATCTGGAGGTAGCGTATTTCACGCAGCACTATTTCTTTTAAATGGATATTGTGCACAGTTGGTCCTGCTTTTCCCTAGGTTCAGTGAATGAGAACCAGAGACCGTCAAATTCGTATAACGGAGACCTGAATGGACTGCTGGTGCCTGATCCCATCGTGGCCGGAGATGGACCTTCTTTGGCTAAGCCAGTGCATCGCAGCATTTCTCTGGGAGCCCTGCAGGAGAAGCAAGTCGTGTAAGTTTTGTCAAAGAAAGGCTGAGAGGGAATAGAAAACGGTTAAAAATTAGCTCTGGTGAGCCTGGACAAGCATGCTGGGAATCCGACAGCGAGTTTTACGTTGAGTTTGGGTGGCAGTTGTGAGTCCGTGCTGTTGGTCAGAGCTTTTGTAGCTTTTGTGAGGCTGACGCATGGAGCCTGCCATCCTTGCTGCTCAGGAACCCAAGAATATCGGCAGAGCTGTTTAGAGAGAAGGGGAGCAGGACTGGTCGTGTGGTGGGCATTGCAAGTCCGGATGGAGGTAAATTAGCAGGGACCTGGGTGAAACTTGGTGTTCTCATGTAGACCTCCAGCCAGACTCTTTCAGGGACCCAAGTTACCTGCACTGTGGAAGTATTTCTCTCCACAGAACTTAAAACAGGACAGATGATCCTGAGCTAGATTTCTACCTAACTCTTTGCCAAGCTGTGCATGTACATCGGTGTGTTTTAGACAGTACATGTGCTTTTACTGCTTATATGCAAGAGAACATATGCATATAGAATGCTTTGGATTTGTCATGGGAGTAATAATACAAATCCACATTAGTCTAATTAGTGTAATGCTGGGCTTCATGAGCTGACTCTTTAATATTAGAGCTCGTGTAAATAGCTTTTGGGTTCTCTGGTGATAGTTTTGAGAGAGGACGCTGTGAGAACCGTGAGCAGCGTGCAGTGTTGTTGATGAGGTACAACTGGTTGGTTTTGGCCTCTTTGCACCTTCCAATGCTGGGTAGCAGTGAAGGCTTCTTCAACCAAATGTAGGTCTGTGCTCAAGTCAAATAGACTGGAGGTTTTCAAGCTGAACGAACCAGGTGTTTGGCGCTCTCAAACCTGTGACACATGGGACAGGGAGACTCTTAACTGAAAGTAGATTCTGTTTTCAGTTGTTCAGCCCAAACCTCCTACATGCACAGATACTCCTTCTGCGTTGCTGTTAAAATTATGACTAGCAAACATCTGACCTCTGTTCTCTTCCTGTGAGTCCTGTCTGATTTTTTTTTTTTTCCTTCCCTTTGTTTTTCTTAAAAGCTGCCTTTCCGGTGATGACAGCTCCACTTGCGTAGTGATATCAGCAAAAGATGTGGAGATAGTGGCCAGCAGTGATTCCAGCATCACCAGTAAGGCCAGAGGGAGTAACAAGGTAAGGAGCAAGAGAAGGCATAGTTCTGTCTCTTTTTTTAGTCACATCAGCTCGTGCTTGAATTTTTTAAACAGAAATTACTATCTTCTTTCCTGTGTTATAGGAGCTTGTCGTTGGGTAGAAGTTTGTCAAAGAGCTTAACAAGGGCGGAAAAATTGGAGCAGTACCTTGTAGCTGATTGTTACTGTTATTCCAGAGTCCGGCCAAGTTATACTCTAATTTTCAGGAATAAGTGCATGATCTAAGCTGTAGGTTCTTGGGAGGGCGCCCGTCCTTCACAAACAAGCTTTTCCTGCTGATTGTTTCTGCCCTGGAAGGTCTTTGCTATGGAGGAAGGATTGCTCTTGATGGTTTGCTAGCCGCAGTCCTGCTGAGGGCTGCGCCCGGAGCTGCAGAAGAACCAATATGCTGGGATTAGAGCTAGTGCTGTAGCAGAGTGCTAAGACCTGCTCAGAACAAATGCTAGTAATTAGGAGAGCATGCTCTGGTCTTGATCCTCTTGGCACTTTTCCATATTATATCATTTTGTTCTTTAATGTGCAGTGAATTAAGGGATTACAGTGATCATAAATGAATATTGTACCATGTTATCATTGTTTTTCATAGATAATACTGAAGATAAAAATGAAAGGGAGGTTCACTGCCATAATTTCCATAGTATTTCTTAATTCTTTACCCACAGAGGCAATGCTTATCAGATTAAGACCAGGACTCTCAGTTTCTTGGAAAGCAATATTAAAACAAAAAAGCATGTGCCCATGCAGCAAATGTATATCCATATTTCAAAAAAGTTTCCAAGAACTGGGAATCCAGACGCAGTGCTAATAAAGAGGTAAAGGCTGCTTTGCTGCGGTTGCAGGGTAGAGGGGTGTTCTGCAGCGTGACAGACTGAGTTGCGTTCCGTCTTGCAATGGAAGGAAACATTCATCAGCCTCCAGAACTCGGAGTGTTCAGGGCTCTGCTACCTGGCATTCAGTGTGCAATTCTTCTTACCGACTGCCCCTTCGAACCGCTTCCTATTGAGCGTGACAGATCTTCCCTAGAGGAAATCGTATATTGGGCAGGTTTGTTCCAGGAAAAAGTTAATTCCAGACGTTTCTCATGTTTTGTTTCTTTCTCTTGAGCAGGTGAAAATACAGCCTGTTGCTAGATACGACTGGGAGCAGAAATACTATTACGGCAATCTGATAGCCGTTTCAAACTCTTACCTGGCCTATGCCATCAGAGGTGAGGTACCTTCTTGTCTCGGATGTGATTTGTATTCTTTTGCTCTGTGTATCTCTAAAAGAGGCAAAGTTTGCATCAGAAGAAGGTAACTGGCAATGACTGAAACACTTCTTGCAATACTGAGATCAGGGTGCTGTTGTAGTGGGGATATAAGTGAAGCTGGAGCTACAGGGGAGAGAAGATTTGGGGGTGTAGGAGAGTTTCCACTGAGAAAGAAAGCTTTTCTGAAGTGAGAAATAAAAGAAAGAGAAGGGCTCGGTGAGGATGGAGGAAAAGTTGAAGGACTACATTGGTTTCACTGGACACTGCTGACGTTCAGATTACTCCTCTAATTGAATATTTCTGCAGTAAACAAGCTTCTCTGTAGCTAAGCACAGAAACAGCCCCATGGTAATTTGAGCAGATAAATGTTTGCGATGGATTTACTTGCATAAATTTAGAGTTGAGTTTAAGGCTAAATTTAGAGGAGCCAAAGAGCAATGCAGATGCAGTGTGTTTTGCAGTAGGAAGGGAGAGAAAAGCAGAACGACACAGGGACAGGTTCTTTCACAACATATATGAAACAAATGAACACTTAAGTCATCTGCAGCGTCTCCTTCTGCTCTCCTATAAGCACACCTCAACTCTCCCCTTTCTTCTTAGTTCTCGCGCCCGTCAGTTTGTCTGGCCTTTTATGACATCTACTACTCTGCTTCTGTGGTTTTTCCTAGCTGAGGTTATTTTAGAGCAGCTTTAGGTTGTCTCACCCTTTTTAAAAGTATTAAAGCTTGGGTGCAGCGTTATTTATTATTTTTATTTATTATACATTATTGGAAAGCTGAGTGATCTGCTAGGGCTGGCTTGAGCATCAAGAAGTGGAAACAATAGGGTCTCCGTAAGGCTGCCTGCATTATATGCAATGGGGAAGCTGGAAACTTTGTTTGATGTGTGCATGCTCTAAAGCATGTTCTTTTCCGTCACGCACGCCAAAAGCAGCGCTTTTTGCCAGGTGAATGTTTATGCTTTTTACATTCCCTTTGCATAAGATGTATTTGAGCTACCTGCCTCTCAGTGACTCCTTTCTCCAGTTACTGAAAATGAAATTGCAGTTAAAATCAGTTCACTGTCACTGGAGGTCAGTCATGGAGGTTTGGTAGCTTTGTCATCAGCCTGAGATAAAGATATAGGCCTTGCATTTAATGAAGGCATTTCATGAGAATAATCCTGGGAATCATGAGAAGTCAACTTCTGACTTTTTAAGTAGAGCAACTTAGAATTTGTGGTGCTCAAGAAATTGTAGGAGATAAGGGGAATTAAGCTGCCCCCCACGAGGCCAGCTGCCGTCCCAATCTTCTGCACCAAAGCTGAAAAGCGCAGTGAATATTTGTGCATATATCCTGGGTTTTGAAAGGGCTTGTTAACATGGTACCTATTGATAGGGGTTTTCAGCGTGTTGCCAGGGATGGCCGATGGCAGGATGGGTGCTGGGAACGACAAGCCGACGGCTGGGAACAAAGGCAGTCCCGTGGGGAAACCGCACAGATCCATGATGGCTTCTCCCTCTGTCTTTTCTGCAGCTGCCAGTAACGGCTCCGCTATGGTGCGGGTGTTGAGCGTCAGCACTGCTGAGCGGACCTTGCTGAAAGGATTCACGGGCGGTGTGGCAGACCTGGCTTTTGCTCATCTCAACTCCAACCAGCTGGCGTGCCTGGATGAGGCCGGCAACCTTTTCGTCTGGCGCCTGGCCATGGATAAAGACAAAATCCAGTATCTTGTCAAAATACGCCTCGAAACAGTCTTTGTGTAATGGTTAGATGTGAATGCAGCCTCAAAATTGCAACTTATTTCGTAGCCTTTTCAGAATAGCAGCTTGCAGGGGAAGGTCAGTAGTTCTGAGTATCAGATCCATCAACCTGTGCCTGTATTCAGCACAATCGTTATGTGAAACTGCGTGTAACTTGAAATTCTACCACTGACACCTCAGTGCTCCTTCTGGTCCAGGCAACAGTAGTCAGTGAGAAGTGCCAGGCTGTACTAGCTGGCCTTACACATGGACAGCGTCACCTCGACCGTGTGACAAAGCTTTTTACTCACATTTGTCTGGTTCTAGCTCTTTTCCTCGGTTACTTTTCTGGGGAAGAGGATGTAATACTTCCCTCCTGCTCACCGTCTTCCTTCCAAACCTGTCATCCCTCTTCTTTTGGTGGTCCTGAAATTTATTTTCAGTGTTTGATTCATTGCTCTAGATCTTTTCCTTTTAATTGCTAGGAGGGACTGCTCAGTGCTTTTGGGAAGCACGTCAGTGTGTGGGATATGTCATCTTAGGTTGTGGCTTCTTAATTGTCTACCATCATTTCAAAAGCAACGGGAGCAAAGGTGGTTATAGTCGTTTAAGATCTGATTTGTATGGGTGGACCAGAGCACTCAGCCTGGGGCAACGTGGTAGCTTTTCTGTCTTTCTGGGGTAGTGTTGCGATGCTAGCTGAAACCATTTAGCCTGTCCATTGGCAGTCGCGTGGATTGCACGTTCAGATGTGTGTGTGTGCTCCTCTCGTGCTTATCCTGTCCCTGTCTGCAGCCTGCAAGAGAAAATGATGAGACTCTTAACTTTTGTAAGCTTAACCTCTTCTGCCAGCGAAGAAGTGCTAGCTTGCCACCTTTCTTAGCAGAACCCTTTGATTACTTTTTGAATCTCAATGATCCAAAAAACCTTGAGGTTTAGTAGGACCAAGCCTGAATAGGTTGTTGCTGAGTGTCAGTAGCACTGCCAGAACGTTGTGGTTCTTAACCGTGGTGATCAGAGAGGAGATCTTGGTTAACATCAAGCGACCTGACAATACGCCGTTGAACACCTCTCGAAGAATCATCTGGTGCCCTTTCATCCCAGATGATAACGAGGAGAGCGGCGAAGAGGGAAGTCAGACATTGGCGTTGTTGCACGAGGACAGGGTAAGGAAACCTTCTTTTGAAACGTCGTCCCTTACTGGAGGGAGAGACTCTAATGAAGGAAAGAACTGATATGGTTGGAGATGTGAAGGCTTCTGTCTAGTCTGTGCTGGGGATCCTCCCATAATATGAAATGTGGGATTCCTCTCTTCCAAGGAGAGGTCATGCTGATCTTTCTCCAGGGCTCAGGAGGAAGGAAAGTGATGACTTCTGCTCACCATCAAATGGTGGGACCGCTAGAAACAGTGTGGAGGGCCAGAGGCATCACTCGTCTGCTCAGGCTGAGCCCGTTCCCAGGGAGGGGGGTTGGTGAGCCCCAACTACAACTGCCAAGAGCAGTTCCCTCTACTTAGGTATAGCTGGGTGTCAGGAAAGCATCTAAGGGCCAAACTGGGTGGAAATGGGGAGGTTTGGGTCACATACTTGCCATTGGGCTGGTATGTTGGGGTATAAGGATATAAGAAATTCTCTACTGGATCAGGCCAGTAGTTGTAGAAATAAACCTGCGTGCCCACATGTTTGTTTTCCAGGCAGAGGTGTGGGATTTGGACATTATCCGAACGAACAACAGCTCCTGGCCAGTGGAAGTGCCTAGTATCAAAGAAGGCTTCATCGTAGTGAAAGGCCACAGCACGGTATAAACCTGTTTTGCTTTCTTCACTGCCATCGCATAGGCGATCACTACAGATCGCTTAGGTTTTCTTTGGGTTAAAGTGTCTCAGGAGTTGCAGTTTTTAGGACAGTTGGCTGTAAAAAAACCAGTTTCTTACCCCTCCACACTATCACCCACGAGCTACTGGCTGTGTACACACACTATTGGTGAGTAACCTTTGTTTAAAGAGCCAAGGTGAATGTGTAGCCATTTGCTTTGAAAACGACTTGAAAAAATCTCATCTGTGTTTCCAAGGGCCTGTTTGACAACATGGGCTGGATTTTAACTATTTTGTTACGTCTCCTGGTAAACGGGACACTTAACACAGCAGTGGTTTACTGCTGGATGAGAAGGGGAAAATTAAACCCCATGTCATCTTTATTCTTCTATGATTTCCCTAATGAGTATAGTTGTATCTGTGAGTACAGCGGACCAGGACTGCAGCTCAGTATCCAGAACGTGATATTTTGAATATAAAAGAAACAACTGGAAAGAGTCCACTTTCACTTCTTGACCAGGATGATGACAAAGTAATTGTGTCGCTTAGATGAAACAATTATGATTGTGAAACAATAATGACTCTGAAATGCCAGAAGATCCCAAACCAAAATGAGCTCTGTTCATAACATGAGGAACAGTGGGAACAGTAGCAGCACAGCCCATTGCACTTAAATTTGCTGTCTGGAAAAGGTGATTGTTAATTATTATTACCAAAAAAATTCTTGTCAATTCTTCTGTGAAGGGTTAAGTTGCCTGGTGACGTGTCTGTTAGAAATCACTCTGACCTCCTGTACTGTCAGACTGTTAGTCAGATTCCTGTTTGAAGAGAGTACTCTTTCTCCCCAAAGAGCTATAAAATGATTTTTCTGTGTCTTTTTTTCCCTCTCTGTTTAGTGCCTGAGCGAGGGAGCACTTTCTCCAGATGGAACTGTGTTGGCCACAGCAAGCCACGATGGTTTTGTCAAGTTCTGGCAGATCTATATTGAGGGCCAAGACGAGCCAAGGTAACTGGAGAATTATAAAATGAAGGATCTCGGAACAGAGAACAGATTTTCTCTGTGAGAATTTCCTCATTGCAGAATTACCTGCAGCAGTCATTCTCAGGACATTATAAAGATACGGGGTGAATGTTTGTAAAGTAATTTGTTGAAGAGTGGTATCACTGAATATCATGCATGCTCAAGGTTTGGTGAACTTAGGAAAAAAAGCAGAGCGCTGCGTCTGGAAGCAGAAGTTCTGTGCTTTGCGCAGGCTGTAGTCAGACTCTTGTGCTGTCCCTGTAAACGCAGAAAGCTGCTCTGAGCTGTTCTTCTCCATGTTGGCTTCTTTTATATATTGTGCCCTTGTTAAGACACCAAACCAAATAGCAACACATGATTTCTTTTTTTTTGGTCACAATCTATGGCTGCATGGGCTGTGACCTCCTTATTTTATATGAGCCTGTAAACAGCTACAAGCTGATAATGCTTGGAGGCTGCTGACTTAATGCTGTCTTTGGACAAGGGGTAATGTGTTCAGCACTCACCTTATATATTGCTTATTTACTACGCCCTGCACGCTCAGTCTTTTCCGATTCTTTCCTAGGTGTCTTCATGAGTGGAAACCCCACGATGGTAGGCCTCTTTCCTGCCTGCTCTTCTGTGACAACCATAAAAAACAAGACCCAGAGTAAGTCCCCAATCCTGTACTTGGAGAATCAAAGTTTAGTAGTGTCTTTTAACTCTACCTTTGGAGGGTCCCTTGTAACTGCGTTGTACTTGTAAAAAATTTAGTGTTGTGGCAGGAGCAAGTCCTGTCCTCTTTGTAGTCAGTTTTCTAGTGATGGAGAAATAAGTAAGGCTCTGGAGCACAGCCTGAAGTGACCTTAATCTTAGTGTCAATTCCATGAAAGCAATGAAAATTCTAAATTGATGAGTCCTTTCACATTTGTGCTATAGTCAGTTTTAACTGGCCTGTTATCCTTCAAATTTCTACTGCAGTTGGTTAAAAAGTGACTGTTTTGTTTTGGTGTTTTAATTTTTATTCTTTCTTCAGTCAGTTGTGGCCTTAAGGTTCTTGAGAGCTTTAGTGGTTTCTAATCTGCCTCAAAAGCAGAGATTTTCTGGGAACTTTAAGACATGGATGGGCAAAATCAGCCATGGGCAGCTTGTGAGGAACTTATCTGTGAAACGTCCTTATGGGAAGGACCAGATCTTCTTTAAGAGAACTTAATTCTGTTGTGCCTGCAGGGTTCCCTTCTGGAGATTTCTCATCACAGGAGCAGATCAGAATAGAGAACTGAAGATGTGGTGCACCGTGTCTTGGACCTGTCTGCAGACTGTCCGGTAGGTGTTGATATGCCGACTCCCCTGAAGGGCTGGATTTATTTTGAGCAGTGGATCGTAACAAAGCTCTCGATTTCCAGGTGTACTTACTTTGCGAAGGTGATCCTTGATCTCCCATGGAGTCTGCTCTAGCCCCAGTTAGAGCCCCCTTCTTTGCCAATCTGAGCTCTCTGTTGAAAGCTATCAGGGCTGTGGCAGACTGTCAGGTCAAGCTTTGGCAAGGCCAGGGAGGTTGATCCTTTCATATGGGCTCCTTGGTGTTACCAAGACCTGTTGTCTTCGCTTTGTTCTGTAGAGCGTAGACATACCTGTAGCATGAGGAGAGGCATTCCAAAATTGCACGCCTTAAGTGCTTTCTTCTGTAAAAATACTAGGTATTCAATAACCAATCTAAGATCTTTTCCTATTACTGCTTTTTCTGATTTAAATTACGAGAAGCTGCTATGTTGACAGAGCTTAAGCAATTATACAAGGCTTATTTGCTGAGCCATATAGGTCCAGAAGTTCAAATTCTGCTTCAGTCCATCCCTTCACTCAGCTTATGTTCCCCGATTTTACTTTTCTGGTGGTGGATCGTGGCCTCTCTGATCACATGCACACTTAAGGCCACTTCTGAATTGCCATCTTGAAGAATGTGGCGTACAGCTGAGTGCTGCTTTTTCCACCTTATACTACAGAAGGTTCAAAACCTGTAGAAGGGTTACCTTGGTTTGGTGGATTTCTGTTTCTAAATCTGTAGCGTTGCCTCTTGTCCTCCTATGAATGTGGAACGTATTAAGTAACGACAAACTGTCATCTTTCATTTAAATGTTCAGCATCCATAACTAGATCCTATTGTGTCATTGCCCTGCTGGTCTCTTAGCTGAAGTCAGCACTGATTTCTGCAATGATGTTTTTGTTCTAGTGGGTGGTTACACTGTAATAAGGCTGTAAACTCCTTAAGATGTTTTATTTTGTTTTTAACTAATGCAGTTTCATAGCAGTTGTTCTGGTTGTGCTAATCTACCTTGTTTTCTGCACCCCCCCCCCCCCCCTCTTATTTGTGGATCTAGCTTTTCTCCTGACATCTTCAGCTCTATGAGTATTCTTCCCAGCCTGAAAGTCTGCCTGGACCTCTCCGCTGAATATCTGATACTGAGTGATGTGCAGAGAAAAGTAGGTGGTTCATTTTATTGCTGGCTGTGTGCGTAATGGTGACAGAAGGAGAAGTGGCCATCTGTGTGACTGATTCTGCTGCCTAGGTCTAGGATTTGCATGTGAATAGCTAAAAATGCAGGGGTTGGCCTCAGCTATTTCACCATAAGATGACAAATTCCGATGATTAATCTTGAGGAGCCTTAAGGATTATTTCTCACCCTAAAGCGAAGCTCTTATTTGGAGGAACCTGTGTCTGGCACAGTAGGATTGAGCTCCTGATCAGCATTGACTCAGATAGGAGTGTGCTTATTGCGGTTCCCTTGGGTGTTTGGTTTCAAATTTAAATGGCCCGGGCTTTGTTCCTCGTGTTATTCCCATTGCTCCAAGTCTCGTTCAGGTGCTTGGCTTTGTAGTCTGCACACACATACGCGCGGTCTGCTCTGAAAGCCCAGTGACTTACTGTTTCTGATTCTTCCAGGTCTTGTACGTGATGGAGCTGATGCAGAACCAAGAGGAGGGCAAAGCTTACTTCAGCTCCATCTCAGAGTTCCTCCTTACCCACCCAGTCCTAAGCTTTGGCATCCAGGCAGTGAGCCGCTGTCGGTTAAGGCACACCGAAGTGCTCCCAGCAGAAGAGGAAAATGACAACTTGAGCGTAGGTAGGTGATGAAGAGAATTTGCCTGCTCAGGATGTCTGTCTTGACTGGCTTTCTCGTGAAAGGCCGGCTCTCTTCTTCACTTAGCCTGTACGAAATACACCCTGTGCAGCTAGAGTGCTTCAGAGGAGCACAGTAGAGTTGGACACAAGGGACCTCTGGAACTCTCTGGTCCAACCTGCTGCTTGAAGCAGGACTATTGCTGGTGGTAGACTGGGTCACCTATGGCTTCATCTAGTTGCGTGTTGAAGGCCCCCAAATGTGACATTTCTGGCTCTGCTCTGATGCCCTTTTTTCTAAAGAAAACGTATTCCTAATACCCGCCCTGGACCTCCCAACCCAGATTGTAGCCATTGCCCCTTACTGCACTAAAAAAGCATTCCAGGGCTGTGCGGGCTGAAGTGACTGCAGGTGACGCTTTGGTTTAGGTACAAGATTAGCTGCTCGGTATCTGAGCCGCGATGCTTTTGCGATCGCATAGCGTCGTTGCCCCCAGCAGAACGCAGGGGACAGCTTCCTCTGGCAGCGTAGGGCCGAGTGCCTCTCCAGCACAGTTTCATGCAGGCTCACAGGAGCCCAAGGGTTCCTGGAAGAACCGGCAGGATGTATTTCTGTGACTGCTTGTCTGAGTAAACTCGATGTAGTTAAATGTCAGAGGTGTGAGCACATGGTCTGAGAAACCAACTGGTTGCTTCTGAATCATGCTGCCTGCGCTGTGACAGACGTGAGGACAGTACGCAGTCTGAAGTGAAGGAAAAGGTGAGGTTCTTCATCGTGTCTGGAAAGTATATTGCCAAGCCACAAAGCTTCTTGTAACAGAAACGAACAAGTAACTCTCTTTTAGAGGAGAGACGCGTGAGGTGTCTTCTCTGGCTGTTACTACAATGAATATGATAGTGAATCCTGTGGAGAACTGTCTCGTGCAAGCGTTCCTTGGTCACTGCCTCTCTTCAGCTGTTGGCTTGCTCCTGATCTGCCTTTCTGTTAGTAAAATTTGGAAAGGTGCTTTGAATAACATCAACATATTTACTGTTGGAAAGATTCGCGGGCTGTCAGTACAGCTGTATGATGTGCTTCCCAATGCCTATTATTGTACATAATCGTAGTTAATTCATGTTGTTGTCAATACTTGTGGCATATTGCTCTGCAATGCAGAAGTAAAAACGATAGATACATGTAGTGAGTCAGGAGCAGACTGGGACTGAAACTTCAGGTCCCTGACTGGGGCTCACATAATTAGGACAATTTGCACAGGAATACCTAACACTTTTTTTTTTTTTTAATGGGGAGTTAGGTTTATCTTTTCTACTCAGCCTCTTTAGCTTTCGTAGCAGTGAGACTGAGCCAGGCGTTGGGTGAATGTTGTCAGCGCTGGCTGATGGGAAGTTATTGCAGAGCTCTTCATAACTATAGTTGTTTACGGCCAGGAGGGATGATGGTTGAGCCCAGTCTGAATGTCTGTACAGTAGAAGCTGGTGTGTGTCTCTTAAAATACATCCAACCAGTCACTTCAACAGCCAGAACAAATCACTGGCAGTTCCAGACCTCAGCTTCTTCCTCTTTACCTTTTTTTTTTTCTTTTTTATCTTTTTTTCTCCTTCTTGAGGCTTATTTGACTGGATTAGAGCAAATTCGATTGCTCTTACGTTGAAAAGCGAGGGGCGGGTAGGATATACTTTCCCTTAACAGGGTGAATCCACCTCTGACGTGGAGAGGTGATAAAGCTGTATCGTGCTGGTTCATCTACTATGGTGTTTTTCTAGTACTTTGTTTGCAGTTTCCGTCCAACTTCATGTTTTACTTTTGTCTTACTTCCAGAAGGTGCTCAGGGAGCTGGGGCTGTTGAATCCGCAGCAGGCGTGCTGATAAAACTCTTCTGTGTGCACACCAAGTGAGTATGTGTAGCAGCTACCACGGGCAGCTGTCTATGGTTGTCCTAATCCTGCACTGACCTGTAAAAATGTAACTTACTAATTCCTTTTGCTCGTAACAAAAACTACGTGGACCCATAGAAACTTCTAGCTGTGGTGTGTTCGGTAGGGCCTTACCAGGAAGTAGCCCTGCGCGGTGCTGTGGCAAGCTAGTGTTTTTGTCGCCGTGAGTGCACAGTGACTTAAGAGTTGTGCCCGTGTGTAAGTGCTGGGAAACATCTCTCGAATGCTCTGGGTGCCAGAACTGGGTAACGCAGCCAAATGAGGATCAGCTTCCGCTTCTTCTGTCACAGGCAGAAACACTAAAGCCTATTCCGAGGGAATCAGTTCCATGAAGAGGAATCTTCTAAGCATTAGACTTCTCTTGGTGATTCACAAACTAATTGGAGATGCCTGTTTGTTTTTTTTTTTCAGGGCCCTACAGGACGTGCAGATTAGATTCCAGCCGCCTCATAGTCCTGACATGAGCGCATCCGTGCCTGCCCATGGCTCTCATGAAGAATTTGGTGAGCATTTGTATTCGATCGATCTTCAGTGTTGCTGAGCCTTTAAAGGTGGCTGGTGGGGGGACAGCAGGAGGGCAGCTTTGGGTGCATTTTTGTAATAGAGCGGTGTCGTTGCGTAAAGGATTCTGAATATGGACTCGTGGTGAAGCAGGGCACTTGATTAGACCCCCATGTGAGTATGGAGCATGGGGACATGTTAGGCTAGGAGCGCTAATGCTTTGTGCGTGCTTGAGTTCACCTTGCTAGGTGATTTAGCACTTGGGCCAGAAACTCGATGTTTGTCTCTTGTCAGGCAGAAGAGATTCCAGGGACACCAGAGCTTTGGGAGTAGAGGGGACTGGGCTGTGTGTAGCGTGCTCTTTCAGTTGATTCACCGTTCTGGGATGTGGCTGTTAGGGCAGAAAGGAAGCTTGCATCTCTTATTATCAAAGCCTGATAACATCCGCTCTTTAGCATACAAAGAGTAAGCATAACACGGGGTTTGCCTTGCCCTAAGCTTTGATTTGGATGTTGCAGGGTTTTTGCTCATTCTTTTTGGAAACCAGTATGGCTGGCAATGGCATCCGTTCACACTTTGTGGAATTAAAGCTTTAGCTTTTGGGGGAAGTTCCTGTAAGTTGATTTGTATTTCTCCCTTGGAAGCCTTTCCAGACCACATGGCTGATCTAGGCACGGAAGGGCTGGGATCTGAAAAAGGATCAGTGCATGGCTCTCAACCAGACCTGCGGCGTATTGCTGATCTGCCCGTACCAGCAGACTTCCTTTCGCTCTCAAACGATGCCAAACCTAAGCTGATGACTCCAGATGCATTCATGACACCAAGTACATCTCTTCAACAGGTAACCGGAGAGCAGCACTCTTCTTGGTGGTACAAGGGGCGGGTTTGGATTTTGATACTTCGGGGAACTTTTTCTAGGCAGTAACGACTCTGATAGGCTGAAGGCAGAGCACACAGGAAACTCTGCCAGTAACCAAACGGAGTGAAGACACGTTGGCACATCTAAAATGTGCCATCTAAAGCTGGCCTCAGCTTATGTTGTGAGTGCCGTGTTTAGCTGCAAAACTGCTGATGTAGCTGTGTTGTGTAGAAATGCAGGTTTGGTAAATAGCTGTATGTAAGCCGGGAGACTGGTTTATGCATGTTGTTTGGGGTTGCGATATAACTGTCATGGAAGAAAACAAGCCATCTCTGCATATCCTGTCTGATGGGATCCTGTGGGAATGCGTGTCTGAAATGATCAGGTAGGTAGATGCGACTGTAACATCTCCTGCTTGAGAGCTGCAAATCATCGATCCAGTAGCTCGGCGGGGTTTTTTTGAATCTAACACAGCAGGTCTTAACTTGTACAGAAGACAAGACTTCCATGCTTGCTCCAAGGTTTTCGGTATCGGGAAGCATGTGAAGCGTTCCTCAGGATTTGGTGATCTCTGCAAAGTGTCTTGGTGAAGAGCCATAAGCAAGCATTTACTCCTCAGGGGAGCACTGAGGGAGCAGTTAGAAAACGCAGAATTCCTCTTACTGCTCTGTCACGTGTGCGTGGCCAGCAGTGCAGCATCGCACGCCGTGGGGTCCTGCTGGGCATTTCTAGAGGCTGTCGGGCACTGGCAGCGTGATCTGTCTAACTCAGCGCAGGCTTCTGCTGCCCCTTCTTGGTTATGCCAACAAGCAGAAGTTCAGGAGCTCGCTGTTTCTTGGCCACTCTGCCTCCAAACGTTGTGTTAGTTTGTCTTGAACCCACTCAGATATTCTTGCTTCCATACCTCTGTACTGAATTTGTGCTGAATCTCTGTACGTAATTTGTGACTGTGTAGTTTTCTCCATGTGCTTTTAGAATGGGAGTAGACATAAATGAAAAAGTATTTTTAAAAATGCATCTTTTTTAAGAGTGATCTGCAATATAGAATCATAGAATGGTTTGGGTTGGAAGGGACCTTAAAGATCATCTAGTTCCACCCCTCTGCCACGGGCAGGGACACCTCCCGCTAGATCAGATGTTTCTGTACGCTGCGCTGCCTGCCTGTAACTGGCTATTCTCCACTTGAGTTCTTGTCTTCCCTCACTACACGCAGAGATGACTAATCTTCCCCGGAGCCATGTTTATTCTGACTGTCTGAACTCATGTACCTGCAGCCGCTGGAACACAGTTTTGGGAAACAGTATTTTTCCCACTTCCTCATTGATCTTCATTTCCAGTCTCAAGAGTCAATTTGGAAGGCATTTTGATCAATCGAGTCACTGAAATTATATAATATAATATGAAATATAATCACAATAATATGAAATACATGCAACAGAATTACAAGGTGTGGATTGCACTGCTGTGCTGTTTGTGTTTTCTCTGCCTTCCTGTGCGAAATGGGCTGTCAGCAGCTATTTGCCGTGCTGATACGGCTCTTACAGGCACAGAGGACGGTGCTTGTGAGCAGCACTCCGCGTGCACGTCCTAAGGCAGGGCTTCCCCCTCCAAGGGAGGAGCGCGTGGTTGTCATCGCAGCTTGAACGTGTACTGGAGGAGCCTGGGTGAGGACGGGCAGCGCATGGAGACCTACAGAAATGGAGTTAGTACTGAGTTGACTGATGAGAGAGCACCACTCCAGCAACAACTTGAGCAAAGAATAAATGAAACCCTTCCTAAAGGTTGTGATGTAGCTGGGAAAGTTGCTGAGTAAAGGAGTGAATTTTGTGCCTGAGGGCAGGTGGCCTTCCCAATGCAAAGATGTCCCACGGGAGCAGAGAGAAGTTGTTGATGGGGTGATGGTTGCACACGCTGTTTGCTGCAAGGAGCAGCTCACTCTTCAGTTTAAACAGTGTAACTGTTCAGTTTAAACCTGGCTTTTCACTGCTACCTGTTTCATGGCAGGCTTTTTCCTGCTGGCACCAGCACCCGGGAGTGCTGTAGGGTGGACACAGCCTTGAACTCAGCTCGGTGTCTGCTCTCTGCCATAGGCACTGTCAAGCATAAGAAGCTTGGCCATGCCAGCTTTCCCAGCTGAGTACGCATGTGCTTGTGTTGGTGTTCTCTGTAGATGTTTCTTGGTAGCCAGAAGCAGCAGTGGGGGCCAGCATATCCCACTGTGCTCTCCACTGCTAGCCAGCTGGCTAGGTGAGCGATACCTCCTCTTGTGCGCTGGAGCATTCCACTGCCACGTATCAGCAGTGCAGGACCTAAGCCTGTACGGACTCTGGCCTCACTAGTGGCAGCAGACCTTGACAAGAGGTGTAGCTCAAAGAACAAAACGGGGATCTGGTGCTGAGCCCTGCAGAATGCTGCTTTGTTTTGGGACAGCAGTTGCTCAATAAAAGTGGTCATGGTCCATGGGATGAGGACGTATTGGGGCTTGCCTTCAACCAGCACCTGAGCACCCTAGCAGTACAACTCAACCTATTTTTGTCCTATTCCCTCTTTGCCAAAGACTCCTTAGGGGTTCTTCTGGAGCCAGCATTAAGGAGTTCTTCTGGAGCCAGGTTAAGTTCTGCTGTTGGACTCTGTCCCATCTTGACCGCTGTGTGTTTCCTTACAGATTGCTGTATCGCCAGGCAGCAGCGTCAGTTCCCTGACTGCAGTCACAGCCATGAGTAGCACTTCTGTCACGGATGCCTCTATGCCCAGGTAAATAGCACGTGTATTAAATAATATATCTGCAGCTGAACTGATACGGTCCTTCAGGGTGGCACAGAGCTGTAGAGTACCTTGTAGGGGAGGAGATTGTAACCGGAGTTAGAAACTGGCCTGAGTCCTAACATCCCTATATGGGCAACTGTTTGCATCTCTCGTGCAGCTTGGAGCATGCCTGTTGTCATCCAAGGGGCCAACAATAGTGTTTCATTTGTGCCTCGCGGGGATTCTCTTATTGCATCTCAGTTTTGTTGCTTTACATGCTTCTCCCAAAGGGCTGTCGTTGTTTACAGGTAAGAGAACACTGCAGCCACCGAGGACAGGAAGATAATTGGGACTGTTAGGAAAATCTTACTAATGTTGAGGTGGGTTGGGCTGCGTAACAGGGGAAAACATCACTTCGAGGGACTGGGAAAAGGACAAAGACCTATCCCGCAGTGTCCTCTTTCTCCCTAAACTCTGTACGGTGTGAACTGAAGATATAACTGGTCCCTTCTCTCATTGACCCCTTGAATTCTAAGAGATTGCGATACCCCTCTTTTTTTTGTTTCCACCTGGCATCTCTTTGGGCTGTATGGGGACTAGGAGATGCAGGTGCTACTTGACAGGGAGTGACTGACCATGGCGGAAAGAGCAAGGGCTTGGAGAACACTGGAGAAGTTTGGGTTGGGCTCCTCCATTGACCTGTGGATCCTGTCTCCTCACCTCGAGTGTTTGATGCAGATCTATATTATTAGGTTGGTCTGCTTGATTTGTTTGTGTCTCTGTTTTCTGCAGGCCATCGGAAGACTTGACTGTGAGCCCCAAGATGCAGCTGGACACCAGCCTCACGCTGAGTAGCAGTAGCAGCAGTCTCCAGACAAGTCCTAGGAGCCATTCAGTTCTTATCCCAGGCCTCCCTGACAAGCTAACACCAAAGGCATCTGTTCCAGTAAGGCTCCAAATGCGGCTCCCTTCCTTCCCCTCGTGGGCTGAGGGACCTCTCTCTATGGGCCGATACAAGCTGAAATTAGACTTACTTGGATATTAACAGGGCCGGCGTCTGCCCTTTGGAAAACAGCTGCTGGCACAGATCTGCAGCAGGTTTACCCGTGTGAATGGAACCTGACCTTGTGTAAAACAGCATGTCTCTGAAAACTAGAGACAGCTCTAGCTTGTGCTGTCGCTATCACAGTGGTGGGAGATGGTCAGCCTTTGTGTTAGGAGACAGTGCTACCTGGAAAGGATTCTTCCTCCTTGCTGGTCTTACGAGTCTGAAACAATCATTTCCTATTCCTAAATTTTTCTTTCCAGGTGTGATGTAAAACAGATTATGACCAAAGCTTGAAATTTAAGTAAGCTTTCAGTCCTGGAGATGTTCAGTTTTAAAACTAACTTTTTCCCCCAAAGAGAAGGGATCCTGGAGCAGAGCAGGGAGGTAGAACTGGTGTTACATTTTCTTTTGAAAGTGTGTGCCAACTAGTATTGGCTTAATTGTGGTGTTAGGCCAGCTAGGAGCCCATTACAAGTCTTGGGGCCCTTCTCCATCTGCTGAACAGGGTGGGAGCACAGGGATCACCCGAGGAAAGGATACAGCTGGCTGTTTCCAGAGGTGGTTGGTGTAAGGTACCAGGGGTTCTTGGGGTGTCTTCCCGTTACCCTGAAGGCTCTTGTTTGATTTTTTTTATTTTGAATTCAGGTCACGCCAGGAAACCCCTCTCTAGCACTGGAACTGCAGGAGGTGGAGCCCTTGGTGGTGCCCCAGGCTTCTCCCACCCGCGAGCGCTCGCCGGACGTCATTTCCTCAGCTTCCACAGCCATGTCCCAGGATATCCCAGAGATTGCTTCCGAGACCTTGCAACGCAGCTTCGCGGCAGCTCCGTCTGGGCTCCCTGCAGAGGTGCTGGAGCCCAGTCATCACGCAGACAGTATGGCATCCGCTGCCTCAGCCTTGCATTTGCTGTCTCCAAGGAATCGGCACAATTCAGAGCACAGCCACCACTCTTTGGATATGCCTCCAGTGGAGGTGGACAGACTGAATGCTCCGTCGTTACTGGAGACTGCTTTAACTCAGGAAAACGCATCTTCTGACAGTGTTGTGAGTCAGCCGTGGCCGGCAGCTCCTGACATAACCAGAGAAACCAGGAACAGCATGGCAGACAGGTAATCACTTGCGTTTGTCTTGCTTAGGGCAATTTCTTTGCACTTGCCAAATTGCTAGCTTGGTGAAAAGCTCTTATGTTGTGATTAAACCACAACAGTTCTCCATCCCTCCTTTTCCTTAAAGGATCTGATGATTCAACTGTCCTGTGTGCCTGGTCTGTATATGCTGTGTCCTGAACTTCCTAGGCCAGCTCTAACAATTCATGCTCTCTCATAACCCTCGCAGCATGAAGGATCTCTGTTAAGAAGGTGAAAAGTCTGCTTTATTGGCCTTCGTGTTCACCTGGGAATGGAGGCTTGAGATGGGATTTTGTTTTTTTCTTTTACTCTGGAAATAAAACCAATGCCACCTAAATTGTACCCCAGGTGATGCATTCCTGCATGCTCTTATTGAAAGGACTCAATTAGCACATAATTTACAAGTTTGATTATAGGTTAATTGTATATGTCTCTTTTCATGATTGGCTTTGTGCAGCTAACATTATAAATAGTCAGGAAATGAATGGCAGCGTCTCTGTGGAGCAGGCATGCAGAAGGGAGCAACATCAGATGCGCCTGCTTACCAGAAGCAGACCGTTATGCTGGGGGCAGTGCTAAGATTCATCACAGAATTAGTGTGATTAGTGTTTTCTAGTGGGACAGGAACAGCAAGATGCATCTGGCGCCTCCAGAGTCCGTCTAGGCCAGGGCCACGTGCACCACGAGAGCCTGCAGACACCTTCCTTTGAACAGGACTTGCTGGTTCGCAGCTTAGAAGCCCGTGCAATTTGCTTTCAGAACCTTTATGAAACTGGCTGTCTGGTAGAGCTATCCCATCAGTGGCGCACCTTCCCTCTGCATGCTCCTCAGGCACTGGGAAGAACGGAGAAGCACTGATTTGCCCCAGTGATCAGTATTACTTGAGGAAAAGCAAACCCAAGATGATGCTGTTCACTGAAGTACACTGTACTGCCCATTCTGAGTAGCGGCTTACCTGACTTGCATGGATGTCTGTTGGGAGATTATGTTGGTTAGTGCCTGAAGCAAGGCTTCTCCCTTCTTAAGGGCTCCAGAAAAATGCATGGAGAAATTTAAGTCTTTACTCCCTCTAAACACCCCTTGCTGCTCTCTGAATCTGTACAGATGGGTGTGGGGGTTTTGGTTTCTATCAGGATCTCCCATGAGAAGTGGAGTGAGCAAATACCCAAGCTGAAAGAGACTTTCATGATGGTATTTTTCTTTTTTGTTTTCCCCTCCTCTAGCCCAAGGGATGAGGTTGAAGAAAAGCACAAGAGCTCTTCCTATCATCGGCACAGCTACCACCTGCTGCAGCACGACAGCCAGGACGCTAGTGCAGAACAAAGGTACCAGAGCGCTCAGCCCCCTCTCTCGCCCTGCATGGACTCAGTTCAGGCTGCATTCGTGCTTCTGTCCCCAGCAAGCCTTCACGCGTGGGGTGAATGTCTTTGCTTTGTCTCCTGACTTACTGTGTGTGTGCAGTCCAGCTTCTGTAATGTTCTGGTGACTTCAGCTGATCACGAGATTGGCCTCTGGGCATTGTCCAATTCACTCTCAGCAGGGAAGGGTTTGACTGTGCTGCTCCTAAGAGCATGGACCAAGCTTGGTTTAATTACCAGTGAAAACCTATTAAGGGATCAGTTTCCAAAAACTCTGCCTTAGATAAGGTAGCGAGGGTATCTTTGGAGTTAGTTTCGTGCTTTTCACACCTTTGCTCCCTCATGAGCCACCCTAAAGCTCCGTGGGCACGTTCTGTGTGCCTGGGAAGCTCAGCCCTGTTTGACAGCTGAGGGTTCATTCATAATCCACACTTCAGTTCAGACTGAAACGTGCAGCCTGGATGGGTGGTCAGCCGCTGAAGGACTCCAAGGTACCGAGGACCACGCACTTCCTAGGCCAAGCCTGATTCTCCTCTGTTCCCGCAATACTTGCTGCGTTAAGTGCTTTCTGTCTGTAAAGCTGTAAGGATATGCTATGCTTGGGTTCCCTGCTGGGTCGGCGTCACATCCGAGGGCTTATGTGCTAGTGTGTGTATGCAGCAAGAACAGGCATCGTTCTGCCACGCTGCCTGAACCACGGTTGTCCCTGATGCAGAGACCCTTCGCGTCTTGTTACGCGGCACTTGAGCTCGGCCTGAGCAGACCTGGGTCAAACGGAGCAGCATGTGCTGAGCTCTGTAGAGGTCTCTCTGTTAAAGATCAAGGTGGCGGGCGTCCTTAGCCGCGTGACGCTGGCCGTGTGTGGATGAAGAGCAGAGTGTGAGTCCCCTCCCCTTAGTGAAGGCTAACGCTGTCCAGTATTGCAAGTGATGTCCTCTCCCCTGCTGTTCCTTCATAGTGACCATGATGACGAAGTCGCAAGCTTGGCTTCTACGTCAGGCGGATTTGGTGCCAAAGCGTCTACGCAGAGGCTGCCTGTGAAGGACTGGAAAGCCAAGGCGTCCCCTCGGGCTTCCCCAAAGCTAAAGCGGAAGGGCAAGAAAGATGACGGGTACGCTGGGCTTGCAGAATACAGGTGGCTGTGGGACCAGCTGTGCAGGGCCACAAACTGACGTAGGCTGCCATTAGCAGCGAGACTAGGGTCTGAGGCTGGGCAGCGGCCAAGAGCTCCCGACCCTCACCCCATTCTGCAAATGGCAGTAACCCCCCAGAAAGTGTCGCTGGTTGTTCGGACGCTGACTGCCGCTTGGGGGTGCGGGAGTAGCTTCTGCACCACCTTTCCAGCTGGGACTCAAAATCCAAAATATAGCCTGGGCTTCAGAAGAAGGTGTGGGAGGTAAATTGCACATTGTGGGGGGACGCTGGATCCGTTTGCCAGTTTCAGCGAAGGCTTCGCTGGAACTGTGACACTGCGAGTGTAGCTTAATGTGAGCTCCCTTTCTGGTTGGCTTCTGAACGCTGGCACAGTGCCCTTGTTCCACAGTATCTATCATTTGTTACCTGCTTGCTGCTTTTGTGTGTTTCTAAACGTGCCCATAAGAACGTCTTGTAAGTGAAAACTGATGACTGGAAAGGTCTGCCCATGGCAAATTAGACCAACCTGCCTGCATTAATGTGAGGAGAGCAGCACAGCTGCTGCGCGGGGCTCTCTCCTCGGCTTGTGCTCCCATAGCTCCGTGATTTGGATCTCTGGCTGTGCAGGTACAACAAAGATGGGCTATGGCATTACGTTTCTGGCTGTGGTCCTGTACTGTGACACCCAGAAGCTCTTAGCCTCAGAAAGGCCTTTCATTTTTCCTGCCTCAGACCTTTTAAAGTTGCTGAATGGATGCTGTCTGGGAACAACAAATGTTTACTTTCCCTCTGGTAGCATTTGAATATTCATAGACTTGTGACTTTGATGGAGACATGCAATATCAGTGGATCAGTTTGGTGTTTTTCTTTATTCTGCTGTATACGCTGGAGTGCATCACTAGTTTCTTCATCTTGAGAGCTGGAATCATTCTAGATGATTTGAAGCTCATTAATTCTATGTTTAACAAATGGGTACTTGGTTTTTCTTTGTAAAATATCAGGAGACCTTCAAAAGCTGTTTGGCAAAGCCTTCCCTGGCTTTGAATTTGGACAAAACCGAAAAATCGGTGTGCATTGTTCTTTGTAACAGTCCTCATTAAGACTTGGCTTAAACCCCCTCCCTGCGAAGGGACCAGGCTGTAAGGAACTTCAGGGCCTGTGGATAGCGCAAGTGATGGAGTCGCAGTGCTGTAAGGACTGGGATTTCATCGCCTTCCCATCGCTCTTCATGTTTTACTAGGCAAAACAGAAGTATGAGCTGGAGTGTAAAATCTAAAGCAACCATAAAATGTGTGATCTGTTTTGGCGGAAGACTTGGATAATAAGAGCAGTTAATTGACATAATTGGATTACTACTTTTTCTCTTTTTATTTCCAGGGATGTGAACCAGTCGCCAAGATCATCTAACCACCAGGTGAGTCAGAGCTGCTCTGCAGTCTGTCCCGAGGGCATGATGCTTCAGCTCTATTTACTCTCTTACTAAAGACCTGAGAGAAAGTTCATCCCAGTTCCTTGAAGTACCTGTGCCCAAGCAGGCT
This sequence comes from Phoenicopterus ruber ruber, assembly GCA_009819775.1. Lineage (NCBI taxonomy): Eukaryota > Metazoa > Chordata > Aves > Phoenicopteriformes > Phoenicopteridae > Phoenicopterus > Phoenicopterus ruber. Next base: position 1,021,881 of record CM020227.1, read on the forward strand.
GAAATGGGGCTGCGCTTGGCCTTGGCATCTCTGACTTGCGCAGCAGAGGAGGAGCTGCTCGGTGCTGTCCAGACAGATGGCTCCCTTCTCACCTTTGCATGTCCATGTGCATTTCTCACAAGCATCTCTCTGTTCTCACAAGCCCTCTATCGTCCAAAATTCTACCACTCGTTTCCTCTTCCCTGCTGAGGTGACTCGCGTGCGTCAGCAGCAGGATAAGCTGTTCCCAGCAAAGTAAGGGTCGCAATGGGACTGGCCTGTTGGAATTTCTTATCCCTGATGATAGTACCCTCATGTCTGGCAGAAAATGCTCTCAGCTGAGTTGCGTACGCTTCTTAAACTGCCCTTAACGTGCATTCCTCCTTTAGATGTCTTGAGCAGGCGAAGAGACAACGAGCCGTAGATGTATACTTCTTCCACTGTTTGGTTATTCATAAATAAGTAAAAGAGCTGAAAAAGTGCTCTAGGAAACCGTCTTCTTACTCTACTGATTGCACAGCTCTTCTCACAAGTGTTTGAGGTCACTGAAGACTAAACACTCTCTCTCAGTACCTGGCCAAAAGTGAATAGGATCTGTTTTCTTCTGTTTTCTTTTAGATACCAGAGCCTTGAAGAGGGTCTTGAATCTAAACAGTTGAGGATATTCTAAGCAACCATTTATGAATTCCATGTGGGAACCTCATGTACCTTGCTTTATCAGTTTATCTCTTGGCATAAAAGCCTTAGAAATAGGCATTAAGCTGGCCCTGTTTTCTGCTTTGTGTTACGCTTCAGTCCTAGGCATGGGGGTTGACTTAATACCTAGCAGAAAGCTCGACTGGCCTCCGATCCTGTTAGAAATGAATGTTTGTCCTCTCCACGCATAGGTGACACCAGAGTTCCAGGATGAGCTGATGTGCATATTGAGGAGCCAACAGCGGGAGCTCTCCGAGCTGCGTCAGAACCAGATGGAGCTGCTGCAGAGACTCACGGATCACCTTGATGCCATCCAGAGCTCCCTGATGGGCCACGTGGAGAGGGTGATCGACTCCCAGCAGGAGCAGGAGCGTATCCTTGTTTGCAAACGTTGCGCGGGAGTTAAGGAGTGGAAAGCTGCGAGGCAAACTAGAGACACGAGGAAAGCCAAGAAAGGTCAAGGATCATAGGTGCAGTAAAATTGCCTGGCTGCAGTCCAACTTTCAGTTCCTCTCGGTCCCTTTTTAAGGGCAAGAAACTCAGAACAGAGAAGAACTGGTACTTTCCCCATACTGCTACATCTTAAGACCACAAGTACCACAATGCTGCAGTAGACTAGAGGTGCACCTAACACATTAGCTGATGACAGGCAGTGGCCAGCGGCACACGAGTAATCATGGGATGATAGTTTCCTTCCTTTCCTCCTTACTGCAAGTCAGTACTTGCACCAGAAATGGCATCTGACTGCCACACTGCATAGCTGACTATAGAATTACCTTGTCTGTACCCTATATACATCTGGTGGTCCACAGGTCCCTTATGTGTTGTCTGAAAAGTACTTTCTTTTGGTGTTTTCAAACCTGGTATCCAATCATTTCTGTTGCGTTGTGAGTAGTCAGTGCCTGTACATCCTTTGCTGCACTGAATTTGGTCACGTTCCCCAAACTGAGCAGCTCTAGCCTGTTTCATGTCTGAAACCACTCTTAACTTCTATGACGTGACAATGATTTCTGTTTTCTCTATTAATTACTCTTGGATTTTTCTTTTTGACCATCAGGCTGATATTTTCATAGATAATTTGGACAGTTTTCTCCCGAAGTTCGGAGTCTAGAGCTATATTGTAATATTAGAATAATGTTTCCCTATCTGCATATCTGCACTGAATTTTGTGAGCAGCTGAATTGTCTTTTCACTGTTTGTTTTGTTGTCGTTGTGGGGGTTTTTTGGTGTGTTGTTTTGTTGTTTGGGTTTTTTTGATGTTTTTTAGATGCACATGCACCTCAGTGTTTGTGTGTTGGCTCCTTCAGAGAGCTTGCTGGCTTCCTGAGGTGTGACTAGCTTTTGTTGAGGCTGGGTTTGCTCCCGTGCGCTGGATGGCTTGTGTCCACCGACTCCATCCCATAGAAACGTGCTTACCAATTGGCTTTTCATGGATATTGGACTTCTCGGTTTCTGTAGTGTCCTGGTTTTGGCTGGGATGGAGTTAATTTTCTTCATAGCGGCTCATGTGGTATGTTTTGGATTTGTGACCAAAACAGCAGTGATAGCACACGGATATTTTTGCTGTTGCTAAGCCCTGTCAAGGCCTCCTCTGTTTCTCACGCGGCTCCACCAGCGAGGAGGCTGGGGGTGGGCCAGAAGCAGGGGGGAGACACAGCCGGGACAGCTGACCCCAGCTGCCCAAAGGGATGTCCCCACCATAGGACGTCGTGCTCAGCCGTGAAAGCTGGGGAAAGGGGAGGAAGGGGGAACGTTCGGAGTGATGGCGTTTGTCTTCCCAAGTCACCGTTCCGTGTGATGGAGCCCTGCTGTCCTGGGGATGGCTGAGCACCTGCCCGTGGATGGGAAGTGGTGAATGAATTCCTTACTTTGCTTGGCTCGCGTGTGCAGCTTTTGCTTTACCTATTAAACCGCCTTTATCTCAACCCACGAGCTTTCTCACTTTTACCCTTCCTGTTCTCTCCTCCATCCCGCTGCAGAGGAGTGAGCGAGCGGCTGCGTGGGGCTGAGCTGCCTATGGGGGCAGCGAAGTTAACCCAGCGTGTGTAGAGAACACTACTGTTGAACTACTTCGAGCTGTCTGGCTTTTCTACCACACCTTCCAGAGCTCTTCTCTCACCCTGAACATTTGTTTAAGAGCACCCTGTGTACAGGACACATCAGCAATGTTACATAGACTCCTCTTTCACCCGAGCCACAGATTTGCTCTCGCTGAGCCTCTGGAGGTGCGGCTAGTATCCATCTTTGTGGACAGGAGTGTCGAGGGTAGAGAGGAAATCTGTTGTTTGTGCTCCTTAACATGCATTCTCATTAGAGAGAAGACTAGACCGAGCGCTGACAGAAGGACAGCAGCGCAATGGGCAGCTCCAGGAGCATCTGTCTCAGCAGCTCTCTCAGTCCCTTTCCACTGCTGTGTGTAACCGTCTGGAGAGGACCGTTCGCGAGGAGATGAAGAAGACCGTACCCCAGTGTGAGTGTTGCTGCCTAAGTTTTGAAGGTGGATCCCTACAGTTAGCCCCGCAGGGATTGAAAGCGTGCTGCGTAAAACTGTTGGCACTGTATGAAGTAGGAGTTGGGTTACACGAAGACTAGTCATTGCATTTTAAACTGTCCTGGGCCCCGCTGTGATCTGAGGAGTTGTGGTTTGGAAGGAGTATGAGGCTCCCAGAGGGGATGCCTTTCCAGAGAGCATGGTCTGACCTTCCATTATAATCCATAAAGCTTCTGGAGTCTGTTTGGTGGAGGAAGGCAGAAGAGGCTAATGAGTTTGGAAATGTGGAGGCTTGACTGGAGCGAATTTAAACTTGTCTTTGCCCTTCATTGCTGCACTGGCACCATCCATGTAAGGAAATGTTCAAAGAAATGCTGGTGGGAAAGCCTTCTGCAGCCATTAGTGTCCACCATTCTGCTTGAAGCAGGGCTACCCACTACTCCAGAACAGGTCAGCTGTGACTTTGTCTGGGCAAGTCTTGAAAACCTTCAAGGTTGGAGGTTCCACAGCCTCTCTGGTGACCTCCAGAGCTCTACCACCTTCCTAGCAAAAAGTTTCTCCTGATGGTCCAACCTTAGCTTCCCAAGCCAGAGCTTGTGACCGTTGCCCCTCGCTGTGTCCTATCCAAGGAGAGTTTGGCTCCATTTTCTTTTCTGGGTTTTGAAGCGTGACTCTAGGCTTAAAGCTGCAACTCTGACATGTTTGCGTTGTGCCTAGGCATTTCCAAGAGCATGGACCCTGTCGCTGGCCAGCTAAGCAACACTATTGCTGCCAAGCTCACTGCTGTTGAGGGGACGCTGAAAGAGAGTATCACCAAGCTAGTGAAATCAAAGGTAAGGAGAACCAGACTGTAGCTTTTCCTGGGGACACTGAGTTGTCGCCTGCCTGGGTAGCAACTCCTCATATCTCTTCCCCTCACCTATATCTCCAGGTAAGGTCAGTTTAGCTGCCAGTGGTCAAAGCTCGTTCCTGGTCTCATCAGGAGAGCGAGCTTGTTGTGTACTCCCCTGCCCGCTTTGCCTCATTAGCCTTTTCTTTCAGTTGCCAAGTTGTTCATTTTCTGCTGGAGTAGAGAATTCTCGCTACAGCAGTGTTTTTAGGGCCATCTCAACCAGCCAAGTGGTGAAAATTTGGCTCTTCTGGTCTCCGTTTCTGCATTATTTAGGGAGCAGAAGCTTGTTACTTACCTTGGCAGGGAATGGTGGGTTGTGGGAGGGGAGCAGGGGAAGGGGAAAGGAGCCATGCCTGGCTGTGCCACCTTCCCTTGCTCTACAGCTGAACTACCGGGAAATCGCGATGTTCTCGGGCAGCCCCTCGGCGAGCAGATGCTCTGCCTGCTGTGGTCGTGGTGCAGCCCGGTCGGTGGAAAGAGCTGAGGGAATACACGCTTCCGACACTGGGCTGTCCTTGTCTGGTGCGGGTGTGTTGCAGGGACTCGCAGTGTTCGTTCACGTCTAGTCTGCAGCAGGCTGTTGTTAATTTTCTGGAATCTCTTCTGTGTGTGCTTGTAAGAACCTTACAGATACAGTTGTGAGGGCAACGGCTGACACCCTGCAGGGGCCGATCCAGTCAGCTTACCGGGAAGCGTTTCAGAGCGTCGTGTTGCCAGCCTTCGAGAAGAGCTGCCAGTCCATGTTCCAGCAAATCAATGACACCTTCAAGCAGGGCACACAGGAATGTGAGTAGGTTTTCCTCTCTGAGTTTTCTCTGCACAGCTTATTTGCGTTAGTGGCTGACAACAAGTTGGCCTTTTCTTACGTCTTTGCCTTTCAGAGTTTCGCTGGTGACTTTTAACCTCTTAGCCCATCTGCATGCTCTGTTTCACGCTTGGGAAATAGAAGCAAAAGTGAGGAGGTTTTTGTGGGTGGTGCTCTAAGAACAGAGATTCACCTCTGGTCTCTGTAGCCCATGCGGCAAAGCACTTGGCCTCATTCTGTGCATCTGTGACTTCATCTGTTGAGTAGTGAAGCCCAGCTGTAGGATTACGCCATGCTGACATCAGGAAGATGACGGACGGAGGGGGTAGCACTCCTGCAGCTAGGCCCTAATCTCAGAGGGGTAATGGATTGGGGAAGGTTTAGAGAAGGGTACGGGGATGATCAGAGGTTAATTAGTGGCTGAACAGCGTAGACACGGTCAGGCTGGAAAAGAGAGAACTATACTCTTAAGCAAGGAAAATCGTACACTGATGCACTGGAGATCTTTCCTGTTCTTGGGCTTGGGATCCAGTTCCTTGGCCTTCTGGGAGGCCAGGCAGGTGGTACTCTGCAGAGCTGGTTTCTGAGGGGCCCTGACGTTGGCTAGTACTAGCGCAGTGACTTCTCTTGTCCATAGAGCTGCAGAGCGTCTCCAGCTGCTGTTTACTTTGCACCCTTCCTTTTCCTCACAAGTCTCTCACAAGTAAATAGAGCTCATATTCTTCTCCCTTTTGATCAGACCAGCTCATAAAACATTTAAAAATACAGCTTTTTGATCTCTGCAGACATGATTTTTTTTTTGTTAGAAATGTTCCTCCTCTTTCTTCATTGGCATTGAACTTGCGCAGATCACAGCCCTCACTGTGTATGAAATAAAATGCCCTCACTCCCACCTTTATCTTGCCCTGAACAAGCAGTGTCTGTAAAGGCCCGTCACAAGAGAACTCGTGGCTTTGTTGCTACGTTATGTACTGCTGCGTGACGGGGAGGCTGGAAGCAGGGTTTCTAGGTTAGTGTAACGCAGCCCAAAACAAGGCTTGTGCATTCTCCCCTCTCTCCCGCGCTCGTACACCGGCTCAGTAATTGGTTCTGCTGGAGAACGTGTAGAGCCTGGCGGCTGGATTTCTGCCCTGCCGATCTCCACGGGTACCGATGGCACAAACATCTTCCTCTCTGGTTGTTGCAGATATCCAGCAGCTTGAGACTCACTTGAAGAACAAAAAAGTACGAGAACAGGAGGCCCGGGACCCGCTGCTGAATCAGCTTCGACAGCTCATCAGCACCTTCCAGAGCGCCACCGAGCAGCTGGCTTCCACTGTCGCAGCCAGTGTCCATGCTGAGGTGCAGCATCAGCTGCATATTATCGTGGGCAAGTAAGTTGGCAGCTGGGCTTGTGGAAAGAGATGTCAGTGAGAGGTCTACATGTGCGTAACAAAAACCACTCCCTGCTTAGTTGTGGAAACTTAGTTGGGAAGTGATCGTCCCCCTGTGCTCGGCCCTGGTGAGGCCGCACCTCGAGTGCTGGGTTCAGTTCTGGGCCCCTCACTCCAAGACGGACACTGAGGGGCTGGAGCGTGTCCAGAGACGGGCAACGGAGCTGGGGAAGGGGCTGGAGCACAAGTGCTGTGAGGAGCGGCTGAGGGACCTGGGGGGGTTTGGCCTGGAGAAAAGGAGGCTGAGGGGAGACCTTCTCGCTCTCTGCAACTCCCTGACAGGAGGTTGGAGCCAGGGGGGGTCGGTCTCTTCTCCCAAGGAACAGGCGACAGAACAAGGGGAAACGGCCTCAAGTTGCGCCAGGGGAGGTTTAGGTTGGATCTTGGGAACCATTTCTTCATGGAAAGGGCTGTCAGGCCCTGGCACAGGCTGCCCAGGGCAGTGGTGGAGTCCCCATTCCTTGGGGACATGGGTTAGTGGTGGCCTTGGCAGTGCTGGGTTAACGGTGGGACTCGATGATCTTAAAGGTCTCTTCCAACCCGAACGATTCCATGATTCTATGAAACAAGCCATTTGCCACGAGTGCTGTAGGGCTCCTTGTTGGCTCTGGGCACAGCGTGACAAAGCGCGTGGGCTGGTGTAACTGTTGCCCTATACGGCACAAAATGAAGACCACAGAAGGTTTCTAACAACCAGATGTATCACTGCTGCGTGTGGGAGCTCAGGGCCTGCCTTTCACAGCATCCCGTGTGCATGTTGGAGGACAGAAGGACAAAGGTTGGACCTTCTGTAGCCTGTTACTGGCATGTGAACAACCGGTGGTGACTTGGAAAAAGCTGAGGCGTTGCCGCAGAAAGCTTTGAGGCCCAGAGGTAGCGGTAGGAGGGGTTCCCAGCTGCAGGTGCTGTACAATCCCCAAAGTACCCTCAGCTCTGACTAGCCTTCCTGTTCCGAAATGTTCTTCTGGTCTTTTGAGGGCTTTTCTTCTTAACTCCACATCCTCAGGCATACCAGCAGTTTCTGCAGGCTGCTCTGCCCTCCCGGCTGCTCTGCAGCGCTTTGTGCTCGGCCACCCTGGGTTCAAGATGTGATCCCGGCGGTGCCTTCAGCACATTCGCGCCGTGAGGCTGGTGGCAGGTTGCCGGGCATTAAGACTGGCCGGTGGTCGCCTGCGGGGCAGAATGCCCCTGTCTGTTTTAAGCCACCAGAACATATGTCGGAGCGCGCTGGGGTCTTCGATGCAGACCAGTCCTGCCAGGAGCGCTACCAGACGGAGTTCTGGTCTCGTTGCACGGGCTGTGCTTGCTCCCCGGGAAGTCTTGCTGCTCTGCCTGTGGTAGAGCAGGCTCGGTGCTTCGTACCCTTGGTAAGAGGGGAGGATCCCACCCTTGGGGGAAAAGGTGTAACACGCAGCAGCGGAGCCTGCGCTGTCAACTGGTCTTCTGTGGAGAAGTCACGGGCTCGGTGAAAGCGTGTTCTCGTTCTAGCGGTGTCATCCGCAGGCTCGGAACTGCATCTGACGGATGTGACGTAGAAAGTGGGGCCCGTTCGGGGGTGAACCTAGAGCTTAGTAGCCTTGCTTGTAAGCCAGAGACATCAGAGATTTAAAACACTGTATGACGGGAGACTGAGTTCCCCAAAACATCGCTTTCCCGCACGGCACCCCCGCATCTTCCGTATCCCCCCGGGACATGTGTTGTTGGCCACGGAGCTGCCTTGCGGAGCACGTTTCCGATGCCAGTGCCTCAGAGCAATTTGTGTCAACCCTTTGGGAGCCACACGACAATAACCAAGCAAGCCTGTGCTTTCTCGCTGGCACAAGCTTTGTGCAGTGGAGTCCCTCAGCTCTTCATTTTCAGAGATGCCTGTTTGTTTTTGGGGTTTTTTTTAGCATGCAGGAGTCTATTTTGGCCCAGGTCCAGAGAGTCATCAAAGGAGAAGTGAGCCTGGCTATGAAGGAGCAGCAAGCAGCTGTCACCTCGAGCATCGTCCAGGCCATGCGCTCGGCGGCCGGGACTCCGATCCCCTCTGCTCACTTGGATTTCCAGTCTCAGCAAACTCACATCCTTCAGCTGCTCCAGCAGGGACACCTCAACCAAGCTTTCCAGCAGGTACCTGGGCTTCCTGGCAGCGGGCTTCGCGGCTCGTTGGGGGTGGAGAGAGGGAAAAAGGGCTCCTTGGGGACGTAATCCCGCAACAACGCATACAGGAGTTGGCTGAAAAGGCCTGTGGGAGCAGATTCTTGAGGGCTGCAGTTGCGCTTTCACGTTGGTCAAGCCAGAGCTGTGCAAGTTCCACGATTTGGTGGCAGTGAGGTTCCTCCTTCCCTGCTTGGGCCCTGTCAGGACCTGCCAGCGCTCCAGTAAAGCAGAGTGTTTTGCCATCAGCGGTGGCACGTGGTGCACCCCTGAAGCTTCATAAGCCTCTCCAGGCAGATCTACCAGCTGGGGCCTGACCTCGCCTTTGCCTTTGACTATGTCGGCAGGTCCGTTTGAGCCGCTGCAGACAAACTCCTCTGGGAGTAACAGCAGTGCTGTGCCCGTGGGCTGGCGGGGGCTGCGAACGTGGCCCCGCTCCGTGCTGCGGACTGGAACCTGCTGCCCTCTGGCTGTGGCCTGCTCTGCTCAGAACAGACAGGTGTCCTCCGAGCATACACCGAGAGCCTAAACACGGTCCCGCTTGCATGTACAGCGGGGTTTGCAGAGAGTGCTACTCCCGGAGGAGGCTGGCGAGCCGTGGAGCTGCCCCGAGGCAGAGGGCTGCCTCGCGCTCTGTCCTGTGTCCCTCACCTGCCCGTTGTTGCCTCTGCATCTCTAGCTGTGTCTTCCTTGCAGGCTCTAACGGCAGCTGATCTCAACCTGGTCCTGTACGTCTGTGAGACTGTGGATACTCAGCAGGTGTTCGGACAGAATCCGTGCCCGCTGTCCCAGCCTGTGCTGCTCTCTCTCATTCAGCAGCTCTCCTCGGATTTGGGTACTCGTACGGAACTGAAGCTGAAGTGAGTATGATCAGAGCGCCGGGTCTGAACCTGTGCAGACCTGTTCCTGGCTCTGGCTTTTAAATTCGCTGCCTGGAAGTGGAAGGTGCTGCTTCGACGAAGGTTGGAGCTTCTTGTAGCCTGTTACTGGCACGTGAACAACCGGTAGTGACGTGGAAAAAGCTGTGGGCTTTGAAAGCCGCAGAAAGCTTTGAGGCCCAGAGGTAGCGGTAGGAGGGGTACCCAGCTTAGGTGCTGTTACCTCCTGGATTGTAGCCTGTAAGTATTTGTGGTCTGCGCAGCGACCTCCTTTAGCCAAGGAACAGTTCCCCTGTGGAGGCAAAGGAGAGCTCTGCTCTGTCCTCAGTTCTTAACCCGTCGCTGGACTTTGTGGTGGCAGCTTCTCGTCGTGACTGCCAGGCGGGTTCGGTCGGAGGCGGCAGCAGGAGCTACTGGTAGTAATGTCTGCTAGATGTGCCAAGCACAGCTCGTGTGACAAAATAGAGACTGTGCTGATACTTGCCATGAACATTTTTAGTGAGTGAGTCAAAACCCTGTTATCTGCCCTAAAAAACTGACTTGTTACGGTACCTGCATGTTTTGACTGTGGCTTGTGTGGAAAATGACTCGAGTTTTTAACTCAAGTTAACAGCAGGGATAAAGCGAGCTAGGAAAAATGACGAAGAGCTCTAAGTCACAGACGAGCTGGTAACGGGAGTTAACGCTGCTGCTGTTAAGCTCAGGCTGGCCTGTTAGCGAGACCCTCTTGCAGCGGCCACGCTGCCTTACGCTCGGGCTGCGCTTTGGGAGTCTGTGGCTCGTCTGAACTTCGGAACAGCTTGTGGGTAAAATTCTTGCTCTTCCCCCACCCCTTCCCGGATAGACAAAGGTATATCGGAAGGAGACCTTAAATATACCCCTGTGTGAAACAAGCCTCGCTGCTGAGGGTTTTTCGTGCCTAATAAGTGACTTACGCTAAAAGGGCGTCAAAGAAAATAGCCGTGGAGCTGTGGCCAGGCGCCACCTCCGGCTCTGCAGGGAGTCCTAGCTTGCTGTTGTGCCTGCCTGCTTCGGGCAGCCAGGTCGCGTTGCAGGCTGGGAGAGACCAGGGCTGCCCTTACGTGCTGAAGAAGGGGTAGGTGGGCTCCGCTGTGAGTCAGCGACGTTTGTTTTCTGACGGCTGAACATACTGCGCTGAGTTTGGGTGGGTGGGGGAGCAGAATCATGCCTCTTCGGTGCCAGAATGAACTGAGTCGGATTGGGATCGTGCATTGGGTTTGGTTCTAACCCTGCTCTCTCTCTGTCAGTTACTTGGAGGAAGCGGTGATGCACCTGGACCACAGCGACCCCATCACCCGAGACCACATGGGGTCAGTCATGAACCAGGTGCGGCAGAAACTCTTCCAGTTCCTGCAGGTGGAAACCCACAACGCGCTGAGCAAGGCTGCGCGTCGCCTCATGATCATGCTCCAGGGCCTGGTCAACCCCGGCATGACCTAGGAGGACCTGGCTACCTTGTGGGCCGCTCCGTGGAAGCCCACCCAGCAGACCCAGTAGTTACTAACCACGTATGGCTTGTGTTAAGAGCTCTTGCCAGGAAATCTATCAACGTGTGTGTGATGTCTCTAAGGCAAACGCCATCTGTGTATAGTCCCAAATAGTCACTGAACGCTCACTTGGCTTATTTTTCCTAAATAGCCTCTTTTTGAGAGAGTTAAGTCTCCTCTTCACCTGCCCATCCGTCCGAGTCGCATTCAGCAGGAGCCGGTGGATTTCTTACCCCTTTAGCTCAGATTCTGCTGCCAGGAGCGGAGGAGAAGGGAGGCGCGGGCCGAGCCCCGAGCGTGACCAGAGGGTGGTACCCGTGGGCTGTCAGCCGAGCAGGACGGGGGCTCCTTAACCCCAGCTCTGTGGGTGCTGCCGCCCCGTGGGGTGCCCGGCCCCTCCTGCGCCGCACAGGCAGGTTTGGGCAGGGGGGGCCGTGCACGCCTGCCGCCGGAGCGACCCGAGGAGGGGACGGTGGGGCGGCAGCGAGCTGCTCCAGCCCCCGGGGCCCTCGGTTCTCTTGCGTATCGGAGCATGTCCATGGTTCAGACCTTAGTTTTGATTTTACACCGGGGTTTTTCTTTTTATCTAAATTTTGAATTTTTTTTTTTTTTTTTGAAATAACATTAAGAACAATTCAATAAACAACTTTTTGAGGAAAAAAACCCAAAAAACAAAAAGAAAAGCGAAGGTGGTGCTGTGGAGGGGGGGCTGCTCCTCGCTCCGGGATCGCTTTTTCCACCCCACGCGAGGGCGGAGGGGGCGGGGCCGGGCCGGACGGCCCGGCCCCGCCCCCTCCGCCCTCGCGTGGGGTGGAGAAGCCGGTCGGCGGAGCCGGGCAGACGGCGGCGACGGGATGAGGATCATGGACGGCGGCTGCTGGCGGCTGCTGGGCGTCGTGTTCCCGCTGCTGCTGTGCCTGGGTGAGCGCGGCGGGGCGGGCGGGACGGTCCCGGGGGTCGCTCCGTGCCGGGGGGTGGCGGGTGGGACCGGGCTCCGTTGCCCCCGCGCCGCCCGTACCGTGCGGGGTGCCCCGTTCCCCCGAGGCTCGGCGATCCGCCGCCGCCGTCCGGCAGCGCCGGGGGTCCCTCTGCTCGGGCAGGGACAGTCCCCGGGCTTCGGCTCCCCAGCCCGGCGCGGTGCCCCAAGCCAGCCCCGTCGGCCGAGCCCGGCTTTCCCCGCTGCCCCCCCGAGCCCGGGGGGGAACGGGCGTCCGGCGGAGCCAGCGCCTCGGCACATGCCGCTTCCGGGCTCTCCCGCTCTTCAGCGCCGAGGGGGGGTGCAGGAGCCCGGGGCTGAGCCGCGGGCCGGCTCCGGTACCCAGCGGCGTCCCCGCCCGAGGGGGGGTGCAGGAGCCCGGGGCTGAGCCGCGGGCCGGCGCCGCACGGAGGGTGGAGGGCGGCACCGCCGAGCCTGGGGCAGCTTTGGGGCTCGGAGGGGGGGGATGATTCAGGCTCTTTCCCCCAAAGCGGGACGGCTGCATCGGCGCTCGCTTGGAGCCAGCGCTGCTCCGCAGCAGCCTGGGAAATGCCTCCCGTGCCTTTCCCGTGGGACTCGCTCGCTGCCGGAGCCCGGGACAGGTCCTTCCCCGCAGCCGGGCAGCGGCGGTGATTTGCCCTCCGGGTTTCTCCTGCCCGCCCCGCCCGGCCCCGCTGGGCGTTGGAGGAGCCCGGGAGGCCAAAACCCAGCCCGTGGCAGGGACCAGCCGGCCGAGCGAAGGCAGCCGCTGTGTCCCCGGGCTGGCGGGAGACGTGCTTGTTGCCCGGCTGGGTCAAAAGCGGGGCGACAGATCCTGCTTTCTCCATCAATTCCTGTGGTATTCGCGACCCACGTGGCCGGCGTCAGTCCGAGACTTTCCTCGGTGATGTGCTGGGGGGGTTCTCGTTGCGAGCACCCGCCGTGCTCCGTGACGGGCTGAGGTTTCAGGCTTGTCCCGGTGTTAGTCTCGGCCACGGCCGCTTTGCGCAGAGCCTTGTTCCAGGGGCACAGGCGAGGGATGCCAGCGGCACGGCACACGGCTGCCTGGAGACATCCTGGCTGCCTTGGCAGCCGCCGGGCAACTTTCAGCGGCTTCTGGGGGCTCCCTCCCGCCTGTGTAGCACCCTCAGCTCAGAGAGCCCCCGGGCGCACACACGGCGCTTCCCCAAGTCCCGCACCTACCCTGACGTGGCCCTGCGGGACCCGCGGGCAGAGCCGAGGCGACCGCGCAGCGTTTCCCTGTGAACCAGTCACACCCCGGCTCTTTTTGGGCGTCACCCCGGCCGTGGGTGCCACTCCCTGTCATCCCCAATACACCCTGTCACCCACCGTCCCGCAGCCGGCACCGGGCTCGGCCGGTCCTGTGGCTCATCCCTTGCGGAGCGGAGCAGGGAACCGGGGCTTCCCAGGCTGAAGCAGCTGCAGTTGCACTTGTGCCGCTTCCTTTTGTGCTTTTCCTTCCCCTTTTCCTTCTCCCCTTCCCATTCCCCTTCCCATTCCCCCTCCCATTCCCCTTCTCCCTTTCCCCCTGTCCTGTTCCCCCTTTCCTCCCTTCCCCCTTCCCCCTCTCCACTTCCCCTTCCCTCCCACTGCAGTCAGAGCCGGGGCTCCGGCTTGCCGAGCCTTTGCTTTTGGTTTTTTTCCTGTTGTGGTCACAAATTAATCTTTGCTGTTGGGGATAAGAGCCGGGACAGATGGCCCCGGGGAGCGCCGGGAGGCCCGAGGCGAAGCGGCCGGCACGCTGCTCTTCCCCTGCGGCTGACGGCAGCAGCGCTTGCGGGGGCGTCGCATCGTACCGCTCCCCGGCCAGGTTCGCTCCGAGCGCCTGGGGAGAGGCTGCCGGGGGGCGGCGGGATGGGGAAGGGGGTGCCAGCCCCTCGCCCCTCGCCGCATCTCGGAGCCTGGCGTCGCCCCCGCCGGTGCCACCTGCCCCTGCGCCGGGCGGGCGACGGCCGGCAGCGGAGCCCGCGGGGGCTCAGCTCCGTCTCTCCTCTCCCCGCAGCCGCGAGCCAGGAGCCCGTCAGCGTGCCGGGGAAGTGTGACACCATCTACAAGGGCTTCGCCGGCTGCCTCATCAGCCTGGGGGACAGCATGGCCCAGCGCGTCCGGCAGCAGCGGGAGGAGGGCGGCGAGGAGGCGCGGGAGCTGGACACCATCTGCAAGTGAGTGTCCCCGTCCCCCCGGGAGCTGCTGGGGCGGGCGGGTGACCTGCCACCAGCGGTCCCCCTGCTCCTGCCTGTCTCCCCAGGTCCTGGGACAGCTTCCACGCCTGCGCCAGCGACGTGCTGTCGAGCTGCCCTGAGGAAGCGGCCGCCATCTGGGAATCGCTGCGCAAGGAGTCCCGCAAGATCCAGTTCCAGGGGAACCTGCAGGAGCTGTGCAGCGCCCGGGGACGCCCGGCCAGCACCCGCAGCTCGCCGGCCGCCGAGACCAACCAGGCCACGCTGCGGGGCTCAGCCGTCCCCCCGCGCCCCCGTCTGCTGGCCCTGCTGGCCCTGCCGCTGCTGGTGGCCCGGCTCTAGCCCAGCCCGTGCCCCGGGTCGGTCCCCCGGTGTCGGCTGGGCACTGGCACCCACGGTCCCTGCCGAGCCCACCTCCCCCCCGTCTTTTGGAGCCCTTCAGATGGATTTATATTTGTATTAAAAGAGACTTTTACATTTCTCCTGTCTCTGCCGTGGGACACCCCTCGCGCCCTTCCCAAGGTCCAGGTTTGCTCCAGCAATTGGAGGGGAAGCGCTCCCTGGACCAGGCCCCGGGGAGGGTCAGCGGGGGGGGTCTGCGGCTCGGCCCCCCGGCGCAGGGCCCGCAGCCAGGCCAGGCAGCCCAGGGGACCCCGACGGCCCCAGGGAGGGCTGGGGGGGATCCCCCGCCCCGCTGGTCCCTGAGAGCTGCTTCTCAGGGCTAGACGTAAAGGATGTTCCCTTTAGAGACGGGTCGAACGGTTTCTTTATTTGAAGGGGCATCTTAGGAGAACACCGATACTTGTCCTCTGACAGGCGGCTCCAGTGGCATCACACAATTTTCTGAAGGAAATCCCATTTTCCATCCCATTTATTTTGGTCCTGCAAAATTGGTCATCAAGGAAAGTGGGGTTTGCAGGGAAAAGAGGAGGGTTTTTAGACGAGGTGATACAGGGGAAGAGAAAACCAGGGAACTGAAGCTCTCATCCAGGTCCTGAGTGGGACTCGTCGAAGTTAAACCAAGCGCTGGAGTTTGACTTGCTTGTGTCGGTCAGCGGAAGACGCTGTCATTCCCATCCCTGCTGCTGTTACGCTGCAAACAGCTTGTTTCTCCCTCGCGTACTGACACCCATCGTGGCAAGCCGCTTCCCCTAGATGCAGGTTGGCGAGGCGACCTCCCCACTCCCCACGGAACCCCCCCCAGTTTTAATTGCACCCCCACGAGTGCCGCGCGAGGGTGGGCTGCGAGCAGGGGCGATGAGAACAGCAGCTACGTGCCGTGAGCAGCGAGCTGCCCCAGCTTCTTCGATTCCCGGGGTGACTTCAAGGCTGCCCCAAAAACACCCCCGCGGCCGGTCACGGGGCACGGTTCATGTCTTGCACGCCGGCCGCGGCCGAAAGGCTTCGGCGTGCGAGCGAGGAGCTGGGTCGTCGCTGTCCGCATCGAGCCGGGGACAACGAGTGCTCGTTCCATTGCAAAACCTCCTCCTGCGAGGTCCGGTCGCTCACACGTGCGACCCCCGACCCCCGGGACGTCACCCCGGCTGCCCCAGGCCCCTGCCAGCCCCCGGCGCCGGGAGGTGCTGCCTGGCTCGGCGTGCCGTGGCGCATCCCGGGGGGGGACCCCGTATTTATTTCATGCTGTTTATTTCGTTAACAAGCCTGGAGCTGGCTCAGGGAGGGACGCAAAGCGTCGCGTGGGGACGGGCTGCGCCGAGCCCGGGGCTGGATCTCCCACGGGACGCGGGGCAGAACGCCGTCCCGGCTCTCCTCGGCCGGCAGCTGCCGCTCCCCGTGTTTAACGCCGGCGCCGGGGGGATAATCCGCCGATTCTTTCCTTTCCAGTTCCTGACAATCCTGTGTTTAAGGGTGAATTAGTGCCGGATCCCGCAGGGTGGCTAAGAGGATCAACGCCGGCCGGGCGCCGCGCAGCACCCGTCGCCCCGCTGGCACCCCCGCGGGGCCGGGAGCGGTGGGCTCGCCGCTGCGGGAGGCTCCCCATCGGGGACAGTGGCGGGAGGTGGCTGGGGGGCCACCAAACGGTGCTCTGCCAGGCCGCCACCGCGATGGTGACCCCGGCGCGCGCCGAGCCCTGCCGCTTCGATCCCAGCACCGCGGGTGTTCGGGCCTGCACGCAGAAAGCCGCCCCGCACGCGTCCCGGGCCCTGGAAGATGTCACCGCCCATGCCCCACACCCTCGGCTGTGTCACCACGCGTGTCCTGCCGCCAGAAGGTGTCACCATACGTGACACCAGAGCACGTCACCGCGCAGCCCGCAGGCACCGATGGCTCCGGGGAGCCGGGGCTGGGATTTGGGGGTACCGGGCCTGGCGGTCAGCGCTGCCTGGTGGCACCCCGTGGTGCAAGGGTCCATCGCAGAGCACTGCCCTGAAGCCACCGTCACTGCGTCACCCCTCGTCCTCCCTCAAGGAGTCCTGGCCCTCAAGGCCGGGAGCGGCAGCGTGATGCAAGGACGGGTGCGCTGACCCCTGGGAAGTTCTCCGGGTGCTCCGAAATCGGGACAAGCAGCCGGTGTCTGTCCTCCCGTTGGGCTCAAGGGGTCGTGGCAAGGGCTTGGGACAGTCCCGCGGCCGTGTCCTGCCGTGGGAAGGGACCACGGCCTTGCTCCTGCCCCCACAGCAAACAGCCGGCTCCCCGCACGCCGGCCGGCATCTTGGAGCGACTGCCCAGGCTGAAGCCCGCGCTCGCCGGACGGGGGGACCGGAGCGCCCGGCGCGCTGCAAAGCCCAGCGCTCCCGTTACGAAACTCCGGCGACCTACTTTACGCTCCCCACTTTTGTTCTTAATTCCCAGATATGGCCGCTCTCCAGATTTTGCCCATCAAGGCAAATTAATTGGAGTAGATCCTAATTTGCTCTCTGCTATTCTTTGGGCAGAAGATTAAATGCTCGGCAGACATTATCTCCCTCTCTCTTTTCCAAGAGACAAACCTGAATTATTTAAAAAAAAAAAAGGCAAGGGGATAAAGGAAGGCCGAGCAGGGTTGAGTCGATGTTTGAATTCCCTCTTTGTAATCGCAGAGGGGGCCGGGGAGGCCCCCGCGTCCCCGGGCAGCTGGAACCAGATGGTGACACTATTCTGGGCAGCTGTGTGAGCGGGACGGCACACGTGGTGCGGCGACACGAGGGCCAGCCTGCCGGCCACGCCGCCCGCCGCCTCCGCCGCGCCACGGGTGAATCCGCCGTTCCTTTGCCCGGGGAAATTCCTGCCGGCGAAGGCGCCGGCCGGGGAACGACTCGTCTGCGGGGACGCACCTGGGTTTCTCCAGCAGGATGGGCTGAAGCCGCGCCGGGGCCACCAGCGGAGGTGGGATGGCTCCTTGCCCTCCCACGGTCCCCAGTGCCACCATCCCGGTCCGGTGTCCCCACGGAAGAGCGCGCCCAGGCACCGGCCTTGCCGGGCAGAGCTGCCGCCGGCATCGCCGGCACCCCAGCGCGCCGCGGCAGAGGGAGCTGCGGGAGCCGCGGGAGCCGTGCGGGGCCTGGAGGACACTATGTCGCAGGGCTGGCCGCCGTCCGAGCTCGCGCGGGGATTTCTGCCCAGCCAAATGTCCAACTTGCCGTAAGGAAACGCCAAAAGGCAACCTCAATCCCCGCGGATCGGACGCGGCGGGAACGGCTGAGCCGGAGTCACCTCTGCCGCCGGGGCCGCGCTCAGCCCCCGGCCTGGCACCCCGTCTGCGCTCAGCTTTGGGGCTTTTTTCCCTCCACAGAGGCATATGGAAAGTTGGATTTCTTTTTTAAGCAGCTTTAACTGAACATCCTCCCCCTCCGACCTCTGCTCAGCCTTGCCGGGACAACCTTGAGCTCTGGCCCGGCACGGCCGCCGAGGCACCGGCTCACCGCCACATGGGCTGGGATGCGGCTCGGAGGAGATCCAGGTTTCCCGCTTCACGGCGTGTCCGTTCGACGGCGGATGAGGGACCCCGTTCTCCTCCTCTTAGGGCTTCCTGTGGCCCCAGGCTCCCCGAGTCGCCCCACGCAGCGGTGTCCCGGGCAGCCTGGGGGCGTGGGGGATGCCGGAGGTGGTGCTGGCCGTTTCCGTCACTCCGTAGGAAATCACAGCTCGTTGCGCCCCAGTCAGACCCCGGATTTGGGTGGCAGCGCGGCAGGCGGGTGCCGGATGCGAAGGGAGCTCCGGAGGTCTCTCGCCGAGCTCCTGCTCCAGGCAGGGTCACCCCGGCGCTGAAGAGGCTGCGCGAGGCGGGATTCGCCATCGCGCTGGGTGCCCACCCTCGGCTCCGTGGTCCCAGCCTCCCTTAGTGCCTGCCACGGGGGAAGCCGCGAGGAAGCCGCGGATGGGAGCGGCAAAACCCGAAGGGGACCCCTCCTTGCAGGGGGGTGGTGGTTCCCGGGGGGAGCAGCCAGGCTGCGGGGCCGGGCGGGTGGGATTTGGCCGGGGGTTCCTGAAGGGGCAAGCGAGGAGGAGCGGGGTGAGGCGCCTCCCTCGGGACAGCGACAGCTTGGAAGGGAGGAGGCAGAACCGGGGGAACGTCAACCAGGACACAACAAGAAGACGGCAGCCCGTTTGGCAGACGACAGCGAAACAAGCTGTTAGACCGTGCCTAAATCCAGCGCTGCTGTACCGGCATGCCAAACCCCTGCTATCCGTCCCCCCGTGCAGGAGGGAGAAAACACCAGCGGGGCTTGGCCGGAGCCCGGCGGGCGAGAGGCTGCAGAGCCTCCCCGGTGCTCGGGGCCCCGCAGCCGGCACCTCCGGCGGCACGACGCTTCCCCTGCTCACGCGGCGTTTCTTGCTGGAGAAGTGACTCTAGGCTGAGTAACGGGCTCCAGGGGTGGACGGACGCTGACCCCGAACTCCGATCGGGTGCCCGAAGCGGCAGGGCAGCGGATGACGTGGGCGAGAGGACGGGTCCCCGAGGTGCCTGCCCGCTCTCACGGGTTTCGTGCTGCCCCCCGAGGCTGTGCAGCGAGCGACGGCTCCCGCCCCCACGCAGTTTGCTGGGCGGATGTGTTGGCTTCACACGGATGTGTGGTGAGACGGCGTCTTGGCTCTGGTGCGTCTCGGAGCACGGCTGCGGCATAAACAATGCAAGAAAGAGCCGCTCCGATTGAAGTTCTCAGAAGTCCGTGGTTCTGGCCCAAGAGTTCGATACGTGTTGGCTCCTCGAGAGTTTTGTCCTGACAGTTAGCGGTGGTGATGGGCCTGTAACTGCCTCGTTCGATGTCCTCAGAGCTGGTGGGGAAACAAAGCTGTGAGGAAGCGACTAATGGAAGACGCAAAACGCCGAGGGAAACCCATCCCCGCAGAGCAGCTGCCCCTGTCCCAGCAGCTGCGGCCACGGTGAGGCAGCCCCGTGCTGTCACCCAGCCGCAGCAGCCAGGCTGACGAGGCGCCTGCTTTTTAATTTGCTGGTGGCACCAAGCTGGGATGACCTTGAGAAACAGCCTAAAATAACGGGATCAACTTTAACAGGGACACGTGCAAGGTGTTACATGTCGGGCACAGGCTAAGCCACCTCCCGGCACAGCGCGGGGGACGTGTGGCTGTGGAGCATCTCCAGAAAGAAAACGGGGGGGTTACAGGGCTGAAAATGTCCCAGCAGCGCCATTACTATGGGAGAAAACAAGAACAGGCTAATTTCCCTCGAAGGACACTACAACTCACCAGATCTGCCAAGCAGAGCCCAAGCAGCTCCTGCTCAGACCTGTCACACGTTTCCCGACCTTGTCTGGAATTACACGGTGTCCTGGGTTCGGCCGGGACGGAGCTGGTTTTGTCTCCAGCAGCTCCCAGGTTTCGGATTCAGTGTGAGCAGAACGGTGACAGCACACTGATGGTGCTGGGTGCTGCTGAACCACCAAGGACATTTTGCAGTTTCCCGGGTTTTGCTGATGTGCAGGTGCAAAAACTTGGGAGGGGCAGAGCCAGAACAGTTGATCCAAACTGGCCAAAGAGAGTGTTCCCTACCAGAGACGGCATGGCCGGGATCAGGGAGGGTCGGCCGGTGGGCCGCTTCCCCCTTAACTTGCCTTAATCCTTAAGCTTCCCTTCGGGTTGCTTTTGGTTTCCCTATTTTTCCTTTTTTTTTTTCGTTCATGCGGCTGTTGGTTCCCTCGCCTGCTCTCTCTGGAACTGGCTGTTCTGGGATAGCTGGGGGGGATACCCCTGCTCCCTGCCTGCTGCTCGGGACGGGCTGTGTCGGTCGTCGGGTGGTGAGAAATTGTGCATCGTTTGTTTCATATATTCTATTATCCTTATATATATTATCATTATTATAATTATTAATGTATTTTTATATTTTTCCTCTGCTGTCCTGGTGAACTGTTTTTATCTCAACCCGCGAGTTTTCCTTTCTCTCCGATTCTCCTCCCCACCCCAGCGGGGAGCAGGGAGTGAGCGAGCGGCTGCGTGGTGTTGGGTTACAATTTGGGGTTAAACCACGACAGTCCTTTTTGGCGCCCAACGTGGGGCACGAGAGGGGCCCGGCCAGCTCAGCCAAGAGAGCGTCAGACGGAGGGTCCAGGGTTGAAAGCCCCCGGTCAGGCTCAAAGGGTTCAGACAACAACAGACTTGACCAGAGTGTGTGAAAACAATTGGTTATAAGCATCCGTTGTGTTACTTTAATTGTCGCTGGTCACAATGTTGTTTGAATCGGTCACAGAGTTCTCCTCAGAGCTGTGTCATGTAGCACCGTACCGGATGCTGTTTGTCACTACGTGTGGTTTGTCACCCCTGGGCTTTGGATTAAGGTTGTTGCTCTGGTGTGTGGTTTAGCACTGGCTTATGACGTGATAAAATCATTGGTGTTTAGACCAGTTTGCTACCTCTATTCCTGTACGATGGGGAGGGCGATGTGCAGAACGGAGCAGCAGGAACCGTTGCAGCTCCGTACTTCGGGACCAATCTGGTGGGAGTATCAGTAATTATTCCTTTATCTTTTCCTTCCCGGGGGGTCGCCAGGGGGAAACTTCCTCCTTTGCTTTCCCTTTCCCCTCCTGGGTAAAAATGCCTGCCTTTGCTTTCTCGTGGCCCTCCTGGTTAGTTACGGGAGTTTCTGAAAACTTGGAATACCTTTGGGGTGTTCAGACCGGATTGTTACTCCTCTCAGTAGGAATACATGTGTCACATCTTGCTTAAGGTCAGAAATCGGTGCAGGCGGAGGCTCAGGGCCACCCCAGTTCCCTGCTACAGCCCCCACGGCCGCGCCGTCCCCCGCCACGGGCGCCGCGGCCGCCCCACCCCCTGCTATGGGCATCGTGGCCGCTCCAGCCCCCACCATGGCTGTGCCACCCCCCACCGCGGCTACCGTGGCTGCTGCCCCCCCGCTATGGGCACCGCGGCAGCCCCAGCCCCCACCACGGGTATCGCGGTTGCCCCAGTCGCTGCTACGGGCACCGCGGCCGTCCCAGCCCCTGCCGTGGGCATCGCGGCTGCCCCAGTCCCTGCCGCGGGCACCACGGCCGTTCAAGCCCCAGCTCTGAGCACCGTGGCTGCTGTGACAGGCACTGCAGATCCACCCGTGCCGTTATCAGTTCCCCTGTACAAAAGAAGAGAAGCACAAAGAAATCCGCTCGCGCCCCGAAAGCTGAGGATGAACCAGGGACATCACAGGAACAGGGAGAGGCAGAAGCAGAGATAATCACCCGACCCCTCTCCCTGACTGAGCTGCGAGATATCCGTAAAGATTACAGCCGTCATCAAGGTGAGCAGCTCGTCACCTGGCTGCTCCGATGCTGGGACAACGGGGCCAGGAGCCTGGAACTAGAGGGCAGGGAAGCCAGGCAGCTGGGATCCCTGTCTAAGGAAGCGGCCATTGACAGGGCGATTGGAAGAGAGGCAGGAGCCCGCAGTCTGTGGAGGAGACTCCTGTCAGGTGTGAGGGACAGGTGTTTCTGTAAGGAAGGTATTCTATGCCACCCAAAGAAGTGGATCACTATGGAGGGAGGTATCCCGTTTCTGAGGGAATTAGCTGTGCGGGAATTGATTTATCATGACCTGGATGACCCACAGACACCCGTAGATCCAGATGAAATCCAATGTACCCGACCCATGTGGCGGAAGTTTGTACATAGTGCACCTTCATCGTATGCCAACTCATTGGCAACACTGGGTTGGAAAGACGATGAGGCACCACCGGTGCGTGCAGTGGCCAACCAGCTCCGGCAGCATGAGGACAATATCTCTTCCTCCATACGGGCCTGTGTCTCGGCTGTGGAAAAACTGGCCGAAAGAACGTGCCGGGAGTTTCGGCAACTCAAAGAGGACAGGTCCTACTTCCCACCTGTACGGACCAGTATCTCTGCTGTTAGGAGAAAATTTTCCCCTGCTCAAGAGACAGTACACGCGGCGAGGTACCCTGTGGTTTTACCTACGTGTCCTGGTTACAACTGGGACAGGGTTAATTTTCGCCAGAAGCTGCCGGGGTCTGTTCTATACCATGTGCCCGTCACGCTCACTATTTAGAGGGGGTCGACCGGAGCGGGGGGATCGCTGCTCGGGAGCAGGCTGGGCGTCGGGCTCCGGGCGGGGAGCGACCTGTCCGGGAAGCACCGCTAAGTACACGCTGTTGTTGGGATTGTTGGGGTTTCTCGTTTGTTTGTTCTCTTTCCCTTTGTTTTCCGGTTAAACTGTTGTGGTTAACCCACAAGTTTTGGCTTTCTTTGTCCCGCTGGGGAGGCAGGGGGGTGGGGGGGTGGGTGTGAGCGAGCGACCGCGTGGCTCAGCCTCCGGCTGGGGCTAAACCACGACAGTCCTTTTTGGCGCCCAACGTGGGGCACGACAACAGCACTTTTGTATTAAGTGTGCTCTAACTGTAGTAGTTACTAAGTGACAAGCTCCTGCACGGGTCAAAAAAGTTTGCTGGCTGCGCTGTTTATCTCTTCACTTTTGGCAACATGTTAATGCGAATGTGCTTTGTCCTGGCACTGACGGTCTCAATGTCCTGGGGGAGCTATCTGGTGGAGAGGATGAGGGAATACATCATCTCCCTCTCCCCACCCAGGATTGATGTGGACAGGTTTATTACACAGGCTTCTGAGGTCCTTGCTCACCCTTGTGTGAGCTGCTTGGTACTACTTACTAATATTGTTGGCATATTGCGGGGTTTGTGGAATCTGGTCTCGTCCTGGTGGAAGAGAAGACAACTTTTGGGTGAGGCTATATTGAAGCGTGACCTGAGGCAGCCGGTGCCAGGGTGGCAGGGTGTGTGGAAGGACTTGGGCAGGTTCCTGGGGCGGTTATCACATCCCACAGCCTGGGACTTTACTCCTGAACAGGCGAGCAACCCTGGCAAACTGACACGCCACCTGATGGAAGGGTGCCTTGCCTATCCCAATGAGAACCACCAGCTTCTAGCGCTGTACTGGGGCCTGGCTTGTGCCTATCGAGCCGCAGTTCAGCATTCCCAGAGGAAGTGGGATGGTGAACCCACCTTTAAGCTGGAAGCCCATGTACGTGAACTGAGAGGGAAGACAGCTCTTAAGAAGGGGCCACCCAGGAAGTCTGTCAGCAGAGTTGCTGTAGAGACACACGAAGGCAATCAGCGATTTCCCAAACAGGGAAGAACTGAAATCACCTCCCTTGATCCTGAGGAGGGGCCTTCTGGTCTGGCGCTGCAAGGCTCCGACAGGGAATACTCTGACGAGGAACAGGAATAGAGGGTCCCTGCCTTCGGCCAGGAGGAGGAAAGGGATGACCGTGTGTACTGGACTGTGTGGGTTTGATGGCCTGGCACATCAGACCCACAGAAGTCTAGGGCTTTGGTGGACACCGGTGCACAGTGTACCCTGGTGCCATCAGAACATAGGGGCACGAAACCCATCTGGATGTCGGGAGTGACAGGGGGATGGCAAGAATTGTCGGTACTGGAGGCTGAGGTGAGTTTAACAGGGGACAAGTGGGAAAAGCACCCCCTTGTGACCGGCCCAGAGGCCCCTTGTATCCTTGGCATAGACTGCCTCAGGAGAGGGTACCTCAAGGACCCAAAGGGATACTGATGGGCTTTTGGTGTAGCCACGGTGAGTGCAGAGAAGACCAAACAGCTATCCGCCCTGCCTGGCCTCTCGGAAGATCCCTGCGTTGTGGGATTGCTGCAAGCTGAAGAACAGAAGGTACCAATTGCTACCAGGATGGTGCACCGGCGGCAATATCGCACCAACAGAGACTCCCTGGCTCCCATCCGTGAGCTGATTCATCAGCTGGAGAGCCAAGGAGTCATCAGTAAGCCTCACTCACCTTTTAATAGTCCTGTATGGCCAGTGCGGAAATCTAATGGGGAATGGAGACTAACAGTGGACTATCGTGGCCTGAATGAAGTCACGCCACCACCGAGTGCTGCCATGCCGGACATGCTAGAACTTCAGTACGAACTGGAGTCCAAGGCAGCCAAGTGGTATGCCACCACTGATATCGCCAATGCGTTCTCAATCCCTTTGGCAGCAGAGTGCAGGCCACAGTTTGCTTTCACCTGGAGGGGCATCCAGTCCACCTGGAATCGACTGCCCCAGGGGTGGAAACACCCTGGCAGATTGATTCTATCCCACTCCCACAGACCCGCCAAGGCAAGCGCCATGTGCTTACAATGGTGGAAGCAACCACGGGATGGCTGGAAACATATCCCGTGCCCCACGCCACCACCCGGAACACTATCCTGGGCCTTGAGAAGCAAGTCTTATGGTGACGTGGCACCCCAGAAAGGATTGAGTCAGACAATGGGACTCATTTCCGAAACAACCTCATAGACCCCTGGGCCAAAGAGCAGGGCATTGAGTGGGTGTATCACATCCCCTATCATGCACCAGCCTCTGGGAAAATCAAACGGTACAAAGGACTGTTAAAAACTACACTGAGGGCAATGGGTGGTGGGACCTTCAAAAACTGGGATATACATCTAGCAAAAGCCACCTGGTTAGTCAACACTAGGGGATCCACCAATCGGGCTGGCCCTGCCCAGTCAAAACCTTTATGTGCTGTAGAAGGAGATAAAGTTCCCGTGGTCCATGTAAAAAACATGTTGGGGAAGACAGTCTGGGTTATTCCGGCCTCGGGCAAAGGCAAACCCATCCGTGGGATTGCTTTCGCTCAAGGGCCTGGATGCACTTGGTGGGTAATGCAGGAGGATGGAGAAGTCCGATGTGTACCTCAAGGAGATCTGATTTTAGGTGAAAATAGCCAATATTGAACTGTCTGATGTTAATCGCTATAATATACTGTACATAATCATTTATATAATGTATATATTGTATATAATCATGTATATAATCATTTCTATAGTTGTGTTCTATATCAAAGGTATTACACCAAGAATCACCCGACTCAATGAAGAGCGAACTCTGATGAAACCGAGCAGAGTGCAGCAGTGAGGGAATCAGAACTGACTTCAACCACTGGCACACAGTCGAGATCAACACCTTCGACCTGCCAACTGCAGACAAGCTACACCAGCCCTGCCAGAGACACCGGCTCTAAGCTCCAGATGCAGCAGGCAACAATCCGACACCGCACACCATCTCTCCTGGCCTGAAAGACTGTTAGGACAGATGGAACCTGAAATCATGGACTAAGTCAACTCAATAGACATTTTGGAGGGATGGTCCATAGACTAAGGGAATGGTATCTGTGTATATATTAAAGACAAAAATGGAAGTGATTAACTGAAAAGTGAGAGACCTGAGCATGACATAAATGATATGGAATAAGGGGTGGATACTGTCCTGGTTTAGGCCGGGACGGAACTAGTTTTGTTTTCAGCAGCTCCTGGGTTTTGGCTTTAGTGTGAGAAGAACGGTGACAGCACACTGATGGTGCTGGGTGCTGCTGAACGACCAGGGACATTTTGCAGTTTCCCGGGTTTTGCTGATGTGCAGGGGCAAAAACTTGGGAGGGGCAGAGCCAGAACAGTTGATCCAAACTGGCCAGAGAGAGTGTTCCCTACCAGAGACGGCATGGCTGGGATCAGTGAGGGTCGGCCGGTGGGGCACTGGCCTTTAGACCCTTAACTTGCCTTAACCCTTAAGCTTCCCTTCGGGTTGCTTTTGGTTTCCCTATTTTTCCTTTTTTTTTTTCGTTCATGCGGCTGTTGGTTCCCTCGCCTGCTCTCTCTGGAACTGGCTGTTCTGGGATAGCTGGGGGGGATACCCCTGCTCCCTGCCTGCTGCTCGGGACGGGCTGTATCGGTCGTCGGGTGGTGAGAAATTGTGTATCATCGTTTGTTTTATATATTCTATTATCCTCATATATATTATTATTATCATTATTAATGTATTTTTATATTTTTCCTTTGCTGTCCTGGTGAACTGCTTTTATCTCAACCCGCGAGTTTTCCTTTCTCTCCGATTCTCCTCCCCACCCCAGCGGGGAGCAGGGGAGTGAGCGAGCGGCTGCGGGGTATTGGGGTACCAGCTGGGGTTAAACCACAACACACAGGAAAGAAGCTGATGACAACAGTGTGCATCAGCAGGTGTAACTTTTATCACTGTCTGACTTAGTAAGCATTTTAAACAGCCGAAGAGCCCAGGAGTGTTAAAATAAAACCAGCTATTTTTAAAAGCATGGTAGGAGCGTGAAAATAGCCCCTCACCACCCGAACCTCATCGGGAATGACGCGACAGCCAGGCTGGAAAACAAGCCTGACAGTGACAGTGTCGCGTTCGTACCTTCCCCGGAGAAAGGCGTGCCGTCAGCATCTCTGCAAGATGTCATCCCTCATCCCGCTGCTTTCAGGTCATCGAGGGCTGAAACGTGGAGTGTTTAGTTTAAGGATGGGGAAAGGGTATGAGAAAGAAAGTCCACCGGCGGTTACCAAGCAAGCTTTGCAGGTTTTGTGGCACTTCGTAGCCAGGGAAAAGAAAGGAGAAAGGAATGTGCCTCGTTATTCTGTTGCACACAAGTGCTAGCCTGCAGGACCAGGTTTTCCCTGCCAAGGAGAAAGGCCGACTCTTCCGGGCAATTTTCTTGCAAAGGGAGTGTATTTCCAGAGCCCCGCAGCCCAGCGGGGAGCCCTCGGAGCCGCTCGGTGGGAGCAGCTCTCCCAGGCGCTGCCGGGGATCCATTTGGGCCGGGTTTGGCTCTGAAAAGGAGGCGAGGAGTCGTCCCTCCTTGGGCAGCAGGTCACCGTGGCCGCCCCTCAGAGGCAGGAGTGTGGGGAGCGGGAACACCACGCCTGTTGGGGGGGCCTCCTGCTCAGCCCGTGGGGCTGAGGGCGTCCGGGGACCCACAGGGCTGAGGGGGGTCCTGGGCCCTGTGGGGCTGAGGGGGGGTCCCAGGCCCTGTGGGGTGAGAGGGGTCCTGGAGCCTGTGGGGGTGAAGGGGGTCTCGGGCCCTGTGAGGTGTGGAGGGTGCTGGAGTCCGTGGGGCTGAGGAAGTCCCAGGCGCTGTGGGGCTGAGGGGGGGCCTGGGGCCTGTGGGGCTGAGGGAACTCCCACAGTCTGCGGGGCTGAGGAAGTCCCAGGGCTTGCGGGGCTGAGGGGGTTCCGGGGCTCTGCGGGGCTGAGGAGGGTCCCAGGACCTGTGGGGGCTCCCGGTGACCGTGGGGCCGAAGGGGGTGGCGGTGCCGTGGGGCTGAGGGGATCCCGGAGGCGGGGCGGGCCCCGGGGCGGGTGTTCGCGGCCGCCCCCGGCAGGGGGCGGTAGAGCGCGGGACGGAGAACCAGCGCCCCCTCCCCACCCCGCCGCGGCCCCGCCCGCCGCCGCCTCCACCAATCGCCGGGCGCGGCTTCCCCGCCCCCTCGGGCGTCCCCGGCGCTCGGCGATGACGTCAGGAGGCGGCGCCGAGCCGCGGGCCGGAGTGGGCCGAGGTGAGTGCGGGATCGGCCGCCGCCCGGGGCCGCCCGCTCCGCTCCGCTCGGCTCCGCTCGGCTCCGCCCCGCCTCGGCTGGCCTGGCCGGGCAGCCCCGGCCCCGGCCGCCCCTCCCTCCCCCTCCCTCCCGGGGCGTTGGCGGCTCGGCCCCGCGGCGCGGCAGCGGTGCGGCCCGGGAGGGCGCGGCGGGCCCCGGCGCCTCAGCCCTGCCGCTGCCCGGGGCGCTGGGCCGCGGGCACGGGCGGACCGGGGAGAGGGAGCCCCGACCGCCTCCCGGGGCGTCCCCTCAGCGGGCCGGGCGCGGTGCTTCCCAGGCCTGGAGCCGAGCCCGCGGGATGAGCTACCGGCACCGGCCCTGGGTCCCCGCCCTGGAAGGACGGGGGGAAAACGGCCTAGTTCGGGCTAAGTTATGAAAAACAATCAGAGTTTTGGAAATCCCGGTTGGTTCGACCGATTCTGGCCTGGCACCAGCTCCGGCACAGCTGCCGGCGGTGCTGCAGCAGCCCTGGCCCCGGGTTTCCCCTCGTACCTGCCCAGGCAATACCCACCTGTGTCAGGCAGTTAGAGGCACATTTGAGATTTGTCAGTCCAACTAGAGGTAAGGCGCTTTCAGAAACGCCGCGTTGGCATAGGCGTGATGTGAAGGTTGCTGTGTGTGAGCATTTCTTAATGCAGTTAAGAGCTGGGATCTTCAGATTTCCTTACTGGCGTCTCACGGAAGAGCGAAATGAAATAGCTTCGAGTCGTGAGCTGTTTAACTGGCGGTGGGAGGCCTGCTAGGCCTGGGGCGGGTTAGTCAGGTGGCTGTCACCCCTTATCCACAGGGACACCCTCAGGTATGAAACTGTTTGGGCCCTGAAACTGTTCGGGCCCTGTTTTTTTCAGAGAGGTGGAGGACAGTTGTGAATCGGTA
The DNA here is from genome assembly GCA_009819775.1 of Phoenicopterus ruber ruber. NCBI lineage: Eukaryota > Metazoa > Chordata > Aves > Phoenicopteriformes > Phoenicopteridae > Phoenicopterus > Phoenicopterus ruber. Next base: position 1,050,550 of record CM020227.1, read on the forward strand.
GGAGCCGAGGTGTTGCCCCGCAGAGCCGTGGGGTGCAACGTGCTGGTTGTGCAAGGAGAGAAGTGGGTAGGCATCAAAGCGTAAACGCAGCGTTCCTCCTCACCACTGAAACCACAGCTCAGGCGTGCTGTCCTCTCCCAAATAGTCTGGTGCCCGCCGAGTATGTGGTTTCCTGCTCGGAGGCGCCTTGTGATGCTTCATTTTTGTAATGTGTTAGTTGCTTCTCCCCAGCTCCTGGTGATTATTGTACAGGAGCGTTTCCACCGGCACTGATGTGGAGTTAAGCGTTTTGTTGCTGGCCATGGCGTGCGGATCTGGGGTTCTGTAGGCCTCACCGAGACCCTTACGCGTACGAGGAAGAGCCACTGACATACTGGTAGCTGATGCCTGATCTCAGTTAATGTTATTAGTGGATTTATAGAGAACGTTTTCAAGCTCAGCGTTTGATCCTTCTCATTGGTTTTCTTTACGGGTGGGACGTTTTACACAAGTGCTTCCCTACGTGTGGAGTTACTCTGTTTGCGGATGCTCTCGTTCCATTTCTCTGTTAACTTAACACGCTTTAAGGTACAATAACGCTGGGAGAAACTCTCCGTGGGAGGCTGTCCTGGTTTAGGCCAGGATGGAGTTAGTTTTGTTTTCAGCAGCTCCTGTGTTTTGGCTTCAGTGTGAGAAGAACAGTGATAGCACACTGATGTTGCTGGTTGCTGCTGAATGACCAAGGACATTTTGCTGTTTTCCAGGTTCTGCTAACGTGCAGATGCAAAACTTGGGAGGGGTAGAGACAGGATAGTTGATCCAAACTGGCCAAAGAGAGTATTCCATACCATAGACGTCATGCCCGATATAAGCGAGGGTCAGTCGGTGGGCCACTAGTTTTTACTAGATCTTTTTTGGTCTTTTGGGCTTTTGAGGCTTTTGAGACTTTTAACTTGCCCTAATCCTTAAGCTTCCCTTCGGGTTGCTTTTTGTTTCCCTGTTTTTACCTTTTGTTTTTCGCCTCGTTTGGCTGTTTGTTCCCTCGCCTGCTTTCCCTGAAACTTGCTGTTCTGGGATAGCTGGGGGGGGGGGGGATACCCCTGCTCCCTGCCTGCTGCTCGGGACGGGCTGTATCGGTCGTCGGGTGGTGAGAAATTGTGTATCGTTTGTTTTATATATTCTATTATCCTTGTATATATTATCATTATTATCATTATTAATATATTTTCATATTTTTCCTTCGCTGTCCTGGTGAGCTGTTTTTATCTCAACCCGCGAGTTTTCCTTTCTCTCCAATTCTCCTCCCCACCCCAACAGGGAGGGGGGGGGTGAGCGAGCGGCTGCGTGGTGTTGGGTTACAATTTGGGGTTAAACCACGACAGAGGCATTATTCAGGACTAGCTATACTATTTTATTTATTTTTCATTGTGGTACTTTAATCTGAATGAACACCCGGTTACAGGACAGCCCTTGGTGAAAGTCAGTTAAGCTTTCAATGAAGTTGGTTTTTATTTCTACTGCTTGCACCTTAGCACAGGCATGTTTGTGCGTGGTTGGTATGCTTAATGTCACGGTACCGCCGGGCGGTCTTCCATGAGAAGTTACTTTGACGATGTCCGATTTTAAAATTGAATCTTAAGTAAATCCTTGTTTTCTCTCCAGATTGGATGTAGAGTCTAAACTGGTTCCGGGTGTCCCTCTGAAACATCTCTTTGTTTGTCCACGTGATTCTCCCGATGGCAGACCAGCCGGGGTGCCCGTTCTGCTCTTCGTGCTGAATAGTTGCTTGGAGAGGTGGTGAATGAGTGAAGACGTGCTCGGTGATGGTAAGGTGTCCGATTGCATCTCAAGGCTCACGGCTTCTCTGTAGCCTCCTGTGAAGGCTCAGGCACCATATCCGTGGGCTCCGAGCCAAAGAGGCGAAACCTGAAACTGCTTGGCCAGCTGCCAGAGCGCACACAGGCACTTTCTCCGTCTCCCAGCCAGTCATACTGTTTTAATCGGCACGGAAAGACGTGCTGAAGTGCAGCAGATTTGGTTCCGCTGGAATACAGCGTGACAGGCAAGACCTCTAGGCTGGAACCGCTACCCCCAGCTCCGTGTGGAAAACCACAAGTGCTGCTTGGTACCTGAAGATGCAAAAGAAAGTAAAGCTGAGTCGGGATGTTAAAATACGTCACAGCCCACCTTGATTTCTTAGGGTTTGGAGGATGAGGGAATTGCCAGCGAAAAGCTGCTCTGGTTAAATAAGGGCTGCCATTTTGCGGGGATGGAGCGAGTTAATCGGTAAAGTGCATCTCAAAACCAGCGTGCCTCTGCCTCCATATTCCCTGCCTCCTGTGCCATTTCATTGATCCCCAGGAGCAAAGTAGTGAGAGGTTTAAAACACTGGTAGCATTTAAATATAAAGAAAATCAGAGGAAGATTTGTTAAACCAACAAGTTGCTAAGATACTTTGTGGTGTTTCTAGTGTGACATTTCAAAACGGTAAGATTTGGAGCGGCTGCTGTCTTACGAAGTTGAGCAGATTAAAAAAAAATAACGAAAATGTTTGATTCTCTCCTTAATTTGATTTTTATTAATCAATTGGAGCTGGACAAGGAGACCTCCAGAGATCTCTTCCAGCCTCGGCCATTCTGCAACTCTGTGATTCAGTGCTCAGCTGGGAGCAGTAAACGAACTGTGCTTAATAAAAAGAGATACTGTGTGGTTTCCACGGACATCTGTTCTGACCGTGACTGGTTTTTCATAGGCACTATCTTCACTGGCTTGTGCGGAAAGCAGGAGAGCCCTGCGCCTGCTCCGCAGTGCAGTGCAGGGAAAATCCCAGGCTCTCAGCCTGCGGTAGCGTGGCTCCACTGAGACGTGAACCACTTGCGTTTTTTTCCTGTTCGAAACTACTACCTTGATTCCTGTTTACCTGCTTCTTCTCGTTCTTTTCCTCAGGTTCAAATGTGGGAATTGCCCCAGATGTGGTTGCCGCCGATGCTGCCCTGGGAAAATGCCTTGATAGGGAATTAACACCATTCAGTGATGGGCTGTGGGACAAGCAAAGTGCTTCCCGAGCCCCCCAAAGATGTGCAGCTAGACCTGGTTAAAAAAGTGGAACCTTACACAGGCCACAATGACATCTACAAGCATTTCATCAAAGATGACTGCGGGACTGTCATCAAAGCGGGCTCTCCCTCACCTCCGCGCCACGCTAACCCCTATCCTGGGAACCACCTGCCTGCCCACGTGGACCAGCCCGAGCCCCGCAAGAACAAAGTGGCTAAGTACCGCGCCAAATTTGACCCCAGAGTGACAGCCAAGTACGACATTAAAGCTCTGATCGGGAGAGGCAGTTTTAGCCGCGTTGTACGGGTGGAACACAAGGCCACCAAGCAGCCCTACGCCATCAAGATGATAGAGACCAAATACCGGGAGGGGAGGGAGGTGTGCGAGTCGGAGCTCAGCGTGCTGCGGCGGGTTCGGCACACCAATATCATCCAGCTCATTGAGGTGTTTGAGACCCAGGACCGCGTGTACATGGTGATGGAGTTGGCGACCGGAGGAGAACTGTTTGATCGGATCATTGCTAAAGGTTCCTTCACCGAGAGGGATGCTACGCGCGTGCTGCAGATGGTGTTAGATGGTGTGAAGTACTTGCATACGCTGGGTATCACGCACCGGGACTTAAAACCAGAGAATCTGCTGTACTACCATCCGGGAACAGACTCCAAAATCATGATTACGGACTTTGGACTGGCAAGCGCTCGGAAGAAGGGAGATGACTGCCTGATGAAAACCACGTGTGGGACCCCGGAGTACATTGCTCCCGAGATCCTGGTCAGGAAGCCGTACACGAACTCTGTGGACATGTGGGCGCTGGGCGTGATCTCATACATTCTCCTGAGCGGCACCATGCCCTTTGAAGATGACAACCGCACCCGCTTGTATCGGCAGATCCTGAAAGGAAAATACAGTTACTCAGGCGAGGTGAGTGTGCCGAGGGCCGTGGCGCGGGGAAGTCAAAGCAGCAGCTCTCCAAAGGGGGTCTTTGTGACGACCAGAAGCTGGCTGTAGTGTGCAGGGCAGTGACATTACCAGGGTTAAAAACCCCCTGTGATTCTGGCTTTTAAAATCCTTCCCTGTTTTCTGTCTGCTTTCCAAAACTGCTTCCAGTGCAGCATAGCGGGCTCCTTTAAAAACTGTATCTAAAGAAAGAAGAGATCTCCTCCTGTAGAACAGGACGGGAGGGGCTGACGGAACTGGGATGCTTGTGGGTTTCTAGCTGGGGAGACCCCAGCCTGGTAAGCTGCTGTTTGATGCTTCGCTGTTGAAACGCGTGCCAGGGTGAGCGTTTGAAATGTAGCGTGTACACGCCTAGTCTGATTTCTGGTACAAATCCAGGTGTAGTCTGAAAAATACCTTTGCTGAACGATAACGTTATGGCAGACAAAGGGGCACTTGCTGCTTAGATCTGGATTAATTTCTGAAATTGGTCTGCGTTGTCTCCTGAGCTTAGTATGCGACAAAATTGAGGACTGAAGGATAGTTTTCTTAGATAACTATGGAAAGAGGAACCTTGGGGGATAGATTTTCGGCAGAAGATGGGTGCCCCTACCCTCCCAGAGTCCCATCGCTCCGCAGAATGGCCGGGTGCCAGGCTGACACAGCTCCTGCCGACTGGCTTCTGGTCGTGGCGGGAGATCTCGGTTACCAGCCAGCTCCTTTGCCGGCACAATTGCCAAGTGTGGGCATAACCTCACTAAGAATCACACTTCTAGAACGTGGGGGTATCCGCATTTGCAAGTTGCATTTCTTGCCTGTATCCCTCACTAGAAACATTAAAAAATGAAGCTTTTATAACATCTTCTTCTTTAGTAAGAGAGGAGAGCGTTTAGATTCCTGAACACCATAACTTTGTGAGATGAAGCCCACTGGCAAAGTGTTAATGAGTGACTAAGGTTATGATTCTGAAACGACAGTAAAATAACTGTCAAAAAAACAGAATAAATTAATGATTGTTCTCGTGGTTTTAGGTGTGACAGGTATGTTGGCGTTTTGATGATGGATGGAAGGAGTCTAACCTGTTAAGTTTTTAAACATATTAAGCTGCTTTAGGATTGTGTTTAAAAAAAAAAAAGCCCCTCTGAAGGTTTTTCAGAGGTGTCGTAAGTCTTTTATACTTCAAAGCTGTCAGGCCAGCTTCTGGTAATAGTTGGAATATCCAGGTTAAATGAAGCTGAGGAATATTGGCATTTGCATAGGAGGCCGCCGAGGAGAGCTCGGATTTTGACACCTTTGTGAATCTTGTTAATTCTTCCCGTGAGCGCTCCTCAGAAAGCCCCTGGTATGCAGAGGAGACACAAATGAGGAGTCATAAACCCCCAAATTGGGCACTTTCTGGGCCAAGTGTGTTCCTTCCTTCAGAAGCTGCGGTACGTGATGAGTTTCTTGCCAAAAGTATTCTATCGGCTGCTTCCTTGAACTCCACGCTTCAGCTGACTCTGGCAGCCTTTGCTTCTTTTGTTAATTTGCTGCATTAATATGATTTGTTAAGAGTTTTAAGAATGCAGTCGGGTTATCCTAATGCAGAAATAGATTAATCACCGGCAGCACGTACTGTCTGCAGGGTCACGCTGAAAGGCAAAGTCCTAGTTTACCTTATACCCAGTGGCAGTAGATATGTTAAATGATTTTTCTCACGTGAAAAGGCCAGTTCACTCTGTTTGTTGTGTAGCAGGAGTCGTTTCAAGTGCGTGCACCTCCTCGTAGTTTCCCCTTCAGGCGGTAGGTAGGTGCTGCTTGGCTCAGCCTGGGTGTTGGCCTCTAGGCAGCAGATTTTGGAGCTTTCAAGATTCCTTGGCCAAACTCAGGTTTGGTCCTTTTTAGCTCACTCCATTGTGGTGTTCTTGGCCATTCATTTTTCTCTTCTCCTTCTAATTCTCTTATTTTGAAGAAGCAGCATCGTGGGTTTGAGGTTTTTTTTTTTTGGTGGAAGTTCTCCCTGTTATTTTCCTTCCCTGGTTCTGTGTCAGCCTCGTGCCTCGAGGTGCCAGAAGGTCAGTGAGGCCATTGACTCGGAATTTGCTTTTCCCCTTTGGGGACCTGCTTTTATTCTTAACCTCTCTAACGTTCTGTGATAATGAGTTCCATAGTTTATTTTAAAAACGCATGGAAAAGGTGTTCCCTTCTTTCAGTTTTTATTTGCCTCTGCTCATTTCACTGGTATTTTTCTATGTACATCTCCTTAACTCTCTTTACTTGGGAAACTATTCCATGTCCACTGTCAGTTATCTTTACACTTCTTTAGAGTCCTTTTTTTTTTTTTTTTTTTTGAGACTGAAGATCCATCTGTGTTTAGTGCCTCCTATGGACTGTATTCCATAAATCTGATTTTTGCTGTTGCCCTTCTCTAGGCTACTTGTAATCTTTGAGTCGGAGTGATGCGTGAGCGGCGTGGCCTTGTGCTGTGGCGTAGAAAGGTCTCTCCGGCTGTTCACTCCTTCCCCTGGGGTTCCTGATACTGTATTTATTTCTTTGGCACCTCTGAGTGTTTGGCTGATGATGGAGAGGGTGGTCCACTGTGACTCCAAGAGGTTTCCTGAGTGTTCATAGCTCGTTTGGGCATGTCATGGTGTCTACAGAATTTAGTGCGTTCCCTCTAATGTCTCCGCCCCTCAGGGCATGAGCTTGTGTTCAGTGACATTGAATTTTGTGACTGTCATTCAATTTTGTCACTTGCTGTTTTTACCTTTCTGCAGATTTTTTTTTATTAAGTTTAGCATGCTATCCAGGACAGGTTCTGCCCGTTATGGTGAAATGTGGTAATTCTGGAGTCTTAGAAGCAAGTGGTGGGATACAGGTTTGACACCCAATAAATGATGCTGGTGCTACTGAGCTGTTGAGGTTAAAAACCAAGCGGAGGAAGCAGTGAGAGACGGCATGATGAACTGGCTGATGTTCGGTGTGGGCAAACTTGAGCTGGTCCCGTGGGAAGACGGGCAGTTTGAATTTTCTGTGAATGATGGTGGGCCCTGAAGGAGCTTCTTGCTCTTCAGAAGAAACAATTTGAGGTTAAACACTTGTAAATGTCATCTTGATACTCATGATCAAAACCCAATTGATATTAGGAATTAGCGTTGCTATTGCAGGTGTCCTTGCTGTGCCATGCCCGTCATGCGCCGGCGCTTGAATATGGAGTGCAGTTCTGCTTCCTCTGGGAAAAAAATACAGAATTGAAAAGCTTATGAAGAAGGGCAGCGTGAATAATCAAAGGTACGGGCTGGCTTCCATTTGAAGAACGAGTGAACGCACTAGGGCCCTTCCTCCAAAAAAATACGTGTTTGAGGGGAGCCTCTGACCGGACTCGGTACAGGCATAGGCAGAATAGGGGGAGTGCAGAGAGAGCGACTGGTTTGAGTGTTCCCTGGGGTAATTTAAGTTGATGTCCTCTGGTCCTTGTGCCAGAACTGAATTATTTTGAGAAATTCTGTGACTTCATTGTGATTAGGGCCACTGGATTCTTGTAGGTTGTGTACACAAAGGTAGCACATGTGCTACAGAGAAAGCATTAGACTATATATTTTGAAAGTGCCAGTGCACAAGCCTGAAGCATTTTACTTGTTACCCCGCCACAAATTACGTACTTTAGGAGGCCGTTATGGATACTATGTGTGACATGAGTGGTTGTTTTGGAAAGCTGTAGATGTTTTACCACTTGGAAAGCAAATACGTGTCAGCCAGTAGCCTGTATCTTTTGCCCAGATGCTTTCTGTTCTTTCAGAGCCAGGGAAAATGGATGCTTTAATTTACCAGTGTAATTAAGCCTATGCCCCTGAATCGCAGACGTGTGTGACTGTAGCCAGGTGTAGGCAGGAGATGCAGGAGCAGGCTGCCCGCTTTGTGAATAAACTCTAGGTGGAAACAAAGTGAGCCAGAGATTCAGAGGTGTCGGGCATGTTTCCCACAACCTTGCCAGCTTTCTGGGCTTTTAAATGCTTCCAAATTTCTGGTGTTTGCAGAAAATTGCTCTTCTTTTTTTGTGTTACACTGGAAGAAGTGGGAAGATGTCAGAAATGAGGCTGTTGATAAGTTCGTCAGACTAATGGAAATGGCAGGAGCTGTAAGTCCAGGTTTGTTTGGAACAAGAATGAGCAGAATACTTGACTGTGTTGCAGAAAGTGTCTGTCTCTGGTAGCTGCAGAAGCAGAGATTTCATGGGAACGACTGCTTTTCTTCTCTGCAATGTGAACTTTGAAGACGTGAAGTGGAAGAGGAAATGTTAAAAGAAGCCTGTGAAGTAAAGTGCGCAGAGCTGACGGCTTGAGCTGCGCAGCTCAGCCAAGTTTCAGAAGGGAAGGAGGGAGCCAGCTTCCGAACTGTATTGCCGTACCATGTCACGCAGCAGCAGCAGCGCCGTGAGTTTGCCGAGAATCGTGCCGGGTCCTGCTTTTTGAAAGGCCTGGCCTCAAAACCTGGTCAAGGAGGACAAAGCTGTATTGAGAGAGGAATAAAAGCCAAGATGCATGCTGACCTGAGAAGCAGCTCCATCTTCTTGAAAAACAAGTGAGCTCATGTCCAGCTAATGTAATTGCTTTCTGACTGGGACCCTCTTACCACCGCTCTGCTGTTCCTGGAGTGTGAGGTCTGTTTGAAGAGGCTGTTAGCAGATCAGTAGGAGAGGTCTCCCATAATAGCTTATTCAGGTGCTGCTGACATCACTGCTCTGATTGTCTCTTGTCTCTCCTTCTGTACTCTCTGAACTGCTTGGAGTAATGGGTAGGGTGAGGAACGAAGAAAAGCCGGCTTTGTAACTTGGCGTGCTTTTTTCTGAGCATCTCGGAGTAAGGGTTACGTGGGCTGGTGAGACTGCGTTTGATGTAGCCTGCTACAAAGTCATTCTCTTTCACTTGTTTTGTTAGAACTCGCTGAAAAGAAAATCTGGCGATATTTTAATTGAAATCTTGGGGATAAAACTGATTTCTGGGGATCTCTTTGTAGCTTAAAAAGTTGTCTGAGGAATAAAGTTGGAATTCCATTCACGGTTTCCTTTTGAATTTGAAAGTGCAGAAATGAACATGAGACCATCATTATCCTGCAAAGACAGGCTTGCTCTGGTTCTGCCACAAAGCTTGTCCTTCTCTTGAGTAGTGAAACATAAAATTGCTTTACACACCTGGGAAACTTGCTGGAAGAAGTGGAAGATAATATATGTTGTGGATAAATTGGGAAACTGAGCCTAGGGATTGTTGTGGTTTTGATGTCTGATCTGGGTGAATCATTTCCCCTTGTGGGCTGTTTTCGTATTCATAAAACAGAATCAGCTTTCTGCAGTATGTTCACCGGGGGTGAGGTTGGTGGGTGCCAGTGTGGGAATATCTCTTAATCAGTTTAAAACCATAAAGCTTGTTCTAAATAATGGTGCTAGTGGATACACTGATCAGTGTGACGTAGGGAGAGGCGTGTTTGATATACGAAGGAAGTTGGGCATTGCAAGTCTGTAGGAGCTCTGCAGGGGACTCGGCAGCCGTGCGGAGAGAGGATCTGGTTTTGTGCGGCTTGCTTGGATTTTCCAGTGGTCTTTATTAAAGTTCCTCACCAACGGCTCTTGAAGGAACTTTGCAGCTGTAATGCGATAGTGGCCTTTGCACGGATCGGCAATTTGCTGAAGATAAGCATGGAGTTGAAACAGGTGGTCAGTTCCATGGGGAAGGAAAACACAGGGAAGTTTGAAGGATCTGTTCCCTTCTGCCCGAAAGCAATCAGGACCAAGTTCACCAACGAAGCCGCGCAGTCGCTGATGATAGAGTTCTTCAGATGGTGAAAACGAGGGCTGTGGACCTCCTGGATGCAGGCTGCTGTGGACCTTAGAAGTTTGCCTGAGTTAAAAGAGCAACTGCATGAAATCATGGAAGATAAATCAATGGAGAGAATGATATTAAAAAGTCCCAAGTGTGGATAAAGAGGTCCCTAAACCACAAATTCTTGAGGCTTGAGAGTATGGGGGGGGGGGGGTGTTAATTGCAAAATAGGGGATGTTTTCTTGGGCTCTCTGTCTGTGTCTGCTGTTGGCTGATGTTGGAGACACCATACTGGACTGGCTGGATCCTTACCAGGACTGAAGGTTACTGGATCAGAGGTGCTAGTCTTTCCTTCTCTCATTTCATCCCTCAGCTGGGGGCTTCATCCACTCCCGAGAGTTACTGAGCTGAGCACCAGGCAGCCTGCAGAGCAGGTAGTGCTCCGAGGTTGTGCGCGCAGCATTTGGGGCACCTGCCCATGTGCTGGGGGGGTTCAGCGGTCCCATCGGACGTTGCTGGAGCAGGTACCGCGCGTCTCGTGGGGTTTTAGCTTGTGGTTTGGAGGCAGCATTATTTCAACTGAGTTTGAGAATCGGAAATCAATCCCAAGGCTTACCAACTCCCATGGGCTAATTTTACTTGCCATAGAATACTCCTTTGGAAAGGCTGGACATGTAAAAAGTGAGGAGGATAAACATTTCCTGTGAAATGGAAATGTTCTTGAACCTTTTAATTACGACCCAGTACTGGAGTTCCCCTGTAGGTGGGTGAAAAAGCAGGCAACGTATACAGACTAAGTAGTAATAAAAAGTGCATTTTGCAGATGATAAAATTAGTTTTAAATTCCCCTTCTCCTGCAGAAATGTTTTGTGTTTTTTTTTTCCCTTGGGAGAAATGAGGCCGTCTTGACATGATACATCTATAAAAGAAAATGTGGTGTGAATTGTATTCTGCTTGTCACTCTCCCCTTCTCTGTTCGGTGACTCATTCAGATTTGAAGCATGAGTGCAGAACCAATCTAGCCGTCCTGGCTTGCTCCCCGGTGCCCTTAGCAGGATGGCTTCATTCTTTGACAGCTCCCCTTGCCAGCTAGTTTCGCTCTTTAGGGGTTTGCTTACTTTCCTCTGCACTCCCAGCGCCATCCCAACGTGCTCTCTTCCCATACTTCCCCCGTTGCTTCTGCTGTCAGACGTGGAAGGGTGACAGCAGTTTTGGGGGTGGCTGCTAAAGCCCCGTGTCTAAGCGTTGAAGCGGTTCTTTCTGATCCCATGAGCGTGCAGTGCCTTTCCCCGCTGACTTCACGTGGAATACAAACCCTGTAGTTTCAGAAACACACGTGCCCCCATGTGAAGGCGTGTTTAGAAACATGTCCCCTTCAAACTGAGGATTCCTGTGGGTCTTCACCAAAGTCTAATTTTTAAGGCTTGCTCATTCTTCATTTAAAAACTGGCCTTTTCTCTCTATCTGAACAGCAAACCCTTCAGCCAGGCTCTCATTTTAAGTCTGAACCTTTGCAGCATCCCTTTCTCCTGCCTTGACAAGTACGTTCTTGCTCTGTTCTCACACATGTGGATCTCTGCTGCGCGTTTTTTGTATAGCTTGTTTCCTTGGCCACGTCCACCCAGATTTCTTCTTCTCCGTCTCTTTATCCGGGTTACCTACGCTTTCTACCTAGGCTCCTTTGCAACCCAGGTTCACCCGGTCTGCGGCTGCTTGTTAGCAAAGATCGTAATGCTGGAAGGGAGTGCTGGGGGTCCGTTAGTCTGTCCCCGCAGTGGATGGCAGCTCCCTAGGATAACCAACAAGACTGGAGACTTGTTCATATACGTGGGCTTTGGGTGGTCGTAATATGGAAAAATAACCAAGATGGACGTAAAAGTAACATAAGTAACAATTTTATAGTATTTTTGTAGCGATGGCACTTTTTCAAGTTATGTCAAGTCAAATAAAGAGCGCCTATTTCTAAATCTAGATGCCGTTATTTGTGATAACTTTATGAAGAAATAGATGGCATTCATGAATTGGTTCTGCTTTTTATTTTACAACAAACTGGCAAGCTCCAGTCGAGCCAGCATCAACAAACAGTTGGTCTGGCTTCCTGCAGTACGGCGTTGCGATGCGTACCACGGAACTTAGAAGCCTAGGAAGATTTAGGCACAGAGTGACCTCAGGAAGTCTCTGGTCCAAACCCCTGTTGAGAGCAGGGCTAAATTTAACGGTAGGTGAGGTTGCTTAGCACCTTGCTCACTCAAGCCTTGAAAGTTTACAAGGACAGAGATGTCGCCACCTCTCTGGGCCCTGTCCCGGGGCTGCCCTGACCTCGGGGGAAAGGTGCTTTTCCGTACATCCAGTCACAGTTTGCCTGGTTGCAGCCTGACAGTCACCGCTTGCTTTTCCACGGGGCAGCTCCGAGACATCTGGTGTGGTGTCACCCTCTCTAACTGCCCTGCCAGCGCTGGCAGATGCAGTTAGGTCCCAGCCAGTCGAGGTCCTTCTGGGTGGCAGCCCTGCCCTCCTGCGCATCAACAGCTCCTCCAAATCTTGGTCAAAAGCCGCCGAGAAGCAAGTACTAAAAACTGTAATGCTAAAAAGAAATTTGCAGCACAAGTGGCCTCAGAGCAAAACCAAAGGAGAGGCTTAATATGCAGAATTTGTACGTGCATAGCATTTTCTGTTCCTCTTCTTGAGCATTCAGTATCTTACGGATCATCTGCCCTAGCCTGCGATTAAATGCAGAACTTGAGTAAACTCTGCAGGTACCGCTACGGATAGACTCAGGCTGGAAGAATGCCCTTAATTACATGAAAAACAAGTTACTCCAGTAGAAGATGAGTGGAGTAGTGTGAATGGAGTTCCCATAACAACTAACTCGGTCCACGTAAGTACTGTCTCCCCAACCAGTTTTCCCCGCCCGCAGGCGATACCAGCAGCAGGAAGAATGAAGAGTGCTGGCAGTGCCTTAGCACACTGAGCGCCTGTGCTGCTGGGTGCTACCTGACAGAGAGCGAGAGAAAAATATGAAAAGCCATTTCAAACCAGCTGATGCGTGCTTGCCCCAAGCACGTCGGTACGTCTGCAGAGCGCTTCTCAAGTGTTCTTGTAATTGTCCTCGTTGTGGAGGCTGGTTAATAGACTGCGGAGGACTTGTAACCCCTCAAATCCCTCACAACACGCAATAGATGAGATGGATGACAGTCTTGCCAACTTTTAATATTGATTTCCCGCATTTATTCAACTTGCTGAGAGAGAATGGGGTAGAGCTTGAACACAGGCTTCTTCTGACGCAGTTGAGAACTGGTAACTGAATGGCCTGTCCCCCTCCAAAGGGACCGATCAGTGATGGTATTACGAGGACTGTGGTCGGATTTTCTATCAAATGACAAACTTGTTCTCAAAAAAGGCGCAAGCAATACAAAGAAACAGCAATTACTCTTGGTATCCTCCTTCCCATAAAAGTTACAGATGGAAATGTGTAGTGGCAGAGATCCAAGGAAAAAAAAAACAACCCAGCCTTCTATTTTGCATACTTCTATTTTAGTGTAGAAACTGATTTGCTGTAGGAGAGGAAAAAAATTATCCTTGCATATCACGGAAAACATCTCTCCCCAGTCCCTGTCGCTTTGCAGGAGAGTTCAGTCAGTGTAGGAGAAACAGTCTGAAATTCTGGATGCGGCTTTTTCAAGAGCGGTGAGTTTTGCATTGATGCTGCAGCACGTGAGAGCCTTGACTGTCCGGCTGCCAGTCCTGGAATGGATCCCACGCGTTTGCACTTCTGGTTGCTTAGAATTAATTACATATGCCTATGTAATTGCAAAAAATAATCCATCTTTTGTTGTTTGGATGAAAAAAAAGTATAACCACTTTAGAAGGAAAACACCAATTCAGAAAAGCTCAAGTGTTTCATAATGTATTAACTTTATTTTCTGTTTTATGCTTTGTTTGCCCCAGAAATTTGTCCAGGTTTTTTCCTGCAGTTCATAACTATAGCTTTGCTATGTATCATAAAGCTTTGTGTAATACGTTATATGCTAATTCAATCGGTTATAGGGTAGCAACTGCCTTGAAAGGGGGAAAACTCTCCCTCTGGTGATTTCCTCCTAGTACATCTCCTGATAAAGACGGGCGGTAAGGCAGCCTGGCTTCCCGAGTTTGGACTAGAGTGTGTCTTCTGGAAGGCGTTCAAAGCAGATTAAAAAAATCACCAGGAACAGAGAAGCACCACTGCCCTCTAATGTTCCCGCTGGTCCTTCAGCTCCTGTATTTAAAAAAAAAAAAAAATAGTCGTTGTAGCTGCGAGAGGCCGGGAAAGCTGGCGTCTGTCTCCCGTTTATTGAAGATTTGCCTTTGCGCGGTGTCCTGTGCTGCCCTTTGCTCTAAGAGATGCTCCTGGCAAAGCCACCTTATTCTTCTGGAAGTTCTCCGTTGGCTCAGTGCCTGGGAGGGTCTGGATGCGGGGGGACCCCGCGCTCGTGGGGGGGACCCCTCGCTCATGGGGACCCTGGCCGGTCGCACTCGCACTGACTGATGGTGTTGCCCTCCCTGGCGGTGCCAGGCCGTCTGCAGACCTGTTAGAGGCTTTTGCAAGACACGGTCGTCACCTTGGCCTCTGATCTTCCTGCCAGAAGAGAGGATAGATTGCAAACCAGCAAGGTGGCCGATTTTTCAGTCTTCTCCCCGGAGTTTGAGTGTCCCGAGCTGCTGAGATACAGCATAACAAGGAAAACAGGCACAGGGCAGTTGAAGGCAAGGTTTTAAACCACGTTTGCAGTCCTTATTTGCGTGATCGTGGAAGTCTCTGGGATCACGTTTTAGCCTTCTTGGGGGAAGAGAGAGTTTTTTACTTACAGCAGCTGCTCTGTTTTTTCCTGTGAGCCACATTAGACAGTAGAAGTGTTTACAATAGTCCTGTCGTTACAGAAATGCATCCGTTTTTTTCTAAAATTTATAGACTTTTTTTTTCCCCCATGTAAGGAAGAATTGTTTTTTATATAAATTGCTGAGCCATTTGCCTGGAAAAAGAAAAAAAAATACCAATTTCCAGAGGAATGTGCTTCTGCATTTCGTACGGCTGTGAGCACGCGGGGATTTTTGAGTAGAGCAAGAAGAGTGTTGGCAAGATGCAGTCAGATGGCTCGCTGTTGAAAAGGGCACGATGCTCTGCTTTGAAGAGCTGAGACACTTGAACAGGATGAAAGTGTGCCTCTCCTAGCCTGGCACAAAACGCCGAGGCCAGCCCTGTAAATGTCCTCCTGTTAGCTTCTGCTCTTTCTTTTCTTTTAATGCACTGGCTTAGTGGGTGTGAGTATAGGTGGATTTACGTTGCTCCATGCGTATCCGAGAGCTGAAGTGTTTGTCCAGATCTCTCCCGCTGCAGGAGCGGACGTCTTAGGCTCTCTGAAACACAATAAGCTCAATTAAAACCTGGAAAATCCTCCAACCTCCTGCATGTTTTACTCCTGCAGAACTTTAGCGTGCTGTATTGGAAAACACTTTATTTACAGGTAAAGAAACACCTTTTCCAGTAAAAGGGCTTTGAAATCAACGTATGCATTTAAAAATCGATTCCCCTTCGCTTTGGCTGGTTCTTGAGGTTTTTTTGAAGGTTGTTTCCTCCGATGGAATTGGTGTGTCGCAAGGACCTTTCTCAAAATCATTCCTTTTGCCTTTTTCCTATGTACTTCGGCTTACGTTGCAACTCTTAGCTGTGAAGATAACCCCAAATCCTAGGGCAGGGTGAGCAAGGAGAGGGGTGATCTTTCTCTGCACGCGTCTTTCATTTCCGTACGGCTACAATCTGCAACACCCTGTTAAGAGTTGATATTTCACAGAATCGTGCGTGTCATCAGGTCAGTGAATTTTCTGAGTCAGTGGCCTGTGGCAGGTGGGTTGGCTGGGCTTTCCCTTAGTTCAGGTTTGCAGTTTCTGCGGCTGGAAGCATCTATTGAAACAATGAGGTGGAGACACCACGGGCTTCACTACGGTGGCTTGTTTGTGCTGCAATACTCTGATTTATTTTGGTGTGTTGAGCAGAGGAGACCAGGGAGGAAACTCTGTCGAAGCCTCAAAGCCCCCAGAAACAACGCAAGCAGGGAGCGAATCTCTGTGGAGAAGAGCGCCATGTCTTTTCCCAGTGATTTCACCCACAGCCCCTCGTCCCTGGCACTGCTCTCCACACCAGTAGCACCCGCAGGCTCAAGGCAGGGTGAAGGGCAGCAGCTGGGCATTTTGGTTAAGGTTTTTGGGTGAAAGTCTGGGGTTGGGGAAGTAGCGCACAGTGTATGGCATGGAATTATTGTGAGGATGGAGGAAGGCAGGAACCACATCTGAGGGAAAAGGACTTGCGATAATGCTGTGATTTGATGTATTATATTTTCATTCCTGCATCTCTGGGCCCTATAAAATCCTGTTAATGGTGGAATAGTATTTCTGCAGAATTAGGGATGTAGGGATAAAGGGACGTAGGGTAGAAAAAGAATATTAAGCTGCCTCTGCAGAGTCTACATTATTAATGGAAAGGATTTGAACTATCAGCTCCCATTGATGTCTTTGACTCCTTTACAGTCCCCTGAAACTAGACTGGGCAGTTTCCTCTTTTACCTGTGGCTGATTTAATCCTTTGCTTTCTACCTGTGGCTCACGTGTTGTTTTTCCGATACCTTAGTGGAGGTATACTTTGAGTGGCAAGACATGCTGCTGCATGCTCGTTTGCTTAGGACCAAGTTCAGCGAGTGAGAATGTCTGTTAATTCTGCAGTGGAAAGAGCTGTGATCTGCAAGAAACCGCTCACTGGGAGGACGGTTTGTGCTTGACCTTGCCAGCTCCTCCGAATCCAGTGTTTCACGTGGGTTTGTAAATGGGCTACGTTGCCGTGAGGATGCGGGAGGATGCACACCTTGCCGCCTTCCTTTATTTCCACCAGTGACCGTGATAGAAAAGTTGAGTTTCCTGCAAGACCGTGGGAGGGAGAAAGAGAAACAGCTTACTGCAGCTCTGCGGGCTGCGAGAGGCGATCTCTGCAAACCTGGCCTGTTCTGAATACAACAGCTCTCCTCTCCTCCCCTCTGTTGGAGGTGGTCGCCACGGGGCGGGAGACTGCGCTTCTGGGCAAAGCTGTGTTTGAAGTTCAGCTGCTCCTGGAGGTGGAATTGAGCTGGGCGCAAGTGCTCATCCTGTTCTGTCGTTGCTGGACGGGGTGCCAGAGTTTGAGGTTTTGAAGAGCTGGCACCTGGCCGCGGTCCCAGCTGCTGTCTCTGCTGCAGGTTAAAAACTAGTTTTAATTAGTCAAAACTGAGCTCTGCAAAGAAGGGCTGTGAACACGCACTTGCTGCAAATCATTTTGTGGCCTGTAATTGACCCTTAGAGAGAGGCCAGTGGGACCTGATGTATTTGGAACAATCTGCTGTTGAAAGATGTCTCAGATTTGCTCTGACCTGAATTTGGGACTTCCCTAGCAGTTGCGGTGTGCTCCTGCCCTGGGGTGAGACAGAGGAAGAGTTAACCAGCACACGTGGCATCGGTAGGAAGCCAAGATTCTGATTTCACATAGTTAAGATCTCTTTTCAGCTGCAAAAACTGTTGTGGGGAGCTTCTGTTGGTGCTGAGCTGGAGGGCTAAAAAGGCGCTTCCTAAGCCCGGAGTTTTTCTTGGTACTCTCTTTACCTAATCCCTGAAATCCCTAAATCTGACAAGATTGCAACTGAAGCTTTCAGGCTGGTAGGCGCAAGGGGAACTGGGTTCGTTGTTTTGAGCTGGAAGGGGTGGCTCAAAGCAACCGCAAGTTCCCCATTTTGGAGCACGAGCTTCAGGGCTGGCTCTTCTGCTCTCTCCGTTCTCACCACCCTGCTGCTTCGCCCTCCTGCCGCCCCGAGTGAGTGCTAGGACAGAAATCCCAGGCATGTTTTCCAATACGTTTGTTATTGAAGTGGATGCTTTTATGGATTTTCCTGAAAACTGAGCTTTTACTAATACCCCAGATTAGTGTTGATTGGCGAAATGGGAGCCACGCAGACAAGTCGAGGAGAGGCAGAAGGTTCTGGTGATGGCTGTTGAGAGATACCCGCTGTTAATGCAGCGCACGCCTAACTGCCGGTGTGGACGTATGCCCGGCTGTGTGTCTGTAGCTCCTGAACTTCCATCAGCACGATACACCCTACGCATCAAATGCACCCAGCGTTTCAGGCGCTTTGAGGGATTAACCAGAGAGTTTGGTTTCGTACCTCACAAAAGGTAGAATTGAGCTGTCTGAGAAGGAAAGTATTTGCGTGTTTCCTACCTTTGTCCATGTCTGAAGAATAATTTCGAAGGGATTCTTTCACAGTCCGATCATTTTGAGAATGGTTGTGTAGCTCAGACATAGGAAAGGTTTCTCGTTATAGCTGGGATGACTCAAAAGACTTTATATACTGTTTTATCAGATGCTGATAGGAATGCCCGAGTTACAGTTTTTTACCTCTTTCCACTTAAAGTCCTCATTATTTTTCATTTGCTTTTAGCTTTACAAGCTTCAGGAATTCTTAGTGACATTCTTAAGCTACCTTTTCACTCAAGAGGCTGATTTTGAATAATTAAGGAAAACTAGCTTGGCTCTTGGATGAGAATGTAAAATCATTTCATGGCATACTCATCTTCCAAAATTCGTAGGGGTTCCCTGTGCCTCCAGTGTTTGGCACAGGGGCCTGGCAAGGATGGATCTGGCATCGGAGGTATCTTTAGCTATTCTGTGAAAGTGTGCCACGGTCTCTGAAAAATCCCTGTTTGGAAATGCAATGTAGTGCTTGACAGCCTTGCTTTGGAACTCCCGCTGAACGCCTGCCAGGCACGCGGAGCTCCCGAATAGTCATTACGGGTAAATCCCATGAATAAGTGCAATAACCGTACTTAACAAACAGAGACGGTGAATTAACCACGTCTGCGAGCAAAGGAGAGGCAGGATTTGAAGTGTTCCTTGTCTTCTGGGAGCAGGGAGCCTTCTCCTCTCCCTGGCCCTGGGCAAGCAGCGTTGCCTCACGTCCTCTACATCAGCCGCCATCTTCTGTGTCAGTGGGCGAGAAGCACTTCGGGAGAGGGGGTTTGGCACTAGGAAAAACTCTGCTTCCCCGCTCACTGCTACAAATCATGTTGTCCTCCTCTGCCCTTCATGCTGAGCAAAACTTCTTTGCCTACAAGCTAGGAAAACAATGTTTTCCAGTCTTTCTGGGGACAGAAGCCAGCAGGCAGGGTCTGCAGTACGGCGCTTTCAGAATCTGTCACAGGTGAAGCAGGCAGAGCGTGGGGACCAAATCCCATATTTCCCCAAACCTATTGTGTTAAAATTGGCGTTTACTTACCGGTGGCTCATCAACGAAGTGGACTGTGTAGCGAGCATCGTTCTCTAGAAATTGCCAAAGGTCCAGTGGTGCTTGGGGCTTTGTTGACTGACCCAGCTGAGGGAAGGGAGGGTCCGTTCATTGTATTTGCAGAGGACATTGAATTGGAAGGGCTGCAAAGTGCATTGAATTCCAGATGGCCCTAACAAATTTGAGCAATTCAATAGCAGGTGCATTTTTTTAAAAAATAAGAGTACGTTTGTGCACAAAAATAGGTGAAGAACAGAAGGTTAGGAGGTGTTGGTCTCTCAGAAGAGGATCTGCCTATGAATCGCCAACTGTTGTGTGAGACAGCAATATCATGCTTGTGGAAAAAGACAAACGTACTGAGGTGTATGAACACAAAGACGGGCTGCGTGTGGTGTAATCCTGCTGTATTTAGTGGCTGATGCAGCGTGCCAAGCTGAAGCTCCGACACTTCTGGGCAGCGGACTTCAAAAACACCACGGGCCAAGGGGAGAGACTTGACAGAAGATCAACAAAAACAATCGTGAGTCAAAAAAACAGAGTCTCCAGAAGACTGAAACATTTTTGGCTGTTTGGCCTAAAGAAGGTGGCGTCATAGGAGTTTGCAAATATGCACAAGGCTGCTTCAAAGAGGAAAAGGAATAATCTCTTTTCCAGATTATGGCAAACAAGACCCTTAAATTGCACTTGGAAAGATTCACGTTAGACTTTTTACAACATTTTACTGGTGTTGTCTGCTCCTAAAAAAAAAGGAAAAAAAAAAAGTCTACCAGGAGGATTGCTAAAGCTGTCTTGAAGAACAAGTTAGGCAGTCATCTGTCAGGAATGATGCATCTGTGGTGGACCCTTGGGGGACTGTGGGATGAAGTGGATGATCCCTGGATGTCCATTGCAGCCCTGGTTTTACCCTGATTTCCCAAGGAAGCAAAGTTCATGGAACTGTGCCATCTGTCTTTCAGTCTCCCACAATTAACTATTTAACTTCTAAGATCAGTTTCAGCCCAATTTGAGCAATGTGGAGAATGAAGTTACTATGAATTTTGTAAAAGTCAGTGGTCAGTAGGAGAGAGAACTAAATTTGCATCCTTGCTGCAGGAGAGGTAATTAAATAGCAGTCCGAATTTATCCCGAGAGCTGAGCAGCACATGTTTATTTCTGAACCATTCGTGGCACACTTGACCCTGCTAAGCACGTGGGATGGAGCCTGGGCAGTGGCGCGTGTAGGAGGGAGAGATGTGCTGCTGCCGCGGAGGGGAGATGGCGGTACTGGCCAGGGACAGGGAGGAGAAGCACTAGAATCGTAGAAACCGTGGTTAGAGGAGACCTTTGGAGGTCTCTAATCCCATTCAGCTTGAGATGGGACTGTTGCTAATACTAGATCATGTTGGCTGTGACTTTGTCTCCCTGAGTCTTGAAAGGCTTCAAGGATGGAGATCCCCAACCTCCCTGTTAACCTTTTCCAGGGCTGCACCACCCTTCCCCTGGTATTTCCCGATACCAACCTTCCAAGGCGCAGCTTCTCCCTGTTGCCCCTTGCATCGTTTGGACCTGCTGTGTGGCTCTGTAATCCTTGTAACTGCTTTCC
This sequence comes from Phoenicopterus ruber ruber, assembly GCA_009819775.1. Taxonomy (NCBI): domain Eukaryota; kingdom Metazoa; phylum Chordata; class Aves; order Phoenicopteriformes; family Phoenicopteridae; genus Phoenicopterus; species Phoenicopterus ruber. Next base: position 1,071,234 of record CM020227.1, read on the forward strand.
AAGAAAAGTAATCGGCTGTTCGATTGCCCTTAGGCTTCTCTTTGCCAGGCTGAGCAAGCCCAGCTCCTTCCGCCCCTTCTTGAAGGCCATGTGCCACAGACCCCTGGCCATCTTGGCAGACCTCACCGGATCTTCTCCACGTCCTCCTTGAACTGGGGGATGGCCAGGCTCAACAGTAGGTAGTACAATTCCACATAGCAAACTGAAAACTTTTGATCTTCTCTTTTCCGAAAGAAGCAATGTAGGAAAGAACAGGATAGGATATAATAGGAAAAAAAGATTATCGCTGCAGAATTAGGTAAGTGTAAGCTAGGGATGTTTGAGTTGTCCTTGCTACTTTTAATTTTTCCTTCTTGTGTATATGTAGTTTGGTGCAGCTTTAATGATACACTTTGTTGCTCAGCAGGCTCTCTGTCTCTTTCACTGAATAATTTGGATGCTGAAAGAGACTGAGAAGATAATAAGGAGAAATGCAGCCAAGTGGGATCTGGAACAGTTGTCTGCTCTGGGTTCTAACAAAAACGTCCCAAATAGTGCCAGGAAAGACAACTGTAAACCAGTCACCCAGGCCTGAACTGTGATAAACCAAGCAAACCTACTTTTAGTGTCTTCTGATGTTTTGCGCACTTTAAAACTTCCAAAGCGCAATAGTTTCTATTCACCTTGCCTACCCAAAACGGTGCTTTCTGGGAGAGAAACAGGAATGTCGTTAGATGGAGCCATACTGGCCTAACTTGGGAAGCACTTACACACCTAAACCTGGGCTTTCAGGACATGCTCGGACGGAAGAAGGGGCATTTCACCTCCTCTGACCCGTGCCTGGGTTGGATTCTGTGACTATAAGGAAGAAAGGAAAGGCAAGCGGGGCAAGTGCTGGGCTTCTGCTGGAGCCTGGGCACTGCTGGTGTTTGCAGCACAGCTCCTCATCTGCGTGCTGCCCTCGGTGCTTGGCCTTGAGGAGGCTGAAGGAGCCTCCATGCCATCCCGAGCAGCAGAGGAGCGCTGGTGCCGGCTGGGGAGTGTGGCACGGTTGGACTAGCAGCTAAGTCTGCCTTAGGATTTGCTCCCCCTTCTTCGTTCTCTTGTAAGCACCCAGGGCTTGTGCATGGACAGCTTGAAGCCTGCAGGAGGGGATGTGTGTGTACGCAGAAGGTTAAAAGCTTATCTGTTCATCCCCCCGCTGCACTAATCGGCGTGATAAAAGATATTCTTCCTCCCTGGGGAAGATCCTTCCTTCCTGTCGGGGACCACCTTTTCTTAGTTAGGCTGTTACTCTGAGTTGGCGCGTAGAAATGCGTGTTAGCTTCGGTTCCGGTTCTCAGCCAACACATCTCTTAGGGTGACAATTCAGATTGAGAGAACATCATTCAGATCCATTTTGAGTTTTCCTTTTGAGAATAAAAGCACTGAAGATGTCGGGATACCCAAGTGTTAGGAGCAGAGTGGGAAAGGTATTTCCCAGTTTAGTTCACTGCAAATACTGTTGTGAACTGGTGCTTTAGCAATACCTTTGGAAATTTCTGACTGTTTCCCCCGCTTGCCTTTTTGACGGCAGGCTCCAGCAGTGTGTACTCGGTGGTCTCGTCTTTCCACCTGTATTCTTCCAGGTTCAGGTCTCTTGACCTTGAGCTTTCTCAATATAAAATTTCTCAGCCAAGGTATGGGTTAAAGTCCGCTGTGTCCAACTGTAACTTGCTGCCACATTTTTAAGAGATGGATGCGAAGCGATCTGAGCTCAAACGTGGTATTACCCCATTTTAACGTGCCAGTTATTTCCCTAGGCAGTACAGTTAGAAGAGCCGTCCCTGGCTGTAGGAAAAAAGTTTCGTGTGTATTGTTTTTGTAGCTGCTGTAATTTTACTGCATGATTCTAGCTGAATACGCAGTGCTTGTACAGGGAAAATCGGCCGGCTATTTCCATTCGAAAAGCTGGGTTATACAAGTTCACAGCACCAGATGGCTGCGCATACTTATAATGCTGTGGATTATTAAAGGGCCGTTGTATTTTCCTCTTTCATCCTTCCTTTATTCCTCCTTCCCCCCACATCGACAAATTAATGCTGAGCGCTTGGGAATCTGTCCTGGGCAGACTTTAGCACATTACATCTTTTCATTGGAAACTTTTTGTTCCAGCCCTTTTGAACCGGTTGGTTTTGATCACCTCTTTGCAACTGCTCGTGGGCCGAAGGATGCCCGGGACTGCGCGAGCCTCTCGTTGTCGGAGCCTCGGCGCGGTCCTAGGCTGGTTCACCGCGTGACGTCTCATCGTTGCTGTCCCCAACCCGCTCCTTCAGAGCTGACGCTTTCTGTTTTCTAAAGTCAAGCGGGAACCTCCTAAATTAGACAAAACAGCTACGTTAACACTCCAAAAGCCGTCAGCCTCTGGCCAGCAGCCTGGGGTGAGTCGCGTCCTTGCCCAACACCATGTTAATGCCTTTTTTTGCCAAGACTTCTACAGCGATGCGGGTTTTACTCGTCAGGTGCCTCACGAGATGGACACCGCTCTTGTATAAAAGATGTAGTGCAAAGGAGGACCTTCGGTTCATTTATTTTTAAAAGCTAACAGCGTGTCACTTGTCTACCACCACAGACATCTGAATTTTAAAATGCAGCTGCTCCAAAAAGTGCTAGAAGGTGGAGAGATGTGCCCTGCCTCCAGCACCATACATAGGTGTTAGATTGAGTCATTTTTGTGAAAAAATGCCTTTGCTGTTCATATTCGTGATACCTGGGTGCCATCTGTGTCCAGATTGACTTTTTTTGTTAATGGTTTTTAATGGTCCAAAGCTCTTCGATGGGATTGCAAACAGCAGCCATTGGCGAACGTAGAGCGGAGACGTATAGAGGGACACGTACACAATTCCAAGCTGAGGTGTGGCTGGGTGTGATACTTTCCATCTATAGTATGGAAAGTAGCTGTTGCAAGCCTTGCATCCCACGTAGGTTCTGCAGGGCAGGAAAGGCTCCTCATCCTGATGCATGTAATTAACATCCAGAGCAAACTCATTTATATTAAAAATGCTGCCTGCCCAGGTCAGGGGTGGTCTTTGCAGCTGCTTGAAGGATGGTATCTGTGTGGCCTGTCCTCGAAGGGGGACTAGTGTGTATCTGCACTGCTGAAATCTGGAGACTTCTGAAATCTGATTTAAAAAAGGGGGAAAAAAGGTACCTTAGAAACCTGAATATCATAGAAATATTTTAAAGAACTAGTGCCCCACAGGAAAATGGATCAGAAACATATTTGCCATGTATTTTAAGCTAAAAACAAGGCAAAAGCCAGCATAAACCAGATGCCTCGCTAGCTTGTTTGCAGTGCAGGTTTGCTTAGGTGACCCCTTGACAGCAGCGCGCGCTCCCATCACAGGCGGAGTAAAATCCAGGGACTCTGCTCCAGCGTCTCGCAGCAGCCCTGAGAGCTGCTCTGCCTGCGGAGCGCTGGCTCCCTCCCCGGCTTAGGACTCCTGTCGGCAGCACGGGTCAGCGTTCCGCGTCAGACGCCGTGTGGGGAGCGCTCTGCCAGCGTCCGCCAGGTTCGTGCTCGCCTGAGCTGCGAGTGAAAGAGGTGGGCTGGTCGTTCAAAGCGGAGAACAAGGCGCTGTTTGTTCCCCGCGCGCCGGTGCGGCCGGCGCCTCGATAGCTTTTATGCTGATGTGAATAACAAGCAGGGGTGGCGATGGGATTTAATCACAGGGGGCCTAGCGCTGCACGCAATCGCCTAGCCTAAGTGACACTCGTGGAGGACCTCTTGCTTTTCCGCCGCCTCCTCCAGACTCGGAGCCTGCGTCTGAATAAAACATAGCGCACTTGAGAGCTCTTGAAGGCATTGTAAAGGAGGCTGCTTTCCCCCGGGTTTATTATCTAGCAGGGCTGAAGTTGCAGATCGGCGATGCGCCCCATGTTTTATGCAGCTTGGAAATTCGGGAGATGCTTTTGTAGGAAATGCTGGCGCACCTCGGAAGCAGCAGCTGGCATTCCTGAGGGGCCAGAGCTACAAATCTCCACCGCGGGAATTTCTCCCGTTGTCATTAAGGCTGCAAGACAGACTGTGGCGGTGGTTTCGTGCTTGGTTGAAGTGCTGCTAATTCTGGACTCTCTGCCAGTCGCTCACTTGGGCTGATGTAGCTGCTTCTGCAGCCATCCGGTGAATCACGCCAAGGAACGGTGGCTGAAAACCCCAGCAGAAAAATTAACAGAAGCTCCCTGATTTGGCTCACTTTGGTTGCACAAACCCAACCGTCTGTGCTGGCACAATGGGGAGGGCAGTGCAAAAACGGGAATGAAAAACAGAAGTGGCGTGCTCGTCTTCTGTGGCACGGAGCAGTAAGGGCACGGTGCGAAGGCAGTTCCTCTGACCAAGCGGACGTGTTCAGCCCAGCCTCTCTGTTGGGGCAGGCTCATTCCCAATAAATCTTTTTTGTCTTGTAAAACTTTAAAGTAGCCGTCTGATGGTTTTCTGTAGGTGAACCTGGCAGGAACCCATGTGCTGCTGTAGGGCTTCTCAGCCTCCCTGGTGCCTTGAGGCTTCTCCAGCACTTGATCGGACTCTTCCTAGGCATCAGTGGGGCTAGGGTACAGTATTTTTGACCTAAGAGCAATCTTTTGCAGCCGTGATAACATGCTTTGTGCTTCATGTTTTTGTAAAGACTGACTGGCAAGGGAGATTCAGGCCTTTGCAGAGGAGTGTCCCTCCCCTTCCCCATAACGTCGTCTTTGGAGCTCATGTCAGTTCTCCTGAAAACAGCATGTAACTTGGGTAGGAATCAGGGAATCAATACGTATTTTTCCTTCAGTGGGTACTGTAAAGACTAAAAGCAAAGCTTGGAAGTCAGATGACTGGTGGTTCTTTTATTTGCACAGGACTAGCCAGAAGATCCCTCTGTGGCTTTGTGTCTCTAGGGAGAACATCAAGGAGCTTCAGTGTGTGTGTGTAGGCTGGTGCACCGAGTGCTGCACCCGTGGAGTCGAGGAGACCTCTCAGATGGCCAGGGAGGAGTTGCTGTTAGCTTGGAGAACGCTGTAGTCAGGCTCAAGCAGGTCACCTGTAAGAAATGGGTCTGTCTGAAGGTTGCCTGGTTGCCATCTCAGGCTTCATTCATGGTTTCACCAGGCAACGAAAGCATGATGAGGCTTTGGAGTTTGAGCATTAAACAGCGACCCTGTGCCACCTGAGTGACCCTGTGGCTCTCCTCTATGTTATCTTTGAAGGTGCAGAGTGCTGGAAGGTGTCACCTGGGCCTGGAGGGATACAAGGGGACAGGCACGCTGAGGAGGTAGCAGTTTTGCCAATAACTGCAGTTCTTAGATATACGATGTCCATCTACATCTTTGCAGCCCCTCTTCCTTCCCCTCTTCCTGAGAGGCCTCTTAACCTCTTGGATTCAGTTGTTGAATACGATATCTCTGTACGAAAGACAGAAGTGAGGAATGGATGACTGCACAGCCCATCTCAAAGACCATAAGTTACTTACTAATTGCTGTTTTTCTGTTTCAAATATCCTCACAGTCACTAGAGAAGGTCAGCCGTCTGCCCTGCCTCCTAGGGATCTCCGCATGCCTGAAGGTTTCTGCTAGTTAGTAGGTAGGATGTGGTTTTGGTGGGGTTTGTTTTGTTTTGTTTTATTTTTTTAATTTAAGGATCCTTTACAGCTTACAGTAGTACTAGGCTTTACTGCATCTCATCTCTTCTGATCTCAGAAGCCCGGCAGTCCTGCTCCTGCCTGGTCAACTGAGGGGAGAGCACCTTAGAGTTGTTGTCCTGTAAGCAAGAGCTGGTACGTCTTTGCCAGTGCTTCTTGATGATTAGATAAAGGAAAGCAAAATAGAATCATAGAATCGTTCAGGTTGGAAGAGACCTTTAAGGTCAAGTCCAACCATTAACCCAGCACTGCCAAGGCCACCACTAACCCATGTCCCCAAGCGCCACATCTACACGGCTTTTCAATCCCCCCAGGGATGGGGACTCCACCACTGCCCTGGGCAGCCTGTGCCAGGGCCTGACAGCCCTTTCGCGGAAGAAATGGTTCCCAATATCCAACCTAAACCTCCCCTGGCGCAACTTGAGGCCGTTTCCTCTTGTCCTGTCGCCTGTTCCTTGGGAGAAGAGACCGACCCCCCCTGGCTCCAGCCTCCTTTCAGGGAGTTGCAGAGAGCGAGAAGGTCTCCCCTTAGCCTCCTTTTCTCCAGGTGAACAAGTATTGGTGACTTCTCTTCATTTTTGTGGCATTTTTGTGCCACAAAAGAGAGGAATTTGTCATTGCAGCTGGGAGATTAAAGGCAAAGCTGTCTGATCGGGTTTAGCTGATGCAATGTTTCATGACCACTGGATGGGCGCATTTTCCTCCCAAGCCATTCTCTGTTTCTCCTCCGAGAAGCAGAGGGGCAGAATCTCCTCGAGATAGCATCAGTCCTGTCGTGTAAGTGCACCTTGTGTCCTGCACTCGTGTCCTGCACTCATGTCCTTCTCGGTGTTCCCCAAACACACCAACATCGATCTTCCTCAGCTCTTACGCAAACTCCTGCTGCTGCTTTGCAGTGTTCATCGGGTGGGTTCCTGGGGTTTTGCTAAGTTAAAACTGCTGTTTTGCCGACTGATGCGAGGTTTCTGGAGAGTGGATACATTTCTCCAGGGACTGGGCTTGAAAATTGCTAAATTCATTCCACTCAGTGCTTCAGTAGAATGTAGCCTTACCTATTTTTAAAGAAAAGGCTTCAGTGAAATAAACCCAAAGATGCGTATGGTGCAGCAAATGAAACTGCCGGCTGCATAAACAGATCAATAAACTGATTTGTGTTTGCTGACCAGAAGAAAAATCTAATTGCAAGTACTCCATATTCAACGTTTGTGGTGAAACTAGAGTAATTGGAATAATGAGAAATCCAATTTGCTTTTGTTTGGAGTTTATTCTTCTTTAGGTTTCATTAAGCTGGACTGGTGCAATGCACAGGCCTCTCGAGGCTTAGGCTGGTGATGTATTCGCCGTTTCTAGGTCTTCAGACTGATATGTTCTTCGTGGATTTCTTCAAATTCTAAATGATCACATTTGTCATCTTTTAATATGACTTGAAATGATTGAAGCAGTATTATTCCTGGTATTTAGAGGCTCGTTTCACCGGCCAGAAGCCCCTGCTCTGTGTTGGGCAGCCATCAGGTGACTGAAGTTTGAATGCATCTGAACGGCAAAACAGCTCTCGGGTTGCTGCGAGCTCCAGATCTCTGCAGGTGCAAACATCTGCAAGAGGAAATAGCACTTTCCTGCATGTCCTGAAGATGTATTTCCAAGAAAAGTATCGTTGTGTCAGTCCTCAAGTATTTTTCATTTGGGTGCATCTCTTGCATCTCTTTGGATTTAGGTAAAAAAGAGAGGATGGAGATCCTGGCATGATTGTATCTCTGTGAGGGACAATATTCAGAAAGGTCAAAGATTTTCCCTAGATGGGAAGAAATACCCCAGCAAAAACAATGAGGTTGGAATCGTGTGAGCGTGTTTTCTCCATTTGAGTGGGACAAAAGCTGTTTCAAGGTATTTAAGTCATCTGGATTGCTGGGAACAGCAATGAAGGTGGTAGCAGAGAGTTCTTAAAAACTTACTGCAAGGAGAATAGAATTGTCACCGGCATTTAATATCTCTTTGAGTTAAAATCGGTAAATTGGATAGACATATTGTTAGCTTAGACATCTCATTAGCGTTATTTGGAGAGTGCAAAATGAGCCCTGTATGAAGGGAACGGAACGGGGTGAGCTCTCTGTCTGCGAGGAGGAGGAGGAGGACAGAAGTGATGGGAGGTTAATGGGGCGTAGACAGGTAACGGTGAATTTGTGAGTTTAACTCTATGAATAGCTGATAAATTAGTCAAAAAAAAGGCTACAGAAAATGTTTTTTTAAAAGTTTTTCAAGGCGACCCTGGTAAGAGCGGAGACAAAACCTCTTGTTGCTGGGTTTCGTTTGGATCTGTCCGTCCGTGGAAGAGAGAACCCGAAGGTCGTCTGTAACCGGAGATCCGGAGTTTAAAAGGAAGGCGATACGTTGACCTGCCGATCGCCATACGGAACGACCCTGGTACTATGTGAGATTGTGCCAATAAAGGCTAAACCCTGCACGTTGATTCCCTTTGCTGTTATTTGCCAAAGGGAGCACCTCATCCAAAAGTCTGGTAGGAAATCTGGCGCCTTGAAACGTGGTTTGTATCTCCCCGTGGCAGAGGCAGAGTTGGCTCTTCGGTTCCGCTGTTATAAATAAAGGCTGAGGCCTTCAAAGGGTCCGTAGTTCTGCGAAACAGACCAGTGTGTTCAGTTGCAATTGTAACCTTTATTGTGGTTTTTGCTACATTTGGAAAGATTTCTTGCTATTTTATTTATCCTCTTTAGAAACGAACACTTTAATGAGTCTCTGATCAAAGACTGTCCCTGTTCTATTCTAACAAGCACCTGTTTTTTTCTTACCATTCATCGCCGGGATGCGTTTCATCAGCTAAGAAAAAGTGATTTAAGGCAGGTCATGACAAACTAGTTATATTTGAAAACAGTAGACAGAAAAGCTTGAACTTAAAAAAAAATTTTGTTAACTGATTTTGTTCTGGAAACGAGGAGGGGAGTGCGTTTTGGACCGGGTTTCAAAGCACAGAAGTGTCTGATCTGCCGAAGGACACTGGGCTTCATTCCCGAGCACTCTGGCTCTAGGCAGTAGAAGTATTTCCATTTCTATCTTGAATACGTTCAGGAACATTTATAGTTTTTTATTAATGTACCGGTATTTTTTTTATATCAAGTAGTTCATATCATTTGCTCTCTCTTCTCTTGCATAATTATTGAGAGTGATCGTATATCCCACTTTAGCTAAGCTGAGTAAGCCAGACTGGTTTAGCCATCGCTTGTAAGACAGGACTTTCTGTACCCTGACCATCCTCGTACCCGGTTCGTTCGCTGGAGCTTGAGTTGGTCGTTCCTGGCCGTGCCACTGTGTGTCCATGGAGTGGGGCTGGGAGCAGCGCCGTGACCCTCAGACCGTCCCGCCTTTCATTACAGCATCCTCCCGTGGATTACCTCTCTTGCCGGTGCCCTTGAGTCGTTTGAAAGAGAAAATTGCTTTCGGTAGCAATAAATTGCAGACCTCAAAAAAATCAGGACATACCTTTTTTGGACCTTTTGCACGAGAAAAGGGCATTGTATCTGACTGTGCAGTTGGTGGACCTCAAATTTTAAAATAGCTGGGTTCTTTTCTTCCTCACCAAACGGAGAGAGGCATGAAAGACGCAGAATAGCAGCCTTTTTCTTTTTTAACCACACACGCCGTTTCCACTCCACATATGGGTTTGTACATGACCTTAATAATTGTATCAAAATCTTCACTTCATTGCATGAATCTGCTCAAGCTTTTTTTAATGCCGCTTGCGATGTGGTCTCCATGTACTTGAAAAATCCAGTATTGCTGGTTTCGGGAGGGGTGAGACCCCCCAACACCCAGTGATTGCAGAAACCTCTTGCCCGAGGCCATTCCACACTTGGTTTTTTGCGCTAGCCGTGCTGCCTCCTCCTCTCCACTCTTACAGTGGATGTTGCCACGGTTTCTTCCTTGCTTTGTCCACAGCCCAGCCTTCACCTCGTGCTCAAGGAAACATTCCCACGTCTCACGTTAGCGCGAATACGGTATTTTGTCAGAAATGAAACGTTTCCAGCATGGGTGGCTGTGGCGTTTGTCTCGGCGTAAGTTGTTATGGCTGTACTTCTGTGTATTGGGGGGAGATAGAAGGAATTAATTACAGCGGTAGTTAATTATTTGGGGTTTGTTTCTTTAAAACAAGTATTTTGCCAAAAATTTCCTTCCTGTTTCATTGGTAAGCATTCCTGAAAATTTCTTATATCTGACATTTGTATATATTTAGACCGTTTTATGGGGTTGTTTCCACCCGAGCTGAGTTGGCTGTTCCAGGGTTGAGTGGTAGCAGCATCTCCTAGATTTCCACGTGAGAGTGAGACCGAGTACTACGGCAGAAAAATCTCCCTAGTCTTGGTTTTGGGATTGATGCAGAGGTCAGTGCTTGCTCGCTAGATGCGTGCCTTCAGATGAAGGGTCAGAAGAGAACCGGGGGTCTGGTGCCAGAATCCATCCTCTGTGAGCAATACAGCTCACATTCAAGCAGTAATCATAGAATCACAGAATCGTTTAGGTTGGAAGAGACCTCCAAGAACATCGAGTCCAACCATTAACCCAGCACTGCCAAGGCCACCACTAACCCATGTCCCCAAGCGCCACATCTACACGGCTTTTCAATCCCCCCAGGGATGGGGACTCCCCCACTGCCCTGGGCAGCCTGTGCCAGGGCCTGACAGCCCTTTCGGGGAAGAAATGGTTCCCGATATCCAACCTAAACCTCCCCTGGTGCAACTTGAGGCCGTTTCCTCTTGTCCTGTCACCTGTTACTTCGGAGAAGAGATTGACCCCCACCTCTTCCGATGTCTTCATCGGATACAAAGCACTTGAACTGAAGATATGGTTATTGTTCTTTTTGTAACAGCTGTATGGTTTTGGAAGGTGACGTGAGAAGATGAGGTGGGAGGCCTCATGGCCCGCACCTGGAGCAGGACATAGGTCTGGGAGCCCGTGTGTGTCGGTGGTGCAGCAACTGGAGCAAGCATGAGCGTGCGAGCAAGTGTGTGACCGAGTGTGTGACCGCTGGCGAAGACCGAGCCAGACGAGGATGTGAAGGGGCCAGGAGCTGGGGATGTCCGTGTGTGTGTGTGTGTCTAACCATAGGAGGATCTGGCAGCCAGAGGGACCAGGGAAGTCCCAGCCAGCTGCTGGAGAGACGGTCGAGTCTGGCAGTTGACCGAGACCTCTTGTGTGTGTGCACACGTGTGTAGGTGTCTGTAGGGGGGAGGAACAGCGAGGATCCAGGGCCAGCTGCCGGACAGACTGCGTGTCCAAGGGGTCCACAGGGCGTGAGCGAGGGGTCTGTGCCACGGCTGGAGTGGGGTCTGCAGCCTCGGGGCTTGCTGTGCCCCGGTGCCGGCAGCTGGGAAGACTGGGATCCAGGGTCAGCTGCTGGGCGGGCTGTGTCTGAGCCCTGCTGCTGGAGGGATCCACGCTGCACCTGTGTGCGTATAGACATTTCGCACTGATCCAACCTCTCCCCCCAACAGTCTCTTGAAGTAATTGTGTCTCATTCTCCTTGGGCAGATACTGTCGGTTATGGCTTGGAAGATTTGAGGATGAAAGAGAGAAAGGAAGCAGCAGAATGCCCTGAAGCATCTCTTGGGGATGGGAGGAATTAATTAATCAGCGAAGCTGTGCCGGGATGTTTCATTCTAACCGGTCTCTCTTGTATTTCAGCCCTGGCCCAGTGTGTCCAACCTGGCCAAGGATTTCATCGATCGTCTACTCACGGTGGACCCCAGTGACAGGATGACAGCCCTTCAGGCCCTGAAGCACCCGTGGGTGGTCAGCATGGCAGCCTCTTCCTCCATGAAGAACCTGCACCGTTCCATCTCGCAAAACCTTCTCAAGAGGGCGTCTTCTCGCTGCCAGAGCACCAAGTCCGCACAGTCCACCCGCTCCAGCCGCTCCACCAAATCCAACAAGTCGCGGCGGGTTCGGGAACGGGAGCTGCGCGAGCTCAACCTGCGCTACCAGCAGCAGTACACTGGCTGAGCACTGGGCTGGGACCTGCCAGGCGTCTTTCCAGATGTCTTCTCTGCGGTGTGGGTGTGCAGCATCCGTTGCCGTGCACACACTCAGTGAGGACATCCAGGTTCCTCCCCCCCTCCCTCCAGGTGTCCCCCCCGTCCACGAGGAGGTGTCCCCCCGTGCGGAGGAAAGGGGACCTCGTGGTGGCCGTCACACCCTGCGAGCTGTGCCACGGGGTCTCACGCAGGAAACGGGGGAGCCCTTGTGGGCTCAGAGCAAGCTCAGAGCATCAAGTAATGCAGCGATTAAGGAGCCACGTGGGGAGGAGAGCTCTTTCTGTAGCCCGGGAGCTTGGTTGTTCATAGTTATTTATTAATTCCAGAGCGTTAAGTTTCTCTCACTTGCATATGAAAAAAAAAATCACTTTATGTGTATGTACATGCACGTATGTGGATGCACATACACGTGTGGGTGTGTATATGTATTTAAAAATTATATATACACAAATTCTGAGCTGGTTTCGTCAGACTCTGTGGTGCCTTTGCAGTGAAGCTGGTATGAGTCATGCAGTTAGAAGTAGGGTAGCTCTGACTCACCAGCCTGCTGCCCACCAGCTCCGTGCCGAAGAGATGCCAGACAGCAGTTTTCCATGGGCTGGGAAGCTGCGAGGTTTCCCCAAGGGCTGCCATCCGCCTGATGACGTCAGGGGTTTACTCAAGCTGCGTGAGAGCTGCCGTGCAGATTGGCAACCAGGCTGAAGCGCTGCGAGCTCGGAGCTGTGGTCCGGTTCCTTCGATCTGGCCTGGGTGGGCGCTCCTGAGGGAGGGGTGGGAAGGGATCATCGTCCTGCAGGAAGTTCATGGTACGCAGAGAGATGTCTTTGGCAAGACAGGTTTTTTTGGGGTTCCTTGCTGTCCCCCTTGAATTATCCTTCCCCTATCGCAGCAAGAGCAGTGCCTACCATGCAGGGTATGCTGTTCTTGCTGTGATGTGGCCCTGTCATGTCTGCGACCTGTTACATGTCTTGAGACGAGCGTTACCGACCATGTCACTTCACCAAAACTTTGGTGGTTCCAGGGATGGGTCCCTGCCTACAGATTTTATGGGGCTCCCCTGCTTTGCATGCCTGTTCTGCCCCAGTCTTGCTCTCCCTGCTCTGGGACAGGGAAGGAGTGGTGGGAGCTGTGGGGATGGCCACAGATAGCTCCGTAGCATCAGGGTAGGGGCTTGAGTAGTGGAGGTCTGGTCCTGGAGCGTCAGCAGAGAGAATCCCCTGGAGACGCTGCAGAAAAACCTCAGAGCTGTTAGGTGTGACTTAAATCCAACAGGAAAAAGCTGCCTTTCGGGTTTCCTTGTGCTGGACGAGCGATGTGGGGGCCTCTTGTGAAGGACCTCTGAGGGGAGGTGGGTGCTGCAGAGCTGAGCTTTGTGCAAGCCTGCTGAGATACCTTCCCAACTAATGAGAGCGGCAGAGCGGGGCTGCTGGCAGAGTCTCGGGGTGGATGCGGCTTCTTGTGATAGCAGAGGCAAGATCTGCGGTGAAGGTGAATGCTGGGTTTTGAAGCTTTTCGTACAAAGCCGTACGGTTTGCTTCACGCCGTGCGCTTGGGAAGTGCTCGCTTAGCTCTGGGCTGGAGGTGCAGGCTGTGCAAGTCAAGGGGCTGGCGAGCGTGGCCTTTCCGCCCAGGATTAATGGCTGTGCCACTGTGTTTTAGTGTCAGTGTCGTGGGCCCTCCCCAGATTGTCTTGCATGTTTATCCTTAAAATAGGTATTTTGCCTATGCGAGGAGGTCAAACCGATGAACTGAGCCAAGACCTCTAGAACCTGAGACCCTTCCCTTTAACCACTAAACCATCAAAACGCCCAGGCGTTGTGCAGGTATCTACCCACACCGTGCCTTCGTGCATCTCTTGTGGGGTGGAGGATAAACGAAGGTGGAGAGGTCAGGATGTTGAGCTCTGGTCTGACCAGGCTTGTTTCTCCACCTTCACAAAGCAGAACAAGAATCTTCTCATCTGTGACAATTTTTGCTTTGTTGCTCTTTTCAGCAATTGTTTTTTCACCAGGAAAAGTTCAGAGCGATGTCGTTTGGGGTGGGATATGTTTTGGGAAGCGAGATGTTGCTATATAGGTTCCTGGCAGTGTCAGTTTTCTGTGATGGTACTCTACGACTGGGAGGTGAATTGGCAGGAGGGAGGATCCTTCACATCCACGAGCAATGCTGGACAGCTGCAGCCTGCCTCTGTGGCGTGGAGATGCGGGTGGTCCTCAGGCATCCCGCTGCTGGGGAACTGCACCACAGAGCACCAAGTCCACCCCATAAGAGGCTTTGGCTTTCCTAGAAAAAGAACTCTCCTTCTCTTTACAAACGCAATGTTTTCTTGTTTGCATGGAAAAATCAATGTAAACATGGGGAAAATCTTACGGGCTTTCCTTCCATCATTTGGTTATAACACTCTTGGCTCAATCCCTCTTCTTTTTCTAAATTCAGTGTTTGCAGGAACTCTTATACCCAGACACTAACACGTGTGGGCAGAGGGGAGTCTAGCAGAGCTCCGTGCAAGTGTCCCGTGGAGTCCTCGGTGGTCTTTCTGTTTTCACTCTGTCTGGAAAACTGTGATGGTCCAAATGCTGCGTTGCAAGGTCCAGCTTAAGAACAATCCCTCGGGTGCTTTTATCCTTGCAATTGTGGCTCATTTTCAGCTGGGTCTGGGGCGGGGGACAGGCAAAGTGCTGTAATTTTGAGCTGTAGTTCAGGTGCCTTCCATCTGTCCTCTAAGAAGCTCTTCACTGTGAATTGTCTCGATCATCTCTCTTCATGTATATTCCACAGGGGCATCTCAGTGCTCAGTTTGTCTTAAGTCTCAGGAGTTTACACTTTTCAGGAGCGCCTTGTTTGGGGATTTTAGAAGCTAAAATCTCTCTGAACGATGTTTTTTCTGCTCTTCCGTTTAATTTTTTAAATCTCCTTCTTCGGCTCTTAGTGATGGTTCTTAATTTGGCTCGCGGGGTTTTTTGGAAGACTTTCTCTGGTGCTGAGTGAGCCGGGAGAACGCGGGTCACAACCGCGTGTTCCAGACCGTTGCTGTGTTGCAGTCCTTATATTAGCTGGGGTGCAAATCTCGGAGTGCTTTTGTTTTGCGATGAAAATGAAGTTGGAATGACACCTAGTGGCAAATCGCAGTGTGTCCTTGTCCAAGGACAGCCCTCTTCGAGTTACCTGCCTGCTGTTTCTGGGTGAGATGCTCTCACAAAGAGGAATCTGGGTTTGGTGGTGGTCTTGGACCACACCTGCAGTCCTCGATGCTCAGCAACCTTCTCAGCGTGGCACCGTTTTCTCCTATATTGATCCCAAAGAAGGGCATTTTAGCCCACACCGGGATGAGCATGATCCCATCTGCTGGAAGGGGTGCTGAATGCTGGGGAAGAGAGACGTGCAGTCGGCCCCCGGTGCCTCAAGGAGATGCTCACCAGCACCCTGCCTTGGGGAGACGTCTTAGGGAGCACTAGGAGAAAGCAAAGCCTAAAGATGCTGAGGCTGGAGTCAGTAGGTTTGGGACTTTCTCCCATCACGAGACACGATGGAGCAGCTCGGGGTGTTGCTTCCCAGCGTATTCGGTTTCGGGGAAATGCAGCTTTACGGAGGAAAGGGAGTTATGGTGGTTTGTCTTTTGGAACTTAGCAGTACTGTGGAAAACCATCCCATCGCTTTGTCCTGGGGGCTTGGCTGCTCTCTTGGAGGGGAGAATTGCGGCTTCAAAGGCCTGTTGATTCTTTGATTTTTATTTTTTTTGGAGGGTTATTGGAAATGAATGTGAAGAGGTCTTCCAGAAACAACGTTAGGTGGTCTACAGACTTGCATCCGGATTTTTGAGTACGTAATGTATTTTTCTGTGCATTTTGCTGAAACAGCAATTACTTGTCCATGTCTGATTTACTTCTCAAGCTTCTAAAAACCACCATGTCAGCCCAGTGGCGGTAGAAACCCCTTTCCTTCAATCCAGACGAAGTCCGTGCTGTTTAACACTGAGATTGCGATAGCATCCAGATGCTCCTGCCAGTTCCTGGGCTGCGTTGTTCTTGGAAACGTACAACCATACGTGAGGGGCAGCTTTACAGCCTTGCGATGAGAGCGAGCCCAGACAAAAGGGCTCGGCCCCGCTGGCTTCGGTGGGGATGTGGAAACCAGCTGCAGTGTAGGGCCTGCGTTACGTATTTGTTTTGGAAATGATAAGCCCTCAAACCCCTGACTTCTTTGGAATTTGGATATTTTCTTCCTTTAGGTCAGATATTTTCTGCTCTGGTAATTTACATTCTTTCTTATACCCCGCTCCATTTTTCAGTCCTGTTTTCTACCTGGGTGTTTGGCTGAAGTACGAACATAGTCGCCTTTTATGTAACGCACAAACTGGAATAGGAATCATGGTTAACTCGGCTACTGGGCAGCAACTCCGGCTCTGCAGGAGCCGTGGCGAGTCCTGGAGCAAGGTAAAAGCATCGCGCGGTGCCTTGCTGGCGGGAGAGGGCTCCCTTTGAGGACCCTGCAGCGCAGGCTCAGCTCGAGACGACCTTGTACAACATAGGACACGTAGTGCGTGGCTGTTACGGGCCTCTTAGTGGTCTGCGTGGAGCCATAGTCTTATTTTAAGTGATAATACTAAAGATTTGGAGGGTTTGAGGTGGGGTAAATTAAAATCTCGATTGTTTGATTTAATTTAGTTTTCTAAATGATGCGAAAACGCAGAGATTGGCTTTTGGGGGGGATCCCACCCTCTGGAGGAGTCGCAAACTGTTCTCTGGCAGCAGTGTGAGCCCTTGGATTTGCAGGGAGGGTGGTTGTGGCCCGGCCTCTCACCAGCTCAGCTTCCTCCCGCGAAATACCACAAAGTGCCTGTGCCACTCGGTGCCGGATACCCAGCCCCAAGTTGCCTGCGCCACTCTCGGGAGGTTTTTTTGGTGCTTTTTTTCTGACCACTCAGTCTCCTCTTTCAGCCTGGATTAAGAACGCAGCTCTTGGGTGCTCCGGAGGCAGATCCCCGCATGTCAGCTGTGCCTTACCGAGCAGTAACTTTGCCAAAAGAAAAAAAAAAAAAAAACCCAAATGTGAAGCGGCAGGGACGCGCGGTGGCAACAGCATCACGGAGCTTGGTACCTTCCGCCCTCGGTGTCCCGGCGGTGGAGGGAGCGCGGGAGCCAGTGGGCTGCTGCCTGCCTGGTGACACTTTTTCCTTCTCCCGCTGTCCTCCCCTGCGCGGTAATACTGTAGATCCCTCGTGGGTGTGACGGGCGAGCTACTCGCTGCTGTTGCAGATAACGTTGCACTGTGTGTGTCTGCTGAACGTGGAGGAGATCTGCGGCCCCAACGAGGCGCGGCAGAAACGAGCAGCTCCTGCGTGGACGCCCAGATGCCGTGAGTTTTCCTGTTGCCTTTCACTACGGAAAGACACCTCCCGGGAAGCCCTCGGGACCTGGAGGTCTTCCAGCGCTTGCTGTTATTTTTAGTCACCAAATTTCCGGTGCTGGGTTGGAACGTATCTCCGGTCGCGTCCCGTTAGTCTCCTGACGGGGCTGTTTTGAGAAGCATCCAGTTCTGTGACTTGCCTTTCGAGTCCTGTCTTTACACTAAGGACTGTCCTGTAGGATGAGGTCTGAACCATTGTAATTAGTCTGTAACGTTACGATTAGAGTGTACAGAATTATTTATTTTGTGTACTCGGTCCGATAACATGTAAAGGTATTCTGTGTACCCCATCGCTCTGCTGTCGTTACTTGGGGCTCGTGGATGGCGCTCGGGCTGGCTGCTGAAAGGCGCCGCTTTCCGGGCGGTGAACGACGGTCGGTAAACGCATCGAGAGCCAGGAGCTGCTCACCCCTCTAATGTGTTCTCGGAGCACAGCAAGAAGGTACCAAAGTGCCCACAAAAGAGTTTGCTGGTTTCTTTAACGTGGCTGCCAGGCCAGGAGCTGCCTCAGGGAGACCTTGTGCGGGGCTGGGACATCCGCAGGGATGCTCCGAGTGAGTTGGGCTGTCACCCTCTTGCTGGAAGGCAGGGTTTGGAGGCTCAGCGGGCACTCTGGGACGTTGCGTTCACTTCTCTTTGACTGCAGGGTGGCCAGCAGGGCCAGAGAAACACCCCAGTTTGCCCACAGCAGCCCGTCACCTCTCCGGTTTCGCTCTGAGCAGCTTCTGTGGACCATCAGGAAAACCTGTAATACCAAGTGAAAAATGCACCCTCCTTTCGAACCACCTCCTCCTGGAAGTGAGGCGATTTCTCAGGGGCGCGGGACCCCGTCCCACGGCGGTAGGGACGACAGCGGCCTGAACGCACGGAGCAAACGGCCCATAGCGCTGCAGTTCATTAATCCCTCTTGGAAGCTCCACGTGGCCGCCAGTTTCTTCTGCCCTTATGGCCCGTTCCCACAACTGTGATGTTCAGCTGGCTGTCAGGTCATTCAGGAGCTAACTACCGCCAAAAAAGTGTGTGCTGCTTTCATGTCATGGGGTTTACTGCAGGGAGCTCGGCCCCGTGCTTCTCCCCTACGTCCCAGGCGAGGCTCTCCCAGGCGAAGGGGTGCGAGCCAGCAGCTCCACGGGCTGCTCTGCAAGCCCCTGTTCCCCCACCTCTGTTTGCTCCAGTGCCTCGTCCTCCCTGCAGAGCAGACCACTAAATGAAGCTAAATTTTATCCAAACTAAAACTTACCAGCCCTGGCCTGTATTTGAGCAGCTTTTTTTTTTTAAACGCAAGCATTTGTCTTTACCCTCCGTTCATGACCTGTAACCCTTCCCGTGGGTACGTCTCTGCGTAGCGTCGTGCTTTCTCTGCGACTGCTTGAGACGAGAGCGATTACAACACTCTGGGGGCTGCGATTCACGCAGCAAAGGTTTTATGTTGCATTCACGTTGCTGGTAAAGAAAAAAAAAAACCCCACGCCTCATGTTGGGACGGTCGGATCCTGCTCCTCTCCTCGCTGTCCTCGTGACCAGCTCTATTTGGAGCTGCCAGGAACCAGGTTTTAATTCATTCACCATGTGTGAACACGAGACTTTTTTTTTGCACCTGCCCTTGTCTCAGGAACGTGGTTGGGCGGAACCACTGCTTGCCTCTGAAAGCCTGTCGCCTGGCCTTGAGTTTTGTTTTCAGCTTCAGATTTTCCTTTGGGCTGGCCTTGAGTTTCCCGCTCTGTTACCTGGCAAACCTGCGCGTGTGAAGCAGCGCGCTGCTCTCCAGCTGCCCCCTGCCACCTTCCCAGGAGCTGGGGCTGCCGTTGGCGTTTCTGCCTTTCGGCTCCGTGTTCCCGGGCTGCTGCACAAGCTACAGCTTTCAGTTGCGGGCAGGGATCTGTGCACCCACCGTGCACCCACTGGCACCCGCCCTCCAGCACTTGCTGGTGCTGAGCCTGGTGAGCCCCACAGTCCCTTTCCTGGAGGAGCTGATGCTGGTGGGACCAGCTGGTGCTGGAGACCCCGCGCCTGGGTTGGTGGCAAGGCCGTGACGGGTGACATCGCCCACCCTCAACGCTGCGGGGTCTCTGGGCTGGCGCCAGGGTGTAGATGTGTCTGCGCGAAGACCCCCGGAGCAGCCCTTGAGCCGCAGCCAGCCCTGCTCCCCCTCTGCCTGCGCATCGTGTCCTGCCTTCCGCACGTCCCCAGCGGGTCCCAGCCGGGCACCGAGCTCCAGCGCGGGGAGGTGCTGGGCTTCACCCCGCCGCAGGGTGCCCCAGCCTTCCCCCGTGCGCTTTCCACCCCGGTCTGCGTCGCGAGAGGAAAGGAGGCAGAGGCAGCGCGTGGCACAAGCAAATGCTGACGCTTTATTTTGCGGTGGGGTGCCTTGTTCCGGCTCAGCCCCTGGCCGGCTCTGCCGGGAGCAGCGCCCAGCGAAGGGATGCCTCCGGCGCCGGCTCTATCCCTGAGCAACAATGTAGTCGATCCAGTTTCGGAACTGGCTTACGCGGGTGTAGATGGCCGGCGTGCGGACGTTGCAGTTGCTGTTGCCCCAGGAGACGATGCCGACCAAGGTCCAGACGTTCCCGTTCTGGTACACCAGGGGTCCGCCGGAGTCACCCTGCGGAGAAGACACCTCCTGCTTAGTGGTCCTGCCACCCCGGCCACCTCGTCCCCTGGACACGGCCGGGTGCTGTAGCTTAAATCTCTGGCTCCGTAGGTGCAAGACCTGCCGTGTCCTCCTCCTCCGCCCTCCCCGTGGTGCGGCGGGAGCTCGGCTCCTTACCTGGCAGGAGGAGGCGCCGACCCCGCCGGCACAGAGCATGGAGCTGGTGATCTGGCTGCCCCAGTACTGCATGCACTGGCTCGGGGAGATCAAGGGCAGGGCTACTTGCTGCAGGCGCACTGCCAAGGCTTGGGCTGGGGAAAGAGGCACCATTAAATCGCCCTGGTGTCGGCGTGTCTCCTGGGGCCTTTGGGAGCGCACAGGCACCCTGGGCAGGCTCCCACTGGTGCTCCCAAATAGGGGTGCTGCCATGCAAAGCACCTTCCCGCTCCGTGCCAAAGGACCCCTGCTTCCCCGGGCGTGATCGTCTTGTGCAAGCAGCCCCGAGCGAGGGCCAGCTTGCGCACAGTCACCCCTGGGGTACGCACGCACCCGCCTCCCGAGCACGCACCTACGCCCGTGCTTGCACCGACGTCCGCACGCTTGTACGCGCCCAGACGGGGTTACTCAACTGCCCGACTCCCCCCTCCCCACGAGGTGTCACCCCCCTGGTGCCCATGGGCGCCCCCCGCCCCCGCAGAGCCCCCAGGAAGGACGGCAGCCGCCTGCAGCCCTCCCCGAAGCTGCGGCGCACGTACAGCTGGTGCTGGTGCGTCCCCAGCCGGTGGTGATGCACTGGAGGTTGCTGGGCAGAGACTGGTAGGCGGGGGGCAGGCAGACAGGGGAGACGCGGGACCCCAGCTGGGCGGGCGAGGAGAGCCTCAGCAGGGTGATGTCGTTGTTGAGGTTGTAGGGGTCCCAGTTGGGGTTCGTGATGGCCTGCCGAGAAACACCGGAGCGCTTCATCCCTGCCCTCCGGGAGCAGCTGCAGCCCAGAGCTCCGGCCCCGTCCCAGGACCGCGGCCGCGTCAGCCCGGCTTACCCTGGACACGGTCTTCACTTGAACGTACTCTGTGTCGGAGAGGAGGTCATATTCCCCGAGGACAACGATGTGGTAGTACGGGCTGCGAGAGGTAAGGGAGTCAGGGGGACGCGCGGCAGCCAGCGCCCGGGGTGGGAGCAGCGCCGGGGGCTGCCGCGGGCACCGTGCGCCCTGTGCCCGAGGGAAGCCGCCCCGGGGAGGGAGCCCCGGCTGCTTAGTTCCTCGGGCGCCGGCCTTTGGGGATGTCCCGAGGGCCGCTCGGCGATGCCCAGTGCGCCCCGAGCCCCTGCTGGGTGGCACCGGCGGGGCTGCCCCGGCATCGCTCCTCACTTGAACTCGCAGTGGGCAGCCGTGACGACCCAGTTCTCGTTGATCAAGGAGCCGCCGCAGAAGTGGGATCCCGAGCGGGTCTGGGGAGGATAGAGGGAGGAGGAGCTGCGGGTGGGCAGGCTGAGCCCCCTCCAAAGCTGGGGATGGGCAGAGGGTGTTGCGGGTCCCCTCGGCGCCTGCCCAGCACCCGGCTCGCCGTGCCGTGCCGCTGCGGCGCTGACGGCACCGACGGTGCCCCTGCCCGGGGAGCGGGAGGGTGCCGTACCTGCAGGGACACCTGCCAGGGCCACGAGCCGGGCACTGCGCTCTGCCCGTTGATGATCCTCTCATTGTACAGCACGGAGGGGCTGATGGCGGGCACCCCGCAGCCTGCGGGAGAGGCAGAGGGGCACAAGGGTGACCCCGAAAGCTCAGGGCTCGCGCCTGGGGGCTGCCTGCGCCAGGGCGGGTGGCTCTGCGTCACCGTCCCCGGGGTGCCCCGGTCCTGCTGCACCCCGAGGACCTCCCCGCACCCACGGGCAGCGCTTACCTGAGACGGTGCTGGCAAGGGCCAGGCAGGCGACTGCCCACAGAAACGCCATCCTGGGAGGACACGGCTGTGCCCCCGGGGCCACCAGCTTTATAGCAGCCAGGAGCCACGTGGCTCGTAGCCAGGCAGGGCAGTGGTGACGGGCCAAACCTGGCACATTTCTGGCCTCACGCAAGCGGGGACGTGGGAACGTGCTGCCGAAAGGCACCCTGGGGTGCTCGGGCTACCGCTGTAATGAGTTGTGTCAGTTCTCAGTGCAGCCTGCGGAGCTGGAGAGGCAGAGCGCCGCAGGGCTGTGATGGGGGGGGCACAGGGGCTGCTTGTGGGCACACAGCTGGGGTAGCAGTGGGGCTGGTGTGGGAGGACACCCCATCCCCAGGCCTGTTTCACATCTGTTGGCACCAGAGCTGTTTTCCGGCGTGGCCATGAAGCCCCGGCCTGGGACAGCGCCAGTCCCAGCTGGACGTTCCCAGGGCCCAGGGCCACCCCTTGAACCCCGGCCCTGGCGCAGGTGAGCGTGTCCCAGAGCCAGCGGCGCAGGTGGGGAGGGCAGACGCCTTCCCAGGCAGGCGGAAGCCGTGGCCAGCGCTGGGCAAGCACGGCGTGAGCCCCGGGGAGGACAGTGGGCACCTCCCGGAGCTGAGGCTGAGCCCTCCGCCGGGGCATCCCCCCGCCACCGCAGCTGCGTGCTGGGGACGAGCGTGGTCCGCTCCGTCCTGGACACAGCGGGTACGTAGCGTCTCCATCATCCCCCATGTCCCTGGGTGACGCTCCCAGGGTGGCACCGGGTGCAGGGAGCCACCCCTGGGGTGATTATGAGCACGGGGATGGAGCCCCCCCTCCCTGTGCCACCCACATGCCCCGATCCCTGCCCTGACCCACTGGGGAGCAGAGCCTGGACGCTGGGGAGTGATTGCAGAGCTCAGGCCTTTATTTCTGGCAGCGGTGCCACGCAGGGACAGCAGGATCTGGCCGCCACAAGGCAGGGAGCGTGGCAGAGCGTGGAGGCCTCCCCGGGTGCCGCAGGGGCTGGGCACAAGGATGCGGGCAGAGAGACAGGCTTCGCTCCTGATCTTCGCGTGGTCCCTGGGGGGGAGATGGCCAAGGGCTGGACAGCAGCAGAGGATGGAGGAAGAGCCAGCGCCCAGGGCGGTGCTGCCCGTCACGGAGGAACCTTGGGGTGGGAGGAGGATCGACACACCAGACACAACCACGCTCTCCAAGAGGCTGGAAAGTCTTGGACTCCTGTCTTGGATGCCGGCAAAAGAGCCGGGGCCAGGAGCCGGGCAGGTCAGCAGGAACGCGGAGCTGTCCCCACACGTTGACAGCACCACCCGGGGTGGTGAGAGCCCCTTGTGCCCTTCTCTGCGGCTGTGAGCCAGGACAAGCTGGCTGAGCTGCTCTCCACCGTCCGTCCGCGCAGGGCCCAGGCTGGAGCCACAACTGAGGAAGACCTTCCATGGCTAAAACCCTCCTGCAAGCCTGGGTCTAGCAAGGCTCCAGTCTGCCTCGGAGCTGGGCTGGTGACAGACGCCATGGCCAGGACACGCCGGACACTCAGGGAGCCTCAAATATCTCTGCAGCCCCACGGAGACGTGGACTCACCCCAGCTGCAGACTCCTGTCCTTCGCTCCGCGGCTCCGCTTTCTCCTGCAGGCAATAGGCCGGACCTGAGCAGCCCTTGAAATAGCTAAGGGTTGATTTTCTCCTGACCCAGCTCTCCCGGGACTGGTGCTTGCAGGGGACAGTCGGCTCAGCGAGGCAAGACCAGAGGAGGACGGCACGTATCCAGACCGTCCCCAGCACAGGGCAAGGCGCTGGGCGGAGGGGATGCCGTGTCTCATCTCCGTTCTCCCCACGCGCAGCCTCCGAGACATCCCGCGTGGTCCGTAGGCCCGTGGGGGCAGGGGGGAGCGGGGAGCAGGCCGTGGGGCGCAGCGTCAGGCACACTTGCCCTTGCGAAGGCAGAAGGGCAGCTCCGGCGCGGGGACCAGGATGGTGCTGAAGATGGGCCGGTAGCTCTCAGGCAGGACCTGGGGGTGCTGCGCCATCATTTCCAGCACCATGTGCCGCACCTCCTTGGAGACGTCGCCCCGGAGATCCAGCAAGGTGGAGACGTGCTCGTCGCTGGGCGGAGAGCAAGAGGTGAGTCCGAGCGCCCGCGGCACCGTCCACGGTGCTCGTGTCCCGCAAACCTCCCGCGATCCAGAGAAGCTGAGCTGAGGCCAGGGGAGAGCTGGTGCTTTGCACCAGCCAAACCTCAAAATGTGCTTGAAAAGAACCCCACGAACCTTGTGAATTTGGTTTTGCCATTTCACGAGTTTTAGCCGATTCTGACATTTCCAATTTGCTGGTTTGTGATTTCTCACACTTTTTTGCCACCAAATACAGATGGGTGAGTGCCACGGCAGAACTGCTTTTGCCTTTACATCTTTGCCCTTGGGACTTTGCAAGAACCCCTCAGAGCTGGAGCGTGGGAAAAGGAAACCTCAGGGAGAAGGGGAAGGAAGCTCAGGTTTCTGCCTGCTCTGCAGCGTAACCTCACGGCGTCCAGCCCAAGCCTGGCTCCCCTGGGCAAACTCACGCCTACCCCGTCACGCGGGAGAGCGGAGCTGGGTTCTTACCTGACGTCGGGGTACTTGGTGACGAAGCCCAGCACCTCCAGGCTGAGTAGTGCCGGGTCTTTGAGGCAGATCAGCTCCCGCAGGGCAAAGACGGCCTCCAGGCTCTGCTGGCTCCGCTCCAGACCCTGGGCGGGAGAGCGGCCACGTGCCAGACCCGGAGGAGGCCACCGCGGCGGCCGGCAAGACGCAGCCCCGTCCCCAGTGCCCACGCGGGGACCTGGCCCCCAGCAGCTGGCGTCTCCCCACTCGGCGCGTCCCACCGATCGGGGCTGGCTGCGCCGCCGAGCCGAGGCCGTGCAGCCTCGCCGACCTCCGCTGGGCAGGGCGGGTGGTGCCCCGAGTCCCCGATCCAGCCCGTTCCTCCCGTCTCAGCCTCGCGACTGCCCAAGTGGAACAGCCCTGCTTTGTTCGCAGCCTGATGTACCCACCCGCTCCGCCGCGGGCTGGAGGGGAGCAGGGGGGTGATGGAGGTGAGCTATGAGCTCCTTGCTGGGCGATGCTCCCCACTCGTGGCCCATCCCCGGCCTCCCGCCGCACCCGGGCACCTCTCACCAGGCCGCAGAAGAGCTCCCGGAGCTGCGTGGCGTCCTGCAGCAGGCGGGCGCAGAGCTGGCCCCGCTCCTCCTCGCTCTTGCACACCAGCTTCTTCTGCATGAGCGCCCGCAGGTACTGGCTCGCCACCAGGAGCTCGCTCTCCGCCAGCAGGACCTGGGCAGGGGGGAGCTGTTAGCGCGGGGCATCGCCTGGGTGTCGCACCCCCACGGCCCAAGGAAAGGCAGAGGGCAAAGGGGCTGGACGCCACACCACGCCGTGGGACAACCTGCTGGGAAGCCCCCTGGCCGGAGGGACAAGGGAAAGTCGCTGAATTTGGGGGAAACCCTGAACATCTCTGCGTGACGGTGCCCTCAGGGCTGCTCCGGAGGATACGGGCTCTGCGGCAAAGCCAGCAGCGACTGCGTCCCCTGCACCCCAGCACGGCACCCGGCCGCCCGACCTCCCTGCCTGCCTGACAAGGTGCCATTCGGAGGACGCCCCGCAGCAACCCTACCGTGAAGACGGGTTTCCTGACGCGGGAGAAGTCCTTTGCGTACTTGTCAATCACTTCGCACATGCTGCTGACGAGCTGGGACCCGGAGAGCCACTTGCGGGAAGGCAGCTGGAGGCAGAGAGGCTGAAAGAAGCAGAGGAGCAGCGTACGGCGCCCTGCGTCGCATCGCGCTTGCGGCAGCTGCGGGGCGGCACGACACCCCCCCGCCGCCGCCCGCCTGCCGGGCAGCACGGCCGCGTTGCCTTGCGAAGCCCCCGAGCCCCCGCTGCCAGCCGAAAGCCAACGTGCAAACAGAAGAGTGGTCTCAGTGAGGAAATTACGGAAATCCACCGGGGCTGCCCCTCCCTGACACCCAGAGACCCACGTTTGGGGGCTTTATCTGGGTCGCGATGCCCCACTGTGGGCAGCACCTGAGGTCAGCCCCACCTTTTGGCCTGTCCTGCTGTGATTTTATTTTTCATTTCCCCTCCTCTCCCCTTCCCTTGTGCAGACATAACATGTTTTTGGCCGAGGGCTTTGACCTCCTGCTCCTGCCCTGCTGCCCCTGCCCGTCTCCCTGCCTGCGGGCAGACATTCCCTCTACGGCTCTGCTGGGGCCACCGCAGTCTCCACGCTGCCTGCGAGCGCTTCGCCCTTTAGCCGCTCCTTTGTTTTCATGGCATTCAAGCCCTAAATAGCAATGCCGCTAATTATTCCAGATTTTTGGTCCAGACTCCAGGAAAGCTAAATTTGACTACGCTGGCAGGAAACGACTCGGGCAGTCGCACACGGGCTTGTATCCTCCGCACGGACGTTGCCTCTCTCCTGTAGGTTTTCTGCCGTGAAAGAGCCATAAACAGGAGCGCGAGGCAGCCCGGGGGGGCTGCGGCTCCTGGTCTCTGTGCGTTAGCGGTTTGGGGGCCACCAGCCATCTGCCCCAGCGATGCAGGGCGGTGCTGGCTGGCGACAGAGGTGGGGTGAGCTGAGCGTGGCTTATCAAGGCCTGGGAGCCAGGCTGGCAGAGATGTCTGCAGGATGAGAGCGGGCCACGGGGTGCGTGGCGGGGACCCCGGGCAGGAATAAGCCCGTGCCTGGGGGTGTTGTTGCCGGGGCCGGGTTTGCTGCAGCCCTGCCGGCCCCGGGGGCTGTGGACAAGGGTACCTGCAGGTCCAGGAGCAGCTCCTCCAGCAGCAGCTGGCAGGCTTTCTTCTGCGTCCTGTCTAGAGCAGCCCGGAGGGACGCGGGGACTTCTCTGCGGGCAGTGTCGGGGTGCAGGGAGGACACGGAGGAGCTAGGAGAGAGAGAAGAAGGGAGGGGACGGGTAGCCTGGGAAGCACGGTGGGGACGCTGGTCCCGCAGGGGGAGGGGGAGGATGTGGCTTCCTTGTGGGTGGTGGGGTTGCCACAAGAGCTACCAGGTGCTGGTGCACGTTACCCGAGAGCCAGGTTGTTGTTGAGCATGGCCAGCAGGTAGGAGACGTAGTACTTGGGCACGGTCCGGTCCTTCTGGTGCTCCTTCCCGCATTGCGCCAGGGCTTCCCGCAGCCTGCGACACAGCGAGTCCCCCGTGAGGGACGGGCAGAGCCCCGCACGTCTCGCCGCAAGGACCTGGAGCTGGGATGCGCTCGTGGACCTCCCACAACCCTCCCAGCTCACTTGGCCCTTTCCAGGTCCTGCCGCCAGGCTGGAGAGGGACAGGTTGTTGGGCAGGGGGGGACGGCGGGGCCCACTGTGGACCCCTCGGGAGAGCAGGGCTCGGCACTGCTGGAGAGGCGCTTGGGGCAGCCAGCCCTGGGAGCCGCTGGCCCCAAGGGCTGAGACGGTAGCCCCGTGGGTAGACAGGCTGCCGAGCCTTCTGGGACCGGGATGAGCGCGGGGTTCCCCGCGGCAGATCTCCACCATCAGCCCGTGGAGCTTGGCCGTGGGATCCAGGGTCTGTGAGGATAGGCAGGGGTGCGAGGGGCTCCACTGACCGGCCCAGAAATGCCTCGAGCTCCTCCAAGGCCATGGTGTAGACCTTCTGCTGCAGAGAGTCCGTGATCAAGGAGGCCACCTGGATATTCTCATTCAGCATCTGCACACGGAGAGGGGAGTGGAGGTGAGTCAGCAGGGGGCTGCAGGCCACGGCCCCCTTTTTAGGGTCCCTCAGCATGGCCATGCCCCATGGCGCCGGGGACCCACCTGCATGACAATGACGGGCAGGGCTGACTGGAAGAAACCCTGATGGTCCGTCTCAGGTTCCTCTTCCCTGAACCACTCCTTGAACTCCACTTCCAGGGTCCTCTGCATCCACTCGAGCACGCTGGCCTGGGGATGGACACCCACCACGGTCAGCCCAGGAGGTCAGACTCCCCCGAGACCCAACACACAGCACAGCAGTGAGTCCGGGGCCTCCTCCCGCAGGCTCGCGGTCTCCTGCTGCTGTCAGAGCAGATGCCGGCGCAGCGGCGGCGGTCGGGTCCCCGTACCCGTTGCACGTGTGCTGTCCCGCTCGCTCACCTTGACTTTCACCACGTATTTCCTCTCCGTCTGATCCACGAGCTCAGGGGACATCAAGGGACCCAGAGCGGAAACGTCCACTTCTGGGAGAAGGTCAGGGTGACCCATCATCTCTGGGCTGGAGGGCAGAGGTGGGACAGGGCTGGGAAGACCCGTGTTTTCCAGCGGTTCCTACCTCTCCCTCTGCCCTCCCGGTGGTCGCCCCCAGGCAGCCGGAGCCGCTCTCCCACCACCGGCGGACAGCCCAGCTGGGCTGGTGCTGACCTGCGGTACACCCGGAGCGCCCACTCGAGGAGGAGGAAGAGCGCCTGTTTGTCCAGGTCCTCTCGGAGGATGTCCTGGAGGTGGGCAGTGAGGGCCTGGTGGTACGTGGCAGCGCAGACGCTGAGGATGTTGTAGTGAGCCGGGACGCACTGGACCATCAGGTCCTTCACCACCCGCAGCTCAGACACGACGTCCTTCTGCAGCGCTGCCAGGTGCCTGGCCAGCCCCGGCCCCTCAGCGTCCACACGGGCGGCATGGAAGTGGGCTCCTGTGATGGTCTCCTGGAGAACGCGGTAAAACTTCTGCCTCCAGCCCTTTGGGCGGCCAGGGGGCAGGAAGGAGGCCTCCAGGAGCAGAGTATCATCTATCTTCTCCTCCCGCTCGATGATCCTCACAGCGGTGACAAAGAGAACCGGGTCCTCGCGCACCAGCCGCAGGCTGCTGCCCACGATGTCCCACAGCTGCTTGGCCAAGGTCTCGTTGAGCTCCTGCAGGCCACCGAAGTAGGACAGCACAGTTGCCTGGGCACTGGCGAGCCCGCGGAGGTGTAGCTGGGAGAGGATGTTGTCCCGGAGGTGCTCCATCATCATGAGCTCCGCGTGGGCCTCCAGGAGCTGCTGCCCATGGAGCAGCTGCAGCGTATGGGAAAAAACCTCGTGGACTGTGGGAGAGGGAGGAGAGACGCCGGGATTGAGTGCGGGGGGCGAAGGGGGTCGGCACCAGGGTCCCGGAGGCAGGTTAGCAGGGAGATGGTGAGGGGAAGGGTCTGAGAGCTGGGGCTCTGGGAACACCGTGCTGCATCAGGCTCTGGGGAGACACGGGCATCTCCATCCACGGGGACCTTCCAAACCCAACCGGCAAAGCCGGAGCGACTGCTCTGGCTTTGCCGCCAGCCCTGCGTGGAGCCCGGGGTTGGGCTGGAGTTCTCCCCAGTGCCTTCCAGCCCAAATCCACGAGGACCGGGCCAGTGCCTTACCCGAGAAGAGCTGGGGCAGCACCTGGACCACCGAGGCCAGCTGCACGTGCTCCGCCATCAGCGCCCGCATCTGCTGGAGGCCCTGGAAGCGGTCTGCACTGTCGAGCAGGGCCCACCGCGCAGCCCCCAGGTCCTGGCACACGCTCTGCACCTCCTGGGCCGCCGACCGCAGCTGCTCCAGCCCCGCACTTACCCCCTCCAGGTAGGACTGGACGGTTGACTGGGGAGCAGAAGAGGACGGAGGGGCAGTGGAGAAGCTCTCAAAGGCTGGAGGACTCACGCGCCGGTTGCCCCAGCCTTGCCAGGTCTCCCTCGCGTGCATTCCCAGCCCCACGAGGTGACATCTGCCTCTGCCAGCATGCCATCGTACCTCCCAGACCTCCCGTGGTGACCCCATCCCATCAGACCCAAGCACACCCAGCTTCAGGAGACCCGCTGCAGCGGCGGGAATGGCTCATTTCACACCCCTCTGGGTAAACTGAGTCACGGTGACTATTTGGGGGGGGGTCAGGCAACGGCTGCTGTGCAGGAGGTGGGAGAAGGGCATCACTTTGGGGTGACCGAGGCAGCAGAGGCAGCAGCAACCAGATGTCTCCTCTCAGTTTTAAAATATTACTTTGGTTCTGCAAAATATTTGCAGGTCACAGGGCTCCAAGTGTGTCCCCCCGGGCGTGCGAACGGCCCGAAGCACCTCAGCGGCCATGTGAACCCTCCTCCAAAATCTCTGAGGCCACGTCACCTAAAACAAGTTGCCTCCCGGCCGATTCACCCCCATTCAGGGAAGGAGAAACCATCTCCAGAATCATGAGGAGAAGGTTGGGGTGCTCAGACTGATGGGGTCTTGCGGATGTGTGTAGGGACGGAGTTTCTCGAGGCAGGGACAGACGGGAGCTCTGTGCCTCCTCCCAGGAGGGGAGCCCTCGGTGCTGGGGTGGGACGGTGACGGGCAGCGCCGACCCCCGCACGTGGGCTGTGCTCAACGCCCTTGGCGTTTTGTTTTGAAGGATGGTCGGAGACACGGGAGACTCGTTTGAACACTTCAGACAATGCCCAGGGGGTGTGGGGGGGTTACCAGATCTTTTCCCCCCAACAATTGCATTTCTCCCACCCAGCACCAGCCGAAGGACAAGATTTTGCCACAAGTGGATGCACAGATGATTCAACGCAGAGGAGGGGGCCCTGGCTGGGAGCCCTGCTCGGGGTGGGCTGCGGCAAACACCCACCTTCAGCCGGGACTGGATGGAGCTGTTCCTCTGCGTCTCTCGGCTCCGGTACTGCCCGAGCCCCTCCAGTTTCTCGGGGCGGTAAAACACCCCTGAAGCCCATTTCAGAGCGGCTCCTCTCGCCAGCTTCTCGGCCTTCTCGGCTTCCGGCCACTCCTCGTCTGGGGACGAAGCCAGGGGTTAGGGAGCCCAAGGCAGGCTCCCCCCGGCAGGGCAGGAAGGCCCCCGAGGGCAGAGGCAGGAAGCCGGCCGCCCACAGACCGCCAAGCACACCCAGACGTGGGGAGCCGGACGGCGCGGCAGCGAGCGGGTCCTTCCGCGAGGGCCCCCCCAAGACGCCACCGCCGCGGACGGGGGTTGTCACAGGGGCTGTGGCAGCGAGAAGGCTGCCCCGAGGGGCTGTACCCCAGCCTGCCAGCTCAGGCTGACCCCCAGGCTGAGCGCGCGGCCCCATCGCTCCCCCCAAGCACAACGCTGGGGGGGTCGGAGGGGGGTCTGATGGCACCCGGGAAGCCCTCGGCAGGGCTGAGGCTTCGGCGGTGAGTCAGCAGGAGGGATGGAGAGACGGCAGCTCTCACATGAAGGAGAGCCAGGCTGAGGTGAGGACGGGAGGCTCCCGGTCTCCCAAAGGCACCCACGCCGCCGTGGGGGGCCACGGCATCCCCGTCAGCACAGGGTCCGAAGCCGTGCCACAGGCCTTCTGGCCAGAGCGGAGGGCTGAGAACCAGCACCGTTATCACACGCCAGCCCCCCTCCCCAGCGCCTGGTTTCGTCCTTTCCCCCTGCTCCATCCCCAGCAACTTCAGAGCTCGGGGCTCTCCGCAGCCCCCTGGGGATGTCGCCCAGCGCCAGGCCGGGCTCCCACCGCGCTGGGGGTCCCGCCTGCACGGGCACCCGCGAGGCCGGGGGCGGCCAGCGGCCCTGGGACGCGCCGTGCCCTGGGCAGCGCTGCCCCCGCTGCGGGTCTCACCCCCGGGGCGCAGAGCCAGGCTTCCCCCCCAGCCCCCCAGCACCCCGCGGCCCCCGCCCCGGCACGGGGGTGGCGAGGCAGGCGGAGCCCCCACGACGCGCCGCCAGCGGCAGCATCCCCCCCCCCCCCCGCCCGGCACCGCCGGCTGCCCGGGGCGGGGGAACCGCGCGGGGCCGTTACCTGTGGGGCCGGCGGCGCGCCCGTCCCCCGCAGCCATGCCCATGGCGCCCAGGCCGTGCGAGCCGCGGCGCCGGGCCGGGCCGGGCCGGGCCGGGGGGCGCGGAGGAAGCCGGCGGCCGGCGGCCGTTTCCTCGGCGGGAGCGGCCGCGCTCTCAGGGCCGCGCTCGGGACGTCAGGGACGGGGGGCGGAGGGGAGGGGGGGGCACGGGGGGAGGCGTCGCGGCCGCCGCGGGCCTCGGGAGGGGAAATGGCAGCTCGGGTGCCCTCCTCGGCACCCCCCGGGCACACGGCCCCTCTCCGTGCCCCCCTCCCCGCACCGCCCCGCTGGCAGCCGGCCCGGCTCGGGGACGGACGGACGGACGGACGGGTGGCCCCGACCGCCCCCGCCCCCGTCCGTAGCGGGAGCCCAGCCGAGGACGGAGCCGCCGGGACAGGGTCCACCCGCAGCAGCCCGAGCCGCAGGTGAGAGCGCGGGGAAGCGGGGACGGACCCTTCCCGGCTGGGGCCGGACCTGGGGACGTCCCCCCCCGCCACAAGCCGCCTTCACCGGGCGGAGGCCGGAGGGTTCGCCCCGCGCTGGATGTTTTAGAGCGGACACTGGCGGGCGGCAGCAAAGCGCTGGCTCCCCCCGGGCGGTGCGTGGGCTCACGCGTGCAACCGCCGCACGGTGCCACGGGGAGCGGGGGGGGTGCCCGCCCCGGGGCTCCCCCGGGCGCTGCCCACGGCCCGAGGGGAGCCCGCAGCGGGCGGCGCCGGCCCCGCCGGGGGAGGGGCGGGGCGGGGCGGGGCGCGGAGCGAGGGGAAGGGCCGGGCCGGCCCCGCCGCCGGGCGGCCGCCCCGGAAGCTCCCGTCGTGCCCCGCGGCCCGGAAGCGGAGGCACGGCGGGGCCGGGGCCGGGGCCGGCGGCGGGCAGATGGCGGAGTGCGGGCCGCAGCCCCCCGGGGGTGGGAGCGGGGCTGCGGGGGGCGCCGAGCCGCCACGAGAAGAGCCTGGGGCTGCTGACCACCAAGTTCGTGTCGCTGCTGCAGGAGGCCAAGGATGGCGTGCTCGACCTCAAGCTGGTGCGGGGGCTGCGGGGTGGGCTCCGCGGGGCCGCGCTGCGGGGGCCGCGGGGGCTGGAGCGGGCTCTGCGGCGGCGGTCGGGGCCCGGCAGCGCCCGGAGGGCGGGGTGCCCGCGGCCGCCGGGGGTGCGCGGGGCTGCCGGGCCGCGCCGGGGGCCTGCGGCGGGGGCCCTGCGCCCGCAGCCCTCGCGTCCCCTCCCGCCGCTTCCCTCCCGGCAGCTCTGCGCGCCCTCCCGGTCTCTGCCAGCAGCTCCGCTTTCCCAGGAACGAGGAGGCAGCGGGCCTTCGCCCGAGCTTCAGCTGGAGCCCCGCTTGTCCGCCTTGGCCTCTTCCACGACCTTGCCCCGCGCCACGGTGCTGCTTGATCCCCGGCACCGTAACGATCCAGCCCTATAGAGCCTCCGAGACATATAGAAACAGATACCGATAGGCCCTGCTCCTCCCTGCTGCGCGTCGGCCCTCTGGCACGCCGCAGGAAGGGGAGCATGGTCAGAGTTGCCTCTGCCAGAGGTTGTCCCTGACGCCTTTAGGCTGCGGAGAAGTGCCCTGCGAACGCGCCGTGCTTCTGCTTTTTGCAGATCCTCACCCAGAGGAAGGAACTCTGTGTTTGTGGCATACGCAGTACTTAAACCTAGGCCTTTTCTGCGGGTGAAGTCCCTTTGCTGCGGTTGCTGCCTCCTGCGTGGGCATGCGTGCGAGTGCGCTCTGACCCATCGCAGGCAGCAGCCAAGGGCCAGAAGCCCTGAAGCTGCAGGGGCTGGAGGAGGCTCCTGGCTGTAGGCGTCCGTCCTCCCCTGTGCCAAATCATCATCTCTTTGGATTTGGGCAGAAGACCAATATTTTCCCGCTTAAAATGTCCGTTAAGTGGGATTCGCATTTGCTAGCGTGATTTGATCAGTTGTGTGGTGGAGGGTCCGTTACTGGTAGATGAGAGGGGACGTCGTTGCTGCGCTGACCTGCTCTGTACGTGCTGCCGCTGACGTGGTTGCTCCTGGCCGTGCCGGTGCGGCGCCCGTTAGACTCTTGCCGGTGCTGGGTTGCCGTGCAGTAGTGGAAACAGGCTTATCGGCACAGTCCGGTGTGTCCCGAAACCCGATGGGTGGAGAGTGGTGTGAGCAAGGCAGGGAGGTGCCAGGGCCGCCCGGGAGCTCCTGCCGTACAGCCGCGCTCCTCCCGGTGTCGATCAGAGGAATCCGCCTCTTGAAAAGGTGTCAATTCTCTATCAAGCGGCGTCAGATTGGATTTAGAAAAGACCTTTTGAACGTCGGCTTCGCTAAGCTGTTGTCAGTCGCACAGACAGCTCTCTGCGGTCCTCCTCCCACCCCCGTCTCTTTTACCCTGAAGGAGCACTGAATCTTTAGGCTCCCGGGCTAGTGTCTTCTAGCACCGCTTTGCTGCTGCGGAATGGTGACTGTTGGACCCGCTGCGAGCGCGACGGCTGGAATTTGGTTTGTGCTCAGGCAGGAGGTTGCTGGGTAAGAAAAGGAACGAAGGGGCAGTAGCTTCTTCTCACGGTCGTAATGACATTGAGAACGTGGCTTTGTAATTTGAGGCGCAGGGACAAGAGAGGTATGAGATGATGAGCAGAGCGCTTGGCCAGGAATTAATCTGACAGGCAGGAAGGAGTGAAACATGACTGAGAGTTTGGAGTTAAGTGTCTAACCTTTTTGCAGGCTGCGGATACCTTGGCTGTGCGACAGAAGCGACGGATCTACGATATCACCAATGTCCTGGAAGGCATCGGGTTGATCGAGAAGAAATCCAAGAACAGTATCCAGTGGAAGTGAGTGACAGAGAAGGTCTCAATCGTTCACAGGTCCCTTCTAGTCCCAGGTCCTGTCGTACGGGTGCCCTTTTCCTCCTCGGGCAAGCGGCGCTTCGTGGGGCTGTCGGCTAAGTGACGCTGTGGTTAAAATGCCCTGCTCCGAGCAGGGTCCCTCGGTGGTCTGGGCGTGCTGGTACTTCCCCCGGCTGCGCTGCGCCGATGGTAGTAATGAGGAAAGCTGAAGTACGTCTGGCGTGTCTCTCTTGCAGCGGGGCTGTTATTTTAGTACAAACTAAGTATTTGCAGCGCCTTGGGCTAGAAAAGATGCCTGTCATGGTACTGGGGGTGGGGGAGAGCCCTGCCCGCCTGGGAGGGAGGAGGATGTGCCAAGCGTTGCTGTGCTGGAAGGCGGGGATCTAGAGCGGGTACAGATGGGGCTTTCCGGGCGATCCGGCCTTGATGCGTGGCAGAGGTGGCAGTGAGGGAGGTGGCAGCCTCTGCGAGCGGCTGGGGCCGGTCTGGGTGCCGCCAGAGGCTGATGCATATCTCTGCTTTTCACTGTGCCCAGAGGGGTGGGTCCTGGCTGCAACACACGTGAAATAGCTCACAAACTTATCGAGCTGAAGGCAGACATAGAGGACCTGGAGCAGCGGGAGCAGGAGCTGGAGCAGCAGAAGATGTGGGTTCAGCAGAGCATCAAAAACGTTACAGAAGACGTGCAGAACAGTCGATATCCTTTGTGTGAACTGGTTACTCTGTCTCCGTGTCCGCTTGCTGGGCCGGAGAGCAGAGCCCGAGGGCCGGGCTGGTGCTGCCCTGCTCGGGGCAGAGGGGTGGTGGTGAGCGATGCTGGAGGATCTGCGCTGACAGGGTCAAGAGGCGGTGCCTGCCTTTGAAATTAGGGGTGACTCTGTCCAGCCTGGGAACCAGCTTCCTCTGCGGTGCACGGCTTCTCGTCTGGCTTTTTGAAGTAAAAAACGCTGTAATGTTTACCGTGATGAGAAGAGTGCTTCTCTCTGAGCCGCAGGTGCCGCCTTCTCGAGCACAGAGCTGCTCTTGTGGCTTGCCTCTCTCGGGCTGTCAGCTCTGGCGAGTCTGTAGCTTGCAGACCTCGCCTGCAGACCGCTTCAGAGCGTGGCATGGAGAGCCTTCTGGGAATGGCGCTTCTTGTGCTCAGGAAGGAAACGCCAGGTGCCCTTCGAGTTCTCTGTCTGCGCAGGAAGCTGCAGCCTTTCTCCTTAACCTTGGAAACGTTAGCGTATGTGACACATGAAGATATCTGCAAGTGCTTCACAGGTGAGGAGATGGTGCTCCATCGTAAAGACGCAACGCTGCAGTCCCATCGGGCTGTCCCAGCTGCTCTCCTTTCTCCAGGAAGGAGGAGGCAGCGCACCCCGGGCTGCCCAACAGCATCGAGTTAAACGTAGTGTGGGCTCTGACGCTGTCCTGGGTTTGCGTACCACCCAGTTGTAGCTTTCTCGTCACCATCGGAGGGGGCAGGCGGTTTGTTTACTCGTGTTTAAAGTGCCGTGTGTGCTGTTCCTAAGGAAGCCTTTTTGCTGGGTGTCACTACGTGAGTTCGTGTGTGTTTTGTTACAAGCCCTTGATTTTTAAGGGCTTGGGTGGGCAATGTTCTAATAATAGGAAGCAAATTTTACTGCACAGTAGAAGTCTGGGTGTAAGCAGGAAAATAGTATAAAAAATGGTCCCTCAGCTGCATCGTGCCCTCTACCAACGAGAATGTGAAGAGGAGATAGCGAAGAGGAGGGGAGAAGGCAGCACGCTGCTTGCTGTGACCTCGCTCCCCTGTGTACTGCCTCCCTAAAGCTGTGCGCTGCCTGTGGAAGCAGCCGTACGTTCTGTCTCTGTGGGGCAAAAGTGAAGAAAACCCACAGAAGTCTCTGTTTCTTCTCCACTGCCAATTTTAATGATAGCTGTAGGACCAAAAAAAAGAAAAAAAAATCCCCGGAGGCCAGCGCGGCGGTCTGCAGGCGACAGGCTGCTGTGCTCACCTGCAGCGGCGTGGAGTCGCGGCTCCTTTCTGCTTCGGTGGCCGCCTCGCCTCTCCTCGCCCCTGCAGCCTGCGTCTGCTTCCTTGCCGCAGAGATCGGAGCTACTCACCCTGACCGCCCCCAGCCAGGCGTAATCGCGCCCTTCCCTGACTCCCTCCTCGTCTCTTCCATTCGCTCTTCTCGCTCTTCATCAGCTCTTCTGGTTTTCACCTCTGCCTTTGTGCGCTTTCCTTGTTCATCAGATTTTATACTGCTCGAGTTCCTGCTGGTAACTTGCGCATCGCCATCCCCTTTGCTTTACGGCTTCTGGTTTAACCTAGCGCTTTTTGGGGGCAGGGATTGTGTTTTCGGTTTGACAGTGCTTGGGGCCAAATAACTCGTACCAGTCTGGAAGAGTTTGCTGGAGGCCAGCAGACAGCTTATTGCTTGGTTGGTTGAGTGTTTTGCATTTTATTGCACCTGGTTTTTGCAAACCAGCTTGCGTCTGAAGTCGGACCTCGCCAAAACGCGCGGAGAAGATTAGATCTCGTGGGGGGCAGATCTGAATTCCTCCCAGGACAGAGGCTTGATCCGCGTTTTTCCGTTGGCTGTTCAGTGTGTGCCCAGTTTTGCTGTGTGAATACGCCGTACGTGATCTTTTTTCTCTCCTAAGTGCCTGAGCCTTGCGGAGGCTCTTTGTTGGACCTCTTTGCGTTCTTGAACCGTGGTGCAGGCTGAATTTCAGCTCCTGCTTTTTCTGATTGACTGCTATGGAACTGCTTCCTCAGAGTGAGTTAGGGCTTGAAGATTTCCGTGCTTGGGCTCAAATACGGATTCGTTATTTGGATTAATTAAAAAAAAAAGGGAGAATACGTTAGCTTTCGGTGACTGGGAAACACAATTTTCCCATCTGTTGCTGTGATGCATTTTGCACTTGCAGAATCAAAAAGGAAGTGGAAACGCTCTGTACAGTAGTTTGTAAAAGTATTTGGGACGCAGCTATCAAGGGAGATGGAAACGCAGCGCCTGTGTTGTTGAAGCTGACAGGGCTCGAGCTTGTGTCTTTGAGCTTTATTATGCATTTTTAATGTCTCTTAATTTTTTTCTTCAGTGCAGATTTGTTAAAGGAATCCCATCTTATTGACAAAGCCTGTGGTATTTTTAATCCCTGCGCCTTTTGCTGATCTTCTGACCTTTGATTGCCTGCCTCAAATTAAAGGCTGTGCTCTTCTGCTGTCCACTCTCTCTCATCGCTCTGGGGATCTTCAGTGTTAATTACCAAGTGAAGCTTAATGCCGAATACCGGTGAAGTGTGAATATTAACCACACCAAAGCTTAACCATTCAAAGTGAAAGCTGCTAACTGCTCAGTCTGAACACGGCGCTGGTGTTTCTCTGTTCGCGTTTCTCTCGTTCAGTGTAAGCCCGGATACGGAATGGAAGCCGCTCGCCTGCGACTGTTGTGTTATTAGGGGCGCAGGTCTTAAGGAGCTGCAGCACTCGAAAGGGGAGGATGCTGCCAGCCTGGCCGCCAGCCCAGCGTGTGCGGGCTCTGCGCAGGGTCCCGTACCGCTAACGCCAGGCAGCTCTTGCCAGCGGAGACGGGGGAATGCTGGTTTCGGGTATCGGTGCTCCGGCACGAGCTTGCCGTGCTGTTGGCAGCCTGGCTCCTGAGCCTGGTTCGACACCGTCTCTCCACTGGCAGGGCAGCTCACCGGGTTGTGCGCTCTTTTGTTTATGATTCGCCTCTAAAAGCTTGTGACAACGGGCTGAAGGATCCTTCCCTTAGGATTTAGGTGTCCTTAAGAGCGAATTTAGGTGTCCTTAAGAGCGAATTTAGGTGTCCTTAAGAGCGAATTTAGGTGTCCTTAAGAGCGAATTTAGGTGTCCTTAAGAGCGAATTTAGGTGTCCTTAAGAGCGAATTTAGGTGTCCTTAAGAGCGAATTTAAGCCAGCCCTTCTGAGGGAAAGAAAGGTTAGTCCTGTTAAGGACACTGCTACAAAACCTCAGGGTTGCTTTGGGAGAAGCTTCACAGGTTCTTTGCGCCCTGGGCAGCCGGCACATTGGGAGCTTAGGATATGCTTAGCAGCTCGGGTGGGTGTAAATGGCAACCCTCCACGGAAGGGAGTGCGGGAGATAGGGGCTGTGAGAGGGGGCTCTTTGTCAGAGCTTCATCATCATCATCAGAACAGTTTGTGCCCACTGAGTGCTGACCAGTTTGTTTCTGCAGGAGACACCCTCCTTGCGATTCGAGCCCCATCAGGCACGCGTTTGGAGGTTCCCATCCCTGAGGTGAGTGACAAATGGGTGGGCAGGGTGCGGGGTGGGGGTTGTTGCTGGATTGACCAGGCTGGGAGTTGGCAGTCGGGGGTTTGATGGAGTTGGAGGAACTGGCAACCCAAGGAAGGCTCCAGATATTAAGTAAGTGCCAGGAAACTGTTGTTTGGAAGAACGTGAGTAATTGCAGGAGCACCAGGGGAGAGGATAGTCCTGGGAGTCAGGGGAGTTGTGTGTGGAACTGTGATGAACTGTCTGGACAGCCCGTCTTTCCTCTGGGAAATGCCTGCTCTGTTTGGAAAGGACGTTTAATGCGTGGCTGTGTTCTGCTTTTGACTTTTCTCAGGGCCTGAACGGGCAGAAGAAATATCAGATCCATCTGAAGAGCACAAGTGGTCCCATTGATGTTCTCTTAGTAAACAAAGATGCTTGGAGCTCTCCTCCTGTCGTACTACCTGTCCCTCCCCCTGAAGACCTCATTCAGTGCCAGGCAGTTACACCCTCGAAACCGCAGATACCGCCGCTCGCCCACTTCCAGGAGGCATCCGTTCCCAGCAGCACCCAGCCCTCCACACCGACACCTACCAGCACTCAGGACCACAGCCCTCCCGCGCAGAAAGCCGCAAGCACGGGTGAGAGGGAGGCCGCAGGAGGCAGAAAGGGGATGGTGGCCAACAGAGGGGACGCTTGGCTTGACGCTTGCTTCCAGGGCTGCAGCACCCTCTCAGTGAATTCCTTTTTCCTGATGTCTGGGTCCTTTGAGCTGCATCTCGTGCCTGTTGTGCATGTTACGTTGTTTGGCACTGCTGACAAGTTCTTAATTTTGGTAACTGCCTTTCAGGTAGCTGCGAGCTGCTGTTAGGTTGCCCTTAGGCTTCCCTTTGCCTGACTGAGCAAGCCCAGCTCCCTCCACCCCTCCTTGTAGGCTGTGTGCCACAGACCCTTGGCCATCTTGGCAGCCCTCAGCTGGATCTTCTCCACGTCCTCCTTGAACTGGGGATGACCAAAGCTGGACACGATATTCCAAGTGCAGCCTCAGCCCCGAGCAGGAGGATAGTAACTTCTCTCGATGCGCTGGCCACGCTTCTCCTGGTGTAGCTTCCTACCTGGCTTGTGTTCACGGCTGTGGGAGCGTGCTCGTGGCTTATGTGCGGCCTGGCACCACCAGGACTGCGCTCCAGTGGAGCTGCAGCAGGACCTGGGAGTTTTTTAGCCTTCTTCCCGCGCAGCTCGTTGTGCTTGGCCAGCGTTGCCGGTGAGGGTCCGGTCTGGGGGCAGCCGCTTGCTTTGGGGCTGGTGGGAGATGACGTTCCTGTGTGTGTCTGTGGCTCTTTCCAGAATGCGGTGTCTCGGCGGCAGAGTCCAAGAGCGGCGGCGACTTTGACCCCCTCAGCACCGCGTCGGCCGGCCAGCCGGCCGGGTTAGACACGCAGCCGCTGCAGTCCTCTGCCTCGCTGGACAGCAGCTCCGTCCTACCCAGTCCCTCTACCTCCTTCGAGCCGATCAAGCCCGACCCCACAGGAAGTGAGTATGCGCCCTCGTTCCGTGTGTCGCTCCAAAAGCGTGCCGCTCGGAGCGAGGGAAGGGCTGCTGGGCCTGGAGGAGGAAGCTGAACTCCGGTCTGCCTTTGCTGTCAGCCAGACCCTGCGAGGGATGAGTAGGCATTTCCCCGTGGGGGTGCTGGGGTACCTGGTGAGACGGTGGCTGTGTCCTGTCTAGTGTCCCGATGCTTTCTGTGACATCAGTCCTAGGAAATCTGCGAGGGACACTCGCATGACGCACGTCTCTGCTGCTATACGTAGGATTATTCCCTTTCGCTCCCTTCTGTAGCGCAAGGTCCAGTTTTTGAGACTGCGTGAAGCTATAGCATTTCCAGTCTTCACTGAGAGCACCTTTGTAGCTTGTGGGGGGGTTTCCTTCATTAGGAGAGCTCTAGTCTCTGTTTTCCTCCTTTACTCAGAAATACTTCATCTATCTTTAGTGGTCTTGTGGTCTTAACGATCTCTCAGTGTATATTTGGGGAGCTTCCTGATGTGCTTGGTGAGGTGAAATGGGCTTTAAACAAGGAACATTTGAGCTTTATGCCAGGAGATGACGGGCTGGACCAAGGGCAGAAAAGCATCCTCCAAGCAAGACACGCTGCTTTAGTGTTTTGAAGCCTGCCTTCACTGCAGAAACGCTCTAGGGTAGAGAGTTACGGTTAGAAGAGGAAACCTTGCTCAAATGTAGCTCGCGCAGTGCTTTTTTCACACTTGGGCTGCTAGCGTGTCCGCAAGAAGCGTGAGCTGCCTGTCTCCTCGGAGTAGCCGCAGTTGTGGAATTTGGTGTGCATGTAGCGTACCAGATCCCAGCGGGCCTCTGCTGACTCTCGCAAGGCGTGCCCTCCTCCCACACAAGATAAATCGGGGTGGTGCACGGAAGCTGACGCCGTGTGAGGCTCACCTACAGGCAATTACTAGAGCTGCTGACTGATAACGTGTTCATGTCCCGGGGCTCCTACAGATTTATTTTAAAGTAGTCGAG
Source organism: Phoenicopterus ruber ruber (assembly GCA_009819775.1). Classification (NCBI taxonomy): domain Eukaryota; kingdom Metazoa; phylum Chordata; class Aves; order Phoenicopteriformes; family Phoenicopteridae; genus Phoenicopterus; species Phoenicopterus ruber. The sequence continues at coordinate 1,112,184 of CM020227.1, forward strand.
CTTAAGTATTTTCTTGCTTATCGTTGCAGCAGAAATATGTGACGTGGGGGGTGGGAGCAGAATTTCCGGATGGCATAGGATGATCTGGGTGTGTAAGGAGTACAGTAGGACGGTAGGTGATTATGCCGTAAGCATTTCAGACTCTTCATGTAACGATGCAAACCATTTGGTTTGTTGTATTTGCAGTACTGGAACTTCCCAAAGAGCTGTCAGAGATGTTTGATCCAACGAGAGGTATGTTCACTCCCTGACCACGGCTTTGTTCTGTGCCCATCTCCCCGCAGAAGTGGGACAGTTTGTTTTATTCGCTCCCTTTTGGATTATTTTGGGGTTGTGGTTTTGTAAGGTGCTTGTGGTCGTTGGTGGCTGCTGGCTCTCTACTTGTAGTTAGGCACTCTTAAAATTACTGGTTTCTGTGTGTATTTTTCTGTCTTCGTGTTGCCAGCAACCTCTGCTAGGGTTTGCCCTACAGTGTGCAGACGAGGGCTTTCCTGTCCCCATGCCAACGCTAATCCGTGCTCTGGCTTCCCACACTCCTTCTCCGACTTGTCTGCACCACGTAAAAGAAAAATCCCTGTTAGTCTTGTTTCAGCTGTAGCCTGCCCGAGGCTAATCCACGCAAATAATCTAGGGAGAGTCTTCTCTCCTCGAAATACCCCTCAGTGGTTTTGGTGGTGCTGGTAATTTTGGAGCAGCAGGGGAGGGGGTGCTGTGCTTGTGTTGGGAGTTCTGCCTCTGCCCAAGGAACGTCCGGCCGTCGCTGCCTAACGGTGGGACGGACTCTGGGCTAAGGGCAGGAGCGGGGAAGGAATTTGCTCTCGCATAAGCCTAAACTGGAAACTCTTTTTGTCTGCACATTTATTTCCCTTCAGCGCTGGCGGAATACTTTCTAGCCCCGCAGCTCGGCAGAGCCGAGTACGCGCAGGCGCTTTTGTACACGTCCTGTCTTCACCACCACAACAGTCCCTGGCTCTGTGCGCTGGCGGGTGCTTTGTGAAAGCGCTGCCTTTGCTTAAAAACCCCGCGGTCCCAAACGCACGCGCGCGAGCCTCCGAGCCGTGTGCTGGGAGCCCTGGGCTCCGCAGGCGGCCCGGAGAACACCCCTCCTCCTTGCTCAGCACCTGCCGCTGTAGGGAGCGGATGAGGTCTTGGTAATGACCGAGTGCACCTGAAGAGTAAATTTGACTTTGCGATGTGAAACATAAGCTGCTGCAAGGCCCCAGCCCGTGTAGGAGACCTAGCTTAACCCAAGCTAACGGTACTATCTGACTTTGTGTACACTGTTAAAAGGAGATGTTTACCGTCTAAGGTAACGTATGTTGTTTTACTGTGTCAGTTTGGAGGATGAAGGTAGGGATCCAGGAGTGAAGGACAATGCAACACGGCAAAGTTAGATTTTAACTGTGATCCGCTATTGAATTGGGAACGAAAGCTGCGTTCTGCAAAGCAGAGCTGACAGCTGGTGAGGCCAAGCTCAGGACTGTAAAAAAAGCAACACCGCAGAGCTCGGAGACGCGGGCCTTGCAGCGTTCTCCAAGCAGCCTCTTTCATCCCCGCGTGATCGCAGTAACGTTGCGCTGGCACTGGCTGCCGCTTTAAGGCTGTGCAGGTTAAGCTGCAAGAGCCTGGAGTTCTTCCCCAGTGTTTTGTATTGGAATTACTTTTTCTGCATGGTTTTCTCTCTCTTTTAAACGGGTGCTTAATAACTGCTTGTTTTAAACTCGTATCCTGAAAAAAATGTGAATTTCAACACACCCACATACACACCCTGTGATATTACCAGCCCTGAAGACAATCGAAGAATGCAGGTTCTGCATTTAATTGCTATTTATTGAAGCTGGTATTATTCCTGCCTAGTTGCTTGGTGTTGAAATTCTCTCATCTCGTGGCACTGAATGAGGCAGGTGGGTTCCTGTCCTCTAGGAAACAGCCCGCTGTGGATAAGCGTCTTGAAAACGGGCTGATCTGCGTTTCTTTTGTGAAAGCTTACTTCAGGCGCGGGTAGTATCTCATCACCCCAGTTAGACTCAGTTAGATCTTAACTTGGTAAGGCGAGAGGTATTCAGAAAGCTGTTTTCAAACCTCAGCTTCTTAAAGAAAAGAGGGCGACTTGCGCGTGCTTTGGCTGGCTGCTTGTCTCTCTACCCTGCGAGCGCCTCGTGAACCTGCTAGCCAAGAGTAACGACGCCGGAGGAAGCAATGACCTTTCAGAGAGAATTAATTTTTGTACAGTTTTGTGTGGGCAGTAGAGGGGAGAGCAGAGTTAATGGCCCATGAAGGAAGGATCCGCAGAGCTCAGGCGTTCGTTCTCTTGGGCAGCGGGCAGCCAGTGAACCTGCCGGGGCACGAGCTGTGGGCCAAGGGGAGCAACTCAGGGGGACAAAGGGGCCAAATCTAGAGGAAACTGGAGGTTCATTAGTTCTACTGCTCATTTGTTTTTTAATTTCTTCCCCACTCGTAGCAAAGTTGGTGGGTAACTGAGGACGGGTGGGTATGTTAGGCTTTGCCAGCTCAGTTTCAGGCGCGTCAGGAAGAGTTTTTCCTTTGGAGGGGCTTGGGGCAGCGCAGGGCTGAGGCGCAGCCCGGCACATGAAGGAGACTGGCGTGTGGTTGAGCTAAGCCGGCAGAAACCTCCTGCAGAGTTTTTTGGTGCCGTTTGAATTGTCTGACACCGATTTCCCTTTGCCCGTGGCAGGAGGCCCAAGCCTCCTTTGGCCGCTGCCTGCTGCGCAGGCTGTGCCTTAGCCGGAGGAGGGATAACGAGGGTGAGGAGCAGCCTGGGAAGGGTGGGATGCCGCACAGGAGCAGGCCAGGAGGGCAGAGCGCATTGCTTAACCACGCTCGTCTCTTCCCCAGAATGTATGAACTCTGAGCTGCTGGAAGAGCTGATGTCATCTGAAGGTGAGTCTTTGAGTCTCCCCCTCCCCATGCGGCCTTTTGGGGGAGGAAGACCACGTTGTGTGCCTTCACCCTGCTGACAGTCTTGCGGCTGCAGACGCGCCCTCGTCTCTTCTGGGCTCTGTTCTCGCTGTCCTGCCAGGCCCCGAGAGCCTGTCTCTTCCATACCGCAAGGCTGATTTGAAGCAGCCTCCAATGCTGTTTCCGTGAGGTGGTCTCCTCGTGGCTCCGCAGCCCGCTGGCAGCTCTTGGCTGGTGTGGGAGTGCTGAGTTTTGTAACCAACCGTGGGCTTCTCTTTCCCCAGTGTTCGCTCCCCTGCTGCGTCTCTCCCCTCCACCTGGAGATCACGACTACATCTACAACCTGGACGAGAGCGAAGGCGTCTGTGACCTCTTTGACGTGCCTGTCCTCAACCTCTGACTTCTCAGTGCGGCTGTGAGCCTCACAAACACAGACCGTTTTGTAACTCTTTGGAAAGTGTCTATTTTTGGATTCCTTTTGTGCTAGAGCTCGATGAGCGAGCGATTCAGAGATGCTCTCGTATGGACTCAGAACCAAGAGATGTGGACTTGCAGGCCGGGAGCCTCCCTGTAGCTTCTTCCTCTTCCTCTGTTGCACGTGCAACTCGCCCCGCTGCATCTCTCTCTCCACTGGATCCTGGGCCTCACTTCAAAGGGTCTGTGTTTTGAGTGTTCCCAGTTCACCCGTAGAGTTTGCCCATGTGCCTCTCCGAGCTTCCTCAGATCTGCATGCCTTGGTTTTTCCTGCACTCCTAGAGGCACTTTGCACCTCCTAGGTACCAGCTGCTACAAGGAGCCCTGATATCGTGGTCAGTTCACAAGCCCGGAGGTAGTTAGCTAGATTTTTTCAATGTGAGCGGTTCAGATTGGGGTGGTAATACTTCCGAATGACAACAAGGAGAAAAAAAAAATATGGCACCAAAGTGTCCATTTCTTCCAGTGACTCCAGACCAAGCTAGTACGTTTTACAAGAAAAAGCACTTTTTTTAGCCAGCTGTGCCTCCTAGTGGGACTCGGGAGTTGAGTCTGTCCCTGCTCGTGCGGCAGCAGGAGTGCCGGTTCTGCGCTCACCGGGCTGCTGATGCGTGGGCCCGGGGGCTCCAGCTCCTCGTACAGCAGCTGTGCTGTTTCTACAGGGCTAAAGAATAGGTGCCAGTATGGGGTTTTTAAAATTTGTATTTGTTTTTGCCTGAGCGAAGAGATGTTTGAAAGGATAAGACTGCTCCAGCTGGTGCCTGTAAGATACTCCAGGTACATCAGAGCCTGCTCACGTTTGCAAGTAGCTGTCTTCTCCAACCATTGCACTTGAGCCTTCAGCTGTCTAAGAGGCGACCAAGCGGTAACAATTCAGTAGTACTTCGCCGTGACAAGTTACGTAGGTGTTGTCAAAATAGTGCTTCCCCCCCTCCCCCCTTTTTCTCTCTCGGCATCTGCTCGGGATCAGCCTTTCTGTATATTTGAATTTGCTCCTCTAGTGTCCGTAGCCACACTCCCAATTCCTGATCCCGTGGCAGGTCGCTGCCTAGGGCGATGCTTTCTCTGCATCATTTTTCCGCAAGATTTTCTTCAGTGCTTTGTAATGGAAGGTCTGCTGTTGGGTTCCTTGTGATGATCAGGTGGTAGCAGCCTTGGACCCTGCGCATTTTAGTTGGAGTAAAACGCCCTGATGGATTTGTGTTGTATTTTGCAAGCCCCAACTTTAGTTTTCGGTCAGATCCTGTGTTGGAGTGTCTTCAGTTTTGCACATCTTCCTGCTGACGCGGTGGCAGCAGCTGTCCTGCCTTTCCTGCTCCGCAAACTGCCGCCGAGAGGGCCGGGCCGGGAGCACGGCTGGCTGTTGCAGAGAGGTAGCTTGCAGCCATCCACCTCACCAGCTGATGGTTACCTTCTCCGCTTAGCTCGCCGCCTGTGAACCACACAGCCAGCTGGAGCACCAGCAATGAGGGATGGAAAGTCTGCAATTCCTGGAGCCCGCAGAGGCGAGACAGTACGTGCTTGGGACTTGCGTCCCCGAGGTGGCTCCTCGGGCCATCCCGTTCCGTGTGGGACTCCTCCAGAAGAGCCCTTCCTCTCTGCAGCTCACGGTGGCCCCGAAGCGCCGGCCTCCGCTTTGGGAAAGAATTCGGGAGGAACAACGGGACGCTCTCTAGTTTGGCAGCGGGCAGCTGCTGCCGGTGGGACAGCCGTGGCGTGGGACCCCCTTGGGGGGTGAACTTCCAGCCCGCATGCAGCCAGCCCCCCACCCTTCCCTCCTCCGCATGGAAGCTGACCGAAGGCCCTCGGTCCTGCGCGCGTTAGCTAGGCTCCGTGGCTTTGGTGCAGCTCGAGCTCTTCGTGTACTGCCTGGCCCTCGCCCTCCTTCCAAGTGTTTGTGTTCGCCACCAGTTAGACGCCCCTCGGAAAAGGATACCTAGAGAAAAATTTACAGTCGCAAATGAACTTTTGATTCCTATATAAAGATTATTTTTATACTTTTTTTGCAAGGAAAGAAAATTGCCTGTAATATTTGTACAGTGTTCTCTGACGTGAATAAACAAAAAACTTTCCAGAGTTTCCCACCCCGCCCCAGCCTGCGCCTCCCTTCTGCCAAGCTCGGGGGGACGGGGTGCCCCCGAAAAGTGGGGTGCCGGCCCTGCCCCTCATCCGCCGGCAGGGCCGGGCCCTTTCCCGGCAGAGGCCCCGTCCTCGCCGCGGAGGTGGGTCCCGCCGAACCCGCGTCAGCTCAGGTGAGGGGGCCGGCCCAGGCCTGCTCGGGGCTGGGGCCGGCACCGCCATCGAGAGCAGCAGCGGCGGCGGCAGGGCCTCGGGCCGGCGGCGGGGGCCCTCCGGGAGGCGGCGGCAGCGGCGACCCGGAACTGCGGCGCGGCGGGGCGGGGAGCCGTGCCGAGCGGTGACGGTGCCGCCGCGGGAGCCATGCCGCCGCCCAAGGACGTGGTGAAGATCGCCATCCAGATGGTGGGAGCCATCCCGCAGCTCATCGAGCTCCAGCAGGTACCGCCCGGCACCCCCAAACCCCCCCCCGGGCCCCTCACCCCAGCTCATGGCTGCCCTCTCGCTTGCAGACCAAGCCCCTCGCCTCGGTGCTCAAGGACGTCTGCGACGCGTGAGTACCGTACCCGCCGCCCACCGCCGGGTCGTGACAGCCCGCGACCGGGCTGCCGCTGGCCCGGCAGCGGCCGGCAGTAGCCGTACGGTGCTGTGACCGGCCGCCTGTGGCCGCAGGTGGAGCCTGCCCAACGCCGAGCGCTACGCCCTGCAGTACGTGGACGGGCGGCAGACCTACATCACCGAGTCGGTGAGATGCCCCCCGGCCTCCCCCGGCCCCGCCAGCACGGCGCTCGCCAGCTCACCGGTTCCTTTCTCCTTACAGAACCGCGGGGAGATAAAGAACGGGAGCATTTTACGGCTGACCACCTCCCCGGTACATCCCTCTGTCCCCCCGTCTCCTTCTGGGGTGCTCTGGTGGGATGTCCCCCTGCGATGGGGCGATGCGGCGCTCCCAGCCCTCCGCCGCTGCCTCGCTCGGTGACTTCTGCCTCGCTCGGGCTCCTCTCGGTGCCTCAGACCCAGCAGACCTATCTCAACCTTCATTCTCCCTCGGCAGAGCTTGGGGGAGTTTGAAAAGAAACTAAATCATCTTGAGATGCTTTGGACGCGTGGGCCAGCTCATCGAGCGTTCTTAACGTCACGCCAGCTTCGCCTCCTTCCTCAGCTCCTCCTGGTCTCTGCTCTGGTGGCTCTGTCTCTCGGCCCAGCTCCTCACCGGGGCTGCTCTAGCCTGAGCCTCCTTCCAAAACTTGTGCTTAAGCTCTTCCAGCCTCTGCCTCCGAGCTTCTCGCTGTCTTTCGGTGAGCCCCTTTGGCTTGATTCTTTCCTTCCTGGTAGGACCAAGAAGCAGAGAGGTTGTACAGCGGGATCCAGAGCAACAACTCGGACGTGAAGACTGACTCGCTGAAGAAGCTTGCAAGCCTCTCCCAGGACGTTACCTTTGCTCAGGAGTTCATCAACAGGAATGGCTTGAAACAAATCTTCTATATCGTGGAGGAAGGGAACGCGTGAGTGTCGGGAGAGGGCTTTCCTTGCGCTTCTTGACTTTTCTTCTCCCTTGCTAATGCTGCGGGAGCTCTAAGCTGGGCGTTGGAGTGGACTCTGTTCGTGTTCCTGGCTCGGGCCCTGCGCTGCGGCATGGAGGGCAGCACCGGCGGCGGGGCGCTTGGCTCCGCAGGTACGTGGCTGCGTCCCCGCGCGCTGGCAGCCGGGGGAAGGTCCCCGGGGAGCTGCGGTCCTGACTCCTCCTGAACGTGCCCAGGCTTGAACCTCCCATCCCTTGGCCGGCTGGGTCGTCTGCAGCCTCGTGGGTTTTGCTACCAGGAAACCTCCTGTGGCGATCCTACCTGCCGCTGCTGCTCATTCCCACCACCCCGAATAATCCCCTGCCCTGAGGTTTTAGCTGCGAGAGATCTGCAGGCAGCTCGAGAAAACCCCGCTTGCCCAATGCTCGTGCCTGCTCGACTCTTCCAGGACGTGATGGCGCGTCTCCTCGAGCTCCTGTCTCACAGAGGACGTGGAGCCCCAAACCAGGCGGCGCAGCGCGTGTTTCTTGGAAGCAAGGGGAGGGATTTGGGGTGGCTTGGCTTTCCCAAGGGCTTGACTGCAGTGATCTTTGTACCACGGTAACGCAGCTTCCCAGAAACTGTTGAACTTCTGCCTCGACTTCCTGGGATGACTAAGTGAGAGCCCGATTTCCTACCCACCAGTCTCTTTCCTTTCCTCCCCTGCTCGCTGCTCTCTGCTTCTCTAGTGGTTTCTGACGTACCCACTGATGTGGGACCATAGTCCTCCCTTCTGGCGGTGGCTGTGGGGCATGTGGACCCATCCTCACTGCGTTTGCTCCTCTGTCCCTCCAGCACAGGGGAGATGCTAGCTCACACCCTGAAGGCCTTCACGGAGCTGATGGAGCACGATTTTGTTTCCTGGGAGACTCTTAGTGCGGCCTTCATCAAGAAGGTAAGCGCCTCCACAGCCCGTGACCTTGGGACCCCTTGTTGCCCTCGTCACCCAGGCTCAGCCTGCCGTGGACGGACGGTTTTGTGTCTCGTAGATAGTGAGTTACGTCAATATGAACGCGGTGGATGCATCTGTCCAGCAGCTCTCCTTGTCCATCTTGGAGAACATGGTACCCACCAGCCGCCTCCTCTTCGAGCTAGTCAAAAAAGAAGTGACGCTGGATCGTCTTCTCACCCACCTGCAGGTGTAAGCGGAGAGGCCAGAGCACCGTTCGCCCCATCCCAAAGCCGGTGGGGATGAGGCGATGGAGGGGATTTATCCAGGGCTTGCTGGTTATCCCTGGCGCGACACTGTGTGGTCCCTTCCCAAACTTGTGGGAGATCAGCCTGTCCTGTCCCCGCTGCTGGGGGAGGGATGGGCTGTCCTGGAAACCATCCCGTTTCCAGATCGGATTCCTTCGTTCAGATATTTTAGTTCTTTAGCTGACCCGCCGTTTTTCTGGCGCTGGCTCTTCCTTCCCTTTCCCCGGTGTATTTAGGAGCGGTATTCTGTTCCCTGCACCTTGGGGGTGGTGGTGCCGTACCGAACAGAGTTTGTTAAATCCCTGAGGCGGGTTCTTCGTTCCCTCATCTTCCTCCTACCTCTGCATCTCTTCAGTTCGGAGGTTTTTCTTTCTAGAAAACAGAGAGGCTCGTGCCCAGGGCTCCTGCCAGACAGGAGTGCGCTGCTCGCCCTGGGCTTTCCTGCGGCTCCAAAGTGCTGCACCCGCGGGTGCGTGCAGGGCAGCGTCGGATCCACCCGTGGGTGCTTGGCAGTCACAGCCGTGGGGAGCGTCTCGCCCCTGGTCCTGCTGTCGGCAGCTGCTCACTCGTGGCTCTGGCCTCTCTGGGTCCCCCAGCTCTGTGAAGTGGGGAGAGGACTCTGCCTTGGGGAGGGCAAACCATCCTCAGAGCTGGTGACTCTCCTCATCCTCATCATCCTCCTTCTGCAGGACAAACGCCCAGCTGCAGCTGAAGGCGATGGCCCTGCTCATTGCGCTGCTGCTGGCTGCGACCGATGCTGAGCGGCGGGTAAGGGGCCGCGCTCTGCCCGCGGGCAGGACCGGGTGGCGGCAGGGTGGTGGGCGTCGCGGATCCGAGCACCGCAGTGCCCCTGTCACGGGGGTGCTCTGCCGAGAGGCCTCTGCTGTCTCGCACCCCTTGGAGTCGTTCTGGGGAGAGGCGAGATCTCAAATGACAGGGGAAGTATCTCGGCTGGCGGTGGCACGGCGACCGTGATGGCCCAGACCCAGCACTGGCAGAGCTGGGCCATCACGGCTGGGCCCCCTGTGAGGGGGTCTGGGGCAGCTGGGTCCCCCGGTGCGGTGTTTGTGTTCTCTGGGATGCGGGGCTGCGAGAGGAGCCCGGAGAGGGTTCAAGTCCGTGTCCTCGCTCTGCCTCTTCTCCTTGACTGCCACCACCTGTCCCGGCAGGCTGGTGGGGCAGGACCTGTTTGAGCCCGCAGAGGTGGGCTGGTCCTGGGGGCCAGGGCAGGCGAAGCTGGGCGCAGGTCTCCTGCTCACCGGTGTCACTCCTGGGACTGCCGGTTCCTTTCTGTCCCGCCATGCCGGGGTCCCAAAGCCAAGCACAGCAGGGAAGCGGGTCTGCAGAGGGAGCACCGGCTTTGTTTGGGAGACGGTGGTGTGCTGAGCTGGGGAGTGTCTCACAGCCCCTTCCCTTCCTAGGACATGATGGACTACCTGAGGGAGAAGAACATCAGGCAGTTTATCCACAAGGTGAGGAGCTGGGGGTCACGCAAGGGTCTGCTCTGTGCTTCATCCTCTGCCCTTCCTCCCCAGGGTCTGCTCTGTGCTTCATCCTCTGCCCTTCCTCCCCAGCCCCTGTCCCCTCAGCTTCGGTGACGGGGCCCGGCTGGGCTGCCTGCACGCCGCACACCCCTTCCTTGCTGCCTCCTGTGGGTGCTGCCGTGCTGGCGCCCACGCGCCCAGGGTTGCACCCCCGGCTGCCTGCGGTTCAGCGCGCCCAGCTCTCGCCCAGCCCCGCGGGGAGCTGCCCGCTTCCCAACGCCCCGTCGAGCAGCAGGACTTGCCGGGTTTTGGCTGCTGGGCCCTGGGCTTGGAGGACCTGGGAGCAGCAGCCTGGGGGGAACCTTCTCACCCGTGGTCTCCTGTAGAACATCATCCACAGCTCCGAGCCGCTGGGGGACGAGATGGCCCATTACCTGTACGTGCTGCAGTCCGTCAGCCTCAACCTGTGCGAGCGCCGCATGAGGACCCCCGTGGATCCCTACTCACAGGTCTGCGAGCGCTCTCCTTGCGCGTCTGGCCCTGCTCCTTCCACCCGTGGAAGGAGAGGCGGGTGAAGGTTTGCCTTTGGGTGAACCCAGCACGTTTGATTTCATCGTCGGCTTGTCCTGGGAGAACCTGCTTGCGCGGGGCTCACCAGCATCCCCTCCTCCCCCAGGAACAGCGAGAGCTCCTGCAGTCGCTGCGCCAAACCGCCTTTGAGTCGGAGAGTGAGGCGCCTGCCAGCAACTTCAGCACCGAGCGCCGGCGATCCCTGTGTGCCAAGGAGTTCCGCAAGCTGGGCTTCACGGTGTGTCCCCTCCGCGTCCCCACGCTGGCTCTGCCACCCTCTGGTGGCTCCCCTAAGCCTGCCGGCCCCGTTGATGCCGATGGGCCTCCAGGCAGGACCTCCCTGCTGCTCCCTCGGCACCGCTGGACGGAGCTGCCGGGCCTCGGGAGGCAAACCCCACGGCTGCGTCAGGAGGACTCTGCCGCTCAGAGAAGAAAGCGGCAGTTGCTAAATGGCATCCTTTTGTGTCCTCCTAGAACAACAGCAACCCAGCGGAGGACCTGCGCCGTGCCCCGCCGGGACTCCTCGCCCTCGACAACATGGTGTATTTCTCCAGGCACACCCCCAACGCCTACAGCAGGGTGCGTGCGCTCCCCCAGAGAGCTCCCTGGCCGAGAGGTGCTGGTGGATCTCCACCTTCCTCTCCTTTCCCTGTGACCTGTCCTTGGCCAAGCCCAGGCAAGGATGTCCCTTCTGGGCAGACGTCCTACTGCTGCCCCGTTTCGAATGGAGCCGAGTCCTCCCTGTGGGTAGGAGCAGCTGTTCGAGGCCGGTGGCACTGAAGGGTCCCCGTCATTTTCAGCGATTTGCCCACAGCTTGGTTTCCAGGCCTCGTTCACGTCTGAGCAGCCCGGGGCAATCTGGGCAAAACCAGCCGAGCGTTGGCCACGCTCCAGCCTGCTCTGCCCGTGACCAGCTCCCGCACCGCGGCGGGGGGGAGGCGGCTGGGGCTGGTTTTTGGGGACAGCTAACTGCTGCTGTTAGGGAGGGCTTAACCTGGGGGGAGAGCTCGACTAGGAGGTTCAGGAGGAGCGTGGGATGTCTGTTGGGGCAGCCCTCCGAGTCCGTGGCCCACGTAACACGAGGCAACGGCCCTCTCCTCCAGTTTGTCCTCGAGAACAGCAGCCGGGAAGACAAACACGAATGCCCCTTCGCTCGCAGCAGCATCCAGCTCACCCTGATCCTCTGCGAGATCCTGCACGTTGGAGAACCGTGTATGTGTGCGCTCCGGCTTGTCCACCTCCCTGCCCTGCTGCCGGCCGGCCGGCGGGAGCGGGGATGAGCTGCCAGGGCAGGGGGCTGCGTACGTGGGGCCAGCAGGCTCTGGCGTGGGGCAGGGAGGGCTGGGAAATGTCCCGGTTCTCCCGGACACAGAAATCCCCTGGAAAAACTGGGGAGTCTGGCATCATCTGTCCTTCTCACCGCAGGCTCGGAGACAGCTCAGGCCTTTTACCCTATGTTCTTCGGGCAGGATCATTTCTTTGAAGAGCTCTTCTGCATCTGCATCCAGCTGGTGAACAAGACCTGGAAGGAGATGCGCGCTACCCAGGAGGACTTTGACAAGGTGCGAGGGGATGCTGGGGCCGCGGGCTGTGCCCCGATTCAGGGGCTCTGGGGAGCGTCACCGGGCTGGGGGTGATGTCCTGGGCTCCGCAGGTGCTGCAGGTGGTGCGGGAGCAGATCACCAGGACCCTGGCCATCAAGCCCACCTCCCTGGAGCTATTCAAGACCAGAGTGAACACGCTGAACTACAGTGAGATCCTGAAGCTGCGGCAGACGGAGCGGCTGCACCAGGAGGAGACGCTGGCGGTGCCCGTGCTGTGAGTGGGCTGCGGGCGGGGAGCCGGGGCTGCGCCGGGGGGCCGTGGGGCGAGACGCCGGGGGGCTGGGGCAGGTCAGCGAGCGCCTGCTGACGTGGCCGCGCTCCTCTTCTGCTCCTCTCGCCCCAGGGAGCTGCGCGAGAGGCTGAAGCCGGAGCTCCTGGAGCTGATCCGACAGCAGCGCCTGCTGCACCTCTGCGAGGGCACCCTCTTCCGCAAGATCAGCAGCCGCCGCAGGCAGGGTGAGCGCCAGCTCCTGGGCGGGGGTCCCGGGAGGGGACAGGGGCTTGTCCCCACGTCCCCTGCCACCGGGGAAGCCACAACTAACCTGTGAGGAGCACGGCTGGCGCGGGCTGACCCGCGGGGTGGGACCGAGCGGGCGGTAAGGGGACCTCGGCGGGGCAAGGCTGAGCGCTTCCCGACGCCTTTCTGCTGCAGACAAGCTCTGGTACTGCCGCCTGTCACCCAACCACAAGGTGCTGCACTACGGGGACGTGGAGGAGGGGGTGCGCTCTCCCCCCATCGAGAGCCTGCCGGAGAAAAGTAGGTGATGGGGGGAGCGAAGAGGGTGGGAAGGAGGGGAGGCCTCTGCCCAGCCCAGCCGTGACGTGCTGGGGATGCCTTAGGGTGGGAATTGCCCCAGTGCCGGCGGGTGCCGTGGGACTGGGAGCTGTGGGAGCGTGGGCTGGGGTGGGCTGGCTCCTGAAAGGGTGCTGCAGAGCGGCTCGAGCCCCCCCGGGGTGCCAATGGCTGTGAGCCCCTGGGCTCTGAGCGCCGAGGAGCGGGGGGAGAGGCGAGGCGAGGCGCTCAGGGCTCCTCCGCTTGCCCCAGTTCCCGTGGCAGACATGAAGGTGCTGCTCGTGGGGAAGGAGTGCCCGCACACGAAGGAGAAGAGCTCCGGGAAGCAGAACAAGGTCGGCACCCCCCACCCCGTGTTGCGCGGCTGGTGACGGGTTTCGGTGGTGGGTGGGTGGCAGCGGGTCGGGCGGTTTCGGGCACCGTGGCAGGTTTTTGACGTGGCCTGAGACTGGAGACCTCTTGGGTCTCCTGGGGCGCAGAGGAGGAGGCTGGGAGGCAGCTCCTGCTCTGAACCCCGCCGGGCTGGACGGGCTCCAGCTGAGAAGCCGGGTCCCCGCGTGCTGTCCCCGCAGGACGTCCTGGAGCTGGCCTTCTCTGTCGTGTACGACATGGAGGAGTATTGCCTCAACTTCGTCGCGCCCACGCGGTACGAGGTGAGCTCCGAGGGCCCGCTGGGGAGGCATGCTGCGGCCAGGGGACGGCAGGCGGGGGAGGGAGTCGTGCGTGTGCCCCCACCCTGCTGGGCTTCCCCGGGGTGGGAGCCGCAGTCGGGGGGAGGAGGCGGCTGGTGCTGGAGTTGCCCGTGCTCTGCTTCCCCAGTTCTGCCTCTGGACAGACGGGCTGAACGTGCTTCTGGGCAAGGAGATGACGAGCGAGCGGACGCAGACGGACCTCGACGTCCTGCTGTCCATGGAGCTCAAGCTGCGGCTCCTGGACCTGGAGAACGTCAGCATCCCCGACACGCCCCCTCCCATCCCAAAGCCCCCCAGCAACCTCAACTTCTGCTACGACTTCAGCCACGCAGAGCAGTGAGCTCCTCCCTGGGGCCCGTCCCCTCCCTCCGTGCCCCCCAAAATCAACCCCCTTCCTCATCTCCGGCCCCAAGGGACGAGCCCGGGCGCTGGCTGGGGGCTTGGGCGTGCGCTGCCTGCACCTTGCCCATCCCCGGGCGAACTGCCCACCCTTCCCTGCCCGCGTCCTGCCCTCCTGCGAGCGCGTGGGGCTGAGCCACCCGGCGTCAGGCTCCTGTTTGTGGGGGGAGGCCCGGCTGCTTGGCCCCCCCTGCCACGGGCAGGCGAGACAAAACGCTTTCCAGACAGCCGAGCCCCTCTGGGGTGGGGCTGACCCCCCCTGCAGCCAGGCTTTGGGCAGAGTGGGCAAGGATGCAGGCAGGAGTAAAGGTACAGGCAGCACTGGGACAGGGGCAGGGGGGGCAGCACTACAAAGGTACGAATCCCCATCAGCGCGGGGGCTCCTTTCCGGCCGAGAAGGGGGTTAGAAAAAGGCTAGAACCCCCTTTCCGCTCAGTTTGGCGAGCAGGGGGCATCCCCAGAGCACGGCGGGCCTGCCCCCCCGGGCCCGCGCTGCACTGAACCGTTTTTCTGCCGAGCCCTGTGCGCTCCCGCTCCTGGCAGGGGGTGTTTAGGGAAGAAGCCCCCGCTCCCAGCACCCCTTCAGCCCGGCGGGGGCTCGCTGCCGCCATGCCTGGCGTGAGGAGGAGCCCCCGGCCTGCCCCTGCTGCCTGGCACTCATGGCAGTCCCGGTGCCTTCCCCCGCCCCGGGCGGGTTCTCGCACGCGTCAGCCGTGCTGCTGCACTACTGCACCACGACAAGCTACCTCCTCGCGGCGCCCGCCCGGTGCCCCGCACCCCCTCGCGCCTGCAGCCGCCCCATGGGCGCAGCCTGAGCCTGCGGCCGCAGGGCGCCGGGCCCTGACCGCGCCCCTGCCTCTGGTGAACTGGGACAATAAACGCTTGTGGAGAACTCGGGGCCGCGTCCTGTCCAAAGGTTTGGGGAAGGGGCTGGGCTGGCTGCGGGCAAAAAGGGGCCCCAGCGGGCAACAGGCTGCCCAGGGCAGTGGTGGAGTCCCCATCCCTGGGGGGATTGAAAAGCCGTGTAGATGTGGCGCTTGGGGACATGGGTTAGTGGTGGCCTTGGCAGTGCTGGGTTAGCGGTTGGACTCCATGACCTTAAAGGTCTCTTCCAACCTCAACGATTCCGTGATTCCAGGCCTGGGAGGGTGCTGCAGCACTGGGGAAGGTGCGGCGCAGAGCGTGAAGAAGCCTGGAGCCTGGCCGGCGGGAGGGCTTTGCTCCTGCTGCTGGGTGGAGCAGGAGGCACGGCGCCAGGTCAGCCCACAGGATGGTGGCCATGGGGCTACAGCTGTTCCCAGCCCGGGAAGGCTTAGGGGCACTGCAGGTGCTCCCGGTAACACGTTGGAGAAGCGGGCCAGGGCCGCCTGGGCCTGACGCTTGGAGGGCAGCATCCCGGCCCCGAAGAGGCCATCACGGGGGAAGAGGGGCTGGCGGGGGCAGCCCCGGGAGGCTCAGCAGCCCCGGCTCCCTGCGCCCAGCCACCGCCCAGGAGCCAGCGGGGGAGGCGAGAGCCGTGCGGCTCGCCATGGCCACGCCGGGCCCCGGCGGTGCCCGGTGCTGGGGGGAGCCCACTCCCGAGAGCCGAGGGGAGGGGAGGGGCAGGGGGGCCAAGGGACTGTACGGGCCGAGAGGGGAAGGGCAGGCGCCGGCACCCTGAACCCCTGGGCGGCACGGTGGGGCCGGGGGGAAGGCCGCAGGGTCCCCTGGGGCCGGGAGCCGCAGAACCCCCCAGGGCCTGGGGAGGGGAGGCCGGGGGGGGACCCCCAGGCCCGGGGCCTCCTCCCTCCCCGCCCTGGGGTAGGCCCGGGCCGCCAGGTACCAGGCCCGGCCTCGCCCTTCCGGGCCCGCCCCTTCCGGGCCCGCCCCTTCCGGTGGGGGCCGGAAGCGGAGCGCGGAGCCGGCGCGGCCATGGCGGTGAGTGGCGGGGCCGGGGGCGCGGGCGCCCGGGGGCCCGGGGCGGGCGCGGCCGCTGACCGCCCCTCTCGGCCCCGCAGCCCAAGGGGAAGGCGGGCACCAAGGGCAAGAAGCAGATCTTCGAGGAGAACCGGGAGACGCTGCGCTTCTACCTCCGCATCATCCTGGGGGCCTCCGTGAGTGCGGCCGGGGGGTCCCTGGGGGGGGGCTGGGCCGGGCCGGGCCGGGCCGGGCGGGGCCGACAGCCGTGCCGTGCTCTCTCCGCAGGCCGTCTACGCCGTGGTGAACCTGGTGATCTTCTACCCCGCCGCCTCCGCCTGGACGTGGGTGAGCGCCTGGCCCGCTGCGGGCTGGGCACCGGCTCCTGCCCCGGCGAGGGGCACCCGGGCCTGGCCCGGCGGAAAGCCGCGTCCTTCCCTGCCTGCCGCGGCGGGCGAGGCCGGCAGGCCCCTGCCGCCCTGCCCGGGGTCGCGGCTCTTGCGGCCGACAGCTGCTGTCTCGTTGCAGGTAGCGTTCGTCTTCAGCTTGGTGGTCTACGGCACCAGCTACCGGTCCATGAACTCCATGGCAAAGCCGTCTTTCGCAGACGACGGCAGCCTTGCCGACGGGGGAATTGACCTGAATATGGAGCAAGGGATGGCAGAGTGAGTGTCCACACCCGCACGAGTCCAGGTGAGCAGGACCTGCTGCCTGAGCGTGCATGCAGAGCCGAGGGAGGAGGCCAGGCCTCAGCCCCCTCCTCGGCTTGCCCACCGGCGCGGGCCTGAGGCGAGCTGGAAGCCTGTAGCCATTTTTTCCGAGAATGCACCTAAACGGTGCTCGTTACCGGAACGCTGGGCCTGGCACGCGCTAGTCACGAGCCGCCGCGTGGGTACGTCAGCCTGGGACGGTCCCGGTCCTTCGGGCTGAGGCGCACAGGTAGGAGATCCCGCAGGGTTCAGCTGGAGCGGCTTACAGCCGTCTTTCGGCGAGGAAACAGCGCTGACGCTGCGCTCGCTTCTGCCACACAGAGACACGCATTTGCTTTTTAAACCAGCGCTGCAGGGAGCGCTTGGCAGAGCAGGAGGGCAGGCGCTGCCTGTTACCCTCCAAGCTGGCCCTGTCTTGAACCGTTCCGCACACTAAAAGACCTCCCTGCTGTCTTAGCCGGCTCCTCTCGCCTCCTCAGCCTCCTCTGCCCCCCGCGCTTGTGTGTTCCCTGTGTCTGTCCGCAGACAGCGCCCAGCGTTTGCCTCTCCCGTGTTCTTGGCGGTGCTGAAACTCTGTTCCTCGGTCAGGGAACACACAACAGTAATTCCTGCAAAGCGCAAAGTACTGAAATGGCAGAAATAGCTTCTAGATTTACGTGTTTTCCAACAGCGAGCCTCAAACCGTTTGCAGAAAGCTGCCGGGCAGTCGCGGAGACGTCAGGCGTTGCTCTCTGTCCTCCCTGCCCTCGGCCTCCGTCCGTTGGCCCACGCTCTGCTGGGGAGCTGCAGCGTGCGCTCGGCGAGGCTCCTGGGGCGCTGGGCCCCTTCCCCCCGTGGCCTTCGCCTGCAGTTTAAGGTTTTGCCTCCGTCTTTCACTTGCTGCCAGGCTTTTGACGAAACACAGCGGGGCCTCGTTGCCGGCAGAGCCCTCTGCGTCGCGTCAGGCATTCTCGCGCTGGCAAGGCTCTGGATCAGTGTATGTATTTTTATTTTTATTAGCGTAAGTTTTATTTCTGCAGCCCGGGGGTGTTTTCAGCGGGCGCTATCAGAACCTGCTGGCCCTGTGCAGGGTGAGCTCCCGCCTCGGGTGCTCGTTAGCGGAGTCGCGCGTGTTCTGTGCGCAGCCAGAGTAACTCAGGTGTCCGGTGTCGAGGCTCGGCCGAGGGACGAGGCGGCCAGGAAGAGAGGGGGTTATTTCTAGCGTGATTTGTGAGCCTGGTGCTTTACACCCTCTTTGTCCTTAGTGACTTCTCTTTCCTGCTGGTCAGCCGAGCGTTTTTGTCTTGTTTTACGCTGTTTGGGCTCTCTGGAGTAGAAGTGTAAAGTATTTTGGATGCCTTCATTGGGAAACACAATGCGGGGCAGTCGAGTGAGGCAAATACAGGAGTTTGATGCCGTCTGGGGTACCCTCCCAAGCTGCGGGCGACGTGTAAGGCCCAAAGCAGAGCGGGGGCCCCGGTAACTGCCCCGCGCGCGCGGGTGACGGCGCTGCCAGGGGAAATGAGTGACGGGAGTTGGCACAGGGACCCGCTACCTGCTGGGAAAGCGCAGGCGCAGTTGCAGCACTGCTGCAGCCCTGGTTGCAGACATCGCGTTTCCCTTGGCACCGGGGCTCTGAGGTTTTTCCGCCTCAGCAACACTCCCTTGGGCTGAGTTTTACGACGCGTTAAAACGAATCGATGCTTGTCCGAGGCGCGGGCTGTACAAAACACGACGCAGCGTGCAGGCAGAGCTGCAAAACCAAAACCCGCGTGGCTGAAGTTCCCATCCTGACCCTGTGCCTTTGTCCCTGAGCCCGTGCAGGGCCCTCCGCCGCGAGAGCGCGAGTCTCCGACCACTCAGCGCTTCTCCCGCTGACTGCGTCGGGCTCTAACTGGCCACGCTGGGGATCGGGGAACCACTCTGGGCTAGCGGTTGCTCTCGGAAAGCAGCGGACGTTTTTCTGCCTCGCAGCCGAGCGTGCCGCAGCTGATGAATGTCTGCTGTTTGGGAGCTGCTTCTGGAACGCTGCGGCTTTGACGGCGCTTCCCTCATGCTGTCCGTAACCGAAACGGATGCTGTGTGCTGCGTTGGGGCTGAGGAAGGCCGATCTCGGGACGTGGGAGAGCTGGGGGTGGTGTGAGCTCTGCCGTCACCCCTCTGCGGCCGCCGGTGGCGTGTGAGATGTCTGAACCTCAGCGTCTCGTTATAGAGCCTTCGATGGATCCGCAGTGCCTTGAGTTGATGGCGGCGTCCCGGCCTAAACCAGTTGTTTCTGGTCGCTTTATTCGCGGCGCTGCCAGAACGAGACAAGTATTTCATTATCGTTACCTCTGCCTTTGTTTTCTCGAGCGCATTCTTGGATGCGACTCGAGTCTCTCTTACTCCAGCAGATGAGGATTTAGTGGGAGCGAAGGAGCTGGTGTTTTTCTAACCCATCGTGACACTCCCCAGGGCTTCTGTTGAAAATCCACTACCTGTTTACCTCTCCTGGGTGCCGGAGCCCCCTGGGGTGGAGGAGGAGGAGGAGGATGAGGAGGAGCTGTGGGCAGCTTCTCCCTGCCCGTAGCTGCTCTGGGCTCTGCCTCAGGCTGCCGAGGCAGACCCCGAGGTCGGAGAAGCAGGAGGGGATGGGGAGCCGCCTGTTGCTGTAGCTGGGCTTGCGGGCGATGGCGTGCTTGTCCCCGCGGCACCCCAGCCCTTTGGTGACGCCGAGCGTGTCTGTCGGCCCGTGAAGCGGCTCAGGGAGGATTCCCGCTTCCCCCGGTGCAGCCGGCCGAGAGTGGCCACACTTCCTACCACGGCACGTGTCGAAGCAGCGCGTGCTGGCTGCTGTTGCAGGCTGCAGGGCCGTGGTTTTGCTGCCGTTTCCACCCCCCGCACTCCTCAGCTTTCTCGGTGTCCCTTTCCAGAAGGAGCCCGGCTCTTTAACTCACCAGACGTATTTATTTTTGTTTGTTTACTGCTCCGATTCTTCCAGGTTACCGCGTGCGGCAAAGCCTCGCTGCGGGGCTGGTGCTTCGGGCGGGCCAGGCAGGGTCGCTCCCCAGAGGCGGCGCGGACGGGCTGCGTTGGCGGAGGAGCGGGTGTGTTCGGCAGGGGCTGGGACGGAAGGTTAACGCGCTGCTTTTCTTCCCTCAGGCACCTCAAGGATGTGATCCTGCTGACGGCCATAGTCCAAGTGCTGAGCTGCTTCTCGCTCTACGTCTGGTACTTCTGGCTCTTGGTAAGCCCCTGCGCTTTCCTTGCTGCTCTGCGTTGTCTGTCTGTCCCTGTCTTCAGGACGTTATTGATCCATTTCAGCGTCCTGTTTCAGGCCAAAACTCTTTTCCGAGATATTTTTTAATTTCCCTGTCAAATCTCCTTAAAAATGAGGCCGTACATGGGAAAGAAGTCCTGGTCCCTCTTGGGTCAACCACGCAAAAGCGAGGCTGGCCTCGGCCTGTCTCTCTGGTCCTGCGCAAGGGCACCGAGAAGCACGAGGCAGACGAAAGCCACCTCCGTGCGCTGAGCCTTTTGTGACTGTGGCAGCCAGACCGTGCTGCTGCTGCTCCGGTTTTCTCAGTCGCTCGCCAGCACGGACGGAGGCCGGGAGCTGCCGGGCACCGTGCCGCTTGGCAGATCAAACGCTTTGATTTCCCCTTAACACACCACACTCTCTACTCCCGAAACATTTGCCACGTGCCTCCAGCTAAAACTGCTTTTGCAGAAGGGCAAAAAAAATCCCCAGTTAGTTAAAAAATCCCACAGTCGCTTGGAGCGTGTCCCACAAAGGTGTATGGGCAACCGCGGGAGCGCGGAACGTTATCCCGTGTCAGTCCTTGCCTGGGAGAGGGCGGCCTAGGCTCCGACTATCCCCCAGAGACCATCTGCGTCACTTTGGTTTTAATTCAGAGAAACGGGGGGGGGGTTCTGAAGGAGGGAGAGGCAGAACGTCTGGGCAGTTGGATCCCTCTGGATAATTCAGACCTCATGCTGGGATTTCCGTATGTGAAGTCTCAGTGCTGTGTAACGTATGCGAGTTCCTGAACCATGCGAGATCAGGCCGTTTATTTTGGACGCCTGCTGCTGCCTTTGATTTCCGCGCATCTGCGATGCCCCCGATCCAGCCTGTGGCGATATTCCAGCTCCTCCGGCTTCCTGGGTAGGACCAGCCCTGCCAGCGCTGGCCCCAGAGCGACCGAGCTCGTGTTTTGCAGGCTCCGGGGCGCGCGCTCTACCTCCTGTGGGTGAACATCCTGGGGCCCTGGCTTACAGCCGACTCCTCGCCCGCCGGTCAGGAACCGAACGAGAAGAAGCAACGCCGACAAGAACGCCGCCAGATGAAGCGCTTCTAGCTCTCGCTGGGGAGACAGATGAACGCCGGCTCTCATTTCCATGCTGTTATTTCATCAGGGATGCGACCGAAACCAATCCGAAACCATCGCAGTAGCTCTGTTGCCCTCTGTCATCGCTGCCATTCCGCTAGAGAGGCCGCAAGAGACTTCCCTTGGTTGGCTCTTAGCGCCAGTCGAGGCCTTGCTCCTTGGGGTGACAAGGGGGCGATGCCGGGATGTGTAAATACCTTTTTAAAGCAGCGCTATGTCGCGTTCGAGGCTGCGGATTGCAACGTCGGAGGAAGTAGTACATTAAAGAGCAGAGTCTAGCTGAGCGTGCGGGCAGCGTGTTCACACGGGTGCTCGCAGAGGGGAGCTGTTAAAAGTGCCGGTGTGTTCTTGGAGACCTGCACCAGGGGGAAGGAGAATCCCCCGGGAGAAGCGGGCTCGGCCCTGCGCTGCCCTGCCTGCCAGAGCGCCCTGCGGAGGGGCTGAGCTGCCCGTCGGGGTCGGGGGCAGCGGGGGCGCTGGGCTTGCAGCCGACCTTGGAGCTTTTGGGATTGAGCCCGGGCTCTCGGGAGCCACAAATTGGCCTGGGCGGGGGGAGGAAAGGCACGAGAAGCTAAAACCAAACCTGGGGGGTTGGTTTGTGGGTTTGTTTTTGTTTTTCAAAAGGGCTCTGTCGGGGGTGGCACAGCCGAGGCGCCGCGCCTGCAGCAGAGACCCCATGTGAGAGGCGGGGAACAGCTCGGGGCAGCTTCTGCTCTTGCCCGCTTTGATTTATGAACGTTGTCCCTGCCCAGCGTGTGGTTTCGCACACTCCGCTGACCCCCTCCTGCTCCTGAGGCGCCAGCTCGGAGCTGTGCGAGCGAGACGCAGTCGGTGTTCAGCGCGGTGCCAGCCGGGCTTCTGATGCTGCCCACAACCTTTGGCCCACGCGTCCTTTCCATTACATCGTTTTTATTACACGCTTTTTCCTTACATCGAGCCCGATCCCCACCTCGAGTCCTCCTGCGCCTCAGAGCCAGGCAGAGCGGCTGCGGAGCGATGGTTAATGGGGGGCAAATATCTATGTGGGGAGCAGAGAGTGGTATTTGAGGGATTAAAGTCCTTCCTGCTGCTGGTGGGGAGCGAGGGAAGGGGGAGGGAGCAGGAAACACGTGCAGGGGGTGATCGGTGGGTACGGGCCAGCCCTAATTCCCTGCCAGGGCTGCCAGGCGCAGCCCAGAGCCCCCAGCCCCGGCTGCTGGCCCTGAGCGGGTGCCCCCGCTCTGCTGGGAGCACCCCATGGCACCCAAAGGACACCCCCCCACACTGCAACCACCCCAGCGCAGCCCCCTGCACCTCGGGGGCCCAGCACATCTCCCCAGCTCTGCCCTCGCTCCCTCTGAACCCTCTTCTCTGGCTCCCCGAAGCCCCGCGGCGCTGCGCAGCCGCCCCCCAAAACGCAGAGGGGCCGGCGGGGGACACGCACACCGACACTAACCCCGCCGGCCCCGCACAGCGGCACACGCGCAGCAGCGGCGCAGGGGCAGGCCCCGGCGCTGCCCTCTCCTCCAGGCGCCAGCCCCGACAAATATCCAACACCGGGCACCAGTCACGGCCTCGGGGCGCCGGTTTTTGGGGTGGGGGGAGCCCCCTCAGTCGGGCAGCAGCTGCTCCAGCTCCTCCTCGTCCAGGCCGTTGGTGGTGACGATGTGATCCAGCTGCTTCATGTACCGCTCCAGGTCCTGCATGAAATGGGGGATGCGGGCTTTCTCCAGGACCCCAAATTTCTTCAGCCGGTTCACGTCTTCATAGGAGACCTGACGGGAAGCAGGGAGACGGGGTCAGCACCCCCATCCAAGCGGGGAGGGGATCAGGCCCCCCTGCAGCCCACCCGGGTCACCCACCCCCTGCCCGAACACCCCTCCTGCCGGCGGGGAGGCGCAGGCAGAGCCGCTCGGGACGGGATTCTGCGAGGATTTCTGTTTTCAGGCATTTCTGTGCCCGCGGGGCCAGGCGCCGCAGGACCAGCGTGCCCGCGGCAGGGGGCCGGCGGCACGGCCGGCAGAGCTTAACCCGCCGGGTCAAGCCTCTCCCAGGGCTCTGCCACGGAGGAGGACGGGTCGTCCGGCCCCGGCACGGCCGTTCCCTGCTCCGCCGCGAGCCGTGAGCGCAGGGGAATGCCAACCGCCGAAGGGCTGCCAGCCAAGGGCGCGTTTTCGGGAAAGCGTGGGACCGGGGGAGCCCGCGTGAGCTTTGGGATGGGACGGGGCTCTGGGATCAGCCGCCCACCCCCCCCCCCCCGCCCCGGCCGTTACCTTTCCAAGCGCAGCCAGCAGCGGGAAGTCGATGGTCTGCCGATGGCGCAGGATGCGCAGAATCCCGTCCAGGTAGACCTGGTCCTTACTGAAACAGCCTGGAAGAGCGGGAGAGGTCGGGGAGTGGGAGCCCGGCTCCCCCCCTGCCCCCTGCTCACCCGAATGTCTGCGACCGCCAGAACCAGAGCGATGGTGCTGGGCTGGGGTGACATGAGTGCGCCAGGGCTCAGGCGCTGCTGGTGCCATGGCCAGGACTGCTGCATCGCAAAGGATGAGCGCTGGGGAGCGCTGCTGGAGGCAGCCGGGTGCAGCGAGAGCCCCAAACCTGTCACCGGGATGCTTTCACCCTTCCTCCCAATGGGCTTTTTTCATGGTAAACCACTGCAAGAATCTAAACGCATCCCCAGAAATGCTCATTGTTTCCTCTCCTTCGGCTGCTGCCTCCCTGCAAGCTTGTGCGAGTCGCTCCCATTGGATTGCAGCCCCTTCGTGGGGCTCCCCAGAGTGCCCCATCCATCCCCACCCGACCCTGAACAGCCGAAGAGCTGATGTGCCGGGACTGCACGTGAAAGATCACTGCCGTAAGGAGAAGTGCAAACCCACGGGAGAGCGGTGCCGGGGCTGGGAGGGACGCGGCGGGGCAGAGCCACAGGACCAGGCACGCTCAACCCACCCAGCGGCAGCACATACCCGCCTCTGGTTTTTCTTAAAAAATAAAATCCCTCCCAAAACCCAAAGGCTTTTCACCCCCCCCGAGCGGTACCTGGCTGCGAGGTGTCGGTCTGGCCCCGCTTCGCCCGCACGCAGTACTCCCACCGGACGCCGGCGTCCTGGACGTACTGCTCCAGGTCCTGGAAGAGGGCGGAGAAGGAGAGGCGGCTGGCCCGCTCGATGGTGTAGTAGAGCAGGGCCGCCCGCCAGAGGAAGGGCTGCTTGCGGAAGAGGACGCTGTGCAGGCTGGCCAAGCCTTCCTCCGTGGGGTTGGCGGGCTTCAGGCTGTACTGCTTGCGGCCCTCGGAGCTGTGCCAGGGCTGGCGCGTGTTGTTCACCCCTCGGATGTAGTGGGTGCCTGGGGAGGGGGGGACGGGAGCGAGCGCCGTCGGCTGCAGCCTCCAAAAAGCTTGGCTCCCCCCCACCCCCCGAGTCGCTGGGGTTGAGGCTGAGACCCAGCACCCATGGGTGCCAGCTCCAGCCTTGGCTGGAGGTGCTGCCATGGGACATCTGCTTGCTCCGGTGCACCCGGCGGGGGGGCAGGGACATGGGGGGGTGCACAAGTGGGTGCCCGACCCCCTCCGCCCCACGTGTGGAGGGACCCAGGTGGCCTCAGCCCCTTCCGCCCTCCAGGGTGCCTCCCCGCAGGACCCGGTGGGTATCACCGTGCCCCGTGGTCCCCGCAGCCCCCAGGCCGTTACCCCGGTGACAGCCAGAGGATGCTCACGGCATCCCCCCGCTCTGCCCGGCACCCGCAGCCGCCCCCCTGCCGACCTATCTCGTGGCGCAGCATCCCCTCCAGCCAGTGCTGCCGGGCTCCGGCCAGGTTGATGGCCAGCGTGGGCCGGCTGTCCTCCACCATCATCACCGCCTGGGACAGGAGGT
Organism: Phoenicopterus ruber ruber; assembly: GCA_009819775.1. NCBI lineage: Eukaryota > Metazoa > Chordata > Aves > Phoenicopteriformes > Phoenicopteridae > Phoenicopterus > Phoenicopterus ruber. The sequence continues at coordinate 1,136,754 of CM020227.1, forward strand.
CGTCGGTGAGCTGCACCACCACCTGCGGAGGAAGGAGGAGGCAAACGGCGTCAGCGTTGCCCTGGCAGGAGACGCTCCGCGGGCTCTGGGCTCCGAGCAGGGGCTGAGGTGGTGGCGGACGGGCAGAAAGAGCCGCCGCAGGTGGCACCGCCCGGCGCTGCTGCACCATCGCCAGCTTGTGCCGCAGCTCCCCGGAGAAACCCCCGCCGGCAGGAGCGGGCAGGGAAGGCACTGCCGGTGCGGAGGGGGTGCCGGGAGGAAACGGATGATCCCACGGGGGGATGAAATAGCTCCTTTAATCTCTTTACAGCCAGCAAACCTGAGCAGGCAGCGTGGGGGGAGCGGGCAGCTCCTGGGCAGCCTGGCACCAGCATCCCCCTGGCTCCAGCGTCCCTCCCCCGGCTCGTTCCCATGGGCTCCGCACAATTTAGTGGCCACAGGAGACGGGCATCCTCCGGAGACCTGCCCGCTCCCCCTCCTGCGTCCCCACTACCATGGGCTGGCACAGTAAATCCGGTCATCACATCGATCCCACTCGAAACAACCAACAGCGCCCGCTTCTAGATCCAACCTCTGGACCCCCCCCAAACATCCCCCAAGGGAACCAAGGCTCGGGCTCCATTTTCACAGCCCCTCCTGCGGATTCTCCCTTTCAAGGCTCCAAGACATGAGCAGCGAGGACGGATCCACGCCAGCCCACCCGTGCGGCAGGAACCATGCGTGCCGGCCACGACGCGCAGCAGGGACGGGCAACGCATGCGCAGGACTAGGGAACACGCAGAAAAAAACATCTATTTTGGGAAACCTGGCTCTCGGAAGCGCTGGAGCCAAGACGGCTGCTCTGCGTTAACACGAGTTAACGTGCCGGCCAAGCAGCATTTTCTGACCATCCGACGTCAGACCTGCAGCGTTGCTGGAGGAGACACACGGCTCTGCCGCATCCCCGGGAGCTCTCGCATCCGAGGTTCGGCCACGGCAGTGCTCGGGACCTTCGGGCACATACCAATTTCATCTCAACATTCGTCCCCCGCATACGCGTTAACCCTAAAAACCATCTATGAGTTCACAGCTGACGCTTTTCAGGAGGAAAATGCGCACACGCGTTCCTACGCGACAATTCTTTTCTCTTATTTGAAAAAAGGAGAGGAGACGGAACGGGTTTGCTTGAGCCCGGATTTATTATTGCGCGCAGCTGCTCAGGAAAGCCGGAAGCGCAACGTAACAGAGCAGAGAGCACCACGGGGCAAACGAACAGCATAAAATACGTACGGTGCAATTGCTTACCTGGATGAAAACATACCGGCGCGAAGGAGAATCCCTCCAGCTCCGAGCAATGACGTGCCAGTTCGCCGCTGCGCACCCCTGAGCTCCGGTTCTGCTCCCCTAAGCAAGTCAAGATAACTGAGGGTTGCGGTTTTGCTGCCCTCTGCCCCTTCCAGCCACGGACCTCGGGGACCCGGGACAAACCGAGGCAGGGAACTGGTCCGGATTAAACCTCGTTTTGTGCTCTAGGTTAGTCTCCAGCGCGATCATCGCCCCCGGCCACAGGAGCTCTCACGGGGGGCTCTTGGTGGGGACAAGACCTTTGGCAGCAGCGTCAGCTCCTGCTGCCAGCCCCGTCCGGAGCTACGACGGGCAGGGAAGGTTATGGCTTTGCTGCAGGCAGAAACAAGGAGGCACAAATGAGCCAGGTTTGGTACAATTGTAACCAATTCCCATCTCTCAGGTCAGCGCCGCGTGACAGGGATGCAGCCCGGGCATCCGACACGGCAATCCCGAACGTGACCAGCGGAGGCTGAGATCCTGGGAGGCGTGAGGGGAAGGGGAGAGCCTGCGTTTAAACCGAAAGAAAGAAGACGAGGAATAACTTTCATCGTTGCAGCACTTTTCCTGCTCCCTTGAAGACGCAGCGGCACAGACGTGGTGCCCGGAGCCTGCGACCGTCCCTGTCCCCAGGTCTTTGCCACCCGACCTGCGGCTCTTACAGGGAGCGCCGGCGACGACGGGCTGCGTCAGACGGATCTCCGCTCCCGGGATACAGGATGCTCGGCGGGCTGGGAGCGATCCGCAAGGCCAGGGCCGCATCTTGCCATCTTGTCATGCTTCATTGCCCCTATACGGGGAAAAAATAAACCCCCAGGAGGTTGGAATTTAAGATACCAGGTGCAGAAAAACTAACTTCTTCCCTGGGATAAACGCTCTCATTCTTACACCTGCTTTCCCCCAGCCTATTAAAAAGACAGCCCCCCTCCCCGGAGCTGCTCCTCTCTGCTTTCCTCCGTTTTCCAGTTGTTCATCCGTGGCCACGGTAGGCCAGGTTCCTCCAGGCGACGGGGATTCGGCAGCTCCAGGTCCCTGGACCAGCGGGACCTGCTGCAGTGGGGCCAGCCCGGCCGGTGGGTCTGGGGAGGCCGGCGCTCGCTTGGCAGCCCCCAAAGTGTTCCAAGTTTCCCTCGTGCAATTTGAAAAGCCAGCTCTGAAAACAGCGCTCGGGGCGCCCGGGCGAGGGACCGACAGCATAAACCCAGGAGCTCAACTCCACGGAGCGTTACCTGGGTAAACGCTCCACACAGCTCGTCGCTGCCGTGCTGGGCACCCCCGGCTCTCCCTTCCCCTCTGCACCGGCACCTCCATTCCCACCCCAAAGAAAACTCTTTTATTACGACCCAAACATCTGTCGTCGCCTCTCCATGGCTTTTTCCTCTGCTGTACCGGGAATCATAGAATCATGGAATTGTTCTGGTTGGAAGAGACCTCCAAGATCATCGGGTCCAACCATTAACCTATCACTACCAAGTCCCCCACTAAATCATATCCCTTAGGGCCTCATCCAAACGTCTTCTGAATCCCTCCAGGGATGGGGACTCCACCACCTCCCTGGGCGGCCTGTGCCAGGGCCTGACAGCCCTTTCGGGGAAGAAATTTTTACTAATATCCAACCTAAACCTCCCCTGGCGCAACTTGAGGCCTTTTCCCCTTGTTCTGTCACCTGTTCCTTGGGAGAAGAGACCGACCCCCCCTGGCTCCAACCTCCTGTCAGGGAGTTGCAGAGAGCGAGAAGGTCTCCCCTCAGCCTCCTTTTCTCCAGGCCAAACCCCCCAGGTCCCTCAGCCGCTCCTCACAGCACTTGTGCTCCAGCCCCTTCCCCAGCTCCGTTGCCCGTCTCTGGACACGCTCCAGCCCCTCAGTGTCTGTCTTGGAGTGAGGGGCCCAGAACTGACCCCAGCACTCGAGGGGCGGCCTCGCCAGGGCCGAGCACAGGGGGACGATCCCTGCCCTGGTCCTGCTGGCCACGCTAGTGCTGATACAGGCCAGGATGCCGTTGGCCTTCGTGGCCACCTGGGCACACTGCTGGCTCATCTTCAGCCGCTGTCGACCAACCCCCCAGGCCCTTTCCCGCCAGGCACTTTCCAGCCGCTCCCCCCCAAGCCTGTGGCGCTGCCTGGGGTTGGTGTGACCCAAGTGCAGGACCCGGCACTTGGCCTTGTTGAACCTCATACATTGGCCTCGGCCCATCGATCCAGCCTGTGCAGACCCCGCTGTAGCGCCTGCCTGACCTCAAGCAGATCAACACTCCCGCCCAGCTTGGAGTCATCTGCAAACTTACTGAGGGTGCCCTCGATCCCCTCGTCCAGGTCATTGATACAGATATTGAACAGGACTGGCCCCCGTACTGAGCCCTGGGGGACCCCACTCGTGACTGGCCGCCAACCGGATTGAACTCCATTCACCACATGTGAATGCCGTGTCCCGTGTCCTACGCGGCCTCTGCCCACTGTTACCCACCCGAGCACCCTCCCAGGGCTGAGCTTGCCTAAAGCAGAGGCACCCCCCGCTTTAACGCCCATTAAGCAACATCTGCAAGAGCGCTCTGGCTTCAGGAGGGCCGATTTTTGAGGGGGCTTTATGCTGCAGGACAGGGCGATCACCGCCAGGCTTGGCGTTCCCGTCCCGCGAGGGCACGGGGCTTCGGCGCTGAAGCCACAGCACCAACGATCTGCTCACGCGATTCAACGCGAGGACCAAATGCGTCCAGCCAAACCGTGGAAAGGCGAGCGCCGTCCCGCAGCCTTCGCCATGGGGCCCGCCCGGGAGGCAGGCCGAGCAGTCCGCGACCACGTTTCTTCCTTTTTCTTTTCCTGTCTGACATCACCACGGGCAGCGTGAGCAAAGAGAAACGCAGCAGGAGGCTGGAAAATAAGAGGCGGCCGAGGAGGTGGAGGACGCGATGCTCAGCACCCTCGAGGTGCGATGCTCGGCACTCGAATCAGGTCTGGCACGAGCCCTTTTTAGGCAAGGCAGCAAAAGGCGAGGTGCAGACGGAAGCATTCCCTGGGATAAGGCATCTGGAGAAAGAGCCGAGGGCACAGCAACATTTGGTTTGCAATAAGCGGGGACGCTGCTGGAGGCCGCGCACGGAGGGAAGGGTGTAGCTGAAGCAACCGGTCTGTGTTTTCGGGAATCGAGGAAAACTCCAAGCAAAGACATCCCAGAGCCGTTGGAGGAAGAATTCTGAGTCAGAGGCAGCACTGTTGGTCTTTTTTTTTTGCTCTCATGATGAAGAAAAGGTAAAGGCAACACAGAAACAGCAACAGTCAGTTATATGGAGTGGAAAAAGAGCTCGATGGCATCAAGCGAAGCGATTAGGAAGCGGATTCTGGAAGAAGCAGCATCAGCAAACGGTGCAGCCCACCGCACGTACTGCGGGGCTCACGATCGGGCAGGCAAATGGGCAGCGGGGGGTCTGCAGGCTTCGACTCGGGAAGACAGGCTGCCGCGGCCTGGAGAGAAATTCCCCGTCCCTGCGCTAAGGATGGGAAGGTCCTGGGACGGAGCTGGGCAGGGACACGAGGGACGGAAACGGACTGATCCAGGGGTTGGGAAACAGGATTAGACGCTGCTCGGAGAGGCTGCGCGCGCCCGGAGCCACAGTACGGCTGCAGGTCGCATCCCGCCGAGAGCCGGCGAGACGGGTGCGCCCAGGGGCCACCACGGTGAGAAGACGATGGGAAAAACCCCATGATGTCGTTCTTCAGACGCCAGCCTGACGACTTTTCAGAGGCGTTGGCTTGGGTTATTTTATTTTTTCCCCTAATTTGACAATGCAGTGATATAGCGTTGGTTTTTCTTATTAGACAGAGGTGCCAAGAACCGCCCCGTGCCGAGCCAGCCAGCCGGGAGCGACGGGAAGGGACCCATCACCAGCGACCGCAGCTTCGCACGCTCCCGTTACGCTGCCCGCAGCCCTGCTCCACTTGCCCGCCGGGCAGCACCACTTGCCTGATTTCGGGACCCTCCAGCTTTGCAGACGCTGTCGGAACGGGGGCTGCGACTTCAGCCAAAGTCCTATTCCCGGAGCAGCAACGCCAGCTCTCCGCGTTTGTGACCTCTCGTGCCGGGCAGGATCCCCAGCGCATCCTCGCGGTCCACGAAGCTCCTGCTCGGCTCTTGTGGATTTAACGATGGAGAAAGCCCGTCCCCAGGAAGCGAGGGGAGATCGCCGACGGCCCCGCGGCACGGGCACGGGCTCCTGCCTCTCGCCAGCTCCCTGGCGCTGCCCGCAGCTGCCCGTCCGCTCGGGGCCTCCTGAGCGGCTCCGGGGTGGAGCGGCACCACCGACGGGACCCCGGGAGATGCTGGCTAGCGCCGTTTAGGCTAAGGATGTTTCACAACCCCAGGGATTGCCACGCAGCACTTACCAACGGGGCCCGGGGTTCCTTTGCTGCAAGCTGGGAGACCGCCAAAATCCGTCCGGAGACCTCGGAGCTCCGGCAGCGTCACCTCGGTCCTGAGGCAGAAGAAAAGCAGAAGAGCTTCGGGATCTGCAGCTCAGACCCCGACAAAGAAGCTTTTGAAGACGCAAAGTTAATTATAGCGCAAATACTTACCCACGAGCACGCTGCCTGCGGCGCCGGAAAGCGGGATCCTGCCTTCGCCGATCGATCGGCGCCGGGGACAAAGGGCAGCTGCCTGCAGCGGCTGCCACCAGCCTGGCTGTGCTGCCTGCCAGGACTGCCCGCAGGCAGCTGCCGCATCAGCGGGCCGCGCTCTGGGCTAACGCGACCCCCCGCGCTGGAGTTTCTTCTTCTTTTCTTTCCGGAAAGCCATCGCGATTAACACGGAGCGGGGAAGGAAACGGGCCGGCAGCGCAGACGGGGCACAGCAGGTGGAAGTCAGGAACCAGGCACAGGCGCAGGGAGGGAGACGCACGCCCAGAGCCGCCCAGTGCCCCGGCACGGTGTTATATTATCACCGACGCAGGCGTTTCAGCAAGTTTTTGTCCCGTACGGGGAGCGAGCTCTGCCAACGTGGCTGTATCGAGGGCAGGTGAGACCCTCCCCTCTTCCCCGCCCCAGAGAAATTCAGCCAAATTTGTAGCGGGTGGCAGCAAACCAACCAATTCTTCAAAGGTTTTAAAAGCGCTTATCAAACGGTTCGGATAAGAGAGGCACATATCTCACACCCCGACGTGCAAACAGAATTACCGAACCCCACGTTCCCTTGAGCAAAGGGAAAATTACGCAGGGCTGGAAGAAAGCCAGCTGTACACCAATACGTAAGGACAAAGATGGCTTTCTGCCCAGCCAGAGCTCCACTCGGGTTCAGATTAACGGAGAAGAGCCAAATAGCTGAATTTCATCCGTTAATAAAAATCAAGAGACGGACCACAACCAGCAAGTCGTAAGCGTACGCCTGTCAGTAAGGCTGGCCTGCTGCTAGGCTGGGTGTTGGGAATGGTTCTGGGCGCTAAAAGGCAGCTGAATTATAGGAAGAGACGTGCAGAAATCCCTCCTGTCCTAAGCAAAGGCTTAGGAGGGCCAAGGTGCCAACTCTGCATCCCAGGAGCGCTCCCGGGAGGGATCAGGGCAAACCGAGGGGGCTGGAGGAGGGACCTCTCCCCGCTTTTGCGGGCATGAGATGCGCTGGGTGCTGCCGAGCGAGCTGATGCTCCAGGGAAACGCTTGTGAATAATCCCGTTTGGAGACGGAGGTGAGAAATCAGAGCTGGGGAAAATAGTCTGGCCAAGAGGCGGTGGCGAGGAAGCCCCGGCGCCAGCCCGCACTGCGTGGCCTTCTGCCCTGCAGCCCACGGCAGCCCCGCGAGCCAAAAAGCCAAAACCAGCCCCAGAAATCCTTCCCACCGCTTGAGCCCAGGCCGCTGGCAGCGTTTCGCCCACACCTCGCCGGCAGGCAGGGGAAAAAAACGCCCCTTAAGCGGAGCTGGGGGACACCCCACGCTGGATGCTGCTGGGGGCACAGAGACTCCGGACCGAGAGAGGATGAGCTCCCTGCCCCGCTCCGCTCCCGTCGCGTCTTGACCGCCTGTTCCCAGCCTTAAAACCCCGAGCTTGGGGTTTCAAAGCGCCGTAACCCGGCGCATCCCGCGGGACAGCAGGAAATCTCTCTCCCCCCCCCCCGGCTTTGCTTTTGGAGCCGCGAGCGGCGGCGGCTGTCGGAGCCGTCTGCCATACCGCCGCCGCAGCAGGAGCTGGCTCTTCCCGACAGTAATTGATGCCTCATGCGCGCAGCAAAAGGCTCCCCGCCCGGCCCCGCGGCCAAGCGGCAGCTCCCCTCGCTCTCTCAAGCATAAAAGGGAGATAGACACCGAAAAAAAAATCCAAGGAAATTGGTGGGGAAGCAGCACTCGCGTCCTAACGCTGGGGTACGGCGACCGCGGCCAAGCCGGAGATGAAAGAACGCCACGGCTCAGAGCAGAAAAGTTTCTTCTTTGTACCCAAAACATTTCTTAATCAGAGTCCTTTTTATCAGGAAATAAACGTTTTGCAGCTGTATCTTACGATAAGCGATAAAGCAGGGACGCGGATTACCTCTCCCACGCAGCCTTCCTTCTGCATGTACTTTCGGATCACGGACCAGATCTGGCACTTGCTCAGCAGCCTCCCGCCCGTGGCGACTTCGAAGCTCTCGTAGGTCCCGTACTTCTCCAGGACGGCGCGAATGATCCTGATGGCCTGTCGCACGCAGGAACGACACATCAGTGCAAACGCCCTCCCCGCTTACAAACGCGCCCTGAAACCCCACGCGCAGTAAAACCCCGCGGAGATAAGCCCGGATAAACGCCTGTAAAGCGAGACGTGGTTTCGCAATAGCTAAAAAAACCACGGGGACGGAGCCAGCCGGAGGTGGCCGCCAGGACAGACGGACACTTAACGCAATCCGCATGACCCGCAGTATATTCGTGCTGCTTTTTTATCACCCATCTGTTGCGGGAACGGGGCAAAGCAGAAGCGAAACGGCATTGCCGCAGCGCGCCGCCTGCGGAGGTCAAAGCTCTGATTATTTTCATCTTTTCTGCTCTCGGTTCTCCTTTCAAGCTCCGGTGCTCGCCCCAGGAGGTCCAAGCTTATCCGCTTGCTCTTGACCCCGGGAGTTTCTTAGCACGGCGCGGGATCGCGAGCCCGGCGGGAAAGCCGGGCACCGCCAGCGCTGCCCCTCGCGGGCCAGGGTCCCGGCACGAGCCGCCTGCCGCGCACCGGCAGCCTTCTCGGAGCGGCCTGTGCCGTTTGATTAGCCCCAGCGTTGACGGAGCACCTATAAAATACAAGCACTTATAAGCACATTTCCTGCCCCAAAAGTGAGTTTGCACTACGGACGTTTTCAAGCCGTGACCTTCTCCGCTCTATTCGTATATACCCCAAACCACACGACGACGACTTCGCACCGATTCTGGAGTTTTTCCAGCAGTTTTATCGCACCCGTAATCGCGGCCGAGCTGCCGAGCCCAGGACCAAGCGCCGCTCCCGGGCTGTGCGTGTTTCACCCCCTCCCGCCGCGCACCCCCCTTTGCTCTCGTACGGGCCGCGGGCGGGGGTCCCCTCCCCTCCCTCGCCCCCGCGGCCACCCAGGACGAGCAGACGGGTGCTCACCGCCAGAACCAGCACCCAAACCCTCCGACACCCTCGTGCTCCGCGCCTGGAGCCCGGCCCCCCCCCCGTCCCCAGCACGAGGTCCCGATTTTCCCGCCCCGGCCAGTCTTCTCCGCACAGCTGGGTTTTATTCTCCAGTCGCTTATTGCGGCTTCCCAGGAGCAGCTGCGCAGGTTTGTCTGTGTTATTGGTTTGGGGGAGGTTTTTTGGTGTTTTTTTTTAATTTATTGCGATTTTTCTTTTGTTTGCTGAACGATCAGGATTGTTTTTGCCGCGCCGCGAGGTACCTCCTGCTGACTGCAGCAGAAAAGGGATCGTTTCATCCTCCCGCCCCTGCTCGGCCGCTTGCTCTCTCCTCCCAGGGGACCGAAAGCACCGAGCCAAGAGAAACCCGGCGCAGCTGGTGCCCAGCACTCAGAGGACCAAAGAGCACCGGCCCGGCGAGCAAAATTCCTAAGATACCGAGTTTCGTGTTCCGAGAGGCTGCTGAGCATCCCCGGGCAGCCCGAAATCACGCGTCCCCCATACGCAGCGGGATAACAAATCCTCCGGCCCCGGCTCCGGGCGGATGCCGCTGGCCTTCCCGCGCCAAAGCAGGGCGGCCAGGGATCTCCGGGGCGATGAGCCTCTGCGGGGCTAGAGGAATCCTTCTGGTTTATTTAATTTTATATTAAAAAAAAAAGAAAATACCCCCCCCAGCACGTGTGGAGCAGCAGGCTGGAGGCAGGGAGCTGGTGCTGGTTTGTCTGCTCTGGCCCAGGCTTAGCAAAACGTCTCATTTATTTAAGGAAATGATTAATGCAGGTTTTTAAAACTAAAAGCAGTTTATAGCTAACAGTTAGCTGGCAAGGAAAAAAAGTTTCCCAAAACAAAAGAGAGCGGGAGGAGGGTACCGCAGGGCACAAGCAAGGGAGCGGAGAGCTCGGCGAAATGTCGCTAGAAACGCTCAACACTTTTACTCTCTCTTGCAAAGGGATTTAGGACCTGGGATGGGACCACTCACGCTGGTTCCGAACGCTTGATTTCATTCACGCAAAGTAACGCGCAGAGAAAAATAACCTCAATTATTCACCTTTTACTATATCGCAAGTCAACTGCACCAGAAGAGAAAGCAAGGGGGGGGGAAGAGCTCGGAACGACTCGTTTCACCGCGTTACTTGGGGAAAGAAACGCACTTAAACGCGGGAAGGAAACACCGAAAAGGCAGCAAGGAGGACTCGGACCGTCTCCCCTGCGGCGGCACCGCTGGCACCAGTTCACCCGGGGCAGGGGTACGGCGGGCGCCGGACACGACCGGCTGCTTAGGAAGCTGTTGGCGGAGAGAGCCCGAATCACCTGGATAATAATTCAGGCAGAGATAGAGGAAGTAACGCGAGAATAAGTACAAATTCAAACCAACAACAGATAAATGGGTGAGGAAGTCGTTATATATATATATTATATATAATATATAATATATATATATTGCACCTAAGACCAGGAGGTGCAAAAAAACGCCTCCGGCGTGCAAATCTCAACTTATTGTAAGAGGTTTTGTTTAATCTGCTTCCTTGGGTGTCGCTAACGGGGGTCGGTGTGGCAGAAGGGGGGACGCCCAGCCCGAGGAGCAAACCCGGCCTGTGGCACCGCCGGGCTCCCGGCTCCGGGCACAGGGACGGAGCCCGCGGCCCCGCGCCCGCCTCGCTCTGCCTGCGCCCGGGGAAGGCTCGCTTGCGGGCAGAGCACCAAGGCAGCACGCTCCTGCCCGCGTCCTCCTGGTAACCGGCCGGGCGCCGCTCGCTCCCAGCGTCGTTATCCGCGGCAGAGAGCGAGCCGGGAACGTTTCAGTAGCGCGCGAGCAACGGAAACGGTTCAGCGAAATAACACCGCCCGCCTCGAGCGGAGCCTGCGCCGACTCCCACCGCTGCCGCCGCCATTTGCCGAGGCCGCGTCGCCTTCCCGAAGCCAAGGCAGCCGCCGGGCCGGAGGCTACGGACCGCTTCCCCCGCAGCCACCCTCGCGCTCCAGCTCCTCCGCCCTGACTTCTGCAGCGACAAGCGCGAAAATACAACGGCAAGGGACGCCGGAGGGGGCCGGGCCCCCAACCGCGCCACGCGGCCGGGAGCAAGAGCCAGTGCCGTGCCGGTAACGTCACGCAGCACCGGCACGACCGGCGCCCGCGGAGCGCGGGCCGGTCCCGCGGCAGGCGACGTAACCACGGCAGAGCTCCAGGACGAGCGTGCCGAGGGCAGGACACCGACGGCGGCGAGCGGAGCGGGATCAGGGAAGCCGGGGAGGAAAGCAGGCCATGAGGTTCCACGCGGGCCGTGGGCCCGCTCCCGGGTGGCCCGGCCGTGGAGCGCTCCCGCCGGGACACGTCCCGGTGGCGTCGAGCCGGTGGCAGCGCCCTCCACGAGGCCGCCCACACCTCGCACCCGTGGGCGTGGGGGGAGGGCGGGGAGCGGGCCATCCCCGCTGCCTCCTCCTTCTCCTCCTCCCCCCGGGCCCAGCATCCCTCCCGGGCCGCCGTGATGCTCGGCCCCACCCGCGGGCCCCGCGGTACCGGCAGGGCTCGGGCAGCTGCCCGCAGCGACGCCCGCCCCGCCCCGCCCCCGCCCGCGCGGGCAGGCGGCCACGCCCAGGCGCGGGCAGCGCGTGACCCGCCGGCCCCGCCTCACCTGAGCCACGAAGCGGTCGGAGGCGGCCCCGTACTTGTCCAGCACGGCGGCGGGCACCGGCTCCGCGTACTCGAACTGCGGGTCGTAGGCGAAGCTGGCGCGGAAGAACCGCTCCCGCTCCGCCTCCACGTTGCGGGGCCGCAGCGCCACGAGCAGGCAGGGGCTCCGCCGCCCGCCGCCCTCCTCCCCCCGCCCCCGCGCGATGTGGGGCAGGGAGGCGGCGGCGCGCATCCCCCCGCGCCCCCCCGCGCCTTCGCTCCGCCGCATCCCGGCGCCGGTTTCCGACAGGCGCCGGGTTCCCCGCGGGCAGCGGGGCGCGGGCGCGGGCGGCGGCGGGGGGGGGGGGCACGGGCAGGAGCAGAGCGGCGGGCCATGGCGGGCGGGCAGGCGCGGGGCGGCGCCGGGGCCGGGGCCCAGCCCGCCGGCCGCCGCCGCGCCCGGGTCCAGCACCATGGCCTCCAGCGCGGCGGGGCACGCGGGCGGCGCCGGGCCCGCCCCCGCGCCGCCGCCCCGAGCACGCGCCGCGCCCCGCCAATCGGCGCCGCGCCCGGCGCGCCGCAGCCAATGGGAGCGGAGCGCGTAGGGAGAGCCCCGCCCCTCCGCGCGGAGCCCGCCCCGCCCCGCCCGCGGCCGGAGCGGCGGCACAGCCCGGCCGGGCGCGCCGGGACGGGGCTCGGGGCGGGGCCGCGTCCCCAGCCCCGTTTGCACCCCCAGCCCCGTTTGCACCCCCAGCCCCGTTTGCGTCCCCAGCCCTGGCTGCATCCCCAGCCCGTTTGTGTCGCCAGTCCCAGTGGCATCCCCACCCCAGTGGCATCCCCAGCCCCGTTTGCATCCCCAGCCCCGGTTTGCGCCCCCAGGCCCGGCTGCATCCCCAGCCCCGTTTGCATCCCCAGCCCCGTTTGCATCACCAGCCCCAGCTGCGTCACCAGCCCTGGTTGCATTGCTGCCCTGGCTGCGTCGCCATCCCCAGCTGCGTCACCGACCCCGGTTGCGTTGCCAATCCCAGTTGCACTGCCAAGCCCAGTTGCATCGCCAGCCCATTGCACTGCCACCCTGGCTGCATCGCCAGTCCCGGCTGCATCGCCAGCCCTGGTCGTGTCACCAGCCCCGGTCACATTGTCACCCCGGTTGCATTGCCAGCCCCACGCACTCACCAAGCCCAGTTGCATCGCCAGCCCCGGTTGCATCCCCAGCCCCGGTTGCATCCCCAGCCCCGGTTACATCGCCAGCCCTGGTTACATCGCCAACTCCGGTTGCATCGCCAGCCCCGGTTGCGTCGCCAGCCCCGGTTGCATCACCGAGCTCACGGCTTTTCCCAAAGCCCCGGCTCCTGGGGTGCCGCCGGGCAAGGAGCACCTCAGTTTCTGTTAGGGGTGGCTTTGCCACCCCGCTGTGCAAGGACGAGGCAGGCTCAGCGCTCAGAAGCAAAGTGTGTTTATTATTTCGGACAGCTGCTGATTTCGAGTCGGTCTTGCCCGGGGCGCCTCGCTCGCTGCCCGCACGCTGGCGGCTGGCAGAGGGGCTCTTGTGAGCCATACCCACCGTGCCACCCCCGTGCCACCCCCGTGGCACCCCGGTACGTCAGAGCCCGCGCTCGTTACGCGAGTTGTTCTGTCCCAAGTGAGCGGAGGCTACGGCACCGCGGGCTCCGCAGTCTCTAAAGTGCCTAAACGTGGCTTGCTAGCGACGAGGGCTTGCGCGTACGCCGTAATTCGCAAGTGTGATGTTAATGAGCTGGCAGCGCGGTTAATTATCCACCCGCTAGTGGTAAGTGACAAGCCTCTGAAGTATAATTAATCGCCGTTCCCGAAAGAAAAACCGATCAGCGTGGAAGTGGGTGCCAGCCCATCCACCTGAGCTGTTGGTCTTGCTCCTTTTCCTTCCATACTCAGCTCCGAGTCCTGCATGGCAGCTTGGGGTGGCTACCAGCACGGAGGGAAGCTGGCCCTCGTTCCTTTCAGTTCTTTTTGGGCTCCTTAAGGACCTTCCGTCCAGGTAGGATCTTCCCCCCCTTCCCTGCCTCTGGGCTGGACCTCGCCTGCCCCGGCTCGCCCTGCTCCTGTGGGGTCCCCAGCAGGATTTCGTTGATGGAACTGAGCGTCAGGTTGCTGAAGACCATGTTAAGGTGGTCGACGCCTCGCAGCTCCCGGACGTGCACCTTCTGCTTTTGCTGGCCACGCCATCGCTTGCACAACTCCAGGCTGCGGGTGTTGACGGTGTCGTCCCCGTCGCCATAAATCATGTCCACGGGGTCCTCGTAGGGGAAACGCTCATCGTATATGTAAGTCTCCACAGTGGGATAGCCTGTGCCATAGAGGCAATACGTGTCCACCCCAGGAGGGGGTAAGCCCTTCAGCAAGTCCTTCATGTCCTCCCACATGTACCAGCCGTCCTCCAAGTTGACGTCGGTGAAGAAGCGTTGGTAGTCCCGGTAGGTGTAGTTGTAGGAGGGCGTGGAGATGAAAACGTGGGTCTCAGGCCAGGCCAGGCTCGTTGGGAACATCCAGGGGCTGGTGGTGGTCATGCGCTGCTCTTCACGCAGCTTGATGTTGGACATGAGTGGGATGCCCTGGTTGTCACCTGCAGGACACACAGGGGCTCATCACAAACAGCACCAAAACGTACCCTCGCAAATGGCGCCCCGTGGGCCACTGCGCTGGGACCAGCCCGTCCATCGGTGACTCACAGCTGTCTCTGGGCATGGTTCCACCTCAGATCTTCCCCTGCCTACCCCTGCCCTGCCCACGGCTGTACGTCTTCTCCTCGCCCCGCTGGCTGCAGATATCCAGAGCCACCTTTCAAACTCTCCTCTCTGGCATCACATCTCTAGCTGCTAGGAGGGGCCGAGGCAGACGAACCTGGACGTGTGAGGGCCCTGACCATGGCCAGGACCCAGCCCTGGACTTTCCCTGCAACCCCAGCACCTCCGCGCCTGCCTGCAGGGACATGAGTGGGCTGAGCCCTCGGAGGGCGCTGAGAACGGGTGGCCAACCCGCACGTCTCCTGCAAGCCTCAGCATTTTTGGTGCGTCTGGAGCCCTAAGACCATGCAACGATCTCAGATTACCTTAAAAAAGTCTCTAGCCCTGGTGGCAACAGAGAAAAACATGAGGAGATGACTTAAGGGTGATGCAAGGGGCCAGATGTTAAAATCTTCGAGCACATGATTTTAATTCCATGCATTTTTGGAGGCTCAACTTGTGACCTGTAGATATTCTGGGCTGTCAGCATTAGGCAAGTGATTGTGGCTTTCTGGGCTGAAAAGAGACTAAAGAGGAACTGGGTGAAGGGATATTAAAGCCTGAAGAGGGCAAAGCTTATGGGGGATGGGCTTTGAGATGTGGGGAGATCCGAGGAAGCGGTGCGGGAGAGCGAGTGTCCCTTGGGTGGCCTCCATGTCCTCTGCTGCAGAAGGGCTGTCTGGTTTGGAGCGAAGGTCCAGCAACCCGCACGGATGGAGGTGGCACAGATGTCCGGGGAGGCACCGAGAAGGGGGTGAGGATGCCCCAAACTGCTTCCCTGGCCCCAAGATTTTTGGCTGAGCCCTTTTCTTGCCCAGGATGGGTGTTTCAGCTTTCAAGGAGCACCCCTAGCCCAGGAGTCGGCCCTGGCCACTGTGCAGGGTGTGCTGCAGGCTGTCTGGCGAGAACCGGCGTGGAGGCAGGGGGATGGCCGGGCTGCAGACGGACCCTTCCGACAGCGGTTTTCCGTACACACAAACCCACCAGCCCCCATCATGAAACCAGAGCAAGCTCCCGGGCATGCCCTGGGCCGCTCTCCTGCGGTTGGGGCTGTGGGGAACCTCCGTGGTGCTTTCTGCGCCGCGGGATGCAGCGGCATCAGCACCGGAGCACGAGTGCTGCCTCCACAGACCCCTCGGCCGTCTGTCCCCCACCTCTTCCACCACCGCGTCCTTTCCCTGCCCACCACCGTTTCTGCAGGAGGCTGCACGCAAGGAGCCACTTACCAGATGCCAGGACACGCAGGGGCTTGACGGAGCCTCCCCAGGGAGCACCCAGGGAGATGAAACCCCCAATGTACTGGTCTTTCCAGGCTTGCGTCTGCTGTAGCAAGAAGTAGAGGATGTTCAGGTTGCCCATACTGTGCGCGATGAGGAAGACGCGTCGCTGGTACTCATCATGCATCTCCTCGATCAGTGCCTTCAGCTTCTGGAAATATTCGGGCTGCTCCTCTGTGAACAAGAGGGACACCAGCTCTTGGAGACCTCACTCACGGCCCCAGGGCTCCAGGGCTGACCTGGCAGAAGCCCCAGGTGCCACCACGCATTCACATGAGAGCACCACAAACGGCTGAGCGAGCACCACGCATGGCTGAGCGACCACCAGGAATAGCTGAGCAACCACCACCACGGGCAGCCGCCCCTGTCCAAGGGTTCCTCCACGCCTCCCGGCTCACCCAGCCCGTGAGAGCCATCCTGCTTCCCTCCCTGCACGGGTGGCCTGGCCACAACCCCCAAACTTACGGGGCCCGACCCTCCAGTCATAGGGGGCTGCCCGAACCGTCTGGTCCCTCACGTAGCCGTTGTTCACCAGGTTCTGCACCAGGGTGTGCAGGTAACCTACGGGCAGAGAGAACAGGTGGGAATGAGGTCTGTGGTCTTCTCCTGTCGACCTTTTTCCACCCTGGTCCTGGTCACGGCCACGATGTCCTCTGGTAAGCCCTGTAGCTTGGTGGCTCCAGCCAGAGGTGGTGGCTCCAGCCAGAGGTAGTGGCTCCACGCGCCCCGTGTGCGCTGGGCTCAAGGATGGGGTGGTCCCTGCCGGCACTCGGGGACAGTCTGTCCCTGAGGCCAACGTCCCTCCCTCCCAGGTGACCCCGGCTCTGCAGAACCAGTCCCCCCTGGAGACACGGAGACCCCTCTCCGCTTGCAGGGAGCGCACGGGAGCCCTGGACACCCCGTGCCTCTCCTCCTCTCACCTGCCAGCTTGCTCTGATCCAGGTATTCCACAGAATAGGTCTTGCCGAAGCCAGGCACACGGATGTGCACCCCTGGGGCATTGGACATTTTCCGAGCGGTTCGGTTGTACACCACCCTGCGGGGACAGGACAGAAAGTGGCAGAAGAACCGTACCCCCAAGGGATGGGGTGGAGATCACCGGGTGGCAGCTTGGACGTGGGTGGCTGTTTCCAAGTCTGGTGTGGATGGGGAGGTGGACTGGTGCCAAGCCAGCACCCACGCCGAGCGCCCGGCATCTCGGGGCAGGAGGCTCTGATGGAGATGCTGCGGCCCCGGGCAGGGTGGCAGCATCTCCAGAGGGTGCTGAGGACGCTCTGGCTGGCACGAGCACACGGCAGGGACATGGGAAAGGGACGGGCGCTCGGAGCGGGAGCCAGCCGGCGGTGTTCCCAAACAATCCCGTGGTGCTCCCGTGGCTTTCCATGTGTGCTAGGTCATGGGAGGAGAGGGGAGGGAGATCCCTGGTAGGTCATTTCCCCGGGAAGCTCCCGGGTGGGGGTGAGCGGTACCTGGTGTTATCGATCCAGCAGTCAACTCCCACTGGCAGGAAGGTGTTGAGGTTGAGCCAGATGGTGAAATAGTCCTCTGTTTTGCGGTAGCACATCCAGTTCACCACGTCCGGCTTGTCCAGCTTTGCTTCCAGCTGGTTCCCGAGACACCCGGGCACTGGTGGCACCGCAGAGGGAGAGCAGAGCCAGCTCCAGACCCCGTCCCGCTGGCCCAGCGCTTCTCCCGGCCCCCCAAGCAGGGGTCCCCCAGGGCTGCCCGGCCAGGGACGCCTGGGGACCCGCTGGAGCAGCGTCCTCGGAGAACAGCCAGCTCCGTGGAGGAGCAAGGGCACTCAGAGCCAAGATGCAGGGTGAGCATGGAAACGGCGCTAAAAATGCATCCTCGGGGACCCCCTGAGCTGCCTTTCCCACAGGGTGACCCCCCGAGCTGCCACCCTCAGCCCAAACCTGCCAGTCCCCACCAGCACGAAGCATCCCGGATTATTGCCCCTGCCTGGCTGGGTTTCCCTCCTCCTCTCCTCGCTGCAGCCCGGGGGCAGGAGTCGGTGCTGCTCAGGGCTGCCCAGCCCTACCGCACCCCAGGCAGCTTGTCCTGGCGTAGCGGGACAGCTCGGGGATGCACAGAGTCCCCTGGGAGGTGAAAGTCATCCCAGTGCTGGCTCCCGAGGCCCACGCGCTGTTTTCCTGAACTTTAAACCCTGCTGAACAAGGTCTCTGAAGTGGTTTGGCGCTGAGCAGGACCGTACCCGACGGGGATGCAGTGCAAATAGTGCGTACGGTAAACACAGCGCGGTTTTAAGCAAGTTCACAGCCTGACATGTGTGACCTGGGCTCCCTCGATGGAGCGCGACCATCACCAGGGCGTTTGGTCTGCCTCCAGGAGCTTCAGTGCGGTTCCTGGCAGGGATGGGACACCCATCCCGGTGCCACCCCGATAGATGTGCCTGTGCCAGGGGCAGACACCATGGAGAGTGTCCCCAGCCAGCGCGCAGGAGCCAAGAGCTGGCTCCTGGTGCCGGCGCTGACCCTGAGGGCGAGGACAAGAGGCGAAGGGACGGCAGGGGACAGCGGCTGCGAGCCTGGCAGGACGGGAGCACTGGGTGACAGAGCCCACGGCCCCAGGGGGTCTGGACAGGCCCAGGACGCACGGCTGGGGACGGCGTGGACCTTCAGTGCTGATGCAGGCACTGTCTGCTCGCTACGTGTCCCGCGTAAGGCGCTTCCCCCGCGGACACCACGAGCTGTTTTGCGGCCTGAGGTCCCTATAGATGCCTGCCCCGTGCTGCTCTGGGACCCAGACCCGGGCTCGGGGGTGGCTGCGGCACCCCACAAGCACTGCGGGGGGGGGGAGCCACGCTGCCTGGCGTGGGGCTGAAGGATGCAGGCAGGGAGCATCTTTGACCTGAGAAGGACGTGCCCCGTTTCCTCGGGTCCCCACCAGCCTCAGGTGTCCCTGCACCCCGGGGTCCGCGGGTGCAGGTGTTTGGGGGAGCCACAGCACTGTCCTGTCGCAGGGTGCGAGGGCAGCCTGGCTGGAGGTGCTCAGCCCACCCAGCGCGGCCCCAGCTCCTGCAGCACAGCAGGGGCACGGCTGCAGCCTCCGAAAGCCTCGTCCTGCGTGAGAGGTGAAGGAGACGTAGCACTTGCCTCCCTCAACCTGCTTCACAGCTCCCTCACCTCTGTGGCATCTCTCCAGGGATACAGGGAGGGTCTAATCCTGCCTTCAAAGCACCTGGTTGGGGATCAGACCATGCAGTGGACCCTGGCATAGGAGAGCCCAGGCAGGGAGCGGGCAGAGAGGACTCCCTGGGCAGCGAGAAGAGCGGGACCGTGAGCTGCTCTGATGGCTCCCGAGGGTGCCGGGGTGGCTTAGAGCACTGCGGGTGCCCGGCCGGACCCCGCGGCACAGCCCGCACCCAGCCCCCGGCGCACAGCCCTGAGCTCTGCCTCCCCTTCCAGAGGACATTAGGTAATTATTAAGGGAGTTCCTGTGGGGGCAGAGGGGTTATCGGCGGTCCCAAGGGCACTGGGGGCTTCTGGGACACCCGGCCCAGGGGGATGGGCTACGTGCGGATGCCGAGCGGCACACGGGGCAGCCGGACCCGGCTGGGCGCGGGACAGGGGCTGAGGCTGGTACCGGGGCCACGGGGAGATGCTCCGACCATCACAGGTCGTCCTGCAAAGAGGCACCCGGTGACGGCCACCAGAGTCTCCCGGCCACCAGCACGGCCGAGCAGGACCTGCCCCAGGGCACCGAGCCTCCAGACGCCGTCGTCCCCTGCTCTCTGGTGCCTCTGGGAAGGCAGTTTGCGGGGTCAGCGCTCGGCGTTGCAGCAGGGATGTTCTGCTTTTTCTCTTCTCTTTTTAAAGGGGAAACTCGGCTTGATTCAAGAAAAAGGAGAAAAACCCCAATTCTGCTCAGTTTCATGGCAAAAGCCTAGCTCGAGTCCCCGGCGATGGGGCACAGGAAGGCAGAGCCGTGCGGGATAGGGGTACCAGCTGGTGGCTGCTGCCCCCACCTCCGCCTGCCCGGGGCGATGCCCCCGCCTCTCCGGCCACCTCCCTGGGCACCTCTGCCGAAGGCTCGCTCCTCCAGGCATCCCCCCGGCGGGGTGGACGTCGGGTGGGACGCGAGATGGACGCCCCTCTGCAGCAGCAGAGGATGGCTGACCCATCGCCACGGAGCGGCAGAAGGCTGGGGACAGGGTGGGCTTCGGGGGGCCAAGGGGTGGTGGATGCTGACCCCTGCACCGGCGGCAGCAGCCGTGGGAGGTGGCAGACGAGGACGTGCTGCAGCCCCCGTCCCTCTGCCAGCGAGCCCCCCTGAACCGAGCAAGCCCTAAAACACCCTCTGGGCCAGCTGTGAGATTTTGGCGTCCCATTTGCTTTCTGGGGTGCCCAACCTGTCCCCCCCAGCTCCTGGCAGCTGTGGCCGGGCATGGCCAGCCCTACATCCCCAGCCCGGCGGATGGGAGGGGACCTGGGAGCCATGCGTCACCCCGCCCTTGGTGGCTCCAGCTCCAGACTGTAAAGGGCCACCGCAGCCAAGAGACGCCGAGGTGCCGGCAGCGCGGCACCCCAACCTCGCCGCCGGCTCCGGGGGGCTGCGTGGCACCCGGGGCGCCCACCCGTACCCCGCGTGGCGCCTGTGCTGGCGTGACCTTACCGAGCACCACGGGCGGCGTGCTGTTGGTCGGGGGAGCTTCTGGGGTGGTGGTGGGTGGAAAGAGGACGTTGAAGAGCCAGAACTGGGCCGTGGGCTGCAGGAGCAGCGACAGCGTCAGCAGCGCAGCCCCGGCGCCGCTGCTCCCCATGGCAAGCTTGGCCGGGATCCTCCGGACGTCTCCAAGCAAAACAGCCTTTTATATTTTTTACGCAGGTCCAGCCAAGAGGCACCCGGGCTGCAGGGGAGGGGAGAGCTGCAAGGGGCTGGCCGTGATGGGGAGGAGGGACGGGGAGGGCCGAAGGACTGGCCGTGCCGACGTGCCATGCCCTGCCAAGGCAGCCCAGCGGTGCCCAGGGGCTCTCCGCACCCCGAGAGCCCTGCCCGGGGGTGCCGGCGGAGCGGGCACCTAATTTTAGCAGCTTCCCGGTGCCTCGGTGTCCTTCTGCTGCACGCTGGGGTTGTGGCTGCCACCCGCTTCCCCCTGCACCGTGCTCCCGGGGTAACCCCAGGGCTGCCCGCTCCTGCCCGCTGCCTGCCCGCTGCCTGCCTGGGTGAACGCAGCACCTCTCCGCTCCTCCTGCCCTTGGCGGGGGGGCTGGCGCTGCTGACGTGGCCAGGGGCACCCCAAACCTCTGGGACACATCGGGGCTAGGACAGGCGAGGACACGTCTGGGCAGCCCCACATCCCCCAGTGCCACCCCGGGCACTGCCCCTGCCCTGTGCCCCCCGGCCCCGGCTGCCCCCCGCAGCACCCCCTGTGTCCCCCCAGCAGGCGCTCGGCCCCGGGGTCCTGCGGCTCCTGGCCGCCGCAGACACCGGGTCCCCACAGGTGCCCCCCTTGGCCCCGGCCCCAGCTCGGGGGAGCCCCCGCCGCCCCCAGCCTGCATGGGCAGGGCTCCAGGTGCCTGAACCGGGGGCTGGGGACCCTTGGGGACCGGGAGGCACCCAGGGGAAGGCAGGGTGACCCGGGCCGGCAGCGCCTGGGGGGGCACGGGGCGGAAGGGGTCGGGGTGCAGGGGCTGAGCCCAGGTGCCCCTTCCCCGGGAGGGGGGAGCTGGTCCCTGGGTCCCCCTCCGGCCATCCAGCCCCTGCCCTGTGCTCAGCCCCCCTGGGGCACCAACAGAGAGCTGCTGGCAGGTCCCCAGGGACCCTGGGGCACAGTCCAGCCCCCGGGGGAGGAAGAAGAGGGCGACGTCTCAGCTTCAGGTGGGCTTTTTCAGTTGTTTTCGCAACGCAGGGCCACGGTGCCCGCTCTGAAGGCATCGGTGCTGCGTTTCAGAAGGAGGGGGTTACAAATCCATGTGAGGATGCAGAAATGGGCTCCACGTGCCTCACCTGCTCCCTTGGGAGACTCCAGCCCCCCGACACAGCCGGTCTCCTGGTGCGCCCAAGCCTTGCTCTGCCCAAGGAAAGCCTTATGAGCCCGGCAGGCGAGGGCTGAACAAACTGACCGAGGAGATGAGGAGGTCGGGTCCCGGGTGCGGGGGTTCCCCATCCCATCTCAGGGGTCAGCGTCACCCTTGGGCCAAGCTCAGTGGCACCAGCTGAGCGCGCGGGGCTCAGGGGAGGAAGGATCTGGGAAGGCATCTCCACCATGCTCTCCTCGGCAGACAGAAACCCGGGGACACTCCGGGAGCATGAACAGGAGCGATAAGAAATCCCTGCTCACCCCGAGTCCTGCCCTGTCCTCTGCCTTTGTCAGGGTCTCTGCCCTGCAGCCCCTCGCTTGGGGGGACCGACTTACCCCAGGGCTTACTGTGGCATAATTTAACTTTTCTCCTTAAAACCACTGCTCCTGCCTTTTAGCCTGGTATGCTGAGCCCAGCGGTGCTGCCCGCGCGGGGTCGGGGCTGTGGGCAGAAGAGATGCTCTCCCTGCTCCGGTCTGCCTCGAGGGCCGCGTGCAGGGCTGCGTGCCCGGGGAGGGGCTGCGGGACGGGGAAACGAGGGGTTTTCTTATTTTTGAAATGTGGTAGCAGAAAGTCAGCGGGATGGCACGGCCGTGTGTCCGGCCTGACCTCCCCTCCCTGGACCCGATGCTGCAGCCGGGGGGAAGAGCTGCTCCTTGTTGGGGAGGCCAGAGGAAAGCATTTGAGAAGAGGTGAATGGTGCTGAGCCGTGGTGGTGGAGCAGAATCCGGCTGCTCATGGGCTTGCTCCAGCCTTCCTGGTGTGCTCCAGCCTTCCCAGTGTGCTCCAGCCTTCCTGGTGTGCTCCGGCCTTCCCAATGTGCCTCAGCATTCCCAATGTGCCCCAACCTTCCCAATGTGCCCCAACCTTCCCAGTGTACCCCAGCCTTCCCAATGTGCTCCAGCCTTCCCGGTGTGCCTCAGCCTTCCCAGCGTGCTCCAGCCTTCCCAATGTGCCCCAGCCTTCCTGGTGTGCTCCAGCCTTCCTGGTGTGCCCCAGCCTTCCCGGTGTGCTCCAGCCTTCCCAGTGTGCTCCAGCCTTCCCGGCATGCTCCAGCCTTCCCGGTGTGCTCCAGCCTTCCCAGTGTGCTCCAGCCTTCCCGGCATGCTCCAGCCTTCCCGGTGTGCTCCAGCCTTCCCAGTGTGCTCCAGCCTTCCCGGCATGCTCCAGCCTTTGCAGTGTGCTCTAGCCTTTGCGGTGTGCTCCAGCCTTCTGTGTGCCCCAGCCTTCCGTGTGCCCCAGCCTTCCTGGTGTGTCCCAGCCTTCCTGGTGTGTCCCAGCCTTCCCGGTGTGCCTCAGCCTTCCCGGCGCGCCCCAGCCTTCCCGGTGTACTCCAGCCTTCCCAGTGTGCCCCAGCCTTCCCGGTGTGCTCCGGTGGGGCATCGGGCCAGCGTGCAGCGGTGCTGAGCCGAGGGATGCTGCGGAGGGGAGTTCAAGCTCACCTGGAGCGTGGCCTTTTGATCCTCCGGGTGCAAACCCTTCCTACCCAGCATCTTCTCTGGAGCTGGGCTGCGGGGCAGAAGGCTGCTGCCTCCCGCCTCCTCTTGCTCTGTGGGGAAGGGAGAAAGGCACGCAGCCTTTCCGGGGAGGCTTTCCATCCAGCTTGGCCAGGAGAGGAGTAAAGAGTTCCGGCAAAGCGGGTTGGCTTCAGAAAAGCCTTACTCTCCTGCTGAAGGGAAGATGTCTTCTTCCTCCCGGGGCAGAGCGAGGTGGGCCGGGTCTGCGTGGGGCTGGAGGGCACCGGTGGGTGGCAGGGGGTTCCCGTGGAGCAGCGGGGCCCCGTCCCGCAGAACTGGGAGGGGAGGCAAGAGGAAAGGCAGGGCGGCCCTCAGGAGCCCGTCCGAGCCGGCGGCTCCCTCCCAGGGCTCGGCGTCCCGCACACCGGCCTCCTCGCACGCCTCCCTCGCGTCGGAGCGCCGGGCTGCCGGCAAAAGCCTTGCTGTGACTCGGATTCGAACCGAGGTTGCTGCGGCCACAACGCAGAGTACTGACCACTATACGATCACAGCCGCCGCGCGGGGGGCCCCGCGCTGCCGCTCCTCTCCTCCGGCCGGACCCCCGGCCTCCGGCGGGCAGCGGCGGGGCCCCGACAGCCGCCCCGCAGCGCCCTGCTCGCCCTCCCCGGGCGCGGCCCTGCGGCGCTGGCGCTTTCCCGGGGCCCGTGTCCCGGCGGAGGCCGGCCCGGCCCGTGGGCAGCAGCCGGTGCCGAGCCCGGCGTGCGCAGGCCGAGCGGGCTGAGGAGCCGGCGCTGGGCTCTGGACGAGCAAGTTCAGAGCCTGCGGCGGCCGGGTTATTATTTTCCCGGGCTGCTGGGGCTGCAGCTCCCGCCGGGCTCTCCTCCTCCTCCTCCTCCTCCTCCTCCGCCTCCTCGCTCTGGCTTTTGGCTGTCCCCGGGAGGGCAAGCCCGGGTCTGTGCATCGCCTCCCCCCGTGACCCATCCTGGCCCGGGAAGAGGTGCCAGGGCAGGGCAGGGGCCGTGGCGGGGCTCCTCCTCGTGCGAGGCCGCCCTTCGCTGCGGTGGGCGCGGGGGGTGGAAGGGCCCAAGCGAGCCCCCGCGCTGCCCCTCTGGTGACGCGGCGAAGGGGGGTCCTTGCTGCCCGTCACGAGCGTCCCCCGACCCCCCCAGCAGGAGCCTGGATAGCTCAGCTGGGAGAGCATCAGACTTTTAATCTGAGGGTCCAGGGTTCAAGCCCCTGTTCAGGCGAAGGCTTTATCCTTTAGGAGTCCGTGGGCAGGAGCAGCACCTCTTTCTGCTGGGACAAAGTCCCTCCTGGGACAGCTGAGGCGGTGATGACGCAAGGGCCTGTCTCCCCTGCTCACTTCCTCCCCGAAAGGTGTTCAGGCCCCAAACTGACCACCTCAGAGGTTGGGTTCCTGCTGGCACCTGCTTTTTCTGCGTGACGACTCCTCGAAGATGATTAACGGTTGGACTCGGTGATCTTGGAGGTCTCTTCCAACCAAAATGATTCTATGATGAAGGGACTGGAGCATCTCTCCTAGGAGGGAGCCAGGCTCTTCTCAGTGGTGCCCAGTGCAGGGACCGGAGGCAGTGGGCACAAACTGGAACACAGGAGGTTCCCTCTGAACATCAGGAGACACTTTCACTGTGAGGGTGACCGAGCACTGGCACAAGTTGCCCAAGGAGGTTGTGGAGTCGCCATCCGTGGAGGTATTCAGAAGCTGTCTGGACACGGTCCTGGGCAACCAGCTCTGGGTGGCCCTGCTTGAGCAGAGGGTTGGACCAGATGACCTCCAGAGGTGCCTCCAACCTCAACCCTCCTATGATTCTGATGCCTGTCATCCCAAACCCACTCCAACCAAAGCGAAGCCCTGCGTCGTTTTAAGGGGAGATGGTTCATTTGAGAGCAGAGGCTGGAGTGACCCGTGGGGCCACCACACGGCTTCAGCCAAGCCCTGGATTGCACCGTGCCCGTATATACACACTTTGGGTTATTTTGACAAAACAGAAACTCTCCTGACAGAAAGCTGAGTAATTCTGGATGAAAAATATCCCCTTTGGGATTTTGACATTTTTCAACCTGACCATACATCAGTTACTCAAGCACGGTACGTTATTCTTCAGATAAGCTTAGTGGCCTTATACCCCAAACTGACTTTTGGGGGGATTAAAAAAAAAAAGGTGTGGAGAAATTGTGTATTTCCTTGTGTTTCTGCTTCTCAGCCGTGTAAAAGCGGGACAGGTACTTCTGCTGCTAAAGGACAACTTCTCTAGATGTTTGTGTTCTCTTCCTCCTCTATTATCTTTAGAAGGGAAAATGCTTTTTGAGCTTTCTCTGAGTAAAGCAATACGTGTTTTCAGTCAAAATGGAGATCGGAGGAGTGTGAAGTTGTGCAAGTAGTGCCCTATAAACCGCAGCTCCTAGAGGTAAAAGCATAATGAATTTTGCTCCCCATTTCTTGCCATGGAGAAAGTATGAAAGAAGAATTATTTATTTTATGCAATGAAAAAGCCTTCGTCTCCCCTTCCCACGCGCAAGCCCTGCAGAGACCTGAGCCGATGTGCCTGGGTGCTGGCAGCCCTCCACTGCCTCCAGTTACCCCGAGTGGTGAATAAACTGAGACCTGCTGCTTGGGCAGCGTCTTCTTCACCAGCTGAGCCCCGGGTGCGACCCGTGCGACACCACGCAGCTGGTTGTAATTTCATCTTCGGAAGCTGTCGTCCAGGGCGAGTTCTGCGCAGCTGTCAGGAGAGGGCACCAGGACCAAGCAAACAGGGCGTCTCCACGGTCTGGAGGCTCCTGAAGAGTAAAGGCAACAGTTTAAAAGGCTTCCACAAGCCGAAGCATCTCCTGGTGCACCCCAGAGATCTCCACCGGCCTCTCGGTGCCCATGGGACCTCTGATCCCAGACCCACAGCACGTCAGGGTCATCCCTTGGCTCTGGATGGGTTTTGCTTCTGCCGTGAAAGCATCCCTGGAGGTGCGGCAGCCGAAATCCCGTTCCCCAGGAGCTGGGAGCGCCGGCAGCGGGGCTTTCATCAGGTTGATCTTCCCTCTTCTTCAGGTGGTTGCTGTGGCAGGTCCTTCCTTTGCTGCGGGGCAGGAGGGAGCTCTCGGCTCTCCGGAGCTGAGCCTGGGGCAGCAAGCTCCTGCCTCCCACCGCTTCTCGCCCTGCGGGGTGGCCACGGTGTCTTCTGGCCCGCTTTTTGCAAACCGGGGAGGAAGGGCGCAGGAAAGGCGGAAAGCTGGGTGATTTCTTCTGAATTCGCAAACTTTGCGTGGAAAATGGAGAAGCTGGAGTGCTTTCCCAGAAGCATCACTGAAAACTCACTGGAGAGACCCTGCGCAGTGACTAGAGGTCGGGAAATCATTGTGGGCGCGAGTCCGGTCACTTTTAGGAGCAGAGACCCCATCTGAGCTCGCGGCTGCCTCCTAGGGCATCCCCTCTTTGCAAACCAACCTCCGTGCAGCCGCCTCCCTCGCGTCTTCAGCCTGGCCTTTTCGCGCGCCGGGCTGTCGGCAAAAGCCTTGCTGTGACTCGGATTCGAACCGAGGTTGCTGCGGCCACAACGCAGAGTACTGACCACTATACGATCACAGCAGAAGTCGTTCTGCCACACGCCGGGACCACGGGGAGGAGAGCGCCTGCACCGTCCCCTCCCCTGGCACCGGCCACCCAGCGTGGCCCGGTGAAGAAACCCCCGCTATTTTATTAAGGCGGCTACAAACGGACTTGGATGCCGCCGCTCGGGGCCTCAGCAATCTGGAACGGGGCCCTAAATCGTGCAAAACGCTGGCAGGGCTGGGATGGCACCCGGGGACCGAGGCTGCTGCAAAGGCCGGCGCTGTCGAGGGGATATCGTGCCGTGGGGGCATCACGCAGCAGGGGCATCACACTGTTATGCAGCAAATTTCGAGTTAGAATAGTTCTAACTAAGTCTTAAGTTATGCAAGAGGTGTGTAATGAAGTAATTTTATGGCATCGTACGTGCACGATACAACAAGTTGGTGGCAATCCAGTTTAAAATACAACAAATGGCACGAGGATCTCCGTGGGGAGCTGAGTGATGCTGCGGGAAGGCCCTGGGCAGGGAGGTCCGGGTAACCCGGGATGTTCCCAGGGCCCCTCATCCGATGTCCAACATCCCTGGGGTCCCGCTGCCACCTCCCCACCTGGCCGTGGTCCCCGCAGAGAAACGCTTCCCTGGCAGCATCGCTCAGGCACAGGGAAGCCCGGGGTGGGTGGCGTGGTTGGGCTGAGCCTCCTGGCTGGGCTCAGCCTTGTGGGGCTCCTCAGTTTGGGGTCTCGTCCTCCAAGCTCGTGTCTCCAGGGTTTGTGCTGACACTGAGGTCTGCCTTTCAGCCCTTGGTCTTCACCCCAAACCACCCCTCCAGCTGCTTTTGTGACACTTTTAATCCCCCCCCCATCCCATTTTTGCCTTTCTCTCCTCTGCTGGTGCTCGCAGGCTCCCAAACAGGGACATCAAAATGGTCCTACGTGCCCTGTGTTGGGACCACCCTGTGTAGGTCCCACTCTGCCGAGGTGGGGGGCACGGTTGGGGGTCCCGTGTTCTTCATCCCTATGTTAAAACACAACCTTTGTATTCATTATTAATGAAAGAACTACTCTACATTACGTTACTCCCAGTTTTACGCCTTCGAGAGGGTGCTCTGGTGACTCCAGAGCTGCTTTTGCTGTTTCTGGCCCCGGCGCAGGTTGGGCTCAGCGCTGGTGGGGAGGGGAGGACTCGGTGGGGGCAAGAGCTCCCCGCTCCACGCCCCGGGCAGCCCATGGCCCCCTAGATACCATCCCACAGCCCCTCCTTCCCCATCCCTCCACGCGCCACAGGACATGCAGGGGGTGAGCCCTGGTGCCCCCCAAGCCCTGCGTGGACCCCAGGGCCCCTGCGTGCCCACCGGGTCCCTCACCCCACTCAATCAGCCCCATGGGGAGTCCCAGAGCCCCCACGGGCATCTCCGCTCAGCCTGGAGCCCCCAGAGCCACACGCGCCCCACAGAAACGTACATGGCACCGAGAGCCCATCCTGGCTCCGCATGCCGGCTTGGAAGAGGGAGCGCAGCCACCCAGAAGAGAGGTAGAGACGGGATTTAATAGGAACGTAGAAGAGACAGAGATGGGGGGACCTCTCATCCCTGGGAGGGCTCACGACCACGTTTACAGACTTCCCCATCATATTCACGTGTCCTCTGTTCTGCCAGAAGTCCAGATACCTTTCCCTGGGATCCCGGAGAGTCATCTGCTGCCCAACGCTGCGGCGTTAAGGAGGAACAGTTTGGTTTTAGCGCACGGGGAGGGGGCACGGAAATGGTACGGGCTTAGTTCAGGCTGGATATTGTGGGATCTGCTTCCTCCGGCATTTCCACCTATGTATGACGGGACACAGGACCTCGCGTCCGAGCCAACGACAAGGTCCCGTGTGCAGACAGTCAGCCTGGGGATGGGTCGGGCGAAGGACGAGACTTTGGATCAAACAGGCATCAACCCGCAGGGCAAGGCGTCTCAGCGTCTAGTTAGAAAGCGCAGGAGGAATCCTTCCCTCTTTGGCCACCCACAACTTCCCGGTCCCATCTAGAAATCCCGCTGGATTGCCCAACAGCTGGCCCTGGGACACAGGGTGCCTCACCCCCGGTACCAGCCTCCCAGGCCTGCTGCCCTCCCGCGAGGGGTGCCAGTGGGCCACCCCCTTCCCCTGAGTCCTCCTGCTTGTGGAGGGAAGGGCACTGCAAGGGGTGGGGAGACACCATCCATGGCTGGAGAGATTTACCAGAAGAACCGATTCTCTTCGTAATTCCTCTGCCGATTCAGCTCCACTCTCCTGCTCCACTCTTTCTGACGCATGTGGTAAGTCTCCAAGAGTCGCAGGGTGTAGTTTGCTCGCACGGAAAGCTGGCTGCAACAGCAAGGGAGAAGTCTCTCTCGTCTTCTGGCTGAGACCCTCCTGCCTCCCCCCCCGCCTTCAACTCGGAGGCAGCTCGGGGCTGCCTGGCATCAGGGTCTAAGCAGAGGCTGCCGTACCCAGCCCGAGAGCTCAGGGGTTGGAGTCCTCCATGCCTCGGACAGCTGCTGCTGCTCAAGTGTCCCGGGCTGAGGTTGGGGGACATGTTCACTTTGCGTCGCCCCTGCGGACCCTCCAGCTTCCTCTTCGCCACGGCTCTGTGCAGGAAGGGAGCAGTCCTCTCCTCTTTCCCGATCGGTGGCAGTGGTGAGCGTGGCCAAATCTCTGTCAATGTTTCATGAGACCACCTAGCCTGCGTTGGCACGAGAGGACGATTTTTAGGCGGCTTCTCACCTCCCTCAGGTGCTCCCAACATTCAGCAGGAGATGCCAGTGGCTACAGTGTCTGTGCAGCCCTCCAGCATGGTCTGCTCCACCCTCAGAAACCCCCATGAGATGAACAAGTCACCCCAACACAGCCCTCTGGGTTAGGGGGACATCAGTTCCCCACTGGCCCCACGCTCTCATGTTGACGTCACTCACGACGAGGTGAATGAGGGGAGGGAATGGCTGTTTTTCAGAATAGGAACCATGAGATGAAATCCTCCAGTGGGGTTCAGCAGGTCAGAGCACATCACCGAACCATGAAGATGGCTCAGTTGGAGGAGTTGGAGGCCCTGAGGGGACCAGTAGCCCTCAATGACCCTGTCTAACGTCCCCTGGGACCTCCACCCGCATCCCATTTCAGCCCCTGCCGGAGGTGATCCAGACCCTGACCTGCAGCCTGGTTTCCTGGCGCGACAGGGAGGTCCTCTTCTCGCTTCCGAAAACGGGAAGTGCGGTTTGAGGTCTGACACCAAGACTTTGCTTGTGCTTGCCGTCCTTCTCCGCCCCCGAGAAGCTCTCCCGAATTCTTGGCAGAAAGCTGAAAATACCCAAGAGGGTGAGCTGATACGAGTACGGGATGAGGCTGTTCTCCACCTTGTGCTCACGTGCCAGCCAGACGGCGGTTCTGCTGGAGATTTAGGGGTATTTGGAGATTTAGGGGTATTTGGAGATTTAGGCATATTTGGCGATTTAAGTGTATTTGGCTACTTGGTTTCGTGTCAACAGCGGAGGAAGAAAACCTTGAGTTGTAGCACTCACGTGAGCTGTAACGCCCACACGTGGTCCCCGTCTCGAGGGAACAGAGAGAACAACAGTGACTTTGGCAATAACCGGAGCCCGGAGGGATCGTGACGCTCCTCCTGCGACCCGCGCTGCGGTGGCCGCGCGCTGAAGGCTGCGGTTTGGGGCACCCAGCGCAGGAGGAGGAGGAAGTGTTTGTGGGAGAAAAGCAATGCTGGCAATTAGCTCTGGCACTTCTCCTGTGCCAGACAACCCCCCCCGACCACCAGATCTGGAATTAAATCAAGAGTCTTCCAGTTGGCTGAATCCAAGGTAGAAAACAGTGAACACAGACACTGCTCTCTCTTGCTGGGGGAGGATGTTCTGAATTTCATTTTTCTTTGAAAAGCGGCATCATTTATGCTGAAATGAGAGGAGGTTCATAGACATCAAAAAGGAAGGAGAAAAATTTCCTCAGCTCCTGGAGTAATTCTTCACACAAACATCAGTCACCACGACAAATCTGAACAATCCTTCAGAGACAACATCGATGCTGAGTGCAAAGGGAACAACTCGTTCAAGCAATCCAAGAGCACATCCACCCACATCCAGATCTCCACGGGGCTCACCTGTCAGGTGACCTTCTTCCTTTGCCTTTCCGCCTCTTTCCTTTCTTCGGGCCAGATAGTGGGGTCGGAGACTGAGACCGCCTTCCTTGAGAAAGGAGATGTTCAGTAGGAGGACTCTCTTGAACTATACAAGGGGAAGGCTCTTCAGAAAGCATCTTCAGGGCTATTTAACAAGAACAACAGGCAGATCAGCTCCAGCATCTGATAAAACAACCCAATTCCTTTGATGCCATCGTCTCAAAGAGGTCTCGCTTTCTAGGAGGTCTTTGGCGCAGCTCAGCAGCCTTTTAAAAGTCATCTCCAGGTGATTTTTCTCCCCACGTTCTAGTGCACAGGATCTGTGGGAGAGGTCGATCCCTCTACCCTTGGCAGCTCGAGGCAGAACTTCCTAAAATGAAGGAGCCGTTTGCAATATATACCAGGGCACAGAGCCCTGGGAGAAAGTGGGTGGCCACGAGGCCTTCTTCCATAGCGGGTGACCTGGGCTTTGCTGCGTACGGCGAGGCACGAGAGATGCAGTTTTCCTTCCCAGGGCACCACGAGGACTAAAGGAACACCCACACACAAGCACCCGTGCCCACACGCACACCCCCCACTCTCTCACAAGTCAGATGTGACATTACCATCAGTCTCAATTTGCTTATCACCCTCTTCTGCCTCCTTCTTCTCCTTCTCTTCCTCCTCCTCCTCCTTCTCCCTGTCTTCTGTGGCCTTCAGAGGTCCTACAGAGGGACATTCCAGGGCTTCTTTCTCAGGGGGAAGTGTAAAATCAAACCTGGAAATGAGAAGACACCAGACTGAAGACAGGGCACCTCATTCCCGTTGCATCTTCCATTAACAATGCAGTCACGGAGAGACTTGAGAAGGTCTCCCAAGGCCGCTGCTTTCCAAAGCAGAATATGCAATGCTCTTGAGAGCTCTGTTAGGAAATGGAGCGACACAAAAGCTCCATGGCCTGAGAGCACACGAGAGGCCCCATCAGTCTGCTCCAGGGCTGCCCAGTCCTAACTCTGAAAAAGTTGACTCCCTCACTGAGTCTCTCATCTCTTCTTCCTGTTCATGGACATGGAGAACAGACTGCTCTCTCTTTACCCAACTGGCCAAGGTTGGTTTGAATTCTAACCCTGCCCTGCAGTTCACTTGCAGACCCTCTCAGGCTCATGTCAGGGCATCTCTAACGCTTAACCACCATCCCCGTGGCCGTTAAGGACACTACTGAGCAGCCCCAGGCTCAGGTCACAGCTCTGAGGAGCCCCACTCAAGCACAGGAGGGGAAATCACTCCTCCTGCCCCAGGGACTCGGGAAGCAGGCATCTGGGGGCACTTGGGGCCCTCAAGTCTCACCAAAGGCATGGCTATGTCACAAACATGGGACTTGAATGAATCTGGCGCCCACTCAGGTGTTTATACTTTTCCTGTGTAATCCCTGTGCAGGAAATTCTGGGATCTTTCCAGTTTGCACCCAGAAGAAAGAGGTGAATCAGGGGAAACTTTACGGAAAATGTTGCCTGAGTTCCTCAACCAACGAGAAGCGAACGTACTGTGGCAACACAAAGACACCGCCAGGACCCATGTGAAAATCAGGACTTTCTCTGTCTGATACCACCAGATGTCTCCTCCCTGGGGTCTAAAACAGAGACAGAGATGTGTGAGAACATTCCAGGGACGTTTTCACCTTTCTTACAAAGTCGTTCTTCTGCTCAGAGAAGACACGGCCACTCAAACATCCTATAACAAAGTTTTCTTTGGCCAGTATGAGCCCCTCAGCTTTTCAAGCAGAAGCTGCACAGCTCGGAGTTGACAAGGAGCAACTTGTGCCGTGTGGTGCCCCGTGCAAGCTGCCGTCTCTCAGGTTCACAACAGGAATATGGGGAACGGAAGCTGCTGCACTTTCTGCCCCAGCATCCCAAACACAGAATCACAGAATTGTTGAGGTTGGAAGAGACCTTTAAGATCATCGAGTCCAACCGTTGACCCAGCACTGCCAAGGCCACCACTAACCCATGTCCCCACGCGCCACATCTACACGGCTTTTCAATCCCTCCAGGGATGGAGACTCCACCACTGCCCTGGGCAGCCTGTGCCAGGGCTTGATACATGGTCCAAGAAGTTGATCCAAAAGCAGTAAGATCACCGCATGGCTGTTAACACGCAGGGAAACTAAACCTTGGCTTTCTGTGAGGGGTGAAGTGGACATGTCCCCGTGTCTTGGACTCTTTCTCTAGACAGTGTCTGCCTTTGAGCCCATCAAAGCCCCACCATTATCGTTTCTAGGAGAGACAACGGGATGCTGGGCTAGGTAGAGCCTTGATCTAACTCTAGGTGACTGTGGGTTCTCCTACATCAGCCAGACCACTGCGTAGGAGAGCGGGACGCTACAGAGTTGGCACTGCTGTAGACCATGACCGCCTCAGTGGCCGGGAGGGTCCTCACAGGCCACCAGAAATCAGTCGTCCTTTGACAAGTGTCCAGAAGGACGAGGCGTAGCACAGGGAAGGGATCAACTTACACCGAGAAGGGCTTCCAGCAGCTTTCCAGAGCCATCCACAGTGAGGAGAAAGTCAGCAAAGTATCTCATAGTGACTTCCCTGTTTCGTACGGAAAGAATGCCGATGGCCTTGAAGACAAAGTCTGTGTCCTGTCTTTTAGAGGTGGCCCGGAAGAATGATGTCACGGTCTCGTATACGCAACATTGCACTGTCGTAAAGGGTAGTTGGGCGCACACGGAGAGCTCCTCGCACCTCAGAGGGACGACGGTTACGTCATCTGGAGAACAGAAAAAGAGGAACAGAATCACGGCTGGAGCAGGACAGCGCAGGCTCCGGGAAGGCGGCAGCAGCTTCAGGCAGGGCGTTGCTCTGGCGCAGTCCGTTCAATCCGGCGCTAACCG
This sequence comes from Phoenicopterus ruber ruber, assembly GCA_009819775.1. Lineage (NCBI taxonomy): Eukaryota > Metazoa > Chordata > Aves > Phoenicopteriformes > Phoenicopteridae > Phoenicopterus > Phoenicopterus ruber. Next base: position 1,170,400 of record CM020227.1, read on the forward strand.
CTCCTGAGGGCGCCTGGGGGATGAACGCAGCGTGGGAGGGCAGGGGAGACAAGCGCAGAGCCCACGACAAAGCCCGTGGCGCTTGCCCCCACCCCGTGTGCTCCAGCTAAGCCTCTGCCAGACTCACGGAGAAGCAACGGAGGAGCAAAATGCACGGCAGCCTACTTCTGTCCCCCTGCCCCTCACAGCCATGCACACACCTGGTGTTTCAATCACACGGAACGTAGAGCCACGTGAAAGAGAAGAACCCCTCCAAACACAGCCCCCAGCTCCTCCTGCCCCACAGCATCATCATGTCACGCTGCAGCTGCGCTGACCAGAAATCACGGCAAATCTGGCCATCCACGAGTCCTTCCGAAAACTCTTGTCCCCATCTTTGGTTCTGGTGTGTCTACAGGGAACTTGTACCCACCTTGCTCTAGAAGGAACCTCTAAGGGTCGGCAGGAGCTGTAGCCCTTGCCCTTACAAGCAGACGGGCAGCACCATAAAGGCAGAGCATGAGCTTTATCCCAGTTTCATTAGGAAAAGCAGCTCCAATAAATCACAGTCCGAAAGCAGTTGTCCTAGCATTGCATAACCATGGACGGTATGGAGCCAAGCGTGAAAGCGATTAAAGAGGAGGTCCTCTAGCTGAATGCCTGTCGTCAAAAAAGGACCCCCGATGGGTCTTTCTGAGGAATTGCTCCTTGGTGGCCTGTTCAGCTTGGACAAGCGGAGGTTGTTCTCAGGGCATCTTTAGGCATTCAGTGACGCCTTAACAGCGGTTACCATCCACCTCAAGGGTGGTGCAAGGGCAGGCAAAGGCTTTAAGCCGTCTTCTTACCAGGAACGTCATCTTCAGTGCAGCTGAGGTTGCATTCATCTGCAACCACCTTGGACATCTGAAACACAGGTCTCCGAACAATTGAAACCTCGCTGTCCACGGTGCACGTGTAGTCTTTCAGAATGTAGAATATCCCGATTCCTAACAGTTGGACACCCTGAGAACAGTGGAGGTAAGAAGAAAGAACAATTCTAAGTATCCAATGACCTGTCAGAGCATGGAGCTGCTGCCTCATGCGTTGCCCACCCTCAGCCTACAAAGGCCAAGGTGGGACGCTGAGGAAGCTTTGGAGGGAAAGCACGTACTCCAGGACTTTTTTTTCTCTTTCTCCTCTGCTCTGCTCAAGAAAGCCATTGGGAAAAGTGGCAGCAGAGCCAACGTCCCTCCTCTAGATATAACGGGAGGGGTTTCCAACAGGGACAAACCCTTAAAGAGGTACCAGGGTATGGTCTTCCCATTCTGGCAGCGGAGATGAGCAAAGACCCAGAAAGTGCTTAACACTTTCTTCTACTTCATCTGGACTTTCTTTTTCAATGCGGGCGCCAGAGAAGTTGGTCTGTGCCACGTTTGTTGACAGCAGCGTCCTGCCGGGCGACTGTTTCTGCTTTCAGGGTGGGGAAGTGATGGCACTCGATGGCAGAGCGTTGTCCGGACAAGGCAAGCTCTCAGGGTTTCACGAGGGGAGGAAGAGGATGCAAAACCCACCCTATCCTGTGCCAAGTGCTGTCTAATGCATTCAGACACGCTATCCCAAATCGTAAGGATCTCTGGAAAGCAAGCGAAAGACGTGTCACGCTCCAAAGCAGCAAGCTCACAACCCTTCAGCACGCTCTTACCCAAGGAGACGATGCGTGAGATTGCCACCCCAACTAAGAACACGCAAGGCGCTCCACACGACAGGAGATGTAGGGAGTTGGGAACAGCCGTCCACACCAGCGAGAGGATGGTGTGGTGCCCACAGAGGGCTCGGGGGACCCCCGTGTATCTCCCCTGCAGGGACCACTGTCAGCCTTCTCTGTGCTCATCAGCTCCGCACGGCCACCGTGGCCGGGAGCTCCGGGCGGGCAGTCCCCCCGCAAGGCCAGCGGCAACCCCTGGGCCAGGGCCTTCGACCGGGGAGTGGGCAGCGAGGCAGGGGCAGAGGAGGGGCCTCGGGAAGAGGACCCAGGAGTCCTGGCTGCCAAACTGAGCCAGGACGGGACGATCCGACAGGGCTCTTGTTGCACCCATCAGCCCGTTCCAGTCCTCCCCCAAAGCCCCCGTGTTTCCACAGCTACTTTCACGGCTGACGTTGTCTACCACGCTCAGGAAATAACCCCTGCAAGGCTCACCGCCAGGGCTGAGATTCTTGAGTGTTGGAAATGCATCTGGCCACAGGTTTTCCATGTTTGTCCCCCCCTGCCTCTGGGTTAGCGCCTGCAGCAGAGGGGTGAGAAGGAAACGTCTCCTCCACGATCTCCACCTCCTTCTTTGACTTCAACCAAGGGCCTCCAGCTCCATCCTGACGTGGAATGTCCCACTGTGATCCCAGCCCATGTCACAGAAGGGGCTGCAATACCTCCCCAACCCCTCCTTAACCCCCCCCAAATCCTGCCAGGTTTTGCCCTACAAGAGGGAGTGGAGGTGCGGTGGGTGTCGTGGGGTGCCCACTCCCCAAGGAGAACAGGGGGGCACCGAGAGCCGTGGGGGGGTCCCCAGATGGGGGCTCACCTTGTGCACTCCAGATGCGCTGCTCAGCACGTCAGTCCCAACCGGAGAGGCTGTGCCACCACTGCTGGCGTGGGGCTGTGGACGCAGCGGCGTTCCAGTCCCTGGGATACGGACAAGGCTTGAGGACCGACGCACGCAGCAGCATCCTGAGACAACGGCGGGGCTCGGGGACCCCTTTGCGGGGCTTCCCTTTATGCGAGGGAGCAGCCGGCGTGCGTGGAGCTCTGCCTGGGGACGGGTGGTGGGCCGGCTGGGAGCTCTGGGTCAGGGCTACGGAGAAGACTGGCACGGGCGTCAGTGTAGCGGGCGTCTGCTGAAGGCTGCCCGATCAGGGAGAACAAGTGCACGAGGCCTTCTACAGACAGAAGTAGCCTCACGTTTGCAGGCTCTGGTCTTCACGGGGGATTTTAACCACCCTGATATCTGCTGGAGGGACAGTGCGGTGGGGTATGAGCAACCCAGGAGGTTCCCGGAGAGCACCGGTGACAACTTCTGACGTAGGGCATAGAGGAGCTAGTGAGGAGCAGTGCTCTGCTGGGCCTCGTACCTACAAACCAGGTTCACTGGGAGCAGTGGCTGATGCTTCAGAAGGTTGTGCTGCCGTTCAGAGGGAGAGCTGTGGGATGAGACCCTCTGTGCCCAGGGCCAAAGCCCTACCAGGGTGATGGCCAGGCCCCAGTCAGGGATCAGACATTCAGACCAACCTAGCTCAACCATACGCAGAAATAAGTCTGAGAAGTTCTCTCAAAGCATTACTGAAGACTCACAACGATAGTTAGAAGGAGACCAAGAAGAAAGCTCAGAGCTACTTATTGTTTACAAGCACAAATTTATTAAGACACAGGCACAACTCAGTGCAGCAGCAAAGGGACCCGCTGCCAGGATCCTGGACTGGCGTCTCACCAGGGCACAACCTTCCCCTCCCAGTCCAGGAAGGTGCCAGTCTCCTTCTCGGAGAGGGAGGAGAGCACCTTCAGCATCCCTCGCACGCTGGCGTCCACCGTCACGGGGGGCTGTGGGGCAGAGGGAGAAACGTAGTCGCGTGCCCACGGCCTGGACGAGGTCTGCCCCGGAGCAGATCATTGCTCAGGGCTCGGGGCTCTCCGGGGTGCACAGGGCAAGAAGAGCTCCCTGTCTCTTGTCTCCTTCCCTCGTGTGCCTCTAGCTCACAGCATCTGCCAAAGAGCTCTCGCAGAGCCCAGCGCGTCTGGGGCAGTTCAACCCACGGGAAGCTCTGCATTCCCAAATAAAGAGGTTCTCCCAGACCTCGGCCAAACGCGCTCTTACCTTCTGTGACCCTGCGCTCCCCATGTCCGTTTGCACCCAGCCGGGGTGGAGAGCAGCGCAGAGGATGCCGTGCTCCCGGTACCCCAGGGACTGGCACCTGGTCAGCATGTTCAGAGCAGCCTGCGGGGAGACGGGGCAGGGACGGCGGTGGGAGGGGAAGGGTGGCTGCAAGGGGCCGCGCGCAGCCCCCGCGGCTGGGGCGGGGGAGGGCAGGTGGAGCCAGCTCCCCGGGGCACACGGTGCTGCTGCGCTATCCCCGTGCGGATGCCCAGCCCAGCTGAGGGCCTGTCCTGGCACGTCCCTCCAAGGTGGGACGTGGGGCCGGGCATGGGAACGTGCCGTGAGAGGGACCCAGTGACTGACGGGAGCTCAGCCGCGATGCAGAGATGCAGGGACCGAGGGGAGGCTGGACGGCACGCGAGGTCGTTTGGGAAAATGTCTGGGCTCACGCCCAGCACAGCGTGGCGGTACCTTGCTGCAGCGGTAGGAGACAACCTGTCCATAATCCCATAGATAGACTTCCTCAATGGAGCCCGCAGAGCTGGACATGTTGATGATGGCTGCCTTGCTGCAGCTCAGCGCTGAGCCCGGGCTCCCTTGGGCAGCCTTCTTCAGCAAGGGCAGGAACGCCTGCGAGGAGAGGGGAGGGGAGAAGAGGAGAGGAGAGGAGAGGAGAGGAGAGGAGAGGAGAGGAGAGGAGAGAGGAGAGAGGAGGAGCGGAGATAAGGGCACACATGGAGGTGGCACAGGGGAGAGGACCAGCTTCTTCCCCAGCGGGCAACATTAGCACCAGCACCGGAGCATCCTCCCTCCTCTTCCCACCGCCACAGCCGCCAGGCTCCAGCTCCTGAGCTCCAGCCCGTGGCTCCACGAGCTTCTTGTTGGGCAAGAGCCCATCAGCACCAGAGCGGAGGCAGGACCCTCCCCCACGGGCCCTTCGCGCCCCCGGGACAGCCCAGCTCGGGTGAGGGTCTCACCTGGCTCAACAGCAGGGGCCCAATCGTGTTGGTGGTGTAAACCTGGGACATGTCCTCCAGCGTCTCGGCATCGAGCGAGTTCAACTTGGCGATTCCAGCGTTGTTGATGAGGAGGTTCAGCCCTGAGCCCCCCAGCTGCTCCTCGACTCTGGCTGCAGCCGCCTTGATGCTGGCGGGGTCGGTGACTTCTGCAGAGCCGGCGCAGGGGAGGTCAGCACCTGTGTCCCCATGGTGGCTTGGAGCCCCCTGTGTCCCCCAAGGGACAGCAGCACCCGATGTCCCCAAAGGCACGGGCCTGTCGGCATGGCTCCCACCCAGCACTGGGCTCCCGGCGTGTGCGCAGCACTGGGGCACTCGCCTGGGCTGTGGGGAGCCACGGCGCCGGGCAGAGAGGGGAACCGGGGTGAGGGACCCCCACCTCAGGGCACCTACCGAGCGGGATGATGACCAGGTTGGGGTGCTTGGAGGCCAAATTCTGTAACTCCTGCAAGAGAGGGCACCGTGTGGGCACGGAGAGGCACGAGGGGCTGTGAGAGGCTCAACCCTTCCCAGGCAAAGTCCGCGTCACTCCGGCTCCATCCCCGCGCCGCCTCGTGCCCACCACCCTGCTCTGGCCACCCTGCTCCCGTCGGATGGGGCTCCGTGCCTCCCGCACACCCCGTGTGCCGCTGTCCCCTCCGCACATCCCACGCACAGCTGGTCCCACAGCCGTCCCAGCCCGGCTGCCCTGTGCCGCGGGTGCCCGGCGGCAGCTCGAGCCCTTTGGAAACCCCCTCCCCGCTCCAACCTGCTGCCCTGGCACCGAGCGCTCCCATCCCAACCCACTGCGTCCCAGCCCAGCCTCACCTGCGCTCGCTGCCCCTTGGGGTCCCGGCAAGCCGCAAAGACCCACTCGGGTGGGTTTGGCAACCCCAGGAACTGCCGGACAAGCTCCAGGCCGATTCCTCGGTTGGCCCCAGTCACCAGCACGGAGCGGATGCGAAGCTCTCCCATATTGCTTCTCCTGCCTTTGCTGTAGCTTGCATTGTTTGCTCAGCTCCCTAATGCTTCTTTATAGTATGTTCCACAGCCACTCCACCCACTCAGGGCTTGCACAAACCTTTGGCTCCAGCTCTTCGAACTCTCTGGGACGCAGCTCCTGGCTAGGAGCCAGCCCTCCTTACCAAAGGGCAAAAATCACTTGGCTTTTCAGGCAAACTCAGCTGACCTCGGGAAACCCAACCCTGTAATCCAGGAGCTACCGGCCAGCCTGGCCAGGAGAAGCTGTTGTGGGTGGGGAGGGAGGGAGCAGCATGTGGGAGGGACGTGGGATGCCCCACGGCTCAGGTGAGCTTTACAGCTTCACAAGCATCCTGCGGGCTAGATGGGCTTTCCGCATCGTACCCGGTTGTGCCTCAGATGTCTTGCCTCTTCCAAGCCAACGCCCATGCTCTGATTGTCCCACGAAAGACCCGTGGAGTGGAGGAAACCCGGCGTGGTCTCCTGGCAGAAGGAAGCGGCGCTGCACTGCTCACACGTCACGTCTCTGCTGTTCACGCACTCCGTCCCTCTGGGCGCAGGCCCAAGTGGAGCGGTCCCTCTGCCCGGAAGGTATAGATGACTCGGGTGCCTGGGAAACTCTCCTGCAAAGAGAAATGCCTTGGTCAAAGCCCCGCTGTCCACATGGCCCATAGGCGTGGGGCACAGAGCTCTGCATGAGCATCAGTGAAGCCCGGCGATGCTCAGCACCTCAAGCGAGGTGTTACAGATTTGCAGGGCTGGGACCGGCGCGCGTGCACATCGCGTGTTCCTGCTCCACCGCAAGTGAAGACATATCCCCAGAGACCTCTCGGCAACCCCTTGCTTTCAAGCGCCGAGTCCCAGAGCCACTGCAGGGGACAGCCGTGGAGACAGTGACACTGCTGACGTGTCACCTTCTCCCTCGGGATGTCTTGGCAGCAGCGTTAACCAGAGCCGCTTCCTCCCAGCTGCAGTGCCGAGAGAGCCCTCGTGCTCCAGCAGCAGCTCCTTTCCTCCTCCCCACTCCTGCTTGCTTTGTGGGGCCTGGCTGGCAGATGCCGTGGGGCGGGCAGCTCCTCCCAGCAGCCCTGGGACCATCTGCCCAGGGCACCCTCCCCAGACGCAGGCGGGGGGACTGCAGCTTGGGGTAAGGACGCCCATTTGGTGGTCCAGCTCTGCCATCCTCAGGTCCTGCTCTGAGTCTGTACCCTCCTCGCCCTCGCACTGCTGCTGCATTCGCCTTCCCCGCAAACAAAACTCCTTTGAAGTGTGGATGTGCCGAAGTCTGGTCCCAGGGAGCCTTCCGCGCCTCGGGCCAGTCGCATGGTCACCACGGTGCCACCAAAACAGGGAGCCCTGCCCTGCCTTGCTCACCTCCCCAGCTCATATTGTGCTCAGAGACCTGGCCCGTGCTCTGGCTGCCTCCAGTTGCACCGAGGAGGGGACGATGCTGCCACCAGCCCCACCCGAAGGAGGGACGAAGCTCCGTTACGGTGACGGTGTCCACCGTGCCTCGTCTCGAGGTGGCACCGGGCAGCTGCACGAGGGATCCAGCCTTCCATCCCGCCCCGCCGCGGCCACGGCACGCGCTGATCCAGCACAGGACGGGTGGGGGGCTTTTGCCAAAACAGCGCAGACCACACCTGGAGCTGGACGTCACGCCTTTGGGAAATATTCTCATCGGCAGCAATCTGTTGCTTCCCAGATATGTTAAAAATTAATTGAATGTGAAAGCACGTTCCTTTTCCAAAAGGCGCATTTACCAAATAGCAATGTTTTAAGGACCTTTTTTGCAAGCAGAGGCACAAATCACAGGGGGAAACTCCGATTTGGTTTTGCTCGGCTCCTCGTGTTGAAATCTCATCACCATGTACCTGTTTGAGAGAGAACTGAGTTTCGCGCATCCCGTCGCAGCATCTCAGCGTGAGATGCTAAATCCCGTCGACACGCCTGCTCTGCCAGCCGGATCCGGCACGCACGCCTCTCCGGCTCCAAGGGGCTTTGCAGTTCCCCCGTACCCTGGACCACGCAGGGAGGCGGCAGCCCCGGCCCCCTCCTGCTCCTGTAGCAAGCTTTGTCAGCAGATGTTCATCTGCTTTCACATCCTCTGCGTAAAATTTGCCGTTTTGTTTGCTCGGTGTAAATCCCGAGATAAAGCCCAGAGCACGTGACAGAAATGCACACAAACATACTGTGCTTTCTGGCACGGCAAGTGAAAAATAATCTTTATCGGCAGTTTCCCCTTCTGGACCCTGTGGAAAATGTTCCCTCCTAGTTTGTTTGTTTAGTTCCTCTGCTATCGGTCGTAAGACTTTGCAAACAGGTACGACACCAGCACGTTAAGCGCTCACACATGTCGTTCACTTGGTAAGACAGCCTCGTGGCAACCAAGACTGGAATTTTACCCTTCTCCCTGCTACGGCCTGGAGCTTTTATTCCGTGGCGATGCCCTTTTTTGTGGTCCCGCGGCACTTTCCGTACCAGCATCCCCGGAACCGTTCTGGCTTCGATGCCCACCTAGCGCTGTGCTGTCCAGCTTCTGGGTGAAATGTTCCTCTGCGGCAACGCGACAGCAGCAGCCGCCTCCTTCCCTCCTGTGCACCTGCAGCCTGCATTGGGGAGCGGATCCCCGATCTTCCCTCTCCCCCCTTCCTCGACCCTGCCAAGCCTCAGCCTCTCCTTAAGCTCCACGCGTTTCATTTTGTTCCATTTTCTTTCCTGAGGCCGGTCCGACCTCCCTCTGCTTTTCTGATTCTCCACGTCGGGTTGGGAGACTTCTTTCGCCTTGCGAATTCCTACCCCTTATCAACAGTACAAAGCTCTGGGTCTTCCAGCCGTCTGTCCCAGGCGGATCCCTCACCGAGGACCCCGACAATTCTCCCACCTCGGCACACCTCCCAGACCGCGGGACTGGCTTTTGGGCCCCCATAGGTCATTTCAACAGCCGTTTCTATATTTGTACTTTTTCATGACCGCAGACCACAACTATACTTGCCGATATATGCCATTTGCACGAGGGCTCTGCTCCTCCGAACACACTTCCACGGTTTTCTTCTTCTAGGTGGAGGATGAGGCCATCACCCGCAGTCCGTTAGAAACCTCCGCGGTGCCTCAGGACCAGACAGCAACGGAAACAAAAAATTAACCTTTTAAATCCCCTGGTTTTGCTGCGTCACCGCATTTTTGTAGCCTTCTGCTGTTTTGGAGTTGTAACTTCATGATGTTGACTTTGCTCCGGGGCCCCACGCCGTCACTGTTAATCATTAGAGTTTAAAGAAGCGCTGCTTCTCCGCGAGGCAGAGTCCACCCCGGCGCGAAGAGGCCGAGGCGACAGCACCCAGCTCATCACCCCACGGTGCTGCTGCTGCCCCCAGGCCCCCGGCCGGGACCGCGGGCCCGCTCCTGAGACGGTTCGGTTCATCTGCTTCCACATCCAGACGGTTCCTTTGCTCTGAAACGTTCTTGCATGGTCTAAACCTTAAGCCGAGCATTAAGGTCCGTCTGGACACCCCTCTCCCGTAGCTCCTCAGGCAGCCGTATCTCACGTATGGATGCTTTCCATCTCACCACGCTAGGAAGACTCGGAGCCAGGTTTCCCAGGCGCGGTCACACCTCCCGCCACGGGCTGCCGAAAGCCGGGGCGTGCTCGGGCTCACCTCGGGGTTTGCGCAAAGGGCCATGGCAGCGCTGCTTACAGAACGATTGGGAAACGCGCTTTCCTTTGCTATCCGGGGGAACGGGTGTGTGGCACAATCGTCTTTGGTACATTTAATCTACCGTGTAAGTAAGAATAAACCCACTGCTATTATCAAGCCTCCACGATGTATTCAGGGCTGTTTCGGGCCACGTCATCCCGTATTAGCGACTTGCTGAAGAATCAATAGCGATGCGTGAGCTGCTGATGGAGGGCTGGAGTGAGACCTACCCAGCCCTGTAGCCGTCTGAAGCCGGGCAGGTCGTGTCCACCCGCCCCGGCTCATTTTGTTTGGCTGGAGAGGACCGGCGAGAGCCCGTTGTGCGGGGATGCGCAGGGACTGAGGGCGAGGGCCTGAGCTTAAGTGCAGCTCCCAAGCGGAGGGAGGAGGTCCCAAGCAAGGCTTCTCACAGCCCTTTTCCACAGCTTTGCTGCTTTCCCAGCAGACCGGTCCAGGTCACACCTGCATTATACCAGCCCAGGAACCCAAACCGCTGGCAGCGGGGAAAGCAGATGCAAAGCCCTCAGGACCCTGGCAGAGCAAATGGTGCCTCACGTGAGAAGAAACCAAGGCCGAGGCAGGTGTCCAAGCAGCCTCTGCCCGTGCGGAGGACAGCTACAGGACCTGCTGGGCTTCTTAAGGTCCAGATGAATCTGTGGGGAACCATAGGGAGTAAAGACAGTCCTCCTTTTCCAAGCTTATGGTGGGTTCTCTGGTCCAGATCCAAGAGAATCCCACCAAAGCCCCTGAGCCAGGGGTTTCCTCTAAGAAAGCGTTTCTGAAGCCCTCAGACCAGCCCGTTGGCAGCAGCAGGCACAGAGGCCGAGGCGGGAGCTGGGCTGGATGATCGGCGCTGACAAGAGTCGAACACAACGCCAAGAGAGGCACAAAGCGCAGAAAACACCTCCGCTCCTCGCATTCACGCAGCAGAGCCGGGGAGAAGCGGGTAGCGCAGGATGGGGGGACTCTCTGCCTGCGGGAAAGAGCACAGGGGAGCCAGTTTTCCTTCTGCGCTGCTGGACGTGGGCAGGGTGGAGGGGCACGGCCACCTCCTGCCCAGAACAGGCATCCCCGCCGCAGCTGAGACGGCGGTGGGAGCCTGCTCAAGCCCCACGGCACCGCTGGTCAGGCAGCGGGGCGAGAGGGGAAGGACAACCAACCAAGCCTTTTCCTTCCCCTTCCAACCCGACGGTTTAAAAAACGTTGACCGATGTGCTTTTCGTGATCCAAGTACAGACAGAGCACAACTGAGTCGGACGGAGTTTCGGAGCCCATGAGCTTGATTCAGTTGCCCAAGGACAGACACTGGCTCAATGACCGTGGAATTCCTGTAGGTGCTGGGCTGTACTGGTCCCGTTTTAGGACCGTCAGGAAAGGTACGCGGAGAAAGCACAGAGGCGGAGGCTTCCCTGCAAAGTCCCTGTCCCTCAGCATCTCTAACGCTGAGAGATGCGCAGCCGGCTCTGGCAAGGCCGCCGCGCACTGCTGTCACAGGAACGGCCTTCTCACTGCAAGGAAGGAGAAACAAAAGGTCTGGGTGCTGTCGACGCTGCCCCAGGCTTGCAGAGGCCACACAGCCATGTTCCCTGCAGGACGGTCCCCACGCCACCCAGAAGTCTCCTGGATGCAACCGCCATCCGTCTAATGCCCAGGGTGGAGCGGTATCGAGGATAACGGGAGAGCCCACTGCTAGCGCAGAGCCTTGAACCCCTGCAGAGACCTCAGCAAAGGGGATTTCTTCCAAGTAAATCTTTCCCAGAAGAGGATTTAAAATGCTCAGACTCTCCACCCAACCTCACTTGGGCCACAGTGTTTGGAACTGGGTTCAGTTCTGGGCCCCTCGCTCCAAGACAGACACTGAGGGGCTGGAGCGTGTCCAGAGACGGGCAACGGAGCTGGGGAAGGGGCTGGAGCACAAGTGCTGTGAGGAGCGGCTGAGGGACCTGGGGGGGTTTGGCCTGGAGAAAAGGAGGCTGAGGGGAGACCTTCTCGCTCTCTGCACCTCCCTGAAAGGAGGTTGGAGCCAGGGGGGGTCGGTCTCTTCTCCCAAGGAACAGGCGACAGGACAAGGGGAAACGGCCTCAAGTTGTGCCAGGGGAGGTTTAGGTTGGATATTGGGAACCATTTCTTCCCCGAAAGGGCTGTCAGGCCCTGGCACAGGCTGCCCAGGGCAGTGGGGGAGTCCCCATCCCTGGGGGGATTGAAAAGCCGTGTAGATGTGGCGCTTGGGGACATGGGTTAGTGGTGGCCTTGGCAGTGCTGGGTTAACGGTTGGACTCCATGACCTTAAAGGTCTCTTCCAACCTAAACAATTCCATGATTCTATGACCCGGTGTCAACTAGGGGCCTCCAACTGGGTCCAGAAGCACTTTTCTGGGGATATTCCTCTCAAGAGAGCAGTTGAGACCTCAGCTACGTGGGTGCAGCAGCGCTGGCAGCACTGGCAGTTGACCATGAGGACAGAGCCACATCGCCAGGGCCCACGGGGACACCGCAGATCCCCACTGGCCTCTGTTCCACCACCCTCCGGGAGAAGTTGGCTGGGTTATCCTTCCTTCTGCAGCGCGACGCCCTGAAGAGGGACCTCAGAACCACCAAGCAGGACAGAATTGCTTTCCCGCTGTTATATTTGCTAACAGGGATGCCCGAACGGGCTTTCCTACGCGACACGGAGACACAGCCCATCTCAGAACCACCAAGGCGCGGGCTAATGACCGGCTTGCGAGCGGCTTGGTCTGACACCCGCGTGGTGGAGTGAGAGGAGGCGGCAGGGCGCAAAAGAGCACGTTATCGTCTGATGGGTGCACACCGTGCGGGGAGAAAAACCCAACTTCTTTCCAGCCCGTTTTCTTTGCTAAAGCCAAAATATGTGACGCTCCCCCCCAAACGGCGTTACCCCACCGTAACGAGAGCCCAGCCTCTCGACTGGGAGGACCTGGACGTTCGACTGATGCCCTAAGAAACACACCGACATGAGACAGAGGAAAAAATCTTAAGCCTGCAGTGGGACTTGTTCCTCTGTAGGGACCTTCTCAGCTTCGTGTCCTGTTCCTGCGGGACGCAGCGGGACAGGACGTTCGCTGTGAGGGTCCGGGGGCCGCGCCGGGGCGGCTGCACGGAGAGGGCGGCGAGGAGGTTTCAGAGACACCGAAGCTGTGTCCGCAGGACACCAGTGCCCACCCAGGCTGGGGGGGCTGAGGGCAGCAAACAGGGGGAACACGCTCATGTTTATGCACTCAAGCGCTCCAGAATTCCGTAATACCAGAATTCCAGGCTTTACCAGGCAGCAGGAAGCTGCCGAGGCCGGTTGCAGAGAAACTAAAGCACTCGGGTAGGCTTTTTTCTTTTTTTTGGCTGCATTTCTCTTTATCACCTTCTGGAAGCCTGACAACATTTAACTAAGAAGGTTTTCAAAAAATTGATAATCCCCTATTTTGTACGTGGGGAACTAAAGCATAAAACCGGGTCAAGCCGCGTCCGCGTCGGGAAGTCTCCAATTACGGGTGCTTAGAGCTTGTTTTTTTTCACGGTTCACATCCGTATTCAGAACAGGCTCCTGCTGACTTCAGCCGTGGCTCCAGATCAACCGCGTCTACGCAGCAGATCCCAGGGGATCCCCCTTTCCAGGGCTCTTTGAAGCCAGGAAGAGCTGCCGCACGTAATTTGCCCGCAGCGTGCGGGATCTGGGCGCAACAGGCGGCCAAGCCCCCGTTCCTCGGGGTGGTTCACCACCACCGCTTGTTCGCACCCTTCCGTCCTCATGCGCTACGTATCCGCCAATCTTCGCAGCAGATGGAGCAGCGCTTCTGGCGACAAGTCACCTAATCGATGGCCTGAGCGCAGAACGAGGCAGGAAAAGGAGAACGGGACCTTTAATTCAAATACACGCTCCAAGGAGACTCTCTGCTTCTCGGCGTTTATTAGCATAATCAAAGGTTTACTCCTAGGAAAATCCAATTTCTGTAGCGCTGTTCAAAAGCAAAAGGTTCTCAAAGCACTTTTATAGCCCAAGGCAAAGCGGGGAGCAGAGGCACAGCCGCGTAGTGGAGCTGCCGTGGGGCAGGACAAAGTTAACACGAATCTCCTGATGCTATCACCAGATACAGTATTTATTTTCTGATTTATTTATCGGTATCAGAGGTGTTTCGTCTTTGTCGAGCGAGGATGAAAACAAGCAACAGAAGTAACGGTGCTTATGTAAATCAGAGTCGCTCGGTCATTCACTGTCGAGCTCCTGGTCGTGCGCTCACCATAATGGGATTTTAATGCTCTTTGCGCATCTGGTTTTCCACATAATAATTGAAAATAAAACATCGACCCCCTCGCCCGGGCTGGCAGCAGAGCTGGCACGCGCAGGTCCCCTCCGGGCACGGTCCTGCGGCTCACGCCGGTGCTCCCTTTCCCCTCACACCCCGTTTTCCCGTCCCTAGCCGCCACCAAACCCTCTCCTTGCTGTACTCCTTCGGCGCCGCTGATGCACCAGGTACCTCGTGCTCATCAACAAAACGACCAGAACGGCTCCCCCCAAACACCCCCATCCCCAAACCGGGGCCTGCTTACCCCGTTTGCTGGGGCCGATGCTCGTGGAGGGCGCCGAATCGAGTGCATTTCTGGGCAATAAAGGGCACCTGTGAAGGATTTGGTGCCTCCCCGATAAATTGGGTCAATGCTGGGGTTCAGGGGTGGTTTTTTCCTCCCTATCTAGGGGAAAAATCTCATTGCTGTGCTGAAGACACCGCTTCAGAAAGGCTGTAAGCCTTCTCCCCTGCACCCCAGCCTGGGGAAGAGATGGGGGGCCCCTTAGCCCCCCCCCAGCATCGCTCCGGGAGCCGTCGCGGGGCTGCCGGGGACCGCGGGGTGGGGATGGGGATGGGGATGGGGATGGGGTTGGGGTTGGTGCGTTTGTACTGAATATCAGACGGGAAAGAAAAAATCCCGGTGCGGGGCCGGGGCACCCCCCTCCCGGGCAGGCTGGGGCCGGGGGGCGATGCGGGGCCGGGGTACCCCCCGCCGGGGCCGGGGGGCGGTGGCGCAGGGGCCGGGTAACCCCGCCGGGGCGGGCTGGGGGGCGGCGGTGCGGGGCCGGGGTACCCCCCGCCGGGGCGGCCCGAGGGGCGGTGCGGGACTGGGGTAACCCCCGCCGGGGCCGGGGGGGCGGCGGTGCGGGACCGGGTACCCCCCGCCGGGGCGGGTTGGGGGGCGGCGCGGGGCCGGGGGGCGGTGCCGGGCCGGGTACCCCCGCCGGGTCGGGCCGGGGGGCGGTGCGGGACTGGGGTAACCCCCGCCGGGGCCGGGGGGGCGGCGGTGCGGGGCCGGGTACCCCCCGCCGGGGCGGGCCGGGGCCGGGGGGCGGTGCCGGGCCGGGCCCGCCCCGGGGCGGGCGGCGATGGCGGCGGTGCGGGCGCGCACGGTGGTGCTGACCGGCTCCAACCGCGGCATCGGGCTGGAGCTGGTGAAGCAGCTCCTGGGGGCTCCGCGCCCGCCCGCCTGGATCTTCGCGACCTGCCGGGACCCCGAGGGGCCGCGGGCCCAGGTCGGTGTGGGGGACTCGGGGGGGCCCGGGGGCAGCAGCACCCGCACCCCTGGGCGCAGGCGGGCGCCGTGAGCTGCACCCCGGGTTGGCTTCGCCCACACGGGCAACGCGTTGCGGTCGCGGGGCGCCTGGTGTGAAAGCCCCCCGAGGGGTCCCCGGGCGGCGGGTGAAGGCGAAGCCGCGTCGCCCTTAAAACGGCGCCGGCGGGGTGTCCGAGGCCGCGCTGGCTGCGCCCCAGCCGGCCCTCCCGTGCCAAGCCTTCGCCCGTGTGCCGCGGGCACGGCGCCGGCTCGCGCCCGGTTGGGTCTGAGCGGGGTCGGGCTCGGTGGCTGGGCTGAAGGGCAGCGGTGCTGCGCTGGGCGCTTCTGCGCCGCGTTGCCGCCGGTTGCTGCGAAACCCTGGGGGTTTGGTCGCTGGTGGAGCCTGAAAGCTGCCGTGGGATCCTCCTTTCCCTGCTTTCCGCTTCACTAAAACGGGAGAGACTCGCACGTGTGGCTTCAGCCAGAAGTCACAGGAGCAAACATCACCGTGCCTCCAGCTGTCCTTCGGCCCAGCGCTGGTTCTCCTCCGCTCGCTCTGACCCACCGACACACCAGCGGGGAGACGTTTGCTCTCTGATAGATCCTGGCTCCAGCTCATTTGTTTGCTGCGTCTGCTCGGCTGCGTGCAGGGATCGTGCCTTAGGGGGTCCTTGAGGTGCTCTTCGTGTGCTCGCTGCCGGCGTTATTCTGGCCGGGGAGCGATCGCGGTGCAGTAGAATCCACCCTGCTGCCGGCCCGGGGTGCCCGGCTCCGGCTGCTGCTGGTGCCCACGCTGGCCGAGACAAAGCCAGCTCAGGTCTCTTATTTTTGCCCCGTTCTTCCCCCCACAACTTGCTGGGCTCGGGCAACGACGAGATGAGAGGGCTTTTTGGAGGGCAGGAGCTGGTTTCCCTCAGGTGGTCCATGCACATGGCTCTTACCCTGGGGAGCTTCTCCCGGCCTTGCCCAGCTGCGGTAGGGCAAGGGCAGCGGCTTCGCGGTGTGGGTGCTGAGGGCCGTGACCGCAGGAGAGCGCGGACAGAGCGAGTCTCCGTCAGGCCGGTGCCACCGCAGGAGCCACGTCGCTCCTCCTGCCCCGTTGTGCCTGGATTGGGTGTTGGGGGTGAGGCTGGACGTAGCTGGGATGGTGCGAGGCTGTAGAGGCGAGCAGCTGGGCAAAACGGGGGAGGAGGAACGTCCGTTGGGCACCACAAACCATTTAGATGGATTTTTCCATCGTTTCCTCTGCCCAGGGGGAATGTGGGAACGTGGGGCCTGGTGGGGAAGCGCAGAGGTAACCGAAGGTGGACCACAGCCGGCGCCAGCAGCTCTCCCACACCGCGCTGGTAGGACGAGTCCCGGGGAGGTGTCCCTTCACAAGAAGCCACCGATTTGCGTTTCCCCTGTGGCATTCTCTGTGGGCTTCTTTGTAGAGGTTATTAGTTCTAAAAGCAATAGTTTGGGACACATTGAATATGGTGGTTTGGTTGCTGTCCTCTAAAACCTGCTAGAGCTGAAGAAAGCTCGGAGCAAAGAGCTGCTAGGAACCATAAAGTTGAAAGTTTTAGCTTTGATCCCTTTTGGCTTCTGAATCCAAAGCACGTGCACGTTGCTTTGTGGAGCCTAGAAGAAGCCTGAGAACCTGGGCAGGTCCCCAGTCCAGCCATTCACAAGCGCTGAGCGATGTCTGGAAGATGTTTCCCTCAGGGTGGACCATCGCTGGTGCCCTAGGATGATGCTTGGCATCGCCTCTGCCTCGCGCTGATTGTTTCCATGTCTCTTTTTGTAGGAGCTGAGAGATCTGGCATCCAAACACCCAAACCTGGTTCTTGTGAAGCTAGGTAGGTGTGCTCTGCCTCTGAGCTGGTAAATTCGGGGCTGCTGGCCACACTTGCCCCGTTTCTCCTTCCCTCCCTCCCTGCCTTCAGGCTCTACATGAGGATCCAGTTCTTTGGAGCTGCTTCAAGTCCTGCTGCCAAAAGCCCAGCTTCTCCAGACCTGTCTCAGCCCCAGTACCCCATTCCCTGGAGCCTCCTTGCCCCGTGGCCCCAAGACCAGGAGGTTCTTGAGAGCCATCCTGGGTGGTCTCCAGCTCCCCCAGCCGGGTGGCCGTGTCCTTGCTCTGCCACGCAGCTCCGCTGCCTTGATCCCAAGTCCCAGGCGAGATCGGGAGGGCTCCAGGAGGAAGGCAGGTCCCAGAGCCTGGGCAGGAGCTGTAGGACCTTGCAGAGCCGTCCCGCAGCAGGTCCCAGCACAGCCCCCGTGGGGACCGTCCCCCCCGAGACTGCCCTGGGCTCTCCAGGGCTTGCTCAGGCGTGGACTTTGGCCGCTGACAGGAGGCTGTGGCCGCTGGGGCCTGGCCCGGCGCTCGGCCACCGCGGGGCTGTCCCCAGGGTGGCTCTGCCCCATGGGCTGCCCCGGGGCAGGGTCCTCCAGCTGCTGGTGGTGGGGCACCCTGTGCTGGGCGGAGGCGGCGGTTTGGGGGTGAGCTGGGGCCTGTGGGTGCCGGGGTGCTGTGAGCTGGTTGCACAGCACCATCTGGTGCCCACAGATGGAAGGGCCACCCGGGTTGAGACGCGGAGCTGTTCCTCGGCGCTCAGCCTCCCCCTTGTCCCAGGCCCCCCGGGGACCCCGGGGCTCTTGAACCCCCTTCTCTTCTGCCGCAGATGTTGCGAATCCCTCGGCTGTTACTGACGCCGCGAAGGTGGTGGAGGGGAAGCTGAACGGCATGGGCTTGAACCTCCTGATAAACAACGCCGGCATCTACACCCCGGCGGCCTCGCTGGAGACGGTGGACGCCGAAGAGATGATAAGGACGTACAAGACCAACGCGGTGGGGCCGATGCTGATGGCCCAGGTACGGGTGAAGCTCTGGGGATGGAGCTCACCACGGAGGGGGGAATTTAGCCCAGCCTGAGGGAGGCCCGGGCTGTCCGCGGTCACGGCGGAGATCTCGGAGTGCTTTGCCAGGTTCCGCGGGGCTGCGGGAGGGAGGGGGCAGCGCTGGGGTTGGGCTCCCAGCCCCAGCCCTCTGTAGCCCCGCTGCGTTGTGCGGGGCTGGCTGGGAGCAGGCAGTGCCACCGCAGCAAAACACCCGGCCTCTCCCGGCTTCCCGCTGTTCCTCCTCATCCTCCCGGCCGTCGGCAGGCTGGGATGCAGCGGCCGTGAGCGGGGCTGGCTGAGGCACAGGCGTCCCACAGGGTTGCTTCTCCCCAGGCGTTCCTGCCCCTGTTGAAGAAGGCTGCCCGGGAGAGCACAGAAAAAGGACTGAGTTGCAGCAAGGCGGCCATCATCAACATCTCCACCATCATGGGGTCTATCGAGAAAACTCCCGAGTCCTTCTTCAAGCCTGTCATCTCCTACCGCTGCAGCAAGGTACGGAGACTGGGGACCTGCCCGCGCTCGTGAGCTCGGGGGCAGCTGGAGCTGCCCCCAACCAGGCCTGGTCCCAGGGCTGCACCTGAGGCCGCGAGACGGAGGGACTCACCCGCGCTGGTCACTGCCCGAGCTGTGCGGGCATCTCCGTGCCCAGCTGCTGCCCACCCGGGGGACACGTGCTCTCTCTCTTGAAGACCTGTCTTTGCTGCTTCTCCCTTGCCCCGAGGCAGCGACGGGAGGGGAGTCTGGTGCGTGGAGCTTTTCTACTGCCCGTGGCTGATGCTTCCTTGTTCCCCAGGCTGCCCTCAACATGCTCACCAAGTGCCAGGCTCTGACCTACGGGGAAGCCGGGATCCTCTGCGTGGCACTTCACCCCGGCTGGGTGAAAACCGACATGGGCAGCCAGGAGGTGGGTTTCGGCAGGGGACGCATGGGTGGGACCCCAGCCTGCAAACTTGCAGTGCCTCGGGTGGCTGGGATGGCTCTCGGGAGGAGGGGTCCCTGTGAGAATGAGTTGCAGGGTGCCCGCATCTGTGCTGGGCCACCGCGGAACGTGTGGGTGCTGCCCGGGAAATAGCATCGGCGCATATCCATGGTGAGCAGGAAGCCTGTTCAGGGGAGAAAAAGGCTTTGGGCAGCCTGGAGATGTGCAGAGAACCTGAATCCAACAGAGCAGGGAGGAGAGGAGCAGCACCATCCCACCCTGTGCCCCTTCCTCCAAGAGCTGCAGGTCCATGAGGTCTCCGCTCGTGCTGCAGGACCCCTGTTTCGGGGTGGGGGTGGCCCCTGCAGCCCTGGAGCTTTGAGAAGGCTGCACGCCGCGTCCCGCTTGCAGCGGGGATCTTCTACGTGTCCTGCTGATTCACGCCTGTAGCTGGCTTCCCAGCACGAGCCACCTCCGCCCCAGCCATCAGGGAGCGTGCAGACCCCCAACCATCCTCCCACGGAACCGGCCCGCCCCACCTCCCGCGGCGCTCTGCTCGGTCTGGGTGGAAGGAGCCTCGCTGCCGACGTGCATGAGCCGAGCGGGTGCCGGCGGATGGCCGGGAATGACGGCGGGGTCTCAGTCCCGCTCCTCGCTTGTGCCCGTTGCAGGCTGACCTGACGGTGGACACAAGCGTGCGGGGGCTGCTGTCAGTACTGCCCGTCCTCTCCGAGAAACACAGCGGGACCCTGCTCAACTGGGAAGGTAAAGCTATTCCTTGGTGACCGCTCTGTGTCCCTGCGAGAACCCCGCAGCGCCAGGGGACTCTCGGGGTGCCCCGGAGCACCGGGATGCTCAGCCCTCTGTGGTCTGCAAGGGACCTACGTGGGACGCCGGCTCCGGGCATGCAGGGCAGCCTGCGACCCCCACCTTCGCGCTGTATAAATAAAATAATAAATACCTGTGCCTGCTCCCAGCTGCAGGGCCCCCACCGAGATTCTCTGCCCCGGCTCGGAGCTGGCCCCTGCAAAAACCAGCCCGGCGCTGCAGCAGTCTGCCTGCCTTGCCTTGGGCTGCTCTGAGCCGAAGGAGGGTCCCGGGGGGCATGAACCAGCCCCAAGCCCCGCCGTCCTCCCGGCCCGCTGGATGCGCACAGGTCGGCCTGGGCTCTGCCGTGCTTCCGCCCAAAGCGTGGCGTCTCTGCCGCAGATGTGGGGGGGACACCTTGTGCTGGACACGGCGTCCTGGGGAGCAGCCCCTGGGCGGGGGAAGCCCGGTCCCGCAGCACGGGAACGGCACTTCTGCGGGATGGAGAAGCTGAGAACCTCCGGGCTTCTGTGTGGGTCGGGCAGCCCTGGGCTGCATGAATTTGCCCGTGAGGGGATAACACCCCCAAAGTAAAGGACTTTGGGGTGTGCTGGGTTTTCCCAGGAGGGTTCTGCCCCTTCTGGAAAGAGCTTCTCCTTGGAGCATGGGAAAAGGAGCAGGGGCTCCTGCAAAACCAAGCCTAGTCTTGGGTGGGCAGAGCAACCTGGCTTGCAGGAGAGGCCGACCCACTGCTCCTTTCCCCAGAGGCTACCACGGCTGCCGCCTCCCCTTCCTGGCCTGGAGGCTCACCTGAAGCACCCCTGTCCCTCTGGTGTGGCCTTTCCTGGGGTCGTGCCTCTCCCCGGAGCGGGGGCTTGCCTGGCAGCACCAGCTCTGCTGGGAATCTTGAGGCCATGCACCGCTCGGCACAGGAGCCCCCGCGTTTCCCAACCTGGAGCATGAATCCCGCTGTCCCCCCGAGCCCAGGCTTCGCCCCCCCAGGCATCGGGGCAGACTCCTGGGCTGGGGCTGCGTCTCTGCCCTGCCGAGGCGAGCTGTGCCCCCAACAAGCTCCAGCAAGCTCTGGCACCCGCAGCCCCGTGAGTCACGGCCACCGGTGAGTTTTTCTTCCTCGCCAGCTCCGGTTCCTCCCAAGCCAGTGGCATTTGGGTAGCAGAGACTTTCCAGAGGCCTGGAATGGGGACAGCAGGGAGCGTCTGCAACCTGGGTGCCAGCCTGGGCTTGGGGACAGGGTGCCCATAGCTGGAGGTAGCAGCGCTGCCAGAGCTTATGAGCTTGGACCCCTGGCTCCTTGCACCCCCGTCTTGGGGGTCCCAAGCAGCCCAGGTGCCCAGCCAGAGATGGGAGGAGAGGCAAGATACCCCTGCAAAGTTCAGGGGTGCTGGGAGCACCCC
Organism: Phoenicopterus ruber ruber; assembly: GCA_009819775.1. Classification (NCBI taxonomy): domain Eukaryota; kingdom Metazoa; phylum Chordata; class Aves; order Phoenicopteriformes; family Phoenicopteridae; genus Phoenicopterus; species Phoenicopterus ruber. The sequence goes on from CM020227.1 coordinate 1,191,469, forward strand.
CAGATGGGGAAGGGGTCCATCACAGGCACTTCTTTCTGGAGCCGTTGCAGGAGCTGGGACACCTGGGTCCCCCCTGGGTCCCCCTGGGTCCCCCTTCTCTCCCAGAGCTGGGGCTCCGCTGCCCCATCCCTGGCATGGGGCTAATGCCAACCCCCACCGGGCTGTGCCAGAGGAATCCAAGCCCCTGGGCTGTTTGGATCTTGCTGTCTGCTCCCTGCCCAGGCTGACACGCGCTTTTCCAAGCCCGTGCTGTGCTTTCCGAGGCCCTGGGGCGACGGCGCTGCCCGCGCCGCTGTGGGGGGCCGTACCCCCGCGAGGCACCCGCTGCTGCACGGGTGCTCCCTGGCAGGGAGACGCTGGCCTCGGCTTTCTCCTCCTGCGCTCAGCCTCTGCCCAAACGAATGGAGCCGCGCTGGGGACTGGGAGCGATGCCCCTTCCCCAGCTGAGGGCTGCTTCATCCTTGGGGAAGCTCCGAACCATCTGGGCCCTTCCCAGCCGCCTCATTTCCCTTGCAAATGCTCGCCCGGCTTTGCTCTTCTCTTTCCCAGCTCGTAACTGTGGCCAGAGGAGTCAGCGCCCACTTGGGCACCTCCCCGGGCGTTTGTCAGCGCTGCGAAGGCAGCAGGAGGAGAGGAAAACCCTTGTGAGGAATGGCTGAGGGACAGGAGCGTGGTGAAGGGCCTGATCCTGCAGCTGTGGGGCTGCGCTCAGCCAGCGCCGGCTCAGAGAGACACGGCCAAGCCTCCACCGAGCGCCCTTCCTGCCCCTCGGCAGAGCTTCTCCTGCCCCAGTTGCTCCACGCAAGCCGCTGGAGCCTGGCCAGTCACCGCGGGCTGGCTCCGTGCCCATTCTGGCTCCATCTTGTCCCCCATGCCACACGCCGTGTGCTGGATCCTGGGAGATGAGCTACGCAGGGATCCCCCCATCGCTTGCAGGCTGCTCATAGCCCCCCCATCATCATTGCCAGCCCCCTGAGATGGGTGCAGCTGCTCCCCCGGGAACACGGGCAGAAACGGGACTGCTGAAAGCTGGGACAGGCTCCATCAGCTGGGCTGATGGTCTGCAGCGCTGGTGACGCGGGGCGGTTGCCCACCCGCTGTGGCAGCGAGGTTTTGGTGGGCTTGGGAGGGAGAGGAATCGAGCGCATCTCCAGCCCCCGGGACCTGGACATCGGGTGTGGGCAGGTCACCCGGGGCGCGGTGGCCCTGTGTGCCCTGGCTGTGCTGGAGGCGGTGGGAGGAGGAACGGGGAGCTCTGCGAAGCCCACTCCGGCATTACTAGACGCTCGGTGCTGGGGGTGAGAGCAAACCTCGAGGGCTGCTGGACGTCGCAGCTGATGAGCATGAGACGGCAGGGAGCCCAGCACGGCGCTCTCGCCTTCGGGTGCCAGCACCGCAGGCTCGGTGCCGCGCGGAGCCAAGCGGCAGCAGGGCAGCCCAGCCCGTTTTTGAAGCCAACGGGAGGCTGGGGCAGCGCGACCCGGCTTGGACCTCTGCAACTGGGAATCGCCCTTGGTGAGCGCTTTGCCGTCGCAAGGGAGGCCAGCTGCTCCCCAGGACCCCGTCCTTCCCCCCAAGACAACCTCGTCCCGGGGAGCTCAGGCGTGCTGGGGCTGAGCTGCCAGGGACCGCGCCAGCCCCGGGAACTTTGTGACCAGGGATGCCTGAACCCCTCAAGGTGCTCCAGGGCACGAGTTCCTCAGAAGCCTCCGTCAGGGGCCCGGTGGGCAGGTCTCCCTGCTCAAATGCTTGCCAAGCGCTGTCGGCTTTTCCTTTGCACAAGTTCCGGGGGTTTGTGCTCATGCAGCTGATTATCTCCCCGTTTCCTCTCCTGCCTGATGTTTCCTGCCTCGCTCACTCCCGTTTGCCGGCTTTGCCCTTTGTGTCAGGCTTATCTCCCGGCTCTGGGCAGTGTCAGAGCGCAGTGTCCCCCCTGCCCACCGTGACGGCCCTGAGCACCGTGCCCTGGGTCCTTTCGCTGGGCTGTGGCAGTGCCCCGGGTGACACGGGGGACGCCAGCTCCTCCTGGCCACCTCGCAGCTCCTTGGGAGCGTGCGCAAGCTGGGACAGAGCAAGGATGACTTGGGATCCATCTGCTTTTAGCAGCTGATCCATCTCTCTTCTGAAGCTGCGGGACAAGTGCCAACGGGACCAGCGCGTTGCCGCAGGGGGCTGCCGGGTCCAGCAGTAGGGAAATCCGGGCAACCCCTCGGGGAACCTTCACGTAGGGGCTGCACAAGGGCGTGGGAACACGGCTGGGGGCTTCCAGGGGCCACGGGTGGGAGATTGTCACGTGGAGCAGCTCAGACTGCCGCCACCAGCCCCTCTGGAGCCATAGTAGCACCTGGGGGCAAGCACATCTCTGCTCCGGGGAGCCCAGCAGCTCTCCAGGCGCCGGGGCTTGGCTGCGGTGGTGGGAAGGGCCCACGGTGTCCAGGGTCTTCCTCCAGCTGCCGCCTTTCCGACCAACAGCCACTGGCAAAGACTTGTTGCACTGGAGGCTGGAGGCAGACGTGTCCATGGGCTGGGACGGGAGCGGGGAGGACACGGGGAGTCCCGGCAGGACGTGCCAGGATCAGGGCGAGACCCATTTTCAGAGGGAACCTCCGATGCGCAGGTGGGGCAAGCAGCTGCAGGCAGAGCCCCCGAGGAAGGCAAAGCTCGCTCCGGGGGGGACCCGAGCGGAGACGGGGCAGGGAAAAGGGCCGCTCCTGTGACAGATGCGGCTGCGGAGGTGGAGCAGCAGGCAGGAGGCAGGTCACAAACAGCCAGCACAGGAGGAAGCGCTGGGACACCGGCGGAAGGATGGCCAGCGGGGCCGGGGCGGCCGGGGGCAGCAGCTCCAGGTGCAGCAGACCTTCGCTGGCCGGGGAGGGACCGGGAGCAGAGGCAACCAGAACTGCAGGAACCTCAGCCGGGACCTGGAGATCCCCTCGGCAGGAGTCTTCTTCCAGCCAGAACAGCTCTTCGTTCTGCCGAGGTGCGGGCAGTGTCCGCGGCACGGGGGGACGGGGCAGCAGGACGGCCACGGTGGGGACGTCTCCGTGCCGGGTGGCGCCGCGGCCCTGTGGCTCAGAGCCTCGGGTGACCGTTCCCAGAGCCACCGGCGGTGGGGTAGACTGGTGCTGGGAAGGGTGGATCATCTGGGGACCTGCATCTCCCTGGGGGTGCAATGCCGGGAGGGTGCTGGGGCCCAGCGCTGCCGTCAAAGTACGGGGACCCAGCCCGGGTGCATGAGAAACGCGGCTCGGGAGGAAGCACATCCCGGTCCCTGCAGCCCAAGGGCTGCCAAGGAAGCCAAGTGGGGCCAGCAGATAACGTGCCGAGGCTTCCTCCGGCACCGCCGCAGCTGCGGGGCCGGGGCTGCTCCGTCGCTATCGGGCCCTGCAGAGCCCCGTGCAGCCCTTCTCCCGCTCCCTGTATTATTGTTGGGGGGGAGGAAGCAACTCGCCAAGTCCCACCTCGGGCTTTTAACCCGCTGCGGCCTGGCCGGCTGCTCTCCGCTCCCGTCAGCCGGGAAGGCTCCGCGGCTGCCTTGGGAGGACGGTTTGGTTTGGTGCCGGGAGCTTGCCGTAGGCTTTACCTCCTTGGGGACCGGCAGCACCCCCCAGCAGGTCGCCCCCGAGCCACGTGGCCTCCCACGGGTCTCCCACCACCCCCCTCGCAAAGGGTGGACGCTGGCATCGTCACCTCTCGGTGCGGAGAGAAGGTCCTGGAGGCTTTAGGCGCTGATGGTTCCCTCCTGGCTCTCTCTTCCCCCTTTTAGCTGGTCGGATCCTGCCTCGGGAAGCCTCCCCGGTCTGCTTGGGGGGCACCATGGAGGCGGCAGCTTTACCAGCTTTGCGCAGATTTAACCCAAATACCTAATAAATGGTTCGGAGGAAATCCATCTTGGGGAAGAAAATTGCAGCACTTCACGGGCTGTGGTTGACGAGCCGGGGTTTAATTGAACGCCAGGGTCTCCAGAGGCGCTACTTGCCGCTCCCTGGCTAAGTGGAAATCAGACGGACATCACAGCAACGTTCTCCAGATCATCTTCTTCTCGGCCAAATTGTCCCCCCCTTCTTGTCTGGCAGGGAGGGGACCTCGGCGTCCTGCCAGCGCAGGCTGGGGCTGCGTCCTCCCAGCGCCGGCCGCCGTGGGACGCCTTGCCCGAGCATCGGTGCCCATGCAGGAGCAGAGGTAGGTCGCCCAGCCGCTGAGCCCGCCGGGGTGATGCAGGGATGCTCCACGCTCCCCTGCAAATACGTCGCGTACGTTGACGTGCCCGTCGCACGCCCCGGTGCCCCGGTTGCACCCCCAGCATAAACCAGGGGTTTGCCTGGGCCAGCCTGCCCCGTGCCCTGGGGACCTGGCGCGGCCACACAAGAGGATCTTCCAAAGAAACCCCCGTTTGGGAGCCGCGCAAGCCGCGCTGCCGCCTGAACTCGGCGCAGGAGCGTGCACGCGTGGGTCGCAGCGAGGTGCTCGCCCTCCCTCCCACGGCTGGGCTTCTGCCCACGCCTCTGCCCCCCGCGGTGCCCGCAAAAGGGGTGACGCTGCCAGCGCGGGTCCTCGCCGTAGGCCCCGGTCCCGCTTCGAAGGGTCCTGCCGGGGGTGGGTGCGGGTCAGCCTCTCCCTGCCCGCCCTCCGGCACCGGCTGCGCCTGAATTTCCAGCTGTTGCAGAACAAGTTCCCGGGAGGCTGCGCCCGGCGCTGGCACCGCGCCGAGCTGCCGGCGTGCCTGTCCGGCGGCGTGAGCGTGCGGGGGGGCTGGGGTCGTCCCCGCTGCACACCCCTCCTCGGTCCCCAGCACCCCACCACCCAAATGCATCTGTGCAAGCCCTGGCGAGTGGCACGGGGGCTTCAGGGCTGTCCCTGGAGACCAGCAGGTACCATCCCATCCTCTCCGGCCGCGTGGTTTGTGTCCCAGCCCGCGCCGGGGCCGCAGAGCAGCATGGCCGGGACGCCCGCTCGGCTGCCAGCCCTGCTCCCCTGCAGCGTCCTGCCCCCCTTGCTGGCTCTCGGGAGGGGGCTGAGCCCCGGTGACGGCAAGAACAAGGATCCAAGCTCATTTCCATGAGCTCTCTCCCCCGTGTCCCTCTCCTCGGAGCCAGGGAAGTGACGCTGGGGAGGAACTTGGCTCCTCTTGTTTGTTATTACAGGATAAAGTTACCCTTTAAAGCGGGGCCAGTGCTGTCAGGGCTGCCTACCGTCCGGGAACGTCGCTCCTTCCCAACGGCTCCAGCACATTGTTGTTACTGTGCTCGCACGGAGCCAGCCCGCTCCAGACCTGGGCGCAGCGAGGGGGACGCAGATGGGGAGGATCCGAAAAGGAGCCTCGAGGCTCTTCTCCACTCTGGGAAAGCTGGAAGCAAAGGGAAAAGGCCTCTCTCTCCGAGAGGGAGAGCTCTCCTGGCTCTGGGATACGCGGGAAGGAGCAGAAAGCAAGGGCTGGGAGCAGTGGAAGGGCAGGGGGATGAGGCTGGGGTATGCCGGGGGGGTCTGCGGTCCCCCGGAGAAGGGCTCGGGATGCTGCCCTCACCGCGGCTCGGCTGGGGACCCCCTCAAGGGGACAGACCGCTGGCTCCCACTGGGAGCACGCGGAGGGTGGAGGCGTGCGGCTGGCACCCGTCTCACCGCCCCCGAGCCCAGCGCCGCCTTGGCTGGTAGCACCAGCTCCTGGGGTGGCACGGAAAGAGGGCTGGCTCCCCCTTGGAGCTCCAGCTCTGTCCCCACTGGTCCCAAATCCAGGGGACCTCCCTCTCCTCTGAGCTGGCACCCCAGGAGACACACCAGCACCCCAAGACTTTGCAGACACGGGGGTTCCTCAGCAGCACCCTGGCCATCCCACCCGCGCTAGACCCTCTGGAAGGGGCTGGGGGCTTGTGGGGCTTGACCCCACCGCGCTGAGCCGTGACGTGCCCGTGGGGTGGAGGGGAAGGAAGCCGGGCCGGTGGAGCGGAGCCAGGGAGAGCTTCCTGGCAGCGAGCTCCAGCCTCAGCGCCTTCCGTGCTGCTGCAGATGGCTCGGAGCGGGGCGGAAAGCAGCGGGGCCGTGCGAGCACTCCCCAGCCATTGCCCAGCCTGGTGCCGGTGGGGAGGCGAACGCCAGCTGGTGACGCCGCGCCGGGGCCCTGACACGGCCGCCCCGGCGGGGTGTCGGAGGGAAGCCTGACTCATCCCGGCAGGAGAATATGAGACTCGCACATGTAAACAGAGCTGGGCACGTGACAGACACGGGAGAGACCGGCTGGAGCCACGGCCCGGGCTGGTGGCAGCGACACGTGTGCCGGAGGGGCCTTGGCCTGCCAGGATCCCCCTCCCGAGGCTCAGGGAGCGTCGCTGGGGTGGGAGGACGGGGCAGGATCCGTGCTATCGGTACGGCCCCCCCGTGCTACCCCTGCCCACCGGCGGCTTTCAGCAACCCGCTTCACCCCGCTCTGCCTGGCTGCTTTCCTCCAGGGACGCCCTTCCCAGCGGGGCCCACTTCGGACCAGCGGCTCGGGACAGGCAGAAGAGGCGCGGGATGAGGGCGAAGCTCCCGATGGCATTCTCGTCGGTGCCAGCAGCCTCGGGGCAGAACGCGGCTCGTGGCGGCAGGGGGTCTCCCTGCGTCTTCCCTTCCGCAGGGATGGAGTGAGCATGGAAGCGCCAGGCTCGGGAGCACGGAGGCTCACCGGGTGCCTCTTCCCATCCGAGGACCGGGGATCGCTCGGAAGCCTCTCGGTTGTCCGACGCACTCTCCAGCACGTGATTTCCCCTTGGGCTTGTATGTGCCTTGCTGCGGGACACGGGCTGGGAGAGCTGCAGGCCAGCGGGGACAGGAGGCGATTACAGCCGCTTCCTATCCTTGCTTACCCCGCGCAGCCGGTTTCGCTTCCTTAATCCCCATCCCAGCATTTCCTCTGTTGTTTTCTCTGGAGGGGAGGGATCATTTGCTGAAGGCTGGTGCTTGCTGCAGGGAGCGCTTTCACGCTCTGGGAGACCGACGTGGGTGCCCGCCGGCTGCCCCCACACAGAGCCGCTCTCTGCTTTAGGGTGCTGCTCACCAGGGGACGGGGACCCTACCTTGGCGGTGCCCGGGACCACCGTGGAGCGGATCAGGGTGCGCGTGGGGTCCCCTGCGCTGCTCGGGGACGACCGCGTTTGCAAACAGCTCTGCCAAACCTGCAAATTCAGCCCTGCCACAGCACCCCGTGCTCCGAGTTGCCTTTTCCTCTTGCGTCCCCTACGGCACCGGCGAGCCCGGCCTGGGCCAGCTTCGGGCCAAGGTATTCCTGCCACAGCCGACTCGATGGGCTGAGCTTTCCCCGGCGCGATGCCGAATCCCCAGGCTGCCAATGCTGCGCCGCGGTCCGGCCGTGCCAGCCTCCCCGCTGCCGGCCGTGTGTGCGGGGCCGGGCTGGTTGCTGGGCTTGTCCATGACCTCAGCTTTCCTGCTCGGTGTCGGACGGTCCCCGAGGGGCTGCAGGAATCTTGTGAATCATGAATACTTTTGGAGTGATTCCTCCAGGGTGTGCGTGAGGTGGTTCCTACGGTGCCGAGGCGGGGATGGCCGCCTGGTTGCGGGCGGAGACGTGGTCCCAGGGGAGACTGAGCCCCCCAGGCTGGGCTGGGGCAGGGCTCGGGGATGCTGCCTGCCACCTTCCCCGGGGCAAAGGGAGTTAGGAGAGCTGGCTAGTGGCCGGAGAGTCTGGGCTAGCCCATGGTGTCCTTCTGCAGCTCCTTGCCCTCCTTGGCCCACGCTGGAGCTGAATGTGATGCAGTCGCAAAGCCCTGGCTTGGTGCCTCCTTCCCGGCCAGAGAGTCCGGGCGAGCTGACCGGCACCCGGGGCTGTGCCCGCTCCGGGGATCTCCTCGCACCCCTTCTCCCGGCCCCACGGGCAGGCGAAGTGCTGGGACAGGCAGCTCTGCCCCATGGAGAGGGACGGGCTGGGTCAGGGCTGCGCCCCAGACTGCTGCCGCTGTGAGCTGGCCCCGAGCGCGCCGGGGAAGGGTTTCCAGCGGAGCTCAGAGGACCTGCTGGCACAGCCTCTCCCCGCTGCCGGCCAGTTCCCGAGCGCGGCCAGGGCCCCGGTGAGTCAGCTGGAGCGGTGGCTCGCCTTGCTCAGGCTGCACCAGCGCTGCCCTGGCTCCCTTAGCTTTTTCCCAGGTTGCGTTCCCCAAAAATGCGCACCCGGAGGGATGAGGAGCCCCCGTGCCGGGATGCCGGGATGCTCAGGTCCAAGCCTGCGGCAGGGCTGGCGGCAGGCTCTGCCGAGCCGAGGCACCTCGGCTGCTCTTGGGGCTGATGGCCGAGCTCCGAGTGCGCTCAGCGCGCGTGGCCGTCCCGGCGCGAGGCTTAGGAGGCTCGAAGCCCTGGCCTGCGCTCGCTGCCTTGCTCCAACGCTGAGCAGGAATGCTGAGCACGCAGCAGCTCCAGGGCGGCTGTGGAGGGAGGCAGGCCTGGAGCCAAGAGCTGGCCTCCTTCCCTCCGGAGAGAGGGGAGAGGAAGACGTGGCTCCAGGCCCAGCCTGCAGCGAGAAGAGCAATTTGGGCAGAGACCCGTGGCGCGGGGGTCTGCCGGCGGCTCGGCCCTTTCTCTGCGTCGCGGCAGGCAGGGCAGGCAGCTGGCACAGCTCCGCCAGGGAGCGGGGAACGTGCTTAGGGTGGTCCTGGCTCACCAGGCTCCGGCGAGGTGCGATCCTGTCCTGGGAGGAGCTGGGTGGTGCTGGCTGGTGCTCAGACAGGGTGCCCTTGCGCTCAGGGGCTCCTGCCTGCACCAGCACCCAGCTTCCCGGCGCGGGCAGGGACTGCCGGGAAGCCTCCTCCCGTGGCCGGGCTCCAGGAGTATCCGCATCCATCCTGGGAAGGTTAACCCCTGCGGGCTGGTGGGCATCATCCCTCCTTAAAACCGGGAGGGGGGGCTCTGGGGAGCGGGCAGGCAGGCAGGGGGGTGCTGCGGGGACTCGGGCGGCGAGCCTGCCCTTGCTTTTGTTTGCGAAGCGGGTCTGCGCCAAGCGAGCTCCCGGTGACCTAGAATAGCCCGTGCGGTGCGCCAGCCCGAGCCTTGGCAGAGCAAGCGCTTCGCTCGACGTACCCGGTCTGGCAGGGCAGGCAGGCGCGGGGCCGAGGGGAGGGGGGCTGCAGGCAGCGCCGCTGGCCCCAGCCGCGGCCCCGGCCCCTCTCCCGATGTCTGCAGAGCGATACAGCTGCTCCCCGTCCCGGCGGCGGCCGGGAACGGTGTTTTACCTCGCGATGGTGGCGCGCGGGTACGCGAAACGCGGTGGGGTGGGTCAGTCCGCCTCCAGGCACCCCAAACCCTTACCGAGAGCGTGGTCACACCCCGGCACAGGCTCCCTGGAGAGGTGGTCGATGCCCCGAGCCTGGCAGCGTTTCAGGGGCATTTGGACAATGCCCGTAATAACACGCTTTAGCTTGGTCGGCCCTGAAGTGGTCGGGCACTTGGACAAGATGGTCATTGTAGGTCCCTTCCAACTGAAATAGTTATTCCATTCCATTCCATTCCATTCCATTCCATTCCATTCCAAATGCTCAGTATCCGAAGACCCACCTGGCTGCGAGGGAGTAGGTAGGACCAGCTTGGTGGTCTTCAGTTGGGGTGGGCGAGCCCAGACAGGCTGCGGTGGGCATTAGGCAGCCCCCCAAGCACCGGGTGCACCCACGCAGAACAGAGGGGGTGTGGGTGCTCCCAGGCACCCGCTTTGCCGGGCTGCGGCAGTCGCGGGTGCAGACGGAGGAGCCCCCAGGGCCGGCCTGGCAGGTTGGCAGAAAGCCTGCCGAGACGGCGCGTGGGGGCCAAAGCGCTGACCCGAGGCTGGAGGGACTTGGAGAGCACAATGATGGTTACCCGAGCACTCCGCGCACCAGGGGCTTCCTTTGAGTGCTGCAAGGGGTCAGCTGCCCCCCCTGTTTTGTCGGGGGGAGCCCTGGGAGGGATTTGGCAGAGTGTCTGCGCAGGGCCAGCCCCGCGAGCTCAGCAGAGCACCTCTGCTTGCGCTTTGAACCTCCACCCGACGTGCTGAGCCGTGTTAGCAGAGGAGGTTCCCTGCCGCCCCCCAGCTAACCTCACCCCCCTGACCCCGCAGCCACATCTGGCTGCCCCTGGAGAGCTTTTGGGGGTGGGCGAGGTGGTGACACCATCCACAGGGTGCGGTGGGATCCAGCCCCCCACTTGATCCGCACGGGATGCTGGCTCAAGCGACGCCAGCGTGGCACGGGGGTGCTGACCGCGCCGGGCACGCGGTGGGCCATCCTGGTGGGACCGGGACCACGTGGCGCTGGGACCCGGGTTGGTTGATCCGCCAGTTGGCTTGATGGATCCACGCACCCTCTCTGCCTCGGCCCTTTGGTTTGGCTTCTCCCCAGTGGCTGCGGGACCTGCTGTCCTCTCTCCCATCTTTGCAGAGCTTCTCCTTCCACGTAACGAGGCCAGCCTGGAGGGACGGGCTGGGAGCTGGGACGCCCCGGTTCTCGCCCAGTGTCCTTGGCAGCAGGGCTCCGCTCCTCGGTGCGGCCCCAGGAGAGCGACAGCGGTGCAATGATTTCCTTGTCACCGATATTGCCCTGCTCCGCTGAGCTCCGAGACGTGGCCATGGTCTAATTAGGGCTTTTGCATCGCGGGGCTGGCTGGAGCGCTGCGTGGTCTCGTCCTTGCGTGGAGGATGTCTCACCGGGGCCGCAAAGGGATCAGTCCCATTTAAAACTGGGTTATTCAAGAAGATCTAGGACAGGCAGGAGAAGGATGGGCTTGGGGGAAAGGAGAGGGGCAGGGTGCACCCCCAGCAGGCACGGGGCTGGGGAAGCGGGGCTCGGGAAGGGGGGCTTCCTCCCTCCCCTCCGCCCAGAGCTCCGGGGATGCTCAGAGCTGTCAGGGTTCAGGACCTGGCCTGGCAGGGCAGGGGCCGATCCGGGGCAGCCGTGATGCTCCGTGAAGAAGCCAGCACCGTGTAGCCGCGGCATCCGCGGGGTGGCAGCCTGCATTCGCACCAGGGTCGCCCGTCCCGTGGCTGGGGCACTGGGAGCGCTCCTCCGCTCCTTCCCTGGGGAGGCTGGAGGCCGGTGGGGAAGGGGAACACGGGGCGGTGCCCGTGCTTTGCTCTCCCAGGGTGGACTTGCCATTCGGCAGAGGTCTGAGCACGGCTCCTGCTTTCCGTGGTCGGGGTCGGGAGGTGGAGGGGGAGGGCAGCGTGGGGCGCTGGGTACCGCAGAGCTGGGAGCAAGGATGCCTCTGCCACTGACCGACTGCACAGCCTTGGTCATCTCACTTCACCGCCCAGAGATGCTGTCCCTGCTGTCACCAGGCTGTGCAACGTGCTCGGGGTCTTTCTGGGAGAGCTGACGCCCGGGGGGGCTGTCGTAGCCCTTGGCAGGGGGGGCTCCAGCCATTTGCTTTCCTGGCAGGCAGAGGCTGTGGGTGCCGTGCGCCCGCAGGAGGGCAAGCAGCCGGGGTCCGAGCGAGCCGGGCTGATCCCACCTCCCCCAGGGCAAGGGGGGTGCTGGCTGCCTGTGCGGGCAGGGCTGGGAACGGGGCGCAGGCAGCCCGCTCCAGCTCTCGGTGGGGTCAGCGGACCCCCGGGGAACGCGGCCGCACCGGCAGGCTGGGACGGTGGGGCCGGGCCCCCTGCGCGGCCGTGGCGGCGGCGGTAGCGGCGATGGCGGTGGTGGCCGTGGCGGTGGCGGCGGCGGCGATGGCGGTGGCAGCGATGGCGGTGGCGGCAGCGGTCTCCTCGGGGAGGGAGGCGCTCCCGGCCATGCAGCCGCCATTGGCGCTGGCTGTGCCGTGGTTTCCTGCCGAAATCACATGGCTCCCGCGTTTCCATGGAGAGAGCCGGGGTGGGCGCTGCCAAGAGCCTGCACGAACTCCCCGCTTGCTCCCCGTCCATGGGAGTGGAACAAAGGGGATGCACCGAGCCAGGCCCGCTCTCGCCCCGCGCGTCGTCCCCCCGCCTCTCCTGGGACATGTGAGTGCCACCGCACCTCCGCACCCTGGGCAACGCCGCCTGCCCCGGGGAAACGCCGGTCACGGGGGGATCAAGGGGAAGCGGGGTTGGTGGCTTCAGCAGGGCTACACCCTGGGGGGGGCCACGTCGCCGCGTGCCACCGCCTGCAGCGACCTCGTCTGCCGCCCGCCGCCCAGCCCCAGGGTGGGCGCCCGACGCCGCGCAGGGGTGCTGGGGCACGGCGGGGAGGGTGGGGACGGGGACGCGGCCGAGGGGCTCTGCTCCGCCGCCCCAGCGCCCTGCGGTGCGGAGGGCTGCTCCGCGCCCCGCGGCGGGGCCGGGACCGTGGCCGGAGACGCCCGGAGAAGGAACCGCCCGACTGCGGGGTGTGGGGGCGAGCACCCCCCCCAAGCCCGCCCTGCCCGGCGTGCGTGGGCTCCTCCGGCCGCTGCTCCGCTCCCGGGTTTGGGATGGCGCCGCTCTGTTTACGCTGCGGAGGAGCCGGTGGCGGGAGCCCTGCCTGCCCCGGCCAGGGGTACGGCCCGGGGTACGGCCCGGGGTTCGGCCCGGGGTTCGGCGGGCACAGGAGAAGCTGCCTGTGTCCATATAGGGCCCTCCCCACGCCTCTGCCGGACACCGGAGCCACCGGTCCTGGAGGAGACGCTGCGCCCATCTCCCCCCCCATCACAGCCCTTGCACCCGAGCAGGACCCCGGGGGGGCTCCCGAGGGACCGGGGTGCCCCGTGTCAGCTGGGTGCTGCCTCCTCCTCCTCGGGGGTGACAGAGGGAGGAATGCTCGGAGGAATTAATGAGACAGATCTGGCTTTGTTGCTGGCCCGATCCTCCTATCTCCCAGCCCTCCCCAGCCTGCCAAGAAGTGCTCGGGAAGGCCGCGCACCGTTAACTCTTTCCCTGCCGCACCTCCGGCCGTCCCAGGGCTCGCAACCAACCTCAGCGGGTTTTACCCTTGCCAGATTCCCGGAGGAGACTACTGAGGCCACCGGGAAGTCCTGGCCTTCCTATAAATCCCATGTTGGCTGAGGACCCATCTCCTGGCCGGTGGCTGAGGAGCAGCCTCGCTGCGTCCCCCGGGCAGGGCTGGGGCGTGAGGCTATGACGCCACGCAAAATCGGGCAGCGCAGGGCTTGCGGCCGGCGGCGTCGCCTGCTCGCGGCTGGTGGAGGTCCCCCGTGCGTCGCTGCGGCCCCCCGGGCGGAGAGGAGCCGCGGTGGGAGCTGGCGTGGCGGCGGGCGAGCCCCTGTGGAGGACACAACGGGATGGGGTTGAGCGCGGGAGTGCGGGCAGCACTGGGCAGGGCGGGGATGGGGGACGCCGGCACGGGCAGCTGACGGGGCGGGTGTTGGGGTGCAACCGGGGGACAACTGTTGATGGGCAGGGGGGACGCTGGCGGGACGGGGGCATCTCTTCCCAAATCCCGCCGGAGGCTCCTGGCCAGCGCTCCCGCTTTGCCCAGGAATTTGCAGCCCGGGGTGGGCATCGTCCGGTGCCGCTGCTGCCCCCAGAGCAGCTGGGCAGGGGCATGGGGACGTCCCCCAGCGATGCCACGGTGCTGGGCTCCAGCCTGCGCCGGTGGCCGAGGCTCAGCGGGCGCCTCGGAGCTCCTGCCATGGCTCTGACTTGAAGGACGGGACCTGGGAGACCCGGCGTGGGCAGGGCGCTGGCATTTGGGGTCCCCAGGGGCCGGCGAAGGCAGACCAATCCCTCGCTTTGCGTGGGTCGCGGCCATCGCCGGGCTGGGACGAGCTCCCTGCCTCGTGCTTTGGGGTTATTTATAGGGCTGCCATTTATATCGCTTCTATTTCTGCTGCCGTGTGGGGACGATGCGAGGAAGCGAGGGGGGAGGGCTCGAGTCTGCCGCGGCCCCGGTGCCCGGATGCGGGGTGCCCGGCCCCTTCGGCAAGGGACGCTGCCGGCGGCGTTGGTGCCAGCCTGGCCGTGGGTAGAGCCTGGCTTGGCACAAGGGCCGGTCCCGCTCCAGCCCTCGGGGCATCAACCCCACAGAACAAACTCCGCATGTGATCTGCGGCGTTGGGCTGCCGGGATTTTTTGGAGCTGGCTTTGCCAGTTTCTGCGAAAAATAAGGTCGGAGGGGTTGGCCGTAGCGCCGCGGCGGGGTGCCCACCTGCAGCTCTGGGACCCGGCCTTCCCAGCCCAGGACCGGCTCTTGCCTGGCCACCAGCCGCTTGGTCGCTCGCCGTGGTCTCCTTCCAGCCATGACGGTGGGTCTTCTGGCTACAACGGCCACCTCCTGCCCCTCCTCGGTCTCCCCCGTGGCCAGGGGCTCTTTGGCCCCTCACCGGGCCAGTGCCCGCGCTGGCGCTCGTCTCGCCAGCCTCTTTTGGCTAGCGGCGACTTCTGCTCGCTGCGCACCCGCTGAGGCTGCCCCGCGCCCTTTCGTGCCGCGTTTCCAGCCGCGGTGGCGTTCCCAGCCACGCGAGGGTGGCGAGCGTGCTCCCGGGGCTGGCGGCTTCTCCAGGGGCTGGGTGATGCTGGGTGGGCACAGCCTCGGCGCTGGTGGTCCCGGGGCCGGCAGGGAGCAGCCGGGCAACCTCCCCAGGCCTCGGTGCTGGCAGACGCGGGGTGTCTGCGATGCCAGTCCTGTATCCCACGGAGGGCAGGGAAGTGGGAACGTCCTCCTGGGGTGTTCACGCTCCTGTACACGCGTGTCCGAGCACGGCTGCCCGTGGAGGGGTTTGTTTGCTTGTTCAGCTGTTGTGGTCGGGGTGGGGATGCTCGGGGCAGCTCCCCAGGCCCGGCGAGAGGAGGGCATGACAGGGACACCCACAGGAAGGGTGCGCTTGGGGTGTTACACCCCCATCCCTGCTGTGTGGGAGGGATGGAGGCAGCCGCCCTGGCTGGTCGTGCCGAGCCGGGGTGGTGAGCGTCCAGGGAGGTCCCCCGTGCCGGGGGGGTGACCAGCACCCTGCAGGCACCCTGTCCCCTTCCCTGCGCCCGCTCCCGGTCCCCGGCCAGGCCAGGCACAGAGATTCGTTTAACTCAATTACCGCCCAGGCCCCGGCCGCGTTGGCGCGGCTCGTGCCCTTCCTCTGCCCTCCCCGGCAAGGTGTCCCTGAGCGGGCAGGCCGTGCCGGAGTGCCACGCAGGGTGCCGCGAGGTGCTCGGAGGAGACGCGTCTGATGCCGCGTGCCCATGTCCTCCTCCGGCATCCTCTGCCACCTTCCGAGCGCACGACCCCCCCTCCCGCCTGCTGCCGGCGTCTCCCGGTGGGCGATGCCCAGGCGGTGCTGTGCCGCGCAGCTTGCCTGCGCTGCCCGCATATCGGCTGCCCCCTTTACGGGGTGGCAGGCAGGGCCACGGAGGGGCAGGGTCCCCGCAAGCGGCACAGCCTGGCCGTCGCCCCTCTGGTAGGGGAGCCTGGACGTCCCTTCGCCCTGCGTGGCACTGGCGGACGCCTCGCCTGTGGCTCCCGGCAGCTTTAGCGTGGCTTTCTCGTTAACCTTTAATGAGAACAAACGAGCTGGCATGGGCCGCCGCTGCGGGCGCGTTGCCTGGCCCTGTGCCGGGCACCGGCTCCGCATGGCCGCCAGCGCGGCGGAGGCTTTGCGGAAGGCCGGTGGGTCCCGGGGCGGTGCCGGGAGCGGTGCTTTCCCCTGGGGAGAAGCAACAAGGGGTGAAATGCCGGGCCACGGCCCCCTGCCGCGGCAGCCGCTGGGTCAGGACTCTGCCCGTTGGTGGGGAGGGCGGGGGGACGCGACCCAAACCAGGCGAGGTAGGAGTAGCTGGTCTTCACGCAAGTCCTTGAAGGCCAGGGTGGAGACGGGGCCCCGCGCCATGCTTTGGGTGTGCTGGCTCCCCTCCGTGCCCATGGAGGCTGCAGGCAGTGGGCAACAAGACGCCTCCGTTTGCCAGTGCTGGGATGGTTTTTCCCCGGACGCTGCTCGGCGCCGGCCCGGCCTCACCAGCTCTTCCCCTGGTTGCTCTCCCAACGGAGCTGGCGCCGGACACCCACCCGGGCACCCACCCGGGCACCCACGCAGGCACCCACCCGGGCGCCAGGACGAGAGGCTGTCCTGGGGCACAGCACCCTTTGGTGGCACCGCTGCAGGCTCCAGCTCACCCCAGCCGGGCCGTGGCTGGGCTCTGGGGCCACGTGGGTGCCCACGGCGGGGGCATCCTCGGTTCCCGCGTGGGAATGGCACCCGTAGGCTTCTCCTTCCCTGCACAGGGACCAGCAAGGAGGGGCCCAGCCCCACAACTGGCTCACCCTCTAGGGAGGGGGTTAACCGTGTCCAGGAGCACCCCATCTCTGCAAGCACCCCCCCAAGACTCTGCCCCAACGCTTTTCCTCCCAAACCTGCCCTGCCCTTGCTCTAAAAGCAGCAGCAAACAGGAAAGGAGCCCGGGAGGGAGGTGTCTCTTCCTGCCCCGGTGACGCGGCGATGGCGGCCGATCCCAGCCTGGATCCTCCGTCGGAGCTGGGGGGGTGCCAGGCCTGGGTACCCCAGGACCAGGACCCGTGCAGGGACCTACAGTGCTGGAGGGGGGTCACACCTGTGCCACAGAGTCCCCCGGGTGCTCAGGGCATTGCCGTGCTTTCTGCCAGGGAGTCGTGGGGCCGGGAGGTGCCGCCGGCCACTGGGGTGGGCACGGAGGGCAGGTGGGTCTGCCTCGCTGCCCCGTGGGAGCTGGACCCCCGTGGGGAGCGGGGCATCCTTGGTTCCCACGCGGCAATGGCACCCAGCACCTCTGGAGAGCCCTGCGAGGAAGCCCTGGCTGAAGGCAGCCCCTCCGAGGCTGGGAGACGCAGACGCCCCGAGCTGGGGGCACCTGCGCGAGGAACCCCTTTTCCCAGCGGCTGCTGGGCGTTGCAGGGTGCCCACGGGCACACCACGGCACTCCCTGTGCCTGTTACTCGGCCGTGGGAAGCCCACAGCAAAGCCACGGTGGTTTTATATAGAGAGATACGTATTTTTAAAAGAAAGCAACGCAGAAGGGGGGTGCCGGGAGCGCTCCCCGCGGTGGCGTGAGCGTCGGCTGCCCGCTCTGCCCACGGCTTTGGGCCTGCCCGCAGCGGAGCCGGCAGGGATGGGGGCGAGGGCTGTGCCCGAGGCATCCCCCCCCCCCCCCAATACCGGACACCAGCAGCAGCCGGGGGCCAGCGGCACATTCGGCAGGTCGGCGTTTGCCCCCCGGCACGTGGCCGGCCCTGGGTGCCGGAGGGAAGGGGGCTCGGAGGGGAGCAGACTGGCGGGGGGTGGCTGGCATGGCACGCAGGGCTGGGGGGACGCTGCGGTGCCCGGCGCAGGCTGCAGCCCGTCTCTCCCCCCTGCTTTAAAGCAGCCCGGCGAGGGGCTGGGGGGAGTTTGCAGGGCGGCGACCCGCGGCGTGGTCTCCTCCCCTGCGCCCGTGCCTCAGTTTCCCCAGGGGGGCGGTGGGGAGGGAAGGATGGGGACGGAGCCGTGCTGTCCCTGCTCCCGGGACAGCCGGTGCAGGAGGGGTCCCCTCCTTCCAAGGGGGACAGGCGTCCTTCTGTCCTCCCGTCCTTCTGTCCTCCCGTCCTCCGTCCTCCCGTCCCCAGCCCTTGAGTCACGGCCGGGGCTGCGGCGCTGCGCAGTGATGTCAGCCTTCGGGCAGGGGAAGCGTGGGAGGAGACTGCTGCCCGGGGGAGCCCTCCCGGCCCTGGCCCCCGCACACAGAGGGACGGAGGGACGGACGGACGGACGGCATGAGAGAGCAACAGCCGCCCACGCCGCCTGGGACCCTGACCCCAGCCCGAGGGGGACGTGCCGCTGCTGCCCGCCATGAACGGCAAACCGAAAGGTACTGAGCGCCGGCGGCACCGGGGACCTGGCAAACGCCGTTAATTTGGGGACCCCAGCTGTTTGAGGCTCCCGGGGTGACGCGGCCGGGCTCGCGGGGGGCTTTTTTGGGCGAGCGGCTTCCCTGGGAGGAGAGCTCTCCCTGCCAGGGGCACCAGGGACACGGGTACCTGCCACCTGCGAGGGACACGGTTGTCACCGCGGCGTGCAGCGACGGAGTGTCGTGACGGGGTGTCTGTGCCAGGATAGGACCCACCGGAGTCCCAGCCTTGCCGTCGCCCACGCTGAGACCCAGGCTCGGCATCTCCAGGCGGGAGAGGGGCCGCGGCTGCCCGCCGCTCCCGGGCGACGTGCCCCCGATGCCACGGCAGCACGGCTTTCCTCAGCAGGTCGCTTTGCTCCCCCTCGCGCCCCCGCATCTCGTCTGCGACCGTCCTAACGCGGACAAGCGGAGCCCGGCTCTGCGTTGAGCATCCCTGGCACCGCGGCCCCAGGGGACCTGGGCAGAACGGGGGGTCCCGGGGCTGCTCTTGTGCACAGGGACGAGTTGGATTTGGGGGGGAAGCCACTGGTGCCCATCAGAGCGTCCTGGAGATGAGCAGGTGGGGGACTGGTGGCGTGTGGGACCTTCGCAAGGTTATGCCAACCCCAGCAGGGTCCTGCCAGAGGATCCTTCTGCTCAGCACCTCTGAGAGGGGTCACAGCCTGCTCGGGAGCAGGATCTGGTGGCCCTGGCCGGGCTGCGGTCCCATCCAGGAGGGCATGGAGGTGATCTACAACCCCTGGGCCTCCAAAGCCGCGGGGGTCCTGGCTGGGGGCTCCGTCTGTGCCTTCGGGGTGGGTCCCACCTTCACTGGGCTCATGGTGGTCCTGGGCTGGTTCTCAGGAGCTGTCCTAGAAAACCGGCTGGGCTCAAGCTCAGCCAGGCACTGGGCAACCCCAGCCCCAGCAGTGGCTCCCAGGTGGGGCTTGCATCCCGCTCTGGCTGTGACCTGGGAGCCCATGGGATGGTGGCGGGGTGGGAGGCTGCGAGCCCCCCCGGGGAGCCGGGCGCGAGCGTCTGCCTGCGCCGTGCCCTGCCCTGCCCTTCCTCGGGGATACTCCGCGGGGTAAATAAGCACTTCCTCCAATTCTTCCCATTCGCAGCTCCTTCCCTTTCCTGCCGCCCTCCCGCTCGGCCCAAGGAGCCAGCCGGCCTCCCGCGCCGCGAGGGCGGATATCGCCGCCGTGCCCCCGCCGCCGCGGGGCCGAGGGCGCCCAGCACCCATCCAGCCCCCCGCCCGCAGCACCCAAACCGCCTCCCCTGCGCCGGCGGGGCCGCGACCCTGTGGCTGGGAGTTTCTCGCCCGGGTGAGCCACAGGGAGCCGGGACTCATCCAAAACCCCGATCCCCTCCTGCCCGGCGGGAGGCAGGTGGGGGGGGTCCTGCCTGCCTGAGGAGAGGCAGAGCGTGGAGGAGGTCGGGGAAGAGGCGGCTCCCAGGCTCCCTGTGACCAAGGCAGCATGGCGTCAGTCCCCGGATGCTCCCGGCCTCTGTGCCGGGGAGGGCGAGGGGCAGCGGGAGGGAAGAGCTGCTCCGGCCCACGCTGGGAGCCGGCCAAGGGCCGCCCCGGGGCCGGAAGGGGCCGGGGGGGGGGCCGGGGTACGCGCGGGTTGGGGCAGCGGGGACGCAGCTGTGCAAACACGGATGCAGCGGCTGGGCTGGAGGGAGCCGGGCCAACGGGCCGAGTTCGCAGGCTCCCGAGGCCGTCCCCGCCGTGCGCCCAAGGACGCGCCCCCAGGGGTGCTGGGTGGGGGGGACGTGCCACTGGTGTGGCTGGTGGGACCACCGCTTGCCACAGGCCGCGGGCAGGAGGGACCGGCCCGTGGCCACTGAGCCGTGCCCTCGCCGGGGGACACCGGCACCCGCCGTGCCTGCGGAGGCGGCCGCAGTGCCATCGGCATGGGGAGCACAGCCCGGCCCTGCCAGCCCCTCCCGGAGAAGCCCTCGGGTGGCTGTGGGTGCCGCTCCCCGGGGTCAGGGGTGCTGCGGGGTGCTGCGGGGTGCTGCGGGGTGCTGGGTCGGCCCCCCAGGCATTGCCGGCCTCCATTAAGCGAAGTGGCTGGAGACGGTGGTCAGAGCACCCCCAGCGCCCAGGGCTGCGGGGCTGGGGGCTCGCGGGGAGCCAGTTTGGGGCGTCTCCGACCGGGGCAGCGTTGATAAACCCGCCGGAGCGACCTGAGGCTGGTGTCTGAGTGTCGGAAACAGAAACCAGCTGGGACCAACCCAGCCGGTCGGACTGCCCCCTCCGCCGCTCAGACCAGCATTCTTGGGATCCCAATCATCTCCAGAGCACCGGCGTCGGGAGAGGAGCCGGCGGCCGGGCTGGGGAGCCCCGGGGTGGGCTCCAGCACCCCCCGCCGCGCGCCACCCAGCCGCTCGCACCTGGCTGCTCTGCCCTCTCGCTCGCTGCCCACGGGCAGCGCTGGCCGGGGAGGGAGGGACGGACGGACAGACAGACTCCAGGATTGTGTTTCCTACGCCGGGAGAGCTGCAGGCGGTCTGCGGCGCAGGCACGGCAAGGTGAAAAGCTTGGTCGGGAGGCAGCTTCGTTAGCACTGAAGCCCTAATTAAGGGTAGGGGGCGGTGGGGCTGGCAGAGACCGGACGTTTGGGGCAGGAGTTTTGGGGCAGGAGTTTCGCTCCTTCGCAGGAGAGGGAGGGATGTGCCTGGGGCTCAGCCCGTGGCAGGGACACGAGTGTGCCGGTGCTCTGCCCGGTGCCAGCCTCCCAGTAAGCCCGGCGCGGGGCTCATCAGCCGGGCGAGATGTGGCAGCCGGCTCTTCCAAACGTGCCCCAGGCTCTGCTCCCTGGCCCCAGCCGGCCGTGCCGCCGCGGTACCAGGTACCTCTTATCTCGGTAATGTCAGGAATGCACCACGCCGGGGGTTTTTTCCTCCGCCGTGAGCCAAGCGTGCCAGGAGCGGAGACCCGCACGCTGCCTGCCCTGCCTCACCCAGGCGGTGCTGCCCTCCGGCACCGGGCTGGCTGCTGCGTGGCTGGGCTCGAGCAGCCTCAGGGTCCCCGCGGCATCGGTCCCCCGGAGCAGGGGCACGGCGTCCCTCCTCGAAGCGAGTTTGGGGTCCTGGCAGAGGAGCGGGGCCGCCGGGTGCCAGGCCTGGGGACGCAGGGCGCCGCGGCAGACAGGCTGGCGCTGGCAAGACCGGCAGTGCGGGGGGCAGGCGCTGGGCTGGCTGGCAGCAAGTGCTGGGGCTGCGCTGTCTTGCTGCCGGCTCAGGTCTGCCGGTGATCTGGGCTCGTGGCGGGTGCATGGCGGGGGGCGTTTGGGGAGAGCCGGGACCCTGGGCTGGAGCGCAAGGCCGTGGTCCGGCCAGCGGCCACCGCTCGCAGCCTGCTGCCTGTGCCGGTGCGGGAGCCTCAGGCACCCGGGAGCACATCCCAGCCTGGCACGGTGGCTGCTGGAGCCTCTGAGGGGTCTGGGCGAGCACCTGGGGATCGCGCCGACCCCCCTGGGGAGTTATGCTGGGGCACTGGTCCCCCGCAGCACCCCGAGCATCCTTCTCCCCTCTGACGCCCTCGCATCCTTCTCCCCAGCGCAGGCTCCTGCCTGGGTGACCCTACCTGGAGCCCACCCCAGAACGGCAATGCGGGATGGCGAAGTGGGGGCTGGCAGGGCCACGCTCACCCCCTGGAGCCGCGGCCTGCCCCACGCGCGCCAGAGCCCGTGTAGGGGTGGCGGGTGCTTCCCGTCGGGCAGCCGCAGTAACGCCCAGCCGGGCAGCGAGCGCCGGTGCCACGGGCCTTGTGCGCTCGGGGGGGAGCAGATTAAAGAGCCTTGCGGGGGGTAATCTGCCCAGGCCCTGCAGGTCAGCCGGGCTGCCAGGGATTACCGCTCCTCCTAATGAGCTTAATTGGGACAGTGTTGTCCTGGAAACTGGAGGGACTGGAGCGGAGATAACGACCCGCAGAGCGGCCCTGGGCTGGGACCCGAGTGCCAAGGAGGGACCAGATGGACCTGCTGCACCCCGGCTCCGTGGGGATGGAGGTTATCGGCGGTGGCTGCCGTTGACTCCCAACGGCCCCGGCTCATCCTGGGCGCTGCGAATGCCTGGCCCCGGCCCGGCGCGCGGGGAGGCAGCGGCGGCGGCGGCATGGCTGCGGGGCGGCGGGGAGCGCAGCCCCGGGGGGACGCCCACCGGCAGCCCAGCAGGTGTGTGCTGCGCCGGGCCGGTTCGAGCTGGGCTCCCCGGCTCCGCTGTGCCGGCGGAAGGAGTGGGGATGGCGGAGAGGCGGTGGGAGCCCCGGCAGCGCCTGTGTCCCCGTGCCGTCCCTGGTGCTGCTGGGGCCGGGGGCTCGCTGCCGGCCGTGCTGGGGGCAGGAGGAAAGGCAGAGTAAGCCCCTTAAGGCATGGGGAGGTGGCTCTGGCCCCATCTGCCAGTCGGGGAAGCTGTGTGTCCCCAGGGCCCTGCCTGGCCTTCCCTGGCAGGGGCTGTGACTGCCAGGCACCGTGTGGGCTCGTCCCCGGCAGGTCCTGGCTCCCCGGCCCGCAGCTTGGCTCGGGGGCTGGTGGGGACAGAGGGACCGAGTTGGTGTCAGCAGTGGCCAGGATGAAGTGGAGCATCCAGCAGCCTCTGCCCTGCTCCTGCGGCTGCCCCGCAGGCTGGCGTCCCTCGCGTGTCCCGCTGGCACGGCTGGGGGTGGCAGGGCCAGGAGGAGCCCCGCACCCCGCTGCTCTTGCCTCGTGCAGAGCCCCCGGCCAGGGACACAGCGCTGCTCCCTGTGACGCGGGGTGGCCGCCGGCTCTGGGCCCTGGGACTCAGCAATCTGCGCCGTCCTGGCCGGCGTCGGCTGCACCAGCCGCCGTGGGGACAGGCAGGGACAGGCAGCGGTTTCGGGGCTCCTGGCACCGGCTCTGGTGCTGCCAGAGGCAGAAGGCAGGGCTGCGGCGGCCGTGGGCTGGACACGTGCTGCCCACGCGGACTTTCGGGTCCAGCAGGGAATGGCTCGGCCTTTCCTTCCCTGACACAGAGCTCCTGGCAAAGCCGGGGACTTTCCAAAGTGCTTTGTTGTCCGCGGGTTTCCCTCCCGGTTGCCGGAGTGAGCGGAAGCGAGCGCAGAGACAGCGAAGGGCTGGGCGGCCAGGTCCGGCCCCGCACCCTTCCTGCCCTGCAGCGGGGTGGCACGGGGGACAGTGGGACGAGGGACGAGACGGGATTCAAGAGCAGGTGGCCGGGCTGGGGCACAGTGGAGGGTTTGCCATGGTTGTGTCCGGGAAGGGCCACGGTAGGCACTGGGCGTCAGCCCCTTCCTTTGGCTCCCAGGGGGCCACGCTGGGACGTATCCATCCGTCTGTCCCCGCTGAGTGCGCACAGTGTCAGGAGCCCTGCTTCACCCAGGGCAGGGCACCGGCGCCATCGCTGCGTGCAGCGTGGGACCTGCGTCCCCCGTGCCAGCGGGGAGCATCCCTGGGCTGGGAGGGAGGGAAGGCTCCCAGCCTGTGGGTCTCACAGCACACCCGGGCTGTGGGTGCCGTTCCCGTCCTGGTGTCAGCGGCAGCCCTGCCTGCGTGTGTTTCCCCGCCCTGCTGCTGGTGACCCCGCTCTCTCGTGCCCCCCAGGGAGGCCCTCCAGGTCACACTCAACGATGTCACTGTCTGTGCGCCCGCAGCGCCGAGTCCTCGTCACCAAGATCAATAGGAGCCAGTCCTTCGCCGGAGTGAACTCGACGGCCGACCGGCCCTTCAGGTAGGAGACGGGTGCTCGTGCTGCCTGCCACCAGGGACGGGGACGGGGACGGGGACGGGCTTGGGCACGGTGGCGGGACCCGCTGCGCATCCCGAGGCGCCTTCTCGACGCGCTGCCCGGCATCTCCCGCCGGGGACCTTTGTGGTACCCAGGGGATGTCACGGGGGGGCTGCAGGGAGCGTGAGGCCAGATGGGAGAGAGTCCATCACCCCAACCCTCCGCTGTGCCGTGCCCCAGGCTGGGTGAGGACCCTGCAGCCCCGTGGCTGCTGCCGCCGCAGCACGGAGGGGGCAGGTGTAGCTCACCCTCGTGCTTCAGCCAGCTCTTAAGGGCTTCCCTGTGACCGTCTCATCATGTTTAATGGGTGCGGTGAAGGCGCTGGGGTGGCTTTGAAGCTTTGTGTCTCGACCGCCTTGACATCCTGCGGCAGCCGGTTTCGGGGTTTGAGCGCTGGCGTGAATCAGGGTTTCCTCCGGGTCATTTCAAACCTGTTGCTGAAAGGTTTTATTGGCTGCCCGTCAGCTGCGCTGCAAGGAGCAGCCGCTCCCTCCTCATCCTCTCCGGCCGCTGGCGATGTTATGGTCCCATCATACCCTTCCTCCTCCTCTCTGCTGAACCTCACGTCGGTGAGAACCACCCCACGCGCTGCTCATCCCCGCCACCCTCCTCCGCACCGGCCCTAGCTCCTGGCTGCCCTCTCGCGGGTGGTTCTCGGGACATGGGCGTGCCACGGGTTTGGGCTGTGGGACTCTGGCATTTGGTGCTTTTAATCCCTTTTTTCCTAGCGCCCAGGCAGGCTCTTTACCTCCCGGTGCCGGGGAGGGACATCTCTCAGCCGAGCGGCTGGGGAGGGCAGTGCCAAGCTGCCTTGCCAGGCTACGGGCACCTCCACTGGGTGGGCACGAGCCCAGGTAGAGCCTCCCTGTGCCTGGGAGCCGCGTCCGGCCCTGCTCGGCTCTTGTCCCCGGGTCCTGTCCAGCCTCGGGCCAAGTGGACACGCTCCAGGCCACCGGAATGTGGCCGGATCTGGGGGTGCCAGAGAGGCTCGCTGGGGGCCGGGGAAGAGGGAGGACTCCTGGATCCCCGTAGCCACGCGGCTGGTGGGGAGCTGCTTGTGGGAGATGCCTCCAGGGGCCCTGGAGAACGGGGAATGAGGAGGGATGGTGGAAAGCAAGCACTTACCCCCATCGTTGTGGCTTGGGATGAAGCCAACACATTCATTTCCCCCACCAATGATTCGGGGAAGTCTTTCGGCCACTCCTGCGAAGAGCGGCACAGGATGGGAGGTCGGGCCCGCGGCTGGGAACCGAGGAGCCCGCGGTGTCTCCTGGGCGTCGGTGGCGCGACGATGCGTTGGAAGGAGGAAGGGAAGAGCCGGCCCGAGCGGGGCGTTGCTCGCCGGGCTGGGGAGCGACTCCGTTGCACAAGGCAGGAAGGGTGGTGTGTGGGTCCCGGGCGCTGGGCCGGCATCCCTTTGGATCAGCCGGGGAGGTCCCCAAGGCGGCGGTGGGGCAGGTGGAGGCAACAGGCAGCCCCATACGGCGGGTTTGATGACATCTGGAGAGGTGTAGCATCAGTGAGGATGTCCCTGCCCGCTGTTGCTGTGCTGTGTGATGGGGTGACAGGGCTGCCCGTGCCCAGGATGCTCCCGTGCTGCCACTCGCCGGGATCCCTGCCTGTCCCTGGGAGCGCACGGTGGCCGCGCAGCAAGGCGACGGCGGCACGTGTCACCCTGCCACTGTGTCCGGACCACAGGGAGCATCTCCGTGCCCCTGGCCACCCGGGGCGCTGGGGATGGAGCAGAGCGTGGCCCCTTCGGAGGGTGGCCAGGGCTGGAGATGTCCCCACAGTCACTCCAGGAGCGCAGCTTGCTCCGGCTGGTGCCAGCTCTGTTTGCCCTTGCTCCCCCGACTGGCGCCTGGGACCCCACACCTCCGCAGGGCTACCCCACGGCGGCCTCTTGGGCCCCGCTGGGACGGGGTTACCTCCCGGCTCTTCTCCACCGCCAGCTCCGCGGGTTTCTCCTTGTCCTTCCCATGGCTTCGGGGCAGCCAAATGCGTGGGGGGAGCTGCGGGCGTGCGGTGAGGCAGCGCTGCCCAGCCTCACGGCCCGTCTCGCCCGGCCCCGCTGGCCGGTTAGACTGGCTGCTGGGAGTCCTGGGAGAGGCAGGCAGGTCTGGGCGGACCTGGCCTCCATCCCGGAGCTCCTTCTTGTCTCGAGACAAGGTGCCCGGCAGTCTGGGGCACCCAGGCGGGCCCCGGTGCTGTGTGCTGACCCCGGCCACCCGCTGTTTGCCTGCCTCTCTCCCCAGGAACCTCTCGCCCTTCACCCCCACCGTCTCCCGCAAGACTGGCTCCAGGGTCAGTAGGATGTTCTCAATGTCCCACAAATCCCCACCACCCAAGGTGCCTCAGCCCCAACCCGCCTAGACGAGGTGTACGAAGCTCTCAAGAAAGGCCTGACGTAAGTGCTTGGGCTCCCCGTGGCCGGGTGGCTGGAGGCAGGGAGCCCTGAGGGGCACGGGGACAGCTTGCCATGCGGGTTGGGGTTGGCAGCTCTCTGCTCTCACCAGGCAGGGACATGCCGGGTCTCCTGGGCGCAGCACCTCGGGCTCCCGGAGCTGCGTGGGCTCCCGCATCCCACCGCGTCCCACCGAGAGGCACACGTGGGCTCCCTCGCCTGGGTGCTGGTGCGGGGACGTGGGGCCAGATGTGCCGGGCTGGCGTGGGCTGTGGGTGGGTGGCAGGAGCCCTGGGCACGGTGCCCTGGCCTGACACCCGTCGTGTGGTTGCCCCCAGAGCCTACCTGGAGGTGCACCAGCTGGAACTGGAGAAGCTCAGCACCCAGATCCGCGAGTCCAAGCGGAATTCGCGCCTGGTGAGTGTCGCTTGGGAAGAGCTTTACGGGGAGCGGAGCTTTGGGCAGACGGCCGGGGGCACGACTGGGGCAGCTCGTGGTCCAGCTGTGTCCCGGGGCAGAGCCTGCTTCTGTGGGGACAGCAGGGGCCAGCCCGGGCTCTGGTGTTGGGCTGCACGGGGCTCCTCTCCTACTCTCATGCACTCTCCAGCCCTGGCTGGGTGCTGCATGTCCCCGCCGACGTGCTACGGGTGGTGGGTGCGATGTGCTGGGTCTCCTTGGGTGGGCAGAGCTGCATCTTATCCCTCTCCTCTCTCCTCCAGGGCTTTCTCTACGATCTGGATAAGGTAAGCGGGAGCAGTGCCTCGTCCTCCCCTTGCGCCAGGGACGTGCTGCTGCCAGCCCCTGCTCTGCTTGCACTGCCCCGCTGCCAGCCCCCGGCCCCTGCTCGGCGGGGTGCCCGCGGGGTGGGATCGGGGCTCTGCGGCCAGGCTGGCTGCAGGCAGGGGATGGAGCCGAGACAGGCAGGGGCTTGTAGCCTGCTTCTTGCAAACAAAAGCTGTGGCTGGGGAGCGCTGAGCCTGGGTTAGCTCTGACGCTGGGAGACGAGCACCCCGGAGCCTGGCCTGTCTCCTGGGGGACCCTCCGGAGCCGGGGAGGCTGGAGGATGCTGCAGGACGCGGGCGCAAGCGCAGCCTCTGCTCCGCTCGCCGCCGGCTGCCACCCTGCCCCTCCAGGCAGGGCTGGTGAGCAGGATCGGTCCCAGGCGCAGCACGGGCACGCAGCAGGGCGCACCCCGACCCGCGGCTCCCCCGCCGAGGGGTTGGGCTGCCGCTCACGCCGTCTCCTCTGCTTTTCCAGCAAGTGAAGTCAATCGAGCGCTTCCTGCGTCGCCTGGAGTTTCATGCTAGCAAGGTGAGAGCTGGGGACCGGCGTCACCTTGGGGGTCCCTCGGTGCAGCGCCGGGACAGCCGTGCTGTCCCCCGCCCTGCCCCTCACCGCCGCTCGGGCCTGCCCTTGCAGATAGATGAGCTCTACGAGGCTTATTGCATCCAGCGGCGGCTCCGCGATGGAGCCCACAACATGGTCAAGGCCTACAGCACGGGCTCGCCGGGCAGCCGGGAGGCACGCGAGAGCCTGGCCGAGGCCAGCAAGGGCTACAAGGAGTACACGGAGGTGAGGCAGCCGGCTGGGGTGGGCTGGCAGGGTGCTGGGTCCCATGGGTGGCTGCTGATGGGTGCTGTCTGTCCGTCCCTCCCCAGAACATGTGCCTGTTGGAGAACGAGCTGGAGAGCCAGCTGGGCGAGTTCCACGTCCGGATGAAAGGTAACGCATCCCGCTCCATCGCTGGCCCGCTGCCTGCCTGCTGCCTGCTGCCTGCTGCCTGCTGACGCCCCTCTGCCTTCTCTTGCAGGACTGGCAGGCTTCGCCCGGCTCTGTGCTGGTGACCAGTACGAGGTTGGTGGGACCCATATGGGTTGGGATCTTCTCTTCTCCTGCCCTGTGGGCCTTGGGGTGCCTGGGGGGCGTAGGTGGGCGCTGGCGTGGAGGGCACGTTGCAGCGTGGTGGTGGGTGGCGTTGGGTCCCTGGCCGTGCCTGGGGATGTGCAGAGAGTGCCCACCCCCCCAGGGCTGTGTCTCCCCCATACCCACCCCTCCGCCTCCCCAGATCTTCATGAAGTACGGCCGGCAGCGGTGGAAGCTGCGCGGGCGCATCGAGGTGAACAGCAAGCAGGTGTGGGACAGCGAGGAGATGGTTTTCCTGCCGCTCGTCACCGAGTTCCTCTCCATCAAGGTACGGTGCAGGAGGGGGCAGGGAGGTGTGGGGCAGGGAGGTGTGGGGCAGGCACCACCCCGCATGCCGGCAGGGCTTCCCTCCAGGGCCCCACCTAAACCTCACCCTCGCCGAGGTGGGAGGAGGTCGGCCAGTGGTGGGCGCATCCCGGCACGGCAGGGATGCACGCGGCGGCGTGGCACACAGCGTGGAGGCACGCAGCATCCACGAAGTCCGTGGCTTCTCCTCATCCTCTCCTCCCTCTCCTTGTCCAGGTGACGGAGCTAAAGAGCCTGGCCAACCACGTTGTGGTGGGCAACGTGTCCTGCGAGACCAAGGACCTCTTTGCGGCTCTGCCCCAGGTAGTGGCTGTGGATATCAACGACTTGGGCACCCTCAAACTCAGCCTGGAGGTGACCTGGAAGTGAGTATCTCAGCGGGCATTGCTGGTAGCACATGGCAGGGCTGGGGATGCCCAGCACGGCACGGCAGGGGCTGGCCTGCCCCGGGCTCTCTCCCGTCCCCAAACTGGGCTGTAATTGTGAAAAACCAGAGCTGGACTGGATGGGGTCCCGGGGAGCCCACTGCCGAGCAGGGTGGAGACCCCGCCGGTCTGGCACACACCCCCCACCTCCCTGCTCTCCTCCCCAGCCCCTTCGACAAGGACGACCAGCCCTCGGCAGCCAGCACCGTCAACAAGGCCTCCACGGTGAACAAGAGGTTCTCCACCTACAACCAGAGCCCGCCCGACACGCCGTCCCTGCGGGAACAGGCTTTCTATGTAAGTGCGGCACCGGGCAGGGCCGCTCGGGCGAGGCGGCCCGTGGAGGGGTCCACGCGGGGACGTGCCCAGGCGACGTCCCAGAGGGCGGCATGGCTTGGGGACAGGGGTGGGCAGGTCCTCTCCAGCCGTACGGCCGTGGGTCCCCGGTACCGGCGCCTGCTCCTCCCGCGCTCACAGCTCCTCTTCTCTCTGCCCAAGAGCCCGGGGCGGGCGGCCGACAAGCACAGTTGGTCCTTGCTGGACATCTTTCGGGAGACACTCTTCGAGAAGCTGTCTCAGAGCTGCTCCTGCAGCGACGTCTCCTCGGCCGAGCTCGGGAGATGGCCGCAGCAGGGCCGCGTAAGTGCGAGGGCTGGAGCCGGCCGGTAGCTTAGCCCAGCGGTGTGGCCATCCCGCAGTAGCCGTAGCCGCTCCTTGTCTCCTACTCACTAGCCCTCGCTGATGCCCGGAGGCCTGATCCTGCCAGGCCGGGGTCTGGCTGGCCCCGGGGAGACAGTCCCCAAGCTGGGGCAGCCTGGGCTGCACGGGCCGGCCTCGCTCCTCCGTCCGCACGCCCTCGTGCGAGAGCCAGGCACTAGTGAGTAGAAGGCTTGTCCGTGTCCCTGCAGTGGTGGTGTTGGTGTGCTGTGCCGTGGCATTGGCGTGGTGCTGGCGCGATGGCGCTGGTGTGACGGTGCTGGCGTGGCACTGGTGTGATGCTGTCACGGCGCTGGTCACCCACTGGCGTGACATTGGCGTGACGTTGGTGTCATGGCCGGCGCTGCCCCCACGAGCTGGTGCTGGAGCTGCTGCAGCCACGGCAGGTGGTGTCCTCGGCTCCGCGTGTCGCAGCCCTGTCGTGGCCGTGCTGGAGCTGCCCACCGTGCCGGGGAGCCGCTGGCACCCCGGGGCTCCAGGGCATGCACGGCTGGGCCTGGGGAGCCAGACTCCCCCCCAGCACGGCGTGCGGGGCTGGGAGAGGCAGCCGTGGGCTGCCGGGTCCCCGCTGCCCGCCCTGCGGTGCCGGCAGAGCCAGGGCGGTGTGGCAGCCTGCGCCGGGGCTTGCAGCGTCCGCGGTGCCCGCCGGCTCGGCCGGGTCCTGCTGCCGGTTGAAGGAAAGGCAGCCCGAGGAGCAGGGTCGGCAGGAGGGGCTCGACTAATGCCATTTTCCCCCCTCCCCAGAACATGCTGCGGCGCCAGGAGGAGCTGGAGAACGGCACGGCCTGGTCCATCTCCTCCGAGTCCTCGGACGACTCCTCCAGCCCCCAGCTGTCCGGCAGCGCCCGCCATGCCGCGCATAAGCCCATCGTGCAGCCCGAGGTGCAGGCCGCCGCCCCCGCCATCGAGATCTCCTTCTCCCAGCAGCCAGAGGAGGCCGAGGCCGGGCCTGGGGCCGGCAGCAGCGGCGTCCCCCCCACCGGGAGCCAGCCAGAGGAGCCGGGCAGCCGTAAGAAGGATGCGGTGGCCAACGGGCACGTGCTCTACTCCCGGACGCTGAGCCACATCAGCGAGGCCAGCGTGGACGCCACGATGGAGGCCAAGGCTGCGGAGAGCCCCTGGGAGCCCGCGCCCAGCCCAGATGACACGGGGATGGGCGAGCAGGACACAGACCCTCTCCCCGGTGCCTCGGCGGCAGCCGCTGCGGCAGGGCAGGACAAGGGCACCGAGGCCAAGCCCCGCGCCACCGTGGCGTGGGCCACCCCCTGCGAGGCGGAGGCCGGCGGGGCCGAGCCGGTGCAGGCGCCGGCACGGGGCGGCTGCGGCACCGGGGTCCCTGCAGCGCTGGCACAAGCCCCCGGGGAGGAGAGGCCCATCCCGGCCCCGCCGCTGCCTGCCGGTGTCCCCGAGGTGCCGCGGGGGAAGACAGTGGATTCGGGTCTGGAGGAGGCCATCGGCCTCCTGGGCTCAGCCCTGGACGACTATCGGGGGCAGTTCCCAGAGCTGCAGCCCCTCGAGCGGGAGCTCAAGCGCCTGGAGGAGATGCTGCTGGTGAGGGGCTCCCAGCAGTGCCCGGGGGTGAGGGGGACAGGCTGTCCCTGCTGGCAGTGCCCAGGGAGGATGGGGACAGGCCTGTCCCTGCTGGCAGTGCCCAGGGACGGTGGGGACGGGGCCATCCCCCCTGGCAATGCCCAGGGATGGTGGGGACGGGGCTGTCCCTGCTGGCAGCGCCCAGGGACGATGGGGACGGGGCTGTCCCTGCTGGCAGCACCCAGGGATGATGGGGACAGGGCCATCGCCCCTGGCAGTGCCCAGGGAGGACTGGGACAGGGCCGCCCCTGCTGGCAGTGCCCAGGGACGATGGAGATGGGTCCGTCCCTGCTGGCAGTGCCCAGGGACGATGGGGACAGGGCTGTCCCTGCTGGCAGTGCCCAGGGAGGATGGGGACGGGGCCGCCCCTGCTGGCAGTGCCCAGGGACGCGGGTGGCAGGGCTGTCTTGGCTGGCGAGCCAGGCTCCAACCCTGCCGTGCCTTCCTCCGCAGCAGAAGCAGGGCATCTTCCTCAGCCGGGCCTCCAGCATCAGCCTGACGGTGGAGCACGCGCTGGAGAGCTTCAGCTTCCTCAACACCTCTGACATGGAGGACTCGGAGGGCTCCGAGGAGGAGCCTCTCCAAGATGAGAGGTGCACAGCAGGGCTTGCGGGATGGGGTGCGGGGCAGGATGCGGCCCTGGGGCAGTTGGGGTGGGGGATGCCCAGCTCTTCCCGGGTGCCCGTGCACAGTTAGAGCGGCCGTCGCAGCTCAGGGCAGGTCCAGGCTGAGAAGCAGCAGGATCTGGCCGTTCTGGTGGCACAGTGCCACCCCATGTCTCTCTGAGATCTTGTCTCCATGGGGCTGGGCTGGGAGGCAGCCCCTGTGCCCCTGTGCCCTGCTCCTTCACCCAGCCCTGACGTCGTGATACTGTAGGTCCTACAGAAACTCTGCCCAGCGTTGCCCCTGTGGGTGGGGAAGGGCCGGGGCCAGGCTTCCCACGCTGACCCGCTGCCTCGGTCTCTCCGTGGCTCGCAGGAGGGCTGGCAGGCCCCGGCGCGGCAGCAGGGCCCCCAGCGCCGGCGAGACGGGGGCAGACGACACGGGCATGTGCAGCGGCTCCGAGGCCAGCACCGACCCCATGAGCACCGGCAACGAGTTCCTGGATAAGGCCCTGGTGCTTCACCTCAACAACTGCAACCGCCTGCTGCTGGTGAGGACAGGGGCCAGGGCCGGTGGCCCAAGACGTCCTGGGGAGGGGAGCCCTGGGGTGGGCTGGGGGTCGCCCCTCGAGGGGTGTCTTGCCGCAGCACGGAGGCTGCGGTGCGGGCGCCGAGCTCTGTCCCTGAGGTCCCCGGTTTGGCCGTGCCTTGCAGAAACTGGGCACCTTCGGTCCCCTGCGGTGCCGGGAGATGTACGCCCTGGACGGGCTGCTGCGGGAGGCGCAGGTGCTGGAGATCGTGTGCCAGCTGACGGAGGAGCGAGCGGGAGCAGCCGGCTCTGCTGCCGAAGGTAAAGACACGCGGGCGAGGGGAGCGTCCGTGCCACCCCAGGGGCCGCGTGGGGCCCGGTGCCCCCTCGCTGGCATGGCCGTGCCCGCTGCCGCCGCCGGGGAGGCTTGACAGCGCCTGTCCCCGCAGTGGTGCAGTTCTCGACGCGGAAGGAGGGCGTGCTGGCCCTTTGGGACCGCTGCGTGGAGGGGCCCAACATCTACACCTGCCCCGTGGAGCGGTTCCTGCAGGCGCTCAGCGCCCAGTACGCGGCGCCCATCAGCGAGCGGCACCCTGGCCTGGCCGATGCCGGTGAGCGGGCGCCCAGGGCTGTTCGGGGAGGGGATCGCCAGCCCTGCTCGGTGACCCTGAGTCCGTGGGTGCCAGGAGCCCCGCAGAGGGGTGCCCCCAGCTGCTGCGCACCCTGACCCTGGCCCTTTCCCACAGTGTGTGTGAAACTGGTGGAGGACGTGCTGAATCGGCGGCTGCCCCGGCGGCCCGGCAGCGCCCAGGGCGAGCAGGTCACCATCTTCCAGTACTGGAGCTACTTTGAGTCGCTCGGCACCCTGGTGCTCGACACGTACATGATGGAGCTGGCAGAGGAAGGTGGGTGCCCTCCCACCCTCGCGAGACCCTAGCATGGGGTGTCGGAGCATCACCGTCGGGGATCACCCTGCAGCACCGCCACAACCCGCCACGGGGCATCACCCGGGGGCTCGGCAGTCCTTGGGGTGGGCAAGGAGGTCTGACCCAGTGCGCCGCCCCCTCCCACGCTGCCTTCCTGAGCACCCTGGGTCCCTGCTGCAGGTCCCCAGCATCATGGCTTGGGCGCCGCAGCAGCGCCATGCGTTGGCACCCTGCGTGGGGCCGCCTCTGCCCGGCACGGGGGCAGGGTGCCCGGGGCTGGGGCGCGCGGGCAGCGCCGCCGGGCTCCCCGCGCCTTGGCTCAGCCGCCGGTTCCCCACAGCGCTGCTGGCGCAGAACCTCAACTCGGACGACCAGGACGTGGTGCTGCGCGCCCTGAAGCGCGTGCCCGAGGGCCGCCTCAAGAAGGAGGGACTGAAGGCGCTGAGCCTGCTCCTCGTGGAGGGCAACAGCAAGGTGGTGAGCGCCGTGTCGGCCCAGCTCCGCAGCCTGGCAGAAAACCCTCGCTTCCGCCAACGGGTACGTGCCGGGCAAGCCGAGGACGAGGTGGGCTGGCGCCGCGGTCCCCAGGGTGCTGCCCCCCGGCTCTGCCACAGGCGGTGGCACTGACCCCCCCATCTCCCCCAGGCTCTCGTGTGCTACCTGGAGCAGCTGGAGGACGAGGAGGTGCAGACGCGCGTGGCAGGGTGCGCGGCGCTGGGCTGCCTGAAGGTGAGGGGGATGCGGGGAGGAGGCAGCAGAGCTGCATCTTCCGGAGGAAGAGGAATCGCGTGTGGCCGGCGAGTCCGGACACACCTGCACGGCCTCCTGCTCCCGGGAGAGAGGAGCTGGAGGTGCCCCAAACGTGCTGGAGAACCAGGCAGGGGCAGGGCAGGAAGGGAGGTGGGGAGGGAAGGGACAGGCGAGGGACTTTCCTGCACCATGGGGCTGCAGCGCCCTGTGCCGCCTGCCCCTCCGGGCTGTGTCGCCGCTGCCAGCCCTGCCAGCCACGCTCAGCCCCTCGTCCCTTCTCCTGCAGGCCAAGGAGAGCATCGAGCAGCTGGTTTACCTGTGCCAAACCGACAAGGAGCCTGTGCGGGAGGCAGCCAAGCAGAGCCTGATGCTGTGCGGTGAGTGTCCCGCTGCACCGCGCTGCTCCCTCCCCACCCGCAGCATCCCAAGCGGCATCTCCCGGTGCCAGCAGTGCCCCGGGAGAAGAGGGTCCCAGGCTGGTCCCTGCCTACCCCGTGCACTTTGGCTCATCGTGCCCCAAGCTCTGCCGGGCAAGAGCAAGCTGGCAGCGGGCAGCGAGGGCCAGGCATCCCGCGGCCACAGAGCACTGAGCCTGGTTGTTATTTATCATTTGCTAGACGGCACTGAGAGAACCATCTGAGTGGGTTTCTAGGCCTCCAGATCGCGGCAGCTGCTGCACAGGTTGGGACACGTGAGCCGTCCTCGTCCCCCCCGTCCCCGCTCCTGCCGCTTTGCTCACGAATGTCTCCGTCTTAGAGCCTGTCAGCTGTGTCACGTTTTGGAGTCTGTGTGTCTTGGTTGTTCGTAGAGCCCATCCCCGTGGCACCCCGGCACATGTAGGCGCCTTGTGTCCCATGTCCCGGCAGACTGTCCATGTCACCACCTCTTGCTGTGGGCAGATTTGCATGCGGGGGTGCCGGGTGAAGATCTCAGAGCCAGCTTGTAGCGTGGGCGTGTGCATCCCCGTGTGTGCCCCGGGGTCCTGGGGGAGCCCTCGGCATCCCCGTGCATGCAGATGTGCACAGCTGCTGGAGACGCTGGAGCTGGCAGAGCCCCGAGGCCTGGCTCCCCCCAAGGCAGCGCTCCCGCAGCCCAGGCGTGGGCGATCCCTGCCCCGCGTGGGCACGGGTACGGCAGGCAGCTGAACAACAGGATTTGCAACAGCTGAATCGGGAGCTCTGGGGGCTTTTGGAGCCGGATCCCGGCCGGGACCTGCCCAAGGGGGTGCTGAGGAGGACAAGAGAGGTCTCCTCCGCTCTGTGGCCGTGGCACACCGGCTCAGCTCTGCCGGGCGCTAGCCACGTTTCCCCGGGAAGGCCAAGGAGGGTGGCTGGGGATGGGCAGGGGGCAGAGCTGCTGCGGTTCGGTTCACTGACCGCGGCGTGTCCTTGCAGGGGAAGATGGTAAATCAGCTCACCGGCGGCTGGAGGAGACCCTGGACAGCCTCCCGAGGATCTTTGCACCAGCCAGCATGGCCAGTACAGCTTTCTGAGACGCCACGCGAACCCACCCGCCGTCCCTCGGGGGCAAATGCACCGCCGGGCCGCCCCGGCTCGCACGGCCCGGCGCCGGCCGGCACCCGGCAGCTCCCGCTCTCGGCAGCCCACCGCAGTATTACCCCCGCCGGGCGGCTCGCCGCGGCCGCACACTGCCTTACGGAGCACCGCTTCCCCGGCCGCTGGCCCCACGGGGTGCCCCGCACGCACCCCCGGGCAGGGGGGGCTCGCTGCACGTCCCGCCCTCTGATTGCTATTTAAACTGCACGGGGAGCCCACCCTTCCCGCGCCCCTCGTCGGCTACTGGTCCGGAGCGGCGGGGAGACGCACCGGACTCCTCTGCCTCCTCTCGCCTTCCTCCTGCTCGGGGGCGCGTGCCCCGTCCCGGGAGGACCTGCACTTTGGAAACCGCGCCGTTTCGTCCCAGGAGTTGCCTGGGCCGCGGGGACTGCTGCCCTGTGCCACCCGGCGTCCCCAGGACCTCAATAAAAGGAAATATGAGATATTAATATATTCTGCTGGCGTTTCTTCTTTCCAGCCCCACGTGCTCCTGTCCCTCCCCGGCGGCGGCTGGAGGGAAGCGTAGCGAGATGCGGCCCCAGCCCGGAGCCTTTCCTGGTCCGTCGGGAAGCGCCGTGGAGGGCAGGGGCAGGAGGAGCGACAGAGGGACGGACAGACGGACAGACAGAAGCTGCCACCTTTTTTGTTTGTTTGTTTGTTTTATTTTATTTTTTATTTACAGATTTTTGCAGAAAAACAAAAGCAAAAAATTCTTTTCTATAATGTCTCTATAAATCTATATATAATGTAATTACAGAGAACGACTAATTTTGATTTTAAACCAGAAATAAAAGCAAACCTTTAATGAGTGTCGCTACGCGGGTGTTTCTTTGGCCCCGCTGCCCGGGGCCAGGCTGAGCTGGGGGTCAGCGTCGCAGGCTGGGGGGCGGCGGGGGGTCCCACGGGGGACACCTGCCATTTCGGGCATCGCCCGGGTGCAGCCCTGCCCCGCAGCCAGCAAACGCCAGCCCGGGGGGCTACCGGGTGCCTTTGGCGGCCAGCTGTGCAGGAGAGCGGGCACCCGTCACCTCGCACAGGGGACAGAAGCCTTGCTGCTGGACTGCGCGGCAGAGCTGGGGGTCGGCCGGGTGTTTCTCCGGTGCCTGGGGAGCCGAGGATCAACGCTGCTCCCACGGTGGCCTTTGGTTTCACCACAGGGAGAGCAGGTCTCTCCTTTCCAGCAGCGGAAGGAGCTTCCACCTTCCCTGAGCTTTGCGAGAGTTGCTGAGATCACAGCATCCCAGGATGGCGGCGGTTGGAAGGGCCCTCTGGAGCCCACCCAGCCCAGCCCCTGCCAGAGCAGGGTCACCCAGCGCAGGCTGCACAGGGCCGCGTCCAGGCGGGTTGGAATCTCTCCGGAGAAGGAGACTCCACACCCTCCCTGGGCAGCCTGTGCCAGGGCTCCGGCACCTCACAGCAAAGACGTTTTTCCTTGTGTTCAGGTGGAACTTCCCGTGTTCCAGTTTGTGCCCGTTGCCCCTTGTCCTGTCCCTGGGCACCACTGAGAAGAGTCTGGCCCCGTCCTCTTGACACCCGCCCTGGAGATATTGATAAGCGTTGGTGAGGTCCCCTCTCAGTCTCCTCTTCCTCAGGCTGAACAGCCCCAGCTCCCTCAGCCTTTCCCCACAGGAGAGATGCTCCAGGCCCTCAGCATCTCTGTGCCCTCCGCTGAGCTCTCTCCAGTAGCTCCTCGTCTCTCTGGAACTGGGGAGCCCAGAACTGGATGCAGGACTCCAGATGGGGCCTCACCAGGGCAGAGCAGAGGGGGAGGAGAGCCTCCCCCGACCTGCTGGCCACACTCTTCCTAATGCACCCCAGATGTCGCCAAGCTTCAGCTGCTGGACGTGGAGAGCATCACCCAAGGTGACACGAGGTGGGCACAGCACATGATGGGGGTGCCCAGCCCAGGGAGCCACCAAAACCAGGGCTGCCCTGGTTTCTACTGTCTTCTGTACCCGTGGTGGGAACCCCCCACGGCACCCAACCCCGAGCAGGGCTCCAGAGCACCGGGGACGGAGCTCACCCAGCTGAACTGGGTTTTCAAAGCCATCCCCATAGGGATTTGGCACCTCTCAGTGCGGGTCTCGTCACCGAGCCACGACGGAGCAGACTCGGAGAACAGTTGAGGTGGGAAGGGACCTTTGGAAATGCTCATCTACTCCCCGCTGCTCAAGGTCAACTGGAGCTCAGGACCACACCTGGCTGGGTTTTGAGTATCTCCAAGGACGGAGATGCCAGAACCTCTCCGGGCAGCCCGTGCCAGTGCTTGCCCATCCTCACAGAAAGAGCTTTTCTGAAGGTTAACTCGAAGCCCTGTACTCCAGTTTCAGGTGGGCGCATTGGGCACCACTGAGGAACATCTGCGTCCGTCTTCTTCA
Source organism: Phoenicopterus ruber ruber (assembly GCA_009819775.1). Taxonomy (NCBI): domain Eukaryota; kingdom Metazoa; phylum Chordata; class Aves; order Phoenicopteriformes; family Phoenicopteridae; genus Phoenicopterus; species Phoenicopterus ruber. The sequence continues at coordinate 1,229,099 of CM020227.1, forward strand.
CCCCCACCAGGTATTAACAGACGGGGATAAGAACCCCCCCAGCCTTCATTTTTCCAAGCTAAACAGTCCCAGCGCTCTCAGCCTCTTCTTACACGACAGCTGCTCCCATCCCTTAATCATCTTAGTGGCCCTGATGGTCCCAGGAGGGGACTAGGTTTGAGCAGCAGACACCCCAAAAGGCGGCAGCGGCAGGGACCCCCGCGGCACTGCCAGCCCCCCCACGCCGGAGCAGGCAGCGATTGCCCGGGCACTGCCAGCGCCGGCAGAGCTGGGGATTCATGGCCCCCGGGCCGAGCAGGGTCCGTCCGTCGGTGCTTCCCGGGGTTTCTGAGCAAGTCCCAGCAGGCTGCAGCCTCCCCGTCCTCTCTCCTCACGGGAGCAGAGCTTTTTGGGCTGGCTCGGGCAGAACGCCACTTGCGGCAGCACGCCGTGCTGCACGGGCTGCCCCAGGCGGGCACCGCCTGAGCGCAACCTCTTCTGGATGCGGTTTTAGCTGCAGATGGGGCTGCAGGAAAGGGGGAGCCAGGGGACGCTTGGCTGCATCACTGCTGGCTTAGCCGTCCTCCACCTGCTCCGAGGGCGGGACAAGGCCGGGAGGAAGCGGCGTTTCCCCCAAAGCATCGCGTCATGCCGCAGGCGGCAAAAGATGCGGGATGTGCGTCCCGGCTGGCACATACAACTGTGGACAAGAGCAGCTGAGAGGTGGAAAGCGGCCCAGACACCTCATACGTTTGTTGTGGTTTCTTTTTCCCTTGAATAACTCCTGGAAATAAAACCAGCCCAGTGCTCCAGTGGCCAGAGCCACGAATTCAATTCACTCACCTACGCGGGTGTTGTCCTTGCCCTGCCGAAACGCAGCCCCGTCCCTGCAGCACAAAACCACCTTCCCAGATAAGCCACACCGCGGAGCAGCAAAGCAGCCTTCCGTCGGGGCAGGCAGGGAGCTGCAGGTCAGGACAAAATGACTCTGCTCCTGGAACCGCAAGGAATAATCTCATTATTTATGCAGCTTTAAGAATATCTGGGGGGGGGGGGAACCCAACAGATTAACTTAGAGATCCGTTGCCCAGCCCCTTGCGCTGAACGGGTCTGTGCCAGCCTCGCCCACGGACGCTGCCAGGTCACCTGGAATTGCAGGATTGCCGTTTTAACTAGAATAAACCTCACCAAAAAAAGTCTTGTTTGTCGGACAGCACCCACTGAAACCAGTCACTGCAGTTTGCATTCTGCTTGGGGTGTTTTTCCGCAGGGCTGGGGAGGAGTAGGACTGTTTGAAGGAGGAGCCAGCTGTTTGAAAGGAGGCAGGGGACTCAATGTCCCCCCCCGGGACGCAGCGTCTCCTCCAGCCCTCGCACAGGAACCGCGGCGCTTCACGGGGCGAGCTCCCTGGGAGCCACTCTCACGGCACGTGGGCACGGACACGGCACCGCAGAGCGTGTTTTGCGGCAGCGTGTTTGCTGTTGCAAAGGAGACAGTGTGCCAGCACCACGTTTGTCAGCCAAATCTGTGTCAGCGCTTAAAACATCTCCCTCTCTTACAGACATGCTTGTGCTCAGCAGCTACTTGCTTTTCTTGCAGGAGCTGCAGCCCGTGGGAGGGTGTCTGTGTCACGGTTACACTACCCACGTGCTCCGGCTTTGGAAAGATGTTCCTTTTCCCCACTTACTGCTTTTTTTTTTTAATTAAAGGGGTGCATACGGGTCCTGGAGCACTTTGCGGTATGGGTTTTTAACCGCTGGTCTCGGGGTAGCGTCCCGAGGAGCCCCCGCAGCACAAAACAACCGATCCGCCAACGTCCCCTCCTCTCGGACAGCACCGGGGCCGGCGCGGCTGCCGGGGCTGCGACACCGAGAGCACCCACCAGCCAGACTGATCCCGAGCAGCCGCTGCCACTTCGGAGCGTCACGAGCTCCAATCATCCCTCCTGTGTAAGAAATGACTCAAATCTGGATGCCGAGTCATTTCTAGGGAGTTGTAGTTTGGGAATCTCTGGTTTCAGCAGCCTCGAAGTCAGACCTCTCACCTCATCCCAGGCTTGTACGAAATCACGTTTCCAAGGCATTCACTGGGGCACTCAGAAATCATTCGAACATCTAAGTAGCCTGCGTTGAACCACAGCAAAGCGACGACCACCTCCTCAGGAGCGCTGACGTGTTCCTCGCAGGGCTGTCAGGCACGTACGTACGGGCTTGTTCTCCAAGGACCACTCCTAGGGTGACAGCCGGGGCCTCGTTTCACGCAGAGACCAAAGCGCGCTCCAGGCAGCCTCCAAACTTCATTTAGCGCTGGCTCTCAAACCCAGCTACTGTCTTCCTTACAGCTGAGCGCGGAGAGGGGCGGTGACTCCCGAGGGCTTGCACAGCGCCAGAGTGATGGAAGAGCAGGGAGCGAGGGGAGGCGAGCTCCCCCGGGGGCTGGGCAAGGCGGTCAGGAGCTCCTCGGCTTTGGCACTTGCCGTCCTGCTCGTGGGCAAGGCGTCTCTGGGCAAGGCCTCGCTCAGGCAGCTTTTCCACAAGGAGCATCTGCCTCTGGGTGTCTGATTTGGAGAGGCTTGGAGGCTGATTTTCAGGAGCACTCCCAATTAGGACCGAAGCCGGGGGCTTGAATCCTCTGCTAATCAGCTCAAAAGCGCCACCGAGCGAGACCCGAGACCAATAGGTCAGACCCCCAGCAGACGCCGGTCGACGCTCCGCGACACTTCTGGCAGGAGAAGTCCGGGAACAGGCGTCTGCCAGAACAGCTTCTGTTTCCTAAGCAGCGACATTCCTACTACAAAAGGGAAGCGACCGATGTCACAGCAAGGCTACAGACAACAGGCGGAGGGATCACGAGCCCTCATCTACTCCCAGCCCTGGGTGAGTCTTTAAAGGAGCATAAGAAGCAATTTTGCATATAGCCAGCGCTCCTCTCCATTTTCATTCGTGCCTGAACTAAGTTTGGAGCTTAAAGCAGGATTCATGGCGACACAGGAAAGATACACCATTCTCCCCAAAATTACAGCATGAGAATTGATGGGTTGACAGCTTAGAATAAATGTAAACGATTTTTTAAAAATTCTCACTGCAGAGTCTCATTTCCCCAGAAACGCTCTTCGCAGACTCTTCATGCCGTACTGACTTAATCTCCTTTTACACCAACCCATCTAGTGGACGAAGGGAAGGCAACGGATGTGGGGTTTTTTGGATTTTAGCAAAGCTTTTGATTGTCCAACAGGAGTCGGACGCAAAGATCCTCGTGGGTTCCTTCCAAGTCAGGACATTCTCTTCCTATGATTCAAATTTCTCGTGCAATGAAGACCCCAGAGGTCACGGCTGTGGGCTACACCCTGTCACCTCTCATAATTAACGGGCACTTCTTGCCATTGCTTTGTAACTAATTTTTTTCTCCTTCAGCCAAGGCTGAAGAAACAGAGCTCCATCCTCGTGACTCAACACTGCTTGTCCCCTCTGGCTGCTCGGTTCCTCTGGCCCCTACAGTTCCCCCGCTGCAACGAACTAATGGACTCAGCCTGGTGTCATAATCCTCAGACGGGAACTTGGTCTCGGCTGTCAAAGCGCCGAAAGGAGTATCGATGCTCACAGCGCTGCCCACGGCACTCCCACCCGTGCTTCTCGGCGAGGGCGGGGGGAGCTGAGGCAAGAGACACCCGTAACACAGGGTCAGGGGCCGGTCTTCTCGCTCACCCCCCCCACCCCCCACCCCAGCCAAACTCCCTCCTCGCAGCCTGGCAGACCCCTCTCCCCGCCACGACACAGCTCAGAAAGACGTAACCATTTTTCAGATGAGGATTTAAGGGCACAATCTACACACGCTAATGTATGCCGCGTTTGTCTGATGGTTTCATCCCTTGCTAAGCAGGTTGGGGTACAGCCTAGGCTGCCGAACAGCTTCCACTCTGCCCTGCGATGACATCTCAAGAGGCAAAAATTTGGGGCAAGACTTTAATATCAGTTTCAACTGTAACAGCCTTTAGCCCTAGGAGCACAGGTTCGTGTTGAGGTTTCTTTACATTTAGTCTTCTCTCTGAATTCCCAGCTTTATTATCATAGAATCATGGAATCACTCAGGTTGGAAAAGACCTTTAAGATCATTGAGCCTAACCATACCCTCCAGGGATTAATAGGTGAGTAAAAGCAGCAAAAAATGCAGCTTCCTTCCAATGCATCTTGGTTTTGAACAATTTACTGTTTTAACCCATTACCCTAGCTTCATTTCACATGTTTTTATGATAAGAAAATACAAAGAGCTCATAGAAATCTCCCCTCCTCTCAGCTTGCGTGTCAATCAGCTACGGGGTCTGCCACAGCGCTGCTGGAGATGAGAGAGCATGTTGAACCCACAAGACTCGGCAACACGGGAAGCGGCAGAAAACGAAAGACGCGTGAGCCGCCACGCACTCTAATACCAATTCTCGCACCTCGCTACGGACGCCTCGACCGGTTCCCCCTCTCAGGGGCGGAGGGAGAAGGCTGCGGTGCCTGACTTCTGACGGGCAGGACCCAACCTCCTCAACTTCCCTCGAAGCTCCCTACGAAGCACCGGGCACCACGTTGACCGTTCCCGCGGCACTGAGGCTGGCTCAGGCGGCGTGTCCCGCGCCCGTACCCGCCTGGCAAGCCCGAGGTCCTTCAAAACCACCAGGCAAATGCCGCCTAACGCCAGTAACTCGCTGGCGTTTGTAAAGTCGCCCTATGACTTTCCCGGTGATTAATCCGTGACAGCACTGACTGCTCTCCCAGCTGGAGCTCGCCCCTCGGGCGGCTCGCCCCTCCTCAGCGCGGGGGGAGGCCCACACCCCAGCGCGGACCTCCGCTGCGGCCCTGTTCCCCTCACAAGCTCCTTCCCCTGGTGCCTCCCGCTCCGGCGGGCCCCAAAGCTTCGCTTCGGCCAAGGGGGCTGTTTCAGCCGACGCGACGCTCAGGAGAGGGGCGCAGAGCCGCGGGCGGGGCCCGGGGGGACAGGGGCCCTCACAGCCCGCGCGGCTAGGGCGCCCGAGCCGCAGCTGCCCCACGGGGCTCCGGGCGCGGCCGTTCCCCGGGCGCTGCCGCCGCCGGGAGCCGCCACGCCGGGAGCCGCCACAGCGGGGCCCGGACGGGCCGCCCCGAGGGGCGCGGGGCGGAGCGGGCGGGGCCGGGCGCGGCGCAGCCTCCTCCTCCCCCCCCCCCCCCCCCCCCGCGCCGCCGTCCCGCCCTCACCAACGCGTGACGCAGCGACGCACGCAACGCACAGGCGCGCGCCGGCTGACGCCGCGGCCCCGCGTTTGAAGTTGGCGCGCGATTCGCGCCCCCGTCCCTCCCCCCCCGCCCGCCGCTCCCAGCCTGCCCCCGCGCGGCCGCTTCCCCGCGCGCCGTCCCTCCCTCCTCCCCCCCCCTCCCACCCCTCCCCGCTCCCGGCCGGCGGCCGCGGCAGCCGCGCTGGCGCAGGCGCACTCCGCCCGCCCGCCGCCATTTTGTGTCCGAAGCGACTGTGGAGCGATTAAACCGCGAGCTGGTGCTGGGCGCTAGCGGCGGCCGCGGCGGGGCGTGCGGGGCGCGGCGGCTCCGCGGGGCCCGTGGGCGGCGCGGGGCGGCGGCGGGGCCCGGCGGGCCGGAGCGAGCTCGGCGGGGTGCGGGCGCAGGTAAGCGGTGGCGGGGGGTTTGCAGTCGCTTTCTCCGGCCTCTAGGTGTCACGATGGGGCTCCGGTTCGGCTGGGGCCCCGCAGCGGCCGCCGCCGGGGAAGCAGGGGGCTTTGTCTCCCTCTATCGTCCCCAGCGCGGCCGGCGCCTGCCTGCCACCGCCGCCATTCCCCACAGCGCGGCGCTGGGCTGCGGGCCCGCCCGGGCCTCCCTTCCCGCCGGCCCCGGCCGGCCGGGCCGCCGCCGAGCCGCCGGCCCCGACTCCATTTTCTTTCCTTTGTCTCCTCCGCCGCGCCACCGGGGCTGATTACCGCCCCCTCCCCGCCACGCGAGCCGCCGGCACCCCCCCCCCCCTTCCCTTCCCGTCCCTTCCCCTCCCGTCCCTTCCTCCTCCCCTCCCCCGCCTTCCCCGCCCCGCCGAGCCGGGCCGGGCCCGCTCCCCACCCGCGCCGCCGCCGCCGCTCCTCTCCCCTCCCGCCGTCTTGGCGCGAACCTCTGCGGGGCTCGGCCCGGCGCCCTCCGCCCGCTGCCCGTGGCCTCCCTCGGTGTCCGGCCGGCTCCTGGCCGCAGGGCGGTGGCGGCGGCGGCGGCTGCGTGTCCCGCTCCTGCCGGCCGCCGCCTCGCTGCGCTGGCGTGTGCTGCGGAGTGAGAGGCGCTGCGAGGCGCAGAGCGGGACTCGAGCTCCCTCTGCAAGGCAGGCTGAGCAGCGCCATGCAGCACCGGGACGCGGGCACGGCTGGGGGGCGCCCGCTCTCGCCGCGCTGCCCGGCCGCCACCCCCATCCCCCCCCCCGGCTCCGCTCCCGGAGAGCGGGTGCCCCGCCGCTCCCCCCCCCCCCCCCCCTTCCCACCGCCGCGCCCGGGCCTGGGGCCCCCGCGGGGCTTCAGGCCGCCGCGGCGCGGGCGGGAGCAGGGGCCCTCCCGGGCTGCCACCGGCCCGGCGACAAGTTGTGTCGCTTGCTTCGGCCCGGCCCGGGCTGCGGGCCTCCCGAGGCACGCTTCGGGGCGGCCGCCCTCCGCAGCCGGGCTCTCGGTTAGGGATGGAGCCCGAAAGCCCATCACAAACCACGGGTTTATTCCCTCTCTTGCACGGGTTTGTTCTGCGGGAGGGGGGGAAGCACAAAACCCGATGCTTTTTGTGCTGTAGAAGAGGAAATCGCACATGCTCTGTGTACAAACAGTTTGCTTTTTGTTCTCTACTTTAAATTTCTTCAGTAAACGTATTTATACGGTGTCTGATTTGGCCTTGCCTTAGCTTTGTGAAACGACTTTGATACGGGGGTTTTGTCACGTTGTATGCATCCTTTTCTGCTCGGTGTAATCCTCAGGACTTGCCTGCTGGTGCGAACGAGCTCGCTTTCCTGTTTGTGACTTCCTATTTTTTTACCCAGTCTTTCCCCTCCCTTAAATAAATGCATGGCCGTTCCTCACCTCCTACCAGCTATTGAATCCTGGTAGTAAACTCCAGAGGTGTTATTAGAAGCATCTGAAATGCTGTTTACCACTTCCAGGAGATGTGTTTTTTGTTTCAGTGGAGGAAGTGTGTAAATATTTTCTCAAGTTCTCCAGTTTATTCTGCTTGTGCAGAGCCTGTTGAATTTGCAGGAGTCCGTTGGGTATAAGAAATAGCTCCATATTGTATTCAAGCTGTAGTTCTTTACTTAAGCTGTACCTAGCATTTTACTTTAGTACGGAAGACATCATTAGGACCAAAGGAAGGAGCAATTTGAGCGTAAGGGCAAAGCAATGCTTTCTTTTTCTTCAGACTGATAGATTTTTTTACTTCCATTTTGCTTTTCTTCTGGATGTCTAGGGCTAGCTCAATTTTAATGTCCTCTGTGCTTACAGTATACATGAGGAAGGTTATTAGGATGCACAGAATGGCTTCATTAACACTCTTGAAACTTTGTGGGATATTTTTGAGGAGTAATGTCTAAGCGAAAGGTGCAGAATTTGAGTTCCTGTAGCTTCAAGTGGCCTTACAACTGAAATAACGCAGCAAGTCTTGTCCAATTCGGACAGAGCTTGGGGAGCTGTCACTACAGCGTTAAGTTTGCTGGCAACTCGTGCCTGCAGCCTTACTGAGGGAAAGACCTGTTTCAAGAACGGCTTTTTGTATTAGCAGGCTGTATCTTGACTATGAACCGTAGCTAATTTGTGTCTGTCGTTACCAGCTCTTGCGGCTGCAGGTTGATACCTGCCTGATGCGGTACCATTGCTGTTGTCTTAAATGCCAGAAGCTGACCCGTGTTATTCTTGTGTTTATTCAGCATTTATCTGAAAAATCTAATTATATGTGATTACTAGCTTAGGAATTTCTGTATAGATCCTACTCTGGAACTTCATTTCTTCTCTTCCCCTTACTACTTCATGTCTGAGAACTCCTGCTTTTCTAATGAAGATTTTTGGAAGTCAGGTACTGAGCGTTATTAGGCAGTGGTGAGCTCTGACCTCTGGATAGCTCTTCCTACTCTGAACAGGTTTTTGTACATGAGCTATTTCAGATATATTATATATATTGATTTTATTTGCATAAAACCTCCCTGATTCACCCATCCTGGCAACTCTTGCTTCTCTTACCCCTTCTTCACCAGAGAGGGAATGCTTGAGGGAGCAGTTGAGCTTTAGGCTCACAAATGCCACTTCCTCCCGGGCGTGTACGTGTTCCAGAAATATGTGTAGTAAGAAACAGCCACGGCTGCTGCCTGCGCACGTGAAGGTGCCCACTGACTCAGCTGCTGGTCTTTGGCTTCCACGGTGGAGCTGAAGGAAACCAAAGCTTTGACTCGGTGGTTGTTTTGTTTGCGTTCACTAACTGAACTATACTGATTTGTTTGCTTAACTTTAAACCTCTGTTCATCCATTTGGCTCTAGTTCAGGTGCCCGGTTCAGTCTTTGTTGTAGTAAACCTTGAATTTTCAATACAGTATCACGCTCTACCGCTCTGCGATGCTGTGTGGTCCTAGAGACAGACACAGATCCAGGAAATTTCCTTTTCTTGTTCAAAGGTTATATTTACTGCTCATAAAAGTGGTTCAGAACACGGCTTTATTTTTCTGGATTTCTTGCTGAAACTTAGAAAGAATCTTTGTCCTATACTGACTGTAACTCAACATGTTGCTTTTTTTTTGTACTGAAGGATATTTGAATTTCATTTAAAACACTCTTTTCTGCTGTTCTTCCCACTTCTCTCCAATAATCCATCATTCTTCAGGAATTAAATGATATGCTTATTCTAGACACATTTAATATGAAAACTAAATAGTAGCTGCTCAGCTGAGTGATCTCAGTATTTTCTGATTAACAAAAATAACCTTGAAGATAGAGTAAACATGAGGTGGGTAGGACATTTTATTTTTCAGGTTGTACTATTTTTCGGGTAACTGTACACTGAACAACTCAATTTTGGTGTCTAATATAAATTAAAGCTAAAGTGACATTTCCCTCATTTAGTATTATAAACTTGGAAACAATCAAGTCTTAATGTCATTCCAATATGATTCTTAACAGGTGAAAATACAGAAGTAGTACAGAGACAGCTCTCGAGAACGGCGCAGTTAACGTGCGTTACTTAGGGGAGATCTGTGATAGAATGGATCCCTGGAGAATGGTTCTTTAACTATCCCTGCAGCCGAAGTTGTGAGTCATAGATGTTTACAGTTGCATTTCTTATGTAAAGGTTTGTTTTTAGAGACCCTTCCGTTCCAGCCCTCCCACTTTTTACTGTCAGCCTGAGGATTTCAGTGTGCTGTATGGAGTTGATACTAAGAGGTGAGGCCGGGTATGTTTAAAAGCATTTAAAAAAGCCCAAGAAGCGCAGTGATCGGTTAGTACAGGCTGACCAGGTAACACCGGGGAGGGCTACTGTGCTGTGGTAGTGCAGCAAGCTGTGCTACAGGGTGTTTTCTTTACGCCCCGTGTCCAGGTACTACGCCCAAGTACATGTTTTGTCGGTCAGCTCTCGGCATCGTCTTATTTCTCTGCCATAGAAACAAACTCGTGAAGTTTCTAAAGCTTCACGGGTGTCACTGAAAAGCTTCACTGGAATGTAAAGGCTGAGTAAAGAGACTGTGAACTAAGTTCAGCTTATACTGAAAATCTTACTTTACCTCTCTTCTTTTTTCCCCAGAATCTAAAAATTTCTGTTGACATCATTGAACTTGTCAAATTCTAACAAAACAGAAGCCAAATCACAGATTGTTTGGAGCGTGAAATACACCTTTGTCTGTATTAATATGCATCATGATTAGAAGCTTGTATGTCTCTCAAACATCAGCAGGTAAAGTAGCTATCTGTAAAGTAGAGGAGAAAAAGTAGCTTGGTCCAATTATATAAAGAATATTACTTGCCTTAATTGGGATGTCAAAGTAATCCTTACTCCCTCTTTCACGTATTTAGAATTAGGTTGCTGTTCTGAAAGCTGCTGAAATTCCTCTGTTCTGTTTGGGTTTAAGAAAAAAAAAAAAAAAACCCAACAAAAACCAAACACAAGACAAAACATAAAAGAGAGAACCACCCAAACCCCCCCCCACCGAAGTACATTGGGAGGCGAGAGAGATGTTTGCCTTGGCCAGTGTATTTTTTTTTTTCCCCACTTTTAACACTGGAATATCCCTAGCTACAGTATTGGAAGGAATATCGTATAGTTGATGCACTTTGGAACACTAGGGAAATTCCAGGAGGTCGGAGAAGTGCCGATGTATCAGTATTAAAAGGAGATGGAGTGGATGGACGTGGCAGTTGTGCAGAGACACCTGAGCTACCTTGGGTGTTCGACTGCATGATGCTAATACATATATAGTTTACATTATTACCAGCTCTCCCATTTATTCTTAGTACAGGACTTAGTTAACAAGGAGAGAAAACTATGTAATTAATCCTGGTAAATAAGGCTTTAAGGACAAAAGAGCTTGTTAAATTTATTATCTGACTTTGTTAAAGGTATTTCTCTTGATGTTGAGGACCTTACAGAATAGAAAAATTAATCCTGAATATCAGCGAATGCCATTCAGTTCAGGAAGAGTCTGGGGGTGTACAAGACTGAATAGTTTCCGTGGATGTTCAGCAAAAATTGGTAATTGCTTGTCACAATTTGTTTTCGTTACTGATTTTGTTGGTGCAAAATGTCTGCTTTAAAACTTTTGCATGATAAAATTGTGGTTCGTGGAAAGGCAAATAGCACTCAGGCAGCCATCGCGATTGTCAGGTGAAGTAGATCCATCCAGATGTGTGTGCCAAGGCTGCGTATGTAAAGCTATACACCTGGGAGCAAGGCAGTTGAGCTGAATTTAAATCAAGGCACGTGGTATCCTAGAAAGCAGTGGCTGCACTGCATTTTGGAGTCGTGGTGGATAAAGAGTTAAAACCTGAGTTTCCAAGGCGATGCTGTGACAAAGCAGCTAATGTAGTTCTCAAATGCATTAATGGAATGAGTAGAGAGAGGTTTTTTGCCTGTGTGGGGTGAAGTCATGGCCAAAATACTATGTGTGGTTCTGGCGTCAGCACTTAAAAACCAACCAGATAAATTACTGTCTGCAAGGGGGGTTAGTCTCCAGTTTGACGGAGAGCTAAGAAGCCATGCCATGCAGTGAAGTGTTAAGACTTTACTGTGCAGCTTCTTGGCAAAACTGAGAGGTGACTTGATTAGAGGCCTCGGGTGTCTCCCTGGCAAGATACCAGTGGATATTAGTGACCTTTTTCTAATCTTGCTGACAAAACAACAAGAATTTGTAGCCAGATAAATTCAAATTAAAAGACTAAGTTTTTCACAGTGAAGGTGATTAACCATTGGATTATGATATGAAGAGCGGTTGTGTATTTCTTCATTTCTTAACATCTTTGAATCAAGATGGTGGAAGAAAAATCTGAAAATTGCTTCAGCCAGCTGCAAGGCTCTGAACTTCTTTTGTTTCATGTATGTTCAGAGAACTGTAGTTCGTAAGAGGTGACTCAGTGATCGAATGAGAGGTGATCATGCTAAAGAAAAAAAGATGGGGAGCAGCTCCTCTTTTTCACCAGCTTCCCTCTTTTTGGACAGAGAGAGGTTTAGGACTTTTCCTTAGAAATCTAGAACATGATCAAGCCAGTAAAATCTTCTGAACGGGAGAAAGTAAGCAGATATCGATATATATATTGGAGGTGTGTCAAAATAGTGACCCATATATTTAGTCCCAGCTTGTGACTGTAAAAATCCTTATCTGTGGCTGTAGCACTAGTGAGCTGTTGGGAGGGTAGACGTTACTCCTTCGCTGCCAGGGCACACTGCTGGCTCGCGTTCAGCTTGCTGTCTGCCGAGTAGCCCTAGGACCTGTCAGCAGTGCTGCTGTCCAGCCGGTCCCCAGCCTGCGTCGCTAACGGAGTTCTTCCTGCCCAGTCCGTAGCGTGGGCAGTGCTCAGTGAGGGTGAAGCAAGGTGGTTTTTATTGAATCCGCTTCAGAAAATACAGCTTTGTAAAATTATTTGTGTTATATAAAATTATTTATTGAGTCCTGGTTTATATACTGCATTTATATGTATTGTGTGAAATTATTTTATATGCAATGATCCTCGTTTTAAAGCGGATGCTGAGTAAAATACTGAATTAATCAGGAGTGAAACTAGGGAGAATAAAGCTGTGGAAGAAGGAGTAAACGACACTTAATTTTGAGCTACGATAATGCATCATGCGTGGAGACTTGACACAAGTGTTTGACACTTTCTGAGCTCTCCAGAATGTTACAGTGAGTAGCCTGACAGTGGATGAAGCATCTCGAGGTGGAGATTGCTGAGAAATAAAACTACTTTTGTAGTTTTTGTAAAACTTTGTGTATTACATACGTTAACAAGGTGGGAAGGAGGAAATGTAAGCTTGAGAACTGTCTCGGCTGCAGAGCTAACTTGCGTATAATCCAGGTGCTCCTCTGGGGGGTAATTTCAACAGAAGCGTCTGATGCTCGAGTTTGGCAATTCGAGTTTCTCCTGGCAGTTTGTCAGAAGGCAAGTGGGGCAGCTCTGCTGCTGCCGCGGGCGTTCCTTCGGTCTGCGTCCAGTCTGATGGCTGGTCTGCGGTGTGGTTCCTCGCGCTCGCACAAGGCCAGCTCTTCAGTTAGATGCAGTGAGTTTTGTGGTGAGCCTGTAGCTTGTAGGAGGAAGAAATGGGGAAAAACACACCACAATTGATGGAAAACCTATTTTGGTAAGAGACTGTGGAGACACTGTAGGTTCAGAAAGGGATCAGCAGGTCCAAAGGCTGAGATCCCTAATCCCATGGGTGGGTGGTAAACCACAGACGTGACTGATTGCTCTTCCTACCCAGAGTTTCCTGCTTGAGCTTTTGGAGACAGACTGCTGGACTAGATGGACACTGCTCTGTCCTTGCAGGACACTTTATTTAATGTTAGTGTTGGAGAAAGGCATTTTTTTTTTTTCTTTTTTTCCCCCCCACGCTATCGATAAAAGCTATACAAGTGAATTTACAGCTCTTGCTATCTTGGGAATAACACGAAAGCATTTAGGGAAGTAAAAGTCATGGCTTCCCTGGAAAATTAAGTTGGCTTACGTCGAGACTGTTGTGACTCCTTCTCCTTCCACTTGTGTGCTGGAAATTACATCACCAGGCAATGAGTTGGTCAGCTGAAGTTGCTTCCTGTGTGTGTCCATCCATTACCCTCCCAAAAAAGGTGGGGGGCAACTAGATGTAAGTGGATGTGGAAAAACTGCAGCTCTGACTTTGATTTAAGCCTTTGTGGAACCATGCCTCAAAATATTTTGGGGTGAGTAGAAGCTTGCTGAAAAGGTAGTTGAGACCACAAGTACTAATGGCAGCATTTGGATATTTGTAAACATTTTGTACTCTTTTGAAATAGAGCAGTAAACTTTGCTGTATGTTTAAAATCACTGTCAAGGGAATTGAATTCTCCCCTTGTTTAATGATAAAAGAGACAGTGTTGCTCTGGACTGGCTCCTGAAGAGTTTTCACTGCTGTGGAACCAGGAGTGATTTTTGGCCGATTACTTCACCTTCTTGTGTAGTTTCTGTCTCCTTGTATTCAATTTGCAAAGCTGTTTCCTTGAAACCACCCCTAACACCTAGAGATTTAAAACGAAAGCGGGAAATGTTACTGAATTAAAAATGCCCCCCTGGTTTGGGTTGTACATACTCGACATCAATGTAACAATACTACATTTTAAACCAGTAGCTTCGTCCTATGCGCTAAACTGTTTGCAGCGGAGGTGCGATACAGACTTTAGTTTTGCCTTCCCAGGATGTACTGCGAGAGAACCCTTGAGAGGCACTTCAGGAGTTTTCAGATTACAGGTTGGAAAAAACAAATTTTTGAAGGGTAGTAGTTTCAGTCAAAGCTTATCAGATTATTAAAACCTTTTTTCTTTTCTTTTCTTTTTGGAGGATGGAAGAAGTTAGTGTTATCCAGCATTCCTGCTGAGTATATAACTTACTGCCATTTCTGATCTTTGAAGAGAGATTTATCGCTTCCTGTGGCAATACTGAATACTCAAAAGGTACTCATTGATTACTTGATCCTTGCCTGCCTTCCATATTAATGCACTCCTTCCTACTCAGGAATGACTACTGTTAACCCCTACCTACTCTGAGCTACTAGACCATTATATGAGCCCAGAGTAGTTTATTCTTGGCTCCTGTAGCGTGTGTGGAAATAGTTTTGTCCTGTTGAAGCAGCTGCATCCTCTCCCTGTTCTACCAGTGTTTTGACCTACATGAGGAAGAACTTGGCAGCTTCCATGACAGCGTGATGGAGCAGACTAGCGAATATTCAGATGTCTGACTTGCCTGACGTGACATCTGTAATGGTTTTGGAGACATCTGCTTTGAGTGGCTTGTGCAAACAAATCCTTAGGGATGTTTTCTCCAGCTCCACCGGATTCAAAGAAGGGAGATAGCATTGAATGTTTGTCCTGCTCTGCTACCAGTCCGGCTCTCCCTGGTTGGAAGTACCTGATCCAGGGCAGTTGTTAGTCGGTGTGATGTGCTGCCATTTGCCCCTGTCCCAGAGCTCCCTTTTCAAACAGTCTGTCCCGTGCTGGCAGCCGGGGAGCCTTCTCAGCCACCTCCTGGCACTCAAGATGCAACCTCTTGTTAAGATTCTGGAGAAGAGAGCGCACAGCAGTCCTTGTTTCTTCAAAGACAGATTTTTCTTTTTTATTAGTTTGGATTTACTCATTGCGATCCTGACTCTTTTCCTGCAAATTAAAAAAAAAAAATAGTAGTGAGGTCCCTTGTCAGTGCTGCTTCCACCTTTTCTGTCTGAAGTTCATATAGGAGCCTTGTCTGACATTGGTCTTTGTACAGCCCTGCTTTGACTTCATCTCACATGTGGTTTTGTGTCTCCTAAACAAGGCTACACTAAGCCAGTGCTCTTCTAATTCGCTTAAATTAAATACTAGGTGGCTTTGTATATTCATCGCTCTGAAAGTGCAGGTCACGAGTAGATTGCCAAGAATGACCGTGCTTCTGCACGTTAGCTAAAGAACTGGTGCGAGATCTCGCAAAAGTGTTCCAGGTCCTCTAGAACTTGTGTGGAAGCGAATGCTGAGGCCAATAAATCTCTGTCCCGAGAGCATCATAGTTATAACTGCGTAGATGAAAAAAACATCCTTCGTTTTATATAGTGCCAGAGAATGGTAAAATAATTTGGCTTGGAAGGGACTTCTTGTGGTACCCCGGTTCAACCCCTGGCTCGATCCAGGGCCACCTTTGAAGCTAGATGAGATGTTTAGCGGGTGGTGTTTAGCAAGTATTTTCAATAGCCGAAAGATCAGTTTCCATGACATCTCTGAGCATCCTGCTACAATGTTTGACCACTCTCATTGTTGCAGCTCGCCTGGTGCATCTTGCCCTTGTGCCGTGTACCTCCGAGTGTGGATCCATCTTCTCTTTACTCGCGTTAGGCAGTCGAAGGTAGCAGCAAGGGCTCCCTTTAGCCTTTTCACAGCTACCTGTGTCCGTCCGCTCTTGCAGGTCTTGTGCTCTAGCCACCTCATCATTTCGGCAGCCCTCTAACGGGCTCTTCCCAGTGTACGTCAGCCTACAGAGCTCAGAAATGGACGTGTGAAAAACCTACAGTTGTTACTGTTTTGTTTCTCTTTTCCTCTACTAAGAGGTTGGGTGCAATATTTATTCAAAACAGATCTTTCCACTTGTTAAGTCATTTGCCAAGCAGAAGATTTGGTCTTGAAAATTGGAAGAAAAAGGTTTCTTGATTCAGAATTTCAGGAAAACCAAAGTTAGGATAAAAGAATAGCAGTAGATAAAAGGATGCTTCCGTTCAATTAGATGTGCGCTATTGAGGAGTCCTGTTGTTTTGTCCAGTGACAAAACTTCTGAGACGATACACTTCCACGCGGGAGGCGTTCACTTTGCATCAAGTGTCTTCTCAATGGAGAAATCCTTTACTCTTAAGGCTTTTCTGTGTTAATTGACAAGTTCTTAAGTTTTAGGAAATAGCAGTCTTCTCCAGGGTTACACGTCAGCTACTGACAGTAACTATTTTATGTGCCCACCGCTGTGCGCAAGCGCTCACCGGCACAGAACCTGGCAAGGATGCAGCTCGTGTCAGCAGACTCAATGTGCACTTAGCAGTGGAGCACAGCCCACGTGTCCTCTGAGCGTCCCCTTTTCTGGTCAGTGAATGTACAGAGCGTAGGTGATTTTTACGGAGTAAGTGTTAAATAAAGAGAGATCAATTCCAAATGCTTTTTTAAAAGCTTACTGTCCCCAAGCATCCGCAGCTCCAACAAACTTCTTATCAGTAGTGCTCTGGAAAGCTGATAAACAAGTAAAAATAGACTTGCCAAGGAAAAAACGCAGCCAGAACCCAGACTTGAGTGCCTTGTACTAAATAAATGATAGAAGAACCGGGGGGGGGGGGGGGGGGGAATTACTTAAATTCAAAGGGCGTAGAACTGGTGTGAAATTCAACACTGCTTGGCCCGCATCGCTGAGCGCAGCAAGGATATGTGCCTTGCTTGAGAATTACTCCTGTGGAGTTGTGTACGGTTCCCGGGGTTTTTAGCATGTATGTGCGCTGAGGACTGAAAAGGATTACAAACGAGAAATAATGTGCTGTCTTGTAAATATTTTAGTTCTGTAAACGTGAATATTTTAAGCCCTTAATTGATTAATGAAGCTAACTTCACAACTCTTCAACGAGCTGAGGCTGTTCTTCCTCACAGTAACAAGGTTAGAAGTCTGTTAGAGCCGATTTTGTTACTTCATTGATAGTGTTACTTGCTGCATTGACAGTATGTAACGGCTCCAATTTACACCCCTTTAACAATAGAAACTGCTTTTGTGTTGTGATGTGGCGTTCCACAGCACAGGAGGAAAAGGGCATCTGAAGTAGGCATAACCAGCTCTAAAATATCGTATCACACTCTTGATTTGGCATGAGGCGTACAGAGTTTTAGGTTGAAAGAACTGTAAATGCTAAAGACTTTGAGAAGAGGTAGAGAGAGGAGTTTGTAAAATGAGTTCGTTCTTCCTGGTAAAAAGTATTAAAGCCGATCAAAATACTCTTTTGGTTTTGTTTAAGGCTTTTTTGATAAGTGAAGGGGTCCTCAAGCAGTTATCAATGCTATTCTTAGAGGTGTGGGACTACACATTTTCTGTTAAAGAAGTATTAAACATTCAAACAGTGCTCTTTTTTTTTCCCCTTCTCTTCCCTTTCTCTTTTATGTAGTTTCACTAGTACGACTCATCTGTTCTGTTCCAGAGTGTGTTCTGACATCAAGAGCTGCATGAAGAATAGCCAGCATGAAGAGAACAAATCAGTCCAGGCAGAAGTGCAGAAGCGTCAAGAACATAAATGTAAATTAAGGGGTTTTAAAGTGTGGTGTGCGTTCCATGCTGAGGCAGTAGTTCCCTGAACACTTAAAGCTTACACTGTGCTGGAAGAAACCCTCTTGCCGTGCTTCTCTTTTGGCTGGCCTGAGTGTTTGGGCACACCAGAGACCTGGTCTGGATGGAAATAAGTATCTTTATGGCTGGGTGAGTTCTGGCCTGAATTAGTTTCCTGACCAGTTAGCTCCAGTCTTAGAAATGCTTGCGCTAACGTGAGGAATAGTTGGGGTGATGTGGGTGGGAACAAGTGGGCAGTTAAAGGCAGGGATGGCTTCTCTGGCAGCGTTGGTTTGTTTGAGGCCTTACTCCTGGTGGAAAGGCTTCTTTCCTCCAAGGTCAAGTGCCTTTGTGGGAATTTGCTTTTTGCTTCATCTGCTTTGAAGGTTGATTGTAACGGCACTTCTAGGGCTTGGCGTATGGGAATATTTGGAACGTGAATCCAAATGAATTAGGTATGTGTATAAAATGGATTTAACTCCTTAAAACTTCAGCATGAGGATCCCTGTCTAGGGTTCACCTGGGTTTGATTCTGTTTACATCTGTTCCAACATTTAATTAATTCAGATTAACTTTTCTGCGATCTGTGATTCAAAAGCAAGGATGACTCAATTCAGGCTCCAGGAATTTGTCTTGTCCACCACCCTTCTCCCATAGGTGTTGTCAAAACTCTCCTGGAATTTCCTGTCCCTGCTGCAACAACAGTAAACTACACCTCTACGTTTGACAGCCTGACATTAAGTTAACTACCACTGACTTTAGTTTTCCTTATATGCAGCAGGATGTAATTTGTGTGGTGACTAATCGTTCCTGCACAGGCAGCTGTTGTTCATGGGGTAGGACCCATGATACCATCCCAGGGATGAGCACCTCCTGCTCCTCTGATTTGAAGCCTGAATTCCCTTGTCCAGGCAGAGCATCGCTAATGAATGAGTACTTGTGCAAAGATAAAAGGAATAGCTGTTCCCCAGAAGTTTGTTCTTGGATACTTCTTCATCTAGATGAAGTCTTGGAGGAAAACAGAATCCAAACGCTTGTACCTGATTATGAAGTCTCCAGAATGCCATGAAACTTGTTGCACTGGTCTCTTTTCAGGCGTGGTAGTGTCTGGTGGTGCCGTTTCGATACCGTGCAACACTGCATCGGATGGCCAAAGAATCCTGCTCTGGTCAGGCTGATCTTGAAGAAACACCTTTTTGGGTTTTTTTGCTGTTAGCAGTTTGCTAATAGCCTGAATGAAAGCCTAAATGAATGTGTGAGGGGAAAATGACCACAAATACTTGTTGATAAAATTATTAACCTTTTCCAATGTCTACCTATAATATTAGACTTTACTTTTTGTGGAAATGGGTTTTACAGGCCATTTTAACCTGAAATATTTTTCCGGTGTTCTCAATTTATTACCTTCAAGTATTCCAATAGTCTTTTGTGAGCTCCTTCATCACTTTTCTATTATGAAGAACTGTAAAAGGGAGGGATTGATTAGTTTTATGATCCAGCATCAGCTGAAAATGCATTCCCCTGTGACTGCTGCTTTTCAAGGGTAAATCTTTCTGTATTTTACACCTGATAAATTTGCATGTTTGTCCTTCCGAAATGAACTATAACATTAGCAAAACAGAATACCTTTCTTAATATATTGAAAAGGAAAATGTTTCTGAAAAAAATGGCTGATGCGGAAATGTTTAATTGACATTTCTCCACTTTCACTAGAGAATTCTGTGTATGACTAAAGAGCTAGTGTCATCTAGTGAGACACCACTAGCAGTTACTGGAAGAAATGAGGAAAATGTAAAAGTAAAATTTAAGAGTGTAGATAGGAATGGAAGGAGAAATTAAGGAATAATGGTGGAACAAGGTTTAAGAACAAGAATATTTACTAAAATTGTCCCTACTACCTTCTCAATAGAATTTTAATTCTCCAGATCTAAAGGAAAAACAAGAAAAAAAATCGTACTTCCAGAAATAAAGCTGAAATGGTTCCACCAGACTGCTTTCTTCATTAAGGCTTACCATGGCAAGTTAAAAGTTAGTTACAGCTCAAGTGACTTGAACATGTATGGGTTTTGTGGTTAGTAACTGCAATGATTTATGGTTTTTTTGTTATTATTTTTCTTCACAATGCAAGTTTCGGGCAGTTGTTACATTACTGTATTATGCTTTCCTCTCCATTGTAGGCTACAGCTTATTACGGCAGAATTAGCTGTGGAAGAGCTGCAGTTCTGGGGCCTTTTGCCACTGTCAGGTGCAAGGATTAAGAGGGCGCTTGTTCTGCAAACAGCTGAGGAAAGAGATGGAATTGAGTTTCCTTCTGTCTTGCTGGGTGACCCTATGTATATACACTCTGTTTTCATGTCTCACACATGTCTTCCCCCGAGTTCTTGATCTGAAGTAACAGGTTAACTTTGCCCTGGGTAATTGTAGAAAACCATGGGTGTGTGCTACTTGCTGACTGAAAAATAAGGGTCAGTGCTGCCTAAAGGTTCTCATCACTTTGAATG
This sequence comes from Phoenicopterus ruber ruber, assembly GCA_009819775.1. Lineage (NCBI taxonomy): Eukaryota > Metazoa > Chordata > Aves > Phoenicopteriformes > Phoenicopteridae > Phoenicopterus > Phoenicopterus ruber. The sequence continues at coordinate 1,249,067 of CM020227.1, forward strand.
ATTTCATGAGACGTGATGAATGTTTGAAAGAGCTCTGCTAAGATCCCTGGGCAGGAGCAGCAGCTAGGAAGATTACTTTTGTAGGTTACGGAAGGAGAAGGAAAAAAGAAAAGGGGGAAAACAAAAGAAAAAGGCTGGAGGTAGTTGTAGAAATGTCACGGGATGCATTTTGATTCTAATTCTGCGCCAAGCTGGCTGTGGGGAATGAATGTCCTGTAGCCCGGGAGATGCCTTGGCTGCGCTCTTGGGAGTTCCTAAGGGTAAAAGGTAAAGATTACTCCTGATAACGTCTGGCCCAAAGTGTGCTACCTTCACATAAGCATAAGAGGTAACTTCGGCTCGCAGTTAACAACTAACTGGATACAATAGTAGTATGGGGGTTTGATCGCAGTTAAATGCTATTGACTTTAAACAGGAAGGCGCCCACAAACTGGCTGTGACCCAGAGGGTTGCGGGATGCTCGAGAGAGAGCAGTTCCACTGTAGTGTGTACTTGGATGGCAGGAGGGACGCAGCTCGGTGTGGCCACCTAGCTTCTGGGATACGAGGTTCTTGGTGCTGTGGTTTGCTTTAAGCTGGCACTGCCGCTTAAGGTGCCCTGGCACCCTTAACCTGCTCCCTTGCCTCTGTCTGCCCCAGCATTCTTGTGGGGAATCGGATCTGGAACTGAACATGTTCTAACGTAATTAACCGTTGTTCCCTGCGTTAGTTTTCAGCTGGAATTAGTTCTCGATCGAGTTCGTTATGGTGAGTGAATTACTCTATCAGTGCGAAGGAAGGGAAAGGTGAGAGCGGCTCTTTCGGCAGCAGCACTGTGTTTTCCTGTCTTACAGGAGTTATGAAACCATTATGCAAGTTAAGAATCTGGTCTCTCATCTGGTTAATGGGGAGAAAGGTGGGTTCCTCTAGACGGTAATTTAGCGTAGGGATCCACTTAAAAGCTTTGAATCACTCTCTGGAAGAATGTGCTCTCCTCTGCCCTGTGGAGGGAGGCCAGCCTTCCAGCCCAGACACCTCGCTTAGGGAACCGCCACCAGGCCTTCAAACACCACCAAAGCTGTCTGCGTCCCATCCCTTTGCAGGGTCAGGGCTTAAGGAAACCGTCCTTCTACAACTATATGTTTGCAATCGCAGCTGACATTCCTGTAGCTTTTTTACATATTTCTTGGGGCTTCTTTGCGTTGACAGGCCCCTTTTCATACACGGAAAAAGCACAAGCATTTATTAACCCACAGAGAAGTTCTGTCACTCTTCTGGTTTTGGTTTCTTGATTTTCCTTTTCCTTTCTCTCTTGGAGATGCTAAAATATTTCTCAAACTAATTGCTTAGTAGTGAATTAATGAGACTGCCTTTTTTAAAAAAAAAAAAAAAAAATTAAAGCTGTAATAGATGTTCGTGAAGTTGCCCAGAGAGGTGGGAGATGCCCCATCCCTGGAAACGTTCAAGGTCAGGCTGGACGGGGCTCTGGGCAACCTGGTCTAGTTGAAGATGTCCCTGCTCATGGCAGGGGGTTGGACTAGATGGCCTTGAAAGGTCCCTTCCCACCCAAACCATTCCATGATTCTATGATTGTTTTTTCAGTGCCAGTGTTGTAAGTGGCAAGGAGGAAACGAGAGAACAGCTGGAGATGGGTGTAGCAGTCGTAACCAGTGGATATGGAATTTAATGCAGTAGGCAACGAAAGCTTTAGGTTTCCAGCCTGAGAAAATTACTTAATAAAAGAAACTTATCTCAGCTTTCTAGTGTCTGTTGTTGGAAGTAAATTTTTCATGTTTTGCATGTGATAGGACTGAAAATATCCTATCCCAAGTTACCATGGGATGCTACCTGTTCGTTAAAGTTTTGCAAGCTTTGTCGGGTAGTTTGACCTTCCTAGGCTTCTCTTTAAAAGAAAAAAGAGGAAAAAGAAGATGGTTCCCTCTTTCACCTATTCATAAAGAATTCAACACAAGATTCTTAAGCTTTTGTACAACTTTTATTTATAATTGGATGCTTAAGTAACTCTACCCCTGTTAATCTTGTATTTTTCTGTGGGTAGTTAGCAACAGGAGTGGACGAGAGTCTGCTAGGAAATCGCAGTCTGTGTGTACACAGCCTGAGTTCTGGTGACTGGGGGTCTCTGGCTTTCTGCGCAGCTAGCCTGTTTGGATCCAGCCGAGCCTCTTCTCTTGGGCGTAGTACCGTGGCTGCACTGCTCCTGGAACCACCCTGAGCTCAAAAGCTTTGTAGCCGTGTTTGTGAAGTGCTGAGACCAAGCTGGCAAGCTGTTCTTGGGGGTGCGTGGCCCTGCGCAGAGCTCTTCAAGCATCTTCCTACCGCTTTCCCAACTGCGTCAGGATTTTTTGATTCTAGTGCCACACTGTGTGGAGAACAAGAATTGGCGTGCTTTTAAACCGAGAGGGGGGAGCTTTGAGAAGAGGTTGCACGTACACCTGGTTCATATTCTGATTTGTTGCCTGTCTAGGGGTGCTACTGGTATGCCCAGGAAATGGGGAGCAGTTGTAGTGAATAGTGAGTAAGAGCAGCGCCAGGATAGGCTGTGCTGAATGCTTTGTGGTTTACATATGTCTGTTTGCTTTAGAAAATGTTATGTTCGTGCCATGGTCATCTCTTTATCAGGGAAGCCCTGCGGGAGGGAATGCAAAGGCTGTCTACCTGTTAAACTCTGCGTTTTCTTTGACTGTGCTTGGTGGGAGGCTCTTCGGAAGAAAGATGGAACTATTTCACGATGGGGAAGGAGAATGGCCAAGCAATCCTGCAATTACTTTGCATCTGCTCGTGTCCTTAAATACTTATATAGACATATTACATATTGACTGCAAGCAGGAAAAAAGAAAAATTGCCCATTAGTCCATAAACTCTGTTGGATGCACTTTTTAAAAATCCGTCTCTTGCTGTAGGTGGCAGAAGTACTGCATAACTGTAGAGTCTTAGGTGAAGTTTTTGCTTATTCCTGTTTCAGCTTTAAGCGCTCACGGGGTGCGCAGGAGAAACATGTCTCCCGTGTTTTAACATACTGCTTTATTTCCACTCCCGTATCAGTCTTAGTAAGTGGCTAATCCATAAGTGTCAAAGCCATGACAATTTTGGAGCAGGCTGCGGACGTGGATTGACTTGAGTTCAAAGTCTGAGTGTGTTGCACGGCGGTTTCTTTGCTTGCACTAATGTAGCTGCTGATCTTTTCATTATTTTAGGAATGCCAGAGATTTATTGACAGCTAGCACTTGGCTTCATTGTTTCTATTGATACTTTTTTAAAAATTTTTTTCAAGTGAACTGTGCATTGCAGCACTAAATCTGCTTTTCAGTTCCTTTGAATGTCCCACAGTTTTTAATGAGACTGTACCTTGTTTGGCAAAAAATAAATATTTTGCTGTTATTTGGTCCGTGAAACTTGATGCAGTTCAGGGTTTGTTTTTTTAACATTGGCTGAGAGGCAGGCAAATGCCTTTTTGTGACAGGAGCTTTATAATAAATAACCCAGCTAGAAAAACATGCAGTGGCACTAGCTGTCCTAACGTACAAACATCTGCCTCTGGGTTTCTGCTGTCTGCGTTGGCATCTACAGCAAGCTGTCCTTAATGCTTCTACAATTAAGATTTTGTAGGGTTGCATTAATTGAACGCTGTGTCTCTTGGTCTTTTTGTGTTGCTGTGGTGAGTTTTATCAGCCTTGCTGTACTGGAAGTGGTGTTAAATCACGTTCCTGAATATTAAGAGTTTATACCTTCAAGACAATGCTTTGCTGGTTGTGTGTGAGGCTTTTGGAAGGGACCTGGAATGGCAAAATGCGCATTGGCTGAGACTTTCTCCTGTTCCGCAGTCAGTACGGCTAGTTAGCTTTAAATTACTTTCTCTCGAGCAACCTTTTGATTTCTTTTGTTGGCATAAGATGGCAGTTGAATCAGATGCGTACCCCATCTTATTTCTGCTTGTTTCCGTTTTTTTTAGATGAGCCGCCCATCATTTGAGAAATCTTAGGCCTGTTGTTTGGACGTCACAACTCTGCCTGGCTAATTGGATTGTGGCAGCGCGTTGGGCTGTTCAGTGACGCGGTGTCTCTCGTTTGGGTTGGTAGAGCCCGTTGAGCGAGCACATGTGTTAAGACGAGCTTGAGCTATTACATGGGAGTTGTGGTCTTGATTTAGCTGTTCTTTGGTCTTTCCTTGGTCACTCTCCTTATTCTGGAAGTTCTTCCCTTTGTTTTTTTTCAGTCTTGATTTACTAAATCTTTATTTAACCTGCTGCTTTGTCTTCCTTTTTAGATTCAGTCATTGTGGAACTAAGCTATTGGTATAAGGTACAGTAACTGGTAGGTAGAGAGCTGAAGGTAAAAGCCAGAAATAAAAGGTTGGGAGAATGGTAAGACAAAATATATTCAGCAGTTTTTATTCCTAGTGTTCCGCTATAATGGTCTTAGTTATAGCAAACGACAGATGTTCTCTGAAATATCAGAAACTTTTTCTCAGAACTTGGCTGGGTAATTTTTAGGAGTGTAAATCTGGAAAAAGCTGAGGAAGATCCACTTCTATTAAAATTAGTGGAAATGGAAAATCCTCAGCAAGCTGCAGGTTCACATCCAGTGAGTTGATGGTATCTTCTGGTGACTCCTCCAATAAATATAAAACTTTCCTATAAAACCCCCTTTGTGAAAAAGGAGGAATAAGTTGGGGAAAAAAAAAAAAAAGAGAAAGGAAAAGAGCTAGCAAGCAAATACTGTAAGACAGTGATTGAGAAGTGAAACGGGCAGGCAGCGCAAAGCTCGCCACAGCAAAGAGATGGAGAGTCTCTCCAGAGAGCTTGTTTAATCGGAGAGAGCCCATACGTTTTGCCTGGCCCCTGTTCCTCTCTCAAGGCTAGAGGCCATCCGGTGTTCCCCCAACTGTAGGAGTATTTTAATTTGAAAACCCACACTTTCTTGGGAAGAAATCTTGGCAGCATGACAAGATTTTTGAGCTGGCCAAGACATCAATCAAGGCTCCTTGTGTATATTTCTGTATTCTGTACATGGTTAATATAACCTGGAGGAGTTTATAGTATTTTTTTAAACACTGTAACATTTCCCCTGCTGGCAAGAGCCTGGTTTAAAAACAGTCATTTTCAGATTAATTTACTGAAAGGAGCAGACTGTGTGCTGAATTTTGAAGTACAGGAGGTCCGAGTCAGGATGAAGTAGAGGGCAGCGAAAGAGGAAGGTGGCAGGAGACCGTCAGGCTGCGCCGCTGCAGTGCGGGCCGCTCGCCGCTGGAGGACAGCCGCGCTTCAAGCCTGCTGCTCTGGGGTCTGCCTTGTGCAGAAGGATGTTGCGAGTAGCGACAGGTAACTCTAGGGTAAGAGATAAGCGTCTCTAAAGTAAGAGAAGGAGCTGGAGGAAACAGGGGTGTCTCAGTTTCTTTACTGAATGGTTGTAAGAGTCCTTCCGCTTATTTCACACATGCATACGCCCCTCGTGGCAAGCATCCTTTGTTCAAAGGCTTGCCTGCAGGCGTTGATTTGGTCTCGGCATAAGCCTGCATTCCTAGGCTGGCAAACCTTCCTGGCAACATGATCCGTATGCCGAAATCCTCACGTACGTGAGTGACCTGTTCCTGGGTGGACGCAGGATGTTTCTGGTGTGCGGGTCCGAGGTGATGACCTGTAAAGGTCCCTTCCAACCCGAACTATTCTATGGTGCTTTCCTGCCACTCCGCCGGAGGACCTGCTTCCGCAGGACCCTAGAGGACACTGGCAAATCCTGGCCTGTTGGCTCGCTTTCAGGGGACTCGTTACCAGCTTTGATAGTGGCAGGTAACGTGAAGGTCCTTAGGAGAGCCCCACCTCGGCTCAGGGCTGCACGTGCTTGTGTCAAGGTTGCTGATCTCTGCTCTGTTCCTCTACAGGGCACCAAAATGGAATTGCATTAGCTCTGCAGATGGGCTTTTGCCATTTTTTCCCTCCATCTTAAATCTTTTGTTATTACCCTGCCAGCCATTTACCGCATTCTTATATTTTTGTTTAGCTCTGTCCTTTCTTTTCTTGTTCAGAGACTTTTAGTCACCTGAAAAGGCTTCTCCTTCTCTCTGTCTCTCTGCAAATACTTGAGATAATTGAAAAACAGTTTGCTCCGATTGTTTCACAGTCGCTGTAGGCCAAAGACCAGCGCTCCGTTCGGATCGCCTGCTGGCTAGCGTTAAGTACTTACATCATCTTGTGTACTTCAGCTGTTTGTCCATATGGATTTGCTCTGACTTGAAAAGCTGATGGGTGGTAAAGGAAAGGAGAGGCCGGATCCCCGCAGGGAGTGCACATGAAGCCATATGTCAGTATTTCTGGGGATCTGGTGCCCTCTGGAGACTGCTGCTGCCCACGACATCGTGAACATCAAGACTGCACATTAGTAGATCTCCCTAGTCTGAAGAACAATACGAGCTATGCTGTTCTCACAACAGAAGTGCAGGATACTAAGAGAGGTAGTAGAGTAAAAGCAAGGACTTGTATGTGTCTTATTCTTAAAGCTAATGAAGACTGGCAGCTGTTTCATGCTAATGTATGTAGAGCTGTGTATTTCAAAAATGAGTGTGCCAGGTAAGTGTAGGCATTGGAAAGTAGTGTGATGTGAGAGTCGAGTGTTGGGGTCACAAGGCGGGTTAAATAGGTTCTGTCAGCTGGTCTGAGAGGTCAGTTGATCTAATAGGAAAACGTGGGAATCTCTTATCAAATCTGGAGTTTATCACAAGCTTCGTAAGGGAAACTGGCATTTTTGTTACTTGTTTCAGCAGTAAAATTGACCTTGGTGCCTTTTTAACACTTCAGTGAGGGGTATAATGGTTTCATTTTTCCGAAGTAAACCACCTGAAACAGAGGTAGACTTACGAAACACTCCTTTACTGTGATTTTTATTCTTTTCATTTGAGGAAAAAAGACATAGCTGCAAAATGATAATTTCTTTTAGCTATTATTACTCTTGAAACAACCTTCCTGCAGAATGAGAATACGGGAGTTTCATATTTTACTCTGAGTGCAGAGAAGAATGCTGGATGGTCCAAGGAGGAAGAAAAATTCAATGTTATCCTTGTATGCAACTATTTTCAGAGTTAGAGTGAAGGCCCACCTAAATGATGAGCTTCAGTATCATTGTTTGTTTACATGGATAGATTTAACCCTGGTCTGATGAGAAATCACTGGTCTGCCAGCTCTGAGTCCACATCTTTTAAACGGAAGTAAAATTGTACCTGAGCCTTCTCTGCCTGCTGCGGCTCGTTCGGCCCGAAGAGGGCACCGTGCATCGTGCTCTGCTCTGCTCCGGGGCCAGGCGGTGCCCAGAACTGGGAGCAGGAATTCAGCTCCAGGCTGCTTACAAGAAATATACTTGCCTAACTCGATTATGTCCTTTTTATTTTTCTTGTTCAGAGACATTTAAACACGCAGGAAATAGTAGTTGTTTGACATGAAACAAATGAGACTTAAGTTCTTGTGCTCAATTCGTAGTGCTTTTTCTTCCTGGAAAAGTTGTGCAGTTCTCAAATGTAATACGTTCTTCAAGATTGGCTTTTTACTTTTAACAGTGTGTTATTTTTGTGCCTTTAAAATTTATAGCCAAAGACTGCCTCTGATATTCCTCGGCTATGAGAAGGGACTAAACAAGCTCAATAAGGAATAATACTGCTGTACATCTTGCCTGCGGGATTTGCGGTCTTTGAGAAACGGGAACATGCATATCACTTAATCTCTCCTCCTTGCTTTCCTTCCTTTCCAAGAAACCGGTGCCGTTGTCTCACTTCGGGCAGCGTTCTGCGATTGCCTGGTTTAGGGTGGCAGTAGGCTGGTGGAGACGTGCGGCTCTCGGATCCTGTTTTCTGAATGTGATTGCCATACGTTGCTGCTGTTGAGCTGGCTGGTTTCGGTTAGGCCGCTTGTCCCTCGGGGGTGGGTGTGAAATTGTTAAAATACATCGGACGGTGTGCAGCATTCATTCTCTTGTTTTTACAGCAGGAAGGTGAAATGGAAGGTGAGGCAGTCGAAGCTATTGTGGAGGAATCGGAAACTTTTATTAAGGGAAAAGAGAGAAAAACCTATCAAAGACGCCGTGAAGGCGGGCAGGAGGACGATGCTTGTCATATACCACCAAACCAAGCAGATGGAGGTGAAGTAGTGCAGGATGTCAACAGTGGTGTGCAGATGGTGATGATGGAACAGCTGGATCCAACTCTTCTTCAAATGAAGACTGAAGTAATGGAAGGTGCAGTGCCTCAAGAAACGGAGGCCACGGTGGATGACACGCAGATCATAACGCTTCAGGTTGTTAATATGGAAGAGCAGCCTATAAACCTTGGTGAGCTTCAGCTGGTCCAAGTACCTGTACCAGTGACTGTACCTGTTGCCACCACGTCTGTGGAAGAACTTCAGGGAGCTTATGAAAATGAGGTTTCCAAAGGAGGCCTGCAAGAGGGAGAGCCCATGATCTGTCACACCCTCCCTCTACCAGAAGGCTTCCAGGTAGTGAAAGTGGGTGCAAACGGTGAGGTGGAGACACTGGAACAAGGTGAACTTCAGCCACAGGAAGATCCCAATTGGCAAAAAGATCCAGACTATCAGCCACCAGCCAAAAAAACAAAGAAAAACAAAAAGAGTAAGCTTCGCTACACTGAGGAAGGCAAAGATGTGGATGTCTCTGTGTATGACTTTGAAGAGGAGCAGCAGGAGGGTTTGTTGTCCGAGGTCAATGCAGAAAAGGTGGTGGGCAATATGAAGCCACCTAAACCAACGAAAATTAAAAAGAAAGGTAAGCTCCCTATCTGCAAGGGGATTTTGAAAATGTGTTTGTTATGGTGGGGCCTTGCAATATGGTTGAAGTGACTGAGTAGATGCAAGTGGGAGTAAAGCTGACGTGCCCAATGTTACTCTTTATGTAAGAGCGTTCAGCTCTATTGTTTCTTGGGCAAACCTACCGTCTCCTCCATCGAGGCTATAAAGGAGCTCATTTTCCTCGAGCGTGATGCTGTGGCATTCATATTCCCGTATAACTACAATTGAAAAGGTTCTTCTCTTTGCTGTAATACAGATGTAAGAGTTTGTGTACACGTGGTTTACATCGGGAACCAACAGTATAATTAGTTCTGCAGGTTTTCTCCTAACCGATTGGCGGGTAGGGTAGATGGTGCAAAATACAGCAATAGGTATGTTTGACTTTTCTTAAAGCTGTAAATTAAGGAACCCTTTTTAGAGTGGAGAAGGAACATTGAGTGCTGGCTTACTGAAGAAAATTGAAGCCAAGCCAGCCATAGGCAATGACTGTTCCTAAGGATATGCGGTTGGATTTAATGGTACATGGTGGTTCCTTGTAGTAGTTACACCTCCGAGAATCTTCCCTTTTCCCCACTGATCTCTATGTTATGCAGTAGACCACAGTACTACTGATGATTTCCTTCATGGCTAGGTGTAAAGAAGACATTCCAGTGCGAACTGTGCAGTTACACTTGTCCGCGTCGTTCCAACTTGGACCGCCACATGAAAAGCCACACTGATGAAAGACCACATAAGTGCCATCTCTGTGGCAGGGCTTTCCGGACAGTCACGTTGCTGAGGAACCACCTCAACACTCACACAGGTACTCTTGCTTTTGCGTTTGGTGGTTTTGTAGGATCCTCTCTGTGTTAGAACACACATAAAACCAGGGTGGATCTGTCTTGAATCTGTCTAATTCCTCTTATGGAATGAGCTAAAAAGGAAGAAGTTATGCAGCGCTGCTGTTCGTTTCTCATTTGAACACGGTTTTCTACCTGGCCAGGTCAGGCGCAAAGCTCATCCTGTACGTAGTTATAAAGCCGAACCTGGGCTTGATCCGAAATTACCCGAAGTTATAGAAAATGTTCCATTTGTTTGGGGCATTAGTAGTTAGTTGTGTTCTAGGCTTTGCGTTGCCGCTGCTGCTTGTGGAGAAGTAAGATGAGAATGAGGCTGGAGCTAAACATAAGGGGGTTGAAAATAGCAAAAAAAAAAACCCAAACCTGTCCTGATTTAGACCGGGATGGAGCTAATTTTCCTCCCAGTAGCTACTGTGTTTGGGATTCAGTATGGGATTTGGTATGTGAAGAATGTTGATAATACACTGATGTTATTAGTTGTTGCTACGAGATCAAAGACTTTTTTTCAGCTTCCCAAGTTTTGCTGATGTGCAGGTGCAAAAACCTGGGAGGGGCAGAGCCAGAACAGCTGACCCAAACTGGCCAAAGAGAGTGTTCCCTACCAGAGACGGCATGCCCAGTATATACACGGGGGTCGGCCATTGGGCTGGGCGCTGTTCGTTCCCTCGCTCTCTCTTGGGAACTTGGGTTCCGAGATGGCTGCTGGGATAATCGCTGTTCCCAGATCGCTGCTTGGGATCCTTCCGAGATCGCTCTCGGTTTTGCTCCGTCATCATTTCTTGGGATGGGCTGTATCGGTCGTTGGGGGGTGAGAAATTGTGTATCATTTGTTTTGCATATTATTATTTTTTCCTGTCCTAGTAAACTGTCTTTATCTCAACCCACGAGTTTCCCTTTCTTTCTGATTCCCTTCCCCGTCCCACTGGGAAGAGGAGAGGGAAGTGAGCAAGCAGCTGCGTGGTACTTAGTTGCTGCCTGGGGTTAAAGCATGACAAACCCCAGAACAAACACACTCCCCCCCCCAAAAAGGAAAAAAAAAGAAAAAACAACAACAAAAAATCAAACCCCAAGGTACAGATTATGAACTGGACCAATAAAACTTATAGCTAGGAACTGTAGCACGCTTCTGTTTCTCCTTACGGAAGTTTTTGGTATAGAACTACAGGTAATTGAAATGTAAATGAACTTTTTGTGACCTTTCTGCCTCCAAAAAAGTGTCATATCCCTCATTTTCTCTGCCTACCTACATTATGTCTAATGGGATGGTTTGAAATTTGTAAATAATCAAGTGATACAAAAATAAGGGAGTTTGTTTCCTCATTGAAAGGATATTAATTCTCCAAGATCGTCAGTCCATTAGTACATATACAAAAGTTGGGACTCCTGTGTACTATTTGCTGCTCTAATCTAATCTTTCAGAACACAAAAGCAATGTTGTTAATTCACTTGAAAAAAAAGCCATTCCATATATTTTTTTGCCACTAAATCTGGATGTCACCATCTTCCTGTTTTGCTGCGAACGATTAGGTACTCGCCCTCACAAGTGCCCCGACTGCGACATGGCCTTTGTGACCAGCGGAGAGTTGGTTCGGCATCGCCGCTACAAACATACCCATGAGAAACCATTCAAATGTTCAATGTGTGATTATGCGAGTGTGGAGGTATGTCAGTTAATTGTTACAGCGCCGAATGCTTCCTCATCTGCTTCAAAGCTTGTTCACCATCTGTTATAAACTCTGTTCTCAGGCATTTCCTCTCTGGCCGTTTGTTTAAAAGGCTCTGAGCAAAAAAAGTTACAAATCGGGTCCGCTCTTGGGAGTGAGTGGTGGGGTTTCCTCAGTTAATGAGGAAACAGTTTGAGAGCATTTATGCGCAGAAATCCTAGGTGATAGCCTTTTCCTCTTCAGGGACAATAGTTGTCATTGTTTCTTAAGTTATTTGGCCTTTAAGATGAGTGCAGGAATTGTAGCATGCTCCGTGTTGGAGGCAGCCATCTCCTGCTGCGGTAGGATGTACTTTCAGACTGGAGGTACCCTCCCGTTTTAGAAATGTGCATTCTGCACATTATCTGTTTGTGCCTTTAAGGTGACTGTAGCCAAAACTAATGAGCCTTTGCCTCAATATTGGTGAAAAGCAGCTTTGCTAATATTGGATGATTGTCTAATTTGCTCAAGTAAATGAAGCTTCCTGTGCAGTATTGTTACTTATGCTACAGGGCAGCTTTTATGTTGTGATGGGAAATTTGAGCAAGATGATGAGGAACATAATGTAAAAAAAATGGGATGTCTGCAGTGGAAGAAGGTTACAGCGGGAGAGGCTGAGTAGGGGCTTTGGGCTTTTTTCCTACCCACGCTGCGGCTGCAGTGCTGTAATTCCAGGCGCTGTGGTTTAGCGCTGAATAAATAGTGTTGCAGTGGTTTTCATAGTATGAATTAGGAAAGAATAACCAAGCTGGTCCTTAGGTGAGCTCCTGCTGCATTTCGTAGACATAAGTTGGTGATTAAGTAGTGGGGTCAGGCTGGACTAGAAAATGCCTTAACATTTGTTTGTGCTGACCTTTGAGCTGGGTTTGTACCTTCTAAATAAAAGCAGGAGAGGAAAGGAATTAAGTCACCCTGTTGATGGTAGGACTAGACTTTTGTTGTTCCTAGTAAGAAATTGATTTATCTTATCCCTCTTAAAGTAACTGGAGAGAACCCAAGAAAGCACCCTGTGGAGAAAAATATCCTGTCCAGGGGACACTAACCCCCCACAGTGTTCCTTGGGCACGTGCTTTCCTGGAACGCTTTCTTGTGTCTCTCCAGGATACTTCCAAAGTTTAGCATGTCTTCAGATGCTGGGATGGTCGATAATGGTAAGGTGAGTGCAGGACTCTAAATCCGACTGCACTGAATGTGGGAACAAGCATCAAGCAAGACTGGGAATGAGGTTGGGAGGTGAAGTAGAGAGGGCAGGAGTGAGTGGCTATGTGCAGTGTAAAAATGGCATTGAAACGTGCTTGTTTGGTTTAGTGGCAAGATAAAAACAGTCTCCCTTAAACTCTGACTGATTTCTTGTGCTTTTGCAATCTGACCTGCTGATCTATGCTAACTTCAGCCTTGCTCTTGACTTCCAGGTTAGCAAATTGAAACGCCACATTCGTTCTCACACTGGAGAGCGTCCGTTCCAGTGCAGCTTGTGCAGCTATGCCAGCAGGGATACCTACAAACTGAAGAGGCACATGAGGACCCACTCTGGTATTGATGCCGTGGCTTTTTAGCGTGTTATGTTGTAGTGTCAGAGCACTGAGACTCTGCACAATGTGTGCCAACGCTCTCCAACAGCTCTCCAAGAAACACTGTTTTGTAGTTTACAGACTTTATAAAGGTTTTCTATTAGCCAAAGAGAATGCACCGTGATTTGTAAGTGCTAGTAAATTCGTAACCCAGTACTAATTACTGCACTGAGAAATGAGCTTGGAGGATTCTGATTTCCAGTTTGACTGTCAGGTGATAAAATGCAGACACTTCTAGTACGAACAGAAGTTTCTTCTGTTACCAGTGTTCCATCTCCAGTTGAAGATGATAGCCATGTATGGTTTCATGCTTGAGTGTAGTTGCAAAAGCATCTCATGCATGTAGTTCATAAAGATCCTAAATTTCTTCTTCAATAGAAGTAACAGTTTTTAGTACAGAATGTTGCTGGAGTGACAAGTTAATCATGTTGCTAAAATGGAAGGAAAAAAATGTCTTTGTGTGTGTATACGAGCATTCAGAACCCCCAGTCCCCAAAAAATCTGATGCCACTTGCTGTCTTCTGGCAGCCTGCGTGTGTATCTTCCATGCGTTTCTCAAAGTAAGGATAATAATTTTAACTCATTTGCTTAAAGATTAACCTTGAGGCTCTTTGTAGAAAGATGCATCCTGGAGCTAAAACTTCTAGAGAAAGCAACATTATTGAGCTCTTTCTAGAATTACCCTTCTGTCAACTAGCTGTCTGTTGCAAGTTTCTGGGAGGTGGTTTTGTTTGGGGCTTCTTGGTGAGATTTCTTTTTAATAAAAGTACTTGTGCTATTTTTTCCCTCTGCGACTGAAGGAGAGAAGCCATATGAATGTTACATCTGCCATGCTCGCTTCACTCAGAGTGGTACCATGAAGATGCACATTTTGCAGAAGCACACGGAGAACGTGGCCAAATTTCACTGTCCTCACTGTGATACTGTTATAGCGAGAAAGAGTGACTTGGGTACGTACCTCACGAAAGCGGGCATTTGGTGAGGGTTCTGCAAAACACTTTGCCAGAGTTAGAGTTCACATAACCCAACTACTGTCGCTTTTTTTAACCTAATAGTTCTGGTAACTGCACGACGTGAAGCACAGGCTTAGATGTGTGGCTGGTAATACCACCTTTAGCTTACAGTAGCTGCTAACTATGATAATTTTCAGTTTCTTTTCATTATTTGCAAATGCAGCATGTTTTGCATGTACAAAGCAAGTTACTGTTTGCAAGCCCATAGATGCGAGGCATTTATGGAACTTGGATTGAGATTACAACTGCATATGGATTAGGGTCTGAAAAACTAAAAGATCACTTGACTTGACCTCCTGCACGTTGGACACCATTGAGTTTCGTGCAGAGATGTTTCCATCAAGCTAAAAGGTTTGAATTGGACCAAATAGTTTAATTTTCCAGGATGTGGTGCTGTGTGCCACAGACAGGGTAGGAGAGACTGAGTTGTCTCAAGCCCTGAGCCCTTGCAATAGGAGTCTTGATCTAGTGAGCAGTACCCAGTGTGATTACAGCAGGCAAGCTCTCTCTTATGTTCTACAAGAAGGTGAAAAATAATATCATGCCCAGAGCAGCTGAGGAGAAGGAAGAAGCCACGGTTTGGCAGAACTTTCTGTCTATAAACAGAATATCACCAAGTAATGGGAAGGCAGGCTCCCTTCCAATAAAGGCAAGTGTAAAGTGCTGCAGTGAGAGGCAGTTTGAGAGGATGGCAGTCAGTTGATATCAGGAGCAAACGAGCTGACTTGCAACAGAGGAAAACTGATGGTTAGCTACGAAGGCTGCTTTAGTCTACCCTAAGCTACCCCGTGCAGCTGTGGTATGCTCTTAGTTGGAGGATTTTAAAGTGACTAAAACCTCTGTCGGGGATTATCTGCTGGTATCCCTGTTGCCTTCTAGCCCTGTCACTGACTTCTAATCCTGCAGAAAATCCTGTTTCCCCCAGTGTATTACCTGGCTGCTGGCTGTATCCAGGCAATTCGGAGTAGTCTGAAACATAACGGTCCGTAAGACACTTCAGTCTGACAATCGTACGTTATCAAATGGAAGTGTACTGTATCAGCACAGTTGCTACTAATCGCCAAATCTAGAATCCTGTGGAAAAACTTGATGGAGTTTTTCTGCAAAGCCTTTCTGTCTAGAAGTTGTTTTGTTGCTTTTAATCACAAGTCTTGTAGCTTTTTAGTTGAATCCTAAATTAACTACTTCACTTGTTTTGGCTTGAGCTCAAGAGTACGTGGAGGGAAGAATGCTAAGGGACTGCAGGACAGTCTCTTGTGCTTGGAAAGCCATGGTGGTTAAAGCCTCTGATCCTTTACCTCCTAGGTGTCCATTTGCGAAAGCAGCATTCCTACATCGAACAGGGCAAGAAGTGTCGCTACTGTGACGCTGTGTTTCACGAGCGGTATGCCCTTATACAGCATCAAAAGTCTCACAAGAATGAGAAGCGCTTCAAGTGCGACCAGTGCGATTATGCATGCAGACAGGTAAGCTGGTGGGACTGGCACCCCTTGGAGCGTTGGGAGCTAAAAATATGAGGTGGGAATCTTAGCTGTTAAGTTTGACCAGCTGTCAAGATCAAATTAGCTCTCTAAATCTTTTGAAGGGTGTGAAGGAAAGTTCAGTGGCCTTTGCTTCTTGGTGGTGTAGCGCTCCCCTGTAGGAACTACTTTCGAAGTCACAACCTTGGTGTATCTGTTGACAAAGGGATGAGAGTCCATGTAGGATGAAAGTAGCTAGGACTGAATATGCCATCAATCAAGATGTTCTCACATTCCTGCAGAATCATCCTTTCCTTGATATTAAGGATAAAGTTTTGGCCTCCTTTTAGCTGAAAATCCGCTCTTCTGTATCCGTATGTCTGAGTTCTCAAGTTATTTTTCCTGTCTTGCTTGTCCCTGTCAGGAGCGGCACATGGTCATGCACAAACGGACCCATACTGGAGAAAAGCCTTACGCCTGTAGCCATTGTGATAAAACCTTCCGCCAGAAACAGCTCCTCGATATGCACTTCAAACGATACCACGATCCCAACTTCGTCCCTGCTGCCTTTGTCTGTTCCAAGTGTGGCAAAACATTCACTCGCAGGGTAAGGGAATATACTGGGTTTGAATTGTGGGGGTTTGGAGCGGAATGAGGCTTGTAGCCAAGGGGAGGGGAACATATTTGCCCAAAAAGAAAGGTGGGGGAGGTACAGGGCACAATACTGAGCTTTTAAATAGAGTACTTTTTTCTGAGAGGAAAAGAGAGGGGGAGACCTGGTATAATTCAGAACTAGTACTAGCACGTATTAGCGTTGACATGAGCAATGTGAAAAGGCAACTTTATAAATAAAAGTTAATGAAATGTACGCATTTCCTCTAAATAGTCTTCCTTAAAAAAAAAAGACGACAATTTACCAGAAATATGTTTGAAAATAGAGCCAGAATATCTGATCTTGATTTTAATGCATGTTGTATTTTGTTGTTGTCTTTTCTCTTCCTCTGAGTAGAACACGATGGTCAGACATGCTGATAACTGCTCTGGCCTAGATGGTGGGGAAGGAGAGAATGGCGGAGAGACAAAGAAGGGCAAACGTGGCCGAAAGAGAAAGATGCGATCTAAGAAAGAAGACTCCTCTGATAGTGGTAAGAAACGGCTCAGTACATTGAGCATTACAGGCCTGTGATTCACGGTGTTAGCTGTTAGTCTGCCCGTTCTGCAGGTTTGTTCTGACGCTTGTTCACTTTTATCACCTAGTTGGCAAGCAAAAAATGATAGTACGTGGCCAAGCACAGAGGTGACCGCTTGTGAGGGATAGTGTGAGTTCTGCTGTGCAGTTCTGCCTGCCTGCTCTTCTGTGTGTGAAGTTCTCTGGTAATATTTTCAGCATCCCAAAAGAAACTGGGTGTTTGTGGTGCACTGCTATGAAATGGCACGTGCTCCTGCTTCACCGCTACTGGGTAGCATGTGGCACGTCCAAACAACCCCGCTGCTAAACAGCTTGGCGGCTTCTGTGGGGAAAGGCTGGCAGCACCCAAGAGAACGGTGGAGATAGTGGAGGCGATCTGTGGGCTGTTGTGAAGGGCCTGCTGAGCGGAGCAAAGGGGCGGGGAGCTGGTGGTGTCTTCTGCTTCATGTGTGCGTTTGCACATACGGTGGTATTGAGAAGATGGCTTCTGAGGGGCTCTGACTTCCTGGACAGCATTCCGGAAAGGTGGGTTAGGTGCAATTTGTTCTCCAGAACAGGGAGGCAACAGAAACTGTTGCAGCAGATAACGATCACCTTCACTTGTGGTATTGTTTGCGAAAGAAACACTCAGTCATGGTCCTCCCTCCTGGTGGAGGGAAAACTCAGTCATATCTTCAGGAAAATCCAGGTGGAGTGTCAAGACCAACCCATTCAAAGATGATTCTGCAAAAGCAGTGTTGCTGATTAGTCTTTTATCTGGAGTACTTTATGTAATTAGCCAAGGGGTGTGGGTTGGGAGAACAGGGATCTTTCTGGCTAGAGAAGGCGTATCTGAAATTGTTGCATGGCAAACAGGTTTTATAGGAAATGCGACAAGTATGGTCAAATGGCTTGTGCAAACCTTGACTGCAAAAACTCTGTAGAAATAAGTGCTCAAACTCATGCTTGTATAGATATTTGAAAAAGTGTTTTATAGACTTCCAGTGAGTTTAGCCTGTGGTAAAAACCCTAACTTTTATTTAGCTGATGTGGTCTGGGTTCAAAACAGTGTTTGGGGAAGCTGGTCAAAAGTTGGATGAGCTGATGATGAGCGTTGTATGATTGTGGCTCAGACTCCCTGACTGAGAGAAGCCCTTCGGCCTCGGGTGAGTTGCCAGGTCTGGGTTGAGCTCCCCAGGAGTCATTTGGTAGATGTGAAGACTCGACTAGTGTGAGCTGAGGAGCAGTAAGTAAGAGGTCCTAACCGCACTCTGAATTGTATTAGTCCTTGTTGGGTTTATCTCTAGATCTGCAATTTCATGAGTTTTGGCAACTGCTGAATATATAAAAGTGGTGAGCAAAGCTGTGACAACACAGACCTGTCTTGTGCTCATGGGAAGAATATCAAGCAGCAAATGATAGTTTTGTGTCCCATGTGGCCTGTCCGCCCAACGCCTGGTAGTTGATAGACATTGAGTTGAGGGGGGGAATGTAGAGAAGCTCTAAAAAGGTGAGACCTGAGAAATCCAAAATATGAAAGAAATTTGACTTGGGGAATATTCCTTTGAGTGACTGCGTAAGATAACGCAGCGTATACATGCCTCAGTGTACGTAAGGGACAGTTTGGGGGTGTGTTTTTCCCTTTAGATGGATAAACGGAAGTATGCCTCATGCAATGGCCCTTCTGTTCATGAGTGAAGCCACCCTTCTATGCAGTGGACACCCTTACAAATGTAAGGGCAGTCATTTTGCTGTCCAAACAGTATTATCCTATTTGACACAGGAGCACAAGTGCTGTGAGGAGCGGCTGAGGGACCTGGGGGGGTTTGGCCTGGAGAAAAGGAGGCTGAGGGGAGACCTTCTCGCTCTCTGCAACTCCCTGAAAGGAGGTTGGAGCCAGGGGGGGTCGGTCTCTTCTCCCAAGGAACAGGCGACAGGACGAGAGGAAACGGCCTCAAGTTGCGCCAGGGGAGGTTCAAATTGGATATTTGTAAATATTTCTTCCCCAAAACGGCTGTCGGGCATTGGCACAGGCTGCCCAGGGAGGTGGTGGAGTCCCCATCCCTGGAGGGATTCAGAAGACGTTTGGATGAGGCCCTAAGGGATATGATTCAGTGGTGGACTTGGTAGTGCTGGGTTAATGGTTGGACCTGATGATCTTGGAGGTCTCTTACAACCAGAACGATTCTGTGATTCTATGACATCTCTTACTGCTTTTTGTCTGCTTTGGTTTTGCCTGGGGCATTGCGAACGTGTTGATGGTGCTAACCTAGTAGTTTTAAGGAGTGTTCTGAAGAATAAAGTGTAGAGCAATAAGCTCAGTTAACAGCATAGAAGTTGCGAAAACCACGCAGCTTTCCATGCGGACTATTGGGTTGGAATCGGCTCCAAAATGCAATGAGGTGCAAAGAGTTGATGTGAATGGGAGATGCCATCATAAATCCTTTGAGTAGACAGGGCCTCACAAAGTGTGCTGTGTTAGACCTGTCCTGCCTTTGAGGAGAGGTCTTGGGGAAGATCTCTTGGTCACTGGTTGGTCAATTGTGTGTTTGGCCCTGGAAAGCAGGGTGAGTGGTCTGCAGAGCTGTGTTCACTCGCAATGCTTAAGAACTCCCCAGTTCTGCGTGGTTCTGCCATGTTCAACTTGGGATTTTGAGGTCTTGGACATAAGTCCCAGTGTCTGGGACTGCTGCCCTGCTTTCCTGTCTTCTTAACAGAGAACGACTGAAGTGTGGCGTTGCCGTTTCTTGAGGGCTAGGAGGTTTGCTCTTGGATCCCTCTTGAGTTCTGGTGTTTCATGGAGATACTGTAGTGGCTGCTCCCATTATTCACATGCAACTGGCCCCTTTTATCCTCTTGCCCCTCTATTTTCCCCACACTTAACTGCTCTCCAAATCACCTCAGCCCCTTCCCTAAGGATCCTAAAAGTAGTCCTGTGGGATCCAAAACTGCATTTCCCCTGTGTCCCGTGATGTGTCCCACCCCCAGCCGGCAACTCCCCTGTACCCCTTAGTCTGAAAGGTGATCTGGAGAGCTGCTCCCGATGACTCACCGTGGTGGGCTTCATGCCTGGACGCTGGGGCTGATACCTCTCCTGGGAGTGGCCCGGAGAAGATGTTTGTTCCTCCCGGAGTCCTTGATTTGGGTTCCCGCCTTCCATTGTGCAGCCCTGTGCTCCTCTGGGTTGTGCAGGTGGGACTGGGACGGGCTGATGGCTCCTCTGATGGGCCTGGGAGCAGCCCAGCAGTGTATTGCTTGGTCCCCCCCCACCATTGTCTCCCCGAGCTCCTTTGTGGATGTGCGGAGGAGCTTTTATCGCATAACCTAACATAATTATGTTTCCTTTCGCTTTCTGAAGGACAACTCATTCTCTCCAATGTGAGGGTAACAGACTAACAGTCTGTGCCACCAGCGTCTCGACAAAGGCCTCGTTTGCCTTCTTTCTTATCAGAGTTGACTCCTTTTGGATGAGGCTTTGCTGGTGGTTCTCTGTAGATGGATGTGTTTCATTCTTGTTTAAACTGAAGACTTACCTGATATAATGTCTCTTACAGAGGAAAATGCTGAACCAGATTTGGATGATAATGAAGATGAGGAGGAGACAGCAGTAGAAATTGAGGCCGAACCAGAAGTCGAGCAAGAGGCTCCCGCACCACCTCCCAGTAAGAAACGAAGAGGAAGACCACCAGGCAAAGCTGCCACCCAACCAAAACAATCCCAGCGTAAGTCGCTAACTGAAGCTTGCGTTACACGGCTAGCTTGAGCTGCTTTTTCCTTGGGTTTGGCAGTTCTTGTAGGAGAACTGCTCCCCTCGAGTGAGCTTAATTAAAAACCAGATAACTGTACTTCTCTCCTTTGCGAAGAACTCGCCTTTTGCGTGAAATTTGCTGCAGGAGTTTGCTGGTCATGAGGGAACACAGCCACTTCAGGCCATGCTGAAAGGGGAGGACGTTATTTTTTCTTCAGTATTATGCCAGTTCATTGCTGTGCAAACTGCTCACCTCTTTTTGCACTGGTTACGGTGAACTAACGTGCAGTTCCTGGTAAAGCACCTCGTTGGTACGATCACAGTGGTGCTCTTGCCTGTGTAGACTTGTGTAGGTATCACCACAAACGCACACGCTTCAGGCCTGTAGTCCCGAGCGTAGCATCAGTGCAGATGTAGGGTCAACTCTACAGAGTTTTCTCCGTAAGAACAGACCTCGGTAGCTGCGCAAAGTCGAAGTAAATTCTGGGAACAAAGCAGGAAGGGCAAATTTGTTCCTTCGTGGGGTAATGGCTTCCCCAGTGGCTTGCCTGTCTGCTCAGCGTGGCCTGTGTCCTTCCTAGAATTACGGCCTCGGGTCACGTTTTACACTGAATTCGTCACTAGCGTCACTGGCTTCGCCTGAATTTGAAGCTTTACTTTGCGCCCCTACATTGATACGGTCTTGCTTGTTGATTACTCTACAAAATCCGTTGTTTAAATAATGTCTTGATACCAAAAGTCATACCGGCACTGCCGTAGTGGCAGCGCGGCTTCACACGGGGCGAGGAAATAGGCTTGGATGAGTAATGGGGCAGGTTGAATCGCTCCCCGCTAAGGTGGGAATGTGTCGTCATCGTGGGCCCCACCTTCCCTTTCCGTGGAAGAGCCTTAAGTATCTACCGAAACGTTACTTGGCGAGACGTACGGGCCAGCTCTGGAACCGGTAAAGAAGTCTGTGGTTTCCCCCCCTCCCCTCTTGTTCTCTGCCCTTCCAGCTGCAGCAATCATTCAGGTTGAAGACCAGAACACCGGTGAAATTGAAAACATTATAGTTGAAGTAAAGAAAGAACCTGATGCGGAAACAGTAGAGGAAGAGGAGGAAGCTCAGCCTGCTGTAGTGGAAGCTCCCAACGGAGACCTCACTCCTGAGATGATTCTCAGCATGATGGACCGGTGATGGAGGACGACCACGCTGGCTGACTGAACTGGCCTGGGCTGTGTTTAAGCGGCTCAAATCTATTTTTCCTTTTACCTTTTTTCTTGGCTTTGGGAAATGCATCATTTTAGACCATTTTACCAAACATACTGGGAAATAAAACTTCAAAATGATGTTAGAATGTGATTTAACTAGAACTTGCTGTTTTATGTTAGCATTACAGGATCATGGAACATTAGGAAATACTTTGGAGTCCTTGAGGGTTTCCTGCGAGACGCTTGATTTAGTTTTGCTCTGAACTGCATTGTAAAGCTGGTCCACGGGCCGTGTTTACATGCACCAAGTTTTAATACACAAAAGTGGAAGCCTTGACTAGGGTATGTGGTAAACCACTCCGGACTTGCCCTTCCAGTTCCCAGAGTCCTCGAGCCTCCTTCTCTCCGTAGTGTTTTTAACTGTAAATGCAGACTTGGGAGGGTTCTAGACTTTTAAAATGTTTTTTGCTTTCCCCCCTGACTAGCTCCGGTTCTCCAAGTCGGCTGCACACGGTAGTTTTGGCATGCTCCAACTGGTTTCTGTCCTTAATGTGCTTTGCTTTCTGCAAAGCATTTCTGTAATGGTCAAGCTTGTAAATAACTTTTTTTTACATTTTAATCTTTTTCCATTAATTAAGAGGTATGCAAAAATGCAGTTTAAATAAACCCCAGTATTTTAATTCCTTTCAAACGAAGTGACGAGAGAATTGATAGAGTGTAAATGTTGGAAAAGCCGCTGATAACGAATCATGTAGAGACGAGACGTCCCCAGACTATTGCTTGCAGAACAAGAGAAACCCACACGTGAAATCTGGTTTTGAAGCACACGAAACTGGCATTTGAAACCTGTATAATTAACCTTCTTTTTGAGTTATAATTTCACGACTACATTTTCTTTGCTCTATCTTGTAGTTGTATTTTGTGTTTATGAATCCTATGTTAAGGCAGAAGTGGTGATTTATAAGTGGGTCACTGCAGCCCTCGAAACCTGGGCCAGGAAATTTTAATAGGTCAGTAATTACACAATTTTGGATCTCTGATAAAGACAAAAAAGAATAATGTGAAATACAAATGATGCCTGTATATGAACTGTCACATGTTAAAATATGTAAGCTTTTTATAGAGCCTCAGTCTTGCTGATTTCAAACAAATTTTTCTTCTATGTATCGCTTTTAAGAGAGCTATCAGTTTAGCTATCAGACTCTAGGTTGATGCATTTTTGTACTTAGCTGTACTGTGTGATATTTTTCATTATTTTAGGAAGCCAACATGGGAAAAAAAAAAAAATACTGTTATAAAATATGTAATGGGGTTTGAAAGCCGGGAAGGAGAATATACTGCTGTACAGCTAATAAATAATAATGGATTAACATGTGTGCTCACCGCCTGCTTTCTTTGTGGACGTGGACAGCGTGACCTGGCAGCGATCTCCAGAGCGTAAAGCCGCTCCTCCTGGAAGGACGCTGCGGGGCCCGGCTCCGCGCTGCTCCCCTGCCCGTGCCGAAGGGCCGCGGCGTTAAACGGCGGGCGCTGCCGCAGGTGAGTGCGCACGCGAGCGAGCGCCGTGGCTGCGGCCGAGGGGGACGGCGAGGCGAGGCGTGCCGGCTGGCCGCTCGCCGGCATCGGCGCTCGCAGCTTGAGCGAGGAGTAATGCGGGAGTAGCTGTTGCTTTTGTTGGTTTTGGCCGTGAGTTTAATCGGTTGTAGATGCTGGTTTCAATAGCAGGAATATTGCATTTCGTTCTGGGAATCGGGACTGGCACTCGGGTGGAGTTTCTGTGGTGTCTCTTCTCTTAGTTACCTGCGAGGGCGGCTTAGAGCCATCCGAGAGCAAGCGCTGACATAACTACACACGGTGTAAGCTCGGGGTAGTACCTCTCGTACCGCTGCCTTCAGAACAGGAGTCGCCGCCGACGGCACAACAGGTACTTATTCAAAAGGAAATCGTAAAAAGCACAGGAGTTGCTAGGCTTAACTTTCACTAGGTGTTTGGTGACTAGTTGCCTCTGGTGCTGGGAGCTGGTCCGTCGTAAGCTTGCCAAGAGCAGCTGCCGGGAGGTCGATGCCCGGAATCCCGAGCAGGCGGGAGAGGCGAGTGTAAGGGCTGCTGCTGCGAGGAGCCGGGTCCGCCCGCGGAAGCGGGTAAACCCTCAAGCGCTCTCTCCCTGGGGCGAGGAGCTTGTGTAGCCCAACGAAGCTTCCGACAGGCAGCGCTCTGAAGGAGACGGGACTTTGCTAAGCCTGGAGCTCGGGAGGCTTTGTGGCGAGCTGGGGAACCGGAGGTGTCCTCGGGATCCGTAAGGATCTGCTGTCATCTCTCAAACCCTCTGGCCCAACCCGCCGCCGGCAGGTGGGGCGTGAGAGGGGTTGCGTGGCTTGGCATTAGCCGGCGCCCGAGGAGGTGCCCCGCGTGTGCTGGCAGAGGCGTGGGCGCTGTCGTGCCCGGCTCCGCGCGGCCCCGAGGCACGTGGCGCGGCTCTCCCGGAGTCCGGAGGAGCTGGCGGAACCGGCTGCGTGCGAACGGCGTGATGGCGGGCTGGAAGCAAGAGGGCCCCGGGGGCGTATTTGCCCGGAGGCTACAGGCGCGGCGGCACCCGAGGATGCGCCGGTGGTGCGCGGTGTGTCGTGGC
This sequence comes from Phoenicopterus ruber ruber, assembly GCA_009819775.1. Classification (NCBI taxonomy): domain Eukaryota; kingdom Metazoa; phylum Chordata; class Aves; order Phoenicopteriformes; family Phoenicopteridae; genus Phoenicopterus; species Phoenicopterus ruber. Next base: position 1,273,170 of record CM020227.1, read on the forward strand.
AGCCCCTGCCCGGCTGGGCACAGCCCACTGCCACGGCAGGCCCGGGGGCGGCTGGTGGCTGCGGTTGCGCTTACCTGAGGAAACGATTTCTAAGCGGCGTTTTATTGGGAGCTGCTGTTTGGGCTTTCTCCAGAGACCCAAGCAAGGGTTTAGCGGGGACGGGAGCAGTCGCCCTGCGGCCATCCTCCTCTTTCCCTCGGCCTGGCGCGTTGCTTTGCGGTCTGCTCGCTTGACCGGGTTTCTTCGTGCTTGCTCAGTCAGTAATCGCGTTACGCGGCCTGGCTTTGACTTGATTGGAGCTGGGGCTCCTGCCCTGGGCGGGCGTCTCCGCTTGTGCGCCTCTCTTGCAGGCTTCTGCTTCGCCCTTGGCAGAGCCGCTCTGGAGAGGTGCGGAGCAACGTCCCAGCCCGCTCCCGAGGACGCGCGCCCGGGGCAGCATCTCAAGCCGGAACGTGGACAGAACGTCTCTGCTTGGCCCCCGTGCTGTTACCAGTGCTGGAAAAGCGGCCGGTGGCCTGGACCGTGAGTGAAAAGCCAGGGCTCGTGTGGCTCCAAGAGCATCCCTGCCTCGGCCGGTTGCTTGCCCCGGCTGCCCCACAGCGCGGGGGCTGCTGTGCTGAGGGCACGCTGGGGCACGGCGTCGGGAGAGGGGCCGGGGCCGGCTCTGTGCGACCGCTGCCGCCTGCCAACGGCTCGCTTGGCTTCCCGAGGCCGAGAGCTCCCCCGGCGTAGAGGCACCGACTCCTCCTACGGCGCTGAGCGGGGGTCCGAGCCCGCTTCTCCAGCCCAGGGTGTCAGACGGAGGTTTTGTCGGTGCAAACCGCGGCGTGCTTGCTTCTGCCTCGTTGGAGGAAAAGCTAATGACCTCGTCTACTCTTCTGTCTTCACATCGTTGTAGCAGATGATTCTCCAGGTGAGAAGATGACAAATGTGGATCAGGGGATGGCTCAGGGAGACTAGGGCAGGGAGGCAGCTGTTGGCAGAGCCTCTGAGAGGGGGAGGACACAGGGACACCCTTGCAGAGCAGCTCGTGTTTCCCGAGCTGCCCGACTCCCGCAAGGCTCGTGGAAGGTGGGCAGATCCAAACCGGTGCTGACGGGACCAGGCTTGTGGGCTGAACCGTCCTGCGCTATCCGAAATGGCGGTGGTGGGAGCGGGGCAAGAGCTGCGGTGGATTTGCTGGTCTGAGCATGCGTTTGAGGGCAGCCTGAAACGTGCCAGAGCTACGCGAAGGACCAAGGAGGTCTTCAGCGGGAAGTCGGCAAGCATGGTAGGCAGCCAGCGCGGACGAGCAGGAAGGGAAGAAGGAAGCACATGGAACGTAGAAGCAGGGGACGGGCTGCCCTGAAGGAGCAGACGTTGCTTGAGTGTGCAGGGATGGAGTTGGGAGAGCCAAAGCTCGGCTGGAGTTGGACTTGGAGAAGCACATGAAGGACAAAAAGAACAGCTTCTGTAGTAAGAAGGGCTTGAGCAGCAGCAGGAAGGCTTTGGAAAAATGCAGGCCTGCTCCTTAACGGAGCAGAGGATTTAGTGGCAAAGGACATGGTACCAAAGGACCAAGGTGCTCGGTGCTGCTCTTGCCTTGATTTTGGCTGGTGAGGTCTGTCTTCAGACCTCCTAGTGCCTGAGCCTAGAGGCAGAGTCTGAGGGAAACATCTGAAGGTGCTGAGGAAACCAGCCAATGTCGTCACACTCTCTCATCTTTGAGAAGTCCTGGTGATCCGGGGAGGTTCATGACACCTGCAAAAAAGCAAATATCCCACCTGTCTTCAAGAAGGGTAGGAAGGAAGATGTGGGGAACTGTCCCATTGCATTCTCCTGGGAGGTGGCTGGCTGTGTGGACAAGGGGAGAGCAGTGAACGTTCATCTGGCCTTCAGCAAGGCTTTTGACACGGTCTCCTGTAGCCTCCTTATAGCAGAATTGAAGACATGGGGGCTGGAGAAGAGGATTATTGAGGGTGTGGAAAATTGGCTGGGCCACCACGTTCGGCGTGGTCAGCAGTACGATGTCTAACTGGTGCTGGTGGTTCGTGTTCCTCGGGGATCACTTGGCTCCCCAGTGCCAGAAATCGGTGAGGGGCTGGCACGAGGCCCCCAGGACGGTTCCCACCGCAGCACAAGATGGGCGAGGAGAGGCCGTGGGAGACTGGTGTGACCAGCCTGGAGGAGGGGAGGCGAGGGGGGACCTGACTGCGGTCTGCAAACAGCTGATGGGAGAGTGCGGAGAAGGTTGAGCCAAACTCTTCTAGGAGGTGCCACAGCGAGCGGGCAAGAGGCAGAGGAGACAAACTGGAGCAGAGGAAACTCCAGCTTGAATTAAGGAAAACCTTTCTCGCCGTAAGTGTGGTCAGACCTTGGGAAAGGCGCCCAGAGAGGCGGTGGGGTCTCCATCCTCGGAGGTGTTCCGATCTCAGCTGGGCACGGCCCTCAGCAGCGTAACTGGCCCGGTCTAGAGCAGGGGGTTGGACCCAGAGGTGACACCAGCCAGCACCACTCAAGGAGTCGGTCGTGGTCGAGAGCCACGGGAGAAGCTGTCCCTGTGAGAGTACGCAGGACGTGGTCGCCGGGAGGGCACCTGGGTGCCCACGGCAGCACAGGTCAGGAGCAGCGGGGCTGGGAGGGGGGCTGCGGGCAGAGGAAAGGATTGAGGGGTTCTGCAGCCAGGGGCAGAGAGCTCCTACTGTTCCCCCCAGAGCATGGTAAGTGCTTCAGCTCCCCAAGGGTGATGGAGGGATGGAGAGGAGCACCAGGACCTCTCCCTGGGAAGGTCCTGGCACTCCAGGGTAGAGCTGAAAATGGGGGAGACAGAGGAGGTGGGTTGCTCTGGGCATCCTGATGTGCCTGGGCTTGCATAACAGGTGGGGAACGCTTGTGCACATGGATGTCTTCCTCTGCCCCGCTCCTGGGGTAGATGTTCTGCTGCCCTGATGCTCAGCATGTTCCAGCATGTGGAACCCCGTATTTTGGGGAATGAGCTTGGGATGCAGCTTGCCTGGAGCTCCTTTGTGCTTCTAAGCTTCAATAGAAGCCATCTTCTGATGGGACAGCTGCTCTTCTCCCTGTCCCGAATATCCTTGTGTCACGGCCCAACTTTCTGCCCGCAGCGGTGCTGCACCCCAGCTATGGGTCATAAACAGATAGTGGCAGAGAAGAGGGAGGAGTGACTCAGGTTCGCTGATCTACTTTGTTGGAATTGAGCACAGACGGTGCTAAGGTTCACAATTCAGATTTAATGCCACGGCCCAACTTTCTCTGCCCGCAGCGATGCTGCACCCCAGCTATGGGTCATAAACAATTGGTGGCAGAGAAGAGGGAGGAGTGACTCGGGTTACTGTGCCAGTTTATTCATTCAGTAACTGGGCGTACGAGTTATCATTGAATAACAGTAAGTTCACTAATTGCTAATCCCGCTTTTCAGCAAAAAGGAAGAGAGAAAGAGAGAGAGAGAGAGAGAGAGAGAGAGAGAGAGAAATCAATCATCAGTCCAGGGTCCAGCGTTGGTCCAGCCAATGGGGGTCTCTGGTCAGTGGTCAGGGAGACCCTCCCGTTGAGTCATGAGGTTCAGAAAGGACCCCCTTGCTTCCTAAACTCCTTCTCAGAGAGGAGTCTGGGTGCGGCTGAGTCCAGTCCTAGTCTCAGACTTGGTCAACGGTTTATGTCTAAAGGAGTTTATCATGGATACCCTTGGGCTGAATTAAAAGGTGGAGACAGAGGAAAGACAGAGGTAAAGGAACGATCCCCACCCTGGGTTCCAGCGATGTCTCTGGTCCGGTTCTGTCGGGTGGTGGGCGCGCACCCAGCCCCTCTGAGTTGCGCCATTTATTGACGAGTCCCACTGCAGATGCTAATTACTGCGCATGCGTAGTCTGTTGTTCTCGAACTTTCTCAAAATGAGTCGGGGGGGTTGAGGGTAGTGATTTCGGTGCTGCCCCCGCCCCCATCAGAGATGCAGGGGCGATTCTGTTCCAGCCTTGTCTGTTTTTTAAGCAATTGCTCAAGATAAGGCCCAGAAGAGCGATATCCTGCCTCCGCAAGATCCTCCCTTCCAGCTACACCTTATCTCGTTAGTGTGATGACATTCTTCACACCAGGTCCTCCTGTGTCCATTGTTGGAGACAATAAGTCTTTCAACTCCTCTGTTTCTTCAAGGTCCTTCTTTGCCGAGCGTTTGAGACATTGACTCTTTCAGCCCCTCAGTCTCTTACACCTTGCATGACACAGCTGGGACCTGGTGCCCTTTCTGAGAAGTTCAGATAACAGTAGCCTGGTCTTCTGTCATCTTGCAAAAGCCATACGTGCAGCCAGGACTGTCGTTGGCGGACGCTGTCTCTGTTGGGTGATGAACACCTCGTGCCCTTCCTCTTCCTGGTGCTCGTCTGCCCGCTGACGTAGCCCAGGAGGCTCAAGAGGTGCCTCGGCAGAGGTTGGTCCTTGCCCTGAGCCACGTTCTCCCCAGCCACCTCCTTGAGAAGAAGAGCTGCTGTGTGTTGTGGTCGGGCTCTATGGAGACGCCGTCCCTGCAGGGAGATGGCTTCCTGCCTTCGCTTTCACGCGGAAGGCGGTTTCAGAAGCGCTGTGGCCCCGAGTGCAGGCAGCAGGAGAGCAACCTCGCCCAGCCCTTCCAGGCATCACCTTCTCCTGAGTTATTCCACCTCTGGGAGCCCTCGGTTGGCAGATCGCGGCTCGGGCAGCCTGGAGCTTGGTGGTTTGTCAAAAAGGGGCAATTTAGGGGGACAGGGCAGCTGGCACCCTCCATCCCAGCTGATGCTGGTCATGGGGACCCAGGCTGCTGGCTGAGACCAGCTCCGCTGGCTCCCTCAGCGCCTTCTCCGGAGCCTCTGGTAGGGCCAGCTGAGCCAGCGCTGAGGAACGTTGGGTCCAGCGAAGTCCTGCAGCGCTTCTGGCTTTTTGCTCCGGAGCCTTCCCCGGGGAGCAGAGTGGCTGACGTGCTCGCTCCTGTTGCTCCAAGGAGGCCACCTACCCTCTGCCTCTTGCCCTTGCTTTGGGGCAGCGGTTTTGTCATTTTGGCGTGACACCTGTGGCGTTTCTGCTCTGGAGAAGCCCTGCCCGCAGCACCCTGCAGCAGGCACCACCACCCATCCCCATTCACTCCCGTTGCAGGTGCCCGGTGCGAGGTGATGGGGCTGGGCCGACCTCCTGGCGCTGGGAAGAGTGGAGCTGCCCTTTTCACGCTCACCGGCCATCTTCAGGCAGAAATACGTCCCCGTGAAGCACCTCGGGGGGCTGCAGGGCAGGAAGAGGTCGTGGACCCTCAACCCTTGAAGGCTGGAGCCACGAGGGGATGCTGCTCCTGGCCAGGAGGCACCGGCGGAGTGTCCTGCTTGCCCAGGTGAAGCCACGCGGGAGGAGAAGGGCTGGGCAGGGATGCCCTCTCCTGCCGGTGGGCCGTGGATGCTGTCGCTTTCATTTCGCCTCTCTTGCTCAGGCGGTAAATCTCGCCTGACGGGGCAGGAAGAGGCACCGAGCGCCGGGAGGGGGAGGAGGCGCCGAGGCGGCGGCGCTGCCGGTTGGTAACCTCAGCGCTTCCTCCCGGCGGGGTGCCTTTCCCGCAGCGCCCAAGGATGCTGCCCTGACACCCGCATCCCCGGGAGGGCGACCCCGTGGTGCCCACCATGGCCGCGGCCCCCGGAGGGATCCCCGCTGAGCTGCAAGGTAAGCATCGCCCGCCGCCGCGCCGCCTGGGCACCGATGCCACATGGAAAGCGCCGGCACGGGGCCTGCTCGGCCCTGCTTTGCCGTGCCGGGGTTGGCAGAACCGCTTTCGGGTTCCTTGTCGGCAGCAGCTGCGGTTCAGGGGGGTCCAAGCAGGGTCTGGGGCCCCAAAACTCACATGCTTGAGGATGCTACTCGGGCCAAAAGCATCCCCAGGTGACAGCCTGGCTCCTCAAGGACGCGGTTCTCCGTGGCTCCTCCTGCCCGGTTTGTGGGTGCAGCCCGGTGCTGCTCACTCCCGCGGGCTTGGGATCCCCCAGCCAGCCTGGGAATCCCCGGCAGCTCCCCGGGGAGCACGGCCTGCCGCCCTGACCCAGCTCCCCAGCGGCGCCGGGGATGCGTGAAGTACGGCTGCTCCCAGCCGTCCCTCTGATTGAAAAAGCAAAATGCCGCGGAGATCTCGGGCTCCTGCAGCCTCGTCAGCCCCACGGAGGCTTGCAGCGAGGTGGGAAGGAGCCGGGTCGCGGCGTCCCTGCAGCCCCAGGTCCCGGCTCTACCAGGGTGGGTCCCTGGGGACATGCGGCGCGAGGCGCTGGACCCGCGGGGCTCGGCGGTGGCGTGAAACCCTGGCTTGCTTCGCGTGGCGACGGGCAGTTGTGGTTCTAGTCCCGTTTCTCCGAGCAAGAGGTGTGAATCAGGAGAGGCGGGGAAGCCTGGAGGCAGGAGGCAGGAGCGATGCTCGCGCTGGTCCACGGTGACTGTGGGAGCGACCGGTTTGCAAGCACGGGGAGGCTGGCGCACACGGCCACCCGTGCACGTCACGGCCGGGAGAGTGCCCGAAAAAACGCAAAAGCAAAATGCATCCCTGGCTGCGCCGCGGGGAGGCAGGACTTGGGGACTGCGTTGCTCCCCAGTGCTAAGTTTGGGAAGGAAGGAAGAGAAACCAGGACCCTCTGGTCGCTGAGCGCCAGCTCCCTGTGAGCAAGGCAGCACGTGCGGCGTAAAGCAGCGACCCCAAAGCCCTGCGCTTGGCCGCGGCTGCAGCCCAGGCTGCAGAAGCCGACGGGGAGGTGGGTTTGTCACCCGAGCAGCAACCGAGACCCAAAGCTGGTGAAGAAGCGCGTGGCTCAGCCGAGAGAGCAGCCAGGGTCTGACGGTCAGGGGTGGACGGAGAGGAGCTGATTCAGGCGGGGACGCAGGGGACGGCGTCCCCAAGGGCGGCAGGGCCTGTGGGACAGGGCCAGGGCTGGCGTCAGCCACCTCCCTTCATGCGGACATTGGTCTTTTCAGAGGGCATCACCGCCTTCCTGGGGACGAAGAAGGTCCTCCTGGTGATGAGCATCCAGCTGCAGGTGAAATCCAAGTACGACGACTATATCTTGGTACGTGCAGAGTCCGGCCCATTTCCCGCACTCCCGGTTTCCCCAGGCAGCCGTTCCATGGCCGCGGCGGGGGACGGGGACGGCTCCCACGTCACCGCGGTCTCTTGTCACCCTGATGTCCCTCTGCCTAGGTGCTGACGCCCTGGCGAGCCTACGTGCTGCCGGTGACGCTGCCGGTGAGGGTAAGTGCCGGGGCCCTGTGCCGCGGTGGAGCCCCGGGGCTCCCGGGAGGGCATCGCTCAGCTGTGCGGGGCACTGGGGGGGCGACCCGGGGGTCACCCAGGCCACCGGGTCTGGGAAGCCCCCAGGAGGAGGAGGAGGAGGGGGTGGAGGGGAGGGGTTTGGGTCAGGGGGCTGGTGAAGGCTGGGGGGCACGGCCGGGCACTGCCCAGGGCGTGGGGAAGGGTGGGGGCTGGGGGGCACCCTTGGGTCCCCCTTCTCCATCAGCGCCAGGGCTGACCCAGCTCCTCTCACCCACAGGTTCACAGCAGCTTCAGCTTCCTGGAGGTGAGGGAGGTGACGGTGCGAGAGCCCAGCTTGGTGAGTGGCACCGACACCCGCGGCAAACCCGGCCCGGGCGCCCGCCCCACCTTGTGCCCACCTCCCCCACGGCAAACCCTGGCCCGGAGCCCACCGCGGGGTCGGGGGTGGTCCCTGCTCCCCGTCGCCCATTGGGGGTCACCAACAATGATCCGTGAGAGCTCCGCAGGGCATCTATCCCTAAAGATTCCTAAAGAAATCCTCTTGGGGCCTCGCCCGGGGTATCGCCCTCGGGGCTGGAGGTGTGGGGAGGCACCCCAGGGTGCTGGGGGCCAGCGCGGGCGCTGCGCCTCTTCCCCTCCGGCAGCCGCGGACAGCCTGGCCGCGGCACCTCCCGCTCGGCGGGGACAAGGTGACGAGCGGCCGCTGGCTTACCGAGGCGAAGCCAAATTTAGCAGGAGGGTGTTTTAAACCCCGTTAATCCTCTTAAAGAGAGGCGCGCGCGTAGGGCAGACGCGGCGGGTGGGAGCCGTGGAGGAGAGGAACGGGGTGCCCTGGCTTGGCCGCGTGGGCTGCAGCGGGGCTGCGGTCCTCGTTAACCTCCTCTCTGCCTTGCGCTCGTTAAAGCACCACCAGCGACAGCGGCCCCAGCCTCCGAAGAGCGATTCCGCTGCTCCGCACGCTGCGTGGCTGAGCTCCGGAGGGAAACAAAGCGGAGCCAGGCAGAGCGCGAGGGGTGCCGGGGGCCGAAACCCTGGGGTGGAGCGGGGCGAGACGTCTGACTGGGTTATGGAAAACCCAGGGGTGCTATTAATCTGCAGGCAGAGCGCAGGCAGAGCGCAGGCAGGGCCGGGCCCTGCAGCCCCGGGCGCTGGCGGAAGCGCCATCCTCGTGCGGTGCCAGCAGATAATTGTCATCTCGCTCCCACGCCTCAATCAGCGCGTAATTAAATCAGGGAGCGTGTTGCCATGGGATTTTTTTTTTTTTCTGGTAGGAACCGAAAGCTAAAAATGCTTCAAAACCCGATTAGATAAATTCAGGGAGGAAACCTCTGTCCTCCAGCTGCGGCTGCTGCAGGCAGAGTCACGGCTGCTCTCGCCCCCACCGCGACGGGCTGCTTTTGCGGTAGCTTAGCTTAAATTCTGGGGAGGTTTACGCCTTGTTCTGGCACATCGCGATCTCTTGAATGTATTTTATCCGAAACGCCTGGTGCTCGCAGCCTTCCCTGTGCTTGAAGCAGCGGCTGGGTGTCTCCAGCGAGGAGCTGACGGCTGTCGCCATTGCATCTGGGGCTTTGGGGACGCCGCGTGCTGCCAGCCTGCTCAGGCATCTCCCGTCCTTTGGACCCCGCAGGTTGTCATAGAAACGGATGCAGCGTCTTACGCCTTCCGGTTCATGTCCTTCGACGATTTGGAGCAAGTTGTCATCCATGTCACCATGTCACTCAAGAAAGTCTTTCCAGACTCATCCCCCGGGTAAGGGTCTTCTGCTCCTCAGGGGTACTCCTGTAGGCACCGGAGCAACCCCTTTGCTCCGAAAAGGCCAAAATATGGGATGGGTTCACAATTAGCGCCTTTTAACGGGGAAAAAAACATATCAATGGAGGCCAGACCCTGCTCCCTGCTTGCATCCCGTTTCTGGCCACCCTCACACGCGGGGTTTGTAGCTAAGCATGAAGCGGTGGGGATGCTCTTCTCCCAGCCCACCGCCACACACCCCTCTGGTCCTTCCCCAGGACGCTGCTCAAGAACTCCCCCCCCAACCTGTACGAGAGGATCCGGCAGATCACGGACTCGCTGGAGGAAATGCTGCAGAGCAGCCCCGGGCCCTGCGGTAAGGCCTTTCCCCCCGCACGCCCTCCCCGGGCTGGGCCAGGAGGGTTGGAGCACCTTGGGGACCATCAGAGCCTGGCAGCCATCAACACCAGCTCTGCTGGCAGGACACCCGTGGTGGCTTAGGAGGGGAGCAGCCCTGCTAGCGGGGTCTGCTCTCCACCCGCCCGTGGGGTAGGGGCAGGTTTGAGGGGACGTAGCTCCCCAGAAAGGAGCAGGACAGCCGGGGGACAAGGATGCTCAGTGTCCCCCTGGGAGGGCGTGCAGCTGTGGCTGCTTCCACCCACCTCCTGCGGCATCGCGGCAGAGCCAGGGACTTCTCCTGTAGCCTGGGTTGGAGTGGGATACCTCCGTCACCGTCACGCAGTGCACCTTGGCCCCGGTAGCCGCATGGATCACGCCAAGCAAACCGCAGCCCCCGAGCTGTGCGATCACCGTTGGTCTGGCAGTGGACCGCGCAGGACGCTCCAGCCCCTTGAAGGAGGGAAGGGAGAGCCCTCACCGTCCCTTCTGAGCCCCCGCCATCCCTCTCCTGCTTCCTGCCCTCCCCAAAGGTCCTCTCCATGCTCCTGCGGGAAGGCCTGCCGCCAAGACTGCCTTCTCCTTGCAGGGGGGTTTTCGGAGACCTACGCTGCTTTGTGCGATTACAACGGCTTTGCCTTCCGCGAGGAGATCCAGTGGGTAAGCTGGTCTGTCCCGTGGAGAAGAGGTGATGACAGCGTGCCACTCGGGAAGCAGGGTGCTCAGGGGGCTGCTGGGGCTGGGAGCACCCCCAGGACACCCCCGGGACATCCCCGAGCTGGGAAGTGCTGTTTTGCCGGGCTTGAGAGCCCCCTGCCCCTTGGTGGGGTGGAAGCAAAGTGCAGGTGGGGGAGAGATGCCTTGGACCGGGTTCTTTCCCCGACTGTCACGTAAGGAGAGCCCTCGGAAATCTGGGACCTTGCTGGGTGTCCCTAGCAGAGGAGAACCCCGCTGGGACACAGCCACAGCAGGACGGGCTGTTCCCCTCCTCCTCTGGGACACTGGATCCCCCCCGCCTCTCCCCACACCCTTGTTCCCACCAGCCTGGGGGTGCGTTGCCTTCTTCTGGCCAGGCCCTGCAGAAGTGGTCCAAGACCCACCAAGCCGTCCCACCACTGTGGGCCATTGCCCTGCCAGCCACAGCGCCAGGGCAGGCTTCAGGCTTGGGGTTTAGGCAAGGGGTTCCCCGAGAGAGGGTCCCTGAGGGCTCAGCGCCCTCCAGCAGCGCTGGGCACCCGAGCCCTCCCCAGGACCAGGCGCTGAGCCCGATCCGTGTGTCCATCCATCCATCCGGGCAGGACGTGGACAACATCTACCACAGCCAGGACTGCCGGGAGTTCAACCTGCTGGACTTCAGCCATCTGGAGAGCCGGTGAGTGCCTCGGCTGCGCCGCCTTCCCCCTGCCACGCCGGCACCGTCCTCATCCTCCCCATCCGCGGCGGGAGTGGCCCAACACGCTCCTCCGCTCGCGTTAGAAGCTCTGATCGCTTTACACGCTCCAGGGCCGCCACATCTGCAGGCTGACGCTCCCCCGCACCCGACGCGATGAGCCCCATCCCATGGGGCGACGGCCCGAGAGGCCGGGCGGCCTCCCTGCTCATTTTGAACACTTAAATAAGCCTGCGAGCTGCTTGCGGAGGTGAAAGCCGAACGTCACGGCGGTTTCTCGCAGCTCGTGTCTGTCAGGTGTTTCCCTATGCAAAGCAGCTGGTGCCGCTCGCCTCCCCGAAACTTGGCACTGCTCCCTCCCAGCACCCCAAAGATCTGCCATAACCTAGAGCGGGGCCGCGGGCTCGGGCTGTGCCCGGAGCTTTCCCCGTGGGGCTCGGCCACGTCTCCATCCCGAGAAAGATGGAGCAAGGGCGCAGCTCTGGGGGAAGGCGTCCGCTGGGCTGAGGCACAGCGGGTCGAAGTTCTGGGCTAAGCAGTTTGGGGAACGGAGGATCTGTCTTCAGTTGGCCAAAAAGGAGACGGTTTTAGAGATCTCTTTGGACCAAGAAGTCAAAAAGAAACTTGTTTCCACTCGAGCAAAACCTGTGTTGTTCTTTACACGAGACTTCAGAATTAAAACAAAAAATACCCCAGAGGTTTTGACAGAAGCGTGCAAATATTACAATTAATTTTATTTCCCCTGAGGGAATCATCTGGGGAAGCTGAGCTGTGTTTGTGGGTTGCTTTAAACTCATGGACCCCAGCCCTGCTCCGTTGAACGGTGTGTTGGGGCACCCCGGGGTTGGGTGTGTTGGGGCTGGGTGTGTTGGGGCACCCATCTGGGACCAGGCCTGGCTCAGCCTGGCCCCTGACTCCCTCGTCCTTGTCACCCTGCAGAGACGTGGCGCTGAGCGTCGCCGCCTTGTCCTTCAACCTCTGGTTCACCAAGCTCTCCTGCAAGGACTTCAGGCTGGTGAGTGCCAGTGCGGCGGCGCTGGGCACGCCGGAGGTGGCTGGGTTTCCAGAAAGGCTTTCTTCTCCCCTGCCAGAACCAGGAGATTTCGGAGCAGCTGCTCTACATGCTCAGCAAATCGGTGATGCTGGAGGAGCTGGTGCTGGAAAACAGCGGGTTGAAAGCGTAAGCAAAGGCGTTGCAGGGCCCTGGCGCGGCGGTGAGCAGGGTCTCGGCAGCCTGGCGGTGCTCCCCTCGCGTGCGTGGAGCAGGGGGGTCTGCGCACCCCTGTGCCGGGGGGGCTGGTGCCCCATCCCCTCCGCAGCACAGAGCTCACGGGGAGCAGAGACCCCCTGTAGCCTGGAGGCCAGCGAGCATCGCCCGCCTTGGAGATGCTCTGCTTCCTCCTGCTGGCTCCTCAGACAGAGCCAGCTCTGCCACACAGACAGCAGCTGGTGGCACGTCCCCGTAAGGCTACGGGGTTGGTGGTCACGTCTCCCGGAGGTGGCCGCACCTTGCTCAGATGGGTGGCCCTTCTCCCCGCAGTGACTTTGCGCAGAGGATGGCCCAGGCGCTCAGCAACCATCCCGACTCCGTCCTGCACACCATCAACCTTGCTGGCAACCAGCTGGAAGACAGAGGTACCCGACTTCTGGGCCAGGATGAGTTTCCACCTGTGAAAACCCATGTTGAACTCTGGATCCCACCGGCAGCTGCCCTCTGCCCCGGGGGCTCTAGCTCAGGGTGGGACGGACAGACACCCGCCAGCGCTGGCACGGCTGCTCAGGGCTCTCTGCTCTTTCATCAGGGATTGTTGCCTTCAGCCGGCACGTGGAGAAGAGTCCCAAGGGTCTGCAGAGCCTCAGCGTGGCCAGGACCATGCTTACCGCCAAAGGTACAGCCCGACAGCCCCTGCCGTGTTGGGAGGCTGGGCACGACGGTGCTTGGGGACAAGCTGGCGCCAAAGGGGCGGCTGGAGGGGCTGCAGGGACACCCCGGAAAGGGCATCTTCAAGGACGCGTTGTCCTGCTGCCCCAGCTGTAGCGAAGTGCCCCTTCCTCTGCTCCACGGCTCTCCCCGGTGCAGGGGACCCCCACGTATCCGTCTCTCCCCCTCTCCTCGAGCAGGGATGAGCACATTGTGCAAGGCCCTCGCAGACAACAAAGCCATCGGATCCTCCTTCCGGCACTTGGACCTCTCCGGGAACCCCGGCACCCTGGCTGGGGACGACATCAGCGTGAGTGCCGGCGCTGCGATGGGTTGGCACCACCCGGGCTCTGTCCCCGGCACGGGCTCGATGGCTTCGGTCCCCTGGGGTCTGCACCCCAGAGACGGGGAAGTCACGGCTGCGAAACCTCCCTGCCTGCTGGGGATGTCAACCTGCGTCTCCTCGTGGGAGGGTGGGAGATGCCACCTGGAGCGAGGCGGCGTCCCAGGAGCGAGCAGCACGGGGCTGGGTCCCTCTGTGCGGGATTCATCCCTGTGCTCAGCAGGAGGGAGGAGGCAGGCTGGAGCTGGGATTCCTGGGCTCGGGGTGCTGGGTGGGGGGATCAGGGTCCCGGGCAAAGCCGCTGAGCCCTCTCTGCCTGCAGAACCTGCAGAGCCTCCTCTGCCAGTGCCGCTCGCTCTCCCACCTCAGCCTGGCTGGCACAGACTGCCCTGTGGATGCCGTGAGTACCTGCATGGGGGTCCTGACAGTGAGCCCCTGCCCTCAGCCCCCCGCTCGAAGCTGTGCCGCGCTGCCGGGGGGTGCTGCCGCCCCATCCCAGCTGCCGTAGTCGGGGGATTTGGGGCTCAGCAGGAGGAAGAAGGGAGCCCCAGCACGGGGCAGACCCCCTTAGCCCCCCCCGCAGCTCATCCCCTACCATCACCCATCCCTCCCTGCGCTGTGTGAGGGGCCGCAGCGTCGGCTGGGTGGTCCTTGACACGGCTCGCATCCCCACCCCGGCAGCTCTTTGGAGCCCTGGTCCACGGGTGCCACACCAGCCTCGTCCACCTGGATCTCTCCAAAAACGTCTACTCCCACAAGTAAGCCCCTGGGACGGTGGGAGGGGAGCGCAGTGACCAGGCGGGTGGCCGGGTGGCAGATGACGCCACGTTGCGCCTGTCCTTTTCAGGAGGGTGAAAACCATCTCCCCTGACATCAAGGAGTTTTTCAGCCAGGCCCGTGCCCTCAGGAACGTCTCCCTGGCGGGTACCAAGCTGCCGGCGGATGCTGTAAGGTGAGGTGGGGCTGCGAGTCTGCCGAGGGGGATGGATTTGGGGTGAGCGTGGTCCAGGGGGGACCTCGCTCAGGGCTTTGCGTGTCAAGGGGGCTGGATGGGGCTGTGAGAAGCAGAGCTCTGCTTGCCAGGGAGGGATGTCTTCTCCAGTGCCCTGCTCCTGCTGCCTGGACCGTTGGGGGGTGCCCCACGGCGGGCGCTGGTGCCCGCGTTGCTCACGCCGATGGGTGGCTTTGGTGACTCTTCCAGGGCATTGCTGCAAGGGCTGGCAGACAACAGTCACATCAGTGACCTGCGCCTGGACCTCAGCAACTGCGAGGTGAGGGGCCAGCACCCGTGGGTGCCATCAGCCCAGCCAGGGGGTCCCACTGCGGCGGTCGAGGGGCAGCGAGGGGCTCGCTCCCTGTGCGGGAAGGTCCACGCTTGTCTGGCGTGGGGCTGGGGTGACCTTCCCGACGGCAGGCTCTCGTTTGCAGGGCTCGGCGCCTCCCCTTGTACTGATGTCTTGCTGTTTCTTCCAAGCTGAGATCAGCGGGGGCCCAAGTCATCCAGGATCTCATCCCCGACGCCAGCTCCATCAGCGACCTGGACTTGTCTGACAATGGTAGGTTGCTTTTTTCCCAGCCAGGAGAAGATCTCCTCCATCTGTGGGTCCAGCCACCACGGGCCGTTTGGCAGAGGCCAGCTCAGCCCCAGCATCGCGTGAGGTAGGGTCCCACCGGGCTGGCAGCACCCTTGTACCCATCAGAGGTCTGTTCGGCCAAGGCCAGCTCAGCCCCAGCGTCTCGTGAGCCCATAGGTGTCCCCAGGGAGGTGCGTAGGCTCTATGGCACTTGCCTGCCGCTTTACCGTGCTGGCTAAGGCAACGTTAAACTGCACTTGTCACCTATAAAAGTCTGTCAGCAGCACCCGCCGCAGCGTTACGGGCTGTGTCTCATGGGGATGAAGGCACCCAATGGCCAACAGTGGATTCCTGCCTGAGAAATTACCACCTTGTCAGGCTTTTTATGGAGTTTTCCCCCCAAACCGATGACCCCTCCGCCTTCCCCGAGGCGGGCAGCCTTTACGTGTGCTCTTCTCCCTCCGCGGACGTCCTTCCCCGCGTGCCAGGCCTCTTCCATCACCTCCCAGCGTTGCGTCCCGTGGCGGGCAGCGGTGGTGGCCCTCGCCTCTCATTCAGAGAACGCGTCTCCAGCACGGGGCGTGGGGCGATTTCTTCGTCCCCTCCTGCCTTAGGTCTTGCCAAAAATTCTTGTTTCACATCTGTCTTGGTACAAGCCTCTTCAGCTCACTGAATCCGAGGTGGTCTCGCGTTGCTAGCTCAGGGTTTGAAGCGCTGAGAAGGTCTCCCTGGGCTGAAACTCTTCCCACCCCCCTGCAGGAGTTTGCAGCCTCTGCCATGGGCGAGCAACTCTAATTATCACAAATATCACCTCTGCCAGCTCTTAATTTCACCCAAAAGGCCCCAAACCTTAAAGCAGCCTTGCTGAGATCTCACTGCAGACCGTGCCGAGCCCCGACAGCCAGATGCCTCTGGGAAAGCTGCCGTGGTTTGGTCATTCAAAAACCTGTTGGAGCCACCAATGCTCCAAAAGCTCACTCTCTCCCCCAAAATCTCCGGCCAACCTTTGCCAAAATGTGCTTCTACTCTTGGCTTTCCCGGCGGAGCAGCTCTGTGCCGGAGGGACAGCCCCGTAGGCGGGTGCCTCGGCTGGCAGAGCGGCTGGGCGCGCAGGTCCCTGCCCGCGTCCCTGCCCCGTGGGAAGGACGTCACCTTTGCTTGCCCAGTTTCCCTGGGGGTGCTGCAGCCGTGAGGCTGGGAGTACAGGCAGCTGCCTGCAAGCTGCGAGAACTCCTCCCATGTTGTCCGGGGGGGGTGATGAAGGGCGCATCCCTGCGGGGTGGCAGAAAGCAAGCGCCGTCTCTAGCTCCGTAAGCGCTCGGCACAGCCTTGGCACCCCGAACAGCAGGAGTCCCCAGGGCGGGTGCTCCTCCCCTGGGGTGACTCCCCGGGGACCCCAGCTCTGCTCAGGTCTTCAGTCTCCTTGGGGGAGCCATGAAAAGGAGGAAGATGCTCAGGAGTTGCTCTGGGCATCTCTCTGCCCTCCCACGGTGGCATCTTGGTGGCTCTGCAGGTCTCCCATGAGGGACCGCCTTGGGGCCACCTCTGTGGACTGCTCGGAGCATCCCGGTGGGTGTCTTCCGTCTCTCGCAGGCTTCGACCCCGACATGGTGACGCTGGTGCTCTCCATCGGCAGAAGCAAGTCCATTAGGCACGTCTCTCTGGGGAAAAACTTCAACATCAAATCCAAGTAAGTGCAACGTCACAGCGCCCGGGCCAGGAGCCGTCCTGGCACCGTGCACCCGCCTCGCCTCTCCCGTGGGCTGGTGGGGAATGCCGGGGATTGCCCGCCCGGCCTGCCTGCTCCATCCCGACAGGGACCCTGGGGCCGCGGGGGACCGTCACCTGCTCCGGGCACAGCCCCTGTGGGACCGCGGGCGCTGCAGGGACAAGGCACAGCCCCCGTGGGACCGCGGGCGCTGCAGGGACAGGGCGCAGCCTGGGGCAGGAGCGGGAGGGCGGCCGGGGCTCTGCCAGCTGGGCTGTGGCCCCGGGGACGGGGGGATGCGCGTGTAACCCCCCTCCTGTCCCACAGGGAGGGGCTGCTGGACGTCCTGCACCGCATCGTCCAGCTCACCCAGGAGGACGACTGCGTAAGTCCAGCCTGCCCTCAGTCGCCCCAACCACCCCACCCGCGCCCTCGGTCGCCCTCCGCTCCCACCGGGCAGCCTCCACGCCGGGGTGCCATCCGGATCCCTCCCAGCACAGGCTGGGAGCAAACCTCCCTCCCTCCTTCTGCCATCCGAATGCTTCTGCTCTTATTTTCCTCCGTCTGAAGCAGATGCTCAGACAGAGAAGCGAGAGCTTTTCCCGTTCATCTGGGAAGGCGGGAGCCTGTGTCTGGCTAAAGGCGCAGAGGAGATGCTTGGTGTAGCCTGGCTGCAGCCCAGCTTTCCAAAAAAACCTCTTCCCTCCTCACTGCCTGCCAGGCAGCTGAGCTGGATCCCAGGGTGTTGCCTAAGCACCTGTTGCCCTCCTCTTTCTTGGGGTTCAGCGTGACTCGTCTCCCCAAAGCCAGCACCGGGCACCCCCAGCAGCTGCCCACGCAGCAGACTCCAGGGATGGAGCCTGCGTCTGCAGGCGTGACACACGTCCTGACGTGTGTCCTGGCCACCTCTCCCCCTCCTTGTCCCCTTCCCAGCCTCTCCAGTCCCTGTCGGTGGCCGAATCGCGCCTCAAACTGGGAACCAACGTCCTGCTGAGCGCCCTGGGCAGCAACACCAGCCTCGTCGCTCTGGACATCAGCGGCAACGCCATGGGGGACACGGGGGCCAAGATGCTAGCCAAGGCCCTGCAGATCAACACAAAGCTCAGGTACCAGCAGCCCGCTTCGCCCTGTGGGTGCCCTCCCCACCTGGTGCCGGGTGGCCCTGACACGGTGCTCCCGGTCGTGATGCCGATGCCGTCAGAGGGGGCTTGTCACGGCCCCTGGTGACCACGGCTGTGGCCCTGGACCGTTCCTGGCGCACAGTCAGATGCTGTGACCGTATCTCACGCTCATGGCGGTGCTGGCAGGGGACATGCGAAGGGCAAGACTGCAGCTCCAGCCCTGCCTCGGCACTTGCCGGCTCTTTGCCAGGCTCCTATGCAGCCCGGGATGCTGCAGCCGGACCTTGCAGGCACTGCCCTCACCCCACGCTCTGGCAGCAGTTCCTAAAATGCCATTTTTTGACCACATTGAGTCCGCACGGGCACGGCAGGGGTCTCTGCAGGGCAACAGGGAAGGGTCTCCCAGCCAGGGCTGTTTCTCTGGGGGACGTCTGGCCCTGCCAGGAGGATGGTGACCGTGTCCTCCCTGCCCTTCACTCCCTCCCGGCACCCAGGTACTTTACAGCTCCTTGCAAAGGCCAAGTTTAGGTTTTGAATATTGAGATTCAGATTTTTCACCCCGTTTCCAGGCTTTCTGGTGCCTGGGGTCAGCCTTGGGCTCACTCCTCCTGGCACCCGGCGGGTGGGCACCCACCTCTGGGCCACGTGCGAGCGGGCAGGGCTCACCCGCATCCTCCTCTTTGCAGGACTGTGGTTTGGGACAGGAACAACACAACCGCCCATGGGCTCCTGGAGGTGGCTCAAGCTTTGGAGAGGTAAGGAAGGAGCCGCTTGGTCCTCCTGGCTTGCTACTGCCGTGCAAAAGAGCTTCTGGCACCAGGAGGTCACCGTCCCCAGAGCCTCTTGTCCCCTTGAAGCAGCAAGTACGTCACACAGTTGCATACAGGTCCCAAGGGAGTGGGTCCACAGCTCGGGCCCTGCAGCCCGTTGGGTGACGGCACCTTCGTTACCAACCTCAGGGTCTCCCCTGGGCTCTGCATCCCAACATGGCACAGCCCCGCGTTGCCCGAGGCAGCCCCACGAGCGCGGGGGGATCTGCTGCTGGTGGAGACGCGATGCGATGCTCCTCCCTGCCTGTGGAAGACGGGTAGATGTTGTCCTCCTGCCGAGCACACCGTCAGGTCTGGTGCTTGGCCGTGTAGGTGCTCTGGAGGCCTGAAGAAAGAGGGGTGGATGGAGAGCCCGGGCGGGTGGTCACTGCCACCCCGTCAGGGTTTGCTGCTGGCCAGAGTGTGGCCGTCCCCGTCAGCAGGGCGAGGGAGGGGATTCTGCCCCTCTGCTCCGCTCTGGGGAGACCCCCCTGCAGTGCTGCCTCCAGCTCTGGGCCTCAGCACAAGAAGGACACGGACCTGCTGGAGCGGGGCCAGAGGAGGCCACGGAGATGATCCGAGGGCTGGAGCCCCTCTGCTATGGAGACAGGCTGAGAGAGTTGGGGTTGTTCAGCCTGGAGAAGAGAAGGCTCCGGGGAGACCTTCCAGCAGCCTTCCAGTACCTAAAGGGGGCTACAGGAAAGCTGGAGAGGGACCTTTGTCAAGGGCATGTAGTGATAGGACAAGGGGTGATGGCTTTAAACTGAAAGAGGGGAGATTGAGATGAGATATAAGGAAGAAATTCTTTATTGTGAGGGTGCTGAGGCCCTGGCACAGGTTGCCCAGAGAAGCTGTGGCTGCCCCATCCCTGGAAGTGTCCAAGGCCAAGCTGGACAGGGCTTGGAGCAACCTGGTCTAGCGGGAGGTGTCCCTGCCCATGGCAGGGGGGTTGGAACTAGATGATCGTTAAGGTCCCTTCCAGCCCAAACCATTCTGTGACTCTATGATCTCCAGGGCTGGACCCTGGGGCAATGTCCGGGCTGCCGTCGGGTGGGCTCTGGACCGTCGTCAGGCCTGCGGAGAAACGCAGCGTGGGGCTGAGCGCGGGAGGCTGACGAGGGGTCCGGCGGCACCCGCTCACCCCCGCGCTGCCTCGCAGGAACTACACCCTCAAGTCGATGCCCTTGCCGATGAGCGACGTGGCGCAGGCGTACCGCAGCAACCCCGAGAAGACGGAGGAGGCGGTGCACAAGGTTTGGGGGGGGCAGGGGCCGCGGGCTGGGGGCCACCGACGCCAGCAGCTCACGGCCTCTTGCCCGCTGCAGCTCCAGTCCTGCCTGACGAGGAACCAGCTGCGGCGCACGCTGCCCGCGCAGACCTTCCGGCTGCAGCAGGGCATCCTCACCACCTCCTCCGAACAGGTCTGCCGGCCAAATCGCGGCGCGGGGCTGCCCTCCCCCGCCCCAAACAGCCCTGCCTAGCTCGTGGGAGCTCTTGCAGGCAGCACAACCCCTCTTTCCCTGTTCCTGAGCGGAGGGCAGAGAGGGCCGGAGGGGCGAGAGCGGGGCCAGGCAGAAAGGGTATCACTGAGATCCCTCCCGGGTGCATCCACGCCTTTCATGCGTACGCAGCGCTGGGATCTCTCGCCGCTACGCTACCCCACGCGGCGTGTTCCCGGCTCCCCGTGCACGCTCGCAAGCAAACCCCTGCCATGTGGCGTCCCCAGGGAGGCTCTGGGGGCTGCAACCTGCCCGTGCCCCCGCTTGCCCCGTCGGGCAGCGCCAGCACATCCTTTCTCCGGGAAAAAGTCGCGGCAGGGAGGGGAACTGGCAGTGCTGCTCCGGCGTCGGTGCGTGATGCAGCCTCTCTGCGCTCCAGATGGTGAACGAGATCTGCCTGAGCGTGCAGAAGCACGTCGACATCCTCAGCGCCTGCCCGGGCAGGGAGGCGGAGGCGGACATCCTCTGCGCAGAGGAGGCCATCAGGAACGCCAACCTCTCCGTCAGCGTGAGTCTGCCGCGCCGGGAAAGCCCTCGACTCGCCCGGCTTCGATTCAGGATCGAAGCGGGTTATTGATTAGTTAATGACATAATTAACCAGCAGTCGGGGAACAGCAGAACCGTCAATGCGACAGATGCACATCACCGAGCTCTTGCAAAATGATAAAGAACAGCTGCGAGTTTCTGAATCCCCTTCTAGAACGAGTCCCCGAATGCTCTTAAGCCCACGCGCAGACGCACACGGGTGTGCGCACCCCCGGGAGCTGGGGGTTACAAGCGCACCCCCTCTTCAGCTCGGGCACCCCTCCGTGGGGAGGCGGCTGCCCCAGCTTTGGGCACGCCCTGCAACCCACGGCTGCCCACGCGGGTGAGACCCACTCCCCGCATCCCCGGGGTGTCCCTCCTCGGGGCACCCTCGTCCCGTCCCGGCTGGACGCAGCCCAGGGATGAGGATGCTCCGTCAGCCCGTGATGAAGGCCACCACGTTGGCTGGGCAGCTCCTGGCTTTGATCCTCCTGGTCCCACTTCTCTCTCCCCGTCGCACCTTTTCCTCCTCCGCTACTTCTCAAACCGCCTCCTTTCCCTTTTTCCCAACTCTTTTGGCACCCCCCGGGGTATTTAATGCAGCAGGGACAGGATTGAAGAGGACAGTGCTGATGGTGGAAAGGTGGGGAAAGGGACAGGAAAGGATCTTCCCCGACACGGGCAGCAGCGTGGCTGGGTGCGGGGGGGGGAAGGAGGGTCAGGGGGTGGTGGGGAGCAGTTGAGGGACCAGCGGGGGGGACGCAGGGACCGTGAGGGGCCAGGATGCCCAACCCTGGCCCAGCAAAGCCCGAAGGTCACCGGGTCTCCCCAGCTGACGCAGGCGATGCTCCTCCCCGGGGCAGCCACGGATGCAGGCTGCGCACGGAAGGGTGGAAAGCAAGGCCGAGGTGCCACGGGATGACCCCCCGCCGTCTCTCTTCCCACGGCAGATCCTGCCCCTCTTGTACGAAGCGGGAAACAGCCCGTACCAGAACAGCAAGCTGCAGCACAAGCTGGAGTGTCTCACGGAGGAGGCGTCGCAGACCTGCGGCCGGGAGATCCAGGTGGGCGCCCGTGGGGAGCTGCCGGTGGCACGGGGACGCTCGTCAGCCTTGGCCCGAGGATGAGGGACACGGTGTCTCCTGGAACCCGTGTGAACCCTGATAGAAAAGACACTGCAAACTCCCTTTCCTCCCCAAACTTCAGGCGATCATGCAGGCAGCGCTGGACACGGCGCACAGCCTCTGCCCGGCCGTGGTGCAGAAGAGCGGGGTGAGGGACCAGCTGGTCAACGCCATGTCGGAGCGGATCTACCTCCAGGACCACCTGAACCTCAGCGCCGTGCTGGACCAGATGATCACCGATGTCTTCAGCAAGCTGAAGTGGGTGACGTGCCGTTCTTCCTCCTCGCTCGGCAGCTGGCGCTCGCCCCCGGGGCCACGTGGGAATTTGGGGGGCTCCCTACCGACTGCTCCCCTCCCCGCGTGGTGGGGGTGTGCTGGGTCCTGCTGCTGCCTTTTCCCAGCGGTGGCTGTGCTTCCCGCACACGTCCCCTTCGGATGTGTCCCTAGGGAGCTGGGAAGTACCACGGGGTGATGGTCCCTGCAGGCACATCCCCGTGGCTGGCAGAGGGGACCCCGCGAGCATCGATGGGGGGGATGCGCTCGGCATCCTTCATCCCAGCCGGCACCTGCTCCCGTTTCCTGCTCCGGCAGCACGTGCCCAGCGAGCCGGAGCCAAGGGCATGTCCCGGGTGCCCCTCGGGTGCCGCAGCCAAGCATCCGTCTCCCCAGAAAGGCTGTCCCTGCGGGGCTGGCCCTGACACCCCTCTCTCTGCTCCCAGGTGAAATCAAGCTGTCCGTCACAGCCGCTGTGGCCGACTGCATCGTGGACGCCGTGCTGGGAGACCTGACCGTTGCCCAGTGCAAACTGGTGAGCGCTGGGGGCTGCCCGCCCCTGCGGGACAGGGATGCGGGACCGGGATGCGGAATGGGGGGTCTGGGTACCCTGGCATTGCCCCGGTGCTGGCCACCGCAGCGACCGCAGATGTGCTGGCCAGGAAGCAGGACAGGTCCCAGCCAGGCTGTGTTCCCTCCCAGGCAATCCTCTCCTGGCGTGGTCACCGCGACATCCACGTCCTGAGTGAAGTCCGGGGGCTGCCACGTAGTGGGGGGTGCCAGGGTGAAGCCGGGCACCGGGGTGAAGCCAGGCACCGGGGTTGAAGCTGGGCACCGGTCGCTCCATGCAACCAGGGCAGGCGTGGGGCAGCTGCGCGGGGCCGGCAGCCGGCTAATCAGGCCTAAATCCGCTCCGCAAATCCAGCCGCGGGTAGGGAGCGGAGCAGCACGGAGCACGCAGGGCAGCCGGGCGTGCTTCAGCCCCTGGGATAATTTAAGCACTTCCTAATGGTTTTAGGCAGAGAGCCTCCCCAAGCAGGGGCTCGACCTCCCGGCGCTGCTGCCGGAGCCGGCTGAGGACGATGCCACCGCGCCTGGCGAGGGGCAGGAATCCTCCAGACCTCGCTGCGGAGGTAGGTATGGTCCAACCCCGCTGCCGCCGCGTGATGCCCGCGCTATAACTGCCTTTTATCCGCCTTACCGGATGATGTCCAGGCTTAACGACGTGGCCCCTCCGGGTGCCACGCTCCTCCGGCACCCCCCAGGGCAGCGCTAAGGCATCGGTGCCGGGAAATGGGACCGTTAGCCGCCTGCCTGCGCTGGCCTGCCCTGCCGGCACCCGGAGCGTGTCCTTGGCGGCGGCCTGGGCTGGTTCCCGGCCACACGCAGCCCCTCTGCCTGGCCGTTGCTTCGGGACCTGGGGGTCCGCACAGCGTGGGGTCCCAGCCAGGAAAGCATCCGATCTGGCATTGCGAGCGGTTTCGGTGCCGAAGCAAGATGAAAGGGTGCAGCCCTGGGGGGCTGGGGGCAT
This sequence comes from Phoenicopterus ruber ruber, assembly GCA_009819775.1. Taxonomy (NCBI): domain Eukaryota; kingdom Metazoa; phylum Chordata; class Aves; order Phoenicopteriformes; family Phoenicopteridae; genus Phoenicopterus; species Phoenicopterus ruber. The sequence continues at coordinate 1,296,376 of CM020227.1, forward strand.
GGAGGGATCGCACCATCACCGGGCCCAAGCCTGGCTGGCTCCGGCTGCCGCGGGATGCTGCTTGCCACGGCCAGCTTGTCAACGCTGAGGCCACCAACGTCCCTCTCTCCCCGCAGTACAAGATGGGCCCTGCGGAGGAAAAACAAGCATTTCAGGAGCATTCGGCCCACGCCGACCGTGAGAAGTAATGGCCACCGCGCGGCTTTTCCTCTGCCCCGGCTCTGTGAGCGCCGTGCCGCCTCCGCCGGGGCAGGGCAGGGGGTGGGGGGGCTCGCAGCAGCGAGCCGGGGGGCTGATGGGCAGAGTCCACCCACGATGATGCTCCAGGCTTGCGGGCAGAGCCTGGCAGGGATCCGGCCCCTTCCGCGAGTCTCTCCCATGCCATGGTGTGGTCTGCAGGCAAAGCTCACCTCCAGCTCGCTCTGTGCTGCTTTTGGGGCGCTGGCTGGCTCAGCACCAGCGAGTAGCAGGGTGAAAGCCCTGAGCTCCCTCCCCACGCAGCCGGGCAGGGGCGGGAGGTTTGTCCAGGAATCCGGATGCCGCGGCATCTCCTGCGCCGTCCCGGGGACCACCGTGGGCACTAGGCATCACTGACCCACCCGGCGCTCCCGGGGACCCAACACAGCGGGGAGATGTTGCCCGTGGGCGCTCCTGGTGCTGGTGCTGAGCTGCCCCAGGCCTCTCTGCCGCCGGCGTTGCCCCACGGAGCCCTGCGTGCCCGGGGCGGGGGGGACAGGATCCGGGGGGCTGGGGGCAAGGAGCAGCTGATGGGCGACTTCTGCTTTTTGGGGCTTTGGCTGAAGCAGAGCTGGAGCCTGGCATCCCGGTGGCCCCAGGGGACCCCCGATGTCCCCGCGCCCAGCAGCATCCTGGCCCCCTCCAGCGGGTAACCGGGGGGGTGAGGAGCCACCTGCAGAGCAAAAGGGGGTGCGTTTGTGGGTGCCGCTCGCTGAGCCGGCGCTGGCAGAGCTTGTGCCGTGCCACCGCTGCTGGCTGCAGGGGCCGGCTGGGTCCCTGCCGGAGCATCCCCCGCCCCCCGCACCCCCCCCATGCACGCAAACCTCTGGGGACCGTGGCAGGCTCCGGCTACGCCGCAAAGCTGCTGCCCCGGGGGCCGCCGCGCAAGCTCTCGGTGGGCACGGCCACGCTCCCCTCCCGCGGCGTGCACGGCACGGCGCAGCCAGCACCCTGCTGACCCTCCGCGCGTGGGCGAAGGTGACGGCAGCGACGACAATGATGATGATGATGGGGAGGCCTGGCGAGGCCGGGTACCAACCGGGGCCCTCTCGCCCCTCGTAGGTGTCATCGGAGCTGGAGCCGGTGGTGGGTAGGGACGCCAGCGGGCTCCGAGCTCACCGGGCGCCGCCGTCACTCAGCCCCGCCGCGCCGCCGGCACGCCCTGCCTCCACAAAGGATGCTGAGCCTGCGAGCGGCTCGCTCCCTCCACGCAGCCTGCCACCGCCGCCGGATCCCTTATGGACCTGCCGACCGCCGGCGAGAAGCTGGAGCACTGCACCAAAGCCAGGCCCCGGCCCAACCGCCGGCACAAGCAACCGCCCAGCAAGCCGAATGTAAGGGGGGGGGGGGGCGGCGGCAAGGGAAGGGGGGGGGGATTTGGGGCTTTTTTTCCCGTTTTTTGGCTGTTAGGTGAATTATTGCAGTCAGTATTTGTTGCAAGGCAGGAAAACGAGATGCGCGGAGCGCGGCTGGTTTGTCATCCTGCATTCAGCTGCTGCCGGAGCCCCCCTTTGGGGAGGGGGGGCAGCCTGAAGGTGGGCCAGGGGGGCTGGGGGGGGGCCAGGGAAATCAGCCATCCCCTTTCCTGCTGCACGCCGGGAGATGCCGAGCGGTGGTGGAGCCGGCAGGGAGGCGGGGGGGAAAGGCAAAAAACCCCAGAGTTTGGGCGCAGAGGGCGGCGCCTTCGGCAATGGCTCCGGCTGCCTCTCTCCTCCTGCGCCCAATTTGCTCCCCCCCATCAAACCCCACGGGCCCCGAAGCGCCGGCGCCTGCCGCGGCTCCCGTGATGCTGGTGGGGCTCCGCCGGCTGCGGTGGGGTGGGTTTCGCCTCCCCTCCGCCCAAAGGGCGAGCGCCTGGGGATCCTGCCTTCGCAGCCCCCTTCCCATAGGAAAAGTAACTTTTGGGTGCAGTCGGCGGAGAGTTCGGCTCCGTCGCCATCCCCAGGGCCGGATCCTGCCGGCGTCACCTCGTCCCCAACGCCACCGTGATGCAGCTGGATCCTTCCACCCCGCCGGAAAGCCCCGGCTTGCACGGCCGCGGCGATGCTTGCCCTCGGGCCACGGTGGGACCAGCGCTGCCGCGGGGCCGGAGGAGAGACGGGAGCCGCTTCCCGCGGGCAGGGCGCGTGCCGGAGGCCGGCAGGGCCAGGCAGGGCCGGGGGGCCATACACCTCGGCACGCTCCGCGCAGCGGGATGGGCACGCTCGGCACCCAGGGCTGGCCAAGCCTCGAGCGAGGAAAGGCTTGATGGATGTGATGTGACAGGGCGAGCAGATCGCGGATGGCTGGACGGCTCCGGAGCGGCATCAATCCAAGCCGTAATGAAAAGTCGTTATGGATTGAAATGCCACCGATGGGGAAGCGCCTCCCTCTCATCGATAGGAAGCCACCGTGCGGTGCCACGTGGCGGGGCGAGGAAGGTGCCGTGGAGGAAGGCTTGCCCGTGGCGTGGACCGCTTTGCCATGGGGATGGAGTAGGTGGCCTTCATCCCGGCCGTGGTGGCACTCCAAGGTTGGACCGAGGATGAGCATCAGCCTGAAGGACGCAGACGCGGGTCCGCGCGGGGCACCCGCTCCATCACCCACCAGCAGCGTGGGCGTCCCCTCCCTGGAGCGCGGACGGAGGGAGCATCCCCACCACGGGCTTCTCCCACGGGGCAGCAGGGGCGGAGACCTGGCCTGGCTCTAGGAGGGCTTTTGGCAGGATCTGCCATCGTGTGGCACCGAGGAGGGACAGAGGCACCTTACGCGTGCCACAGCCCAGCCGCCGTGCCGGGGAGCCACTAGCACCCCGCACGTGGCACCCTGGGGGCCGGCCGCCGAGCTGCCCTGCCTGCACAGGCCGGCGAGGGGCTGGCAGGAGCCCGGGACGGGCTGGAGCTCCCGATGCCCCAGGGATGTGCCAGGGTCGGAGCTGGGATGCAACTACCACCGCTGCGGTCTGGCTTTGTGCTGGGCGCACGGCGAGACGGAGGGTGCCAGCACCCATCCCGCGCAGGCACCCGCTTGTGCGCCCGCGTGTCTGCGGGGGGTGTCTTTGCCCCGCGCCGGGCTGACGGCCGCGCTTGCTCGCAGGTGCAGCCCGTGGCCTGCGAGAACAGCGAGGACAGGAGCATCACCCGCGTGGACGAGGTGGCTGGAGGACTTCTTTGCCAAGAGCTCTCCCGGAGGAGCTGCCGTAAGCCTGGGGGGGGGCCCGGGGGCCCCGCACCCGCGCCAGCCCCGGGATTTCACCTACCCTGCAAACGCTGCTGGTCCCAGTGCCGGGGGGTGCGGGGGAAAACCTCCCTCCCTGCGGCGGGCACCCAGCTGGCGCAGCTCCCTGGGGACTCGCCGGGGCACGGCTGGCGGGAGGGCTGGGATGCGGCTACGGGGCGCAGGATGCGGCCAGCGCCCCGCTCACCACGGGCCCGGGGAGGGGGCTGTGGGCCTGTCCCATAGCGGGGAGGCAATGGGCAGCACCCACGGGGTCACAGTGGCCCATCTCGCGTGGGGTGTCTGGGTCTGGATCCACCCCTTTGGGGTGGGCGGGGGGGGGGGAATGAGGCCTTAGCCCCCTGGCAGCCCAGAGCTCACCTTTCCCAATGCTTCATCTCTCCCCAGCCCCACGGCTCCGGAGACCTGCCCGGGATCGGCCCCTCTGGCCCCCTCCGGCTCCTCGCACCCTCAAGAAGAAAATTGGGAATTTTTTTGCCTTCAAGAAACCCAAAATCCAGCCGGGGCTCGAGGTGTGAGAAGGAGCCCGAGGGCGGCCCCGCAGCCCCCAGGAGCAGGCGCTCGATGCTCAGTGACATTTTACGGGCCCCCAGCAAGGCGGGCGAGGCGAGCAAGCCGCTGAGTAAATCGGAGGAGGGGGGGCTCGCTGCGAGCCCCGGGCAGAGCCCGAGCACTGCCAGACCCCCGATGCCGCCCGCAGGATCCGGCCCAAGTACTCGCGGGAGGGCAAATCCCAGTCGCTCATACTGCTGTCCGGGGAGGACGAGGACGCGCTGGGCGTCAGGCACGACAAGGTAAGCGCTGTCACCGTCACCGAGCCGCCACCGCTGGCCCTGCCCTTCGGTTCGGCCGGTGGGTGCTGCTCCCACCCAAGGGTGCTGGTGGTGGGGTCAGCCGGGCACCGCAGGGGACGTGGGGACACTGCCGCGGTGGCTGGGGCCATCCCCGCTGGTTGTGGCCATGCCTCCATCTCCCGGGGCACGGCTGGGCTCGGGGACCCGGGTGCCCCGCAGGCGGGTGCTGTGGGTGCTGCGCTGGGTGCCGTGTCCCTGGCAGGGCCGTGTCTGTCCTGCAGAAGAGGCACCTGGAGAAGAGCGAGGGGGGAGCTGCCCGGCTCCTTCGAGCAGCGCGTGCAGGTCATGCTCCACCGCATCGGCGTCCGCCAAGGGCCCGGCCCCCGAGGGCAAGAAGCAGCAGGTGGGGAGCGGCTCTGCTTTGGGACGCATCCTGCACCCAAAGGGCGGGCGGAGGTGGTGGTCTGTGGGATGGGGCTCCCCCGGCCAGGACCGGCAGCACCCGCTCTGTGCCCGCCACTGCCCGTGGGCCTCTGTCCTGTCACCTAACCCTCTGCAAGGGGACCGATGTGGGCTCCTATGCGCTGCACGGTGTTGTCTGTCCGTCCCGCCTTCCCTGGCATGCACCCATCCCCTGCAGCCACCCCAGAGCCCAGCACCCTGCCCTCCGCCACCCATCGTCCCTGAGGCGCTGCCTGACCCCCCCCCCCCCCTTACCAGGTTTCTTTCCCCTTGCAGAGCAAAGACAACGAGATCAAGAAAGCCGGCTCAGACGGTGAGGGGCTGCATCCCCCCACCCAGCCGGGCACCAGGGTGGGCACGGGCAGGCCCCCTCGGGCTCCCAGCCGTGGGTCCCACCACGGCCGCCCCTGCTGGGTGCTGGTGGGACGGGGCAGACCCTGGCTCACTGCCGCTGGCGGTGGCTTGTGCTTGCAGGGGACATCGTGGACAGCTCTGCGGACTCCCCCCCCCCTGAAGGCCCGCACGCACTCCATGTCCACAGGTGGGTCACCAGTGGGTGCGGGGCGGGGGGGGGTCGCACCAGCCCCAGGGCTGAGGGCTCTGTCCCCTCTGCTAGCACCAAGCAGCGCTACATGGGGACTGGAGCCAACGGGGACTGGTGGGCACGGGCACCCGCGCAGGGTCCCACCTCGCGAGGGTGCTCTGCACCCATGGGTGCCCAACCCTGGTGATGATGATGGAAACAGCCCCTTGCCCAGTCCCTGGGGTGGCTGCAGGCTGGTTCCCGGCGCCAAGAGCCCCATCCCCTGGCGCCGTCGCTGCCGGGCACCCCCAGCTCTGTCCTGCCTTCCCCGCAGACCCCCTTCCGCAGCCCAGCCCGCCACGGAGCCCAGCGCCGGCTGGCCGAGCCCCGGCCAGCCTGGAAAGCCCCGGGGAGGCAGCTGCCCGCCGAGCCGCAGGGCACCAGCTCCGACCAGCCCTGGCGCTTCCCCGTCGTGGCCGAGCCCAGCGGGCTGCCGGAGCCCGGGGCCGGGAGGGCTGGAGCAGCAGCCTGCCACGGCCGGGGAGGAGCACACCGGCGGCGCTGCCGCGGAGGGTCAGCCACGGCGGGGAGGTGGGTGCCGGCAGCCCCCTGCCACCCTGCCTGCAGCGCCCAATGCCGAAGGTAGGGATGCACGAGCCGCCCGACGGGGTCCCCCATCCCACTGCTGGCCTGTTCCTGGAGCCCCTTGGGAAGGGAGGGCAGCAGGGACCCCGGTGCTGGGTGCTGAGGGGGCTGCCAGGCGGTCAGGGTGCTGCAGGCCCCCCCGACGGCACCTCCCCACTGCTTTTCCAGACAACCGGCTGACGCCGCGGCTGGCGGCCGTGGGCATCGGCCGCCGAGCTGTGTCCATCCACGAGGAGCAGCTCGGGAGCCCGAGTGCCGGCGGAGCTGGGAAGTAAGTGGGGACCCCGAACTCCCCCCCCTTGCACCCCACACCAGAGGAGGCAGGCGATGGCATCCTGGTGGGATGGCGGCATCGCCACACTGGGAAGATCCTGGGGGAGACTTGGCAGTGGGATCAGCTCCATCAGCAGCCGGGCTGCCCGGGCTTGCAGGCGGAAAGGGGGCAGGCGCCGGGCAGCTGCACCCCACCGTGACGCGGGGCTGGGTTGTGTCTCCCCAGCCGGCACCGTCCCCCTGCGCTGCGGCGGTCGCCTGTGTTCAAACGGAGGACCAAGCACGACCCTCCCGGAGCCGGCGAGCGAGCCTGGACCGTCCTCGGATGCCGCAGGTGAGCCGCCCTGCTCCCATCCCTTGCACCCCTGCTAAAGTGGGTGTTGGGGTACGGAGGGCTCTCCCCCGCGCTCAGCCGGCGCCCGTCACCTCTCTAGGTGCCACGCCGCAGGACCGGCCCCGTGCCGGGCTGGAGGAGCCGCAGGCTGGAGCGGGCACCGACGGCGAGCGGCCGCAAGCCCCGGCACAAACTGTTGCGAACGCACAAGACTCAGCAGCCGTAGACCAAAGACGCCCAGTGCCGGGCCGGGGGAGCCAGCCCTGGGACAGTGAAGCCCTGCATGCCGCTGCACTGTTCCCAATAAAACCCCGCAAGCAAGCGCGCGTGCCAGGGTGATGGGCAGCCGGGGCGCGGAGAGCAGCGACGGGGCGCAGGTCTGCTCCGCACCAGGCTGGCGTGGAGGCGGCTGGGGCCGGCTCACGATGGCGTCGCCCGGGAGGGCAGGGATGCCCAGGGAACCGTGCTGGAGCCCTCGGGATGCGCCGAGCAGCAGTCGCCTTCCCGGCTGGCCTCTGCCGCCGGGGCGATGGTATTCAGGCAGCAGTTGTGCAGGCAGAGCGGGCAGCGGCGTGCCGGCAGCGTTACCGGGGCCCTTCCGCTCTCCAGCCCCCACGGCGCAGGTTTCCGTCAGCGGGACCACGACCCGCCGCGTTTCAGCACGCATCCGCAGCCGAGCGCCAGCCCCGCAGCTCTCCCGACGGCACCAGCGTCACCCGACACCCAGCGGCTTCCTCCTGTGTTGACCTCCGCTCCGGACCAAACGCATTCCTTACACGGATGTTTACGACAAAGCAGCAACATGCTTATTTTTTCTCCCACACCCCCCCACCCCCCCCCCCCCCCTTTTTTTTTTTAATACAAGAGCTATGTATTTAAAAATATACAATTTTTATTTTTAATTTCTACAGCATAACCCTGCGGGATATTTTTGTAACGAACAGTGCAGGACCCTACCTAAACCAATCAATAAAACGTCCAAACGCCTGCGCTGCCTTCGGAGCGGGGATCAGGTTGTGGGGCCTCTGCCATCGCTGCTGCCCCTGCTACGGTGGCACCAGGTCACCTCTTGTCCCCGCTCACCGGGCCAGGGCGTTTGGAAAGGATGGCGAGGGAGAGGGATCCCTGAAAAGATGCTTTTCCCCTCTCGGGCCAAGGGTGCCGGCCTTGGCAGGTCATGTCCCCGGCCCGGCTGGAGCCAGGGTCTCTGCAGCCAGGCCAACCCGCCCCGCGGTCCCCTTGGGGACAGGGGTCCCGGTGTCCCCTCATCCCTCCCCAACTGGTGTCCCCAGGCAGCTCTAAATCATTTTTGCTGAACCGGTGAAGAATCGAAGGCCGGTCTGGGCTCAGGAGTCCACCTCCCTGTCCGTGAGGATCCAGCACGCCCACTTCAGCATTGCCTTCGAGATCCTGCGAAAGCAGCCCGGGGGAGCCAGGGTGAGAAGGGACCTGGCCGGGGACGCACCGGGGCAGCCCGGTGACGAGGGGTAAGGCAGAGTTGGGGCCAGCCGCGGTGGGGGACAAGGGACAGGCGTACGGGGCCGTGGCTGCACTGACCTGACGGATCTTATCCGCTCGCAGAGCTCGGGGCTCGGCGCCTCGTATCTGTACTGCATCGGCTTCTCCTTCACGTACTGCAGGAGCGAAGGGGAGGGTGAGGCTGGTCTGCCCCGGAGCACAGCCCCGCCACGCAGCCCCCGACCCCGGCAGACCTAGGGGCACTCCGCAGCCTCTCCCCCAATCCTTTCCTGCTCTCCCAATCTTATTTTACCCAGAGAGCTGGAAGACGCTCCAGCAAGTGTTGGTTCCCACCCAGCTGGGGCTCAACCACATCTTCACCCAGTGCCCCAGACCCTCTTTCGGGAGGGTTGGGGCCACCATCTACCGCCTGCCTTCAGCCCCAGCCCGGTGAGGAAAGGCCGCGGGCTGGACACCGCGGTGGGGGACGCAGAGAGCTGCCCCCGGGACCACCCCCAAGGGATCCCACCAGCTGCTTCATCTTTACCGGCTGCTGAGCTCTGCGCTGCTCCGGCCTGGAGCTGGGGCCGCTGCCTGGGACGCTTGCTCTTCCTCCTCCTCCTCCTCAAGAGCTCTTTTCCACGCCGCAGCCCCGTCTCCTCCTTTCTGCTCTTCTTGGCGCCCCGTGTGCTCGCGAGCTCCAGCCTCCTGCCCGTGTCTCTCCCCCTGCCCCATGGGGCACCTCGGGGATGCTGCTGCCCACCGAGGGCCGGCAGCGCCCGGCCATCTCCTGCCAGCAGCTTCCTCTTGGCACCCACAGCTTCTCCTGCCTGGGTCCTGGCACGAGCCAGCCCATGCTTCACCGGATCTGGAGGGAAAGCTGTGCCACTGGAGTCCGCCTGCTCCCTGTGAGGCATCCCTTCGGGCAGGGATTGCAAGCGGCTGCTGGGCAAGACGGGGAACGCCGGCGAACGAGACGGCAGAGCGGCCTGAGAGCCCCCCGATACCTGCGGGCTTGGGGCAGCGCAGGGGGCACCGCAGGCTGCCTCTGCAGCTGACGTTGCCCGGGCCGTGCCGGTCTCCACCGGACTGGTATTGCCGTAGGAGCGGAGCAGGGAGGGAGAGGAGGTGTGCACCGGCTCTCCCTGCGGCAAGCCCTCGGAGAGTCCTGGCTGCACGGTTCCAGCAGGTCGGGGGTGTTGCTGTCGGCAGCCACGTCTCGCTGGGTCTTTGGTGAAAGGTTGTGTTCAAAGGTCTTCTCTGGAAAGAGAAAACGGGTGGTGAGCTGAGCTGGGCAGGGGGTGGTGGTGGGACCCAGCACGCCGGGCTGGGCAGGAGAGCGTCGGAGCTGGAACGATGCAGGCAGAGGGTAACGGGAATGCTGCAGCACTACTTTTTGGCCAGGGGAAAGCAAGCCGGCATCCAGGATGAGCCACACTGTCACCCAGGGAGAGGAGAGCGTTGTCTCCTGTCGGCGAGGCAGGCTGGACACCCAGGGGCGCAGGGACTCACCGTCGGAAGAGTTCAGGGTCAAAGATATTGGGGGGAGCCTGTTCCAGGGGTTGTCCAGGGACCCCTCCGAGCTCTCCGACAAGGCTGTTGACTCGGCAGCTGCAACGATCAAGTCGAGGCGTTGATTTTGGTAAAGAAAGCGGCTGCCCGCTCCCAACCCTGCGGCGGCTACGGAGAACTGTGCGTGGGGTCTCGGGCAGAGGCAGCACGTGAGGGGAGCTCCGAGAGCCCTCTCCAACCAAAACCGGGGTGTGCTCCAGCCAGCCTCGCTCCACGAACTCAGCCAGCCCCTGTGGCAGGCAGCGGAGAGGCAGACGCTGCCCAGAGAGCAGGCAGGCAGGCAGGAGGAAGACCTTCTCCTGCACCCTGCGCTGCCCAGGACAGCAGCTCCCTTCCTCTCCTCCGCTACGTGGAGCTCCTGCAGGTACTTCTGCAGCAAAGCTTGGTGACACCAAGCCCAGCGAGGTGACACAAGCCCGTCCCGGTGCCAAACCACAGCTGGCCAAGAGCCCACCCGCGGGCAGGAGACTTGGGCTCCGTGATGGCATCAAAGGGACAAAATCATTTGTTGTGCTCCCAGCACAACGAACCGAAGCTGCTCAGCTTCAGGAGGCTGCAGGACTGGGACCGTTCCCTGCCCGCTTCAGAGGAAAGTGCCAAGAGGCTGGATAGGGATCGGGAGGTCCCACTACTCACTGCTGGCTTGGGATACGACTGCTCAGGTCGCCTGGCACCGTCCCATCATCGCCGCTCTTCCCGGGAGCCGCTTCGCTTGTGTCTGCAACGAGAGGGGCACTGCTGGTGGCATCCCAGCACACTGCGCGGCCAGAGCGCAGGAAGCCTTCTCCCCCCCGGGAGACCCTACTTCGCGTGCTTGGACGCTGAACTGCCCGCTCGCCTGCCCCGTGGACGAAGCCACCGCACTGACCTGCCTTGGAAGCATCGCCAGCAGCTGCTCCTCCTTGGGAGGATCACCAGGTGTCGGCCAGGACCACGAAGACGTCCTCCGCCCCGCTGAAATGAGACAATGTCACGTAGGTTTCGCCGGGCGGCCACTTCGAGCTGCAGGAGCCCACCCGTCGCTGGCAGCTGAACGCCGTCTCTCTCCCCAGCAATACTCCAGCTCTGCCCACCGCCCTTCCCCTTCCTTCTCCCCCCCTCCAGAGCTGTCACAGCCCCGTCTCAGATGTCGCAGCAGCACAGACTCGCCTCTTTCTTGCGCTCATGCCCTCCCACTGGGTGACAGGAACCTCGTCCTTCACCGTCCCCTCCTTGGGCATCCGTAAATCCAAGCATTCCTCAGCTTTTTCCTTCAACACCTCCAGCTGGTTCTGGCCTATGGCATCGATCAGCTGAGAGATGGATGGCTCTGGAGTGAGAACACACGAGCATCAGTGGAGAAGACACCTTAATTCAGGCAAGCCTCATGTGCAAATGCTTTTACTCTGCTGCACGACTGTCATGTGCGCTGAAACCCGTGGAAACACACACAATTCTGCCTTTTCTGCAGCCAGAAACTATCTTTCCTTTCTCCGCACAGGTCCTGGAGCAGCAGCGTGAGCACGGGCGTGCAATGGCCCACGCTGCTTTAGCTGTCGGCACCCTTTTGTCCCGCTTTGGGCTTAGCAAATCTCCTTGTGAGATCTGGTCCTGTCTGTGCTACCTCTGCCCAACACGGACCAAGCTCAGGAGAGCCGGGAGCCCCGCCACCCGGCCAGAGCATCGCGTGCCCCCCCCAGCCCTTTACCTGAGCTGGGAGCGTTCTTCAGAGCGAGACTCCTCCTGCAACGACCAAGGAGAAGACAAAACCAGGTCAGGGCCGGAGCACACGCCGGCCAGCAGCCCTTCGCAGCTCGCGCTCGCAGATCGAGCACCCTGGCTTGGGAGAAGCGGCTTGTGGAAGCAGCGGATTCCCCACTGGGTGCTGGATCCGGCCACCGGCCTCTGCTCGGTATCCCAGGAATACCCGTCAGGGAGCCTCGCTCCTGGAGGTGGACTGATGGGGACCCCTGAGGAGCTCCAGAGTGGGGGCTCCAAGCGTGAAGGATGAGCTCTGGAGGGCTCACGCCTGCCCACGGCTGGGAGAAGCACGTTCCCCACGGGTGGCACCTCCCAGCTCTGCCCGCGCAGAGGCAGAGGCTGGGCTGGGAACCCTCTGCGTCACCAGGACCTCATTTTGGCACGGTCTACTCAGCTCCGTCACGTCCTGGGGCAGGGAGTCCCGCGGGTTAACCGGGAGCTGCCGCAACGCGTGCCTGCCCGTGCCAGCCTGTTCCTGCCCCGGGCAGAGCCTGCGCGCTCTCGTCACGGGGTCCGCATTCGTTCCCCAGCGACAGCCAGCCCCGTACTTACAGCCAGAGCTCCTTTATCTTCTGCAGCACTGAGGGCTCCTGGTTCCTGCAGCAAGAGAGAAGCCGGTTACCGATTCCCTCCGAACCCCCATCTTCCTCCGCAGCTTGCGATGGAGACAATTCCTCTTCCGAAGAGCAAGAAGTCCCCGCCACAACCAAGTCACGCCAGGACCCCCGGGGTCAGCGCCGTGCGGCAGCCCCTGCCAGCACCGCTCCGGGGAGACGAGGAAGCCCCCCCCCAAAGCGAAGCCCCCAAAGCGAAGCCCCCCGCCCGCTCCGTGGGCCGTACCCGTCGGATGACTCCAACCTCTGCCTCTCCATGGGCAGCACGATGAACCGCTGGGCTGTGAGGTAAAACTCGCAGTCCTCCTGCGGGGCAAAGGGAGCCTGTAAGGCACCTCTGCAGTCCCACCTCCGCTCCCACCTCCCCCGGGGCCAGCGAGCACCCGCGCACCCACCCCAGCTCTGCCAGCAGCCCTCCTGCCGAAGCGAGGGCCCCCCTGCAACGCACAACCCCCTTCGGTGGGGGGTTTGTACCCTCCTGCATCAGCCGACGGCTCTTCAAGAGCCCCAAGCCAGGCTGGGCCAACCCAAGGCCACGGGGACGCTCCTGAGCCCCTGCACGGGGCCAGCAGGCAGCTCTGCCGTGGCCCACGCAGGTCCCCGGCAGCCGCGTGGCACCAGGAGGCCACAGCCGGGTGGCCCAGCACCACATCTCCGCGGAGGGCTCGTGCCATCCCCTGTCCCAGCGCCCCGGCCAAGCCATCGTCACCGTAACAGACCCTCCCAAGAGCTGCAGGCGAAGAAGAGAGAAGAAAGGCCGCCCATCGTCTACGCCTCCAGCTCCCCGGAGCAGCTCAAAGCCGGTAAGCGTGCAGGAAGCACGGCAAGGTCAAGGAACAAGCTGCTGCCACTCCTCAGAGCCCTTACCAGCCTGGCCTCCTCCCGGAAACACACCGTGTACTTCTGCAAGACGATAATTCTGCAAATAAGGCTGGAAAGCCTGAGCTGCATGTGGGTGCTAGAAAAAGAGCAGAGCAGGAACGTCTTGGAGGGGTGAAGAATGGAGCTGGACCACCCAGACGCACAGCGGGGCTCCCCCAACAGCTACGTCAACCACATCGGGGCATGCTGGCACACGTCTCAGCACGAGCTTCAGGGACCGAGGGCTCCCGGTTCCTGCAACTTATTCCTGCTGCTTATCCTCGGCTCTGCTGCCAGCACCCCGCCAGTCTAGGGGTGTCCAAATGGGGAAACTGAGGAGAGCACGGAGGAGCAGCCCAGGCTACCGTGGTTAATGCTCTGCCTCCTTTCACAAAGCCCACGGGCTTTTTAGCTTTTCTAATCATGCCTACATGCCACCGCAGCTTCTGCCGTGGACCCCCGCCCACCCCAGCCAGCCGAAACCAGAGCACCGAGCACCGGCGTTCCGGCTTTCTTCTCTTAGCGGCTCTTTCACACAGACTTCCCACCCTGTGATTGCTTTAGCTTAACGCAACCTGAAACAAGACCAGGCAGGAGCCCCACTAGCAGCTGGGAGAACCGCAGTCCCAGCCACAGCCGAGTCGCGGCGGAACCCACTTTTCCTCTGCCCGCAGAGCTTCGGACGTAATGACCACGCGGATGTAGTAGGACCCATCCGAGACCTGTAGGACGGCATCTTGGAGCACCTCAGGTTGGCCTGGAGCAGTTGAGTCACTCAAAACCTATCAAGAGATTGGGGAGCGGGGGGGAAAGAAATCTCATTTACCGACTCCCCCGTGAGCAAGGACAGGACACCGTGCCTGGCTGAGGGGAGCTCACCGGTCGCCGTGAAGCCAAGGGCAAGGGGTCCGGTTCGTGCCCGTGCCCCCCGGCTGGGCCAAGCAGGCGCCACACCACGACAGAATAGGGGACACGCCACACTGTGCGAGAGAGCAGTCGAAGGCAAGGTGGGAGAGAAGCCACAACCAAGCAGTTTTTTACCGGCACCAGCAGCAGGAACCCAGACAAAAGGGATCTGGGCAGGCCTGGGACACGTGCTCCTCGGCAAAGCAGAGGGAGACAGAGAGCAGCAGCGACCAGCAGCGACCAGCAGCGACCAGCAGCATCACTACAGCCGTTCCCTTTGTCTGAATGAAGTTCCGGGTGTAGCAACCCCGAGGCTCTACTAAGCCATGTCCACACCGGGTGAAATCAACCCCCGAGGGAAGCCATAAACTGCTCCTCCAAGTCTCTACCTGCCTGCCGCAGGCTGGGAGCCGCGGATCAGTCCTGGCCTGCCCTAATCCCTACAGCCTGGGCTTCTCCCGCTACACGCCTACGACTCGGTCACATACATCACGTATGTCGTTCACCCGACTGGTGACGTTGGGACACGATGCGCGAAGAGGGGACCTGAAATCGCACGTCCTGTCACGCACGAAAGCCACCTCCGTTTGACAAGAAGCGTGCACGTGTCCTTTAATAGGCGCCCACCCCGCTAAAAAGACCGGTCATCGTCAGGGACCTGCTGACAAGAAGAGCGTGCCAAGCCCCCCGCGTAAAGTCTTGCTTGCTGGGTTTAAGGATGCCCGCGCCGCCAGGATCCTGCTCCTGCAGGCCCGGCAGCGCCCGCTGGCCGTGTCCCCTCGCCCTGGCGGGAGAAGCCCAGCGTGCAGGTGGCCAGTCCCACCATGTGCCCGCTCGCTCCGGGCAACACTCCAATTCCCGGCGGAGGCAGAGTGGCTTGGGAGCACCGGTACCAGCAGCAGGCTGGGCTGCTCACAGGACTGGGCAAAAAACAAGATAAGGAAGAGGGAAGGTTTGGAAGTTACGGATCTGAACAGATAGAGAAGACGGGAGGGAAAGCTGGAGCCCAGAGCAGGCTGGAGAAAGGCTCTGCTGCTCCAGAGCCGCTCCCAACCTTCATTCGTCGTGGAGAACTGGTGCGGGGGTAGGTCGGAGAGTGGTCACACTGAGGGAACTCTCCCCACGAATCCCACGAACCCTAAGGGGGACCCACTCATTCACCGCTGGGTCTTCAGTGGCCCAGGTGCGAGAGATCTCCTGCCTGGAGAGGGGACTGGCCCAAGAAGCAGGGAACCAGCGATTTCACCACCTCCACGCCTTCAGATGGGATGGGGAACACCACCACAGGGTCTTTCTCTCCCACTGTCATTTTTGTTCTCCCCATCTCATCTCTACTTTCATTTAAATCACAATATCCATCTTTCTCCTTCCTCTTCCTATCAGTAAGGAGACATCTGGCTTGCCTCAAACATCTCATCCCCAAAAGACATTAGGAGATGGCTCAATACTGTTGTCCGTGGTGGGATGCTGCTCCAAGTACCCAAAGGCTGCGAGAGAACAGCAAACCAGAGCACCAGAGCTGGCTCTCTCCACCGTCCCGGTCCCCGTCGCAGGGCAGGAACCGCAGGCCCTGCCCGTGCCGGTCTCACGGCTGCTTGTGCACCCGGTTGTCTCACAGCGTCTTCATCCAATCCCTCCAAGTCCACAGCTAACGACCAGCAGCACCGACTCCACTCGGTTGTTCTCCTCCTGCCTCCTTCCCGCTGCCCACCAGGCCTCGAACAGGCAAGAGCCCCCTCACTAAAGCCCTCTCCTGCCACGTAGGATAGATCAAACGTCAAAGACACGGCCAGCGCCGCACAAAAAGCTCCCCGGGAACTACACAGGAGCAGGTTTTGCGCCTCAGAGCCCCGCGCCCTGAATCACCGCGCAAGAGGCTCTAGGAGAGCCAGCATCCACGGGAGGACAAGCTCGGGGTCCCACCAAGGCTCACCACCAGGGAGGACGAGGCTCCAGACGCCTCAGCAGGTCCTGCTTCTGCCTCACGCTACCCACTCTCGGGACCACTCATCAAATGACACAGTACGAGGAAGGACGGGACGCAGAGAGGAGGAGGAGGAGGAGGAAGGCAAGGCAGCCTGCGGGCGCGAGGCCAGGCGAGAACGTGGCTTGGAGATGGCAAACTCTTTGGGTGAGAGCAGGGCACACCTACCCGAGGTGCAAAGTCAGCCAAGGCCACCAGAAATGAGCAAAGCAAAGTTCCTCCGTCTCAAAAAAAAAAAAAAATATCAGGGACTTTGAGGAGGAAGGGTCGCCCGCCGCAGCCACCAAGCTGGGAACCGCTGAACACTTCCAGGAATTGGGATTTCAGACGCTGCTGGAGCACTTTAGGACAGTCCCCCTCGGCACCTACCCGCAGGACCTGCCCGGCCAGGAGATTCTCGTTGGCATCCAGCTGCTCGTAATTCACCAGGAGGTTGGCAATCCAAGGCTGCAAGACGTAGACTTTAGGGAAGACATGTTCTTGTTCTCGTACACAAACCTACGGGACAGGAGACGAGGCACCCGGTCAGAAGAGCGGACGCAGCAAAGCTCCCTCATCCTGGAACGGTTTTGCACCCCAAGCATGGCCACAACCCCCAAATCTAGCCCAAACCTGCTTCTCCGCAAGCACACCCAGCCTAAGGGAGCCGTGCCGGCAGGGCCCGCAGGATCCCGCGCTGGGAGCGGGGACAGCAGCGGGCTCCGGAGCTGCCTGCGGGCTGGGACAGGCCTTCTGCCCATCTCCCACCCAGCTCAGGACATCCCCCCCCTCCCGTGTTGTTTATTATCCCCAGTAATTATTTTCCTGTGCCCAGGACTAAACCATCGCTCTCTGAACTGTAAAGGGGAGGTGGGGTCTCTGCTGGGTAAGGGCTGGGCAGAGGGGCTGGGACAGGCAGGGGCTGGGGACAGGCAGGGGCTGGGGACAGGCAGGGGCTGGGACAGGCAGGGGCTGGGACAGGCAGGGGCTGGGGACAGGCAGGGGTTGGGGACAGGCAGGGGCTGGGGACAGGCAGGGGTCGGGGACAGGCAGGGGTCGGGGACAAGCAGGGGTTGGGGACAGGCAGGGGCAGGGGTTGGGGACAGGCAGGGCTGGGGACAGGCAGGGGTCGGGGACAGGCAGGGGTCGGGGACAGGCAGGGCAGGGGCTGGGGACAGGCAGGGCTGGGGACAGGCAGGGGTTGGGACAGGCAGGGTTGGGGACAGGCAGGGCTGGGGACAGGCAGGGCTGGGGACAGGCAGGGCTGGGGACGGCAGGGGTCGGGGACAGGCAGGGGCAGGGGCTGGGGACAGGCAGGGTTGGGGACAGGCAGGGGCTGGGGACAGGCAGGGCTGGGGACAGGCAGGGGTTGGGGACAGGCAGGGGTTGGGGACAGGCAGGGCTGCCGTGCCCGCCCGCCGCCTCACCTGGGCCCCAGCGCCTGCCGCCGCCCCGCCGCGCCCCCCGGCTGCTCCCCCGCGCCGGCCCCCGGGACAAGCGGCCGCCGCCGCCGCCGCCATGGCCCCGGGCAGCGAGGCGAGACGGGCCGCGGCCCCGGAAGAGGAAGCGGGGCCGGGCTGCCCAGGATCCGGGGCGGAGCGGCTGGCGGAGCCCGCCCGGCCTGGTCCGGCCCTGGGCCCGGCCTGGCCCCGGCCCCATCCGCAGCCCCGGCCCGGCCCCGGCCCCGGCCCCGGCCCCGGCCCCGGCCTCAACCCCATCCGCAGCCTCGGCCCGGCCCGGCCGCGGCCCCGGGCCCATCCGCAGCCCCGGCCCGGCCCCATCCACGGCCCCGGCCCCGGCCCCGTTCCCATCCCCTCTGCATCCCCATCCAGGACGTTACTGCGTCCAGTTCTGGGCTCCCCAGTTCAAGAGAGATGAGGAGCTGCTGGAGAGAGCCCAGGGAGGGTACAGAGATGCTGAGGGCCTGGAGCATCTCTCCTGTGGGGAAAGGCTGAGGGAGCTGGGGCTGTTCAGCCTGAGGAAGAGGAGACTGAGAGGGGACCTCACCAACGCTTATCAATATCTCAAGGGCGGGTGTCAAGAGGACGGGGCCAGACTCTTCTCAGTGGTGCCCAGCGACAGGACAAGGGGCAACGGGCACAAACTGGAACACGGGAAGTTCCGCCTGAACAGGAGAAAAACGTCTTTGCTGTGAGGTGCCAGAGCCCTGGCACAGGCTGCCCAGGGAGGGTGTGGAGTCTCCTTCTCTGGAGAGATTCCAACCCGCCTGGACGCGGCCCTGTGCAGCCTGCGCTGGGTGACCCTGCTCTGGCAGGGGCTGGGCTGGGTGGGCTCCAGAGGGCCCTTCCAACCGCTGCCCTCCTGCGATGCTGTGATCCCTGTCTTCATCCACACCCAACTCCAGCCCCATCCACATCTGCATCCCCATCCCCATCTCCATCCACATCCCCAACTCCAGCCCCATCCCCATCTGCATCCCCATCCCCATCTCCATCCACATCCCCAACTCCAGCCCCATCCGCAGCCCCAGCCCACACCAGGCTCCCGCTCTCCTCCGGGCTTTTCCTGGGCACACACCACTTTCCCCCTTGTTTGGCAGATTTTCTGTAACTGCTTCCCATTCCGATGGTTCGTGACAAACCGTCACTGAAACCTTGTTTTCGCGTTGTTTCCTTGGGGTTTGGCTCCAATAGCTCTCAGCAGCCCCAGGTTCTCCCCAGGCCATGGGAAGAAGCATCCTTCCACGACGGGCTTGCGCACACTTTGCCTCGGCTTGGGGCATTAATCCGGCTACCTGCAGTCCCGCTGGAAGTCCTGGGGTTTGGTGGGCTTCAGGAACACGCGCATGGGGGAAGCTGTGGCTGCCCCATCCCTGAAGTGTCCAAGGCCAGGCTGGAGGGGGCTTTGAGCAACCAGGTCTAGCGGAAGGTGTCCCTGCCATGGCAGGGGGTGGAACGAGATGATCTTTAAGGTCCCTTCCAACCCAAACCCTTCTATGATTAAAGCTGCTTACCTGCTCAAATCCGGCAAGCAAACCGGGAAATGTCCAGGCCCACGCTGAGGGGACGGCAAACGCCTCCTCTCACGCGGGTCAGCGCTGAAATTGGGCCACGCAAGTCGCGGCTCAGTGCGGTCGGCATCTTCACCCGGGCCGGAGGCTGTGGCTGCATCAGTGGGCTGGAGCGAGTGCAGTGGAGCGCCACAACAAGACTGAGGAGAAGCGTAGACAGCAGGGTGTTTTTTTAAGGAGAAAAGCTAATTTATTGGGATCTCTGCAGAAGGCAGCACGCGCACGGAGGATCGCATCTCTTGAGCAGGACGGGTGGTTGCTCTCCAGCCGCAAAGGCCCTTGTAGCAGCAGCTCCAGCTGGAGCAGGTGAGGCTCCCCAGGCTTACACCCACCCGGTCCTGCCCGAGAGCTGTTATTACTGATCGTAACCCACCTACGAAACATCTCCTAATTATCTTATGCGTATCTTCTGCTGTTACAAATTGTCTGCGCAGAGTTTGACGCCGCAGCAGGAACCACCCGGGGAGGCCGGCGGATGCCGGGATCATCCCTGCAGGGTGTTCATCAGCCCATGGGGACGCAGGTGGTGCTTCTCCATTGACTTTAGGCACAGCAGGAGCTCCTGGGGGATCTTCAGGCCTGTCCAAAACTCGTGTATCCACCAGCCAGAGGTTTTCTTTGGAGCTCAGTCCATCGCCTCCATGGTCAGTCCGGTGCCTCACCGCTGCGGGAACAACCCGGGCAGTACCTGGACTGCCCTGGGACTGGACGTCCATCATGTGCTGGGCGTGCGCCTGGGCACAGCCCAATTCCCGGCCACACCACAGTTATACCCGGGGGGCAAAACTGAATTTGATCCTTCTGTCACGCTTACAACTTAAATACTACAGCTGTTGTTAGAGCAGACCCTCGGGAAGGGGTTCCTCTAGGCAGCTCTGGAGGGTTTCCAAGTAGGCCTAGAGGGTTTCTAGGTTTTCCAGCTGTCGTGGTGGCCAAGGGACACTCGCCTGTCCCGGCTGCTCCACCTGACCCTGGCTTTGGGGTTGCACAAATTAAGGCCAACGAATTGCGCTGCGCAGGGTCAGCGAGTCCACCCTTGCCTGCCTGACCTCGGGCGAGGGGAGGGACAGAGCCTGATGTCCCAAGAGGGAGGGCGGCGGTGGAAGGGGGCATCTGGGTGGAGGAACAGGAGTAGCACTGGCCCGGCAAACCGAGCGGCTCGGGTTTGGTGGAGCAGAGAAGGTACAAAGCCCAGCTCACCAGACATCCAGCCCAGGGCAGCTTTGCCTGGGCAGGACACCCGGCTGCCTTTGCGTCATTTTTCTGCTGCTGGGAAAGGTGGATCGTGGGTATGGACCACAGCCAAGAGACCGGGGCGCAGGCAGAGAACTTCCTAGAGCCACGGGCTGATGCAAGTCCTCGCGGGAAAATGCGAGATAACCGAACAGCAAAAGGCACCTGCGGCGGCGGGGCGAGAGCAGCGCAGCAGCGGACAGGGCAGCATGGCAGGGCTTCGGGTCTGCTCCCTTCTGGTGACTGGGGCCAACCGGGGAATCGGCCTGGGGCTTGTCCGGCAGTTCCTGGGGTTGCCAAACCCACCCGAGTGGGTCTTTGCGGCTTGCCGGGACCCCAAGGGGCAGCGAGCGCAGGTGAGGCTGGGCTGGGACGCAGTGGGTTGGGATGGGGGACGGGAGCGCTCGGTGCCAGGGCAGCAGGTTGGAGCGGGGAGGGGTTTCCAAAGGGCTCGAGCTGCCGCCGGGCACCCGCGGCACAGGGCAGCCGGGCTGGGACGGCTGTGGGACCAGCCGTGCGTGGGATGTGCGGAGGGGACAGCGGCACACGGGGTGTGCGGGAGGCACGGAGCCCCATCCGACGGGAGCAGCGCTGCCAGAGCAGGGTGGTGGGCACGAGGCGGTGTGGGGACGGAGCCGGAGCGACGCGGACTTTGCCTGGGAAGGGTTGAGCCTCTCACAGCCCCTCGTGCCTCTCCGTGCCCACACGGTGCCCTCTCTTGCAGGAGTTACAGAATTTGGCTTCCAAGCACCCCAACCTGGTCATCATCCCGCTCGGTAGGTGCCCCGAGGTGGGGGTCCCTCGCCCCGGTTCCCCTGCCGCGTGCACCGGGAGGGAGCCGTGCCGACGGGCCGGTGCCTGCAGGGACACCGGGCGCCGCCGTCCCTCCTGCCCACAGCCAGCCCTGGGGCACGTCCCTGGGGGAGCACAGGGGTCTCCCGTCCCCTGGCACCGTGCCGGGTGTGAGGCACCACCGTGACGCTGACCTCCCCTGCGCCGGCTCTGCAGAAGTCACCGACCCCGCCAGCATCAAGGCGGCTGCAGCAGAGTCGAGGAGCAGCTGGGGGGCTCAGGGCTGAACCTCCTCATCAACAACGCTGGAATTGCAAAGCTGAAGTCACTCGATGCCGAGACGCTGGAGGACATGTCCCAGGTTTACACCACCAACACGATTGGGCCCCTGCTGCTGAGCCAGGTGAGACCCTCACCCGAGCTGGGCCGTCCCGGGGGCGCGAAGGGCCCGTGGGAGAAGGTCCTGCCTCCGCTCTGGTGCTGATGGGCTCTTGCCCAACGAGAAGCTCGTGGAGCCACAGGCTGGAGCTCAGGAGCTGGAGCCTGGCGGCTGTGGCGGTGGGAAGAGGAGGGAGGATGCTCCGGTGCTGGTGCTAATGTTGCCCGCTGTGGAAGGAGCTGGTCCTCTCCTGTGCCACCTCCATGTGTGCCTTATCTCCGCTCCTCTCTTCCTCTCCTCTCCCTCTCTCCTCTCCTCTCCTCCTCTCCCCCTCCCCTCCCCTCTCCTCGCAGGCGTTCCTGCCCTTGCTGAAGAAGGCTGCCCAAGGGAGCCCGGGCTCAGCGCTGAGCTGCAGCAAGGCAGCCATCATCAACATGTCCAGCTACGGGGGCTCCATCGCTTCTCCCTTTGGTTGGGATCTGATGCAAGTTGTCTCCTACCGCTGCAGCAAGGTACTGCCCTCCCCGCCCCAGCCGCGGGGGCTGCGCGCGGCCCCTTGCAGCCACCCTTCCCCTCCCGCCGCCGTCCCTGCCCCGTCTCCCGCAGGCTGCTCTGAACATGCTGACCAGGTGCCAGTCCCTGGGGTACCGGGAGCACGGCATCCTCTGCGCTGCTCTCCACCCTGGCTGGGTGCAAACGGACATGGGGAGCTCAGCCGGACACACGGTAGGGGTTTCACCATGGCGGGTCCATCAGAGCCCCTGTGATGATTTTCCACGGGAGGGAGTTGCTGCCCTGAGCCCCTGACCACGACCTCCCATCCCTGCCCGGGCAGCTCCCCTGCCCTGGCCCTGGGTGCCCGGTGCCCCCATCCCTCGGCCCCCTGCTCGGCCGCTCCGCCCGGGGCTGGTGGTTTTCCCCGTGCCCTCGCACGGCTCCTTCCCCGGCCCTGGCTGCTCCAGGGCAGCCCTTAGCCAGGCTTCGGGCACAGGCTGCCTCTCCCCCTCTGCCCACAGCCCCCCGTGACGGTGGACGCCAGCGTGCGAGGGATGCTGAAGGTGCTCTCCTCCCTCTCCGAGAAGGAGACCGGCACCTTCCTGGACTGGGAAGGGAAGGTCGTGCCCTGGTGAGACGCCAGCCTGGCCTCCTGGCAGCGGGGCCTGGTGCCGCTGCTCCCACCTGCCCCACGTCCTCAATAAACCCCTGCCGAGAGCCACCGGCTCTGCTGTGCTCGCGGGGCGGCCCCTTCCCGGGCAGCCCCGCTCCTTATCCCGGGGTGTGGGGGTGCCCGCAGCCGCCTGCCCGACCTCCAGCTGTCACCGGTGTCCCCACGAGCGACAGCCTGCGGGTCCCGCGCGTGACCGCCCTCTGGAGACGTCCCCTCCAGGAGGCCCTGGGGCTGGGGGTGGCTGTCCCCTCAGTCGGGACGCTTGGTCACAGGCAGGACAGAAGGACGCACGGCGCTCGGGCAGCGCGTGGGCAGCGGGTGCCAGGCTCGGCCAGGGGGTTTGAGGCTGGGGGTGCGGAAACGGAGCAGAGAGGCATCGGCTCCTGGCGTTTACAGAAGTGGGGGTACAGGGGGGCTGCAGGGCCGTGCGTGGGGTGGGGAAGGGGGAGGGAAGCTGCTTCCCCTGCCCTTCCCCTCTCCCTGGCAGCCCGGAGCAGGCTGAGGGTGAGCAGGGTGAGCACGCAGAGGGGTGAGCCAGCGAGCGGGAGGCCACAGCATAGGCAAGAGGCGCCGTCCGTCTGTCCGTCCGTCTGTCCGTCACCAGGGCAGGCTGTTCCCTTCCCAGTCGAGGAAGGCTCCGGAGGCGTCCCGCGAGAGGCCGGCCAGCACGGTCAGGATGCCCCGCACGCTGTGCTCCACGGTCAGGGGCGCCTGCAGACGAGGACAAGGGGCAGCGTCACAGCCGTGGGCTGGGCTGCGACCGCACGGAAAGCAGCCGGGCTCGGGCAGACCGGAGGGTGCGCGGGCTGGGGAGCAGCACCCGGGGTGCTCGCGGGGGCATTTTTCCATACTGCCACCCCCTGCTCTCCGTGCTGGGCAAGGGGGACAGGGCCGGCTATCCTGTGCCCTTGGCACGTTGCAGCTTGCTGCCTGCTCCCTGCCTGCTCTGCCCCGGGAGATGGTCCTGGCAGCCCACAGCCTCGCACAATGCCCCAAGAGCCCTGCCCTCCCCAAGAGGTGGGGGGACACGGGCACACGGAGCAGCGGGGGGACCTGGTCCTACTGACCCTCCCCTGCACAGCTCGGTACCTTCTCCGTCCCCATGTCGGTCTTCACCCAGCCGGGATGGATGGCCGTGCACAAGATCCCCTTGTCTTGGAGCTCCGCAGCCAGGCACCTCGTCACCATGTCTGGGCAGCCTGGAAGAGGCACGCCATGCCAGCACGACTCGGGGCACGGGTGGGCAGGAGGGGGACATCTCTCAGCCAGAAAACGGCTGTGGAGGTGGGAAACGGGACTTTGCCCTGGGGTAAAGCATCGGCACAACCCGCCTGAAGGCTCAGTCCCGGGTGCTGCTGGTCGCGGTCTCCGTGCTTACGCTTGGGAGAACCGGGCAGGGGGTGGGTGACCGGGGACAGGCGGGTGCTCCCGTGGGCTCCCCTCCACCGCGCACAGCAGAGCACCCCCAGCACTCCCCTGGCACCTCACCTTGCTGGCACGGTACGGGTACATGGGGGCCTCCGGCACCCCGAGGCACAGCCCGATGGAGCCCAGCTTGGGGAGACGTTGATGACCGCGGCCCTGCTGCAGCTCAGCCCCTCCTTCCCCGCGCCCTTCGCTGCCTTCTCCAGGAGCGGCAGAAATTCCTGACGCAAAGACACCGATGCTCCGTTAATACGTGACAAACCCGATCTTGAGGACTGCCCCGGAGGTCTCTGTCGCAGACCGCAGACGAGCAGCTGGACAGACACCCCCGGCAGAAGGGCAGCGGACGGGGAGGACGCCCCAAGGACGGGCCGTGTTCCAACCTTTCCCTTCCCTAGGGAAGGAGCGAGCGGGCTCGCTCCTGGGGCAGGCGGGAGCTCCAGCTGGGGAGGAGCGAAGCATGGGAGATGCTGGGGCTGAGCTGCCTCCCTGCTCCTCTGGGTGGGAAGAGGAGCCCCACGGTCCCGGTCTTGCCTTCATCAGCCTGTCTCACTGGAGAGATCAAGAACCCGCCCGGCCGAGGGCACCTTTGCCACGGGGAGCATCTCCCCAGGCGGGGGGAACCCAAAAGGCCCACACGTACCCTGGCAACCTGGAGCGGCCCCACCACGTTGGTGGCAAACACGGAGAGCATCTCCCGCGAATCCAGGGAGCGCAGCGTGGCGTGCGAGCTGACGCCCGCGTTGTTGATGAGCAGGTTCAGGCCCCGGTCCTTCAGATGAGACTCGGCAGCCCGCACGGCCCCTCGGATGCTGGGCAAGTTCACCGTGTCTGCCGGGGCAAAAGCAAAGCGGAGGAGAGCTCCAGCGGGTCAGGCAGCGTCCGCTGGAAAATCAAGGTGCTGTGGCCGGAACGGCTCTCTTTAAACCAGCATTACCCAAAAAGAAAGGACCAGGTTTAGCGGGTCAGGGCATTAACCACACTGAAACGAGCAGCAGTTTGTCCTCACCTCTCGGTTTCGCAGCCTCAGCCGAGTTAAACCTCGATTCAGCTCCTTTTTGGTCATACGGAGGCTACTGGTAAGAAGAACTTGGCTGCATTTGCTTTCTGTGTTCAAGGAATTTACGATTGCACAAGGGATGCTCGGTCCTTGCACCGAGGCTCCCAGTTTTGTTTCCGCCAGGAGCCAACGCAGTCGGATGGGCCCATTTTAAGGAGACACCAGCTTTGGGAAACACCCTAACTATGCTCTTCGAGCCCTTCTGTATTGCACAGCAGCTATAGGAGCTGTTAACTTTTTATTCATTTTATATTGAATTACGTGAAGATCTTTTCTGGTTGATACCGGTTCTGACTGATCATTTAGAGTTATCCTTGCCTTTTTTAACCATTTGTGCTTAAATTGATCTTCCACAACACAACTTCCCATAGCTTCGCAGCTATTTATGCAAAATCCTTTTTTCCTTTTTTTTTTTTTTCTTTAGATCTTTTTGCTTGACATTGTTACCATCGCGGATTTAGAGCGGACAGGTGAGCTGAGGTGAGTGCAAGTAATAAAAGATTTAGGATCTAACCTGCAGTATTTGTTTGCAGGCTCTGAGCTTGAACCTCCCCATCCTTACAGCGCTCTGGCCAGGCCGTGGGACAACCCCTCTCAAGCAACCAGAAACAACTGACCTCCCTGAAATCATGCTAACAGGGTAAGCATTGCCAGTGCCTTTTTCTTCACTTAAATACTGGTATCTCTTTGAAAATCTGCTGTGCTTTAATTGCAGGAGGATTTGGGGCTAAAGCAATAGGAGTGGTATTTTTTACGGTTTATGTTCAGCTTTTGGGTTTGCTTGTTAGGATGTGCATCCCCTGCCGGGTGCTCGCCCCACCGAAGTGGCCGTTGTTGGTTTAAAAGGGGTTATCTAAACACCTCCGGATCTGAAACGGGCCCGTTAGGCCAACATTCAGCTTTATATATTGCCTTTTAATATCCCAAGTACCCCGCCGAGCCCTTAAGAACCACGAATATTCGCGCGTACGGCACGCTGGAGAGTGCCTCTGCTCCCCGCGCACATTTCTGCCCGCATTTTTTGCAGGTGCTATCTGCTGAGCTTGCTGGGTGGGGGGATGGCAGAGCTAGATTTCTTTTTTGCAACACTTTGGCCCCGAGCTGTGTTTCTGTTCTAACGCTTAGACAAGACTGACCTAGCAAAGGTTTGCAAGGCTGAAGGCTCCCTTCTTAGAGTAGTTGGTACGCTGTGGAGCAGCAGAAAAAACCCTTTTCCTGGCATTTTTAACTAGCCCCGTGGCTTTATGGTGGGAAGCAAGTATTTGAGTGGCCCAGGGCTTGCACCACCTTGCCTTGCGCAGCACAGGCCTTCGTAGAGGTGTCACGAGAACATTTTGGGGGGATTTGATGAGAGAATCTGCTGTGGAGCTGCCAGACGTGAGGGGATGGAGCCTCGGGATTTGAGAGGACACGCATGGCCAGCGCAGGACAGACCACAGGGCGCTGTTTGGTGACTTCTCTTTGGATAACGATCGAACGGAGTTCAAGGCTCCATCGCTCCACTGCGCGTGAGGGATCTTTCAGTCACTTTGGTGAATGATTAATTGCTCTGTTTGGACTGAGTCATTGCTCCAAGCGGCCAGGCGTGCGGGACCAGCACATTTCTGGTGCTAGGCCAGCCACATTTGCTGGAGGAACAAACTTTTGTCTCCTTGGAAGAAATAAGAGGATAAGGTTGAGGAAGAAAGAGAGAATGAAAGGAAGCGACAGGTCTTATGCATTTTGGAGTTAATTTCTAACTTTCCTTTCTGAAAAGTGCATTATCCTTACCAGTTTGAAACCAACCTTGCCTTAAGATGGAGAAAACCAGCCTGGAGCAGCTTCTCTTTTTTAAAAATACTTCGTTGCCGTCGGATTTTTCAAAGCTTTTTAGCCTATTTTGGGACTTTATTGATAGTCTGGGTTTTGGGGTGTACGTGTTTTAGTCAAGGTTGTTTATTCAGTGGTCAGCCCCTTGAGATGTTCCTTTTTATGTCAGCCATGCTTCGGTGAGCAAAGCAAGCATGCTTTTCCCGTCACGTACTGCCGGTTGGGGCTCACAGGTAATTTTAAAGATGCTATTTTTATCACAGAGAAGGTGTTCTATTTAATAATCTATTTAATAATAAGAGAGAGATTTGCTGCCCTTTTTAGCAAAGCCTGACTTGAGGAATGCCTTCTTTGCTAAGAAATGCTAAAAATTTACTTGAACTTTTCAGGTGATTTTTAACAAATAAATAGGGAGGTAGAAACTGATACGGTCTCTGCATTGCCTTGATTCTGTTTTCTTATTATTGGCTCTAAGGAAAGACTCAAATATTTAGAAGCTCTGGTTGCTTCCCACCTCACTTATAATAGTGATGGCAATTCTGGTGCAAACCCTTCCTTAAAACGCTCCTTTTGGGTTTGGATGGGTTTTTTACTAACTCTTCTTAAAAAAAAAAAGAGGCTGCAAGCAGCCCCTGCGCTCTCAGACACCGCTGTCTGCCTCCTCAAGACACAGAAACCATGTTCCTCAGCCTGGTGCTCCCTGTCTCCCCATGCTTCACCCCCACGCTGTCCTCCCCAGAGAGCCCCCATCCTGCCCAGCACCCCGGAGGCTTCCTGCCGGCAAACACCCCGACTTTGGCAACACCAAGCACTACCCCGGCTGCTCTCCCTTTTCTCCTCCAAGTCCCTGTGCTGTCCAGGTCTGTTCGCCACCTTCTCCTGCTGCTCCCCAGCGCTGCTGACAAAGGCCACCGAATCTGGCCCGCCTCCAAGGGAGCAGGGAAGGGACTCTCCAGTCCAGGCTGCGGACACCCCAAACCAGAGCATGCCTGGGTCTGAGCATCAACCTGGGATACCACCACCACAAGGCCAGTTTTCCCACAGGCATCCCATTAGCCTATTCTTTTCTCCCTTTTTACCAGCAGCAAAGAAATGCCAACCGTGGCCACTTCCAAACAGACCTCAAACCAACCCTCCTTCTTAGGAACCATCCACTAAGTTTGCTCACCGTGCCCTGCTTTGCTTTGCAAACCTGTGTGTCCCAGCCCCAAACTCAGGCACTGTATTTAGCATCTTTGGGAACACAGGTCATGCCTTTCCCATGAAAATTGCTCAGCTGAGGTGTCAGGACCCACCTCTGCCTGGCTCCAAAGCCGGTTTTGACTGCTTCCAGCCAAAGGACAGCTCTGCTTGGAGGGGGAAGCCTGCCCAGATGTGCGCCCATCCCCTCCCCGCTTGGCAGGGCTCGAGCTGCCTGGCTGCCAGCGTTAGGGCAGGCCTGCTCGACAAAGCGGCCCCTGATCCTGTCCCCAAAGCGAGCGGAGGGCTAGAAGCAATGTTGGGTGCAAGGAGGGAGATGCTTCATACCTAGCTGGACCAGTTTGATCCTGGGGTGCTGGGCAGCTAATTCTCGCAGGGCCTGGAAACAAAGTGATGGAGCAAGGGAGGAGGTTACAAGTCACCAGTGGCACCTCCAGGTCTCCCACCCCTGCTCCCAGGTTACCCCAGCTGGAGCCGGGCCAGGGTGGCTTTGCTTTTGCTGGGGAAAGCGCGCGGGGCCATTCCCAGCAAACGGGGCAGGGCAGCATCCCTGTGGCCGGCAGAAGAAGGGGTGCTGCTGGGCTCAGGCAATGCCCCCTGTCCTGGGTGATCCCAGCATGGAGAAGGGTTGGCTGGCCATCGGCACAGCCAGGAGCGAGGCCCTGAGGACATGGGCACCATGCCTGCCCCTCCAGCCTCATCGCACCCAGCTAGGTCAGGCACTGCCATAACCACAGGGCTGGGGGTGTTACGAGACCACGCCAGAGCACTCCCGCCCCACTGCCGGACCCCCCCAGCCAGGGCCAGATCCAGCAGAGAGTCATCAGGGCTGCGGGGACCACAAATTCCCTTTGCCCGCCTGGCTCAGCACCATCCCCGTGCCCTGCGCCCGCACTGACCTTCCCTCTCAGACCCTCGGGGTCGCGGCACGTGGCAAAGATGTGCTGGGGGGGCCAGGGGCTGGCAGCGAGCTGCCTCACGAGCTCCAGCCCGATGCCCCGGTTGGACCTGTCCACTAGGACGCTCCGAGCCAGCGCAGCCATCTCCGCGGCCTCCGCGCCGGGCGGTGACACACGGCAGGATTGCCGCCTGCTCGGCGTGAAGAGGAGCCGGGCGCAGCCCAGGGTGTGGCTCCGGGCGCCACGGGGATGGGGATGGTGCCAGCACCAGCCCTGGCCCCTCACCTGCCCGGGCAGAAGCCAGGGTCCCAGGGTGGACCAAGGGCTCCCCCGGCATATGGGATCGCGTGTCTCCTGCATTCCCTAGTTCCCCACCACTTGACTCCTCTAAAGCCTCAGCTCCCAGAGCCCCTGTGACTGATGGAGAAGGGTCACAGCCAGCACAGCCACGCTCATGCTCAGGAACCACAGCTTGGGGCCAAAGGGATTGCTCTGGGGAAGTGACGAGACCAATCCCAACGCTGTAGAGGCACCTGGGGACCATCAGGTTGGAGAGGACCTGGGAGGACTCTACTCCAAGCCCCGTCCGGAGGAGCAGGGGCAGCAATGACTTCAGATCAGGTTGCCCAGGGCTTGAACTAGACCTCAAGAACCTCCAGGGACCCCCGCGGTCTCCCTGGGCTGCCGTTTCAATGCCTGACTGTCCTCACAGTGCATTTCTTGTCAGCGTGGCACCTCCCTGTGTACGTGCCGTGCCTCTGGCCGTGGACTGCATGCTCCCACCCCGCTAACTACCTGAGTGTATGACTGGAGCACATTCGCCGTGTAGCGAAGCCCCTCCCTGCATCTCTTAGCCATGACCTTGTCGCCTCAGACCCACGCAAAGGCTTTGCAGCCATTCCGTCCCCCAGCAGGGCTGGGCTTGGTCACCACTCCAGCAGCCACCTCGCCCACCATGCCCAGCCAGCTCCCTCTCCCCCACACCGCCTTCTGGCCGGGGCCTTTTGCAGCTCCCTGCTCTCTCCACACCAGTGGCGAGGCCTCAGGGCCGCCTGCAGGGCGCAGGGCCTGCGCCAGGTGGGCCCAGGCCTCATGGTACTGCGGCATCATTGTGCCTGCAGTGAGGGGGGGCTGGAGGGCCCTTGCGGCCTCGGTCCCCCCGGCCCTTGCCCCGGAGCAGACCTCCCACCCCAGCCCCACAGCAAGGCTGGCACTCCTAAAATGGCGGCTCCTGCCCGGCTTCAGCCCGGCCGCGTCACGTGGCCGTCGTGTCCCGTCATTGCATCAGCGCCGAGCGGCCCACCCCAAGGCGGGCGAGGGGAGGGGGCGGGGCTGACCCGGAGCGACGGCCCCGACAGCCAATCCGAGAGCTGGTGCCCGGCGTTGCGCCGCGGAGGGGCGGGCGGGGCGGAGCGGGCGCTGCGGCGCGGCCCGGCCCGTGGTGCGGAGCGAGGGGCGGCGGCGGGGAGGTAGGGCCGGAGGGGCCTCCGCTGCGGCCCGCGGGGCCTGCCGGCCTTCGGGGGCTGCCTCCGCGGCTCCGGATGGGCCCCCCCGGGCCGGGGGGAGACGGCTGGCAGGGCAGGCGGCCGGGGCGGGCAGCGGTGAGGGGCGGGAGGGTGGCGGTGCGCCGGTCTCTCCTCAGCCAGGGCCGCGGGGGGATCCCCGCAGCGCTGCCGGGCTCCCGCTGTGCCCTCGCCTCTCCTCGGGCGCTTGAGACCGGGTGGTGTCTGGGCAGAGGCCCTGCTCTGCCCGGGAGCCGCCGCTGCGCCGGTCCTTCCCTGCTCGAGTCCCTCCCTGCTCCAAGGGCTCGCTGCCCTTACTCGTAGGAGGAATTACCGTCCCTCTGCGCCGGAGCAGGCTGCTGGGAGCTTGGCTCTCCAGAGAACCGCATTGCGCTCCGTCGCAGAGGGCAGCTTTACGTACCCGTTAGGATATAGCGGAGGTGCTCGCCTCCGAACCGTCACCTGGCCCTGGGTGCGTGTGGTGGTGCGGCTCCTCTCAGGGAGGGCTTCCGGCATCCCTGGAGCTGACCCTGCTTTCAGCAGGGAGGGTGGACGAGGTGATGTTCAGAGGTCATTTCCAAACTCGGCCGCTCTGTGAGCCTATGATTTAATCACCCTGAATGATTTTAGGCGTTAGCAAGCCGCCCCTCCCCTGTGTCCCTGGCAAGGCAGACATGACCTCTTACTAAGTTCAGCATCCAGGTGAACTTGGAATTTTAAAACGCGTGGTTTCTAAGAACAAGTAACTAGCTCAAGCTCTAGAAATCAGGGAGATTGGGGGAGAGGAAATTTGGGGTTGGGCCAGCACTATCTGGGGCAGATCGATGGTTTTGAGGGGTCGGTGAGAGTAGTTATCAGTGTGGGGAGGACCCTTTCAGGAGATGGAGGCAATGATCCTGATGTTATTGCTTGAGCCAGCGCCATGTAAGAGCCTTTGTTGTTGTTGTCTCCTCAGACTGCACCAAGGCCCTTGCTGCTTTTCTTTCTACTTCCTTTGGAGAGCTGTGACTTGTAGCTTCAAGAGGAAGCTACGCTAACAGCTAGCCAGATCGGCAACGGTTTATTGACTTCTTCAAGGAAAACAAGCATACCTATGTGCACTCGTCTTCTACAATCCCTCTGGATGACCCCACGCTGCTTTTTGCTAATGCGTAGAATCAGGTAGGCTTCCCACTCTGGTCCTTGCAAACATATCCTGTAGCAGTTGAAACCTGTGAAGCTGTTTGCCAGAGCTGTTTTGTGGAAAATTATTGTTGTTTTCTCCATCTTCCTTTGGTTGCAAAGAGGTGGTTGGTGTGTCTGCCTGAGTCCTCTGTGCTCTCGCAAAATTGGTGAGAGCACTGAAGAGGTTCCTGCGTCTGCTGGGCTGACTGTGCAGTGATGGGAGCACGGCAGTCTCCCTTCCTAGCACTTTGGACCACAGCTGGTCCTGGGACCACAGCTAGTCCTGGCACAAAGACTAGTGGCGTCTTTAAAGGGTGGTTGGGGCTGGGCTGCTGAAAGGGCTTTGCTGGAGATCGGCACACAGTTTTCACTGACTTTTTTTATCTGTCAGCTAGGAATCTGGCTACTTTCAGTCCCTTTGGAAGTCCGGGGGTTTGGTGGGCTCCAGGAGCGTGCGTATGTGGGAGTGCTGAGTTACCGGCAGCGCTGCAGCCTCCTCACAGGCAGGAGACAGCAGGCCTGTTGTTTCTGAAAGCTGCCTCAGCTACATCCAGGCTAGCGGCATCGTGACGTAGACGACGCTTACTGCCTTGCTGTTGTTTGCAACGTTTGAAAACAGGCTCTTGGTGCTTTCCTTGATTGCCCCTTTTTTCTTTCCTCTCAGTTCAAACCCATCTTCCTCAATACTATGACCCCTCGCACCGCTCGCTAAACTGAGCAGAGCCACCAACACTCAGAAGTGCATCCGAGCAGGGGGCAAGCACAATGACCTGGACGACGTCGGGAAAGATGTCTACCACCACACCTTCTTCGAGATGTTGGGGTCCTGGTCCTTTGGGGATTATTTCAAGGTAAAATAGGCTAGGTGCAGCTCTGAATCTCTTGCACAAAGTTACCCGTCTCTATGAACTCAGCAGAGCAGTTGCCAAGAGGAAGGAGAATATCTTGGCACAGAGTGAGTGGTTCCTAAGGTGTGTGTGGCTCCGTTGGAATAAATGGACTTGGAAGCTGCCCCGACTCTGCTGAATGTTTTGAGATTAATTACTTAAGGTTTACAAAGCTGATTACATTAACTCTGCCAGTTTGGTGTCTTCAGGCAGAGGTTTTAGTGGCTGTCCTGGAGCTGTTGGGAGTTGCACGTGCTGTGTGACTATGATGGACCTTCAAACAGGAGTGATCATAAAATAATGATGTCGTTTTCCAAGCTTCTTGTTAGCATAGTGTTCAGAGTACAGAATAACAGCAGCATTAAAAGGCTTTTGGGGGGCAGCGAAGTGCTAGGCTGCATCTGGAAAGCCATATGAGATGTTTCTTGTGCCCTGTCCACTGCATATATTAGTTTGCCTCTTTCTTATGTCAAAAGTCTGGAAGTTTTTGGCTGTTTCTTTGTAGAGAGCTGCTGATACCTACAGTAGCCAGTACTCTGCAGGTGCCGCATGTTGAGGAGAAACTCTCTTTGCATTCCCTTGCTGACCTCATCTTTCCTTCTGCAGGAGCTTGCTTGTAAACTGGCACTGGACCTTCTCACCAAGGAGTTCGGCATCCCCACTGAAAGACTCTACGTCACTTACTTTGGTGGAAATGAGGCTGCAGGGCTGCAGCCAGACCTGGAGTGCAAGCAGATATGGTTGAATTTGGGGTAAGGCCTTTAACTGAGGAAGGTGCATGTTTTGATGAGCAATAGTCGCTTACCTGTATTCAGAGAAACATGGCGTGCGTTATATGGCAGAGCGCATATAACAGGAGGTTTTAACAAAATTAAAAGTGTCAAAATAATGTTTGCAGGGTGGTGGAGCAAAGCCAAAGGGAAGCACTGGTATTAGGTAGAAGAGACTGAGAGCTTTGTTTCAAAATCTCTTGTGTAAGCTTAAGAACACAAGTAGTGTCCTGCTGGGTCAGATCAATGGTCTGTCCAGCCCAGCGCGCTGCCTCTGCAGCAGTTGAGAAGATGCTCTCCAGGGAAAGCAGGCATGCCTGCGCTCTGTTTTCCTCCTCCCCTCCCGGCGTCCGCAGTCACTGGATTAGTTTGTTAGAGGGTGACCCATCTATTCCCCTTAGCCTCTGTCTGGGGACCTGCTCCTTCAGAGTACGTCTGCTTCTGGTTTGAACCTGTTGGGTTTTTCTAAATCTCAGTCGTAGTCTCCCACCCAGCCTTGTCCTCTCCAAACTGAAGAGTCCTCCTCTTTTCCATACTCCCTTCCTACAGCAGATGTTCCACCCCTAGGTAGTTTTAGTTTCCCTCCTCTATACCTTCGCTACTTGTACCTCACCCTCCTTGAGATGAGGAAGCAAAAACTGCACTCAAACTCGAGCTATGGGTGGGCCAAAGCTGATGTAGCGGTGACATGATGCCGTTGGTCTTGTGGCTGTAGTCCCCTCTGAAACCTGCCGCTGACCCTGTGACACACCTCTACGCTGAGGGTCCAAACCTGCCTCGCGTGTATTAAAGTCGGAGCTCCGCCTGTCTTCTTGCTGGTGGCTTCGCTGAGGTGTTATGTAGGTTTCTGCCTCCCTCTGGGGCCAGTGCCAGGTGCTGATGCTCGCCCGATCCTCCTCAGCAGGGAACCTGGGTGGTGGGATCTTATCTTGGTCTGGCTCAGGACCCTGGCGATTCATCTGCTCATCCAGGGAATAAGTGAGCTGAGATTTCTCTGGTGTAGTCCGTGGTTGGGGGAATTCTTGCTTTGCTCTAAGTCTCTGTTGTTCAGTGAGAGTTTCTTCCTACAGGCTGGCTGAGGGCAGGATCCTGCCTGGCAATATGAAGGATAACTTCTGGGAAATGGGAGACACGGGCCCCTGCGGCCCTTGCAGCGAGATCCACTATGACCGGATCGGGGACAGAGATGCTTCGCACCTGGTCAATCAGGATGACCCCAACGTCCTGGAGATCTGGAACCTGGTGTTCATACAGTTCAACAGGTGAGCGAGACCTGCTTCCCGCCCCAGGCTGCGCCAGCTCGGCGTGGGACGTCGCTCGGACTGCACGCTGGTTTAACTGCCCCTGGCTTGCCAGCCGTCCCCTCTTGTGCGGGAGCTGCGCGCTTTGCCATGCTCTGTCCCCTGAGCCACCTGCGCAGAAGAGGTCGGTCACGCTGGCTTCGGGGACAGACTGGAAGTGTTTTCTCGGTTCCTCTGCGAGAGGATCAGTAGGGAATAAGTGCTGTCCTGCTCTGGGTCTAGGTTGTCATTGAGGGTCTTGTTAACTATATTTTATCAAAGTTGTCCTTTGTGTGGCTTGTGTGTGGGCCTGTGTCATAAATCCGATGGAACAAAAATCTCGTGGAGATGAGGAGAGAGATGGGGATGCCCCTGCGGAGCCTCCATCCATAACAGCTCATCTTTCTTCTCGTGGCTGGGCAGGGAAGCTGATGGGATGCTGAAACCTCTTCCTAAGAAAAGTATTGATACTGGGATGGGCCTGGAGAGGCTGGTCTCTGTGCTGCAGAACAAGATGTCCAACTATGACACCGACC
Source organism: Phoenicopterus ruber ruber (assembly GCA_009819775.1). Lineage (NCBI taxonomy): Eukaryota > Metazoa > Chordata > Aves > Phoenicopteriformes > Phoenicopteridae > Phoenicopterus > Phoenicopterus ruber. Next base: position 1,331,109 of record CM020227.1, read on the forward strand.
TTTTCCTTCCTTACTTTGAAGCCATCCAGAAGGTACGAACTGGGGAGCCTGGGCCTGACCCACCTGCATCCATCCCCTGAATCCCTGGGGAGAAGCATGGGGTTATGTCTGCAGGTCTCTGCTTTCCCAGCTGCCGCGAGCCCCGTGGGTTTGTACTTTGCTGAGGGTAGGAACACAGGCTGGCACAGCAAGTGCTGCCGTGGGGCGTGTTTCCAGGGAAAAACACGGGGCAATGAGTGGTGCAGCTTTCCCAGATGCTTCCCGTGAGCTGTCCTGATGGCGCACTCCTTGGTTCTCTCCGAGTGGGAAATGCTCTGCAGTCCAGTATGGCCAAGCGCCATCTTTTTACCGTGTGGTAGAGAGAACGTGGTGCTGCTGACCCAGAAAGAGAGCTTGTCCTTCAGTGTCCCACCTGGAACATGCTGATCCCCCTGAGAGAGGAGGTCTTTGCCATAAACCATGACAGTCACTTGTGGAACCAGCGTGCTGTTGCTGCATCTGCCTCAGTGGGGACCGTGTTACCAGTGCTGGGAACTCCGTGTGCAAGTCCAAGCATTTTTTTTTCTCTTTGGAAGCAGCAGAGCTTCCTGGCTGCAGATTGTGCTGGAAAAAAATGCAGGGAGAAGAGCTCGGACTCCTCCTGCCTCTGAGGGATGAGATGTGGAGCTCCAGAGTTGGAATTAGAGGGCTGCCTTTCTTTGATGTTAAAGCTGCTGGCGAGACACAGCCCATGTGTCCTTGTCTGCCTTCCTGCAGCGTGCTGGGAGCCTGGCTCTAGGCACTGTGCCCGTGGTGTGCGGTTTGCACCACGTGCGAGCACTGCCTTGATACAGCAGTATCTTTCCCTTGGGTATGGATAAAAACACCCTAAAAGAGGGAAGCTGGGACCGTCTCCCATGTGACAGAATTCGAAAAGTTTCTTGGCTGGGCAGGTTGTGCCAGGCCAGAGTCCTTGAGCCAGTGTGCAAACCTGCACTCTGTCCCTCTCTCCTCTGTCCTGGGCTCTTAATGTTGGGATGAGTTGGCTTTCCTTCCCTCTGGTCTTGGAGATCCTGTGGCCCTGGAAATGCGGGCCGTGGTACCGTGCAGAGCCTCGCAGCTCTCCGTCTTCCCTGGCTTCTCTGAGTCACCTGTTCCCAAGAGGAGCGTGCCTCCTCTGTGGCTGCAGGCAGCGGGATGGGGCTGGCTTCCGAGGTGCTTCCCTGTCGTTCTGCCGTGTTGCCGGTCCCCACTGTCCGTCATCGTCCCCTTTGCCCACCGCCTTCCCCTCTCTGCGCAGGGCACGGGTGCCAGGCCGTACACGGGGCAGGTCGGTGCCGAGGACGTCGATGGCATAGACATGGCCTACCGCGTGCTGGCTGACCACGCACGGACCATCACGCTGGCCCTTTCTGATGGCGGCAGACCTGACAACACTGGCAGAGGGTAAGAAGGGAGCTGCTGCCGCTCCCGTCCTGTTCAGCACGGCTTCCCTGAGGGCACTGGGATCTCTGGGATGCCTTTGAATTCATTCGCTGCTTTGAAAGCAGCGGATAGCAGAGTGTTTGCTCAGTATATTAATGCTTGAATCCCTGTAGCAAAGTCTGCCCAAAAGGCCAAGACACACAGGTCTGAGGGTTCTTGTGAGTACCAGTCCTGCTGTATGAGCCCCCAGAAAGGATCACTGTGGGCAGACAGGCACAAAACCCTGCTTGGTGCAGTGCTGCTGTTAAAAAAACAATGACGTTTGGGCCGGGGGGCTGTGCTGTGGGTGCCGCTGGACTCGCAGGACTGACTCTTAAGCACACAGTGAGTGTGGGTCACAGAGCTGGGGCCCGGCACCTCACCGCTGGCCTGCTGCTGGTGTGAGCAGCTACTTGAGAGAAAATGTGGGGGGAGAACTCTGTGTTCTTGGTCCTGGGAGTGGGTGCTGGCAGGTGGATGCTGGTGGATCCCCTGAGAAGAGCTCAGAGGTGTCACATTGCATGAGGGGCTCTGCTATTCCCTAGGTATGTGCTGAGGCGGATTCTCCGACGGGCTGTGCGCTACTCCCATGAGAAGCTCAATGCCCCCAAGGGTTTCTTCGCTACTCTGGTTGATGTGGTGGTGCAGTCACTGGTGAGTTCTTTCCCTGCTCCGCTGTATCTGCTGAAGACTTCCTCCGCTGACGTGTGTGGATCTCCATGCTGAAGGACTAATCCTCTTGGGTCTGCAGGGAGATGCCTTTCCTGAGCTGAAGAAGGACCCAGATATGGTGAAGGACATTATCAATGAAGAGGAGGATCAGTTCCTGAAAACACTCAGCAGAGGACGTCGCATCCTGGACAGGAAGATCCAGAGCCTGGGAGACAGTAAAACCATCCCTGGTAAGGCTGTGACTTGTGTCTGGGTGCACCAAAAGGCATTTATCGTCTGGGACCGAGTTAGGGCTCAGCTGGGCTGGGAACTGAGAGATGGTGGAAGGTGTGAGGGGACGGAGTTGGAGTCAAAAGACTGTTGCTCGGAGCTGGGCCACCCCTCTCTCCTCTGGCCTGCGTTCACTCGCTCAGGTTTCGAAGCTGCCCAGGCGCAACATGATGGTGTGATCTCTGCGCTGTCAGTCAGGAGCCTTTTTGGTGTTCGTGTTCAGCGGACCTGTTCCCTGTCCTGCCGTAGCACCGAGCCAGCTGGGTGGGACGGAGCTGGTCGGAGAGCGGGGAAAGGAGCGGTGCCTCATGTACCAGGAGTGCTGACTGCTCTGCTTTTTCTCTGCAGGTGATACTGCCTGGCTGCTGTACGACACCTACGGTTTTCCTGCGGATCTCACCGGGCTGATTGCCGAGGAGAAGGGCCTTGTGGTGGACATGGAGGGCTTTGAAGAAGAGCGGAAAAATGCGCAGGTAGGTGACAGCTCCAGGGGGAGCTGGGCTGGGAGTGGGCAGGGAGAATTCCCTTCCTTGTAGTTTGCAGTCATGAGTCTGGTCCTTTCTTACCGGGGCTGCTCACGTCCCACGTGCCTCAGCACCCTGTGGGAAAGGCCAGAGCACGGCACCGCAGTTGTGGGACGTGTCTTTTCTGTGCAGCTGGGGCTGGGTTTGCTCACTAATGCGGTGAGGCCCGGGGCCTCGAGCTCAGCCTTCAGACAGAGTTAGTGGAGTGCTGGGAGCACATCCCCGCCATCCCATTCTGGAGAGGGAAGTTCAGGACTTCCCGGTCCGAGGAGCAGCGTGCAGGCAGGCCTGCGGCTTGGGTGCCTCCCCAACGTGTTTGCTGCAGCAGCAGAGTGGCATCGACCAGCTGGCTGGGTACTTGCCTTGCCCTTGCAGGGCTCAGGCCCGCTTTGTCTGCATGCCGCAGCACTGGAACAGCCTGCTCTGAAGTCAGAAAAGACGGGCGCGCTCCGGCTGCTGGCACACGGCTTCCCAGAGCAAAGCTCTGAACCAAGGAGCTCGCAGGGATGCGAGCGAGGTGTGCGACTAGGCTGGCGTGCACGGGCCAGTGCTGAGGTGGGTTTTCTCAAACTTTGATGCTTGTCGTTGGCAGCTCAAATCCCAAGGGAAGGGCGCCGGAGGGGAGGACCTCCTCATGCTGGACATCTATGCCATCGAAGAGCTAAGGGCCCGCGGGCTGGAAGTCACTGATGACTCGCCGAAATACAGCTACGCTTCAGATCAGAGCGGCGCCTATGGTATGAAAAAACCTTCTCGGCATCATCCTCTGCTGCCAAACCTTTCCTGGCATGTACTTCAACAAGATCCCCTCTGGGGTCGCCTTTCCTGGGATGTGGAGGGGGGAGTGGAAGCGTGTGCAGGTGAATAGCCTGCTTGTAACAAATCGAGCGGGGAAGGAGAAGGGCAGACTGTTTGAGGGCTGCTGTACTCTTCGGGTCCATTGTTGCCAACTTAAGGGAATTCCTGTTCCCTGCAGCTTTGTGTCTCCACGCTCCTATGTTTGTGTTTCCAAACTGCTCCTTTGCCAGTGCCACAGGGGACCACAGTTTCTGCTTGGTCTGTTAGAGGGTCCTTGGCCCTTGCTCTGGCTCTTGCTGCTAATTCTTTGATTTGTTGGAGGTTCAGGAGGCCCCAGGCTCGTAGCAGCACGCGTGGCTGACTTTCACCGCATAGGTGTGGGAGGAGGCAACAGTCCCTGCCTTGGAGAGCACTGAATGAAATTCCCTCTTATCCAGCTCCCTATTGCCCTAGTTCTTTCTCCTTACCCCCTGCAAATGCAGCTGCCACGAGCTCCTGCAATAGCTGGGAGGTGTTGCTATGAAGTTCTGTTCCCGTGTGGTGTCTACAAAGTTTTCCTGTGTTACTGACGCTGCCTGTCGTCCCGGTGACAGATTTTGGGAGCCTCGTGGCCACAGTGAAAGCCATCCGCAGGGAGAAGAAGTTTGTGGAGGAGGTATCCACTGGCCAGGAGTGTGGGATAGTGCTGGACCGGACCTGCTTCTATGCCGAGCAGGGTGGGCAGATCTATGACGAGGGCTACATGGTCAAGGACGACGACGGCAGGGAGGATGTGAGTGGGCCTGAGAGCCTTTGCTAGTCTGAGTGTGACCCGGGGCCTGGGCAGAGGAGGAGAAGGGGCCAAGCGAGCTCCAGCAATCTCCTGTCCCTGGCAGGTGTCAGGCACTGCACGGGTTTCCTTTTTGGGGGGCAGCATGGCACAGGTGCGCTCGAGTTTTGTTCCCCTTGCTTCTTGGGGAACTGAACTCTGTGCTGCAGCGTCGGGCTGTCACCAGAACGTGGGTGCCTGTGGTGGTGGGATTGCTGTGCGGAAGGACAGGGCTTTCGAGCCGTGATGGGGAGCTCTTCCAGCTCTGCTGTGCCTCATAACCGTGCCCCACCTTCACTCACTTCTCTGCTTTGCGGCCCTGTGTGCTGTGCCTGCGCACACTCAGCTTTCTCCTGTCACGCACACCGGTCTGGCTCTCAGCTGAGACCTTTCCAGTTGCAGCTCCGGCCTCTGGCTGGACTGTCTGTCTCCCCTTGGCCTCTCGCCCTGCTCACTACGTGCATTTCCCTCTTTGTACAGAAAACGGAATTCACGGTGAAGAACGTGCAGGTCCGAGGAGGCTACGTGCTTCACATAGGAACTCTGTATGGAAGCTTGAAAGTAGGAGATCAGGTCCACCTGTCTATTGATGAGGTAAGATGTGGTATAACACATGGCCTCATCTCTTTTTCCCTGGATTTTGTCTCCTTTCTTTTCATCGATGCCACTCTGGGGGCCTGGAGTTTGGGGCCTGCTCTCCCTGCGGCACACGATGCAGGCGAGCAGCGTGGCCCTTCCAGTCGGGGTGACTCCGGGACTCTCCTGCCTGGCACCCGGCTTTCTCTTGCCACAAGGCAGATAACGCCCGGCTGGCTCAGAGCCACGCTCGCTGCGTTTTGCTGACCAGCAGCAGAAACACGTTTAGGGTCACAGCTGGGAGGTGGAGCAGGTATGGTGCTGCGCTGCGTTGTGGGTGACAGCGGCGAGCCCGGGCAGTCTGCCCTGCTCTGGGCATTGCTCCTGTGGGCTCAGCCCGCTCAGTGAGCGCTGGGTTGAGCCTAGTCTGCAAAATGCATTTCCCTTCCCTATGGAGGCGATCCCTGTGGAGCAAGAGGGATGACTCTGTCTGTGACCTGCTCTGTCCTTGGCCTCTCTCCAGACAGGCCCAACAAGGGGGCTGCCAGGGAAAAGCCGTGCAAAAATTTGGTTGGGAATGTTCTGCTCCCTTCCCTGAGGCTCCAAGGCAGCGAGTGTGATAAGTTGTTTCTGGTCTCCTGAGCTAATTTAGGTTTCTGTTGGAGCAGCACGTTAACCTCCACTTGTGCTGCTAGAGGTGATCTCGCTCCGTGGTGCGGGACCCTGTCTAACAGCGGCTTCCTCCGTCAGGCTAGGCGGAGGCCGGTCATGAGCAACCACACGGCCACCCACATCCTCAACTTCGCCCTGCGCTCCGTGTTGGGGGAAGCCGACCAGAGAGGGTCGCTGGTCGCGCCGGACAGGCTGCGGTTCGACTTCACAGCCAAGGGAGCCTTGTCTACCCAGGAGATCAAGAAAGTCGAAGGGATCGCCAACCAGATGATTGAGGAGGCAAAGGTGGGTATGGCTGGCAGGCTGGATATACTCAGGGGGAAGAAATACCTCAAGTCAAGCTTTTGGATGATCTGGGATGCTGGGAGTCTGGCCCAGCAGGAATCTTCTGAGCTGCCGATGTGGTACTGTGCACGGATTGGCATCACAGAGTATTTTGAGTGGGAAAACTCCACGTAGATTGCTCCGTTCATTGCTACCGAGCCCTCTCTAGGGTTGGAGTGTTTCTACGCCTGCTCTAGTGTCACACTACCTACAAGAGCCGAGAAGCTTGGCAGAGTAGTTTTGCAGGCCTGGCTGGATTTACGGTGTTCACCCAGACCCCCCAGAGATGTCCTCAACGGTGAGAGAGTTGCTCTGTCTGGTGCCAGCCCCGTGTCAGAACAGACCCTGGGAGGACCCTGTGCTCTGCTCAGGGGTGTGGTTAGAAACCACTCGAATGCACAGGAGCGCGGGGGGTCTGGGCAGGCACTGGCATCAGGAATTTTGAAGATGGGGCATCTGTCAGTGACTTTGAGATCCGTGCAGCTCAACAAACGCCAGCTCAGGTGAGGCACGTAACTTCTTTTTAGGATCTTTGGGAGGAAGTCAGGATTCCCTGGGAATGCAGGCCCTCAGTCACAGCTGGCGGGACCGGCTCTTACCCGCATCCCTTTCCTGTCCTCTGCAGACTGTGTACGCCAAGGACTGCCCTCTCGCAGCCGCCAAAGCTATCCAAGGACTGCGGGCAGTTTTTGACGAGACCTACCCTGATCCTGTCCGCGTGGTCTCGATTGGCATCCCCGTGGAGGAGCTGCTGGCTGACCCCTCCGGCCCCGCGGGCTCCATCACTTCTATAGAGTTCTGCGGAGGGACGTGAGTATCTGGAGAGGCCGGGGAAGGCGGCAGGGTGGCTGGGAAGGAGTCCCTGTGGCACCTGAGCTGTGCTGCGAGTGCCGTGGGCGTGAGCTGGGCACAGCCAGGGCAGAGCTGGAGGTGTTGGTGATGACGTGCCTTTGCATTCCCAGACCTGAGTCAAGCCGCGTTTAAAATGGGCCTTTGCAGGCCAGGAAGCTGCTTGTACGCTGTCCCTGCCCACGTGCGTGGTCCCTGGCAGCGCTGGGAACGTGGCCCTTGCCACCCTTTTCTCGCTCGTTGGCTTTTAGCGGCTGGGTTGGGTTTTCTGCCTGTCCCCACGCTTGTTGTGTCTCCCTGGCCGGGTGGTTTTCTTGTTTCCGTGCTGATTCCTGCTGAGATGAGAGGTGGACTTCTAACTCTCTCTTGTTGTGGGTCTTTCTGGGTTCTTTCCAAAGGCACTTGCAGAACTCCAGCCATGCTGGCCCCTTTGTGATTGTTTCAGAAGAAGCGATTGCTAAAGGCATCCGGAGGATAGTTGCAGTCACCGGGGCCGAAGCTCGGAAGGTAAGGGGAGGCAGGAGAGATCCTCGTGAAATCTCACATCTTAACCCCGTGCCAAGGTTCCTTTCATTCAGATTTGCCCAGTATCCCTGTTGGGATACTCGGCACCAGGGAGAATTGGCGTGAGTGTCTGCGGGACTCGTGGAGGAGGGTGCTGCTGTTAGCGAAGGCTGTGCTGGAGGCCCCTGGCTGTGCCGCAGTCAGAGGAGCGAGCGGGGAAGGGAAGGAAAAGGAAAGCAAAGGGGGGAAGTCTGGGCTGTAGCTGTTGTGTTGTGTGGCAGAAGGGCCTGGGGTGGGTCGGCGAGGCGGCTGTGGGGTTCGCTCGCGTTGCTTCGCAGGTGGGCTGCAGATCTGGAGCTCTCGGCGGCTGGCAAGGCTGGCGGGAGAGTTGGGAAGCCTGAGAATCCAGTCCACCGCCGCAGGAGGTTGGGTGGCTTTGGTCCTGGGCTTGCCTGGGCTGGTGCTTCCTAGAGTGGGAGAAAGGGGGTTCGTGGGGAGGTGGTTTTGTCTTTTTGGAGGATCTTGGCATTCCTTCTGGCAAAGAGGAGTCCGGGGGCCTGTCTGCCAGCATCACCCCCTGGTTCTGGTCAAGTGCTGCCTGCTTTGGCTCTGCTGCTTCCCGAGGAGTTACTGAGCTCCACCCCGGGGCTGCAGCGTTCCTCACCCCTTCTCATGGGGTGGCCAAGAGCCCAGCCTGCTAAATCTCCGTGCCTGACTTAACTCGGATTGTGTTCTGCT